>OX422223.1:18722307-20019163 GCA_949130495.1 Sambucus nigra | reverse complement strand
AGTTGGATCAATATAAATCAGTTGTCCTAAGACGATATGGTAGAGAAATCTGTCCTCGCTCATCCATAACTTACTTACTGAATTTAGCGTATAACTAATTCTCCCGGAGTTATTGCAAGACTGTCCGAAGGTGTTCCTCTTGATCCACTCCCGAAACTGAGTAGACTAAGATGTAATCAACAAGCACTTTAACAAACTGATCCAATTATGAGAGAAAAATATGATTCATTAGGTCCATAAAAAATGCAAGTGCATTTGTCAACCCGAATGACATAACCAAAAAGTCAAAATGCCCATATTGTGTTCAAAATGTTGTGTTACGAATATACTCACTCTTGAGTCGCAACTGATGGTAACAAGACCAAAGGTAAATTTTGGAGAATGTACCCACGCCTAGAAACTGATCGAAAAGGTCATCAATACGGGCCATAGGATACTTGTTCTTAATTATGACCCCTATTAAAGTGCATGTAGTCGATGCAGAGTCTGAGAGAATTATCATTCTTCGTGGAAAAAAGGGTTGGTGCCAAGGGGACACACTTGGCTGAAAAAAACCATTACTCAATAATTTCTCTATCTGAACCTTAAGTTTGTTCATATTGGCTGGAGTCAAATGGTGGGAAGGTATAGAAATGGGAGAGACATTTGCATACACCTCTATCGTAAAGTCAATTTCCCTTTGCGGTGGCAAACTCAGAAGCTCCTCAGGAAACATGCTCAAAAACTCCTGTACAACCCAATAGTCAGGAACTACGTGGTCATGAGTGTCCTATGCCACAAGACTCGACAACAACCCAAAGTAATTATGTTGTTCCATAGTGATAGTGTATTTACAAGGATGGTCTGTGAACTGGCGGTTGGTAAACCTATAGCTGGACCCATTCGAGAGTAACACCAAAACATTGTGGCGATGAAATTATAATTTGGCATTGAAACAAGATATCCAATCCATCCCGAGTGTTGATGTAAAAAACTAGATCACTCTCCTTCAAATCGCATTTCTTCACCCTTTTGTTGTAGAACAGAGCTGTTCGTTGTTGATAAGCAGCATTCCTAATGGCTGCCTCTTCTCTTACTTCTTCGAGCATATCCAAATCCATTCTTCTCATCAAGTCACTGATCGGAGAGTTGAAATTCAGCACTCTATGCGTTGGGAGACCCAACTCGGCAGGTATCACAGCCTCACTTCCAAATGCTAGCATATATGGTGATTCTCCAGTTGCTGCTCGGGGAGTTGTTCGGTAAGCCCATAATACTGATTGGAGCTCATTAATCCAATTTGCTTTAGCTTCACTTAGCCTCTTTTTCAACCCATTTAGTAATGTTCTGTTCGTCACTTCAGTCTGTCCATTGCTTTGGGGATGGCCTGGTGCTGAATGAAACTTCAAAACGTTCGACTGATGACAATAGACAGCAAATTCTTCATTATCAAATTGTGTTCCATGGTCTGTGATGAAAGCATGAGGGAGACCATATCGACAAATGATATTCTTCCATACAAACTGGTATACCTTCTCGTACGTCATATCGATAAGAGGCTCAGTTTCCACCCACTTAGTAAAATAGTCCACTGCAACTACGAGATACTTGAATCTTCCTCGGGTGGTCGGCAGTGGTCCAACCAAATCAATTCCCCACATGGCAAATGGCCAAGGGGAAGTTATTGGTGTTAGCAATGCTTGTGGAGTTCGTCGGATGGAGTTAAACGTTGGCACTTGTCACATTTCTTGGCATAGGCTATACAATCAGCCCTCATCGTTGGCCAGTAATATCCCTGTGTCATCACTCTTTGTAAAAGTGTTCGACCTGCTACATGAGCTCCACAAGATCCTTCATGGATTTCTTCAATCAATTCTTTCACCTCGGTGGGATGTACACATCTCTGCAAACCTGCCATAATTCCTCGTCTATACAAAATACCATTAGTTAATACATACCGAGCAGCTTTATACTTCAGTTTCTTGGCAGTGAGTTTGTCCTCCGGCAATCCGCCCTCTTCAATATATTTCCTGATTGGATCCATCCAAGATGGTCCTAAATCAAGGGTAATCACATTCATTGTCAGATCTTCATCTATGCTCCGACCTTCTAATACTTCAATCGGTATGGTTCTTCGCATCTCGGTACGAGTAGCTGATGCTAGTCGGGCCAGTGCGTCTGCTTGTACATTCTCCATCCTCGGTATTCTCACCAATTGAATGGCCTCAAATTCTGTCAACAATTTCATCACCTTTGCATGATATTTGATCATTAAATCTCCTTTAACCGCATATATTCCCATCATCTGATTCACAATTAATTGAGAATCACTGAATACCATCACTTGTTGTGCTTCCATAGTCTTTGCTAGATTAAGACCTGCTATCATGGCCTCATACTCCGCTTCATTATTAGAGGCTTTGAATTGGAATCGCAAAGCATATTCCATGTCAATCTCGTCTGGAGTGATCAAAACAATTCCTGCTCCACAACCAGCTGTGCAGGATGATCCCATGTAGGTACCTCGTCTTCAAATTTCTTATCTGTCAGAGTTCCTCGATAAAATATCTGCTGTTTTCTTCCATCATCCCCCGGTATCTTTCGCTCCTCGTCAATCATCTGTTCGTACCCTTTTACCAACCTTGGTTGGTCTGGGTTTGAATATAATGATTTCTCTACATCCACAAGTCCTTTTACCAACCTTGGTTGGTTTGGACCTGTTTCTGCTGATCCTGTATCGTCCACAGGTAGGTCAGCAAATGTTTCTGTTGATCCTGTATCGTCCACAGGTAGATCAGCAGGCACCTTTTGCTCCTCGGGGGTATCAGGGTATGTGAACTCTGCTATAAAATCTGCTACAGCTTGCCCCTTCAATGATGATCTGGGCTCATACACAATATCATATTCACCAAGTTCTACTGCCCAGTACATCAGTCTCCCTGATTTTTCTGGCTTATGGAGGGCTTGTCTCAATGGCATATCAGTATAAACGACGATGGTATGGGCCTGGAAATATGGCCTCATTCTTCTACTTGCTTCAATTAGTGCCAATGCCAATTTTTCTAGCTTTGGGTACCTGATTTCTGCACCTCGGAAAGCCTTACTTGTGTAATAAATTGGCTTCTGGACTCCATTCTCCAATCTGATCAACGCTGAACTGACTGCGTTCTCTGATACTGCCAAATACAAATATAACTTTTCTCCTGTTATTGGCCTGGACAACAGTGGAGGTGCTCCCAAGTATTTCTTCAAGTCTTGAAAGTCTTTTTCACATTCCTCATTCCACTCAAAGGTTTTTCGAAGTGTTTTGAAGAATGGTATGCATTTATCAGTTGCTCGAGATACAAATCTGTTGAGCGCTGCAACTCGTCCGGTAAGACTCTGCACTTCTTTCTTCGTCGTCGGGGATCGCAGCCCTGAAAGAGCTTTGATCTTATTTGGATTTGCCTCAATACCTCGCTGATTGACGATGTATCCGAGGAACATTCCTTCTCGTACTCCAAAGGTGCACTTCGTCGGGTTAAGCTTCATTTGGTATTTATCCAGTTGATCAAAAGTTTGACTCAAGTCAACTAAATGATCAGCAGCTTTCTTGCTTTTAGTGAGCATGTCATCGACATAGACCTCCATGTTGCGGCTGATTTGTTCGGTAAAAACCTTGTTCATCAACCGCTGATATGTTGCACCTGCATTTTTTAAACCAAAAGGCATAACATTATAACAATAAGTTCCCCTAGGGGTAATAAAAGAAGTACTTTCCCTGTCTTCAGGTTTCATTTTGATCTGGTTGTAGCCAGAGTAAGCATCCATGAAGCTGAGTAGCTCGTGTCCCGAGGTAGCATCCACCAGTTGATCAATTCTGGGAAATGGAAAGTGATCCTTGGGGCATGCCTTATTGAGATCGGTGAAATCGACACACATTCTCCATTTGTTGTTTTTCTTCTTTACCATCACCACATTTGCCAACCAATCTGGATATTTTACATCTTCAATGAATTGGGCTTTCTGGAGTTTCTCGACCTCCTCTTGTATGGCTTGATTCTTCTCGGGACTAAACACCCTTCTTCTCTGCTTTACAGGCTTAATCTCCTTATTCACATTGAGTTCATGACATAAGAAGTTTGGATCTATTCCTGGCATGTCTTCATGACTCCAAGCAAAAGTATTTTTCCTATTCTTCAAGAAACTTATCAACTCCTCTTTTATTGACATATCCAACGATGAACCTATCTGGGTTGTTCGTTCAGGATGTTCGTCGTCCAGAATAACATTTTCTGTAGATTCTACCACTTGCCCTTTCACAAGTTGGGACTCATCTCTAGGATCAAGAGTTTCAATTTCTGTACCTTCATCCACTTGATAAGTAGTAGTCTTTTTCATCGATCCTTCAAGTTCTTCTTGCTCGACCGACGAATAATAGCATTCCCGAGCTACTTTTTGATCACCTTTCACCACTCCAACTTCAAAATTTGTTGGGAATTTCAAACATTGATGTACTGTAGAAGGAACTGCTTCGAACTTCTTCAATCCAACTCTTCCCATGATGATGTTGTAGGCTGATTGCACATTCTTATCCATCACGAAGAATCGTATTCTTTCTGTTCGACAAACAGGCCAGGTTCCAATGAATATATCCAACTTGATCGTCCCAAGTGGAAAAACTTTTTCACCAGCAAAACCCAGAAGGGGTCTGTGATAAGGTTCCAATTGAGATAATTTCAAATTCAAACTATCAAAGCATGAATAATACATGATGTCTGCCGAACTACCATTGTCTACTAACACCCTTGAAATGACCACATCCTTCATTCTCATTTTGATCACCAAAGGATCATCATGAGGGTAAAGAACACCTGCCAGGTCGTTTTTTGAAAAACCAATCACTAGCTTCTCTTTGTTTACCTTCCTCGGGCGATCATCCTCGGCCAGGTTTATTCGCTGAATGTATGAACAAGCTTGAGCCTCTCCGAGGTAAGCTTTTCTTTCTGCAGTAAGGTCTCCTCCTCCTGCATCTCCTCCTGTAATAACATTACAATCAAATGACCCAAAACGTATGGAAAATACCTCTCGTTCAGGTTTCCTTGGCTTTTTGGGAAGATCGGGGTCATCATCTGGATCCTCTTCATGGTCCCTCCTCTTTTTCTCCTCTGCACGACGAGGAGATCTAGATCTCTTTCTAGTTCTATCATCATTTTTCCTCTCACCTCTGCGATCTACATACTTTGATAATTTTCCTCTTCGAATGAGTGTTTCAATCTCGTTCTGAAGGGCTATACAATTTTTTGTCATATGGCCATGATCTTTGTGAAACTCGCAATATTTGGCCTTATTCCTCATGTCAGGATCTGTTTTCAGTTTCTCTGGCCACTTGATTTCCTCGTTATTCCTGATCTCTTCTAAAACATGATTAATACCCATTTTCAACGGAGTATAATTATCATACTTCTTTAGGGCTTCCAACTTTATCCTGTTATTCCTGGAATGTTTGTCACCACCATTACCTTTCTGATCTTTCTTCTTAGAGTTTTCGACCTCCACTTTAACTTCTTTATCCATATTCTTCTTCGCAGTCATAGCCTCCTCGGCATTCATGATTTTGGCCGCCTTTGCCATCAATTTCGACATATTTTTAGGTGGATCTTTGGCCAGAGTATAGTACAGCTTGTTAGGCAGCAAACCACTCATCAGAGCAGTGATTGCTGTCTTTTCTTCATAATCTATGACTTCCAACTTCTCGTTATTGAAACGAGTTATGTAATCTCTAGTACTTTCTCCTGATTTTTGTCTAACACTTAGCAAGTGCGCTACTCGCTTTACCGGCTTTGCTCCAAAACAAAAATTGCCAATAAACAGCTCGGCTAACTGAACAAAAGTTGAAATCTTACCCCGAGGAAGATTATTGTACCATATCTGTGCAGATCCGGTAAGAGTTCCCGAGAATGCTCTACACCTCATCTCGTCGGGGACAGCGTAGATATCTGCAGCAGCTTGGTACTGTTCTATATGAAGTACGGGATCTGTCTTTCCATCGTACTTGGGGGTCACTACAGGTGCTTTGAATTTCGACGGTGTAGGGAAATCCACAATGGCTTGCACAAAAGGTGTCCCTTGAACAAAAGTTCTCTGTAAGGGGTTCCTCGCCTTAGCCATTTCTCCCAGTCTATCCTCCAACCGTTGAATGGAACCATTCCATGCTTCATTCCCTTCCTCAGGCCGCTTAGTCCGAGCAACTGATTGCTCTGACGTAGCTTCCTGAGTTTTATCTCGACGAGTAGTTGGTCGTGATTGTGCAGATCCTTCTCTCAAACCTGGTGGTGGTCGAAAACTTCTTGATGGAGCCCTAGGTGGACTCATGTTCCTCCTTGGTCCTAACCGGCTGAAAGGAGACACCCTGCTTAATCTTTCCAAAGCGCTAGTTCTCTCCGGAGAAAGAGAGATATGTTGATTTGTATCCGTAGCCCGTATTGATGAAGTTCGCCCAGGTTGATAAGAAGAATCGTTGGATTCTCCATTGCGATATGACCCAGTACGTCTGGATCGTGATTGCCCATGATCAGTCCTTTGCCCTGAATAAGTAGGTACACCGCCTTGAAGAGTTTGAAGGAGTTGCCTCATAGATTCTTGCATGGCGGTTTGTCCTTGAGCCAGATTCGTCATAATTCCGGCCAGATCTGGATGTGCAGAGGGATTTGGGGGATTTCCATCATTTCCAGCGTTTCGATTGCTAGATTCTGGATGATCCGCCATTGTTGATTAATGAATTTTGGTGAAAAACGATAATAACAGTCGTTTCCCACAGACGGCGCCAATCTGTTGATGTAAAAAACTAGATCACTCTAATTCTTCAATCACAGATAAATAAATAAGACAAAGATTTTTAAAGTGGTTCGGCTAGGAATAAAGCCTACGTCCACTGTTATGTTATTGCTGAGTGTTTGTGGAATTCTTGATTACAAGTTCTCTCAAGAAATTTCGGTCCCCTTGAATGAGGATGATACAAGGTATTTATAGCCTTTAGGCTGTACATGAAAGGTCCAATACATTAAATGATATACATATGAAAGGGTAATACATTTAATGCAGCGTGTGCGTCAAGAATATAATGAATAGTTGAACAGTTGTCCATCTGGTAATTAATGATACGGCCGAGATGCAGTTCGGACCGCCTTAGTTGCTCGTTGATCAAGAGTTCCTCGGAGTACTTAGAGTATCTCGGGATGAAAGAGTTCCTCGGTGTGATAGAGTTTCTCGGTGTATTCTCGTTGCTCGGAAAGAAGCATGGTTGGTCGGGAAATGATCTTCCTCGCTGTTATTGTGCCACGTAGATTGACACGTGTCTTCATACTATTCGTCCACATCAGCATAGTAATTTTGGTATCAACACCGAGCATCACCTCGAACCCATCCATATCCATTATGATCAAGTCATATTCAAGTATATACTCTCCCATAATGATAATGCAAGAACATAAAACTTTATTTGATGAAATACCTCTTCCAATTGGAAGTCCCACAAAAATGGAGGGATACAAGAAATCAACCTCAAGACCCAAATTGCATGCTAGAGAAATTGAAATAATGGAATGTGATGCACCATAATAAATTAATGATTTGACCCACATATGGTAAATCAAGACCAAACCTTCTATAATTGTGGCATTTCGCTGAGTTATAGACCTTGTGATGGCATAGGCATGTCTCTGGGTAAACCTGGTGCTTTGACTACCTAGCTTATGAAAATTCCCCTAGCCACCATACCCCTAGATCGAACGTGAACCATCGACGCTATGCCTGCCCTGCTGAAAACCACCATACTTGGTTGTTGGGTGAGGGGTAGTAAAAATAAAGTTCCTTACTGGCTGGAAATTAAAACCATGATTACTTGGCAGAGGGCCACCACAACACTATGGGCAGTCCTTATTGAAATGGTTGGGGCCTCCACACGTGAAACAACCCTGGATAGGATGGTCTGACCCTTTACTCTCACCCCGATTCTAGGTTATAAAGAACCCTTTGGAACCACTATATTTGTGCTTCTTCCCATCATTACTTTGTCCATTGTCAGACCCTGTTTTCTTCTCCTTGATCGGTTTTTTAGCTTCATCCATATCTAACCTGATATCTTTGTTAAATGCTTCCCTAAACCTGCGGAAGACTATGAGTTTCTGAATGGATGGGTAAAGAACCTTGAAAAATAGATGGGTCTTTACTCTCTTTCCATCTTCAAAATTCCTGTCTTACATTGATAGACTCTCAAACTTCACCTTTTATTCTCTTACAACGATTTTTCCTTAGAACAAGTTGCGAAACTCATCCCTTTTGTCATCACGGTAAGCATCTAGAGGTAACGGTCCAGAAATGCTTCTCGAAAATCCTCCCAAATAACTTCCCCATTCACACTGGTCTGTAAGGAAGCCCAACATTTCTGGGCCTGGTCCATAAACCGAAAGGTATCCATTCGGACCCTGTATGCAGGTGGTACGTCAAGGACTTCAAGGATGCATATAACACTCTATAACCAATCTTCGACATCTTTAAGACCTATTGCACCTCTAAATCTCGAGGGATTGAGCTTCTTAAACTCCTTCAAAATAGCGGTAACTCGATTTCTCTCTACTGAGACACTATTGTCGGTATGCTGCTGCTAAGAAAATGAGCCAGTCAGTTGTCCGATTGCCTGGTTCATCATCTGTCATAACTTATTGGTATTGCCCCCAATATTCCCGCCGCCTCTAAGAGTAGGAATTTAAAAAAGGGAATAATAGTTTAGTACGGGACAAAATATAAAGAATTATTATTTAAGGAAGGTGAAATGTAAGCGTAAACTTCATCACTCACGTAAGATCACATGCACTAATACCAATTTATAATGCCCCGACCCCAGTTTCGGCCACCAACTTAGCTGACACACACCCTAGTCGGAGCGTCCAAGGAAATTTATAACCTTTTGAAAAACTTTAAACTACTTATTAACAAAGTCCAATTTTTCAACTAAATTAACTTCCGATTTTACTTATGAAAACGTGACCACTTACATGCAATTGGGGTTCAATTACATTACTTATTAAAAGATCTTAGTGAACAATCTAATCATTCTAGTAGAAGCATATAAATTTAGGAGTTAAGTTATTACAAATCTATTGCATTGTTTCTCAAAGTCCGAATGAAATTAAAGACAACAATTTTAATATAAAATCAGGGATAACAATGCATTACATCACAAAGCTTCTAACTACTGACTTTTTTGTTCTTACCTTTCTCTTAGTCCTTACTCGATGTAACTGTGGTTGGTGGGTGGGTGGGGTGGGGGTAAGAAAAATAAGGACATGATCATGCAATAATATAGAAACAAAATATCTGTATCACACCATGATTTTCATGTTCCACTTTGGGTTTGCGTTTAGGACAAGCATATTGCCTATCTGATAGTTAATCACTCGTAATGTTAGATACTTGGATCTGAGAAATTGTATTGACTTGAAACGATTGCAGAACTTGGAAGAGAGAAAGTAAGACCCATTTCGATTCATTTATTTTTTAGCCTTTCATTTCTTAAGAAAATAATAATCAAGTTTGAAATTCAAATATCACATGAGGGTACCTTGCGGAAACCACCAACTTTCATGGCAACTTCCAAAAAATCAATGCTATGGAGCATAGAATAATTTTTAATGTGGCAAACTAATATTTGAGCATTTTTCCATATCAAAGTACTCAAATTCCTTGGAGATGGTTTTAAGTGTGGAATAAGTTCCGGGATAAAAACTTTCATAAAATAAACTTTAAAAAAACTCAGAATTTGGATTATTATCTCATAGATATTTTTTTGGGGTGAAAAAATTTAAAACAAAATTACAGATGTACTTGAAGACGCTCTATTTCAGACCCTTTCTCCATTCATTAATATTTTTGGATCCCCGGTAATTTGAACTTGTTAAAGACCTCATATCATGTGATAATCATGGTCATATATCGTATCTATAGGTCATACGGAGAGCAAACCACTTTTCAAGATCAAAAAAATCCTTGTCTTCGAAATATACACTGCTAAACCTTTCATCCAAATTTCAGGCTAATTTCACCCATGAAAAAAATTAGAATTTTGATTAGTGTCAAACATTAAAATTTTATATCTTCTAATTATCTTTCACACGGTGAAAATAATGTGCGAACCCTAGTCAAAAGTCATGTCTGAAATAAAAAACAGTTGCAAAATTGTGTCAAGGCCTGAGTGATGGTCTACAACCTTAGGGTGCCCATCAATAATTATTTTTTTTATTTTCTTCTCCCTAAATAAGCATCATGCCGATCGGCACAACCCTGCCAATCGACAACCCTCTCTAGGAGCAGTACATTTTCCAGCCCATTTTGACCCCCATAAATGGAGAGCAAACCCTAGTTGTTTTAGGACCTCAAAATGTGCGTAACTGTCACCCCATTTTGAGAAAATCTTAATATTGTTCCTAAATTCTCATCACATCTCTCAAATTACCTTCCAAAACGTACTCTCAGGTTGCGTTTGTTTTTTTATCTGAATCTGAAGTCTGAATCTGAAATCTGAATACTGAATCTGAAGTCTGAAATCTGAATCTGAAAAATGTGTTTGTTTTTACGTCTGAATATACTTCTGAATGAATGTATTTAGACTGATTCAGACTTCAGATTCAGACTTCAGACCTACCTCTACCTCTTAATCATTAAGAGGCAAATATGACCGTTAACCTCTTAATCATTTAAAAAAACAAACACTTTTTGATACCTCTTAAGTCTGAATGGTTCAGATTCAGACTTAAGAGGTAAAAACAAACGACCTCTCAGTGTTCTCACCCTGGTGCATTTAGATAACTAAAAGTTGGATTCGATATATTCTCAAATGGATTTGTGTGAAAAAAGGTTTAAAAGTATTTCGAAACTCTAGATTCAAGACTTGTTTTCCTTTCATTCCTAGCATTCATCTTTATCACTATTTATTACACTTTCTATTGTTATCTTTTGGTATCACTTTAATAACACTAGGTAATCACTTGTTTACTTACATGCATACATTAAATCTACTTTTAATACCCCCCCCCCCCAAAAAAAAAAAAAATAGTTCATATTATTTTTGCAATTTAGTTGTGCTATTAACTTGATTGTCACATAAAAGGGGTTTAGCCCCCACTTTTTAGACAAAAGGATCCCGAATCCACTTTTCTCATAATAGGGGTTCAACATTAACTTTTCCAACTCAAAAGCAATACTAAATTGAAAACTTCCAAATTAAATCTCCTATGAACTACGTGAGATTTGATATCTCTTCGCGAAGGTATATAGGGCATTTTGGATCCATTATGAAATTCATGTCCAGACTTGTATATATTCATCTTCTTTCTAATTTTATTTTCCCTTCTTAGCATTTTCTTTTTCGTTTTGCATTTCAACGGCATATTTGCTCGTACTCACTCCTGCCACGATTACTAAAAGCTCGCTCACATATTTACTTACATTCCTATGTATTTTCATGCGTTTTACCGTTACTTTATATTTTAGTGGCTTATTTTTTCATACTCACTCATTTATAGTGATATCACGACTCTTAAAATCCAGCTCGTATATTCATCTTTAAATTCCATCATCTTTTTATATCAGGTGACTTATTGGCTCGTACTCACTTTCTCACAGTGATGTCTCAACTACTATAAGTTCGCTTACATTTAGTTTCTCCACTTGTCTCCTTGTGATCACCCCTTTCATGGTGATGTCACAATAAGATTTTCCATTTTTCATATATCATACACATTCTCTCTCGCGCCTTGCACACTCTTGAATGCATAAAGTCTCACACGCTCCACACACTTCACACATTCATTCATACACGCATTTTCATTCATATACACACACACGAGCAACATAACATTTTTTACACCCACTAGCTACTGGAAGGGCAAAGAAGATTCCTAACACCTTCTTTCTTTGTAACATATCCACATATCCCTCTTTTCCTATTTTCATTACCATCATTTTCCTTATAGCCCTATTTAGGGTTCTTTCTTTCTTTTTCCTATTTATAGTAAAATAGGGTGGTGACTCTGAGTTTTATATTATCACACACAACCTATGTACCAAATTGGCTATATTATTGTCCCCTCCCCCTTCTCTACTTTTAAGGGGAAAGAGGATAAAATGCATGCGTACAGTCACCCTCGAATGGGCACAATGCCTTCACGGGAGTCACTACATGTGGGGATCAGGATGGCCGCAGTGGCGACTTTTTTGGGTTATAGAGGAGTAGTCTCCATTTATGATATGCAAATATGTAAGAATCTATTTATGATATGCATATGCATATCATTCTTACATTTATGCTTGCGCTTTCAATTTTCCATGTCCCATTAATGTTGAATAAAACTCAACATAAAACACTGATAATATTCATGCATTTTTCACACTACTTACACGTGCATTTGAGTATTTAACCATTTTTTCTCGATTTGGAAGGTCATTCCGTGATGGGTTACCGACTCTATGGGGTGCAGTGGACCTAAGCGATAAAACTTACCCTCTGTTTTTCTATGTATCTCAACATATATCGAGTGGTTCCTCGCATGTAACAATTGATCGTCTCCATGACAAGAGGTATATCATAGTAATCCATTTACTTACATTGAGTATATCATATGTGTTATCATATATATTGTCTCTATGAGGTATATAGTGGAATAGTTCACGTACACTTAGGTATATTAATTGGATTCCACACCTACTGATGAATAATTTCACTAATAGGCAATTGTTATATTGTGAAGTCACGCAAAAATGGTATGATCCACACAAAAACCCTGGTATATATGTGTAACCTATGACAATTATATCTAGACTGTCTATTTCAACATGAAACTCTGCCAAAATTTCGTGTTGCCCTACCTCCTATATTCAACATTGAGACCTCACTCGTTTTTAAAGTAGGATCCTATCCTTTAAGTATTAAACTATGTTTAAACTTGAAATTCCATTGTGTTTACCCCCTTTAATCTAAGACTCGGGCTCCTGTCCAACATTCCCTTCCACCCTAGCCGAAACATGATACAAGTGTAATATAATTGACAATAACGGTGAGGATTTTTCATCCTGGTCCTCTATTTTCACCTTTCTCATCGCGTAAGCCTTTCCTTGGATGCACTAGCTAATTCATGATTTTTATTTCCTTATAGGAGTACTATCTACCTCTCCATTTGGCCTGACATATTCCTGGTTATGTTATTCTGACTGTTCGTCTATGAGCTCGTCTACTAGAACCCCACTCTCTTAGTCATCTGCATAAATTAGTTATATTTTAAAAAGGATCAATCAATGACTACCTAATTACAAATCTAAATCAAGATAAATAACCTCAGCATGGTCGCCTAGACCTCGTGAACAAGATGATGGCCAAATTGATGGCCTACACGATGATATCACCAAAATTCATTGAGAAAGAGCCCGTGCCAGAGCTATTCTTGAACTAGAATTATTGCCAAACATTAACTCGTTATTTTAACCGATCGGGTATTAGATAATTCTAGAACAAATATGGGTCCCTGAAGACCATTCTTTAGCTTCATATAATATAGTTCACCTTGTTGTTTCTGCACACCAGCTCACTGTGGTTAATATCGTTGCCAACCTTATTGGGATTCTGTTACTGTAAATAGGCTCTGATACCAATTTGAGAGTGCGGAAATAAACGTGCTCTAATAGCATGGTCACAATAAAAAATTCTATTTTTGTGATTTTTTCAATTTAAATACCAAAATCCTATTTTATCAAATTTTATTTTCTGATTAAATTATATTTTCATAAGCTAAATGATACAATCACAGAAATTAAACTAAGCATGCAACCAAACACGATAAATAAGGAAAAATCCCTTTTCAGGGAAAAACCTATTAATCAACACTTTAGAAAGTTTTACAAGACTATCGACTTACAAACTACTTGAATCACCCACAAATATAACGCACAGTATCTTCAAAACTTCTAAAGAAGATGGCTCAATATAGATTCATCCACAAGTGGCGGTCCACCCTCAGTTTCCATCGATCATCCTTTTCAATCGTGATCCCCCCAAGTTCACAAGTCAGTCGTAGAGATACCTCTCCACAAAATGTATGCAAAGATACATAAACTTGTAGGGTTTCAAAACGATTCATAAAAACTATTTGGGGATGTAAAGTTGTGAATCAAAAGTGTTTTCGTAACACAAAACTTGAAATTTTTTGCAGCAGATATCCAGGAAATGTTATGGAAAAAGTCTTACGAAATTTGGAGTCAAAATAGGTATTTATAGACACAGAACAAATGTCGAGGCTACGAATCATTCGAACAAAATTGGAGCTCGTTTGAATGAGATTGGCATGTCGTTCGAACGAGAACTCTAGTTCATTCGAACAAGATATCCTTTTCATTCAAGCCAGTATCTAACGAGCTTCTAACGATTTGTAATAGAACACTTTCGTTGGAAGTTCGTTCGAGCCAGTATCTAATGAGGCATCTAATGACATTGCCAAATCGTTCGAACGAGATGCTAATCTCGTTTGAACGAGGCTAAAAAACAAAAAAAATAAATTAAAACTTTTAAAAATCCATCCTCCATTTTAAAAAAAATAAACGTCCCAAATAAAGTGTATGAAAAATTATGAACTTCAAAAATCTATATACTTTCTTGAGAGGTGGAAGAGTCTTGAACTTGGAGATGTTGGTGTTTGATTCGACAAGTCAGTGTGTGTTGGTTTGTAATGGAGTATGCCAAATATGTAAATAAAACAAATAAAAAGACTAAGCTAAAATATTTGCCCTTACAAATTCAAATGCTACAAAATCAACCCATTCATAACCCTTCCATGCCAGGTTATTTTCATTGAAGGGCTAGCCCTTTGATCTTACATGTTTCTACATATCCTCAAGATTAGGAACTCAACCAGATTATAGAGGGTTTCATAATCCTAACGCATAAGTTCCATGAGGTAAAACGTTTTATGAATTTTATCAATTATCGTCACTTGTATGCATATCCAAAATCACATCTCCCATAAAAATTCAAGATTCTGAACATAAAGACATTCAGTGAAAATGGCTCGCCTTGGGTATATGTTCAAAATTTATCATAATCTTATGAGATTTTTGGGAGCTACTAAGGAAATCATGGTCCAAATGCTCCAAAAAACTTTCAAAAATAGTGCCCTCTGATGTTTCCTCTTCTTCCAAGAGTCTCAAATATGTGCTTAAAAAGATGTCTCCCAAGAATTCATATCCCAATACAAGTATAATTATGAGTTGAAGGTAGTTGTAATGACCATGATCCAAAAATGCTATAAGATTATAAGACATCGGGGCCATGGTTGCCCTTGGTCAGACATGGTATTTGGTTTATTAAGAGTTTGCGACATGTGTGACGTATGGCGAGGAGATGTAGAGCTGAGGACTTATGATAAAAATTGGTAATTTTAAGAGAACATGATTTGGACATTCTAGAGTTGAGGTCTCGAATGAGGCCGCGACCATAAAATAATTTAGAGACTATATGCCGAGGAAAAAATACACCAAAAGGATCGATGACATTGACCAATTAGGTTATTACATAATGGGAAAGTATTCAATAATATAAAAGGTCTCAAATGTGGATATTTTAGGAAATGAAGGCTTATTTTAGGAAACCCTAGGTTCCCTTTAACTCTCATAAATAGAAACCTTGGGTACACTTCCCAAAATCTTCTAAACATTTGTGATAAACCCTAGAGAAAGATTAAAGAGGGAGTTATAGAGAGAGAAATAGTGAGTTAGATAGATAGGGAAAGAGAGAGAGAGGGAGAGAGAGAGAGAGAGAGATTATTGCTTCAAGAAGTTCATTCCCTAGAAGAGGTTTAGAGGTGGTGAACAGTTTTTTGTGGAGGTCATCTTGTAAGGACGTGATTTTATAAATGTCTGTCACAATTAAGCATGTCGTATATCGCTACAACCGTCGAAGAATGTTCAAGATCAAATACGCAATGAGATGAGTCCGAATATCAAGTTTCGTCAACAATCAAGCCTTTGCGAAATGAATTTGGTAAAGTTTGTGTTTTTAATCCTTAATAATTCACTTAGGATATTGAGATATTTTTCACAAAATATTTTCTAAGTGTTGGAGCGGAGTTTTAATGTTTTTCGTCAAAAAATTAATTTTCCGAGTTTTTGAGGCGGTGCATTTAACGAGAAAAAGAAAAAGAAAAATATTTAAAAATAGGTTAGTTCGAACGACAGCTTATGTCGTTCAAACGGCGTGACTTGTTGCGCGATACTTCAAACGACATCCAGTATCATTCGAACGAAATTCCGCCTTAAGTTTTTTATAAATGGGACTCTTCAACTCCATTTTTCAGAAGAAGTATATTCATTTTTACATTCTACAAACAGTGCAAAATCAGCAGAACACTTTTGACTTCTTCTTTTAGGGTCTAATCCCTTTTGTTTTCAATTCACAAAAGTCCCAATAGTTTTGGAGTTTGAGAACACACTTTGTTGGTGTTCAAACCTTTGTGGAGAGAATATTTACATCATATGGTTGTGTGTCATTGAGGAGCGCTCGAGGATGTTTCTTTGCTGAAGACGACTGCGTGTCATAGGGAGTGTTGCGGTGTTCCTATGCTAAAGATAGGATTGCGGTTCTTGTGGATTGCTGCATGTAATTCATGACCAACACCTGTGGGTATTCGTATGTCAAACTGTATTTCATTGTAATTCGTGTAAGTTGCGATTTACAAATTATAGTGAAATAAAAGGTTTTGCCCTTCGGGAATTTTTCCTGAAATTTGTGTCGCATGATTTATGATGGTTTGACGTACACACGTAGTTGTTTGATTTTAAAGGCTGAACTTAATTGATTTAAAAATTATCACTAATTAAATAAGTTTGTAATTGGAATTTGCACATCTTTTCAAATTAATATCGCACACTATGTTTACAAATTGGTATCAGAGCTTTTCAAAGCAAGTGCATAACTCCCTTTTCACATCTCCACCATGAGAAGAGGAGCTTCCAATGTCCTCCACTTTTAATCAGGGATTCCTTCTCCTCATCTAGTTATTCTTCATCCTCTTCCTTTTCCTATTCAACCTTATCCAAATAAAGTTCAACTCCCTTTAAATAGTTATTTCTTCAAATTTGAGATGATCCTTTGTTTGTTAGACGTGGGTAATTTACTTTTCATCAATCGTGTTTAGCTTAGGTTGATTATTAGCAAAGTTCTCTAAATTTGCGTTATTTTATAGATTTAGGTTTTGGTTGTTTTTAACGTGTTCTTATTTATTCTTGGGAATAAATGTTAGGGATGAGACTTTAATTTTTAAATGCCAAAATTATATTTGTTTGTGGTTAAAATTTTCTTTTAATTTAAACACCCTTTGCTCTTTAAAGAAAGGAATTTTGATTCTTTCTTCGAGGCCGTGAAAACAAGGGTGTACGGTATAATTATAATCCATTTTATTTTATATAAGTGATTTTATAATTACTTATTATTTATGTGATGTTAGTTTCATTTCATGTGTTCGTTTTAATTATATTTTTATGTGGTAGTTAGTAAAGGTGGCCAAAAACAAGCGATCAGCCAGGCCCATCTAGTTTTCCCGAAAAAAATAATGAACTTGGACAAATAAAAAAGGCTACCGAAAGGTCTTAGGAAAAAAATTAAGCCCGAAATTTTTTTGGGCCGAGCTTGGGTACAATTGTTATAGCCCAACCAGTCCCGCAAGCCGATATATTATACATATCTTTAAATCTTACATGTGACTTTGTGTTGTTTGTAAGAATATTTAAGTAAGTTTGTTTTGTAATTTAGGAATTTCGAGACTCTTTTGATACTCTAGTTGGATGTGTTTGTAGATATAATAAATTTAGAAGTTAAGATATTTCAATTACGTATTTATGTATTAATTTTTATGCTAATTTATTAAATAGTTAATATAAATTAATAAATAAAAATAATGGGTGGGCTCGACTGACGGCCTTTGAAATAACCATGCTCGAATAAAGTGGGATTAGGATGGAGTATGGAGGCCCGATCCGAACTGGTCCGGTGGTTCGGGCTTGGGATAACCCAAGATTTCATAGGTCCGACCCAAACCCATTTGCTCCCTACCCCTGGCCACGCTTAGTAGTTAGTTTGCATTCTTATGTTCAATATGATAGTTCAAGTTTTTAGAATGTCTCTATGTGTAATATCGTTGATATTATTTAGTTAAATTAGTCATCATTTCTTTAGGCTATAAGGTATATAAGGGGGTTTCCTTGTTTGCATTATTCATCTGATGTACACGTCTTGATTATTAGAGGTTAAATTTCAATTGGGTTCGAGTGTTTTGGGACCCATTGGGCTAGCTTTTGGGCCATTTAGATATGGTTTTAAGGCCCTTCTAGTGGTGTTTATCCCAGCCCATAGGCTTGGTGAGGGAATAAACTAACTTAACCTAACCTAAATTGATCTTTAGCCTAAGATATTTATTAAGAAGAAAACTCAAATTTTGCAGAAGAAAGATGATTGGGGAGGGATAATTGCAAATAATCCTCCATCGTTTTCTTCTATTTCATCTTAATTAAAACCAAGGCAATTTAATAGTTGTGAAGATAATTTAAAGGATCTATTAACATGCATGAATAGTTGAATTATAAAAAATTTAGGTGGCTTACGGTGTACCAAATAAGCACACAATAGCTTAAGCGATTCTTATGGGTTCAATCGTATGAAGAAGATGATGGATTTCCCAAGAAGCTTTTAATCTTTAACCCGAAGAACACCTCGCAATCTTCCAACGTTATGATCTATGAAATCTATAGAGAAAATGATTGTCTCGAGAATACCTTGTGAGTTTATCATCTTTGGGAGTGGTTTAATAGGTGCTAGTAGGCTCCAAGGGGATTTCCCTCGGGCGCGGTTAAATTCTAGACTCGACCCAAGTTTGTTTGCGAATCAGTTTGGGTGTATTGGTATTTTTCTGATGTGTTTTGGGACATTTTTAGATGTTTCTGATGCAAAAATGCGATAAAGTATCGAGTCTATTAGAGTGTCCTCGCATACATGCCACAAAAAATGATGCGAAGCCAAGGTGAAAATGGGTTTGTGATGCGTAAAATACCACGCAAAGAAGCACAAGAGTATGATAAAGGGGCTAAAATGCACGGAGTCGGGAACTTGGTTTTTAGACCCTGAGGATGTTGAAAATGAGAATGGAATAAGTGTTTGATAGCCCTTGAGGTGGGTCAACTCCCAACCAGTGGGATAATTAGCGTTTGGGCCTAACGACACTATTATAGGAAAATGTCTGGCCCATTTGGGTTTTGGTGATTTAAAATAAGTTTTTTTAACCTTGATGAAGTCCGAGAAAAATCGGGTACATTGTCTGGAGGTCATGGAAGAGGGTCGGCTAAGAGTCGGGGATTATTAAGGCTTTGGGATTGTAGGGTCTAAATTAGGTTTTTGGAACCTGTTTAGGGATCGGGGACCCAAACAAGGATTTTGGTCATAATGGAGTGCCAAAAATGTCCCTTGGAGTATCTAGAAGTCATGAAAATGAATTGTCTTGAACCTAAGGCTCGAAGTGGAATTTGGCCCGTTATGGTCAGTACCACACTATATTGGGCCCGATAGTGAATCGGGGATTCATACAGGGTTTTAAACTAAATAAAAATCACATCATAATAGTATACACACCCATAGGGGGTCGGCTCCTAGGTAAGGGATGGAAGTGGTTTTGACCAGTATGGGCGGGTATTGTGTTGGAGTAGGGCTTGATTAGAGATCGGGGACCCAAAAAATGTTTCTAGCTATAATGGAGTTCTAGTAATGTCCCTTGGAGTATTCGAAGGTCATGGAAAAGGATCGTCTCAATTCTAAGGCACGGAGTCAGTTTTGGTCTGGTAAGGCTGGTACAACATTGTATTGGGCACGATAACAAATTAGGAATCTGGAAAGGGTTTTTGGACCAAATAAAATTCATGTCATAACCCAATAAACATGAAGGACCATTTTAAGAGGTTGGATACTATGTAATAGGTAAATGTGGCCCCTACATGGTATGGGTCGATACCATATTAGAATAAGGACTGGTTGGAGATTGGGACCTGAAAAAGATTTATGACTCTAATGTTGTGCCATGAATGTCCTTGGGAGTATACAAAGTTCATGGAAAATTATTGGTTCAATTATGAGGACTCGAGTGGGTTTTGGCTTAATAAGGGCACTGTATTAGGCCCCACGGTGAAACGGGGACTCAAAAGGGGTTTTGGACCATATGAAAAGAAAGTCATAACCCTAAAAAACATATAGGACCCCTATAGCGTGTCGGATCCCAGGTAAGGTTTGGAGGTTGTTTTGTCCCGATATGGGTTGATACCATGTTGTAGTGTTGACTTTTGATTTGACTCAGAGGTTGAATGGCGCAAAAGTTCCCATATAATGGATCTTGGGCCATAGAATAGTTATAGAAGGAGAGGATTTTTTTATAATGATACGGGAATGACCATTGAATGGTTCAATGGTTACAAGGGGGTTTTGGGGGAGACGAGGATGAGTTATTAAAACAAATAGTGGTTATAGTTTGGGTTCTTGACAGGGTCCCTCAAGGACAGAGGGGCTATATTTCTTGGTTGTACTCCCGAGTTACGTATTTTTCTCGAGTTGGATGAAGATTTTGGATCAGAAGAGGTGGTCCTGAGGTTGACAATACAAAAGGCCTCAAATGGTCGGATAAGAAAATTCTACTAGTGCTTCCGAGTTATGTATTTCACTTAGGGTGGCCAAAGATTTGAATAAGGAAGGGAGATCGTGCTTGGTTGTACTTCTGAGTTATGTATTTCACTCAGGGTAATCGAAGCTTGCTTGGTGTACTCTTGAGCTACGTAGTTCACTCGAGGTTGTCAAAGCTTTGGATCAGGAAGGGAGATCATGCTTGGTTGTACTTCCGAGTTATGTATTTCTCTAGGGGCGTCCAAAATTTTGGATTAGTAAAGGAGATCCCACTTACTTGTACTTCCAAGTTATGTATTTCTCTCAAGGTGGCTAAAGCTTTCATTAATGATATCCCATTTAGTTATAATTTTGAGTTATGTATTTTGGGGGTTACGAAGCTTTGAATTGGGAAGGGATATCCCGATTAGTTGCACTTTCGAGTTACATATTTTGCTCGAGGTGGCCAAAGCTTTCGATCAGGATGGATAACCCTGAGGTTGTCTGTATAAAAGCCTGCAATGGTAGTAAGGGAGATCATGCTTGGTTGTATTTTGAAGTTACATATTTTTCTCAGGGTGGACGAAGCTTTGCATCAGGAGATGGGTGACCCTGAGGTTGACTTTATAGAATGCCCCATGGTCAAAAGGGAGATCCTTCTTGGTTGTACTTCTATGTTACGTGTGAAATTAGGGCTGAATCGGGGCTAGATGTATAAAACTCTCTATTAGTTAGAGTGAAATAGCGTTGACCCGATGTAGGATGCATAAAAGGTTGAAAGTTCGATTTTCTACTTAAGAATCAAATAGATTAAGGTGATAACAAATTATATGAAATTCAGTCTAAGCCTTGTAAACATGTATATTATATTATTATCAATTTTAATCTTGTATATCTTAATTCCTAAGTTTGCATGCAAGATTAATCGGGTAATTAAACATCAAGCGCAATCACATAAGAGACGGCAATGTACAAGGAAAACCCCATTGGAAAAAAAACTCAAACGACCAAGCCTAGACAATTTCTACTATAAACACGATTTTACAAGAAGACTCAAAATATTTACAACTCCTGACTCATCAAGACTATGCAGATGAAATCTTCAAACCTCCGTTTATAGTAACTGCGCAGTCCAGCATCAGCCTCATAGTAAATCCATTCCTCAGACTCCTTCCATAACCTCAACCATACCCAATCATGTAGAATCCACCACATCAGAAATATAAAGAATAATATGTATGGTTTTGATCTTAGTATTATGATAAGGATAATCACGAATGTATTTGGATTATGGTCAACAATGTATATTATTTTCGAGAGGTGTAAAAATGTTTTTGTTGAAAAAAAAGTCTTTTGGAAATCTAAGAGAACCTAGCTTTGATGAAGAGTTTGCAAGAGGAAAAAGAATATATGGTTTTCTCGAAATTCAAAAAGTTCATTCGAACGAGATTATAAAGTTGTTCAAATGAATTTATACATCTCATTAAAACGAGATCAGACTTCGTCTGAACGACATGAAAGATTTCGTTCGAATGAGCTTCTAACGACTTTTATTCGATAAAATAAAGTAAACAGAACAGGAGTCGTTTGAATGTCGTTAGAATCTTGTTTGAACAAAAATGCAATATCGTTTGAACTCTTGTTCGAATGACATTGCCTTCTCGTTCGAACGACATTATTAGCGTCGTTCGAACGACTGATCAAATATAAAAAAAAATCAAGAAAACATTTTAAATCATAAATATACTCAAATAAAAGCTCTAAATACATGAATGAATATTTTGACACATATAATTCCATATACCTTTATTCTTGAGATGCATGCAATGAGTCTAAATATGTTGAAGAAAATTATCCGCTTGCCTGTCTCGGATCATAGGCTTGAGTAACAGATATATATGCACGAACTAAACCTATGTGTTATGACCAACGATATAAGCCAATAAATACATATGACTCATTTGAAAAATTTTCCTTATAAATATCCCCATTTGTCTAGTCTAGGACAAAACATGAGACAAAATGAAATATCCTAAGCTAGGCTATAAGCCACCTATCCATGTCCCAAAACCTAAAAAAGGACACGGACAACCTAACAACTACTTAGACGATGTTCCGTTGTGTATCTTAAGATGCAAGCATGATGGCAGAAACATACACACACGAAACAATAAATAACTATGAAAAATAGGAGAATAAAATATATAATAAAATGGAAGTAAGAAACTCCCTGATGTACCAAAACTCTCTCCTCCTTTTTTCCCAAAAAAGACATAGGTAGAGAGAATATACCTCGCAAAGAAGATCAATAAATACAGGCATACACATAAATGACGAGCACAACTATCATAAAAAAATATAACTAGGGAAGAATCTGACGAAGGGAACAAATATGTCCATATAAATAATAACATGTGACAGATGAAATCAAGCAAGGGCATATGAAATAGGGGTACGAAACAACATGTATAAATTGGGAAAAGATGGAACGACTGAGATAGAAAACCTAAATGCATTTTTAAGTTCGTTCGAATGAAAATAGAGTTCGTTCGAACGAAAAAAGACTCGTTATAAATAAAAAAATAGATCATTGGAACGAAGAGCGAAAGTAATTCAAGCGTCTCTCGAATGAGTATCAAATGATATTTCTCTTTAAAGTGGGCCCGTTAAATAGACATTTGAAGTTCGTTCGAATGAACTATAATTAACGTTCGAATGAAATACATAAGTCATTCAAGCCACACAAAACAAAAGAACTCAGAAAAATTAACTAAAAAAATAAACGAAAAAATTAAAAAGATTAAAATAGCAAATCAAAAGAAACTCTACACAGTGATGTGAGAAAATGTTTAAAATGTGGAAATGAAATGTATGGATGTGGGCCTAACTCACGGGAGAATTAACTCAGGAATACGCGATAGTGAAAGACAAAAAATGGACAATTCAAACTAGCCAAGTCCTCAAATCAACGTTAGTGGAAAAATATGTTGGTACTCAAAAGAGGTTGACACATTTATGCATTTATACCAAGAACTCGATAATTGGCAACCCAATATATTCATTAAGGAAATATGGAATAGGATTAGAATTTTGCAAACTCATTGATCTTCAAAAAAACTCCCTAATAATGTTCATGTTTTTCATTGAAATTTCTCATTATTATGAAGTGTGAGAATTTCCATTTTATTTTATATATAGGATGCATTCTCAAATTGGTGCGATATAACATAATATTTTATCTAACAAATGGATTCTAACCAATTGTGGACTTACATGAAAATGAGAATTTTCTCCAATTACAGCCAAAGCCATTGCACACTCATACTCATGAAACACATAATACACTCGCACGCATTGGTTCTTACATGCACAATAATTTTGATAGAACTATATGGGAATTAAAGTTATGGGAGGAGAAAAACTCACTTGGCTCATGCAAATAACACCAAAACTCAAAAGAGATCGTGATATGTGTGTCTAGGAAAGGTGATTATAAGAGACCAACATAGAGGATAGAGTCACATAATAACATCGCTATGACGGAAAAGGCATGTCAAAATAATATGGAAGCATAACCGAATCTAGCACACCATGGTAGGTCATAGGGAAATGGAGTAAATGAGTATTTTAAAAATCTTAATCACGCCATAAAATAAGCAAACATGGAAAATCTTTTTGAATTTTTTGAGAAAAAGAAATAAATAAAAATGTTTTTGTATTTTTTAATAAAATATAAAAACAAGTAGAATATAAAGATCGCAATAAACTCACACCCTAAACAAGATGAAGACCCGAACTCAATTGATGGAAATAACACCAATAGATTTCCTAAGATTCTCAAACCTAATGGAATCTAATGGTTTAGTGAAAACATGGATTAATTGATGTTCAGTGGTAACAAAGCTTATAGGTATGATTTTCTCTTCAACATGATCATGAATGAATTGATCATGGATCTTAATATGACTTGTCTTAGAATGTTGGACCGAATTACGAGAGAGATGAATGACACTTGTATTGTCACAAAAATCATCATGGTGCCTTGGTCGATCCCATAATCTCTACACGTTTGTTTCATCCACAAGATTTGTGTTCAAAAACTCCTTGCGGATATGTATTCGGCCTCCATAGTGAACAAATAGATCGAATTTTATTTCTTGCTTAACTGCAAAACTAGAGCACTCCCTAAATAAATAAATAATACACCCAAGGTTCTTTTACAACCATCAACATCCCCAACCCACTCGGCATCAGAATAAGACGATAAATAATCGTGGGTATCAAAAGAATACCATAGCCCATAATCTAAAGTGCTACTTACGTATTTAATGATTATTTTAATAGCATACAAATGGGACTCTTTTATGGGTGCCTAATAATGAGCACAAACTTTGATGCTAAAATAAATATCGAGACAAGTGGAGGTTAGGTAAATATATCTACATATTATGCCTCTAAAAAGGGTTTTCTCAACGTCCTATCCCGATGTATCTTTGCTAAGCTTAGTCGCTGAACTCATGGGTGTGCCTGCGTGCCTAGCATTGTCTAAACCAAACTTCTTCATAAGATCTCTCACACTTAGCTTGGGATATGAAAATCCCATCCTTGAGTTGAAGAACCTGAATACCTAGCAATGAAGTAAGCTCACCTACCATACTCATTCCTAATTCACTCGTCATTTCCTTCGCAAAATGAGAGTATGCCCGTCACAAGTGGAACCGAAGACTATGTCATTGGCATAGAATTGAGCAACCAAAATATCCCTCTTATATCTATGCACGAACAGTGTCGTATCAACTACCCCTTTGTTTAATCCATGGTCCAAAATGTAAGAAGTAAGACTCTCATACCACATGATCAAGGAGTTTTGGATCTTCGAATCCTTTAGAATTTTCCACAAAGACCTCTTCCTGTAGAATGCCATTAAGGAAGGCACTATTGACATCCATTTTGTACAACTTTAATTTTAGATTACATGTTATTTCTAGCAAAACACGAATCAACTCTAGCCTAGCAATAGGACCAAGTGTCTTGGCAAAGTTAACACCCTCAATTTGGGTATAACCTTGAATAAGCTTAAGCAACCAACCTAGACTTATTATGCACAACAATACCATCTTCATTCATCTTATTCTTATAAACCCATTTAGTGCCAATAACTCTTGTGTCAATAGGTTGGGGACTAATTCCCATACATCATTATTTTTAAATTGAAGAAACTCTTTTTGTATAGCATTAATTCTATGTTCCTCCTCCAGTGTTTCCTTAATGTTCTTAGGATCGAATAGAGAAGTGTAACAAAAATAGATAAAACAATTTTCTAATTCAGCACGAGTCTTGACTCCTTAGTTGAGATATCCAAGAATATTCGTGGTGTCATGACTCTTACAAACCCAATAGGGTGGATTGTCTTTGTTAAGATTAGGGACCACCATGTCATTGTGATGAATAATGGGATCATCACTACGGGGTGCATCATTCCCATAAGTAAGATCATTATTGATAAATGTTTAAGGAGCATCATCTTTAATTGTGACATTTATTGATTTCATGATCTGGGAGCTTTTAAGTTTATAAACCCTATATGCTCGGTTGTTCAATGAATATCCTAAAAATATTCCCTCGTCACTCCTAGAGTAAAACTTTTCTAAGTGGTTTCTACTGCGAAGAATGTATCAAGGACTCACAAAGACTCATAAATATAATAGTTTGAGATTTTTCCTGGTCCACAATTGATATGGAGTTTTAGTGGTGTGTGGGCATGGATAAACCCTATTCACTGAGTGACATGCTGTGTTAACCACCTCTACCCAAAAATTCCTAGGCACATACTAACCAAGAAGCATGAATCTTTTCATCTCTTGAATAGTCCTATTATTTCGCTTAACAATGTCGTTTTATTGAGGTTTGCCTACCGTAGACAATTCATGCTTGATGCCTAACTCATCCCAAGACTCTCCAACACCAGTATCAATGATTTTAGTGCCATTATCAATTCGAATGCAATTTATTATGATACTATGTTGATTTTGTAAAAAATTACATTTGGTTATAGAAACTCAACAACACCATACTTTTTCCCAACAAATCCTATAATAGAATACCTCGAGAAGTCATCGACCATCACTATGATATACATTTTACTACAATGCTCTCCGTACGCATGGGACTCATGAGATCTATGTGTATCAACCCTAATATACGAGAGGTAATAATAATATTCAATTTCTTATGTGGAATCTAGATATGATTTCCATGTTGGCATAGACCACAAACCAAGGATGTTGGTTTTCCTAGAGATGGTAAGCCACGAACAAGGTCTTTATTCATGAGACGATCGAGATCATATTAGTTCACATGACATAGTCTTTAGTTCCAAAGGTCGATAAATGGGACCCTGGCACTATTGAAGACGAATTAGGATTTAGAAATAATACCATAGCAGTTATCGGATGTCCTTCCACCTCGCAATACGATCTTACCAAATTTATTATAGACACGACATTCTATTTGGTTAAACTCAACTCCAAGGTTCTCATCACACAATTGGCTTATGCTTATCAAGTTTGCTTTCAACATAATAATGATGTCTATCTTTGGGAAACCAAAAATCTCCATGGTGCCACGTCCTAGCGCAATAGACCTACTCATATTATCGAAGATGACTCTACCATCCTTATGATCCTCAAGTTTGGTAAAAAGAGTTTGTCACCTATCATGTGCCTTAAGCATCCACTATCAAAATACCATTAGGAGGTTTTCTAAACTTTGAAAGAAACATGAACAAAAAGATATTTTATGTCATTTTCTTTCACGACCCAAGTAGGAGTGTAACATGTGGGTGTTGCCTTCCTCTTGATATTTATTTTGTTATTTCTAGTATTAGGTTTGAATAAATTCCCATAAGGCATAGACAACCTTTGGAAATCTTCTATCAAGACTTTAGAAGTATGGACTAGATGTTCAATTTGTTCTCCAAAACTAGCCAGATGGTTATAGTGAGCTCTGGGAGCACGAGAATGAGAATCCCTCTGAAGCTTATAGCAAAAGTCTATAAGATGTCTTGTTCTTTTGCAATAAGTACAAACATAGAGTTGAATGGATTTTAATTTTTGGTTTTCCTGGGAGGTTTTTTTTTGGTAAGTAAGAATTCAATAGAATAACATAAATGTACAAGATAAGGAGGGCATACCCTCCTAGATCAATTTTCACAACCGAAAATGATCCAAATAAAGCCAGAAAAGCTACAGAAAAACATCAAAAGGCCAGGGACACTAGGCCATTTAACAGAAAAGTAATTGATTCTCATCTAGACCCCAATTTCTGCAGATAAGCCAAGACTTGAAGTTTCTCCTCGATTTAGTCCACTTAAGGGACTTGCATCTAACAAGGAAAGGAATGTCACTCATGATCTCAATATAGTTAGAGGACTTGTTCGTGAATATTCTATTGTTCCTCTCGATCCAATGCAGTAGATTGTGGCAGGAAAGGATGACCTTCTGAGCTTGGCAATAAAGTTGTTACCTTCAAAGTGCATAGCAGCCTCATCAATGATTCCCTCTTAATTAGTAGCATTACTGATGTAGGAGTTGTTGTAGTTGACCTCCTCCCAAATAGGTTTAGAGAATATGCAATTGAAGAAGAGGTGGTCACGATTTTCTATAGCATTTTTACAAAACACACAGTTACTATCATTAAAGATACCCCAGTTGTGTGTCTTATCTTTAGTGTTGATTGCATTCTTACACACTAACCACAGAATAAAGGCACATTTTGGGATGACACTACAATTCCAAACAGTGGGAGCCCATCTAGTGGACGGCTTATGGTTTCTGATAGTGTTCTAGGCAGAGTTGATGGTGAAGGAATCATTAGTTTTAGGGGTCCAGAAGACGCAGTCATCCCTATTGGGAGAGATAAGGGGAAGCACATCATGCTTTATCTCATTTAGTTCACAGGTAGTTGAGGCTGGCCAAACCCAGTTCCCATTTAAAATAAAGTCTGCCACCTTAGCTTTATGGTTGCTAGCTGCATCATAGATTGTTCTATCACCGTATAGCAACCATAAAGGGCCTCTAGGGTGACACTGTTCATGCCAAAAGAAAGTATTGTGACCGTTCCCAATGGTGGACTTAACGAGCGGTCTGAACTTATCTCTAAGTTGCATGAGTTTGGTCCAGGACCATGAAGCATCAGATGCTACAAGAATATTCCATAAGCTCCTGCCTTTCAACTTATAAATGTGGCACAATTTAACCCACAAATTATCTTTTTTGCTGCATAGATTCCATAGGTGTTTTAACATGATAACCTTGTTTCACTCCCTCCTGTTTTTTATCCCTAGACCACATTCAGATTTTGGGAGGCAAACATCATTCCAATTCACTTTAGCCCCAGAAGGTTTCAAGTCAGGCCCATACCACATAAATATTCGAAGTTTTGTGTCAATCTCAACAGTTATTCTTTTAGGTAAAATGAAGATGCTTGACCAATAAATTTGCATGCTAAAGAGGACAGAAGAAACCAGGTTCAGCCTACCTTCATAGCTCAAGAATCTATAAGTCCAACTCATGATTATTTTAGTAATTTTTGTCTATAAGAGGAAGGCAATATTCATGCTTCAATTTGGTTGAAATCAAAGGAACACCAAGGTATTTAACTAGTAGTTGACAAAGTTGAAAGCCTAATAGGTTGGCTATGCAAGTTTTATCACTTAATGAGAGCCCACCAGCAAAGAAGGAACATTTTTAAGGGTTTGGATGTAATCCAAACATGGAGCTGAACTGGTTAATGGCAGTGTTTATGATGGCAAGAGAGTTAATGTCAGCACCTGATAAGATAAAAAGATCATCAGCAAAACAAAGATGATTTAATTGCAACTCTTTACATTTAGGGTGGAAAGTAAAGAGAGGGGAGTTGGTGTGGAGGTCAATGAGGCCAGCAAAAGCCTCCATTATGAAGAGGAATAGGTAGGGAGAGAGGGTCTCCCTATCTGAGTCCTCTCTTAGCTTGAAAAAAACCATGTGAGGCTCGATTAATGAGAATGGAATACATTGGAGTGGTAATACACTCTTTGATCCAGCCAATAAAAAAGGGAGGGAACCCCATGTGGGAAAGGACATGTATAAGAAACTCCCAATTTACAGTGTCATAGGCTTTTTGGATATCAACTTTCAAAGCACATCTTGGAGGGCCTTGGTTTCTATGGTAGTTTCTCATCAACTCTTGCATGATAAGGATGTTATCCCCAATGGACCTACCAAGCACAAAGGCAGATTATTTATCATTAATAAAAGGAATGGATGAGAGGCTTCATTAGATTAACAATGATCTTGGAAATGCACTTGTATATGGTGTTACAGCAAGCAATAGGCCTGAAGTCCATCATAGTGGTTGGGGTTTTGGTTTTGGGGATAAGCACAAGATTTGTGCAGTTCCATTATTTGAGAAGAGTGTTGTTCAGGATGGACTCCACAACAGCAGTTACATCATTGTCAACCAAATCTCAATTGTGTATGAAGAATTCAGTGTTAAAACCATCAGGCCCAGAAGCCTTGTTCTTGCCTAGGTCAAAGAAAGCAGCCTGAATCTCCTCATGAGTTATTGGGTTAGTGATTTTGCGAGCCTGAGAAGTTGTGATCTTTCTAGTGATGGCATGGTTTAGAATATGATAATGAGAAGTAGGAGTGGCATGGACTAGGAGATTAGAGAAAAATCGGACTTCCTCTTCAGCAACAAGCTTATGTCCCTCCACCTTCTGGCCATGTTGGTCCTGAATGTTTAGGATCTTGTTTCTGCTGATGCTACCTCTCACGTTGGCATGGAAGAAGCTAGTGTTAAGGTCCCCCTCCTGAAGCCAACGGATTCTAGCCTTCTGCTTAAAATAAGCCTCTTCAGCCATGCAACTCTCAACGTAATCAATTCTAGCCTTTAGCTCATCAACTTAAAGGGTAGAGTTGCTACCATCACTGTGAATTTGGCTTTGAATATTCATGAGAATATCCTTAGCCTCAGAAGTTCGCTTGGCGATGTTGCTATAGAACTTCTTGTTGAAGTCTTTTAGTTCAAGTTTGGTCCTCTTAAGCTTGGTGGAGAGTTGGTATATAGGGCTTCCATGCACGTAAGTAGCCCAAGCTTCCTTAATAACTGGGGTGAACTAATAATGATTCATCCAGTAGTTGAAGAATTTAAAGGTTTTGGGAAAATTGGGGGGGTTGGGATGATGGTAGCAATGATGGGGCAATGATCAGATAAACCTTGGCATATAATATCAGCTTGAAACTCAGAAAAGTTAGACTTCCAGTTTTCATTAGTGAGAATACGATAAATTTTCGTTCGAATAGTGCTTCCCTCATTATGGTTCCTAGTCCAAGTGTAGTAGAGACCTCGCATGGCCATGTAGTCTACTTTAATGTTGTAGAGACATTGGTTGAAGTCATTTACAGCGTTGACATCAATGTCAAGGATACCTTTCTTCTCACTTATAGTTCTAACAACATTGAAGTCTCCCATGATAATCCAGTTGTTATCATGGATTGTCATAGAGCAGGTTTCCAGGTAGAACCAAAGGGGGATTCTTTGGAATGGGAGGTTAAGAGCATACAGAAAGGTAGAAATGAAAGATTTATCAAGGCTTAGAGAGGTAACATGACAGGAGATAGCCTGGGTAATTGAGGTAAAGAGGGTGGTTTTGAAGTGGTTAGGGTCCCAGCCAACAATAATTCTAGTAACTCCTCCCTCCATTGGGCAATTATCAATGGTTTCCCAGTTAGGTAAGCTGTTTCTAGTAGCATTGAGCATGTTGCATCTTCTAACCTTGGTTTCAACGAGGCAAATAAGGGATAGCTGAAGTTCATTGATGAGTTTACGCACTTCTTGTTGTTTTAGAGGATTATTAAGTCCTCTAATGTTCCATGTTGCCAAATTCATCATTGAGATTGATTGGGGTTGGAGGTGAGTTGGCTTTGGTATTGGCCGTACCTAACTTCTTCTTCCTGAGTTTTTGTTTCTGAGTCTTGGAAAGGTTTAGGTCAAGTTTTCCCCTCATGCCATCAATATCAATGATCTTGAGCACTAGCCCATTGGGAGTTGGTGTTGTGTCAACCTCCCCTTCCTCTTCAAGGTCTTGGAGAGCATCAAATCTGTTGGCAGTGATTGGTGTAGCATCAACCTTTTTAGCCACCCCATTTGTTGATTCTGCTAGAGTGTCGTCAGTCTCTTGATCCACTACAGTTGTTGGTTCAATTGGAATATCATCAGTTTTATGAGCCACCACAACAGAGGTATCGACCGGCGTAGCATTAGGATGAGCCAAGCCCTCCACCCTGGAAAGAAGAATCATGCGGGGTGTCCCTATGGCCAGACACCAAATTTTTTTTGAAAATATTTGATGCAAGTCAGATCCCAAAACCTTTGAAAATATTTAGCAAGTGAATAAAAATGCAGCAATGAAGATGTAAATCAATTTTTCATATTTAAACTGGTAGCGCACTCTCATGAGACGACCCTGATCTATCATCTAATGTGCGTGCCTAACGTATGTTTCTTAACCCTCCTAGTTACGCTACCTCGCCTAACTAGCCTCATCACTAATCTAAATATAACACTCCCTTGTCTCCAGTATATTGTTTATCTTTGATTTCATAATTAGCTTACCCATTTTCTTAATTAATTCTCAATTATATTATTATGAACCTTTTCTCATAACTTTACTCCAGTTATTAATAAACATTCACACTTAAGGTCTTATATTCGTATATAATTATGTTCAACTTTATATACACAAGTTCGTAACATATCAAATATATACATGTATCACTTGTTATATACATAGCTGCAATCCCTCCGAGTATTTCCTTACTGGATGCAAAATCACTAGCATGCTATCAAACTCCGGGAATATCTTTCTTAACCTGTGCAACCGGGTCGGAATCTCACCACTGAACCCAAAATGAAATCAGAATCCGAAGGAGGTCATGGTCTTAGGTCCTTGGATCATTACCATACCACATTTTTTCACTGGACTCCAAAACTCACATAGGGTGGTCGTGTACAGACCTATGACCCAGGAAAAATGTTACTACCTCTACTGGGATTCGCCAGAGTGACCTCCCATGGTGCGTAACTTCCATCGATAGCATATCCTCTAGGATGGGTATGTTTCATATAAATATCATACACAAAGATATTATTATTCATATATATATATATATATATATTTATAATAAAGGAGGAGGAACTTTTGCCACGTCATATAAATTTATACACAAAATCTATATAAATAATTTTTGTATCTATCTATATCTATATATATATAATATCCGTTATTTCCATGTCACCCACCTCAAGCCTCTCACTCAAGTTCCTTCACAATCAAAGCACAACGCTCGAGACTTTTCTCTGTCATCTCTCTGTAGACATTTGCTTCCCCTCTTTTACTTTGAGTTTAGCTTTCGTTGAAAGCTACTTGAAGATGAAAACCCAATAAAACCCACTTCTCAAAATATAGAGACCAAGACAAAATGTCTTACTAAACCAATACTTTTAACACGCTACTTCACTGCCTCCATAACTTGAAAACACCCATATCTATGACCAACTCAGATGGAGCTCTCGATAAAAATCCCAAAAATCATTGATACCGAGAAACAACAGCCTCTAGGTAATGGAACTCTCATAGTTAAATCTGCTATGTAGCTCTCAATATAAATATGCACCGCTAGAAATAACAACCTCCTGGTAATGGAGCTCATTTGCGCCGCCAAGGTGTTTCAGCAACCCCACGATATAAATCTACTATGCAGACCTGCTACGCATCTCAACTCAAGGTATTTTCGAGTTCTGAAATGTATGTTCTCCAAACAGATCTGGTAGGATATAATTTTAAGAAGTTTTTTTTTTCTTTTTTCCCATTTCTTTATGGTTCATTATTGGTTTTAAGACCTGCTACGCATCTCAACACCCTATAGATATATTGAACGTTTTTTTTTCATTTGTTGAACGGGAGTTGAAGATGAGTTTTTTTTTTTCATACAGATACATTGATCAAGCTTTGAAGATGGATCTAATAAATACATTGATTTTCAATTTTTTGTTTCTCATTTTCTCATTATTAGGTAGTTTCTCCATACAGATCTGGTTTTGTATTTTTGATTCTGAACCTCCTTTTGTAGTTACACTTTTCCTCCATGGTTCTGTTGTTTTTGTATATTTTTTTGTTTATATTTTTTGTTCTAGGTTCAGTTTTTGTCAGATGGTTGCTACTACTTGCTTGAGTTTTTTACTGCTATTTGCATCTAAAGACCATCGCCAAAGAAATGTGTATGTGTTCTATCTCTCATTTGTTTATCCAATTTATTAAGGAGATTTTGGGTTTCAAAATGGGCATTTTGCTGAGCATATCAATTTTTTCGTGAGTTGAGGATCATATCAGTTAACCATTTGGGTTTCAAAATGGGCGTTTGTTTTGAAGGGTCTAATGTCTCTGGGTTTTTATTGGCATGGTTGGGTCTCGTCATAACATCCCATCTTTGGATGTGTTCTGAATACCCATAAGAAACAGGTACATGACCTCTCTCTCTCTCAAATCCTCACTTTCTCTCTCTCAAACCCTCACTTATTTTTTATATTAACATGTTGAAATCTTTTTGACTGCAGATAAGGTTAAAAAGCTTTTACTGTCCATAGTGTTCAATACCTTCTGAGATTCAGATACGATGATTCTGTTGCCGACGATGGCAACGATGGGGTACATGCACCAGACGCGGGGTCAATCACGTGGTGCCACGTGAGGTGGAGTGGATCTAGGGAGAAGGAGAGATTGGATGGTGAGATGGTGTACAGGGTGGAGTGGTGTTGTATTATGTGGCTATGTCAGTGAACCGAAGGGTTTTTAATATTTTTTGATTTTGTTGACGTTCATTTTGGCAGCTAAAAACCATAGGGTCTGCTGCCATTTATCGATTTTATTTTTTTTGTATCTATGTTTAGGAATATTGGAGCTCTGATATATGCATTTTGTATCGATTTTTAGCATCTCTGGCTTCTTCAGGAACTAAAAATGTCATTTTGATTCCATTGTGGAGTTTTCTGCTATTGATTGATCAATTTTTTTGTTCATCTGTGTACACATCTTCAACAAAGTCCCTTGATGATGGGGTTGTCACTGTCAAGTTTTACGACTATTGTAGGTTTCAAATCTTTGTAGGTTCGGCATTGGTCATGTTTAGATATTTTATAAGATTGCCATTCGTCCATTTTATTTTTTTGTTTTTATTTTTCCCTCTAGATTTAATGTTACTTCAATAACTAATAATACTATCATTATATATTTGGTTTCATGATATTGTTTAAGAAAACACATAATAATGTTGTTCAACGTATTTGATTTATGTTACATTTATTTTCATATTTTCATGTAATAATGGTCTTTTAGATTTTATCTTATATGTGGGTATGGCTTTTGGGTAGATTTAATCTAACTCAACACATATTGACTTGGTTGTGCATAAAGATATGTATTATTTTAGTCTCAAAGACAAATATGATATAATGGTGAGCAATTATTAAAAACTATTAAACCTACTTAGTTTGGTTATCTAGATAAAAAGAAAAAGAAATTGCTTTTGACCAACACATGAGATGTTGGCTAAAAGAAATTGCTTTTTAATCAAGAAATTTAGTTCATATTTATAAATCTTTATTAAAGTGACATTAATATGTAGTGTTAAAAAGGTGTTAAATGAATAATAATCACAAATACTCGAGAGCAAATTCATCACCATTGCATCGACACGAGTATATGAGTGTGCTATAACCTCAAATGTTTTGGTACAAATTTATCAGCGTGCCATCGGCACGGGTACACCCTAGTATATATATATATATACATACATATCACATAATCTCGCTAATCTGTGCCTAACACCCGAAGCACTAGCCTTTGTGTTCTGAGTCTATTCCCGACTCCCGCATATTTAATTAACCACTAATTACATTAATGACGATACTTAACATTCCTTGTTCACCCGGGCCTTCCCAACCAACACGTATCTAAAATTCACCCGATTATCCGACCCTATTTCCTTATTTTATTATTAGAGTGTTAAACATCCCAAATGCCCAAATTTACCTCAGGATTATCCCCAATAATTTCCCAGTAATTACTAAGTACCAAAATCATTTTTCAGTAATCCTAAACATCCTTACGAATACCTGAATCAACCTGGAATCATTCTAACAATAAAAAACCATCTAAAATAGGAAGAATGGGTGACATAGGGGTGCCGAACCAGTTCGCCCCTGCTGTCGAACCCAAAGCAACGAAGTTTGTTGTATTACGAGTTTCGCCCAGATTTTAATTCCCAAAAGTGTCCCAATATTCATCCCAGTGCATAATATAATTACTCTATAAATTGCCAACATAAAGAAACATGTTCGATGGTCTCAATAACAGGATTTAATCATCACTTTTTACTAGAATAAATTCACACATTCTAATACAATTCCTAAATCCATAATTCAAGACCACATATTTTACCGATTCAATCTCAGAATTTTAATTCAAGAAAACAATTATATCTCTTTCATTATATTTCTCTATCAAGAACCCAACTTTCATATGGGAATTAATCTATCAAGATCATATGGAATCACCATCAATTTCATTCTTTTCTCAAAACCCGTTTAGCATGTCAATCCCACCACAAAATTTGTTATTAGTCTACCAAATTTTGACGTGAACATAAAACTTAAACAAAAACATTAAGAAAGTTTAGTCACTTGCCTTAGATGTAGAATGAATTATGATTTTCTTCTTATAGGGTTGAATCTAGCCAAGAACTCCTGACGATTTGTCTCCAATTAAGCCTTCCCTTAAATCCCTTGTGTTTTTCTTCCTCTCTTCTCACCACTTTAGCTCTCAGATATTTTAATATATAAAGTGGCTTCCTCCTAACCCTTAACCTCTTACTTAAAGCCCTAATCCAGAATTTAGGTTAACCCCAGAGTATAAAATGACATGTATGCCCCTAAGTGGGTCCCGACTAGTCTAAAAAGCCCCCGGTATCCAATATCTACCCCCGAGTACTTGATTTTGACTATTTCAGATCAACCGTGCATCATCATCCGAGTCACGAAACATAAATATTCTATCTCAAACCAAAATAACCCACATGTATGACCCGGTTATGATGTCGTCAATCCCCGTCATTTCTACCCACTTACGATGTACTAACAATTGACCGAATTTTATTTACTTAATCACACTTAGTAAATTTATTTTCACATAAATATTATTTCTATTCTCACTAATTAATATTTATTAAGCACGTAATATTTCATATTTTAATTAAATTATGAGAACACGTGTAACTTAAAATTCTAAAATTAATTATTTAAAAATACATGGTGTTGAGGATTTTTAGTTGGATATTGACGTAGTTCTTGGACTAGGGATATGATGATTTCTGAGTTCGGAGTACTTATATGGACAATTTATTAGTAGTGGACTACTTTATAGGATGGATACGTGGGATGGCTAGTCGTTGATGGATTAAAATTAGTATCTACGGATATGAATGACGATAAACATTTTGATTATAAACGTTTAGGTTATTTTGAAAATTATATGTCTAGTGATGGCCTCGGTTATAAGAAGATGGGCATGGTCACATATGGTGTTAGCATAGTGACGTTGTTGGGGAGACTGGTGATAGTACACCGTTATTGTCATGTTTAGACTCTTAAAGTTTTAGGACTGATTAAGCGTTCCATTATATTTAAGGATGTGCAGAGAATGCCCTACCGTATATTTGGGTAAATCATGATGTTTTAGTGTTATTAGATCGATTAACTAAAAGGGTTTTGTATCACTCTTGGACGAGGTAAGTCTTTTATTGGAATTCTCACAAGTTGAGATTTGTGTGGTTAGCACATTGTTTCGTTTTTGGTCTTGGGCCAACGAATCTCGACTACCGACTGAGCTAGGCAATAATGTATCGGGAGGATTTCTTATTTGGATTTCACTTCCTGGACATCCCACGCATAAGTCTTAGTAAATATCAAGAGTTGAGAGACGTTTGTGTCCTAGGACGTTTAGTTTAATATGTTGGACATTACTTTTGTGGATATATAATGCATCGAGCGTGAGATATTATATGAGTTAAGGACAATGGCGAAAGAGTGTCGCATCTAGAGCACTAAGGGATGCTTAAACCCCTAGTTGAATGAGTGAGGCAACCTCAAAAAGAGTTTAGTCATGATTAGCAAGGTATTACAGTATACATTTAGTTTCTAGTCATGAATTATATATGTGGTTGACTTTGGTATGTATATATGTGTTACGTATGTGATGTGTGCTTGCGTACATGTGGTATATGGTGCATGGGCTCCCCAATCGTGGCACACTATGGTAAGCATATACGAGCCTTATTCTTTTATCTCATAGGATATGGGTATGGGGTAATTGTGTATAAGCCTATGATATTTGTGCAGGTTATGTTTTGATGTTATGCTTTAGCAAATTATGAGGATGGAGTTCCTTTATTAGGGGAAAGAATGTAATACCCCTATTTTCACGGACTATAATTATTATTTATTAAGTGATTAATAAATGGAATGAGTTATTACTTATATGTCTTAGTAATAATAATTTGGCATAATTTGTATTTTAACTGAAAATGTGTACGTGTAGAATAATTAAGTGTACCGTTTTATTGACGCCATGAGATATTACCGTGGGTTGTGGGTTATGGATAGCATTGCTAAAATTGGACTCTAGGATGATGCAGATATTCGTACATATGTTTTTATCGCTTTAAATTGGTCTTGTGAGGTATATATACTCTTAGGAAAGATTTTGGGCTATTGTGGGCATTATTCTGGGCTCCTTTAAGGGCCCTAACTTAGGCGTTATTAAGAGATGATGGATTATAGTTTTCAAAAAAGGTTAAAGCACATCATTTAGGTAGTTTCTATCCACTAAAACTAACCCTGGAATCCATGAACGATTGGGAGAAGTTAAGCAAACTTAAAGAGGAGAAAGCAAGGGAAATTCAAGAGGAGTTCTTCAATCCCCCACCATAAGGTAAGAATTTTCTAGCAAAACCTTTAATAATATGATACTTAATTTATAAGCATACTTTCTCATACAATAATGATTTAGGATTTAGGACTGTTTAGGATTAAATTTGATTAATCTTACTTTGAAAGTGAAGACTTTGGTGATGAAACCCGAAATTGACATTGAATAACTAATGGGAATGTTGTTAGAATCCAATGTCGTTTATGGATATAACCCCTGAATCATTTAGAAGCTCTCTGATAATTATGATAGAAATTATAACCCATGGTTAGTTTAAACGAATATATGATTTTCATGAACAAAGTCTTGAATTATAGGAACGATTATATTTAGGATGGTTATAAACCCGTGTAAATGTATTCCTTTAATTGTTATGAATTCATAGTTCATGAAATTAAGTCCTACAAATCTTTGAAATCATTAATGAAGATTAGAGAAGATGACCCATTTTCATATAAGGCTAATATGGGCTTACTATTCGACCTGAATCAATTTTGCCTCTTGTGCGAATTGATTCGATCTAGGGCAAATAAATTTGGCTTCATTAGGGGAATCTATTTATCCCTTGGAGTTGGGTCAGGTTAGATCGAGGGAAATGAACTTGGGATTTTTACGAGTTCATCTGAGTACTTGGGATTTTGTCCAAGTGAGTGATGGTTGGAAGAAATGGGAAGTTTAGTTTGTTAGTGTGTAAACAAATTAAAGAATTGTGTAACTTTAATTAAGGAAAAAGTATGATTAGATTTTAATTAATTGCACTATTTGACGGTGGATTTTGGAATTAGATTAGGTAGATGTGTGAGGGAGAGGTTTCTTATGGTCGTGTGTACGTGTTGGGCATATGGAAAAAGGAGTTAAAATGTTTGGGAGATTATGTCCGACCTTAAGAGATTATGAGATGATGACTTATTTAGTGGGTAAATGAGAAAATATATGGGTACATTACGAGAAGGCGTGTACGTAGGAAGGAATGATGTACTCATCATTTATAACGATATAAACTAGGAGTCGAACTTAATAAGGGTCGGAGTTAATAAACCTAAGAACGTAAAGAATAATCTGCTGTTTAAGTGTACGCAACATCCTACTTGTATATTTGTTTAACCTGGTTTTGAGAGATTGTAAACCAATTTAAAATAAGGATCCAGCAATGTGGGGATCTAGATGGTTTGGTATGCTTGAGTGTATGTGTTATATATATATTGTGTGATTATGTGGACATACCCATTTTCGTGGGGAATCTATTGGTTGAGGGGTGCGTTCGACATCGGGTCGTGCGCCATACGTCGACTGAGATGTGATGCCATAGTGGAGGTCATTATTTTAGATCATACATTTAGGGTCACCTCTTTACGATGAGAGAACTAGGATGACCGAATCAATCTACAAAGCATGGGTGTGGGCGGTAGGTGGTGTTACCGCTTAGTGATTACCCGAGTTATATTTTTTTTTTAAGTCTGTTAGGCGAGGGACTCCTTCGAACTTTTCAATAGAGGCACGAGATAGACACCGAAGGTAGATCCCTTTATATATATATATATATATAATAAATCAGGAGAGATTTTTGCCACATCATATAACTTTATATACAAATCCTATATAAACATATTTTGTATTTATTTCTCTCCTTTTTGTCCACACCAACTCACGGTTGAAATTTAATCTCGGAGATGTTTGTATAAGCTAACTGATGGTAAACTAGAAACCTGCGTGTCAAGTTTGCACCCACGATTTCAAACCCACCTAAATTACTAACTCAAGCCTCTCAAAACATCTTACCCATATACGCAACATTAGGGGTGGCAATTCGTGTGCGTCGTGTCGTGTCATATCGGGTTCGTGTTAAGTATTAGTCAACCCTAACCTGACCCATTTAATTAATCGTGTCAGATGAGCAAACACTAACCCGACCAATTTATTATCGTGTCGTGTTCGGGTTAACCCGTATAACCCATTAAGTAAAATATAAAATAATTTTGTTCTTCTCTCTTAACCAATCATACCAATCATAGCCCTACAATAACTTAAATTTAATTAATTTCAACTTCTTGCAACACATAAATAATTTATCATCCGATTCTTCATGAATTTTATAGAATGTCTATCAAGATATATAAATTATCTAATATATTCTCCATAAAATACGAGTTAAACCGGTCTATTCGTATCATTTTCAAGTTATACGTGTTTGACACTAATTCAATCCGTTTATTATTCGTGTTGGCGGGTTGTGTCATATTTGAGTTCGTATCAAGAAATCGTCAACCCTAACCTGATAATTTCGTGTCGAGTTTTTATCGAATTATCGGGTCGTGTCAAAAATTGACCCCTGCGCAAGAGGTATCTATTCTTCCTTGACACGCGAACCCTGTCCCTCTCAAAAAGTTACGGCCAAAAAGTGTATGTTCGACTTGATAGATGGTTTTGTTATGTCAGAACTCAACGCAAAGGTCCCCGATTTTGGAGCTAAAACAAAAGATTTTTTCTTTTTCGGGTAAACCTCTCTCTCTCTCTCTCTCTCTCTCTGTGGTGGTGTGTATTTTGATTTTGGTTTAAAAACTGAAGTGTATTTTGTATTAACGTTTCAGATCTGAAGTGTATTTTGATTTTGGTTTAGAATGTTTATAATGCTATTTATTTTTTTTAGGCGCTGGATGTTATTTTTGGGGAGTGAAAATGGAATGCGTCTTTATGTGGGATCAATCTCAATACTTTTTAAAATTATTACACTGGGTTTGAATGATGGCGTACTTGATTTTTGAGGAGTGAAATATAATTATTTTAACTTATTAAAAATATATTGAATTGGGTTTGAATGATTCTAATAATTTCTTGAATCGAGCTCTAATGACTTTTCTTAATGTTTCAAAAGGATTTGATAAATAATGTTATAGGAATGAAGAGTGGGTTAAAATATATTTTCAAAATTCTACAGATCAGGATAGTTGTTTATGATGGAAACTGATTTTGGGGTTTTTACGACATATGTTTTTTGGGGTTTAACTTTTGGGGTTTTACGGTAAGTTTTTTAATTACATATCTATTGTTTTGGTACAAAGAAAACATCACTATTCTAATTTAGGCACATTTATTTTATTGGTTCCTTGAAATGAAGTAGAAATGTAAAGTCACGTTAGGAGGTTGCAAAAAGGGAAATGTAAAACCACTATCATACATTTTTTCATCTCAAACTGCTCTCTACTCCAAAATACCATACGTATTGGGTAGTAGTGGCAAAATGTGGCCCAAATAATAAAACAATCCATATTAGTCCACTCATCTAAATATGGGGCCCATATTTAAAAGCTATAAGTTAAATATGGGCCCCATATTCCAAAGCTATGAGTTAAATATGGGCCCATATTTGAAAGCTAGGAATCAAATATAGAGCCCAATTTTAAAAGATACAAATCGAATATAATACTCATTTTTAAAAGTTGTGAGTAAAATATGAGTTTTTTTACATATACTTCGAATTGTAATGCTTATTTTAGTAGAAAAATAATGGGTTGGCCCAACCCATATTTGGTCCGCCCATATTTGGCCCAGCCCACATTTAACCCAACCCATATTTGGCCCAACCCACATTTAGCCCAACCCATATTTGACCCGCCCAAATTAGGCCCAGCCCATAATTTTGACAGTGCTAGTATTGGGTCTAATTTTAATTCGGAAATGTTTTGTTTTTGATAATAAATTAAAATAATATTGCGTCGTGTCTCATTTAATTGGATTGTGTTCGCGTTATGTTGAAAAAATATTTCATGTTGTTTTCAATTTTCATTGGGTCGTGTTTGCACTTGGGAAAAAAAATACAATGATACATATTTATTGGGGACGAATTTTTCTTTGTGTTAAAAAGTACACTAGATAAAATTCATTTATAAATATTAATTGCAAAATTTAATTTGGATATTACACAAACATTTCTTTTGGGTATGTATTTTATTTTTATTCGTCTATTCTATCCCTTATTCATGTAATGTGCCAAAAGTATTATGTACGAGCATACTGAGAATTGTTAAGTGTTTCCCAAATTAAGTATATGTTTGTTATCATTACAAAAAAATCTGAGTAAAATTACATATTCTTGGGCAAAAAAAAATAGAGGCACCGTAACGAATGTGCAATCGTGCCATCGCAATGGGCATAAAAAATGGGTTTCACTAATCGTAACATGTGAGATTTGTTGCGAATGGGCAGGGGTGACAAGTAAGCACATTCAAGTTAATGAATGTGCCATCGGGCGTTCTTTGAACTTGCATAAAATTTTTCATGTTTGAAGTGTAAACCCTCAAAATTTGTGTTCCAACTGTAAATTAATTGTTTACAATTTGTACTAAACCCGTAATTGGTATATTTTTATTATACTTAGCTTGCAATATAAGTTATTAAGAGTTCACACATTAACTTATAATTTCGTCTCAGTTCGTATAATGTTATCACAATGTCAGTAAAGTTTATAAAATTTGGTTCATTAAAATTTGAAATGTTATAATATAAAAATATTAAATGGAAATCTAAACTCGATGTTCTTAAGACACAAATTCACCGTATTAAAATCGGGATCATGCCTTATTGGATCAATATGCTAACCGTGCCATAAACACGGGTAATACTTAGTCATAATGAGTAAGTGTACCATGGGATGACCAACAATATTCATATTTTCACTATTGGCAAAATGTTTAAAATACAAAATATCACAGGAATAAATTTATTGCGGAAACAAATTTATCGTCGTTCTATCAGCACAGATACAAAATAAGCGGGAATAAATTTATTGTCGTGTCATCGATACGGGTACATCCTAGTATATAAAGGAGGAGGTTTTTTTTGTCTATTCTAACTGATGGTTGAGATTTATCTATACACCTTTTGGTCTTTTCTATCTAACGGCTCTGCATACGAGTCGAGGAACACCATGGGAGCACAATAGAAATTCACGCAGCACAAGGCTCGAGATGAAGTTGGAATATATGTATTTTGTGGGTTGGAGTTTTGTTTGCTTGCGATCAAAACTGACATCAAAAGTTTTGTGGAGGATTCTTACTGGCGGGTTATGCGATGGAGGCGTGAAACTAGCTAATGTATTTGTTTCTTTGTCTTTTTTTTACTTGGTTTATGCATCAGTGTCTTTTCTTTCTTGATTTGCTGCCTCTCTAAAACACGTTTTTCCCCTAGATTTCTAGATCCATTCTTAGAAATCACCCACAACAAACTTTGGTTTGATTGTTCTATTTTTATTGTGTGTAATGAGAGGGATAAGAGGGAGCCGTGGGTTTTTGGGGAATACGGGGAATTATCTGATGGGTAAGAGGGTAAGGCAGGTGATGGGGTTAGATTTTTTATTTATTTTTTTGTCTAGACCACAGGTTCCCCACGTTTCTTAGGCCTAATCCTGTTCGAGTCGGGTAGGACCACAAGGGCGGCAAAGCTCTCCCTCCCAAATTTTAACACAGTTGCATTCCTAAGGCTCGAACCCGAGACCTTGGTTAAGCTAGGACAGCCCCTTACCAGCTGACCTACATGATGGGGGTGGGTTAGATTTCTAAAATTCACTTTCAAGTAAGGTTTTAATTTTTGTGTTGTAGATCTAACATAAGTACATAATTTGTGTTGTAGTGTATATCTCGCTTTTGGGTACAAGAAATAGATGTCTCCATGTTTTTTTTTTGTCTCTCATTCTCTTTGTTTTGAATAATTTTGTGGTAATGTTATTTAATGTGCTATGTCTTTCAACATTTGCCATTTTCTTACAGTTTCATGCTTATACCTCTGGAATCCTGCAATATGTGAGTTTTCAACTTTTAGAGTTTTACTTTTTGTTAAGATAGAGACGTCACAAAATCGTAAGAGATACTGAGCTTTATCTAGGGGTTTTATTTTGTTTTTTTGGTTAGTTAAAATCTACTCTTTCTCTTTTTTATGTTGTCTAGGTATTTAACAAGATGACCATTCTATTGTTATTCAAGATACCATTTTTTTATGTTGCCGAGGTAAATACTATTGGAAATTAATATTAAGTGTCGAAATTAATTATTTAATTTCAATTGTAGTAAATTTTGAATTTTCCATTTATTTGGTCTTGATAAATGTTAGATAATTAATTAGGAATGTGATAAATAAAGATATTAAAAGATTTGGGTAAATCTTAACCGTTAGTCATATGATGGTTAGTGGCATTAGTGAGAGACTTGAAAAGAATCCCGCCTCCACTAGGATTTAGGTCCTCTTCCCTTTGTAAATAGATACCTCTACATCATCTAGAGTCATCTCAATACACGTTGTTTTTAAAGAGGGAGAGAAAATCATAAATTCTCATTATTCGTATTTTCTCACAAATATTCTGTGCACATAAGGAAGTAATTCTGGGCTGTTCGAGAAGGGATTCAAAGGAAGCTTTGACAGGAGCATTCAAGTCATTTTAATCCAATCAATTGCAATGGACAAAGGTTAGTTTTGATCATAGTTATAAAAAGCTTATGATTATGTGATTGCATAAAGATTAAAACATCTTGGATTCATGAAAAAGTTGTTTTAAACACGATGAAACATTATGGTTTATATTCGGTTTTAGGATTAACAAAACAGTTTTGATTAACAAATACATCACCATAAAAAATTTATCTTACCGAATTGGGTGACTTTCCACATCTCTCTACCCTTTTTTTCGTGTATCAGAATCGTGGCAGATTTGGGTTCGGGTTGACTTAAACTCGGGCTGAAATGGGCTAGAACTATTAGAGGTCGGTCTTGGGTTGTTTAGGGACTTGAGTCGGGGCTAATGGTTCAGATGGGTTGGGTTGAGGATGGTCCGAGTTGGGTACGATGGCTGGGGATGTGTCGGAAAGAAGTGTTAAAAATGGATAAGTGATGGGTTTGAGTTCATCTTATGAAGCTTGGTTTGGGCTGGAGGTGTTTGCGGACGAATGTTTTTTATTTTATATTATGTTTTGTATGTTGTGTATTTTTCACTAACAACCATCACTTTTGTGGAGTTATTTAGTTAATCTAATTTCATTTCTCTCTCTCTTGGAGCTACTTGTAGGTGTGGTGTTTGCAACAAATTTAGAAGCGTTTATGCATTATATATTTTAACATGTATTTACAATTTCAATTTTTTCCTATTAATAAAATCATGTATTATTTATCTGTTTGATAATTTACTTAGTAAAATTTTTTGGAAGCTATCATCACAGGGGATTAAAGTTATGAAAAATAGGCTACATGCTAATCTTATTTGGTGCTCACTATAGGCTACTAGAAAGATATAGTTGGATATGGTTTTTAATGTTTGGGTAATGCCGATGGAGTAAAAGTAGTAAAATATAATGTTCTTGAAATTTTTAACAGACTTTACATTGAAAGTTTATTTTTTTATGCTTTGTAATAATTTCTATTTATCTTTATCCAATTTTCTAGAACATTAAATAAAATTAAAACATGAAAGCAACGTCCAACTTTTTATGCTTTGTAATAATTTCCATTTATCTTTGCAGCTGATGGGACCTTGGTTCAATGATCGGGAAGATTCCCGGTGTTTGGTATCGTCTAAATGGAGTTCTCTCTCCCTTGGCATAAATGTTTTGTTTTTACTAATGTTCTTCATGATGTCTGAACTGTGTATATGTTTTATAGCGGTTTTTTATGGTAGTTTCATATTGTTCTTTTAGTTGGTTTGAATGAATGTTCTATTTATGTGGCTACTATAGCCATGTTGATGCCTCGGCAATATGAAAAATTTGAAAAGTGTTTTTCACTTGCTTATACGTTTTTAGTATGCGTATTAGATTTGATTTTTCTATAAATGTTAATATGTTATTGGACAAATGACCTATTGAAAGTAAAACCCAAGTACTTAACTAAAATAATTTAACGCATAATATTCAGTTTTTCTTTTATAGTAAAATTGAAAACTCTCTCCTCCGCATTTTATATCCATGTAGTATTGACGTTATAGTTTAATTCATTCTTTTAATAATAATCCGAGAATCATTTGAAAAATATCAGATATTTAGAAAAATATTATATCATTTAGCAAAAAAAGTAGTTATTCCCAATGGAGTTAGCAAAAAAAGTTGCAAAATATCAGTTGAAATAATAATTAGACGATATTATCCATGTATATTTACTCCAATGATTTTAATTTTCTATATTGTAAGCAATGGAGTTAGTCACCTATTTTATATATGGGCTTTCTTTAATGGTGATACAATTAATTTATGACATGCAATACAATCAACATGCTATAATGGATATATGCAAAAAATAATTGGATCGCGAGTGTGCACATTATTCGTTTTTAACACGTGTGCAACGAGGCATGTTGTATACATACAACACAAGCGCGTTTGAGAAAGAAATACACTATATTAACTTATAATTTTGGCCAGTTCATATCATGTTGTCACTTGTGTTGTATTTATTTTTCCAAACTTATAACTATTACTAAACATGCCTTAGGTAAAATTGATAAGAGGGTAAATTGAATTTGAATAGAACGTTTAGAAATGATGAACTACAAATTACTGGAACTCATTTATTACGGGAACAAATTTATCACTGTGCCATCGACAAGGGTACACTCTAGTATGAGATCCCAGTATATATATATATATATGTGTGTGTGTGTGTGTGTGTGTGTGTGGAGATGATCTCATACATACCTCGTATGAGATCCCAGTATGCGAACTGTTTTTTAAAAATAGTAAAACAATATTTTTGAGCTAATTTTTTTATGATATTTAAACATTTAACGGGACCATGACAACAAATCAACTCAAATTGAATATTTTAGCTATTTTAAACAAAATCGTTACTATGTAAATTTTTAAGCAGTTTTTAAGTTGTATAAAAACTGAGACAGTTTGATCGATTTTTTAAATGGAAAAAAAATCATTTTGATTGGATTTTTTTACAGGTCTCCTGAAATGTTTAAATATCATAAAAAAATTAGTCCAAAAATATATATTTTTGTACTATTTTATCAAACACGGTCCTCAAACTAGGTATGCATCAGAATCTCTCTCTCTCTCTCTCTCTCTCTATATATATATATATATATATATATGTATATATATATATATATATATATATATATATATATATATATATATATATATATATATATATATATATATATATATATATATATATATAATGAAATAATTAATATAGTTTAATAATAGACATTGATAACGAACCTTACGACATGTTAGGCACTTTATATTATTTACTTGTATGTCCCTTGCTTGTGACATTGCGGGGATAGATGTTTGGGTTGTATTTTTACATATGGCTAGTTACATTCCTTTGTCCAGGGTATGTAGTTGCGACCTATACCTTATGGTAATTGGAGAATAATTCGTTTAATTAAAAGATATTTAAATAGGCAGAGAATTACATTTATGAGGCTAAGAGTACGTTAAAAAATATAATTAGGTTATTGGTAGTGTTCTATGGTAGTTGTTCGTTACGTGATAGTGCTTAATTGTCTAGATATAGATCCTTCTAGAATAGTTAGGCTTTGGGTTGGGACATGCACATAGTATTTCACTTAGGTGATAGGTGAGATACTTATTGCATGTGAGAGTCGATGGGTGACATATATTACGAATTAACTGCATTATTATTTATTGGTATTGAAAATTAATTCTTGAAAATTTAGGTCACTGATCATAATTATAAAATGTCCTCAAGGTATTATTATTGTATAAATAGATTAATAGGATTGAGCGGTCAGACTTGCGGTTGTGGCGATCCAACTTGGAATTTGTAGCGTTGGAGTCACTGGTTCATTATAGTTGTCAGCATATTCAGAGTTACTTGGAAGGGTTACCTTTGTACTCTATTTGTATTTCATATTGGAATTTAGAGTTAGAGGAATTTTTAGTTTTACTCTTTTATTCAGTTGAACAATTGTAATCAAAGGTTTTTATATAGTGGATTCAGTTTTCACAATTTAGTATTTTTGCTCATCATCTCTAACTGAATCCTTCATTGTGTTGGTTTTAATCTACCATGGTTTCTAGTTTATGTTGATCCTGAGAATGATATAAATTTCATAGACATCCTCCGTATTTCATGTGCAGCCGGATCAACTGGGTGTGGAAAATCGCGGGGTGTCACACCCCGTAAGAGAGATGGTTTATACCTTTGGTTATACGACGACGATCACTGCAGCAATATAGTACCCTACGCTGGGGGAAAATGCCACTTTAGTATCCCGAGAGAGTGAGACTGGCTTACCCTAGGTCGAGCAATGACCCCACTTCAAAACTCTAGGAGATAGACATGATTTGTATTATAGGCTGGTTAGCCATGTCACTTCGGTATTCCTAGAGAGAGAGAGAGTCCGGCTTACCCCAAGCATGCGATGGTGCCACTTTGGTACGCTGATAGTTAATTATATACTAATTGGTATGAATTCTACATATGTTGTTATACACGTAGAGTTTTGTTTTTGATTAGAAGTATATACTTGAGAAGTATTGAACAATTACCTATGAATATTCAATTGAAATGAATAATATGTAATTATCGGGAATAGGCTTACAATATGTGGATAATTGATATGATATTCCCATACATAGTAGATACGTGAGATGCATAACATGATTATAAATGGAAATTTTACTTGTACATTATTAAGATGAATAAGATATAATCACAGGGTACAAATGGGTTTGTAATTAGTCGCATATGATAACTAGGACTGTTTGGGTTGGGATAACTTCAAAGCAACTAAAATACGAGGGAAAGATGCATAATTGTATTATATCCTTAAACTCTGCTATATTATTATACTTCGTAGGCTTTCTTTTAACGTCATTGTTGACTTTACATTTCAGGACATAGCCGACTGTGTCAGTTCCTCCCTAAGATCATTTTTGTAGTTTTATTTACATTGATGCATGTGTAGTTACGCGATGGTACTAGTATTGTTGGTTGGGTTGGTATCAAAGTTATGTTGTTCACCTATGGTATGTTTAATTATTTATTTTATGCATTCAGTTTATAGAACAAATATGCTTAGAATGATATTAAATTGTCTGATTCTCGTGAGTTTGTACTAGACTTGATCAATCTATTACTGAATTTTACATGATTTCTCACATTATTCCATTTCAGTTTTTATACCATTAGAGTTTTAGCACGGTGATGAACCTTATTGTGGTGGATGCTTTAATTTATTGTATTTTGTCTCAAAGTATATCTTGTTGAAAAAGTTTTAAATGTCTCATTGTTATCTCAAATATTCCCTTAAAGGGTTTCAAATAATTTTTTACCCGACTTCTATAGCATTAAAGTGATATTTTTTATCGATTTTCAGCATTTTTCATGTTTGTACCCTATTTTGAAGACTCTTAATAATATTAGAGAATCACGCATACATTTACACATTTTTTAATTATCTCTAATTTTATAAAGTTCAAAGCTATGCATAAGAACAAATTATGTCATGTCTCAATTGAGACATGACCACGTGTTTGACTTACCAAAAATCCATAAATTTAGATATTATATTATATTCATTTATGTCTAATGCACAATGCAAGATGTATATAACTTTAACATATATTTGAGTATTTATAATATATTCCTTATCACAATATTTTCTTCCTTTGGGAATTTAGTTTCAGCCAATTTTGGCTTTAGAAAAAATAAAGAGCTTACAGTTTCTCTCCAATTTCATATTCATGCGTTTGTAAAAAAGTTCTTATTGTAGTTTTCTAGGAGCTATAGTGTGTTCCACTGAAATATGTTAGTCTGTTAGTCGATTAATTGTGACACACTGATGCCATGGTTGATTTGGAATCAAGATAGTTATCTCCCACATCACCTGAGTTGGGAAAAGTAATGGTTCGTATATGTATATCTACACTCTTCTAACACCGCTGCTCTTCAGCTCGACTGGCAAGGCATGGGGTTTATGACACCACATGTCAGGAATTCAAACTACATTGGCACCAATTTGTGGATGTGAGATAGAATAAAACCTATTGTTGTGAGGGATTGTTAAATTAGGGAAATATTGATAGTGGTAGAGTGGGATATTACATACGGTATTTGAGCCAATACCCAGCTAGAATATGTGTGTCAACATGTTGGAAAATTGTTGATGTCATCCCTATGAGGATGTTGGGCTCCCTAAGGGGGTTGATTACAACATACCTGGGTCATGGTTGATTTGGTATCGATAGACTTACATCCCACATCGCTTGGGTGAGGGAAAGTAATGGTTCATATATGTAGATTTTCACTCTTTTAAAACCGAGGACTTTTCATCTCCACTGGTAAGTCATGTGATTTATGACACCACGTGTCAGTGGTTAAAACCTACTTGGCGCCAGTTTATGAATGTGAGATGCAATGAAACCCCATACCGTTGTGAGCGGTGGTTAAATTGGGAACAATATCGATGCCGATAGAGTTAGGTATTACATTTACCCTATATAATGCAAGCTGAAGAAAAAAAATCCCATTTTGTGATCTCCATAGCCTGGAATTAACCAAAAAGAGGGGGGGGGGGGGTGTTAATCGATTTTTATAAAGATTTTAAAAATTAACAAAATCTAACACAAGTTTATTTTTTGTTTAATTAAATGAAATGTGCATTTTTTTATAGGTAATATCAATCATATATAGAGAACCTACCTAAGGGAGAGAGAATCCGTATACAAGCAGTGTACAAATAAAAAAGAAGAAAATAAGCAAATGAAAGGAGAATAATATCCTAGTCAAATATACAATTACTCCCCTCTGCCAAACTCCTCCAAACAACATACAAAATGAGTAATCGTGGCTAGATAGTCCTTATTAAACAATAAATTATATGAGATCAATAAAGTGTAATGAAGTCTCGATAGAGCTACCTCATCCCCTTCAAAGCACATATTATTTCTCTATTTACAAATCACTTAAAAAATGAAAAGAGGAGTTTGTAACACCCCGTATTTCTGAGTATTTAAAATTGAATTAACTCGGATAATTTAAATTACATGTGTGACATAATTTAATTGAATTAAATAGTATGTGTTGACAAAAATATTAATCAGGAGAGAAAAAGATTAATATTTATGGAATATAATTACTAAGCGAAGAGTAAATAATTATTTTGCGTCATAACGAGTGATAGTGACGTGATGTTGTTATGTCTTAATCGGGTCTCGTGTGTTGACTATATGAGGTCGAGATAGGAGATTATTTTAGAGTGAATCGAATGGTGATTTCGAGGTCATGATTGATTTTGGATGGGTCAAATGGTCGGAATAGTGTACCCGAGTGTAAAGATTGGGTCCCGGAGTAATTTTAGACTAACCCGACAACCCGTAAAGGCATTTCGCCCCATTTGGGAGACAAGGGTTGGAGGAGCAACGAATTTCTAAGTGCTATATTCGCCCATATTTAGAGGAGGCTAGGGTTAGAACCAAAGAAAACCAATAGATGCCATAAGAGAGGAATAAGAGAGAATTCTTGGAGCTTTCGATACCATTCTTGCATCGTCTTTACCAACATAATGTGGATCCGAAGAGGAGGAAGACATTTTTATCATCTGAAAACGAAATCAGACCTTCTATATCGAGGAAAGTGTTTATCTTGTGATTTATTTAATCATGTTATGATACCCATGTAATGTAGGGTTTAAATTGCATGTTTTTGAATGGATTTTTGGGAATTGGATGGGGTTAATCCATGATTTCATATAAGAATGCATGTAGAACTGATTCCTTTATGTAGAGGATTTGAAATCAGATGTTATATGATGAATAAAATGAAAGAAATCTAGGTATCTTGATGATTTCACATGAAGAACACTATAGGCTAGGGTTTTGAGGATTATGGGGTTTAAATTTGTTCTTGGATAGGTTTTGTATGGATTTATCGTGTTATTTACATTGGAAATCATCCATACACATATTTAACGTTTAATAATGTTGGTTAGGAGTTTGGGATTGTCTAATAGAGGTTTGGATAATAGACATGGCTAAAACTCGTAACAGTTAAACAAAAAAGATGACTCTGACCATTTCTAATCGATTCGGCTCAAAGAGTGAATCAATTCAGTAGAACGAATCGATTTGAGTTCTTCGCCGAATTGATTCGACTGTCGAGATTTAGCCAATTTCCTTATTTTATGCCCGAAATTCACAAATAATTTACGGGGAGACTTTTGGGATATTCTATTACTATAGTGTGGGATATATTAAATTTCAGTAGGCCTATGGTAGGGTTTAGGTCTACCCAATTAAGAAGAATTAAGACTAGTAATTGTTGGGCATATTTTGATATTTCATGAATTCGCAGCGCTTAGAATGGATCACAGGAAGTACGACTGTACCTATGATTCAGACCAGAAGTGTATGAGTGTATTAACTACATAAATGACTTAAGGGGTAATTATGACCCTTCGGGTAGTGAGTGACACTCGAAAATATACAATGAGAGGTTATAAATCTAAATCGATAGTACGTTAAGTATTCGAGAGATATATATTACATACGGGTTTGTATGTTGGATAGTGTGTATACCTACTGAATATATGAATATTGATAGGTTGTGTGAATACTTACTACGCGATTGATTATGTGTGTAAACATACCTACGCTGCCTGCTATCACGGGAGGTTCCGCGCAGAGGGTGATCCCACCTTAGAGATTCCAGGGAGGTCTGGATTTGTACCCCAGAACATAGGACTTTGGGCGGCCCACTATGTGCCGTGTATTAGTGGGACTGGAAGGTCATTTGGGAATGATAGCAGAGTATGCAAGCATCACGGGGGCCTTTTTGAGGGATGCTATAGTTGTATATATTAGAATTTTGATAAATATATACAAGTGTGATTAATCTTCTTTGTGCGATGGTAGAACCGATATATTATGTATATCTAAATGAAATTTAAGTAGAGAAACTTAAATAAATGATTCAATAATAAAGTGCAATTTATACTAATCATTGGTAGTACAGTAACATATCGTATGGGCGGTACCGAGGAACTAAACCTTTTGTGGTTAGCTTGATACGTTGTCTCGTTAGGCTGGGTAGCATATCTAGGTAGGAGACGTTAGGTGTGCACTTTAAATGCAAGGTGAGGAACTCAAGGGAGTGTACGTGGGACTAACGCATGTATCTAATAATTGCTTTTAAACTCTGATTTAAATGCTTGTAAAATATTTTAAAAAGGTTTTGGGCTCTGACCCTTGTCAAATCTATTTTTCCAAAATATTTTAGGTGTCCAACTACATGGATTTATGTCAGGGATGCGTAGATTTAACAGTTGTGGAGGATTGCAGGATTGATATAAATGCTTTAATTAATCACTCATAGACTCGGATTTACTATTTAGTATTTTATTTGGGTATGTTGCCCCCTCAGTTGATACAATTATTCATTTATTTGTCAGATGATGTTTGGATTTAGTTTGTTACTTTATACTTGTAATTTGATTTGATTTTGTCAACCGATGGTTTATTCAGTATTATTTATTGAGTTATTTATTATGCATTTGATTCATACTATTATATTGTGTGGATGGTTCGGTTATTTTATTTATTCCACATATTGTTATTGTTGATGTAAAAAATTAGATCGCTCTAATTATTCAATCACAGATAAATATAAATGAGACAAAGAATTTTAAAGTGGTTCAGCCTTATAAGAATGGCCTACGTCCACTGTTATTTTATTGCTCAGTGTTTGAGAATTCTTGATTACAAATTCTATTAAGAAATTTCGGTCTGGATTCGGATCTGAGGTCCGGTCCCGGTCCCCCTATAATGAGGGTTGTACAATCTATTTATAGCCCTGAGGCTGCAATGTGAAAGGGTAATACATTAAATGATATACATATGAAAGGGTAATACATTTAATGCCCTTGTAGCGTGTGCGTCTGAATGATAAGCATTTAATGAGCAGTTAAACTGTTGGTATTCTGCGTCGAGGTGCAGCTCGGACCGCCTGAGTTGCTCGGACCGCTTGAGTTTCTCGGTACTAAAATGTTCCTCGGAGAGGTCTTGTTCCTCGGAGCGTATGAGTTCCTCGAAGCATATGAGTTCCTCGGATCTTGTGATCATCTCAGAGGTGCTTGTTATTGCCATGTAGATAGCCACGTGTTTTCATATGATTGGGCCATGTCAGCAGATTGAATTTGGTATCAACAGAAGCCCCCAATGTTTTATAGTTCGAAATTTGAGGAGTATGGAGCATTCTTTCTCGGAGTATGGTAGCTTTAAATAGTCTTCCTGATTTTTAGGAGCGTTTCCCTTGTATTTATTTCTCCTTCCCAATTCGTAGAATCATGATTTTTTGGACTTTTCTGCGCGCTTTGATTCCCGCGTCACTTTTCGTCGTTTTATCCGCTGTTGCCCGCTTTGTTTCCCGCGCCATTTTTTATCTTTTTAGCCGCAGGTAACGTAATCATCCTTTTTTGTAATCATTACTTCACCATTTCCCAAGGCAAGGTATTTAAACTTCACAAACACTCCCATCGTCTGTTACTTTTCAAATTTGTATCTTCGAGTTTTCATTGTCTTCTACTCTCTTGTGCGGTCATCTTTTCCATCGTTCGTTGTCAGCAGATCCGTTCTTTTCCTGTAAGATCTTCTTCCTTCTTCTTCATTTCTTTATTCACCACGGTTTACTCTGTTGAATCTCTTGAGAAGTTTCGTTCTGATTTCTCCATTCCTTCATGGGTTATTTTGGAAAAGCTTTCTGAGCCTTCTGATTACTTCCATTTGGCTGAGGGACATTGGTTCCCCAGTCTCTTTTTTGCTGAGTGTGGATTTTCTTTTCCACCAAATCCCTTATGTCTGGAATTCTGTCAGTATTTTGACGTTGTTCCTGCACGAATAGCCCCCAACACCTGGAGAATAGTTAATGGGGTGCATAGGTTAAATCAAATCCATGGAACTCGCATAGGGATTCCAGAAATCATATACTGCTATAGATGGGCAGTTAATGATAACATTTTTTATTTAAAAACTAGATTTTTAAATAGAGCCTTAGTAGTCAATCTCCCTGATGCCAATATGGATTATTTTGAACACGGGGTTGTCATAAAAAATTGGCAACACCCTCCATTAACTGGGGATGAGGTTTACCAGGGTCCCAGATGCCCTCCTTATGGAAATGGGATAGGTTATTTTTATTTCATTTTATTTATTTTGAAATCATGTTTCTTTTATGTTTGATAAAATGTATCACTAATGGCAATGTTTATTTATTTGCAGTTGATAACAAAAGAAAGTGCCCAAAGGAAGCAAACGTCAATATAAGGCACTTGAAACTTATTTGGAGTCTGCATCAAAGCATATTAGATCTGCTTCTTATCTTCTTCAGTGCAAGAGCTACACCACTTCCTTCACTGCTCGTCCATTGATTAGTGAAGCAGAACCTGTACCAGCCTCTGCAAGCTCATCGCCTGAATCTCATATCCCTTTGAGCGAGAGGATGAAGAAGAGAAGACCTCCCACCCTGTTTGAGAAAATTGCCTCCGGTTCTGGAGAGGCAAAAAGGATCAAGATTGACGTCCCAAGGGAGGGGACAAAGAAGACTGATGCAGCTCCTCCAGCTGCTCCTGCTAAAGTTATCGAGAAGCCCGCAGTGGCTCCGAGCAGGTCTGCTGCTCCTGGAGAGGTGATTGTGATATCACCGACCAAGGGTTCCTTTTTGGTTGAATCTGTTGCTATTCCCTCGAGGAGGCTGAAGAAAATCTCCTCGATCAATTTGGCTGAGACCACCACACAACCCCAGTTACTAGAACTGGGGTTCCAACTTTTGTTCCCCCGAGCTATGCAATGAGCTCGATAAAGTCCTGGATCATTCCCGAGGTCCAGGGTACTGAAGAAAATCTTACTCGGGACATGGTTACCTCTTTAGCTGCTCGTCACCTCACTTCTATAAGTCTTCTTACTTTTAACTTTTCATATTTCCCTTGTCATTTCTCATATATGTCTCTGACTTTGCTTTCTTTTTCCGTTCACAGTTGACGAGCTGCTTCAATATAATCCTGAGGAAGGATGAAGCGATTAAAGCTTCTTGCTCCTCGTCCAGTGTGGAGGGAGCCCTGGAAGAAGCTATCAACTCTCTAGAGGAGTCTCGCCAATAATATGCCGCTGATCAGGTTGTTTGGGAGAATAAGCTTGCTTCCACCGAGCAGGAGAAAGCTCGAGTTATTGAAGTCTCCCAAAGGTTGGAGAAGAAGGTGAATGCCTTGGAGAAGGCCAATAAAGAGCTCTAAGTGAAGCTCAAGACTGCTGGGGAGTTTGAAGATAAACTCAAGGCTGCTGAAGAGGAGTTAGCTCAGCTTCAGGAAGTAAGTCGGCAAGCAGAAAATAAATTGAAAGCTGCTGAGAACCTGTTGTCCGAGCAACTCACCTCGGAGAAATTGAAGAGGAATATGGCAGTGAAGAAGTCCTTCAGCGCTGGCTGGGACAAGGGGTGGAATAAGGGGTTGGCTGCCATGGTGTTGCAAGTGGACTATGGCAGTCTTAAATACTTCAGGGATGGATGGGTTGCTGCCCTTCAGGAGATGAAGGTCGAAGAGTCTTCCGAGCTTTTTCAGTAACACATTCCTGGTCCCCCTCCAACCCCAAAAGATCTTGAAGAGGATGAAGCTGCCTCATAGGAATCTTCTATGGTGATGGGAGATCACCCCCCAGCCATCCAATCTGCTGCCGAGCAAGTTGTGTTTTCTTTCGAGCAACAGCTGATGCTCTCCGAGAAACTCGTCGTTCCCTCCGAGCAACCTGCTTCCTCTTCCCAACCTCCCGAGAAGGTTTTGGGAGATAAGGAAAAGGTTTAGTGTTGTTCGGGTTTCTTTCTATTTTGTTTCTTTTCTGTCAAATGTAATCCAAAACTTGTAATTCTGAATTTTATGATCTAATAAAACTTGAACTTTCTTTGCATACTGTTGTCCATCTTCATTTCATACTCTGTCTGTTCTTCTTATTGATAATTGCTCTTCTTTCTCTGCTAGTTTCTGGCCAGGATGAATTTATTATCTGCCCACGATACAAAGTTGCTACGACAATGCAACGAATATTTCAAGGTTGGTCACACGGACTTGAGTGCTGAACAAGTTATCGACATCCTCGGCCAGGATGCTTCAGAACAGGCAGTGGAAGCATATCAATACCTGAAGTGTCTACTTGACCGAGCGGTGGCCAATAATGTGGCTTACTACGAAATGATCGAAGATCTCCAAAGCACCCTCGAAGACCTTCAGCTTCAATACAAAGAATCCACTGCCCTGTTGCATGAGGGGTATGAGAAGAAGTACCAGCAGCTTATTGCCGAGAAGGGCTACGAGAAGCTTTTTACTGGGTATGACGTAAGGGAGAGAACCCTTAGGGGCGAGGTTGAGGAATGCAGACAGATCATCGAGTTGCTGGAAAGGAAAACAATCACCTGCAAAAGGAGCTGTCACAATTGAAGTCTGCAGCCTCCACTTCTAGTGCCTTGATCTCAGTGATCGACGAGGGATTTTCGTTCTTAGAGGTTGAGAACGCCAAATTAAGGGAAGAGTTGGACATCTTGAAGAGGTCGGGCCCTTCCACATCTTCTCGAGGACGAGCAAGATCTCCTCGGGGATGAGCAAGAGCAGCTCGGGTTTAGGTCGAGGAACAGAGGACCCAGTCTGCCTTAGAGAACCAGGCTTTCCAACTAATGGCGAAGAACCAGGCGTTATCTGATATGTCAAAGAAGATTAGGGACCAGGAAAAATAGCTCTCCGCGTAGAAGTCAGTCTTGGAGAATAAGGAGCTTTTCATCAGGAATCTCCACGAGCAGCTAGAAAGGTTAACATATCAATTCCACAAACAGCCCAGGGAGTTTTGGATGGCTGGATACAACGAAGCATTATTCCACTTGGACGATCGTATCCAGAATGCCAACAATGAGGGCTACAAGCAAGGCTGGCTGAATGCCTTAGGTGTGCTGAAGCTCGAACAAGGTCATTATCTGTGGGACTACCATGATCCCGGATTGCTCGACTTGCCTGTGCCACCATACAATTTGGACATGGATTGGATCCCTGCAAGGGCTATTCCTCGGAGCTTAATTTCAAAGTATCTCGGTGACTATAGTCTACATTCTCAAGCCGAGATATCTCGTCCCGAGCATCTCCTAGATCGTCCATCCTTGATGAATGTCAAATTATTGAAAGATCTTAACTTCATCAATTCTCCTCTGTCTTTAAATGATCCACCTGCTGGCGAGGAACCTGTGTCAAAAGCAGAGGGGAAAAGACCAGTAGAATAGGAATTTTTGATGTAATAGTTAGTATACATATCAATGTAACTTTCATTTTATTATCAATGTAATTTATTTAATGAAAGACTTTCATTTTTGTTTGCAAATCTTAATTGCTATTGTCTTGTAAATATCAAACACTTTACATTTATGCATATCTGTTAAAAAGATAACAATATTGTGTTGTTTGTCGACCAACTTAGTAATAGTTAAAAAGTTTCAAGTTTCAATAGTGTTGCTCGATCACTTAATAATAAAGTCTCGAGTATAAAAAATGTTTAAAATTTTTCCAACCAACCAAGGTCGTTAAATTATGCTTGTCGACCAACTACAGTTAGTGGGTTTTTATCCCCGACCAGCCATACTTGGTAGATTTTTCTCTTTAAGGTTTCCGACCAACCAAGGTCGGTAAATTTTCATTGTCGACCAACTACAGTTAGTGGGTTTTTATCCCCAACTAGCCATACTTGGTAGATTTTTGTCTTTTTCATAAAATGTGTCCGACCAACCAAGGTCGATAAATTCTCCTCGTCGACCAACTACAGTTAGTGGGTTTTTATCCCCGACCAACCATACTTGGTACTTTTTGGAATAGTTGTAGCTCCCGACCAACATAAGTTGGCTTTTTCGAGAATATATTTACCTCCCGACCAACATAAGTTGGCATTTTCGAGAATATTTTGTTTCCTAGCCAAACAGGTTGGCATTTTTAGGAATATTTCGTTTCCTAGCCAAACAGGTTGGCATTTTTAGGAATATTTCGTTTCCTAACCAAACAGGTTGGCATTTTTAGGAATATTTTGTTTCCTAACCAACCGAGGTTGTCATTTTTAGGAATATTTCGTTTCCTAACCAACCGAAGTTGGCATTTTTAGGAATATTTTGTTTCCTAACCAACCGAAGTTGGCATTTTTAAGAATATTTTGCTGAGCAGTCTGAGCTTTGCCGAGTAGTGTGTAGCACTAGTATTCCCCGAAAAATTCTCAATAAAAAGGAGAGACTTGCAGAATATCGTCATTTTATTCATATTGATGGAACTGAGTTACATGGGAATATTCATCAATGATAATACTTGCGTAGGTGCTCTGCGTTCCATGCATTCTTAAACTCCTCCCCCTCTAGAGTTGCTATTCGATAAGTTCCTGGTCGAACAACTTCTGTAACTCGGTATGGTCCATGCCAGTTTGCCTCCAGTTTATTGTGCTTTTGAATTACTTTCTTCAGCACATAGTCTCCTTCTTTCAGGTCGCATTTCTTCACCCTCTTATTGTAGAATAAAGTTGTTCGCTGCTGGTAAGCAGCATTTCTAATGGTTGCTTCTTCTCTAACTTCTTCGAGCATGTCTAAATCCAGCCTTCTCATCAAATCGCTGACAGGGGAATTGAAATTTAGTACCCTGTGTGTTGGGAGTCCCAACTCGGCAGGTATAACAGCTTCACTTCCAAATGCCAGCATGTATGGTGATTCTCCTGTTGCTACTTGGGGAGTAGTTCGGTAAGCCCAGAGTACTGATTGTAACTCGTTGATCCAGTTTGCTTTCGCATCATCCAGTCTTTTCTTCAATCCATTTAGCAGCGTTCTGTCTGTCACTTCAGTCTGTCCATTGCTCTGAAGATGGCCTGGTGCTGAGTGGACCTTCAAAATGTTTGATTGATGACAATAGGCGGAAAACTCCTCGTTATCGAATTGTGTTCCATGGTCTGTGATGAAGGCGTGAGGGAGACCATATCGGCAGATGATGTTCTTCCAAACAAATTGGTACACCTTCTCGTACGTTATGTCGATGAGTGGCTCAGCTTCTACCCACTTAGTAAAATAATCCACTGCGACGATGAGGTATTTGAATCTTCCTCGGGTCGTTGGCAGTGGCCCAACCAAATCAATTCCCCACATGGCAAATGGCCAAGGGGAAGTTACGGGTGTCAACAATGCTTGTGGAGTTATTCGGATGGAGGAAAAGCGCTGGCACTTGTCACACTTCTTGGCATAGGCTACACAATCAGACCTCATCGTCGGCCAGTAATATCCCTGCGTCATCACCCTTTGCAAAAACGTCCGACCTGCCACATGTGCTCCACAAGACCCTTCATGGATCTCTTCAATCAATTCTTTCACCTCGGAGGGATGTACACACCTCTGCAAACCTGCCATAATTCCTCGTCTATATAAAATACCATTAGTTAATACATACCGAGCAACTTTAAACTTCAATTTCTTGGCTGCGAGCTTGTCAATTGGCAATTCTCCTTCCTCAAAATATGCCATGATGGGATCCATCCAAGATGGTCCTAAATCAAGGGTAATAAAGTTCATCGTCAGTTCTTCATCTATACTCCGACCAGCCAACACTTCAATTGGGATTGTTCGGCGTAGCTCGGTACGAGTAGCTGATGCTAGTCGAGCTAAAGCGTCTGCTCTCGCATTCTCCGTTCTTGGTATTCTGACCAGCTGGATAGCAGTAAATTCTGACACCAACTCCTTTGCCTTTGCTTGATATCTGATCATCAACTCTCCTTTTACTGCATATACTCTCATCATTTGGTTTACAATCAATTGAGAATCACTGTAAACAATAACCTGCTGCGCCTCCAAATTTTTCGCCAAATTAAGTCCTGCAATCATGGCCTCAAACTCAGCCTCATTATTGAAAGCTTTGAATTGGAAACGCAAGGCGTATTCCATGTCGACCTCATCTGGAGTGCTCAAAACTATCCCCGCGCCACATCCTGCAGTGCAAGATGAGCCATCTACATATAGCCTCCATATAGGTAACTCGTCTTCAAATTGTTACTCTGTCAGAGTTCCTCGGTGAAATATTTGATGCTCCTCGCCGATCATCTTTTCTTGCCCTTTTACCAACCGGAGTTGGTCTGAGCCCAAAATTGATGATCCTGTAACATCCACTCGCCCTTTTACCAACCGGAGTTGGTCTGAGCCAGTGTTTGTTAATCCTGTAACATCCACAGGTTGATCATCGAGCAACTTTTATTCCTCGTCCGGAATCCTCACAACTATCTCTGCACCACATCCTGTAACATCCACTTACCCTTTTACCAACCGGAGTTGGTCTGAGCTAGTGTTTATTGATCCTGTAACATCCACAGGTTGATTAGCGAGCAACTTTTGCTCCTCGGGGGTATCAGGATAGGTGAACTCTGCTATAAAATCTGCTACAGCCTGCCCTTTTAATGATGATCTGGGTTCATAAATTATATCATATTCGCCGAGCTCTATTGCCCAGTACATCAATCTCCCTGACTTTTTTGGCTTATGATGGGCTTGCCTTAATGGCATATCGGTATATACGACTATGGTATGAGACTGGAAGTATGGCCTCATTCTCCTACTTGCCTCAATCAACGCCAGTGCCAATTTTTCCAGCCTCGGATATCTGATTTCTGCTCCTCGGAAGGCCTTACTCGTGTAATAAATTGGTTTTTGTACTCCATTCTCCACTCTGATCAATGCTGAGCTAACTGCATTCTCCGATACTGTAAGGTATAAATATAATTTTTCTCCCATTACCGGCCTGGACAACAGTGGAGGTGCTCCCAAATATTTCTTCAAGTCTTGAAAAGCCTTCTCACATTCATCATTCTACTCAAAAGTCTTTCTGAGTGTCTTGAAGAATGGGAGACATCTATCAGTTGCTCGTGACACAAATCTGTTGAGCGCTTCTACTCGTCCTGTGAGACTTTATACTTCTTTCTTTGTTGTTGGAGATCGCAGCCCTAATAGAGCTTTGATCTTTTCAGGATTTGCTTCAATTCCTCGTTGATTGACAATGTACCTGAGAAACATACCTTCTCGTACTCCAATTATGAACTTCGTCGGGTTCAGCTTCATTTGATATTTATCCAGTTGATCAAAAGTCTGACTTAAGTCAACTAGATGGTCGGCAGCTTTCTTGCTCTTTGTCAGCATATCGTCAACATAGACTTCCATATTGTCACTGATTTGTTCAGCAAAGACCTTGTTCATCAGCCTCTGATATGTCGCACCTGCATTTTTCAAACCAAAAGGCATAACATTATAACAATAAGTTCCCCTAGGGGTAATGAAAGAAGTACTCTCCCTATCTTCAGGTTTCATTTTGATCTGATTGTAGCTAGAATAAGCATCCATGAAGTTCAACAGCTCGTGTCCCGAGGTGGCATCTACTAGTTGATTAATTCAGGGCAATGGAAAGTGATCCTTTGGGCATGCTTTGTTGAGGTCGGTGAAGTCTACACACATCCTCCACTTGTTGTTTTTCTTTTTTACCATCACCACATTGGCTAACCAATCTGGATATTTAACATCTTCAATGAAACAAGCTTTCTGGAGCTTCTCGACTTCCTCCTGTATAGCTTGATTCTTCTCGGGGCTGAATACTCTTCTTCTTTACTTTACTGGCTTGATCTCCTTATTCACATTGAGCTCGTGACATAAGAAATTTGGGTCTATCCCAGGCATATCTTCATGACTCCAAGCAAAAGTTTGCTTTCTGCTTCTAAGAAAAGTTATCAATTCATGTTTCAATGATGCTTCCAACGACGAGCCTATTTGAGTAGTTCGCTCAGTGTGCTCGTCATCCAGAATGATGTTTTCAGTAGTTTCCACCACTTGACCCTTCACGAGTTGTGACTCATCTCTAGGATCTAATGTTTCAATCTCTGCACCCTCATCCACTTGGTAGGTAGTACTCTTTTTCTTTGATTCTTCCAGTTCTTCTTGTTCGGCGGATGAATAATAACATTCCCGAGCTACTTTCTGATCGCCTTTCACAACTCCTACTCCAAAGTTTGTTAGAAATTTTAGGCACTGATGCACTGTAGACGGTACAACTTTGAACTTCTCCAAACCTACTCTTCCCATGATGATAATGTATGATGACTGAACATTCTTATCCATCACCAAGAAACGTATTCTTTCTGTCCGACAAGCAGGCCACGTACCAATGAATATATCCAACTAGATCGTCCCAAGTGGAAATACTTTCTCGCCAGCAAAACCGATGAAGGGTCTATGGTAAGTCTCTTGTTGAGATAGCTTTAGATTTCAACTATCGAAGCACGAGTAGAACATGATGTCTGCCGAGCTACCATTATCGACCAGCACTCTTGAAATCATTACTTCCTTCATTCTCATCTTGATCACCAATGGATCATCATGAGGATACAAAACTCCTGCAAGATCATTCTTCGAGAACCCAATGACCAATTTTTCTTTGTTCACCTTTCTCGGGCGATCCTCCTCAGCTAAATTTATTCGCTGAATGTACGAGCAAGCTTGAGCTTCCTCGAGGTAAGCTTTTCTTTCGGTAGTAAGGTCTCCTCCTCCTGCATCTCCTCCTGTAATAACATTACAATCAAATGGCCCAAAGCGTATTAAAAATACCTCTCGTTCTGGCTGCCTTGGTTTCTTGGGAAGATCGGGGTCATCCTCTGGATCGACTTCATGGTTTCTCTTCTTTTTCTCCTCTGCTCGATGAGGAGATCTAGATCTCTCTCTAGTTCGGTCGTTGTTTCTTCTTTCGCCTCCCCAATCAACATACTTTGCAAGCTTTCCTCGTCGTATGAGTGTTTCAATCTCATTCTGAAGAGCTATGCAATTTTTGGTCATATGGCCATGATCCTTGTGAAACTCGCAATATTTTTCCCTATTCCTCGTGTCAGGGTCTGCCTTCATTTTCTTTGGCCAGTTTAACTCCTCGCTGTTCTTAATTTCTTCCAGGACGTGATTGATATTTGCCTTCAAAGGAGTGTAATTATCAAATTTCCTTAAGACCTCCCATGACGACCTATTTTTGGATTGTTTGTCACCACCATTGTTCTTATGCTCTTTCTTCTTAGCTTTATCACCTTCCACCTTAGCTTCTTTGGCGTCCATATTCTTTTTCGCAGCCATAGCCTCCTCGACATTCATAATCTTGGACGCTTTTCCCATCAGGTCCGATATGGTTCGAGGTGGATCTTTAGCCAAAGTGTAGTACAATTTGTTCGGCAGTAGTCCACTCATCAAAGCAGTAATTGATGTCTCCTCCTCGTAATCAATGACTTCGAGTTTCTCATTATTAAAATGAGTTATATAATCTCTGGTACTCTCACCAGCTTTTTGTCTAACACTTAACAAATGTGCTACTCGTTTAACTGGCTTTGCTCCAAAGCAGAAATTCCCAATGAATAACTAGGCCAGTTGAAGAAAAGTTGAAATCTTACCCCGAGGAAGATTATTATACCATATTTGAGCAGATCCGGTAAGTGTTCCCGAGAATGCTCTGCATCTTATCTCGTCTAGGACAGCATAGATGTCGGCAGCAGCTTGGTATTGTTCTATATGAAGGACAGGGTCAGTCTTCCCATCATACCTGGGAGTCACAACAGGTGCTTTGAACTTTGATGGTGTTGGAAAATCCACAATGTCTTGGACAAAAGGTGTTCCTCGAACAAAGGTTTATTGTAGAGGGTTCTTGGCCTTAGCCATTTCCCCTAATCTATCCTCTAGCCTCTGAATAGATCCTTTCCATGCATCATTTCCTTCCTCGGGCCTATTGGTTCGAGCAACTGATCACGTTGAAGTGGCTTCCTGAGATTTCTCTTGACGAGCAGCTGGTCGGTCATAGGATCTATCTTGACGAGCAGTTGGTCGCGACTGGGCAGATCCTTCCCTTAAATCTGATGGTCGTCGAAAGCTCCTCGACGCTGCATTAAGAGGACTTTTGTTCATCCTAGGGACTAATCGGTCGAAAGGAGAAACCCTACTTAATCTTTCCAATGCGCTGGTCCTTTCTGGGGAGAGGGTGACACGTTGTTCAGTATCTGTGGCTCGCACTGACGAAGTTCATCCAGGTTGATAAGAAAAATCTTCAGATTCCTCATTGCGATGTGAATTGGTACGCCTAGCACGTGAGGAAAGCGCACGGGTATTTCTTTGAATGCTCCGTGGTCCTGAATGGGCTGATGCACCGCCATGGAAGGTTTGGATGAGTTGTCGCATCTTTTCTTGCATGACGGTTTGGCCTTGAGCCAGATTTGCCATTATTCCAGTCAGATCTGGAATATTTAGCGGAGCAGGTGGATTTGGAGGGCTTCCAGCGTTTCGATTGCTGGATTCCGGCATATCAGCCATTGGTGATGAATTATTTTTGGTGAAAAACGATATTACCAGTCGTTTCCCACAAACGGCGCCAATCTGTTGATGTAAAAAATTAGATCGCTCTAATTATTCAATCACAGATAAATATAAATGAGACAAAGAATTTTAAAGTGGTTCAGCCTTATAAGAATGGCCTACGTCCACTATTGTTTTATTGCTGAGTGTTTGGGAATTCTCGATTACAAATTCTATCAAGAAATTTCGGTCTGGATTCGGATCTGAGGTCCGGTCCCGGTCCCCCTACAATGAGGGTTGTACAATCTATTTATAGACCTGAGGCTGCAATGTGAAAGGGTAATACATTAAATGATATACATATGAAAGGGTAATACATTTAATGCCCTTGTAGCGTGTGCGTCTGAATGATAAGCATTTAATGAGCAGTTAAACTGTTGGTATTCTGCGTCGAGGTGCAGCTCGGACCGCCTGAGTTGCTCGGAGTGCTTGAGTTTCTCGGTGCTAAAGTGTTCCTCGGAGAGGTCTTGTTCCTCGGAGCGTATGAGTTCCTTGGAGCATATGAGTTCCTCGGAGCTTGTGATCATCTCGGAGGTGCTTGTTGTTGCCATGCAGATAGCCACGTGTTTTCATATGATTGGGCCATGTCAGCAGATTAAATTTGGTATCAACAGTTATATTAATGCAAGATAAAATTTTACACTAGCTTAATTTAACATAGGTGGTTAGTAATTTAAAAAGGTTTTGACAATGATGCTAAGAATGAACCAAATGAGATTCCAGTTTATTTTGATAAAGGACTGGTCACCTGTGGCTAAAATAGGCGGGGTGTCTCAGATGGTATCAAAGCATCAGTAACTAGTGTCCATAGGATTTATATGATTTAAAATGATTTCAGCATAGCGTTCTTTGACATAGAGCCCTATTATTACGACTGTTGTATTCGTGATTAAGTGTTTGAGATTTTGTTCTTTTGATATTATATTTGTATTGACCGTGAACTCATAAAATTCGTTTTGTTTTCATATGCTACCCAGGAAAGGACGGACGACGAGGGCAGCAGAGAGAGCCGATAAGAGATAGGCTCAACAGGAGCCACATGCACCGCAACCATAGCCACAACAAGGGACAGTTACGACAATAGAGGTAAACGCTATTGTGGCGTAGGCAGTTAACACTGCTATGACTGCTATGGCATTCCACTTTCCTTAGGCCTAGCCACCACAGTAGCCACTGGCACTGGTTGTCCAGGCCCACTCGGGGCCTTCATATTAGCAGAGAGTGAGGAAGGAATTTTAAAAGGGATACCCATGTGAGTTTCATAGTAGCTCAGACAAGATTTTGGTGTGCCAATAGAGGAAACATATTCAGGGACACCTGCGCATGGTTGAATGTAGCAATGTGAAGAAGTAGATATTGACCACTTTCAGATTGGTCGGGGCATATTTACAATGGTGGGAGTCTGTTACCACTACCGAGGAGAGGGACACTATATCCATCGCTGAGTTCTGGGTGTGGTTTGACCGCAAGTACTTTTCGCCAGCCGTCGAGAAAGATACGCATAAGAGGTTTAGTGAGGTGGTTCGGGGAGATCATTATGTGGCTGAGTACGAGGAGGAGTTCACGCGCTTGGCTAATTTTGTGCCAAATAATGTGAACAGTGAAGAGAATAAGAAGCTAAGATTTATGGAAGGGCTAGCCTGGAGGATGAGGCAACACTTGATAGGTAACCCCGCATTGAGGACTTATACGAATGTCGTCAATTCCGTACTTTTACATTTCCAGGACCATCGCTTCCATCTAAAGGGAAGCAAGATAGGAGGTGAGCCTAGCCAGCTGGTCAAGGCAGGTGGGAATGGTGCTAGTGGAGCACTGCAACAACAAATAGGTAGACAACAAGGGCAAGATTCCCAATAGGGGATTCTGCCAAGAGATTTATATTTGAGGGTTACTGACCTGAGGGAGGTTTCAGGCAGGACTAACAGGGCCCTCTGTAGGACCAACATTAGCAACATGTTCCTCAAGGCCGTCAAGGCCAAGGTAATAATTGGGGGGGGGGGGGGGGGGGGGAACACAGCCAAGGCCACTAAGGCTAGCAGCAGAGGTAGCCTCGACAGAGCTAGAGGCAGAGAGACTTCCCGATATGTTGTTTTACTTGTGGACAGACGAACTACAAGAGGAGAGACTGCCCACAACAGGATAGAGCACCACAACAGTAGGGTTCCCGGTAGGGGAAATAGACGCAGTTACCATCAATAGTACTAGCACCACCAGCACCACCACAACAGGGGCCGTAATACTATGGATGTGTCTATAACGTCTGATATGCAATCATACAGCAGGCCCTATAAGTGCCACTGGTAATAGAGGGTACATTTCCTATTCATGGGCTTGAGGGTTAGATTTTATTTGATACGGGGGAATCACACTGTTTCATAGCAACCAGATTTCCACAAGTTGTCAGTCTACTAGATATAGCCGGTAGTCTCCTCATATGTGTAGAGTCACTATTGGGTAGTGGGTCACTTATACACTCGATCTGTAGGGGTGTGGACATCGACGTGTGTATATTATGTTTAGCTGCAGAACTTTTTGTGTTAGATATGGAGGGTTATGATGTTATTTTAGGTTTGGATTGGTTAGATGGATAGTGAGCGATGGTGCATTGTTTCGGGAGGACTATTTTATTCTCTATTCAAGGGCAAGAGATGTTCGTAGTGGCGATTCCTCTTCCTCAGGGAGGGTCGAGCACACATTTGTATTACATTTAGGAGGAGACCTCACAGGAGGTGGTTGTCTCTTTAGAATCGATTCCAGTGGTGAAGGATTTTGAGGACGTGTTACAGGAGATACCCGGCCAGCTGCCTAGCTGGGAAATTGAGTTCGTTATTGACTATCATCTCATATGAGGACCATCACCCGAGCGCCTTATCGTATAGCCCCATCGTAGATGTGGAAGTTGAGGGAGCTTATTCATTAGCTCCTGGGGTAGGGCTTCATCAGACGGAGTACATCACCATGGGGTGCGCCGATGTTTTTCCTAAAGAAGAGGGATGGATCTCTTCGATTATGTATCAATTATAGGGAGTTGAATAAGGTCACGATCCAGAATAAGTACCCACTGCCTGAAATTGATGATCTGTTTGACCAGCTGAGGGGAGCAACTTACTTCTCTAAGATAGATTTGAGGTCCGGTTATCATCCATTGCGCGTTAGAGATGAGGATGTTCCTAAAACTGTTTTTCTGACACGGTATGGCTCATACGAGTTTAGGGTGATGCCATTTGGGATCACCAATGCGCCATCACTATCCATGGATTTGTGGAAGCCAATTTTCAGAGAGTTCCTTGACCAGTTTGTGATCGTGTTCATCGATGATATTCTGCTTTACCCTCGCTCTAAGAATGAGCATGTCGAGCATCCACGGATGGTTTTACAAACACTACGGGATTATCAATTTTATGCTAAATTTTAGAAGTGTGAGTTTTGGCTTCGAGAGGTGTAATTTCTTGGCCACATTGTGTCTAATAGGGGTATTGCGATCGATCCAAGTAAGGTATCGTTGGTGAGGGAGTGGGAACAATCCACGACACCAGTCGAGGTTCGTAATTTTCTGGGGTTGGCCAGATATTATAGGCGATTCATTCGGTATTTCTTGAAGAGTATGGGTCTATTGATGAATCTGACTCGCAAAGGGGTTCCATCTATTTGGGATGACCATTATTCGTTGGCTTTCAATGATCTAAAGAAAAAATTGACCTCAGCACCTGTACTTGCACTGCCTAGGGGGGGAGTAGAGTACCGTGTCTACATAGATGTATCCTTTCAGGGACTTGGAATTATACTACGGTAGGAAAAGAGGTCTATAGCTTATGCATCTCGCAAGCTTAAGCCCCACGAGAGGAATTACCCCACGCATGACTTCGAGTTAGCAACAATTGTGTATGCCTTAAGGATTTTGAGGCACTATGTTTGGGGGGAGCATTTGACCTTATTCACGGACCATAAATCATTTCAGTTTCTGTTCACGCAGAAGGATCTGAACAGGAGGCAGAGAATATGGTTAGATTTTGTAAAGGATTACAAGTTTGATATTCAATATCATTCTGGAAAGGCTAATGTGGTGGCAGACGCATTGAGCTGGTGACCTCCTGTGGAGATATCGGAGGTTTGGAAGGAGAAGTGGAGAGAGCTTCGACACGATGATGAGATAGCCAGGGCCTATATGTTCGTATTAGCTATTACGTCTAAGATTGTTATGAGGGTGGTGAAAGCACAAGAGGGGGATCACTATTGCCAGGACAGAGTTTTCCAGTTGTTAGCTGATGGGGTAGAGTCTTATTCGATCAGTTCATAGGGAGGTTTGCGCTTTAATAGGATACTCGTGATTCCAAAGGATGAGGATTTGAGTCATGCAGTGACGTCAGAGTCTCACAGGTCTAGGTTTGTGGTACATCCTAGTGGGGATAAGATATATCAGGATATGCGTACGTAGTATTGGTGGTCGGGGATGAAGTGGGACATAGCGTAGTTTGTCTTGAAATGTGCTACCTTCTAGCTAGTGAAGGTAGACCACTAGATACCGACAGGGATGTTGCAGCCATTCGAGAATCTAGTGTGGAAGTGGGAGAGTATCTCTATGGGTTTCATTATAGATTTATCAATATCGAAATGGGGTCACGACTCCATCTGAATGATAGTGGATCGGTTGACTAAGGTGATCCATTTTCTTTCGGTTCGTACGGATTTTGAGATGAGGCAGTATGCGCAGTTGTTCATTATTGAGATAGTGAGGCTATACAGTGTTTCGATTAATATTGTGTCAGATCTAGAAAAGATTTATGTCCCACTTCTGGTAGATATTTCAGGAGGCCATATGCATAAATTTACAATTGATTACAACGTATCATCCACAGGCATATGGAGAGACGAAGCGAGTTAATCAGATCCTTAAGGATATGCTAAGGATGTCCATGCTTGACTTCGGGGGAGGATGAGAGAAATATCTTCCATTGGTCGAGTTTGTGTATAATAACTCCTACAATGTTCACCATCGACATGGCACCATTTGAGGGGAAGTATGGATGGCCTTGTCGTTCGCCTTCTTACTGAGGACAAAAAGCTATTAGGCCAGAGATGATTCAGGACACCACAGCCAAGATTGAGCTGATTCTATGGCGCATCCGTATAGCTTAGGATAGGCAAAAAATCTATGACGATGTAGACATGAGGCACAAAGAGCTTGAGGTTAGTGACCAGGTTTTGGTGCGGGTGTCTCCTATGAAGGGGGTCACGAGATTTGGCAAGAAAGGTAAGCTAGTGCTGAGATATGTGTGAACATTTTCGAATGTCGAGAGGGTGGGACTAGTGGCATATAGCTGGGACTACCAGAGTACTTACAGCGAATTCACGATGTGTTCCACGTGTCATCGCTAAAGAGGTACCAGAGGAGAGAGAGGGATTTTTGGCACATCCTATTGGAGGAGATAGACTTGCATCCAGATATCTCTTACGAGGAGAGACCAGTGGAGATACCTAATCATAGTGAGCGTAGATTACGGTCTAAGGTGGTACCCTTTGTTCGAGTTCACTGGGAGCACCACAATGTTGATGAGTCAACGTGGGAGTGGGAGGATGACATGCGCGAGCAGTATCTAGAGTTATTCATCGCATGAACGTCCCAATTTCAAGGGAGAAATTCCTTTGTAAGGAGGGAGTATGTAAACCACCTTCACAATTGAAAGTGGAGTACTATGTGTGTCACCTTTAGTAATCTGCAGGATGTGACCCACCCCTCTTGTGAGCCCAACTCAATGCCGCCATTAACCAATAAGGAGAAATGAATTTATAAATTTATTCAAAACATGATGTCAAATTTTATTTTTTTAACCTAACACAACCAAGACTCAATCACAATATGAATTCCATCTTTTTACCATGCATGAATTCAACCTAAGTAAAGTGCAACACAATACGGACTTTTATCATTGTAGTTAACACGAAGACAACCCAAATAAAAACAACAAATAACATTTTTTACCAAACAGGAATACATTCCAATTAAAACACGACACGACGCGACAAAAAAAATTATTTTAGTTAAATTTGACATGATCCGTATAAAAATGACACGGCGTGACACGTAATCATTTTTATGTAATACACGAACACAATCCAATGATATGAGACACGAGACATAACATTCCGCCTTTTTTCATTTTTTAGTTAGATAACATCTGGGCCCCCTATTGATGAATACATAAGATTTGAAAAATATTTATTTATAATTGAAATAGAATTTAGAATGGGTGAGAAAGAAATTGGAGATTACTTCCTCCGTGTAATTCATGTTAAACCTCTTAATAAGAAGAATTTCATTTTTTATAATATAATGAGATTTCAGTTTTTATTAGGGAAACATTCTCCTTACATGATCATGTAACCACATCAGCTGGTATAAAAATTTGGTGTGTTTAAACTCGTAACAAAAGCCTTTCTCTAAATTAAAATATCAAAATAAAAATATTATTATTCAATTTTTAGAGTACTTAAATATAAATCATCTGAAGCTGAAACAATTTAAAAACTTGAACTCAATAGTCTCCTTTGGATAAGATGCAAAAGGACCAAGCATCCCCTTTTCACTAAACTCACTATATAGTATCATATAATGTAATGCGCCAAATCTCTTGTAAAATATATCTCTTTACTTTTTGTTTTGGAACCATTTAATATGAGAAACTAATATTACCTGTTTGGTTGGGCAAATTGTTTAATTATGTAAATTAGTTCATTGTGAATTTAGTGAATTGTAAATGATTAAATTTGAAATGAGTTTAAATTCATTTTTATGCGATGCTTGGTAATCTGAAATTTATGTTAAAGTTTAATTTGTAAAAAGTTAAAAACGAATGAGGAGAGAGAGAGAGCACTTTATGTGAATTGTTCCTATTTAAAATAAATGCTCTTTATATTTTTTGTCAGATGTTTCGATTTTAAATTTTACACATGAGCTAAAATGGGACAATTAGTGGATTATTTCATCAATAAAACCAAACACATCTAATGGGCCATTTGTAAATGTGGTAATTTATAAATGGGTCAATTTAGAATTTTGGGACAACCGAACGGGACTATTAGTTTTATTTTATTGTAATTATTATTACAATGCTTAATTTCAAAACTTAAAAAAATACGACATAATTATACAGTTTTACATATATAAAGTTTATCTTTAAAATATATAATATATTCTTAGTAGTGATGAACATGTAGACATAATACCTTCAAAACAAAACATTTTATTTTTTAAATACCCACAATGATAGTCCTCCAACACAAATAAGAAGAAAAAAAAGAGCTTCCAAATTTAGTACGTGGCGAATAAGATTTTTTTATTCTAATTCACTAACATATATTTCCGACACTAAATTATCTCATCTTTAATGTATCCTTGTGCTATCATATACGATATCATATACACAAACTTAACATGTATATATAACAAAGTTTAATATATACTCAACTCAACAAAATCTTTTTTCAATTATTTGGGGTCGGCTACATCAATTCTATTTTTTCATTCTATTCTGTCCAGCGCAATATCTTCCATTAAATCACATGACATCATTTCCTTTTTTATAACATTCCACCAAGTCAATTTAGGATGACCTCTACCCCTTGTGTTACCATCAATACTAACTAAATCACTCTTCCTTACAGGAGTATCCAGTGGTCTAAGTTTGACATGTCCAAACAATTCAAATCGATTTTCTCTCGATTCATTTTGTATAAGAGTTACTTTTACCGTTTTATCTTCTAAGTTTAATATATATATTACAAAATTTCATGTATATAATACAAAGTTGCATGTACATTACTAAAGGTCATACATGCATTATGAAATTTCGCGTACTGAAAAATCAAGTATACAAAAAAGGAATATACGTATTGTTGAAGCTTAATATTAATTCATACACCCATACACACACAAAAAAAAGTGAAGCCAAAAAAGATAATAAAAAAATGTACCAATTAAATAAAAAATGGACAACTTTGTTCGTATAATTTAATCATGGTGGTCCAGATTGATGAGAAGACGACAGAGTGGTAATATTCTTACAAAGCCTTGGAAGTCATGGTGGGTTAAACACGTCACATTATTACTCATACTAAACTAAGTCTAAAAGTCATTATTGATAACCATGTAAAAATGTACATAATTTTTATTTGCTTTAATTATCCTGAGAACTTATGTAAAAGACAGGCAAGGTAAATTTGAAGTCAAATCTTTCACCAAAAATGGAATAATTACATTTTCACTCCTTCAAATTAACTTTTATTTTTTCACTTTATCACCCATACTTTTATCTTTTAAACTAAAAACCCTGAACTTTTAAAATCACATCACATTAACCCAGAACTCCAATAGAGTTATGTTTTGGATGAAAAATTAGGCATTTGCTTAAATTATGGGTATTTTTGTACAAATATACTATCATGTGCTATGCACATGAACAATTTTCCATCTATTCCATAACAATGTTAGGATTTGGGGGTACTTTAATCCATTTTGAAAAATTGAGGGAGTTAACTGTGAAAAAAATAAAAGTATGAGTGATAAAGTAAAAACAACGAGCAAGTTGAAGCGGTTAAAGTGTAATTAACCAGAAAAATCAATGTATTTAAAGATCAACAAAATATCTACAAAATGTGAAGCTGTTGGAAGAACAATTTAACATTTCTCAATTGATTTATAGTGTACATAGAAATGAGGGGGAAAATAAATAATGAAAAAGATTTAGGTTTGGATGTGAATTTTCTTTTTTCAAGAAATTTCTTTATGTAGGTTGTGGATTAAGTATTAAGTATAGTACACAGTTCATCAATTGAAATTACTGTTTATCTTTATATTTTAAATTCAGCAAAAATAATTTTTTTAATGAAAAGTTCATAAATATTTGCATATTTAAATAAACTTATTTCCAAAAGGCCATGTAAAACTTGTGTAAAAAGTATATGTGTTACAATGTTTAAATTTGCGGACGTCACCATGGACCTCACACTTCATAAGTTGTGACATTAATTTGTAGGATCCAAATGAACTATTTTTTTTATTACTTTAATATATCAAATTAATAGGAGACTCATCAAGGTCGGGGTTACAATTTTAGGAACACAAAATGAGTCATGCTATATTTCTTTTTCCTCCATATATTTGAGTAATATCGTCTTTAATCTCGTATAGAAATTATTAATCTAGATACTCAAATCGTATCATGTTGCACTTTAAATTTATTATGTAGGTGTCAGGTGTAAAAGAAAAATATTATCCACACAAATTGGTGCTACTAAATGCTTTGGGTGGACAAACTAAATTGTTCCGTAGCACCAAATTCAGTATACATCTGAGTAGGGTAAAAAAAATACTATTTTGTGTCGTGACGTGTCGAGTCGAAATACGACCTAAGACCAACTCCAAGCATCTCATCATTTTGTCGAGTCAAATTGACATTTTTCTAAGATGTAGCAAACTACAAATCCAGACGTTTGCCTTTTTTTTGTGTGGGTGGGTGGGGAGGGGGGGGGGGGGGCATCATTTATTTTGCCACCCCACAATTAAAAAAATATAAAAAAGGGAAAAACATTGTAGCGGAAAAGCAAGGTCCGCCCGAACCAATTTTTTTTCTTTTTAAAGGAAAGAGTTGTGACGGAAAGGGAGTTGTTGCCCGAGTACGAAATAAACACCTAGACTTTCTAACACAACTTTTTGAGGAAAATTTCTCCGGATTAAGTTTGAAATTATGTACAACCTATTTAAGAATGAAAAAATGGGTGCTGGGTGTAAAAACATAAATTGTCAACTTAATAATGAGTTAACAAATTTAATCTGTTAAAGATGTCTTCCTAAACATGGCTATTAGTTCTCCTCTATAAATTGGATTACTCATGCACCTTCTTTTCATACACATTCACATCCCTAATTTTGTACAAATTAACAAACAATATTCATGGAGAAAGTGAAGAACTTGTGTGTGCTGTGGGGGGGTGGTAATGCCCAAAGTGCTTTAAGTTAAAATTTGGAGACCCACTTTAAAGTGGGTTATGATGACTCTCTCACCTGATTGACTAAAATATTAAAAATGGTGGAACCGTTGCAAATATTTATCTATTATGTTAATATTTCAATCAATCAAGTGAGAAGGTGACCCTCTTTGAAAGTGAGTCTCCAAATTTAAACTTAAAGTGCTTTTAATATTAGTGTAACCTACCACTTCTACAAACTTGGGCAAAATTGATGGAACTTAAATGTTGTTAGTGCATTTTGCTCAACTTGGGATGCTAACAAGCCTCTCACATGGCAGCGTAAGTATGGGTGGACCGCCTTTTATGGCCCCGTTGGATCTTATGGCCAAGCCTCTTGTGGCAAGTGCTTAATAGTAACATACGAAACATGTGAAAATCTTGTTACAACTTATGTCCCAAGTTAATAATCATGCTTTCATTTTTCGACTGTCCCAAATATTTTTTTTTATATAATCTAGGACAAATTTCATGATATTGAACAAAGGCTTGATCTTGGCCATTGTTTAAGTGAATCATTAAAATCGTCATTTTCAAATATTAACTCTTAATTTGGGACAAAGAGAGTAAATATTTTTTTAGGGTAAATTACATCAAGACCCTCTGAACTATTTATTTTTTTCACCTAGCTCCTTTTCAACAAATGTTTAACATTTTTCCGCATAAGATCATTTTTTATCAACATTATGTTGTGAAAAGGGGATTGGGTGAAAAACAATCAATAGTTCAAGGGTTCTTGGTGAAATTTCCGCCATTTTTTATTTGATTTATGATTTCATACTTTCTACCTTAAAATAATTGAACTTATAGACTTACCGACATGCCCATTGACCAGCTTGTACGTTATTCATTATACGTTGTATGTGGGCGCACCCGCCCGGGGAGTGGGGTGGATGTCTAATTAATTTATGTGGAAGGGTAAGTCTGAATACTAAATTATCTTAGACAGTAAACTAAACAAGAAAACTTTATTTACTTGTATCATTTACTTTATCTCTTTGTTTTATTTTCATTTCGTTTCTATCTCAACTTATCCTATTAGATAACTCTTATAACTTTTTTAGTTTCTTTTCTTTACTATCTCAACTTATCCTGTCCTTAAAATTAACTTGACTGCATGACTATATTGTCTTTTTCTTTGGGCATTAAAATGTGGTTTAAGTTTTGGTTGTTGGCCTATTTGTGGACATAGTACGACTATTTTTGTACTCAAACAGAAACATCATAGAGTAACAAACATTTTTAGAATACTAGACGTTTCTAATTAAGAGTTCAATTTTTTTGATGATTCGAAATAGTCTTGTTTTTAAAAATAGTATATAAGATGGTGTAAATTTCAACATTACATGAGTAGTAGGAGATTAACATCAGGTCCGATGCTTGAACAAATTTAGAACAATATATGTAGGGTCTTAATAACGTGGCCATGTTTTAGCATATAATTAGTAAAATACCTCTTAATGTTAAAAAACTAGTATGTACCATGCGCAATGCGCGAGTATATTACAATATTACTTCTGATCTATGATTTGAAAATATAGAAGAAACAAATATATAATGATAATAAAAATCCTTCAGAATAAAATGTTTAGAGGAGGATCAATAAATCATAAATTCAAAATTCACAAAGAACAATCTAAACCCATATAATGATATAGTTAAGTTTGACTAGAAATACAAAGAAAATGAATCTCACGCTTTGTTAAGTAAGTTGTATACATATACATGCATATATATTGAAGTATATCATGAATTCATAGCTCATAGTAAACAATCCAATAAACATTGAAAGTTATCTTATCAATAATAGTATGAAAATTATTTTTACCCTTTCTTTTTGGAGCATATACTAAATAATCTATCGAATATTTTTTAAAACACTTTCGGTCCAAATTTTTTTTTTTTTTTTTACAAAAAGTCCCTCACCACATAAAAACACTCAAAAAAAGGAGTTCCCATGAGGGTTGTCCGAGATCCGGTAGTGTGTGTGTGTGTGGGTGGGTGGGGGGGGGGGGTTGTAATGACCCGTATTTTTATGGCTTTTAAATTTAGGAATTTATTAAATTTAATTGAGATAAATTAATTTAATTTTAATCCGGAAAGTTGTTTTAAATATTTACTAGCGTGACGAGAGTTAGTAAATTATTGAAAATTTGTTGAATGTTACTGGATGAGTATAATAATATATGAGATTTATTTTATAAAAATTGTCACGTGTGAATAAAATGACAATTATGGAATATAAGTCGGGACGCGCCCGTGTCTTGTCGGGACTAAATGTTGATTAATAAAAGTGAATAAATTATAAGTTGCCCGTATGGTCATTTTGAGTGGGCCAAAGTGTCCGGAAGGGTCGAGATAGTCAAAATAATGTACCCGGGAGTTTAATTTGGGTCTCGGGGCGTTTTTAGGCGTAATTAGTACCCGAGAGGGCATTTTGGACATTTCGTAATTATGGGTAATTAAACCCACGAATTTTCTTGGGTTATATCAGATGGTAAGTGTTATCTTCTAGGGTTAGCATAACCAAAAACTAATGACGACCATTGGAGAGGAAGAGAAGAAGCTTTCCAAGGAGTTCTAGACCAAGAACTCCTCCTGTTGCACAGCCGTCACCGCCAAATGGTAGATAGCGCAATGAGGATCTCAACCACACCAAATTCTTCAACAAAAATCAGAACTTCGGATTTCAGGCAAGTATCTATCTTGCTTTAATCAAGTTAATGCTCTTTTATATTAGTCTAGGGTTGATTAGAATTAGTGTTCTTGAAAGAAAACATTAATTGGAGACAAAAAAAATTCATGTTGTAGAGGTAAAGATCATATCCTGGAAATCCATTTCACATGTAGAGGTTGAACCACGAATTTACATGGTGTTAGTGATAGAAAATCTGGAAAAAGAATGGAAGAAACTAAGTTAAAGAAAAATATTAGGGTTCTTGAAATTTATATAGATTTTACCCCTTTGATCTTCTTATAGTTGATGAAAACTCGCATGTTTTACGTAGGATATTGTTTATATGGGTATACAACACTTGTAGTATGAGTTGTTGGGAGTTTGGGACTGAAACATGATGATTTGGATGAGTTTGGGGTAAGAATTCCGTAGCTGGGTTTTCTACAGTTTCGCCATAACTGCTTGATCGATCGATCGATCCCAGAGCATAGATCGATCGATAGATCGATCGATCGACCCCCTTTCATCGATCGATCGACCCCTCCTGGAAAACTGCATTTTTGCTCGTGTTAGCTTAATCCGATTTTATGCGTAGTAAACCTTGATTAGGGTTGTTAGAACATAATGGAACATAAAAAGGACCAGTAGGGTCAAGATAAACCCCTTTAAGTGGGACTTTAGTGTGAAAGGAAATAAAGGGTAAACGGGAAGATATTCATACTTAGAAAATCATACGTGCGTTGATTTAATAATCGAAATGTTTAGGAAGTTGGAGTAGAAGGTAAGTGAGGGCCTACTGAAATTGTACTTAGGTAAAAATAATACTTCGAGAGACGAGAAGTGAGTTTAGAATAACTTAATTACGAGAATAAAATGAACGGGTCCGTTATACGAGATAATCGAGTAAAATGTGTAATAACGGATAATTATAATTATGGGTCGTGAGCGCACCTAATTTAATAATGTGGATGTGTGTGTATATATATATGACTGTGTGATTGTGCATATATTATATCTGTATAAAAATCATACTCGGGCTACTTGCTATCACGGGGATTTTCGCGCTGGGACAGTCTTATCTCGATGGGACCTTTATGGAGGATATTGACTTGTACCTTAGAACATAAGATTCCTAGGTACAGGCTATCTGATTGATAGTCAGACGGTCCTAAGAGACGTGGGGGTATGTGCTGACCTCTTAGGACTTGGAACTATGCTTCACCTCCATTTGTATGTGTTTGTGTTAATGCAGTTCGAGAGTGATTCCGAACTAGCATTTCCCTAAATATATGTGATGCAGGGACTTGATAGCAGAGTATGCCAGCACCATAGTTTTTATGTGGGGTTCCGTTAGTATATATATATATATTATATGAGTGATTGGTATATATATACTTATTTATGGAAACCTTGCACCATAAATTTTATGTGGGGTGCCGTTTGTATATATATTATATGTGTAACTAATATATATACGTATATTTATATGGGAACTTTATACCGTTCATATAAATAGTTAAGAAATGAATAAGTGTTTCACTTCACTATAAGTATTCGGAAACGTTATAACAATACGGAATTATTCTAAATAACGTAAGAAATCTTGAAGAGATAGATTTTTCTAAAGTGAATATCATAACCTTAATTTCACGTGTTAAGACTTATGGAGAATAAGTTTGGGAGATATATGAGATTCATTAGACGTGCACCCTAGACGAGAGGTGAGAATTCTCAAGAGAGTGTCGCATACTAATATGACTGTTGCATTAGCCGGTAAGCATTTTAAATACTAGCTAAACTATTTTTAAAACTGTTTTACAATCGGGCTCTGACCCGTTTGCTATTATCTCTGCTCTCTTGTGTATATATATATATATATATATATATATATATATATATATATATATATATGTAATACAGGTGCCCAGCCACGGGAGCGTCATGCTTAGGATTCTTTGGATGGAACGTGTTGTAGCTTTTGTGGGAGTTGCAGGCCATTGCTTAGACGACTTCATTGTTGACTCCACTTCTAGTTCAGTTTTATCCAGTGGGGCATGTGTCACCCTTTTCCATTATTTAGTTGGTTTTGTCAGAGATTGTAATTCTTTTACTTTCAGTATCTTTATTTCGAGATTTATTATGTCAGGATGTTTTTCTTTAGTGTTTTAAAGTTGGGATTTGTTATTGATGGTTAAACTCTTGAATGTTCATTTTTATTCTTATACTCAATGTGTGACTCTTAAAATGTTAATGGTTAAAGGTTTTATAATTGGATTTAATAAAATGGAAATAAAGTTTTAAATGGTTTTGACACTTAGCTTAATTAATCAGGGTGTTTAAATTTGAAAATTTTCATTTGCGACAGTGACGCTAAGAATGAACCAACTGTTCACCTTGATTTTAATTTAATAAAGGAGTGATCGCTCGGTATTTAATTAGGCGGGGTGTAACAGGTGGTATCAGAGCATCAGGTTCTAGTGTCCTTTAGGATCTGTGCGGCTTATTATGCTTTCAGCGTTGCTTTGTTTGATATAGAGCCCTATGTTTAGGATTGTTAATTTCTTTGATTAGATTTCGTTCTCCTGCTATGACATATATACATTAGTGAATTCTAATTTCGTTCGGATGTGTGAGTGTGTCGAGCGATGACGGATGTCATAAGGGGACCGTTAAGCGGACATCAGGAGGCAGGGCTCAGTTGAGGTTGTAAAATATATTTGAGGATGATGAACGTAGTCGGGGTCACCTCCATTATGGCACGAGAAGCCAAGACTAGAAAGGTGACTAAGGCGCACCCATGATTTCCAAATGCTGCTATAGTTGAATGAGGTGCGAGAGTAAACTCACCCAACGTGTTACAAAACGTGTAGAGAACTGTCAGTGAGAATTCTAGAAATGCGGGAATTGTATGTGGTTACCAAAGGAGGTAAAGTATCCAAAGATTTAGATATAGGACGGAGTGTAGCTAACTGAAAGTGAAAATTTAGAGAAAATTTTCTTGGTTGTCGGAACGAAGTTATAATGATGGGAGTCAACCACCAATTTTAGAAGTGGAATGCTATGTCTATAGGAGAACCTTAGGTACAGTGTTGACCGTATGTTCTTTCATCAGATGTTCAGGATTAGAAGTGAACGTTGTCCTGAACTCATCACAGGAGGACGTGACAGAGGTCCATTTGTGAATATGAATCCAAATCATTAGTGAATTTTGTATCGGGAGATGTAGATACAAGTGGAGGAAACGACTCCAAGTGGGAGATCGACTCGTAATAATAATTGATAACGCTCAAAGAGGAAATTCTGATGGATGGCCGATTCAGAGGTTGACAATGTCGTATTTTTTCAATAAAGATGGTAATGCTCCTTTGTGGGGGAAGCTAAAAGAATCGAAGAAATTAGTCGAGAATAAGACTAAATACAACAGTGGTGGTGTAGCACCACAAAGGGGTGTGGATACACATCAGGGGACCCATTTAAATGATTCGGATAGTTGAATTCTTACCAAGTGATGGTAAATTCAGTAAAGACTATTATAGACAGTGACATGTTCTTTATGGCCTTAAAATGCTAAGGGAATAACCGGGGTGGCCAACAGGAATCGAGTCTACTAAAGTTTGAGAGAAGGACAATCCTAACCTGGTTAGTAGGACAGGTGATAAGTGTATTATGTGTTGAGGTATTTTGTGGGCAGTGAGATCGCACGCGATAATATGTTCCGAAGTGAGTAAAGGGAGAAGAATACGGTGCCTAGTAAAAGACAACGATTAAAGTAGTTTTGTTTTGGTTTGGGGAGACATGTTACGTCCGGAAACCATTTGTGCAGTCAAGATGATTGCCAAGGTGGAAGTATAAGTTGTATCCTCAGAGGATGAGGCGTGTTTATGTGGCATGAGCGAGCCACTATATTTTGTTCATTGCTAGATTAGCATGTGAGATGAGTTTAATGCGTATAATTATAAACGTTATTATTATGTGAATATTTTTCCCTAGTGTAGAGGGGTTTTTCTTTAGTGCTATCCGCGGAGGATGAATGAGTATATTTACAGTGTTATGTACTCTATTGAGGTTACTCGTTGTAGTGATGCGATATGCGAGTATGATATTATTTTTGTTACAACGTTATAGAAATGGTTAGTACGATAGTGGGCAATTATTGCAAGGCTATCAGAGTGGTTGCATTAGTGCAGCATGTTTTTGTTCTGGCGAGGCTTCACCTGCAAGAAGATCGGACTCGCACTTATATTATCTATCCTAGAGATTTCGGAGGGGATAGTGGGCTCGAGATATTCGATACCGATGTATGTATGGACTTTGTTATTATGATTCAATATGTATCGGGTTTACTGTTGAGCGAAAAGATTTAACTCAGTATTATGTTTAGCACTCAGGACTTGGTGATAGGAAGAGTGCATTGGTATATCTATTCTCTAGAGACGTGGTAGTTAAGAGTTATACCCCTATTATTAGGGAAAGGGATTTCGAGAATTCTGATTGTGTGTATTCGAGGTTTATGGAATGCAATTACCACCAACCAATACTGAACGATAGTGCAATTGGGGAAATGTTCTTTGTTAAGTGTAATTACGGGAGGAAATGTAACTTTTCTATCAAGAGACGGAATAAAGGGGTACATGCTATAGACGGAGGACCTAACGGATTTTGATAACCGGCAATGCTAGATAGTAGTGTATCGGGGGGGTTCCTTGTTTGGATTTCGCTTTGCGAGACATCCCACGCATGAAACTTAGCGTATGGTTGGAATTAGGGAGATGCTTGGTCATTAGTCAGTGAGTTCGGTACCTCGGTCGTACTAGGGGTGGGTAATTATATCTATAAGTTAGAAGTTGAATCATGATTTAAGGCCAGTGGAGCCGGTTATGTGGTAAGAAAGCATTGAAAGTTATCCCCATGAGTTGAGGGGTGGAACGATGATAAGGAGGATTTAAAAAAAAATCGATTTCTAGGGTGATTGAGAGTACCCAAGTGTTGTAACCGCGTTTAGAACGCAAGGTAAATAAAGAGTTGGGATGATTTTTATCATGAATTATCTGGAAAGAATTTTATTATACAAAAGAGATGACTTGTATTTATTTTGATGAATAGAGCGTTAGTGATTTATTTTGGTTGTTGTACCTATTTGGGAAAAATTGTTGTACTTATTTGAAGAGATTTGAGATTAGTTGTTTCTCTTGTTTTATTGTGGGAATTAGATGCTCTATATCATGTGATTTATGGAATTGATTTAGTTATTCGATGGTAGCGCGCCGTTTGCTCTCCCAGGACGGTCGGGGTGTTACAAAATGTGGGCATATTGGTTAGCTGATGTTAAAATCGTCCGAGTTGAAGGGACGTGGTAATAGACGTGTGAAATATATGTTTGTGGGACTAGCATAACGAAGTGGAAGTGATAGAGTGGATTAAACGTCACATGAGGGGCGATAATCCATACATAAGTGTGCAATTAGAATAGCACACCCTAATTTGATTGGAAGGCTGTGGGAAGCCATTTAAGAAGGAGTATTCCTTGAATAGAGTAGAATTTAATTATTATGAAGAACACTCAGAGCGGAATTGTTATTAGTCAAGTGTGAGAGAGACTTGCGCATACAAAGAGTGATGATGTTAGTATGGTATAAAAGATCCAGAAGTGCACATCGTGGAGAAAAGAGCACGGGTCGGAACTTTCGGCATACACCAAGGAAGGAAGGGGAGTATTACGTGTCACTTAATATGAGATATTTCAAAAAATCGATGTTTAGCGGGACGTAGTGAGTAGTCTCTACATGCACCGCCCATAGGTAGGGTTCGGTTGGAAGACGAGAATCAACCAGAGAATTTTGTGTTTAACGACAATTCCTGTAATTGGAAGAGGTCGGTAAAGTTCTTGGATGGGTTACCATCCTCACAACAAGATCAAGGGTTCATCCGAACATGTGAATCAAGTCGCTCTAGAAGGAGGTGATTAATATTCCTTTGGGGTGGTTTACAATATTAACTAGTGTGCCCCAGACTTCCTTTGAAAGGAAGGATCGCACCAGTACATGGTCCGACACAGTATTAATTTCTGAATCGGGATGAGATTTGTGAATCCCACCTTTGATATGGGATTTCAGGAACCAGCGGAGATAAGGTTTTGTTCGAGTAGGATGTATCACCCTTAGCCAGGGAATAGGCGCACGGTGATTAAAGATTAGTGGAGCCACGTGAAGGAAATTTTGGAATCTTGGTAAGGTGATTTCAGGAATGCTCTGTAGAAGCACTCGTACCTGTTGTCGCGTACGAGGTGCTTATTAAGGTTTTGGTATGGAAGAACCGCGACTATTCTCCTTCCGTATGTTTAGAGGTGAGTGGATAATCAAAATTTTGGATCGGTCGAGAATAATCCGATAACTATGGTGGAATTCCACGACTGTTTTAGGCGAACAAGAGTGGTCAAATGTTCGTATGGTTTTTCTCAGAATGGGAGTTTTGTATACAAATAAAATCCGAGTAGTTGTCATGCAGTGAGGTGCAGCCTCCCAATGATAGTGAGATAATGAAAATTTATAATGTATAGGCGTGACCTATGCGAATGTTGTCGGTTAGGAGCACCATGTGAAGTGTCTCCAATGAATATGCTAATCAAGCTTGCTGTGAGGCAGGGGCTATAGTGATTAAGCGCCTTACTATGTAAATAGTTTACGTACTGAAAAGATATCCAGAATTGTTCTACCAGGTAAGCCTTATTTACCGAATTTCGGGACGAAATTTCGTTATTAGGGGGAAGTATGTAATACCCCGTATTTTTATGTCTTTTAAATTTAGGGATTTATTAAATTTAATTGAGATAAATTAATTTAATTTTAATCCGAAAAGTTGTTTTAAATATTTACTAGCGTGACGAGAGTTAGTAATTATTGGAAATTTGTTTAATGTTACTGGATGAGTATAATAATATATGATATTTATTTTATAAAAATTGTCACGTGTGAATAAAATGACAATTATGGAATTTAAGTCGAGACGCGCCCGTGTCGTGTCGGGACTAAATGTTGATTAATAAAAGTGAATAAATTATAAGTTGCTTGTATGGTCATTTTGAGAGCGCCAAAGTGTCCGTAAGGGTCGAGATAGTCAAAATAATGTACTCGGGGGTTTAGTTTGGGTCTCGGGGCATTTTTAGGTTTAATTAGTACCCCGGGAGGGCATTTTGAATATTTCGTAATTATGGATAATTAAACCCATGAATTTGCTAGGGTTATATCAGATGGTAATTGTTGTCTTCTAGGGTTAGAATAACCAAAAACTAATGACGTCCATTGGAGAGGAAGAGGAGAAGATTTCCAAGGAGTTTTAGGCCATGAACTCCTCCGGTTGCACCGCCGTCACCGCCAAATGGTAGATCGCGCAACGAGGATCTCAACCACACCAAATTCCTCCACAAAAATCAGAACTTTGGATTTTAGGCAAGTATCTATCTTGCTTTAATCAAGTTAATTCTCTTTTATATTAGTCTAGGGTTGATTAAAATTAGTGTTCTTGAAAGAAAACATTAATTAGAGACAAAAAAATTTCATGTTGTAGAGGTAAAGATCATATCCTGGAAATCCATTCCACATGTAGAGGTTGAACCACGAATTTACATGGTGTTAGTGATAGAAAATCTGGAAAAAGAATGGAAGAAACTAAGTTAAAGAAAAATATTAGGGTTCTTGAAATTTATATAGATTTTACCCCTTTGATCTTCTTATAGTTGATGAAAACTCGCATGTTTTACGTAGGATATTGTTTATATGGGTATACAACACTTGTAGTATGAGTTGTTGGGAGTTTGGGACTGAAACATGATGATTTGGATGAGTTTGGGGTAAGAATTCCGTAGCTGGGTTTTCTACAGTTTCGCCATAACTGCTTGATCGATCGATCGACCCCCTTTCATCGATCGATCGACCCCTCCTGGAAAACTGCGTTTTTACTCGTGTTAGCTTAATCCGATTTTATGCGTAGTAAACCTTGATTAGGGTTGTTAGAACATAATGGAACATAAAAAGGACCAGTAGGGTCAAGATAAACCCCTTTAAGTGGGACTTTAATGTGAAAGGAAATAAAGGGTAAACGGGAAGATATTCATACTTAGAAAATCATACGTGCGTTGATTTAATAATCGAAATGTCTAGGAAGTTGGAGTAGAAGGTAAGTGAGGGCCTACTGAAATTGTACTTAGGTTAAGATAATACTTCGAGAGATGAGAAGTGAGTTTAGAATAACTTAATTACGAGAATAAACTGAACGAGTTTGTTATACGAGATAATCGAGTAAAATGTGTAATAACCGATAATTGTAATTATGGGTCATGAGTGCACCTAATTTAATAATGCGGATGTGTGTATATATATATATGACTGTGTGATTGTGCATATATTATATCTGTATAAAAATCATACTCGGGCTACTTGCTATCACGAGGGTTTCCGCGCTGGGTCAGTCTTATCTCGATGGAACCTTTATGGGGGATATTGACTTGTACCCTAGAACATAAGATTCCTAGGTACAGGCTATCTGATTGATAGTCATACGGTCCTAAGAGACGTGAGGGTATGTGCTGACCTCTTAGGACTTGGAACTATGCTTCGCCTCCATTTGTATGTGTTTGTGTTAATGCAGTTCGAGAGTGATTCCGAACTAGCATTTCCCTAAATATGTGTGATACAGGGATTTGATAGCAGAGTATGCCAGCACCATAGTTTTTATGTGGGGTGCCGTTAGTATATATATATTATATGAGTGATTGGTAAATATATACTTATTTATGGAAACCTTGCACCATAGATTTTATGTGGGGTGACGTTTGTATATATATTATATGTGTAACTAATATATATAATTATATTTATATTGGAACTTTATACTGTTCATATAAATAGTTAAGAAATGAATAAATGTTTCACTTCACTATAAGTAGTCGAAAACGTATTAACAATACGGAATTATTCTAAATAACGTAAGAAATCTTGAAGAGATAGATTTTTCTAAAGTGAATAGCATAACCTTAATTTCACGTGTTAAGACTTATGGAGAATAAGTTAGGGAGATATATGAGATTCATTTGTACTTTAGAGGTGCACCCTAGACGAGAGGTGAGAATTCTCAAGAGAGTGTCGCATACTAATATGACTGTTGCATTAGCCGGTAACCATTTTAAATACTTGCTAAACTATTTTTAAAACTGTTTTACAATCGGGCTCTGACCCATTTGCTGTTATCTCTGCTCTCTTGTGTATATATATATATATATATATATATGTATATATATGTATATATATATATATGTATATATATATATATGTATATATATATATATATATATATATATGTATATATATATATATATATATATATATATATGTAATACAGGTACCCAGCCACAGGGGCGTCATGCTTAGGATTCTTTGGATGGAACGTGCTGTAGCTTTTGTGGGAGTTGCAGGCCATTGCTTAGACGACTTCATTGTTGAATCCCCTTGTAGTTCAGTTTTATCTTGTGGGGCATGTGTCGCCCTTTTCCATTATTTAGTTGGTTTTGTCAGAGATTGTAATTCTTTTACTTTCAGTATCTTTATTTCGGGATTTATTACTGTCAGTATGTTTTTCTTTAGTGTTTTAAAGTTGGGATTTGTTATTGATGGTTAAACTCTTGAATGTTCATTTTTATTCTTATACTCAATGTGTGACTCTTAAAATGTTAATGGTTAAAGGTTTTATAATTGGATTTAATAAAATGGAAATAAAGTTTTAAATGGTTTTGACACTTTTAATCAGGGTGTTTAAATTTGAAAATTTTCATTTGCGACAGTGATGCTAAGAATGAACCAACTGTTCACCTTGATTTTAATTTAATAAAGGAGTGATCGCCTGGTATTTAATTAGGCGGGGTGTCACAGGGGTGTGCTGCTAGCGCTGACCTTTAAAAATAAGAGAATATTGGTTAAATGAGTGTTTGAGAGACTTTTTTGGAACAAAATAAAAAAGGTTGGACTAAATATGCATTTAAAAATGTTTGAGGACTTTTTGATAATTGATCCTTAAATAATTTTAATTTCATGAGATCATTTGCCCAATAACATATCAATAGACATAACAAGTTATGACCCCGTAACATATTAATAAATCTTGTTCACTACTAACCAAAAAGTAATCATACTGCAAAAAATCTTGTTTAAATGTGTGTATGTTGAGATTTTAGATTTTGAAATACATTAAAAAGATAGACTTTGTTTAATTAACTTAAGATTAATAATAAAATATTTATAGTTATATCTTTTGATGTAAGTTTTCAAGTAATGTAAACATACGCAACTTATGTGACAACAAAATGAATTAATTTTTCAACTAAAATATTACATCATTTAACCCTAAAATGAAAAATTAAAAACAACCTCAATGAATGTTGGGCATCCCGGTATGTCTTATGATAATAAAGTGAGTACAAGAATTATAAATCATACAAGAGAAAATCTAAGGAGAAGAGAATACTTATTAAATTTTAGGTGTAACTTAAAAGTAACCAAATTACCTCACAAGTAGAGCACATAGCCAAATAAAATTCCACCATTGATAACTAAATCCATGAATGAGGTAGCTGAAATCAAACAATAAAAATATTATTTGAGTTTGAATAAACCAAACCGCAAAGCTTGATGCATAAACCCAATTAAAACAAAATAAAATAAAATAACCATTATGGAATCCCATAATACAGATACTAACCCTGAAGACCTCGATATCAACTAAGTTTATTAGCTAAACCACATTTTAAACCCACAGAAATCTGCCCATGGATAGAAACCCAACAGATCGTCCATACATAGGCACACACACACATACCCAAACCTTATTTCCTGCCTAAACCTAAACTCCGACCCAAAACCCGAATTCACTTCATAGCCATACCCATCTCCCTTCAAACCCGTAACAAACCCCTCAACATGCCTACCACTCCATAAAAATCGAAGCCAATTCCAAAATCCACGTGCCAAATCCCTCAAAATAAGACCTTTGACTTAGCTTTTCAAATCCCGCCAAATATTCCAACAAAAAAAAAACAACTCATGGGTTATATTATAAAAAGAAGGAGGAGTTCATTTGGGAGGGGAAACTTAGACTCCATATTATTTATAACATTGTTTTTGTACAGTCATCATGAAAAAAAAACTTGTAAAAATTACAAACAAATTTAGTTTAGGTTTACAATATTGTTTAGGATCATTTTTTTTATTTTATTGTAATCAAGTGAGCATACTTTTGGAAGAACTTGGACGCACTTCGATTCGACAGTGAGATATGGTGTATTGTGTTTCTATCTCTCTATTTAATGTTGTGTCCATATTTTTCTTCAATGTTGTTTATGCCAATATGAGAATCTTGGGCTAAACCTCCATTTAAGGGATGGGTGAAACAACATGTGATGTTAATTTCATTAATTAATTTATGTAATTATTATATTTCTAAGAAAATTAATTTTGAAATGGTCACATGTTAATTTATATTTCGAGAGAGGGTAAATTTATTTCATATTATATTTAATATTTAAATTTGGATTTGAACTAGAGATTGGTTTTTTCTAATTACGGTATGAAATTTGGAATGTTAACTCGAAATTGTAATTCAAGGATTCATACATTTTTTAATAAATTGATCTTAGCCGGTGATTTTTTAAAGAGAGTATAAATCCAATTTTTTTGGAGTTGTGGCATTTTTAAATTATTTTTCTAAAAAATATATTATTCAATTTATAATTGTAACGAAAGTTAGATTATGAATTAATATTTTGTCAAAATATTTCAAATAAATAAATTAAAAAATTAAAATAATTAATCACGTGGCATAATCTCATCCACTTGTCCTTCTCACATTTATCACACTCAATTACGTGTCGTTTTAGGCCATTTAGTTACTTAATAATTCTAGCAATAATTAGTTAATTCTCCATTGAAATTGTTTTAAAAAAATAAAAATATAAAAAAAATTAATAAAAAAATGAAATTACCATCATTCACATTATTTGTTTCTTAAAAGTTGGATAGATACCCGTACTTACCATAATACAACTTTTATAAGTTTTGTAGGGATTCAAGGGATTTTGAGACTTAGCTTTTGAAGATAACAACATACGTAAAAAACGAGTTATCAGGCGTTGTGGTTGATTATTTTATTTTATCCTACTATTAACTAGATGCATGTTTTAGTGTAAGATAAAATTGATTAATTGTTTAACACAACAATCGGTTTATTAGGTGCATATTTTAAATTGGGTTAATTTATTTTAGTTTAATTTAATTTAAAATTTTAAAAATAATAGTGTTTGTGTTTTTGTCTTTTCCTATAAACCCTTGAGGTTAAAATTATATTGATAAGTTAATGCAGTCAAATAGAACTCCTTAGACATATTTTAAGTTATTGGATCATATTTTTCTTATTTCTAGTTTACACCCCTTCACTCGGTACCACATTTCATTTAGACATCGATATTATACGAGTGTGGAAAACTTATATGTTTTATTTCTTTTGTGGTGTGTGTGTGTGTGTGTGTGTGTGAGTGAATGTAATTGTGCATGTGTGTGTGTCCTTAATATAAGTTCGGTTATATATCTATACAATATGATATGAAAGTTTTTGAATTGTCTACATATTTTAATGGTGAGGATTAATGACAGATCCTTACACATTTTTACAAACTGGAGGGTTGCAATCAACTCCCTTTGACACCCTGCCTAAGCAAAAAAACCGGGTGATCAATCCTATATCAAATTAAACAAGAATCTCATCTGGTTCATTCTCAGCATCACTGTAAAAAACGTTTAACAGTTACTAACCACCTAGTATTCAAAAGACACGGTGCCAAATTTTATCTTTTATTTAAGCCCAAAACAACAACATAATACGAATTCAATCAACCAACACATAAAGGAAACTCATCATACCACAAGTAGGGCGGTAAATCGGGCTGGGTGAGCCGGGCTTGGGGTTGCTCAGGCTCGGCCCGAACTCACTTACCCATGCTCAAGCCTGAACTCGGCCCGAATTATTTTTTCTCATCTAGGCCCGAACTCAGGTCATAAATATTACGGGCTTCGGACCCGATTTTGGGAAGGCCCGATTTCAATTTTTTTGTTAAAAAGATTGAATTAATTTTTTTTCTTATATTTTCATCATGGACAAAATTACTCATTAAAATCTAATGGTCCACAAGTCTAATAGAATCCGATAACACATAGAAGAATAACAGTCTTGCTGAATAAACCATCGGCTAAAACCAAAATCAAACCACAAGTAAAGAGTAATAAATCCCATACAAACTGAAAAGCAACTAAATAAAACTGTGAGCGACATGCTCGAGATAGTCCAAAAAAGATCCCTACACTAGGAATAGAAAAATAGATGCGTCAATCCAAATCCCGCAACATCCACACATGCTCCAGCTGCGAGTCCCTGGAATGAAATCAAGTCTGGCATCCCTGTGGAAGAATACCTACAAGATTTTGAAAAGATTTTTATAGCAAGGGTTAAAACCCTTGCTATAAATGATAAGGGGATTTAACACCATAGTTTTTTTAGTTAAAGTTTTGGAATAGGTGTTTATGTTCTCACAGCTATTTTCCATAAGCCGAGGAAGCAAGACCTTATGATTTTTCTTATTTGAAGTTTTTTTCCTTCGATTTTGTAGCCTTTTAAGGTTTATATTTTTAAGCTGAACTTTTAACGCATAGGGGTGATTTATTTTTTAAGTAAAATAATGGGTAGGCTTACACATCATGGTGGGGTTTGAACATAATGGTGTGATTGATACTCTATTATTATACTTGAACATAGTGTGTGGATTTATTGGATTTGGGAGAAATTCTTTTTTTTTTTATTTATTTTCACTTCATTTAGTGTTCTTTACTTATTGATAATTTAATAAATAGTTTCTATATCCATATGCTCTTACAGTCGATTTTAATGTTTAATATTTATCATATTCATAGTTATGTGGTAAGTGTTTGACCAAATGCCTAAATGGAGGTTCTAATTTTTGGAGAGTTTGCTTGGTTTGTTTTATAAATAGTATAAGGAGAACTATTGAACTTTTAGTTGTATATATTTGATTTTATTTAATATGAATATGTTTTGAGTTGATTTACATGTCATTATTTCTTTAGATATGCCACCTCCATACATCCCACGCACTTCCAATGCACAATGCCTTTTGGAGTGTAGCATTTTGTGTGATTTTAACATGCCCTTTGAACTATTAAATTTTTATGGATATTTTGTATTTGTTCAACAAATTTGCAACTAATATATATATATATATATATATATATATATATATATATATGTGTGTGTGTGTGTGTGTGTGTCTTATGTGTGCCCGATTAACATTTTACTTGCTATAATTTTAGGTCAACGGAATTGTGTGTCCATTTATTTGACACTATGTTTCTTGCATAATACTAAGTTATATAAATGCATTTAGTGGTGGTGAAATTTAATTTAATTGAAAATGAAGTTTATAGAATAATGGTAGTTTATCACTCCATTCAAATTTAACTAACTCATTGCTTCCATTTAAGGTTTTAATGTATTGCTTGCTTTTGCACATGTCTTAAACCTTTACTTCCTTGAGTTGTTCTTTAGAGGTGGACTGGTGATAATAGGGAAAATTAGCTACTTTATTATGTGGTTTTCAGATTATTAATGTAAATCACTTTTAGAGATTTGTTCCTCTAGAGCTCCGGGAATTAATTAACTTGAATGTTATGGATTGCCAATGAATTTGTTTTACACCCCATGCCTTTTTAACTTAATCATTCACTACCTTCATTATGGTAGAATATTTACATGGTTGGTGAGAATGCGCTAAGATGGTTTGTTTTTTTCTTACTTTGCATATATAAATTCATGCTCAAACTTCGTAATGATTTTCTTAGTTAGCATAATCACATATACATCATGTTTGTTAAAATGACCACTAAGGTGGGGAGTCTGTGATAAACTAGGATGCAACCTTTTCAGGTAATGCCTTTAACATGAGTTTTTTTAAGTTTATAAAAAAATTTCAAGATAGAGATGGTTTTGTGTTATTATTAATCAATATTTAGTTATAGGTGTAGTTTAACACAAACATGAGAACGAAATTGGCAGCTTCCCATCGGCACGACCATTGGCATGGGAATCTACCTCAATCGATGACACTGGTGACATAAGACTCAATGCCAGCTGGTCTATTATGATCACTTGAATGACAATTGGCATCACCGACGACATCAGTAACATCACCCCTGTGCATCAATGGTCTCTATTTCAAACATGAGCTCAATTTTTTATCTTTCTAAATCTCGTAATATATATGTGATGGTAACATGTTCTAAAACACGTGTAAATAGACTAATAAAATGGTAATTAATTATAACCACTGTCACATTTTTCTTTTACACCAGCATGTGAATTGTATAAACATTTGACAGCTGAGAGGTTGATGTCATATTTAAATTAGAGGACATAATATCTTCTGATTAGCGTGCACTTCAAATTAGTGTCTAACATATAAAGATAAGAGTATATAACGCATTATTATTATTAATTATCATTTAGTTTATTTTGTTCTTTATGATAATCTAAATTGGTAAATTAAAATGGGAAGTATAAAATTCATGTCAATACATTAAGAAAGTATGGGAACTCAATTTTTAAACTCAAATCAAATGAGCACTTACGTACTACCTTTGACATCTATAAAGAATTAAACAACAATAGATGATGTGTTAGGACATATTTCCCATCTTTTCCATCGTATCTAGTTTACATCGTGTATGGTGTATCCCGTTCAACCCGTCAAGGCAATTCAAGTTCACACGTTTAAGAAGATAGATATGAATATCAAGATACTTCAACAAAGTTCTACGACGAGACATAAACTTGGTATAGATTTATTTTTTATTACTTATATTGTTTACTAAGTATTGGGATACGTTTTTGCAACTGTTTTTTACAAAACGAGGCATTTTCAAACTTAAAAATGTTCTCTGAGTTTATTGTAGGCATAGTTTTAAAATAAAGTTTAGCTCGTTCAAACGACATGTCACTATCGTTCGAATGACATTGCTAGGTCGTTTGATACCTCATTTGAAGTCCAACGTCTCGCATGGATCAAACGAACCTGTATTGTTTTGTGCTTTAGTGGTCGTTTGATGTGTCGTTGAAAGGTCACTTCTAACGAGATGTCTATCGCGTTCGAACGACCCTATATACTCGTTCGAACAACATTCAGCCACCTCAAATATTTTGTTTTCCTATAAAAACCTATTCTTGAAGATTTTTCTTTAAGACTTTTATTTCACGCAAATTACAGAAAAACTACAAAATAGTCTTCACTTTTTAGGGAAAAACTTGTTTTTGATTCACATAAACAATCCCAATTATTTTTGCGAATCATCTTTGGAACCCAAAGCACTTCTGTATTAAAGTTATTCTTTTGAAGATATTTCTTCACTACTGATCTTGGGGATACTCGAGGGTTTTCACTACTAAGGAGGAGGACTGAGGTTCTTATGATTCTCGAGGGAATCATTGTTGTCTAATGCGATAATTGTGGTTCTGGAGGGACTCATTACTGGTTCAAGATTGCGGTCTTTGTGAGTTCTTGGGGGAATTCATTGTAATATTTTTCTAAAGTGTTATAAGTTGCGATTTCCAAACTTTAGTGAAATAAAGGTTTTTCCCTGCGTGGATTTTTCCTAAATCTGTGATTTTATTGCGGGCTTATTGATTTTCTACTTTCAATCATGTAGTTGCATGTTTTAGGGTTTAATAAAATTGGTTTGGAGATTAACATTTAATTAATAAGTTTAAGCCCTTTGAAAATTGCGAACTTTGAATTTGATATCACACCGCGTACGCATCTCTTTCTCAAATTAGTATCAAAGCATTTAGCTGCATTTTTACCCATTTACAAATTGGTATCAAGCAGGTTTTACCAAATTATCGTGAGATCCTTTTTTCCACAAAATTTTCTGTGATATTAATTGTTTTGAAAAACCGCATTTTTTCCAATGGAAAACTTATATAATATGATGCCAATTTTGATGGATTATGCATATTGGAAAGCTTGATTGAGATCCACGTTAAATTCAATTGATGAAAGAGTTTGGCTTATTTGTGAAAGAGGGTGGACTCCTCCTTACATGTCACCGTTGATAATGTCATGAATCCCGAACCTGCTTCTGATTGGACTGATGATGAGTTTAAGTGGAGTCCCTATAACTCCTGAGGCCTTAGTTATATTTCTAGAGGTGAGGTTCTTTGAGTGCGAGTAAAAAGGGCACAAGGCATTTGAGTGTCCCACTATGCTAAAGAGAAGGGGAAAGAAAATTTCTAACACGGCCACTCTTAGCGATAGTGACATCGTGTTGGATGATTCCGGGAATGAATCACCACATGAAAAAGTGCGTTGCTTTCATGTCTAGTCATGTGAGCACATCTATTTGGTCCCATGACGATGGGGAAACTTGTAAACGTGAGATCCTCGATGATGTTTCAAGCTATTCGAGTGAGTGTGAGGGTGAGATTGGAAGTGAGGAAGAAAGGGATCTCCAAAAAGAGTTAAAGATTTGTACATCGAGACTTCGAAGATGAAAAATATGAATAAGGAGTTATGTCTTAAGGTGTTACATTTGGAGAGAGATAGAAGTTTTGAGGGTGCGTGAGGCGTCACCGAGTCAACTCAAGAAGGTGAGAGTTTCTTTATGTGAACAGTTGATCATCTTAGGTCGGGAAAAGAGTGAATTAACCAACACCGTGGATACGGGAGAAACTCGAAGGCCATGTATCCATACGCGAGAGAGATCTCGAACGTGCTCGGGAGGTCAAGGTCACTATAGAGGACACATCTAAAAATGTTGGAAAGATTCTCCTCTATCGCACTTTCGGTAATGTTGAGAGACTAGGAATAGGTTATGACGGTGCGTCCACTTCCCATGTTGCACTTGAGCCGGTTCCCGAGTTTGTTATATATCCTTATGGTTCTAAACCTAACCCACTTAGGTATCTGTTTCCCCATAGGAGAGCACATCCTAGACGTTTTGAGAGAGGTGTTCCTAGGCCCGTATATGTTTGTTCCCATTGCAAGAAAAGAGGACACCTTAGGGAATTTTTCTTTAAGTTGGGTAGTGTGTCTCATAGGTATTTACCTTGTTATGTTACTACACATGTTCCCACACGCACTCCCACACATGTTACTCCACAATCTCCCGCACATCACATTAGAGATTTTGAGCATTTTTTAGAGCAAGTTTAGTATTTAGTCAAAACTTCACATGATTTGATGGATGTTTTTCATAGGAGGTCACCACCTTTGGAAAACTCCTCCGGACCTAACGATTGAGGTTTAGACTTATTTGCTAGCATAGGATTTTTTCATGATCATATTTTATGCCTATTGCTAGTGTGTAATACCATTGTATTTATGTTTTTTCATTTAGATATATTTTTCGAAAAATCCAAATTTTTTTTGTCTTTCTTGAAATTTTTTAGAAAAATACAAAAAGATTTTCGGTTTCTTTTTTAGAAAAAAAAAGTGAAAAAGTCAAAAAATATTGTATTTTGGACAAATTTTTTTGAAAAATCAAACATATTTTTGTAATTTTTTTACACCATATATGGATGGACATTTAGGATTACCAAGTCACAATATCATTCCATTATCCATTTGACTTTTGGATAGTGTTTTGAGACGCACCATCATTTCATTTTTTGCTTTATAATGTGAGGTGTCATTGAGATATGATTAGCGATTACTTCCTACATGTTTGACTCATGGTGTCATTTAATGCACACATGCACGATTTTTTTTTATTATTGTACTTGTCTATCACATATTGGTCAAAGTGTTTTCATCTCAATCCTATTTTTAAAACGAACCAAATGCGATAAAACGAGATAATGAAAGTAGTGCATGTAAGAAGCGTTGCCCATGAGAGTTTGTTTAATATTTAAAAATATGAGTGTACATAGGAAAGGGTTGTGAGAGACAGGTTGACTCGTCGTGAAAGTCACCATTTGAAAAGAGCCCAAGAAAAACATTAAGCCAATAAAAAGAAAATATGCCAAGGGGGGGGGGGGGGGGGGAGGCAAATAGTTTAGTTTGATTGATCTTTCAAAAGAATAGAATAGAAAATAAGATCATATTTATCTTTTGAGGGAGTTTCGTTAGAAATCAACGGGTTTGCACGTCCTTAAAAAGTTTCGAAAAAGCATTACATAGTGTTGGACTTTATTGGTGTGAAAATCATTTTAGAGTTTGATTTGTTAATTAGATTGAGTCGATATCATATGAATTCAACATTTTTACACCTAAGGACGATTTTGAGTACATTTGTTAAGAGTATCCAAAATTCATCGTGCACATATGTTATGATTGTTTGAGTTAGATTTTCTATTGAATTTGTTCACACCCATTCATTTCATTTCCATGATTTAGTTATCTTAGTGTTAGTTCATGGTGTGTGTTGCATTGTAAAAATATTTTTTCTTGAAAATTTTGTGAAAGAAAAAATAGTTTTTGGATCCTTTTAATTTTATCCTTTCATGGGCTTAATTGATATATGATTTTGATGATTTGCAATGCTTGCTGTGACACACTCCGATTTATTTATTTATATTCTTTTCCTTGTCTATTTTGGATAAATAAAATGGGGGAGAACGAATTATATATTATGGGGGAGTGAGAGTTTGATGATTTGATATTTGATATATGATCGTTTATCTTTTTCAAACTCGATACGTCATGAAGGTATATGGTTTTTGTTTCATTTGTGTAGGTAAACTTTGATGAGCAATTGAAAAGCACACACTTGACAAAAGTTCCAAAACGAAGATCAAAACCAAGCAAGAGATTTGAAGATTTGAAAGTTGAAGATTTTGAAGGCTTACATGTCTAGTATCGTTCCATTTTTTGGGTTCTTGGGAGGGTGTTAGATTCGTATAGGACATTTATTGATAATTCAGATTTATTATTTTGTACCGGAATACCCATAGGGGGAGATTTATAAGGACATATTTTCCATCTTGTCCCTAATATCTAGTTTACATCGTGTATGGTGTATCCTGTTCTAACCGTCATGGTAATTCAAGTTCACACGTTCAAGAAGACGGATCCGGATATCAAGCTACTTCAACAAAGTTCTACAACGAGACTTAATTTTGGTATTGATTTAGTATTGTGTTACTGAGTTTGTTTACTAAGTATTGGGATACTTTTTCAAAACTGTTTATTTTACAAAACGGGGCCTTTTCAAACTTAAAAATTTTTCTGACTTTGCCGTAGGCGGAGTTTTAAAATAATGTTTAGCTCATTAAATAGACAAGCATTGTAGTTCAAACGACATTGCTAGGTCATTTGATACCTCGTTTGAAGTCCAACTTCTCATATGGATCAAACGAACCCGTACTGTTTTGTGTTTTAGTGGCCCTTTGATACGTCGTTCGAAGGTCGCTTCCAGCGACATGTCTATCTCATTCGAACGACCCCATTAACTGATTTGAATGACATTTTGTCGCCTCAAATATTTTGTTTGCCTATAAAAATCTATTTCGTGAATATTTTTCTTTAAGACTTTTATTTTACACAAATTGCAGAACAACTGCAAAATAGTCAGCACTTTTTAGGGAAAAACTTGTTTTTAATTCACACAAACAATCCCAATTACGTTTATGAACCATCTTTGGAAACCAAAGCACTTATGTATTGAAGTTATTCTTATGGAGAGCTTTGTTCACTGCTGATCATGGGGATACTCAAGGGTATTCACTACTGAGGAGGATGACTAAGCTCTTGTGATTCTCGAGGCAATCATTATTGTCGACTTCGGTCATTGTAGTTCTCGAGGGAATCATTGTTGGTGCAAGGATGCGGTCTTTGTGAGTTCTCATGGGAATTCATTGGAGTAATTCTCCATAGTGTTGAAAGTTGCGATTTCAAAACTTTAGTGAAATAAAGGTTTTTCCCTGCGAGGATTTTTCCTGAGACTCTGATTTTTTTACATGCTTACTGATTTACTACTTTCAATGACGTTGTTGCATGTTTTAGGGATCAATAAAATTATTTTGGAGATTGAAATCTAATTAAATAAGTTTAATCCCTTGGAAAATTTCGATCTTTGAAATTGATATCACACCGCGCGCATCGCTTTCTCAAATTGGTATCAGAGCTTTTAGCTGCATTTTTACCCGTTTACATAATGAAATGTAATGTAGTGGAACATTACATATGTTTCATGATCATTTTTTTCTTCCTTTAATAGATGGTTATTGGTTGATGTGTTGGGGTTAAGGTGGTATCGTTTTGTACAATCTGTTTTCAATTGCGTGTTTTTCAAAATTCATGTTCAGTTTTTATAATTAGTGAAATTTATTCATGATCTTATATTGTTTTTTTCTATCATTCCGGTAATAATTTTTTTAACATTATCTAAATAAATATGTATTTGTAACCTTGGAACTACTTTATTAATTTATGAATTGTACTAATTTGAATTATGGCCTTACCCTTACATTTTCCACGTGTTCAACATTGTCAAACATTTTAGGCATTTCAATTTTAGGTGAGAATTTTATTATGCCTTGAATTTGATTGAAAGTTACTAACACAAATTATCATATCAATTCCACTAATTTTCATTATGGTTGAATATAATTAGTGTCTAACAAGTACGTATATTCGATAAAACATTGTATCAATGCTTGGTTGCTTAATATATCTTCAATATATCTTAAAATGATGCAATACCACTAATTTCTTAGTTTTAAAGTTATAGTGAACTTTTTTACACGATTTTGGTTTTTCTTAAAAAAATATATTGTTGTTTTCTTAATATATCTTAAAATGATCTCAATATAGCTTATCGGGCGTTGTTTTATCTATTTTGTCATCTCTTTTTCATTCACAATTTTGTTTTAATATGTTCACAGTTTTGTATTCAAATATTCATTAATATGTTCATAGTTTAATAACAATTACTAAGTGAGTGTTTTTTTTCCTTTTACTTCATACTAGACATTCATTTCATGGTGATTGTTTATTACTATTGGCTTGGGTAATTTTAGGTTTGTTATTATCAATTTTGTGTTTATTATGGTTAGTTTGGGGTGATTATTTACTATTATTGTTAGTTATTGTGACACCCCGCCTAATAAAATATAGGGTGATCAGTCCTATATCAAATTAAACAGGAATCTCATCTGGTTCATTCTTAGCATCACTGTCGCAAAATTTAATAGTTACTAGCCACCTAGTCTTTAATTAAGTTGATGCCAAATTTTATCTTATGAATTAAATTAAATCCATCCAATAATAAAAATCCAAGATAACCAACACAAGAGAAAGTCTAACCATGCCACCCAACTAGTAATATCATTAGCCGAATAACATCGACTATACAAGAAATTCACCAAGTGCAAAGTATAAAAGAGTCCTGATACATGCCAAACTCAATGTAAAAGTACAAGACCAACAATACAAATGAAATGACCCTATCTAGAGAGGATAAGACAAGCGTCTAAACAAATATCCTGCAACATCCACATACACTGTAGGTACACACCCTGTAGGAAGAATCAGGTCTGACGCCCCTGTGGTAGCACACCTAAAAGGTTTTGAAAATGTTTTATAGCAAGGGTTAGAACCCAAAACATTTGAAAATATTTAACAAGTGAATTTAAATGCAAGGAATTAAAATGCAAGTATGCTTTCATATTCTTTAATGTGCATTAATGAAGATCAAAGGATAACTATGCATTTAATGTGCATTAATGAAGATGACTATGCATTTAATGAGCATTAATGTACATTTATACTGTAGATGACAACACATAGCATACCAAGCAATTCAACAATTAGATTCGTTGAATGTAGACATAATGTATAAATGTCTACATACAATGAATCTCTTTATCTCCCATCACTATAAATACATGTATTCCCTTAGCCAAAAGAGAGGGAAGAGAACCAGAGAGGTCCGATAACGATGAGAGACACCATACACAAGATCCACACCTTTTTCTCTCTCTACCACATTGTGCTATTGTAAACCCCTAGGAATAAAATAACAGTGGACGTAGGCTTTTCCTTATAGCCGAACCACTTTAAAAATCTTTGTCTCTTATATGTTTGATGTGAATGTTTATCTTCATCTTCAATCTCATCCTCATCATTTATCTGCTGTTGACGCCACTAAAATGGCAGTGGCCATTTTCTGTCTTCAACAGATTGGCGCCGTCTGTGGGAAACGACTGTTATTATCGTTTTTCACCAAAAATCCTTCATCATCAATGGCAGATAATCCAGAATCCAGTAATCGAAATGCTGGAAATACTGGAAATCTTCCAAATCCATCTGCATCTCCAGATCTGGCCGGAATTATGACAAATCTGGCTCAAGGACAAACCGCCATGCAAGAATCTATGAGGCAACTCATTCAAACTCTTCAAGGCGGTGCACCTACATATTCATCGTGGGCAATCGCGATCCAGACGTACTGGGTCATATCGCAATGAGGAATCTAATGATTCTTCTTATCAACCTGGGCGAACTTCATCAATACGGGCCACGGATACAGATCAACGTATCACTCTCTCTCCGGAGAGAACTAGCGCTTTAGAAAGATTAAGCAGGGTGTCTCCTTTCAGTCGATTAGGACCAAGGAGGAATATGAGTCCACCTAGAGCTCCATCGAGAAGTTTACGGCCACCATCAGGTTTGAGAGAAGGATCAGCACAATCACGACCAGCTACTCGTCGAGATAAATCACAGGAAGCTACATCAGAACGATCGGTTGCTCGAACCAATAGGCCCGAGGAAGGAAATGAAGCGTGGAAAGGATCTCTCCAACGGTTGGAGGATAAATTGGGAGAAATGGCTAAAGCAAAGAACCCCCTACAACGAACTTTTGTTCGAGGAACACCTTTTATACAAGCCATTGTGGATTTTCCAACACCATCAAAGTTCAAAGCACCTGTAGTGACCCCCAAATATGATGGAAAGACAGATCCTGTTCTTCACATAGAACAATATCAAGCTGCTGCCGACATCTATGTGGTTCCCGACGAAATGAGATGTAGAGCATTCTCAGGAACTCTTACCGGATCTGCACAGATATGGTACAATAATCTTCCTCGGGGTAAGATTTCAACTTTTATTCAGTTAGCCGAGTTGTTCATTGGCAATTTTTGTTTTGGAGCAAAGCCGATAAAGCGAGTAGCACACTTGCTAAGTGTTAGACAAAAATCAGGTGAAAGTACTAGGGATTACATAACTCGTTTTAATAACGAGAAGTTGGAAGTCATAGATTACGAAGAAAAGACAGCAATCACTGCTTTGATGAGTGGTTTGCTGCCTAACAAGCTGTACTACACTTTGGCCAAAGATCCACCTAAAACTATGTCGGAATTGATGGCAAAAGCGGCCAAAATCATGAATGCCGAGGAGGCTATGTCCGCGAAGAAGAATATGGATAAAGAAACTAAGGTGGAGATCGACAAGTCTAAGAAGAAAGATCAGAAAGGTAATGGTGGTGACAAGCATTCCAGGAATAATAGGACGACGTTGGAAGTCCTAAAGAAGTACGATAATTATACTCCATTGAAAATGGGTATTAATCATGTTTTGGAAGAAATCAAGAATAGCGAGGAAATCAAATGGCCAGAGAAACTGAGGACAAATCCCGATCTGAGGAATAAAGCCAAATATTGCGAGTTTCACAAAGATCATGGCCATATGACCAAAAATTGCATAGCCCTTCAGAACGAGATTGAAACACTCATCCGAAGAGGAAAATTGTCAAAGTATGTAGATCGCAGAGGTGAAAGGAAGAATGATGACAGAATTAGAGAGAGATCTAGGTCTCCTCGTCGTGCAGAGGAGAAAAAGAAGAGGGACCATGAAGATGATCCAGATGATGACCCTGATCTTCCCAAAAAGCCAAGGCAGCCTGAACGAGAGGTATTTTTCATACGTTTTGGGTCATTTGATTGTAATGTTATTACAGGAGGAGATGCAGGAGGAGGAGACCTTACTGCAGAAAGAAAAGCTTACCTCGGAGAGGCTCAAGCTTGTTCATATATTCAGCGAATAAACCTGGCCGAGGATGATCGTCCGAGGAAAGTAAACAAAGAGAAGCTAGTGATTGGTTTTTCAAAAAACGACCTGGCAGGTGTTCTTTACCCTCATGATGATCCTTTGGTGATCAAAATGAGGATGAAGGATGTGGTCATTTCAAGGGTGTTAGTAGACAATGGTAGTTCGGCAGACATCATGTACTATTCATGCTTTGATAGCTTGAATTTGAAATTATCTCAATTGGAACCTTATCACAGACCCCTTCTGGGTTTTGCTGGCGAGAAAGTTTTTCCACTTGGGACGATCAAGTTGGATATACTCATTGGAACTTGGCCTGCATGTCGAACAGAAAGAATACGCTTCTTTGTGATGGATAAGAATGTGCAGTCAGCCAACAACCTCATCATGGGAAGAGTTGGATTGAAGAAGTTCGAAGCAGTTCCTTCTACAGTACATCAATATTTGAAATTCCCAACAAATTTTGGAGTCGGAGTTGTGAAAGGTGATCAAAAAGTAGCTCGGGAATGCTATTATTCGTCTGCCGAGCAAGAAGAACTTGAAGAATCAAGGAAAAAGACTACTACTTACCAAGTGGAGGAAGGTACAGAAATTAAAACTCTTGACCCTAGGGATGAATCTCAACTTGTAAAAGGACAAGTGGTGGAATCTACAGAAAGTGTTATTCTGGACGACGAGCATCCTGAACGAGTAACCCAGATAGGATCGTCGTTGGATGTTTCAATAAAACAAGAGTTGATAACTTTCTTGAAGAACAGGAAGAATACTTTTGCTTGGAGTCATGAAGACATGCCAGGAATAGATCCAAACTTCTTATGTCATGAGCTCAATGTGAATAAGGAGATCAAGCCTGTGAAGCAGAGAAGAAGAGTGTTTAGTCCCGAGAAGAACCAGGCCATACAAGAGGAGGTCGAGAAGCTCCAGAAAGCCCAATTCATTGAAGATGTAAAATATCCAGATTGGTTGGCAAATGTGGTGATGGTAAAGAAGAAGAACAACAAATGGAGAATGTGCGTTGATTTCTCTAATCTCAATAAAGCATGCCCAAAAGATCATTTTCCATTGCCCAGAATCGATCAGCTAGTGGATGCTACCTCGGGACATGAGCTGCTCAGCTTCATGGATGCATATTCTGGCTACAACCAGATCAAAATGAAACCTGAAGACAGGGAAAGTACTTCTTTTATTACCCCAAGGGGAACTTATTGTTATAATGTTATGCCTTTTGGTTTAAAAAATGTAGGTGCAACATATCAGCGGTTGATGAACAAGGTTTTTGCCGAACAAATCAGCCGCAACATGGAGGTCTATGTCGACGACATGCTCACTAAAAGCAAGAGAGCTACTGATCATCTAGTTGACTTAGGCCAGACCTTTGATCAACTAGATAAATACCAAATGAAGCTCAACCCGACGAAGTGTACCTTTGGAGTACGAGAAGGAATGTTCCTCGGATACATCGTCAATCAGCGAGGTATTGAGGCTAATCCAGATAAGATCAAAGCTCTTCTAGGACTGCGATCCCCGACGACGAAGAAAGAAGTACAGAGTCTTACAGGACGAGTTGCAGCGCTCAATAGATTTGTATCCCGAGCAACTGATAAATGCCTCCCATTCTTCAAAACACTGCGAAAAAGTTTTGAGTGGACTGATGAATGTGAAAAAGCTTTTCAAGACTCTAAAAAGTATTTGGGAGCACCACCATTGTTGTCCAGGCCAATAACTGGAGAGAAGTTGTACTTGTATTTGGCAGTATCAGAGAATGCAGTTAGCTCGGCGTTGATCAGATTGGAGAGTGGAGTCCAGAAGCCAATTTATTACACAAGTAAGGCCTTTCGAGGTGCAGAAATCAGGTACCCAAAGCTAGAAAAATTGGCATTGGCATTAATTGAAGCAAGTAGAAGAATGAGACCATACTTCCAGGCCCATACCATCATCGTGTATACCGACATGCCATTAAGACAAGCCCTTCACAAGCCAGAAAAATCAGGAAGATTGATGTATTGGGCAATAGAACTCGGTGAATATGATATTGTGTATGAACCCAGATCATCATTGAAGGGGCAAGCTGTAGCAGATTTTATAGCAGAGTTCACATACCCTGATACCCCCGAGGAGCAAAAGGTGCTTGCTGACCTACCTGTGGACGATACAGGATCAATAGAAACATGTCCAGACCAACCAAGGTTGGTAAAAGGACTTGTGGATGTAGAAAAATCATCATATTCAAACCCAGATCAACTAAGGTTGGTAAAAGGGTGCGAACAGATGACCGACGAGGAACGAAAGATACCAGGGGATGATGGAAGAAAACAGCAGATATTTTACCGAGGAACTCTGACAGATAAGAAATTTGAAGACGAGGTACCTACATGGAGATTATATGTAGATGGATCATCTTGCACAACTAGTTGTGGAGCAGGGATTGTTTTAAACACCCCAGATGATATTGACATGGAATATGCATTGAGATTCCAATTCAAAGCTTCAAATAATGAGGCTGAGTATGAGGCTATGATAGCAGGTTTTCATTTGGCGAAAGTCATGGAGGCACGGCAAGTAATTGTTTTCAGTGATTCTCAATTAATTGTGAATCAAATGATGGGAATATATGCAGTGAAGGGAGAGTTAATGGTGAAGTACCATGCAAAGGTGATGGAGTTATTGACAGAATTTGATGCTATTCAATTAGTGAGGATACCGAGGATGGAGAATGCTAGAGCAGACGCATTGGCCCGATTAGCGTCAGCTACGCGCACCGAGCTGCGAAGAACAATACCAATTGAAGTATTAGAAAGTCGGAGCATAGAAGAAGATCTGACGGTGAAGATTATTACCCTTGATTTAGGACCATCTTGGATGGATCCTATCAGGGCATACATTGAAGAAGGAGAATTACCGGAGGACAAACTAGCTGCTAAGAAATTGAAGTATAAAGTTGCTCGGTATGTGTTAACTAATGGTGTTTTGTATAGACGAGGAATTATGGCAGGTTTGCAGAGATGTGTGCATCCATCAGAAGCCAAAGAATTGATTGAAGAAATCCATGAAGGATCTTGTGGAGCTCATGTAGCAGGTCGGACACTTTTCCAAAGGGTAATGACACAGGGATATTACTGGCCGACGATGAGGGCTGATTGTATAGCCTATGCTAAGAAGTGTGACAAGTGCCAACGTTTTTCTTCCATCCGAAGAACTCCACAAGCATTGTTGACACCCATAACTTCACCTTGGCCATTTGCCATGTGGGGGGTTGATCTGGTTGGACCACTGTCGACGACCCGAGGAAGGTTCAAGTATCTCGTCGTGGCAGTAGACTATTTTACTAAGTGGGTGGAAGCTGAACCACTAATTGATATGACGTACGAGAAGCTGTATCAGTTCATATGGAAGAATATCATTTGTCGATATGGTCTCCCCCACGCTTTCATCACAGACCAGGAACACAATTTGATAATGAAGAATTTGCTGCCTATTGTCATCAGTCGAACGTTTTGAAGTTTCATTCAGCACCAGGCCATCCCCAAAGCAATGGACAGACTGAGGTGACGAACAGAACATTACTAAATGGGTTGAAGAAGAGGTTAAGTGAAGCTAAAGCAAATTGGATTAATGAGCTCCAATCAGTATTATGGGCTTACCGAACAACTCCCCGAGCAGCAACTGGAGAATCATCATATATGCTAGCATTTGGAAGTGAGGCTGTGATACCTGCAGAGTTGGGTCTCCCAACGCATAGAGTGCTGAATTTCAACTCTCCGATCAGTGACTTGATGAGAAGAATGGATTTGGATATGCTCGAAGAAGTCAGAGAGGAAGCAGCCATTAGGAATGCTGCTTATCAACAACGAACAGCTCTGTTCTACAACAAAAGGGTGAAGAAATGCGATCTAAAAGAGGGGGATTATGTGCTAAAGAAGGTCATTCAGAAGCAGAATAAACTGGAAGCAAACTGGCATGGACCTTACCGAGTTACAGAGGTTGTTCGTCCAGGAACTTACAGAATAGCAACTCTAGAGGGAGAAGAATTTAAGAATGCATGGAATGCTGAACACCTGCGCAAGTATTATCAGTAATATAAAATGTAAAGCATTTCCTTCATTATGAATAAAGCGAGGATGTTTCGCCATTTTCTTTCTGGTTGAAAGTTTTTTTTTCGTGGAATACTAGTGTAATACACTACGCACAGAGACGCTCTAAGGAGCCAAAAGCTCTAAGGAGCCAAAAAATACTCCTTTGGTTAGGAGGCGCTCTAAGGAGCCAAAAGCTCTAAGGAGCCAAAAAATACTCCTTTGGTTAGGAGGCGCTCTAAGGAGCCAAAAGCTCTAAGGAGCCAAAAAATACTCCTTTGGTTAGGAGGCGCTCTAAGGAGCCAAAAAATACTCCTTTGGTTAGGAGGCGCTCTAAGGAGCCAAAATCTCTAAGGAGCCAAAAAATACTCCTTTGGTTAGGAGGCGCTCTAAGGAGCCAAAAGCTCTAAGGAACCAAAAAATACTACTCCTTTGGTTAGGAGGTGTACACCAGCATGATCAACTACGGTTGGTAAGATAAAATATATTCTCACATTACAACTTATGTTGGTCGGGAAGTAAGATTATTACAAAAAGTTCTTTGAAGAACAAAATATTCCAAAATATACCAAGTATAGTTGGTCGGGGATAAAGACCCACTAACTGTAATTGGTCGACGAGGACAAATTATTGACCTTAGTTGGTCGGACACATTTTTATATTTGAAATTGAACCAAGTATGGCTGGTCGGGGATAAAAACCCATCAACTGTAGTTGGTCGACAAACATTATTTATCCACCTTGGTTGGTTGGAAACAGTTTGAACAATTTATACTCATTACTTTATTATTAAGTGATTGAACAACCTTGATACTTGTAACTTTTTATTATTAAGTTGGTTGATGGACAGCACAATATTGTTATCTTTTTAACAGATACATAGATACATATGCACAAATAGGTGTTTGATAAACACACAAGACAATAGCAAAATTGGCAAACAGAAAATGAAAGTCTTTTCATTAAAAATCCAGAATAAATTACAAGTTACATGAATGTACTAACTGTTACATTGAAAACCTATTCTATTGGTTTCTTTCCTTTATTTTTTGAAACAGGCTCCTCGCCAGCAGGAGGATCCTCTAGGCAAAGAGGAGAATTAATGAAATTAACATCCCTGAGCATTCTGACGTTCATCACAGAAGGTGTATCCAAGAGATGCTCAGGACGAGACAATTCAACCTGAGAATGAAGGCTATAATCACCGAGGTACTTTGAAATCAAGCTACGAGGAATGGAACGAGCTGGGATCCATGCCATGTCCAATTTGAAAGGTGGTACAGGCAAGTCTAATAATCCTGGAGCATGATAATCCCATAAATAATTCCCTTGCTCCAATTTTAACACACCCAGTGCGTTCAACCACCCCTGCTTGTAACCTTCATTGTTGGCATGTTCAATACGAGCATCCAGATGAACAAGGGCTTCATTATATCCTGCCATCCAGAATTCTCTGGGTTGTTTATGAAATTGAAAGATTAATCTATCCAATTGCTCGAGAAGGTTTTTGGCAAAAAGATCCTTAGTATGAAGAGCAGACTTTGTCTCAACCAGTTGATCTTCTAAAGATAAGTTTTTCTTGGACAATTCAGACAGAGCACGATCCTTAACATTCAATTGGAACGCTTGAGTTTCCAGAGTAGATTGGGTGCGAGCTTCTTCAACATTGCGGCTAAGAACTCTTGATCGGCTCCGAGAAGCAACTGGAGAACTTTGCTCCTCGACAATTCTTCCTCGTCCCCGAGAACCTCTTCCTCGTCCCCGAGCAGTCACAGGAATAACAGATTTTCTCAAGTTCTCCAATTCTTGCCTTAGTTTGGCATTTTCAACCTCTAAGAACGAGAAACCTTCATCAGTAACTGGAACTAAAGCAGTGGAAGACGATGCTGCAGATTCATATTGACCCAACTTTTTCTGTAAATTATTATTTTCTTGTTCTAGGATCTCGGCAATCTGCCTGCAAGCTTCAACTTCACCTTTTAGGGTCCTTTCCCTAATATCATATCCAGCAATGATATTTTTATGACCTGTCTCAGATGAAAGCTGTTGATATCTATTTTCATAGTCCTTGTGCAGCAAAATAGTTGATTCATTGTGTTGATTTTGAAGATCCTCTATGGAACCATGAAGCTCTTCAATCAAGTCATAGTAGGCGACATTGTTGGCCACTGCTCGGTCGAGTAAATCTTTCAAGTACTGATAAGCCTCAATTGCCTGTTCTGAGGCACCATGGCCAAGGATATCAGCAATTTCTGATGTACTAAGGTCTGTATGACCAGCCTTATAGTATTGGTGACATTGCTGCATCAGCTCGGTATCATGTGAAGATATCAGCTCCATTCTAGCAACAAACTAAGGACGAGAAAAAGACAACAATCAACAAAAACAAATCATCAACAACAAAGATGAGCAAAGATGTATTTTATTATATCACAAAAGGATTACAGTGTTCGATTACAAGTAATGAAAGATAGAAATGATACCGAACAACTTCACACCTTTTTCTTGTCTCCCAAGACTTTCTCGGGAGGCTGGGACGAGGAGCTCGGTTGCTCGGTGGTAACAACAGCTTGATCGCCAGGAATCTTCTCGGGAGGAGGAGGCATGGAAGAAATGTCCTCGGTGACAGAAGGTAGAGAGGCAGAGACTGGATCACCCATAGCCATAGAAGATTCATCAGAGACAGGCTCATCTTCTTCTTCTTCCACAATTGGTGGAGGAGGACCAGGGAGGTGTAGTTGGAATAGCTCAGAATCGTGTTTGACCTTCAACTCTTGAAGAGCAGCTACCCAACCATCATGGAAGTATTTCAACTTCCCATATTGGACTTGGGATGTCATAGCAGCAATTCCCTTATCCCATCCTTTCTCCCAGCCAGCGCTGAAAGATTTTTTAACGGCAACCTTTCTCTTCAATTTCTCCGAGGAGAATTTTACATCCAATTCTTCTTTTTGGACCTTGATATCTCGCAGGGTAGATAACTCTTCCTCTGCCTTTTTCAGCTTGCCATCATATTCCTGATGTTTAACCTCTAAACCTTTTACTTTATCCTCCAAATTCTTGGAGGATTCAGCCATCTTCACCTTCTCAGCTTCAGCCACAGCCAATTTTTTCTCCCAAACAGTTTTTTCCTCAACATACTGTTGGCGAGATTCCTTTAAAGATTGGGTCAAACCCAACAGAGCATCCTCTACACCTGACGAGGAGCTTGAAGCTTTAATAGCCTCATCCTTCTTCACAATATTATTGAAACAATTCACCAGCTGAAAGATGAGAAAAATAGCAAAGTCAATACAAAATGCAAGCATTCAGAGAAAGAAAGAAAAACCAGAAGTATGAGAAATTTACTGAAGCAAGGTGACGAGCAGCTAGGGATGTCAGCATATCCCTAGGAATTTTTTCATCAATACCATGGACCTCGGGTACGATCGAGCTCATTGCAGAACTTGGAAGAATGATGTTTGGAACATCAGTACCACCAGCAGGTAGAGAGGAGGCAGTCTCAGTCGGAGTAACTGAGGATGATTTCCTCAATCTCCTCAACGGGAGTTCAGAACCTTCAACCAAAGAAGTCTTGGTTGGAGAGATTGTAATTACATCTACAGGAGCATTTTTCTTGCTCGGAACCACTGGGGGCTTCTCGGTAGCTTTAGAAGACCCAGCATCCACTTTTTTAGTCCCCTCTGGGACATCAGTTTTGCCTCTCTTAGCCCCAACAGTAGAAGTAATGTCATCAAAGAGAGCAGGAGGAGCTCTTTTCTTACCCATTCTTTGAATTAAAGGAAGATGAGAGTCTGAAGAAGAATCTTCTGGGGTTGAAGCTGGTTCAACAGGACGAGCAGTATAAGAGGTTGTATAGCTCTTATACTGCAGCAAATATGATGCAGACCTGATATGCTCGTCAGCAATCGTCTTATGCAAACCCCAGATGAGTTTCAGATGTTTAATATTCACTTCTGATTCCTTTGGAGTTTTTCTTTTGCTATCAACTGCAAATAAATACATAATGAGATATCAGTCATACATTTTGTCAAACATGATGAAAACACAATTTTATAAGTAAAATAAAATGAAAAATAAACCTATCCCATTGCCATATTGGGGGCATCTGGGACCGTTGTACACTTCATCCCCAGCTAAAGGCGCATATTGCCAATTTTTTATGATCAACCCACGCTCAAAATAATCTCTATTTGAGTCAGGGAGGTTAACTACAAGAGCCCTATTCAGATACCTAGTTTTTAAATAATAAATATTATCTAAAGTAGCCCATTTATAGCAATACATAATTTCAGGGATCCCGATACGAGTCCCATGAGTTAGATTTAATTTGTGCACCCCATTAATTATTCTCCAAGAATTGGGGGCTATTTTTGCAGGGACAAGATCAAAATATTGACAAAACTCAAGACATAATGGGTTTGGTGGAAAGGAAAAACCACATTCAGCAATGAAAAGACTGGGGAACCAATGTCCCTCAGCCAATCGAAAATAATCTAAAGGCTCAGAAAGAACCTCTAGAGTTACCCAGGAAGGAATGGAAAAATCAGAACGAAATTTCTCAACAGACTCCACAATATAAACCATATTGAATAAAAGAGATACAGAAGAAAGGAAGAAGATCTTACAGGAAGAAAGGAGGTATGTTGACAACGAACGGAAACAAGGATGAACGCACAAGAGAGAAGAAGAGAATAGAAAGCTTGAATGCAGAAAATTGGAAAACGTAGACGACGGTATGGTTACCAAAGAAGTTTAAATACTTTGCATTGGGAAGCGGCAAAAGAAATGATTACCAAAAAGAAACTACTGAACTTTCGGCAGCTAAAAGGACAAAAATTGCACGAAGATCGAAGCGCTTATAAAAAAGGCGGAAACTGCGAAATGAGAAGGAAATTTGAATACAATGTTCCTGAAACCCAGGAAGGTCATTTAATATTGCCATATACCGAGAAAGAATGTTCCATACTCCTCAAAGTTCGAAATATGAAACATTGGGGGCTTCTGTTGATACCAAAATTAATATGCTGATGTGGACGAATAATACGAAGACACGTGTCAATCTACGTGGCACAATATCAACGAGGAAGTTCATTTCTTCGACTAATTCATATTCTCTCCGAGGAACGAAGATATCCCCGAGGAACTCCAGCACCCCGAGGTACTTCAACGCTCCGAGGAACCCTTGATCAACGAGCACCTAAGGCGGTCCGAGCTGCATCTCGGTCGTATCATTAATTACCAGATAATCAACAGTTCAACTATTCATTGAATGTTTATATTCTTGACGCACACGCTGCATTAAATGTATTGCCCTTTCATGTGTATATCATTTAATGTATCGACCCTTTCATGTACAGCCTCGAGGCTATAAATACCTTGTATCAATCCCATTCAAAGGGACCGGAATTTCTTGAGAGAACTTGTAATCAAGAATTCTGCAAACACTCAGCAATAACATAACAGTGGACGTAGGCTTTATTCCTAGCCGAACCACTTTAAAAATCTTTGTCTTATTTATTTATCTGTGATTGAATAATTAGAGCGATCTAGTTTTTTACATCAACAGTATGTCCTTACAAATCCCCCCTATGTCTATGCCGGTACATACATAAAAACATCCAAATTATGAAAACTAAAATTCCTATACAAATCTACCCTCCCATGAATCCCAAAACTGAAAAGGTAAAATTTGCAACTTCTCAAAATTTTTCTTCAACATTAAAACTCTCAAAGCTTTTCTCATCAGGGTGTGCAACATAATGATCTTCAATCTTTGTACCTACACACATGAGATAAAGCAAAAACCTTCGTGACGCATCGAGTTTGAAATGATATAAGAATAAAGCAATCAATATAATCAAATCTCCCCCGTAATGCAAAAACTCTCCATAAAATGATAATTCTTTCTCCCCCTTTTTATGATGTCCCCAAATAGACAGATAAGAAGAAAAAAATAAAACATGGAGTGTCACGAAAGAAATGCATAGCAAACATAAACTACGCGCATGCAAAGGGATATCTCAAAAACTTCAAAAACTATTTTTGAATTTTTTAAAATTTTCATACAAAAATAAGATATAAAAAAAAATCACACCATGAATACATACAAAGATAACCAAATCGTGGAAACGGTATGAATGGGTGTGAACAGATTCGATAGGAAATAAAACTCAATCACGTCATATGTGCATATTGTGTATTCCTAATGAAGAGCATCAAAATCTTCCTTAGGTGTAAAAGTGTTGAATTTAGATGACATCGTCTTAAATCAAAATCAACAAATCAAAGTCAACATAATTTTCACACCAATAACGTCTAAAAAAGTTTTTTAACGTTTTTTCAAGATTTTTAAGGACGTGCAAAGCCGTTTTAATTCTCCAACTAAACTACCTCATATATATTTTCTTTTTGAGGTAATCTAAATTCTCAAACATTGGAGAATTGGTGAATAAACCTAATGGCCCCTTTTTGGCATGAATTTCTTTTTATTGCCTTTAAATTTTTTCGGGCTCTTTTAAACCACTTTGGACCCCGGATAATAAAATACCTCAATTTTTTAGGTCCAATTAAACAGTGTCTTAATCGCAAAGGATAGATATGTACCTTTCGTAGCCCTTCACCATTTTTTAAAATTCACACAAACTCACGAAAAATGGTAAAAACATGCACACCTTTTATTATCTTATTTTATCGCATTTGGTTCGTTTTAATAGACATAATTGAGATGAAAATACGTAACCAACATGTGATTTGACAAGAACAATATTCAAACAAATTCGTGCTCGTGTGCATCAAAGGAAATAATGAGTCAATCATGTAGGTAATAACACTTAATTGCATCTTAATGACTTCAAACACTATAAAGCACATTGATGACATGACATATTGTCTCAAAACGCTATCAAATAGTCAGATGGATATGGCATGATGTTGTGACTTGGTCATCCTAAATGTCAATTCATATAAGGTGAAAACAAAATACAAAACTCTTTTTGAATTTTTCAAAAAATTTATCAGAATAAAATATTTTTGTATTTTTTAAAATTTTTCAAAAGAAAAAATTTATACAAAAAGTACATGTCATCACACTAGCAAATATATATCATGAAACCACAACTACTTGTAACACCCAGTATTTTTGTGCATTTAATATTTAATTAATTCGAGAATTTTAAATTACTTGTGTGATGTAATTTTAATTGAATTAATTATGGCAATATATATATTTCAATATTAATCGGGGAGTGAATGGTTAATGTTTAGGGAAATTTATTTACTAAGTGAATAGTAATAATTTAATTACGTCATTTCTGGTATTAATGACGGGGTATGCACTTATCCCAGTCCGGAGTCGGCATAGACTAAATTGGGTGTGAGATAAGGATTTTTATAAATTAATTTGGATCCCAATTCTGAATGCGTGGTTGTGTCCGGATGGATCGAGATAGTCAGAAAAGAGTACCCGGGGGTAGTGATTGGGTCTCGGGGCATTTTTGGGCATAGCCGGACCCACACGGGGTGATTTGGGCTATTCTAATTAAGCCCATTAGGCTAAAAACGGGATTAAGTATTTTTAACCTAATTGGGAAAATAAGGAATGGCAGCCAACATGACTCTAAACCTAGGGTTTGAGAGGGGATTTGGGGGAAAGCAAATCAAGAGAGAATTGGAGGTTATTGGAGCAAAGTTAAGGGACATCAACAACGGATCAGACCCTACGAGTAACTCCAGGCAAGTGGTTAATGTTTTTACTCCTAAATTGTGATATCCAATTCATATTTTAGTGATGTGTATACTAAAATCCGTTTTGGGGATAAATGGGTACAAAAATGGGGTTTTGTTAATGGAATACTTGGGTGAGATTCAAAGTAAGAAATAGGTGTATTATATATCCCTAAGTAAAGATAAAATGAAATTTGAATATATTTGATGATTAACATGGAATCTTTATGAGTTCTTGGATGAAGAACATGAATCTTGAATGACTTAGGGTTTAATTGATGAACACAAGATGTCAATCTGCCAGAATTTTTGACACAACATTAAACGTATGCCATTTGAGTTGTACTTCGAATTAGAGTGTGATCCATACATGCCTGGAAAGGTATTTCTCTTATATATCCAATTAATTTCGAATCAGGTAAAGCGGAGTTCTGTAGAGGGATTAATCTACATTTTACTACTGGGTGTTTGATCTGTCAACATAGTAATCTGCCAGAATTTTGGCGTGACTTTAAACGTGTGCGATTTGAATTTTACTTCGAATTAGAGTGTGAACCATACATTCATGGAAAGGTATTCCTCTTATATATCCAATGAACTTGGAATCAGGTCAATCGGAGTTCTGTAGAGGGAGAAATCAAAATTTTACTAGAGGGTGTTTAATCTGCCAGAAAATTTGAGATTTTTCTTTTTAAGCCTCAAATGTCTAAAATATTATCAGGGAAGTGTTTGGGACCTTGATAAAATATATTGATGGAATAATGATATGGAATTAGATCTATTATTGAGTGTTGTAATTTAATTTTGTGAGAGAGTTAAAGTGGAGATTCATAGGCTTGATTGTGATGTACACTAATTCGAGATGATAAGAATATAATTACGGAAAAGAGTGAGCGAGCTTAAATTCGTTAGGTTAGTCGGTTAACAAGGGTAACTACTGAATTGATATAACAAGGGGTAACTAGGACCCTTAGAGTTGTGTGAATACGTGAATTAATACGAATGTGAAATAAATTCGTAAAGCAAACAAGTACGGTGAATATTAGAGAGAAATATATTATGTAAAAGTATGAATAATTGGGTTGTGTAAATACCTACTGTTTTATAGGATTACTTAGGTTGTGAATGCCTATTGTGTGTTTCTTTGTGATAGAAACATAGACTCGCGAAATATTAAGTTATGGGCCAAGTGAGCGAGTCCGGGGATAATGGTTGAGTGACACCAAGTTATTAAATTAATGGATGTGTTAATTAATGAAGGTAGAGTCGGAAGTTAGACTCGAAAAAGTATTAAATTAATTGATGTTGTGATGAATTAATTTAGAGTCGGATTGTATACTCAGGAAGGGTATTAATTAATTAATGTGTAAATTAATTAAATGAGAGTCGTACCACAGACTCGGATCAGTATTAAATTAATAGATGTGTTAATTAATTTAATTAGAGTCGGATTGTAGACTCGGGTAGGTATTAAATTAATAGGTGTGATAATTAATTTAATTAGAGTCGGATTATAGACTCGGGTAGGTATTAAATTAATAGGTGTGATAATTAATTTAATTAGAGTCGGATTGTAGACTCGGGTATGTATTAAATTAATGGGTGTAATAATTAATTTAATTAGGGTCGAATTGTAGACTCGGGGAGGTATTAAATTAATAGGTGTGATAATTAATTTAATTAGAGTCTTATTGTAGACTCGGGTAGGTATTAAATTAATGAATGTAATAATTAATTTAATTAGAGTCGGATTGTAGACTCGGGGAGGTATAAAATTAATAGGTGTGTTAATTAATTTAATTAGAGTCGGACGATAGACTCGGGGAAAGTATTATATTAATTTAGGTGTGAATTAGTTATATTAGAGTCGGACCATAGACTCGGGAAGATGATAAATTATTAAGTGAAAAAATTAATTAAGTTGAGTCGGGCCACAGACTCAGGAAATTACAGGCTAGTGTACGGGATTTTGAGTACACGATAAAGCCGAGGTTTGTATTATATATATACGGTGTAGCGATAGTATATATATACGTATATATATTGTGTGTAATATTAAATATCGGTGACTAGATATTTATTCAATTAATATACTCTAATGCTATCAAGGGAGGTTGCGCGAGGTAAGTGAATCCCCTAGCTTGAGGAGTAGGGCGAGTATATCCCTAGGTCATAGCGTCCAGTATATATGGGTGAGGGATTTATCTCACTTTCAGGGAAGGAATATGAGCGTCTCCACTAAGTTTATATTTTGGGCTAATTTGGTGAGAGATTCCAACTTGGGGAAACTAGGTTTTGTGAGTATACCTAGTGAGATAGCATTTTAGAGGGAATCATCCGACGAGGGTATACTCGAAGAGATGGATATAAGTATGTTATACGTGTGGATTTTGTGGCAAAGGTACGTATATAATGGTAGTATATATTATATACGGGTAATAATACAATGTGTGATGTATTTACTTTATATAACTTGTGACACGGTTATATGTTACTATTTAAGAGGAATTAATTAAGTTAATTGTGAAATAACTTATAATTCAGGAAATCATTATACTCGGGTTAGAGTAGTATGGCAAGGGAAGGTTATACCAGGACTAGTTGGACGGGGTAGCACAACTAGGTGGGGTTAAGGTAACCGGTAGGTGTGCACAATAGTGGAGGGGTGAGAATGTCCATAAGGGAGTGCGACACTAACTTAAATATGAAGCGCATTCATGCATTTTAAATCACTGCAGTTAATTCACTTGCTAAATATTTTCAAAATGTTTTGGGCTCTAACCCTTGCTATAAAATTATTTTCAAAACCTTTTAGGTGTCTAGCCACAGGGACGCCAGGATTTATATTCTATTCCAGGGACACGGAGCTGCGACATATGTGGATGCGAGCAGGAGTTTGGATTAGACGCATCATTCATTCATTCCTAGAGTAGGAATCACTCATCAGTTCCAGTTTTATTTAGGGCATGTCGCCCAGACTTTCAGTTCAGTTTTCAGATTTGTTTTATTCCGATGTTGAATATTGTATTGGATTATTTCACTGTGGTGGCTGATGGTTTATTCGGCAGGTTATGTAATTAATTATTTCAGTTTAGTTTTATTCAGTTGTGTGAAGGGTTTATATTTATTTCCGCATGTACTGTTTTGTTTAATTAAAAAGTTAAAATTGGCACCAGTTTTTGGAATACTAGGTGGTTAGTAAGTTTTAAAAAGTTTTCGACAGTGATGTTAAGGATGATCCAACTGAGATTCCTGTTTTAATTTTGTACAGGACTGATCACCCGGTATTTTATTAGGCGGGGTGTCACAGATGGTATCAGAGCATCAGGTTCTAGTGTCCCCAGGATCTGTGTGGCTTTTCACATTTCGGCTTAGCAATCTTTGATATAGAGCCCTATTATAGGATTGTTGTATTCTCATACGTATGCGCATATACGTTCTTCTATGAAATTTATATTTGAGAGTGAACTCATACAAATTCGATTCTCATTCCAGATGACGCCCAGGAGAGAGAGAGCAACTAGGGCAGTAGGGGAAGATGAGACGAGGGAGGCTCGTTAGGAGCAAGAGTTACCGCAGCAACGGCCAGAGATGATTTTGGCAGCATAGGTAACTGAAATAGTGGCACAAGCAGTTGAAGCGACGGTGGTCGCAATGGCAGGGTACTTTCCACGGGATCCGCCACAAGTGTTAGTGGTGCCGGATGTTCAGACTCACGCGGGGTCGTCGGGGTGGAAATAATAAAGAGAGGTTATTTTTAGTGGGAACCCATCAGAGTTGCGAGAGGGTTCAGATGTAGTGATAGCGTGTCAAGGAAGAGAGATATCCAGCGTCACCTATGCATGGGAGATTGCGATGAGGTGCGAAAGCAAATGCTAACCACTTTTAGTTTAGTGGGAGCAGCGCTACAGTGGTGGGATTCGATCACCATAGTTGAGAAAAGGGACACACTAGCTATTGCAGAGTTTTGGGTGTGGTTCGACCGCAAGTATTTTCCTCCAGCGGTTGAGACCGAAACGAGGAGAAAATTTTGTGAGGAGTCGGGGAGACCGTTCAGTGGTCGATTACGAGGAAGAATTCACTCGTTGACAAAATTTTGTAGCGGATGAGGTAAGCAAGGAAAAGAGAAAGAAAGCAAAGTTTATGAATGGGTTAGTCTGGAGAATCAGACAACATTTAATTGGTAAATACGCATTAGTAGCTTATACTGATGTCGTTAACGTAGCACTCCGGCACTGTCGGGAATATCACTTCCACGCGAAAGGAAGCGGGAGGGGAGTGGAAACTAGCCAGTCGGATAAGGCATGAGGGAACAACACCAGTAGGGTATCCCAACAGCAGATTGGGGGATATTAGGGGCAGGATTTCTGGCAGGAAAATCATGCCAAACGATTTAGAACTGGAGGCTATCGGCAGGATGGCCAGGATTTCCAACAAGGTCGGCATGGAAGGGACCAGTAGCAGGGTGAATGTATTAGAAGGTGTTTTTTGTTTGTGGGGAAAGTGAGACACATGAAGATATTTGTCTTAAGCGAGGCAGAGGTTAATTACAGGACGAGGTCCTGGATGTACAACCACTAAAGCAAGTCATGGGGGCATTCGGGCAGGGAGAAGATGCTCCGGAACCCGAGAACCAACCGTTACAGCTAGAGTATAGAGGTAATTATTTTTACCCTAGGGGCATGGGGTATATATTTTGAGCGACAAAGAGGATGTCACAGTATAAGACTTATTTTTCACTAGAGTTCGCAGGTGAGTCGAACTTAGTGGGTGCATTGGCGGTAGCAGCCATAGTATGTGGATAAACTTTCTGTCGGGTAGCGGAGTTCTTTGGTGTTCTTCACGGGATAGTGGAGGTGTACACTGAGTGATTGTTTGAATTATGCGAAGAGTTACTAATTTTGAGAATTATGGGAGCAGGGCTGATAATATTTTCTAAATATCGACTGGATAGCGATGAAATTTAACTATTGTGGATAGTGGTGCTAAGTTTTGGTGTTCACGACACCAAGATATGTTTGGTACTAGGTATCACCTGAGAGGGCGTATAGCCTATATATATGTGTGTACATATGTTTATTGCGTGGTGCGATAGGCATATAGTGAGGTCTTGTGTTCTCACATTTTATCCCGGTAAGTGGGGATGTTTACTGAAGTGAATCAAGGCGGTTAGATTTATTTTCAAGTAAAGAGAGATAGCTCGGGGTTTATTTTGCGCAAGGACTAGTGATAGTAAGGGTGCGGTATTTTATGTTGTCTTTGGTAGCATAAGGGTAAGCATATATACTTTTGTGTTGAGAGACAAGTATTTATGGGGAGATGTTTGGACGTTAGCACATTGGTTGGGTACCCGGGCAGCAGATATATATATATGTAAATATATATTTATATATGTGATATGAGTACGGGTTCGAAGTTATATTACGGGTTACGACTAGTATAGTCAGGTAACTTTCGTGCGATAGAGCGTGGGGATAGGGTGTATGGGCACCCGGGTTAATTAAGGTAAATTTTATGCGGTTAAGCATGGGTATAGGGTGTATGGGCGCCCTGGGTAATCCAAATGCATACTTGTGAAACGTATGGTTAGAAGCGGATGAGATAGATATAGCGGGCTTGGAGGCACATGACTAGAGAGTAATATTCGAAGCTTGGAACATTACACTCATCTTAATTTCGAGGACGAAATTCCTTTGTAAGGGGGGGAGTATGTAACACCCAGTATTTTTGTGCATTTAATATTTAATTAACTCGGGAATTTTAAATTACTTGTGTGTTGTAATTTTAATTGAATTAATTATGGCAATATATAGATTTCAATATTAATCGGGGAGTGAATAGTTAATGTTTAGGGAAATTTATTTACTAAGTGAATAGTAATAATTTAATTACGTCATTTCGGGTATTAATGACGGGGTATGCACTTATCCCAGTCGGGAATCGGTATAGACTAAATTGGGTGTGAGATAAGAATTTTTATAAATTTGGATGCCAATTATGAGTGCGCGGTTGTGTCCAGATGGGTCGAGATAGTCAGAAAAGAGTACCCGGGGGTAGTAATTGAGTCTCGGGGCATTTTTGGGCATAGCCGGACCCACACGGGGTGATTTGGGCTATTCTAATTAATCCCATTAGACTAAAAGCGGGATTAAGGGTTTTAACCTAATTGGGAGAATAAGGAATGGCAGCCAACATAACTCTAAACCTAGGGTTTGAGAGGGAATTTGGGGGAAAGCAAATCAAGAGCAAATTGGAGGTCATTGGAGCTAAGTTAAGGGACATCAACAACGGATCAGACCCTACGAGTAACTCGAGGCAAGTGGTTAACTGTTTTTACTCCTAAATTGTGATATCCAATTCATATTTTAGTGATGTGTATACTAAAATCCGTTTTGGGGATAATTGGGTACAAAAATGGGGTTTTGTTAATGGAATACTTGAGTGAGATTCAAAGTAAGAAATAGGTGTATTATATATCCCTAAGTAAAGATAAAATGAAATTTGAATATATTTGATGATTAACATGGAATCTTTATGAGTTCTTGGATGAAGAACATGAATCTTGAATGACTTAGGGTTTAATTGACGAACACAAGATGTCAATCTGCCAGAATTTTTAACACAACTTTAAACGTATGCCATTTGAGTTGTACTTCGAATTCGAGTGTGAACCATACATGCCTGGAAAGGTATTTCTCTTAGCTATCCAATGAACTTGGAATCAGGTCAATCGGAGTTCTGTATAGGGATTAATCTACATTTTACTACAGGGTGTTTGATCTATCAACATAGTAATTTGCCAGAAATTTGGCGTGACTTTACACGTGTGCGATTTGAATTTTACTTCGAATTAGAGTGTTAACCATACATTCTTGGAAATGTACTCCTCTTAGATATCCAATGAACTTGGAATTAGGTCAATCGGAGTTCTGCAGAGGGAGAAATCGAAATTTTACTAGAGGGTGTTTAATCTGCCAGAAAATTTGAGATTTTTCTTTTTAAGCCTCAAATGTCTAAAATTTTATGGGGGAAGTGTTTGGGACCTTGATGAAATATATTGATGGAATAATGATATGGAATTAGGTCTATTATTGAGTGTTGTAATTTAATTTTGTGAGAGAGTTAAAGTGGATATTCATAGGCTTGATTGTGACATACTCTAATTCGAGATGATAAGAATATAATTACGAAAAAGCGTGAGCGAGCTTAAATTCGTTAGGTCAGTGGGTTAACAAGGTTAACTACTGAATTGATATAACAAGGGGTAACTAGGACCCTTGTAGTTGTGTGAATACTTGAATTAATACGAATGTGAAATAAATTCGTAAAGCAAATAAGTACGGTGAATATTAGAGAGAAATATATTATGTACAAGTATGAATAATTGGGTTGTGTAAATACCTACTGTTTTATAGGATTACTTAGGTTGTGAATGCCTATTTTGTGTTTCTTTGTGATAGGAACATAGACTCGGGAAATATTAAGTTATGGGCCAAGTGAGCGAGTCCGAGGATAATGGTTGAGTGACACCAAGTTATTAAATTAATGGATGTGTTAATTAATGAAGGTAGAGTCGGAAGTTAGACTCAGAAAAGTATTAAATTAATTGATGTTGTGATGAATTAATTTAGAGTCGGATTGTATACTCAGGAAGGGTATTAATTAATTAATGTGTAAATTAATTAAATGAGAGTCGAACCACAGACTCGGATCGGTATGAAATTAATAGGTGTGTTAATTAATTTAATTAGAGTCGGATTGGAGACTCGGGTAGGTATTAAATTAATAGGTGTGATAATTAATTTAATTAGAGTCGGATTGTAGACTCGGGTAGGTATTAAATTAATGGGTGTAATAATTAATTTAATTAGAGTCGAATTGTAGACTCGAGGAGGTATTAAATTAATAGGTGTGATAATTAATTTAATTAGAGTCGGATTGTAGACTCGGGTAGGTATTAAATTAATGAGTGTAATAATTAATTTAATTAGAGTCAGATTGTAGACTCGAGGAGGTATGAAATTAATAGGTGTGTTAATTAATTTAATTAGAGTCGGACGATAGACTCGGGGAAAGTATTATATTAATTGAGGTGTGAATTAATTATATTAGAGTCGGACCATAGACTCGGGAAGATGATAAATTTTTAAGTGAGAAAATTAATTATGTTGAGTCAGGCCGCAGACTCAGGAAATTACAGGCTAGTGTACGGGATTTTGAGTACACGATAAAGCCGGGGTTTGTAGTATATGTATACGGTGTAGCGATAGTATATATATACGTATATATATTGTGTGTATTATTAAATATCGATGACTAGATATTTATTCAATTAATATACTCTAGTGCTATCAAGGGAGGTTGCGCGAGGTGGGTGAATCCCCTAGCTTGAGGAGTAGGGCGAGTATATCCCCAGGTCATAGCGTCCGGTATATATGGGTGAGGGATTTATCTCACTTTCAGGGATGGAATATGAGCGCCTCCACTACGTTTATATTTTGGGCTAAGTTGGTGAGCGATTCCAACTTGGGGAAACTAGGTTTTGTGAGTATACCTAGTGAGATAGCATTTTAGAGGGAATCATCCGTCGAGGGTATACTCGAAGAGATGGATATACGTATGTTATATGTGTGGATTTTGTGGCAAAGGTACGTATATAATGGTAGTATATATTATATACGGGTAATAATACAGTGTGTGATGTATTTACTTTATATAACTTGTGACACGATTATATGTTACTATTTAAGAGGAATTAATTAAGTTAATTGTGAAATAACTTATAATTCAGGAAATCATTATACTCGGGTTAGAGTAGTATGGCAAGGGAAGGTTATACCAGGACTAGTTGGACGGGTTAGCACAACTAGGTGGGGTTAAGGTAACTGGTAGGTGTGCACGATAGTGGAGGGGTGAGAATGTCCACAAGGCAGTGCGACACTAAATTAAATATGAAGCGCATTCATGCATTTTTAATTACTGCAGTTAATTCACTCGCTAAATATTTTCAAAATGTTTTGGGTTCTAACCCTTGCTATAAACTATTTTCAAAACCTTTTAGGTGTCCAGCCACAGGGACGCCAGGATTGATATTCTATTCCAGGGACACGGAGCTGCGGTATATGTGGATTCTAATAGGAGTTTGGATTAGAGGCATCATTTATTCATTCCTAGAGTAGGAATCACTCTTCAGTTCCAGTTTTATTTAGGGCATGTCGCCCAGACTTTCAGTTCAGTTTTCAGATTTGTTTTATTTCGATGTTGAATATTGTATTGGATTATTTCACTGTGGTGGCCGATGGTTTATTCGGCAAGTTATGTAATTAATTATTTCAGTTGAGTTTTATTCAGTTGTGTGAAGGATTTATATTTATTTTCGCATGTACTGTTTTGTTTAATTAAAAAGTTAAAATTGGCACCAGTTTTTGGAATACTAGGTGGTTAGTAAGTTTTAAAAAGTTTTCGACAGTGATGCTAAGGATGATCCAACTGAGATTCTTGTTTTAATTTGGTATAGGACTGATCACCCGGTATTTTATTAGGCGGGGTGTCACATTAGTGTATGACAAATAAGCAAACACAATCATCTATATAATATGGCAATAGAAGAATCATGTGCAAGCAAACGAGAATCAACTAGTCTAAAATCTAGTGTATCCAAAAGTGATTTCCTAACCCAAATGGATGTGACATGACGGGTGGGGGCTTTGGGAACCAACAAAGCACTAGACTTAAACTTCCTAGGACCTCTTCCAAGATCAAAACAAAATCTCCTAAGGTTACCTTTGCTACCACAATGTGAACATGTGTAAGCGGGAGGAATGCTACCTAAAGTGTGATCTTTTCTAATGTCCTTGGGATTAATTGGCCCTCTAAAATAAATAATGGTCTTGGCTTTATCATTAGAAACATGAGAACAAGATGAGCCATTACCATCACTATTAAACCTACTTGAATCATTTAAATCATTTTTCAACTTCAAAATATTTGATTCATGCAACGAATTAGACTCTTCCAAAGACAGGGATTTCTTTTTCAAATTTTCAATTAAACTTAACAATTGATCGCGCTCACTCTCAATTAAAACAAACTTATCCCTAAGAGTCTTTTCACGTGCCGTAAACTCATCGATTAATTTTTTATCCTCGACGGCACAAACGGGAACCTTAGAAATTTTTAAGTCCTTCAATTTCTTCTCTAAAATAAGGACTCTCTTATCACTCTTCCTTTTGACAATTTTCAAAGAATCAAAATCAACACACAAATTACCAAAGTGATTATGACAAATATCACTTTGAGTTTGAAACGTTTGCAAATATTCAATCTTACTTTTAAAGAGAGAATTTTCGTTTTTCAAAACTTTAATTCTTTTGCAAAACTTCAAATTCATTTGTTTTAAATTTTCAGCATGGTCGTGAACTTTTTCAAAAATAGGCTCCTCATTAAATGGGCATTCCATTGAAAAATTGCGACTTCTTACAAAACTGATTTAAAAAAAAATCAATATCACACAATTTTTACGGAAAATAGGAATACGCGATAAAATAGCGCAACCCGCTCTGATACCAATTTGAAAAGTGCGACGTGTGATATCGATTTAAATTAATTCGCAAGATTCCAATTAAACCTTATTTAATTAAAGTCTATTTTTAAACAGCCCCTAAAAACGCAACTGCGTGTGCGCGTGTGTCAAACTATAAATAAATAAAGCATGTGACACAAATATTCAGAAAAAATCCCCGTAGGGCAAAATCTTTTATTTCTAGACCTTTGAAGAATTTATAAGACCATTGACTTACAAACAACTTGCTATCGCCCACAAGTGTAACACATGGTGTCTTTGTCAAACCTTCCACAGTATTGGCTAGAAATCTACAGTAGATCCACACGCAATGAACCCACATGGATCGTAGTCCAAAATCAGCAAGAGAACACCCGCAAGCACTCCCCAAAGACCGCAGTCTTAAAACTTCATAGAGTCTCCCTCCACAATAGCACACAGCTGTCGATTGTAGAGCTTACCCCACAAAGTATGAACAAATAGCAAAATATGCTCTTGGGTTCCCCAAAACAAATCACATAAAAGTAATTGGGATTTTTTGTGAATTGTAAACCAATCAAAAATATTTGAACCCTTAAAATTGTTGGAGAAAAACTTTTTGCCAAAAGTATCCAATTAATTCTGGGTAGATAAACAAAAGTTTCAAAAAGTTAAAACACTTTAAGGTTGGAAACTCTTCTCCACGAAATACTAAGGCTGACATTCCTTTATATAGGAATTTGGAGGCGATCAAAAGGGATCAGCAAAGCAGCGTGTCAGCCAAAAAGACAGGTCGCTCGAACGACATCCACATCTCGCTTGAACGAGATATGCATATTGCTCGAATGACTATGCGCGACATCTCAATGTTGTTCAAACGATATGTAGATCTCGCTTGAATGACCTTAGCGTCGAAACCGAGGTACGTTTACAGTCTTTATAAATTCCCTCAAACCATTATTTTTCAAAACTCATTTTTTCAAACAGTTAACAACTTTCTGAAAATCATTTTATAAAAACATATTTATATAAAAGCTTTTTAAAACTCCTTTTAAAAATATCCCAACACTCTTAATATGAAATGTAAATGAAACATTAAACATTATCTTACCAAATGTCATATTGTTGGGCTTGAATGTTGAAGACAAGATGTAATTCGGATCCGTCTTTTGTAAATGTAATCTTATCAATTATTCGACGACATGTAGCGGTATATGGCATAATAAATTGTGACGGACTTATTAAAAATATGTCCTTACAGGTAGTCGATTTTTGTGTGTTTCATACCGAGTCAACTTTTATCCCTTTTTCAAAAATTCAAAAATATTTTTCATATTTTTTTTCTCCACAAAAATCCAAAAATATTTTCTTTCCTTTTGAAAAAAAATATCCAAAGTAAATATTTTTCTCCACATGGCCGAAGAATGTCCCTTATGGGACTACTTTGGTCATTTCCCATTGACACGCGACACGTGTGAGGGTGATCCTGAGCCGTCTCTTTATGATATTCTAAGTGGTTTCACCTCTCTCACGAGTACCATTGACACTTTTGACCCCTCTATGAAAGCACCTCATATTCCATCACCCTCGATGTCAAGTGTTGACGGGTCTCATACCTTGTCGTGCACCCATTGTTCAAATGCCGATCACTTATCCCATGAGTGCCCTTACTTTTCATATCCCTACGAACCCACCATGGAACATATGTATCCATATGACACTGTTTTGGAACCCACTCCGACTTATTATCATGATGTATCAAATCCCGAGTGGTGTGAGTACCCCAGCTATTCATGGAGGCCTGATCACCCTTCCACGCAATACGAATCCCAACCCGAGGTTGTGGATCCTCACACGTTCCCACGGTCATCATGGCAACCTTGTGCACCCCATCCCGATCAGTTCCCTCACTACGCACCCCATGAGTATCAACCATTTGCCCATCACGAAGGCGATCCTTTCGTGTATGATGAACTTGATCCCGATCCCCACACTTCATACGAGTATTCTCCGTTTTCACATGTTAGTAGGGAGTTGTGTCCACATCACCCATCTACCATTGTCCTACCACCAACCATCACTTCCCTACTGTCATCCACCTCCGCTCTCGCAAGCCTCTTGCAACAGTTCATCCTCGAGCAAGTGAAAGTAACTCAAATTCAAACTCAAGCCCTTCAACGGCTTGAACAGTGCTTAAATTAATTTAAGTGTGCGACCAAGTCGGATATTCCCTTGTCTTGATCCATTGTTGATCCCATGTGGTACGATGATGTATCATCTTGTGACACTGATGTTGAGTGTGACCAACCATACCACTGTGAGAATCTCGTAGTTGAGACCACCTCATGGTTCGAGCCTCAAGTTGATAATTGTGTTGACTTATCCATAGCATGTGAGACTGATCCCTACCCTAATAGTCCAAAGGAACCTAATGTCGAGCTTCACCCTTCCTTGCCCCATCGAAAAGAATCCCACTTTGAGGTTCACACTCCCTTTCCCGCCGAATCGAAAGACATGCCCGAGCCTACGCCTATCGAGCCCACCACGTGTGTTCCCGAGGAACTACTTCATCCTAGGTTAGCTCCGGCTACGAGTGCTCACCTTTTTCTCGAGATTGAATCCGAGAGGGTTTCTACCTATCTAGGTATGGATCATGTTCCACCATTCATGGCTCCCTTTAAGCCCAATATTTTTAGTGATTCCTCTATCTCCGATCTTGGTGCCTCGTTAGACCCTTTCACCATTACGGGTGGTGACACATTGGTGGAGAAGTTGACCAATCCATCTTTAGATACCACACTCCCTTATGAGTTTTCCTTTCCACTTCCCGATGAGTGTGTGTCCCATACTCTTGAGTTAGATCCACTTCCCTCACCCATTATCCCACCATACCCTCTTATTGTCTCTACCACCCCACCACTTGATTTAGACCTTGCTATTCTACCTTCACTATTCACATCTAAGCATTTAGGTCCTCACCTACACTCACCCTCCATCCTAGCGCTCCACGATCCCGTTTGTGCACTTTTCATCGACCCCACCATCTGTGTGAGTATGCTTGCTACTCTCCACATACGTGACACCGAGCTTGTTACTCTATGCATACCACTTCCTTGTGGTGTTGATTTTTTCCATCGACAACTCCCCGGCGTGTCACAACGCGATCATTATCATCGTCCATTCATAGAACGGTCGTGTTATTTCTATTAGGCCCCCATCTCTATTGCCAAACCATTTTGCCTCCCCATCCAACTAGAGAACCATGCTTATAGGGCCCTTATTGCCCTCACCGTCAGGCTCAATAAGGCCCGTGACCGATGCCTCTTCACCCTTACCCTTTCCTTTCTCCCTTGTACCCTAGTTCCCACTCGCCCTTGGTCCACCAATGCTTTGCATCGTGTGATGCACTATTCCATACAAGTTCATTGACCCTTTTAGTGTTTATCCAACAAGACTGATGCTTCAATCTTGTTTGGGGGTGATTATCATCACCTAATTTTTCTACCGCCCCGAGATTTTATAGATCTTATCTTTAGGGTGAGAACGGTTCGGTCTGGATGAAGGCATTAAACTTAGCACTACTGGGAGGCAACTCGTGATTTCTTGTATGAGTCTCATCCTGTTTGGGGGTGGTGTTTCACATCACCCTATGCTTTACATGCTTTATAGACTTTTACATATTTTGTTATCTTATTATTTATTCAGGTTTCCTTTTGGCTTCATCTGTCCACTTCATTAGCAGTTGATTCTGGTAATCTCTTTTCTACCTTATGCTCTCAATTTTAAAAATAATTTTACCTAACATCGAGGACGATGTTCCTTTTTGTTTAGGGGTGGGGAATTTTATCAAAATCGTACCTCTTTTGAATTTTTTTGATTTTTAAACCCGATTTTTTAAATTTCCGTGCAGTTTCTTTCATCTCATTCATTGATGTGAATTTTCTATCATCCATCTTTTTATGTCTAGAAATCAAGCTAGAGAATTTATTTTCTAAATAGCTTATGTAATACATATCAAGGCATGTTGCACTATGAATTTCTAGACTCAACAAAAATTTGTGCACTTATCACGTCACTGCGGTATAGAGTTGAAGAGTAGTATAATTCTCAAGAGAACCTTAAGGATCACTAGCAGAGACTTTAGGTTGTGATATTCGTGACTTTCACCTTTTAGAGAGTTTTACGCAGTCTCCGAGTCACAAGTTGATTCAACCTCATTTGGGTCCGCACTTAAAACGTTGTATGATTTCATTATTTTTCATAAATATTTTGGCTTGATCACTGAGAATGACATTTTTTTCGAGTTGTAACAAATGCGTGTCTTGAAATTTGTCCCAATCACTAGATTTTCTCCCATTCACTTCACCCATTACATTCCCATGCTCTTCCATATTCCCACATATTTCCCCACACCATCACATATCATCTCCATTCATATATCATCTTTCATTTTTGAGGAAAGAGTGTTGTTCCATATGTAAAATGTCTTCAGTGATTGAGAGTACAAAGAAAGAGAGAAAAAGAGAAAAAAAATTAGCAAAATAGCAAAACAAAAAAAATGGAGAAAAAAAATAAGAAAAAAGAAGAAAAAGAAAATAAAAGTAGAAAGTTTGTAGTTAGTTTTTATGTAATAAAGACATTTGTTCTTCATGTATGAAACACTCTTATCGTATCCATCTTTCATCCATCATCCATCCATAACCATCTTATTTCATCATATCCTTCCCATTTCATATCCCCCTCACCCATATACATCCATGTTTTCCCCTCGGTGTTCGGGCAAATGAAAGTCAACGTGGTGAATAACTCGACGTTCTCACTATTGTAAAAAATGTGACTGTGTGATAATTAATTAAAACTAATTCGCAAGTTTCCAAGTAAACCTTATTTAATTAGAGTCTATTTTTAAACAGCCCCTAAAAAAGCAACTGCGTGTTTGCGTGTGACAAACCATAAATAAATAAATCATGTGACAAAAATATTCAGGAAAAATTCCCGAAGGGCAAAACCTTTTATTTCTAGAACTTTGAAGAATTTACAAGACCATTGACTTACATACAACCTGATAATCGCCCACAAGTGTAACACACGGTGTCTTCATCAACACTTCCAAAGTATTGGCTAGAAATCTGCAGTAGATTCACACGCAACGAATCCACATGAACCGCAGTCCAAAATCAGCAAGAGAACACCCGCAACCACTCCCCAAAGACCGCAGTCTTAAATCTTCATAGAGTCTTCCTCCACAATAGCACGCAGCTGTCGGTTGTAGAGTTCTCCCCACAAAGGATGAACAAAAAGAAAAATATGTTCTTGGGTTCCACAAAACAACTCACATCAAAGTAATTAGGATTTTTGTGAATTGTAACAAAACAAAAATTATTTGAACCCTTAAAATTGTTGGAAAAAAACTATCTGCCAAAGGTATGCAAATAAATTCTGGGCAAATGCACAAAAGTTTTAAAAGAAAGAACTCTTTAAAGTTAGAAACTCTTCTCCACATTTTCTAAGACTGCCAGACCCCTTTTTATAACAAAATTTGAGTCGGTCAATGGATCAGGTGAAGTCAGCGTGTCAGCCTAAAAGTCATCTCGCTCGAACGAGAATCACATCTCGTGTGAACGAGGTCGCGTGTCATTCGAACGACTACACGCGACATCCCAATGTCGTTCGAACGAAATGGTGATCTCACTTGAATGACCTTGGCATCGAAACTGAGGTACGTTTACTGCCTTAGAAGATTTCTCAAAGCTTTTCAAAACAAATGATTTTTAAAACAGTAAAAAAAACTTTTTATAAAAACATTTTTATATAAAAGATTTTTAAAACCCTTTAAAAAAGTATCACAACACTTTTAATATGAAATGTAAATGAAACTTTAAACACTATCTTACCAAATGTCATATTGTTGGGCTTGAATGTTGAAGACAACTTGTAATTTGGATCCGTCTTTTGTAGATGCAATCTTCTCAATTCTTCGACGACTCGTAGAGGTATACGACATAAAAAATTATGACGGACTTATTAAAAATACGTCCTTACAAATCTCCCCCTATGTCTATGCCGGTACATACATAAAAACATCTGAATTATCAAATACCAAAATGCCTATACAAATCTACCCTCCAATGAATCTCAAAACTAAAAAGGTAAAATTTGCAAGTTCTCAAATTTCTTCTTCAACATCAAAACTCTGAACGCTTTTCTCATCAGGGTGTGTATCATAATGATCTTCAATCTTCGTACCTACACACATGAGATAAAGAAAAATACCTTCATGACGCATCGAGTTTGAAATGATATAAGAATAAATCATTAGAAAATCATATCTACCCTATAATGCAAAAACTCCCCCATAACATGATAATTCTTTCTCCCCCTTTTTATGATGTCCCCAAATAGACAGATAAGAAGAAAAAATCAAAACATGGAGTGTCACGACAAAATGCATAGCAAATATGAATCAATCAATGCGCATGCAAAGTAGTATCTCAAAAACATTCACAAACTATCTTTGATTTTTCAATTTTTCATACAAAAATAAGATACTAAAAATCACACCATGGATTTAAACTAAAACAACCAAGTCATGGTAATGGAATGAATGGGTGTGAACACATTCGATAGGTAAATCAACTCAATCAATCATATGTGCACGATGCATATGTGTACACCTAATGAATGAACATCAAAAACCTCCTTAGGTGTAAAATTTGTTGAATTTATATGACATCGTCTTATGTAAATCAACAAATCAAATTCATGGTGATTTCCACACCAATAATGTCCAAAACTATTTAACACATTTTTAAGACTTTTAAGGACGTGCAAACCCATTTTAATTCTCCATCCAAACTCCCTCATATATATTTTCTTTTAGAGGTAATCTAAATTCTCAAACATTGGAGAATTGGTGCAAAAACCTACATGGCCCATAATTGGCATGAATTTATTTTTATTGCCTTTAAATTTTTTTGGGCTCTTTTAAACCTAATTGGACCCCGGATAATAAAATTCCTCAATTTTTTAGGTCCAATTAAACGGTGGCTTAATCACTAAGGATAAATAAAAATCTTTTGTAGCCCTTCATCGTTTCAAAATAAAGCACACAAACTCACAAAACGGTTCTTACATGCACAATTTTCTTATCAAGTTTTATCGCCCTTGGTTCGTTTTAAGGACATGATTGAAGTGAAAACACCCAACCAACATGTGATAAGATAAGCACAATAATCAAACAAATCCGTTCACGTGTGCAATAAAGGAAATCATGAGTCAAACATGTGGGAAATAACACTAGCAACTCAAACGCTCCAAACTTTGTAAAGCACATGGATGAATTGGCCTATTGTCTCAAAACACTATCAAACAGTCACATGAAAAAAATGGAATGATGTTGTGACTCGGTCATCCTAAGTATCCATCCATAAATGGTGCAAACAAAATACAAAAATCATTTTGGATTTTTTAAAATTTTATTAAAATAAAATCTTTTTGTATTTTTCAAAAATTTTCAAAAGCAAAAAAAATTTATTACAAAAAGTACATGTCATTACACTAGAAAATATATATCATGAAACCACAACTAGTTTATGAAAAACTAGCAAACACAATCATCTATATGATATGGCAAGAGAAGAATCATGTATAAGCATGTGAGAATCAACAAGTTTAAAATTTAGCGTATCCAAAAGAGATTTCCTAACCCAAACGGATGTGACAAGATGCGTGGGGATTTTGGGAACCAACAAAGCACTAGACTTAAACTTCCTAGGACCTCTTCCAAGATCAAAACAAAATCTCCTAAGGTGACCTTTGCTACCACAATGTGAACATGTGTAAGCGGGAGGAATGCTACCTAAAGTGTGATCTTTTCTAATGTCCTTGGGATTAATTGACCCTCTAAAATAAATAATGGTCTTGGCTTTATCATTAGAAACATGAGAACAAGATGAGCCATTACCATCACTATTAAACCTACTTGAATCGTTTAAATCATTTTTCAACTTCAAAATATTTGATTCAAGCAACAAACTAGACTCTTCCAAAGATAAGAATTTCTTTTTTAAATTATCAATTGAACTTAAGAGTTTATCGCGCTCACCCTCAATTAAAACAAACTTATCCCTAAGAGTCTTTTCACATGACATAAAATCATCGATTAATTTTTTATCCTCGATGGCACAAACGGGAACCTTAGAATTTTTTAAGTCCTCCAATTCCTTTTCTAAAACTAGGACTCTATCGCCACTCTCCTTCTTGGACAATTTTAAAGCAACAAAGTCATGGTCCAAGGAAATAAATTTTTCACGATAAAAATCTCTCTGATTTTGAACCGTTTGCAAAAGAGTCATTGAGGATTTAAAACGAGAATTTTCTTTTTCCAAAAGTTTAATTCTTTTGCAAAGTTTCAAATTTATATGATTTAAATCGTCAAAATTTTGATTCGAGCCAATGGGTGGGGGCATCAAATTTGATAAGTGCTCCATGGGAAAAATTGCGATTTTTCACAAAATTGATTTAAAAAAAATCAATATCACACAATTTTGCGGAAAATAGGAATACGCGATAAATTAACGCAAACTGCTCTGATACCAATTTATAAAAAAACGTGACTATGTGATAATTGATTAAAACTAATTCGCAAGTTTCCAAGTAAACCTTATTTAATTAGAGTGTATTTTTAAACAGCCCCTAAAAAAGCAATTGCATGCATGCATGCATGTGTCAAACCATAAATAAATAAATCATATGACACAAATATTCAGGAAAAATCCCCGAAGGGAAAAATCTTTTATTTCTATAACTTTGAAGAATTTACAAGACCATTAACTTACATACAACCTGATAATCTCCCACAAGTGTAACGCACGGTGTCTTCGTCAACCCTTCCAAAGTATCGGCTAGAAATCTGCAATAGATCCCCACGCAGCGAACCCACATGAACCGCAATCCAAAATCAGCAAGAGAACACCCGCAAGCACTCCCCAAAGACCGCAGTCTTAAATCTTCAGAGAGTCTCCCTCCACAATAGCACGCAGCTGTCGATTGTAGAGTTCTCCCCACAAAGGATGAACAAAAGCAAAATATGTTCTTGGGTTCCACAAAACAACTCACATAAAAGTAATTTGGATTTTTGTGAATTGTAAACAAAACAAAAATTATTTGAACCCTTAAAATTGTTGGAGAAAAACTATCTGCCAAAGGTATGCAATTAAATTCTGGGCAAATCCACAAAAGTTTCAAAAGATAGAACTCTTTAAAGTTAGAAACTCTTCTCCACATTTTCCAAGGCTGCCAGACCCCTTTTTATAACAAAATTTGAGTCGGTCAAAGGATCGGGATGAAGTCAGCGTGTCAGCCTAAAAGTCATCTCACTCGAACGAGAATCACATCTCACGCGAACGAGATCGCGTGTCATTCGAACGACTACACGCAACATCCAATGTCGTTGGAACGAGATGGTGATCTCTCTTGAACGACCTTAGCGTCGAAACGGAGGTACGTTTACTGCCTTATAAGATTTCTCAAAGCTTTTCAAAACAAATGATTTCTAAAACAGTAAAAAAAAAACTTTTTATAAAAAACATTTATAAAAACATTTTTATTTAAAATCTTTTTAAAACCCTTTAAAAAAGTATCCCAACACTTTTAATATGAAATGTAAATGAAACTTTAAACATTATCTTACCAAATGTCATATTTTTGGGCTTGAATGTTGAAGACAACTTGTAATTCGGATCCGTCTTTTGTAGATGCAATCTTCTCAATTCTTCGATGACTCGTAGAGGTATACGACAAAAAAAATTATGACGGACTTATTAAAAATATGTTCTTACAACTATAGTGATTAAGCATTCTTTCCTGAGATCACTTTTCTTTCTTATGTGCGTGTGAGACGTTTGAACTTTCTTACATTTACTCACCTCCTCACATGCAAGAGCGATACACTGATCCTAATCTCGAGAGTTCATTTGAGAGAGTTATATCTAGGGAGATTTGAAATTGAAGCGTTGATTCCAAAAGGCAATCTAGGAAGTACTCTTGTGATACTTGACCCGTTTTGACTGATTCACACCACACACATTGAGTTCTAGGAACGATGTACCTTGAGTATTTACTTAGCTAAACTTTTTATGCACTTATAGCTTGCATTTACAAAAATATTTATCATGTGATGGGCTGTGAGATTATTCTATGTCTAATAAGAGATTGACTGACTTTTAATAAATCATTTTAAATAAAGAATATTGTGGGTAAATTCTTTGAAAACCCTCATGAGACACAACTCGTCCTGTAGGGCAACCTATAGGTTTAAAGGCTTGTTGCACATGCTAAGTACAATCGCAAGTGCCTACGAAAGTGGTACACTTTTGGTTTCTTATCTTTCTCTTTCTCTCTATCTTATTGCTCGAGGACTAGCAACGCTCTGTTTCGGGGTGATGTGATAAGAACCCAAAAGTGTACATTTTATACCCCAAATAGAAGTCTTTTAGTTGCTAATTCTTGACAATTTAGGTCTTATGCGCGTAAATGTTCATTGTGCAGGCTTGATTGTAGTTGCGGTATCAAAATCATTATTTCGAGGCAATTTGCAGTCATTTATAGCTAATTACCCTATCCCGTAACCCTAGCCAAGCCTAACCGAGTCCCTAAACCTACCCCGAAGCCTGTGTGTGTTTAGTTTGTGCCTTTTTAATTTTTTAGATTTTTAGTTTGAGTCGTTTTATGTTTAGGATTTATTTTAGATTTATTTAGAATTTGCTAGGATTTATTTTCTATTTTTCTATTTATTTTTATTTATTATATTTTTATTTTTTCTTTTATTTTTATTTTTCTTCTTTTATAATTTTTTTAGTGACTTGAGTGAGGCTGAATATTTTTCGAAATACAAATCTTGAGTTGATATTAAATTTCAGTGTTGTAATACTCAGATTTGTGGGTGCACTTAATTGTTCGTGTTTGGAAAATTTTTATTGAGTTCAAGGAGACTTGGTTCAATTATTTTTCTCATATCATTTTAATTTATTATATGCCTCTTATTGTATCATTATTACATTTTATATGTAATAATACAAAAATGAGAGGCTAAATACTCCATTTTAAGGGGTGAGATAAAACCCTTAACTTAAATATTTTTATTTTCAGTTTGTTTATTTATTATGCCCCTTTAAATATTAATATTAAAATTTTGCAATTTATATTAGGGGTACAACCGGTATGGTATGGTAAGTAACGACCCCTTACCAATACCAAAACCACATTCTATATGGTAAAATCGTACCGTACCAATTTACCGACCGGTACATCAAAACAAAAACCAAAACCAAACCGACCAGTTTTTCGGTTTTTTCGGTATTTTTGGGTTTTTTTGGTTTCGGTAATTTCGGTTTCAATTCGATTTTTTCCCGGTAAATACAAGAATTTCAAATCGGTTTATGCATTCGGTAAATCTGGTATATATTTCGATATACCCATTTCTAGCTGTTACAATTTCGAGCATTTCTAGCTATTACAATTTCTAGCATTTCTAGTTGTTTGGAACAATTAGAAACGTACACAAACAGGTACAATTTCTAGCATTTGGAACAATAGATTTAAACAGATACGAGACCAAACTAACCAGTTTACTTTTGTCGGAGCCGGAGGAGAGTGAGACGAGATGAGGGAGCTGGTGCCTGAGGAGAGTGAGCCAAGATGATGAGCCTCAAAAAATGAGGGAGTTGTTACCTCAAAAAATGTTTGCCGGAAAGTCAAAATCATCCACACCTCCAACACCGGAAAAACAAACCTTCGCCGGAAAAGCCAACTCGTCGGGAAAAAAAATCACCGAAAAACACGGAGGAAACTCAGATCCGAATACAGCTGGCGCCGAAAAAATTATCACCGGAAACCCGATCTCAAAACGAAGTAACCACACCAAATCGAAAACCAAATCTCAAACCAAAAAAATGGTGTCCTCAAATAAAAGTCCCCAAAAAATTATTTCTCAAAATCAACCCAAGGTTGAAAAAGAAAAAAAATGAGAGAGAGAGAGCTCAAACAAAAATGACGGCCACACTTTTTGAGAGAGAAAGAGGTAAAAAAAAATGAAATGGAACCCTAAAAAAAGATCTCCGCACAAACCACAATATAAAGCCCAAATGAAATAAGGGCAAAACGGAAATATAGTCAACAAAACAAACGACTCTTTTTATTTTAACAAAATGCTGCCTAATTCATTTTGTGTTAAATGTTTGATTAATTAAACAAAATATATGTTTAATTAATATGATTATTTAACACTTAAACCAAATACTCAAATAAATAAATTTAAATTCAAAGAGAATATAAAAACTCACTCATGAGAAATAAAATAAATATAAGTAGTATGATACCTAAAATAATTTGACACTGCACAAAAAGTATGGTACGGTAATTTTGGTACGATATCGGTACGGTAAATTCGGTAAATCGGTTTTTTTGTATCTAAAAACCAAAACCAACCAAATTTTGGACGGTATTTTCGGTTTTTGGTATTTCATAATATGAAACCAAAACCATTTTTTTCCGGACCAAAACGGTACGGTACGGTAAAAACCCGTACCGGTTGCACCCCTAATTTATATTTACGCCTCGAGAGAGGGTGAATTATTTTCGAGAGAAAATTGCAAATTCATATTATAATATTTATTCATTAATTAAACTAGAGATAAACAATTTTTGAATGGAATTATAATTTGAATTTCTCTACTCTAGCAATGTAATTTTATATGATTTAAATGCTTTTAGTAAATTTTCCCTAGAGGGTGATTTATAAGAAAATGTTTAACTCTAATTTTTGTGAGTATGTGAAATTTATATATTAATCTTCTAAAAAGACTGTATGTAAATTTACATTTGCAATAAGAGTTGTTTTGTAAATTTATATATGTTTTGGGGTATTTCAAATAGACAAACTAATTAATAAAAATAAATAGGTTAAGTGATAAAGTTTAATCCCTTGAATTATCTCATGATAATATTCTCCTCACATTTAGCTCACTTTACCATTTTCTTTATTTATTAGTGTATTTTTAATTTTAGTTCATAATTAGTAGTATAAATATCCCTTTAAAATTGTTTTAAAAATCATACATTGTTTTCAACTTGCTCTTGTCCACATTAGAAAGCGCGAATTGACCCCTTACTTGCCATTATACATGTGTTTAGTGTGTTTGTAGGTACCAAAAGGAATTTTTGATATACCAACTTTACACTACTATAACGACATTTACACAAAAGACGTCTTATCAGGGAAGAATTAAAAAATGCCTGGAATGCAGAGCACCTGTGCAAGTACTACCGGTGATGTAACAGTCAATGTACTCAATTCTTTCAATATCAATGAAAAAGATGATTTTCCCATTTGTTTGTTTTATTTTTTTCAGAGTACTATTGCTACACACTACACTCAACAGCTTGCAACATTTGAAAACGCACAACTACGAACTAAAAGTTTGTCGACATTAACAACCACCAACTAAAAGTTGGTCGGCATCAGGAACCACCAGCTAAATGTTGGTCGGCATCAACAAAGACACCAACAATGTTGGTAAAACAATCGATCAAGTCAAGTCCTACTTGATTATGGGTGACCCAAAAGGCATCTAAACTGGGCAAGAAGTTGGGTAAAAAATCCACTGCCTGGGAACCAAGGCAATTATTTATCTAAATGATTGTTACAACTAAGAAGGAACATGGGATAAACATTCCATTGCTTAGGCACTTATGGGTGATAAAAAAATCACTACAAGTAGACAAACGCATGGGGAAAAAGTTCCATTGTCTAGGCAATCAAATTAAAAAGGGAAAAATGTCCATTCAAATATATATATTCAACGACTGATTAGATAAGTGATCCGTTGATCTAATGTCATGAACAAAGATTGACAGAGTAAACATCATGCAATTATTTTATTTCAAGGAAACAAAATTATAAGAAGATGATTTTTCTTCACTTACAACAACAATTATTAACAAAATATAAATAGCCTATTCTATTGGTTTCTTTCCTTCAGATTTTGATACAGGATCCATTCCAGCTGGAGGGTCATCTAAAGCATAAGAAGAATTGATAAAATTCAAGTCCTGTAGCATTCTGGTGTTGCTTGAACTTGGTCGGTCTAGCAAATGAGGAGGTCGGGATATCTCAAATTCTTCATGAAGATTGTAATCACCTAGGTACATGGAAATCAAACAATGAGGAATGGATCCAACTAGAATCAAATTAACATCTAGGTGGAAGGGTGGTTTTAGCAGATCAAGTAGCCCAGGGTCACACCAATCCCACAGTTCGGTTCCTTGCTCAACATTCATTACAGTTGAAGCGTTCATCCATCCATGTTTGTACCATTCATTATTTGATTATTTCAATCTGTCATCAAGATGATATAAAGCTTCATTGTATCCCTCCATTCAGAACTCTCTGGGATGTTTGTGAAACTGATAAGTTCGTCGTTCAACATGTTAGTGTAGTCTTTTCAGCACACTTTCTTTATTCTGCAACGAAGAACTCTGAGTGGATAATTTCTCTGTAAGAGTTTGAATCTTCTGGGACATCTATGCCAGATATTGATTTTTCGTCTTCAATTGAGCAACTTGATTTTCTAAGACTTGCTGAGTTTTAGTCTCTTCAATGCTACTCTGACCTGCTCTTGTTTTACCTCGGGAAGTGGATGCATGTCTAACTCTTTTCAAAGTTTCCAACTCTTCTCCTAATGAAGAATTTCCAGTCTCCAAAAAGGAAATAACTTCATTATTAACTGGGACTATAGCTCTAGAGGAAGAAGCTAATTTTAACTGTCTCAATTCTTCTCTCAAAGCGTTATTTTCCTCCTCCAGCAGTTTGACAATGTTTCTATGCTCCTCAATTTCAAATATCAGCACACTCTCTCTTATTATGGGCAAAAATGAATTTATCATAACCCCGATCAACGCTTAATTGTTGGTATTTCTTCTCATAACCTTCATGAAGAAGAGCAGTGGCTTCCTTGTGTTGAAGTTAAAGTTCTTCAATCATTCCTTGAAGATCTTCAATCATTTCGTAGTAAGCTACGTTATTCGCTATTGCACGATCAAGTAAGCATTTCAAATACTGGTAAGCCTCAATTGCTCGTTTAGAGGCATCAGGACCAAGGATGTCAATTATTTGTACTTCGATAAAATCTTCACGACCAACCTTGAAGTAGTCTGTACATTTCTTCATCAACTTTGTATCATGGGCTGACAGTAGTTCCATCCTGGCAATAAACTAGCAGGCAAAGTAAAAGCAGATCAACAACAAATATATTGAACAGTAGAGGAGAAGTTCAGATAAGTAACAAGTCAATTTTATTATTATTAACATAAGAGAGTACAATCAGAGGTACAAAATAAAGGAAAAACGAAAGAAAAATAGCCGAATAACTTTACACCTCATCCTTATCCACCATTACATTCTCAGCTGGTTTTGAAGAAGGAGTTGGTTACTGAAGTTTCTCGGAAGGTAGCGGACGTTGTTCGAAGGAAGTCGTTGTCTGCTGGGAAGTCTCGGAAGATTGAGGGATAGTGGAAGCAGGTGTTTGTTCCCCCACCATCAAAGAAGATTCATCAGATCCAGCTTCATCTTATTTTTCTTCTCCAATGGAAGGAGGAAGGCCGTGGACATATTTTAGAAATAATTCAGAGTCTTTAGCAACGTTCAACTCTTTTAGCGCTGCAACCCATCCATCCCTGAAGAATTTCAAATTTGCATACTGAATTTGAGCAGAGAGAGTAGTTAGAGCCTTATTCCACCCTTTGTCCCAGCCAAAGATAAAGGACTTTTTGACAGCAGATCTCCTCTTCATCCTCTCCGAGGAAGCATTCTCCCTAAGTAGATCTTCAACAGATTTTATTTTCTGTTCAAGATCTTTCTTACATCGTTCAGCCTCTTCAAGATTTCCCTGAGTCTCTTCCTTACCGGTAATAGCGACCTTCGTTTTGTCCTCTGCCTCCCTTGCTGCATCCATAGATTTTTGTTGAGTTGTCTCAGCATCCTTGATTTTATTCTCCCATGAAGTTTTGTCATCTTCATATTTTTTCCAAGAGTCCTCCAAAGATTTTGATAACCCAACAAGGGCTGCTTCTACTTCACTGGAAAAAGGAGACATCTTTGATAGCTTCATCATTTTCCAAGATATTATTAAAATATACCAAAAACTGCAAGACAAAGAGAAACTCAAGTTAGTATATGAAAATTGAAAGTAGAACTGAAATGTCAAGGTAAAATAACACTTATTGATGCAAGGTGTTGGGCTGCCAAATCAGAGACTTTTCCCCGAGGAGTGGAGGTCTCAGAAGCTCTGTGACCAGGAAGAGTTCCAGACCAAATCAATTTCCTGGCCAAACCAGGAGTAATGAATGCAGGAGGACCATCACTCAAGGAAGGTAATTCAACCCTAGCAGGTTGAGCAGCAACATCAATGGTGTTTTCAGCAAGACCCCTTCTCAGTCTTCTCAAAGGTTCAACCTCTTTAATCAAAAGTGTTGGCTCTTTTTTAGCAGCAGGGGGTTTCTTGGAAAACTCCTTAATAGATGTAGTTGCCACCTCAGATGGAGCAACTTCCTTTGCCTTAATCCCTTTAGCTGGAATATCTTCTTTGTTCTTTTTTGCCCCATCAGCACCAGGGACAATCTTGGCAAAGAGATCAGGAATTTTCCTCTTTTTCATCATCAGATCAACAATAGCATTAGCCAAATCAGAGGAAGATTCTTCAACAACTGAAGAAGATGATGGAGCCTGCTCAAGATCAATCACCAAAGAAGGAGGAGCAGTAGGCCAAGCAATAAAAGAGGAAGTGGTGTTCCTATATTTCAACAAATAGAAAGCAGATCTCACGTGCTCCCCAACAACTGATTGATGAAGACCCCAGATAAACTTCAACTCTTTTATATTAATATCACTCTCTTTTCGGGGTTTTCTTTTACTGTCAACTACAAATTAAAATTGAAGAAAGCAAATGTCAGTGAAACATTTTATCAAACAAAAACAAAGCTAGTTTAAAAATAAAGAATGACCTATCCCATTGCCATAGGGTGGACATCTGGAACATTGGTACACGTCATTTCTATTTAATAGGGGGTGTTGCCAATTTTTCATCACAACCCCATGTTCAAAATAATCCCTATTAGAATCAGGGAGATTGACCACTAAGGCTCTGTTAGCAAACCTAGTTTTTAAATAAAAAGTGGTGTCACTGGTGACCCATTAATAACAAAAAAAAATCGGGAATCCCTAGATGAGTTCCATGTATTTAATTCAGCCTATGTATGCCATTAACTACCCTCCATGTATTTAGAACTACTTTTACAGGTACAATATCGAAATATTGGCAAAATTCCAAACACAGCGGATTAGGCAGGAAAGAAAAATCGCATTCTGCTACAAAAATAGAGGGAAATCAGTGTCCCTCAGCTAAAGAAAATAAATCACTAGGACAAGTAGGTTCTTCCAAATTAGCCCAAGAAGGAATCTCAAAATCGGTTCTAAACTTATCTAATGACTCGATAAGGTAAACCATGGTGACTAAAGCAAAGAAAGAAGAAGGAAGGAAGAAATTCTTACAAAGGATTAAGGAATCAGCTAAGACATATGACAGAAAGAATGTTCGTAAGGAGAAAAATGAGAAAACAAGGACTTTGGAAACAAGATGGCAAAAGGTAGAAGACAATCGGGTTTTACCACCTTTATATATGCCGCCTTGGAAAATAAGAAAAGTAATGATCAAAAGTGACGATGGTTGCGTTATCGATGGCTAATCAGAGGAAAAAGGTGCAAATACCCAAGTGTTCACCATAACTCAAAATATTTACAAATTTTCCATTTCGCGCTCAAAACTGTTACGTAAAGTGGAAAAAATTTACAAGTGTTGAAGCTCTGTAATTAACCAAGACATGAGAAATGTGCTCGAACAAATTTTTGGGTAAAATATTCCACACTCTCGCATCCAACCTCAACTGTGAAATATTGGGGGCTTTTGTTGATACAAAAATTAGTCAGCTGACATGGACCAATTATATGAAGACACGTGTCATCCAACATGGCACAAGTTCAATGTACCGAGCTACTCAATGTACCGAGCTACTCAGCGTACCGAACAACTTATTGGGAAGGCCAAACGACCAGACATATTCAATGTTTATGATATTACAGTCATTTCATATGATGTACATATGTATTTGCCTCTTCGATAAAGGCACACTAACTATTCACATTGACAGCCTAAGGGCTATAAATACATTATAATACCCTCTCAGCAAGGTAAGCGAGAACAGTCGAAACTAAGGCAAGACACCCAGTAATACAAACTAGTGGATGTAGGCCATTTTCTTAAGGCTGAACCACTTTAAAAATCTCTTGTCTTATTTCTTTACTCATTTTTATCTGTGATTAATTAATTAGATCAAATCTAGTTTTTTACATCAACAGCAAGGATGGTTCAAATAAACATAAGTTCAATATTTTTTTGTTATTCCAATTTTAATGACTGAACCTTCAAAGAAATTTTTTCGAATTAAACTTAGAACTAATTAAACTTTTATTGTGAAAATTGATTTACCAAATTTGATATTTTTACCCCAAACATGCATCTAGGTGATGTGACACCCCGCTTAAAATAATAACGGGTGGCCATCCCTATACTAGAATAATCAGGAATCACATGTGGATCATGCGTAGCGTCAACTGATGATACTAAATCTAAACACGGTTAACTACCCATTACTACAAAAAGAGGGTGCCAAAAAATTTAAACATACAATGTAGTAACCATCCAACAACACAATAACTACTAAACATGATATCATGCTCACGATGAATATAAGAAGAAGTAATAATAAATTACAACATAATTTCACAAAATAAGAATACCCGAATAAGCTGTCGGGTCACAGATAGTACAATAAACTGTGAATAAAAATAATAAAAGTGCTACATCTACAACACTTGGGTATAAACCCAATATACAACTGAATCCTATTCTGTGTATAAAGTAACAAGCTCGGTGTCACGAAAGATAAGATTAGCACAAATACTCTCATAGATAGTGTCGATGAAAAATGCACAAATGTGATCGTGGAGTACTAGTATGGAGGGTGGGTGTAGGTGAGGACCTAAATGCTTAGATGGGAACGGGTGAGGTGCAATAACAAGGTCCAAATCAAGTGGTGGGGTGGAAGGGACAGTGGGTGGATCGGGTGGGACAAAGGGTGGGGGAAGATGATCCAACTCATGAGTAGGGGACACACACTCCTTATGAGGCGCAGAGTGATCCTCAAGGACACGTGCGGGAGTAAGTGTGGAAATAAACGAGGGAGTGATCAACTTAGCCACCCTTATGTCACCATCCGATGTGGTGAAAGGGTCTAACGAGGCTTTAAGATTCGAGATAGATGAATCTACCACAATATTCGGCTCAAGGGGAGCCAAATATGATGGGTAGGATCCATATCAAGAGAGGTAGAAATCATCTCGGATTCAATATCAAGAAAATGGTGAGCACTCGTAGCCAGAGCTAACCTAGGATGAAGTGGTTCCTCGGGAACACACGTAGTGGGCTCAATAGGTGTAGGCTTAGGCATAAATAAGGATTCTATGGAAGGGGAAAGGCAAACCTCTATGGTGGGTTCGAGAGGGTAGGGCGATGTGGGATCAGTCTCACAGTCAATGGAAAAGTTAACACTATTGTCAACTTGGGGCCCGGACCACGGGGTGGTCTCAACGTCGAGATTCTACGGAAGATAGGGTTGGTCACACTCAAAATCCGTGGCACAAGACGATACATACTCATCCCACGTAGGTGTAATAAAGGGTCGACTTGGGGTGGAATCCGTCTCGTTCGCACACTCAAATGCAGTAAACCGGTGTTCAAGCTGTTGAAGGGCTTCATTTTGAGATTGAAGAGTGTGCGCAAACTTGTGTTAGAGGCTGTCGAGAGCAGATGTGCAAGGTGGTGGGTGAGGTGGACACAACTCGCTAGAAACACTAGGATGTGGATAATACTCATATAAAGTGTGTGCAGCAGTGTTAAGTGTAGCATTCACGGGAGAAGCATTTCCGTGAGGGATAAAAGTGTGATCAGCATGAGGAGCATATGAAGGGGACTGATAGGTATGAGGTGCACGAGGTGGCGATGAAGACTGTTGGAAACCGTAAGGATCCACAACATGGCGTTGGGATTCATATTGCATGGAAGGATGATCAGGCCTCCATGAATAGCTCGGGTACTCATACCCCTCGACATTAGATATATCGTGACAATACGTCGAGGGTGGGTCCAAAACAGTGTCATAGGGATACACATGTTCCAAGGTGGATTCAGATGGAGAGAATATAAATGGACACTCATGGGACAAGTGATCGCTAAGAAAGCAGTATGTGCACGGTGAAGCATGGGATGGGTTGACACTCATCACCGGAGGCGGTGGAATAGGAGATGTGGGCGTGGACGACACACGAGTATCAACGGTGGGAGTTTGAGAGTTAAAGCCATCAATTAATGAATGAAGGTTCGATTCGAGCGTATCATCAAACAAACTTCAAGATAATGTGAAATGGCTAAAGTATTCCCGTAAAGGACGTTCTTCGGCCATGACAAGAGGAATATTTTTCGGTTTTTAAATATTTTTCAACAGAAAAGAAAATGTTTTTGTGATTTTTGAAAATAAGAAAAGGAAAATCTTTTTGGTATTTTAAATATGAAAAAAAAAAAGAAAATCTTTTTGGGATTTTTGAAAATATTTTAAAAACAATAAAGGAATGCACCAGCAAACAGAGTTGTGGGGCTGCCGAAAGAGACAAAAAAAATTATCAAAATTAAATTCAAGAAAGAAACACGGTGTTGTTGCATAGAAACAAATTAAAAAACCAATTCATTAATCTTGTAAGCTTACACATATAGCATCTGCCGAAAGAGTTGTCGGACAATGGAATATGGAAACTGAGGTTTGCCTTAGATTTTGAAGCTCACGTGTCTGGTATCACTATTAGGTCGGCCTCTATAATTAGGATTATGATTGATCCAGTTGCATCTACATCTTGATGAGGTAAAAATCATATATGTGGTTTTACAACGGGGAATAAATCATATTTGTCAACCCAACAGTGAACTAAATCCAACCACAATTTCTGCATGAGTGAGATATATCATGTGATTGTGGATAGACTGATAGATACACCTTTATACCAGACTTGAACTGTGCCATCCTAAGTCCGCGGTTGCTGTTAAAGTAATATCAAGTAAAAGTAATATGCCCCTTAAAAAAATATACGGTATAAAAAAAATTAATAAAATTAAGTTTAAGGGATAAATATTAGGTAAAAAATATCTCCAAATAACTCCATCTTTTTTGTCCTATATGGTTCAAAAAAATATATATATATATATATATATTAAAACCATAACAGTTGTACCCATCCCCCATCCCCTCCCTTTTTCTTTTCGTACTTCTTACGGATAAGGAGGGGAAAATAAAATAAAAGAAAAAAATTAAAAAAAAATAACTTCTAAATCCCCCTGGTAAAATGTGAAAAATACAGAGGGTAGAAAACATTGTAGGCGACCATTCTCTGCAAAAAAAAAAGAAGAACAAAGTGAATTTGGCCAAGACACAATTCATATCTATACAAACCTGTAACAAACCTCCACTCTGAGAATAGAAACATATGGAACCAACACACTTCTTTCTTCAACAATTTCAGATATATAAATACATACCTGTATAGATGCTATAAAACACCTATTTCTTTAACAAAATCAGAGAATGCAACAGCACGTACTTCACCAAATGCTCCAAATGCTGTTAGCTCCACAAACTTTGATATTCCAATCAAACGTTGCTTCGTATGATTCCAACGATTTACACGCACATTTATATTAGGGCAAATCGACTCTTGAATTTCCATTAATGAGGTATAGTAGCTGTAAGCGTGAGAATTTTGGAGCCGAATCTTCGTTCGATTTCCTATTATTAATGCAGGTGTATACGTGAGAATGGATGATGTAATAGTTGTACGTTTAAAACAGAGTACCGATGGTTGTTCCAGATTTTAGTGTTATGCGAGTGAAGATTTCTATAAGTTCTTCTTACAATATTTCACGTGCGTGATTCGCGGGCAACCAACAATTTAAAAATTATATATGCATATGTATATATAAAGTTCATGACATTTAACCATACAAGCACATTTTAAATGTACAAAATATCATCTGACATTTAAATTTAACAAAGTTATTTGAATTTTGACATCAATGAAGAATTTTCTTCGATATAGTCTACACTGGGATATGTAAGGAAAGGAGTTTGCTAGGTGTGGTTCACTTATACGTGCAATAAAATAGCATATGGCTAAATCTAAACAATACTGGACAAGACAAAAATATGGGGCAACACAAAAATTGGATAAGATTTATAACAATTAAATGGTTTCTTTAATAAGCCATGAATCTAGCCAAAATCATATACAACATTTCATATTAAACCTAAACAGAATCAAGTCAATACCAAAAAATTTTACCCTAAGATTCTGGTGGAGGGCAAAAATCGGATAACCTAAAAAATCCTTAGCGTGAGGATGATAATGGTGGTGATGCCATTTTCAAGCCATATTGCTAAATACTGTTCATTAGAGCTTGAAAATAAGTTCAAACCACACACGTAATGAGAACCAAAATGAAAAATCGTTCATTGAAAAAGTGTCCCATAATCTGCTCAACAAACATACAATTTAATTCATACCTCACCAACTTTTTAAGGAACTAACCTTGATTTTTTTTGTTCCAGAGAGAGCTATGTGAAATGAGAAGAAAATAGAGAGACAAATAAACTTTCCATGGATATAACTATATAAATAAAGACAGAAATATAGAAGGTCACTAAAAGCTGTCACTACATTTGCTATGTGTGACGTATACACTTCAAGGGGAAAGAAAAGATAAAAGGACCTTTGAGATGACAAAAAGAAAGAATGACGTTCGAAATATTTGGGGAAAAAAGGAAAAATGTAATTAAGTAACCGGATGTAAGGAAAAAATGGAGAGTATGATTGGAGAGGAGGAGTGCATCTTACGTGGATACCTTCTTTGCATTTCACTCTAAATGCTTTATATAGTATTTTAGAGTATTATAGAGATATTGATTATGTGTACATGAGAGATGTATCCTAAATGGGTCATTTTTATGGATCGTTCGATGGTGCCACTTCATTAACCCAGTAGAGCGACAGGTTATACCCTAGGGCGTACGATGAAGAGCACTTCCGTATTACAGTACCTTAGGTCTAGTGACGATGCTACTTCAATATCCGGAGAGAGTGAGATGGGCGTACCTTAGGTCATGTGATTGTGCCACTATGGTACTCCGGTAGATAGACATGATTTGTACCCTTGGCTGGGTGACAATTCCACTTTAATATCCCGAGAGAGAGAGAGAGAAATATGCTTACTCTAGTCCATGCGATGATGCCACTTCGGTACTTCTATATTTAATTATATAATAATTAGTATGAATTGTACATACGTGGTTATACACGTAGAAATTTCCTTCTGATTAGACGTATATACTTGAGGAGTATTGAACAATTAGCTAGGAATATTCAATTAAAACGAATAATATGTAATCATCTAGAATAGGATTACAATATATGGATAATAGATATAATATTCCCATACATAGTAGATACATGAGATGTATAACATCATTATAAATGAAACTTTATTTGTACACAATTAATATGATAAGATGTAAACAAAGGGTACAAATGGGGTTTGGGATTAGACGCATATGATACCTAGGGCTATTTGGATTGGAATAACTTAAAAGCAACTAAAATACGAGTGGAATATGCATAATTATATTATAAGCCCCAAGCTCTGTTATATTATTATTCTTCGTAGGCTTGCTATTAACATTAGTGTTGACTTTACTTTTCAGGACATATGCATTCGTGTCAGCTCCACCCTGAGATATTTTTTTATAGTTTGATTTACGTTGACACGTGTGTAGTTACGCGATGGTACTAGTAGTGTTGGTTAGATCAATATCACAGTTGCGTGGTTCACATATGGTATGTTTAATTATTTATTTTATGCATTTAGTTTTTATTACAGATATTCTTAGAATGATATCCAATTATTTGATTCTTGTGAGTTGCAATTAGACATGATCAATCTATTATTAAATTTTATGGGGTGTTTTACATTATTTCATTTCAGTTTTTATATTATTGGAGTTTTAGCATGTCGATGGACATTATTGTGGTGGATGGTTTAATTTATTATGTTTTATTTCAAACTATATCTTATTTAAAAAGTTTTAAATAGCTCACTCACTACACCAAATCTGTCGAATTGTCACGGTCATTGACCTTGACAAGTTCAACTTGTCAAGGTCAATGACCGTGACAATGGTGGGCGAGATAATTTTTTTTGTCACGGTCATGGACCGTGACAAGCTCGTTAGAATTGTCACGGAAGTGTCACGGTCCCTGACCGTGACAAGTTTTGTCACGATTTATAACCATGACAAGCCCGTGAAATTTAGGGTTTCAAATATTTACAATTTTGTCACGGTTTATAACCGTACTGTTATATCAAATATTGCCCTTTAGGGTTTCAAATATTTTTTTCACGCCATTTCTTTTGCATCAATGTGATAAATTTCATAGGCCTTTCATCATTTTTTTAATTATCTCTAATTTTATAAAGTTCATAGCTACACATAACAATTCCAATTATCTTATGCCTAAATTGAGACATGACCTCACGTGTGACTTCAAAAAAATCTAAAATTTAGATATTATATTATATTCGTTTATATCTAATGCACAATGCAAGATGCATACAACTTTAACATATATTTGAGTATTTTTAATTTATTCCTTATCATAATCGTTTTTTTCCATTGGAAAATTAGTTTTAGCCAATGTTGTCTTTAGAAAAAATAAAGCATTTTATAATTTCTCTCTGAGTTTCATATTCACATGTTTGTAAAAAAAGATCTTATTATAATTTTCCAGGAGTTATAGTAGTTTCCACTAAAAAATGGTAGTCTATTAGTTGACTAAGTATAATGGACTAGTGCCATGGCTGATTTTGTAGTTAGAGATCTACATCCCACATCAACTGGGTGGGGGAAAGTAATGGTTCACATATATAGATTTGCAGTCTTTTAAGACCGAGGCCTTTTCAGCTCTACTGGTAAGGCCTATGGTTTATGACACCGCATGTTAGGGGATCAAACTGCCTTGGCACTAGTTTATGGATGTACCCCCATAGCACTTTGAGCGATGGTTAAATTGGGGAAAAATCGATGGTGGTAGAGTGGGATATTACATAATGGTATCTGAGACATTATCCAACTAGAATAAGTGTTCCAACATGTTGGGTAATGGTTTATTTCATCCCGGTGAGGATGTTGGGCTCCCTAAGGGGGTTGATTGTAGCATACCATTGCCATGGTTGATTTGGTATCGATAGAGTTATGATAAGCACCCAAAAGTGTTGATTTTATATCCCGAATAGATGCATTTTAGTCACTCGTTTTAATTAAAAATTACCTTATGCTCATATTTTTTTATTTCTCAAGTCACTACATAGTCACGGTATCAAATGTGCTAAATCAAGTTAATTGCGACACAATAGCGGTTAAAAGAGTGCATGTAAGAAATTAAAGAGGTCGTGAAGTCAGAAGTCCCATTTGAGCTTGCTGAACCAGTTTCGATGCCCCGAACCTTGTTCCCGAACCTTGTTCCCAAACCAAACCTAAGCCTAAACCGAGCCCAGACCATCACCCGAGTCTGTGTGTGTTGAATTTGTACCTTTATTATTTTTTAGATTTTTATTTTGAGTCGTTTTATTTTTAGGATTTATTTAGAATTTTCTAGGATTTATTTTTTATCTTTATATTTCTTTATTCTTATTTTTTATTTTTATTAGCTTTTAATTTTTAATCTTTATTTTATTTTACTTTATTAGGATTAGTTTTTAGAAAGTTATTTTTAGTTTTATTAGATTTTTTTGGGTCTTTAGTTTTTATTTTTATTTGATTTTTAGTTTTTATTTATTTTTTTCTATTATTTGAGTTTTTTTTATAGATTAGGATGTTATTTTTTTTAGTTTTGTTAATTTTAATTTTAATAGTTAGATTGTTTTAATTTTTAGGTGTACAAATTAAACAAACACACCCCACTTACCTACATCAAACATACACACAAATTATCCCACTCACCCTCACCCTAACACCATACACCCTCTCACACACTAACCCTCCCATTTCATCTTCTCCAACACACCCCTTTCTTTTTCCTATCCCTTTCCACCATTAAACCCACCACCATCACCACACATTATCCATACCCACACTCATCTTCCAACCTCCACCTTTCTCTCTCTCCTCAACCCCGATAATCAAACAACCCACTCCCCTTTACCAACCAAAACCCATCCCACTCTCTCTCTCTCTTCCATACAAACTCGTCCACCTTCAAACCCGCGTACCCGTGATGTCAAACCCCTCAAATCGCGACCTCTGGTGACCTTGTCACCCTGACCCGAACCCGCGACACAGTCCTACTTTAACCAAGACCTGCCATGGCCAAAATCCGACCAGAAACCAACTCAACCCGAGTTCCCTTGCTCCAATCGCAACCTACACCACTAGGGGTGTAAAACGGACGGATACGGAGCGGATACCATTGTATCCACATCCGTATCCGTCAAGACTCCACACTATCCATATCCGTATCCGTATCCGCCGGATAATAATTTAAGCTATCCATATCCGTATCCTCTCGGATTTTTCGGATTCGGATAATATCCTTATCCGTTTTTATTGTTTAAGATACATTAAGATACACATAGCATATTGAACACTAATTTGCATTTTCTTCATCGATATAGATACACATAGCATATTGAACACTAATTTGCATGTAAGATATAGAGAATGTGTGAAGCATAAAATTAAAGTATAAAAGAAGGTTTGAGCAAAAGTACTAACCTTTAGTAGTTTGCATTTTCTTATTCAATTTTGAGCCATTGAAATTTGTATCCTCTTCAGTTTCTGTAATTGTTTGAACAAAAATGAAATGAAGCATCATCTTACCTGAAAAGAATAACTAAATTAAAATATTAACGGAGAAAACAAATAATATATTACAATAAAGAAGGGATGTTATTTTTTACCCCTTAAGTTCCTGAAGTGTGTCTTTCTCATCTCCTTTCCTTTGTATCCTTGTTGAAATAAGCATTAAGATAATCACAACTCGCAAGTTAGTAGTAATGCATAAAGATAAGACATTAATTGTTTGAACATATTAATTCACCCAAATAAGACTTCACCAATATATGGTACTAAAAAGATAAATCCATGAGTTTAATAATACATGTAACATAAGTTTTTCTTATACATAAAAGTTTCTTCCACCAAAATCCGCCCCCGTAACACAAAAATTATCATCTTCAACTTCCAAGGTCCCACAAAGCTGTATTGGATAAGAAGAAAGAAAAAGTTATAAACGGATTATTAGCATTAGCTATTCATTATCACAAGAAGAACAATACTAACAAAAATATTCAATTAATAATAATACCTGAAAATGAATTTTCGAGAGCCTAGCTATTCATTATCATCAGCAACCTTCAAATTTTCTAAAATTTTGCAAACAAATAATAAGTTAGTGTTTATTTATGTTTAATAGTAATGAAAAATATAAATTTTATTTTGACTTACCCAGTTTCTCTCCAACAGAAGGCAACCAATCTTTCAAACAAAGAAGAGTCTCGACAGTCTCAGAAGCTAAAGATGAACGTGTATCATCCACAATTCTGCACCCCCAACTAAAAGCTGACTCTGATGCAACGGTAGTAACAGGAATAGCTAAGATATCACATGCCATCTTCGCAACTGTGGGGAACTTTAGCCCATTAGTCTTCCACCAATGCAAAATATCAAATGCAAACTCATTATCATCGTCGAGAGGGAATAAAGCTTCCTCCAAGTAGTGTTCTAATTCAGACTTCTGAACTATAGATGAAGCATTAGAGCGCTCCATAATAAACCTTTTAAATCCTCCTGTAAAGCCAGATCTTGCTTGGGGAATAGTATCAACTTCACGAGTAGACTGCTCACATCTATCCCCAAGTATGATGGGAGAACATGAAGATTCACTATTTAAACTTTTATATTCAGCATATAACTCAAACAAAGTGGTACGAACTCTGCGAATGTAACTTTCTGCCAAAGAACCATAAATATCACGATAAGCATAGTGAACAAACTCCATTTTGTACCGAGGGTCCAACACCAGTCCAAATGTTAACACCAAACTACAATCCTCCCAATACTTGTCAAACTTTTCTCGCATTTTCAACGCCATCAAATGAATATAATCCACATTACTTTGCATCCATTTATTCAACTGATAATTAATATTACAAACATCATTGAAATAGTAGTTTGCAGTTGGGTATTTTGTCCCTGAAAGGCGATTTGTCATTTCATAAAAAATTTTCAAACATTCACAAATTTTTTTCCCTCGTTCCCAATCATGCTCATTTGGAAGAAACTCATAATCACGATCCAACTCTGCCAAGCGCTCAAAAGATCCTCTCAATTCTATGGCACTCTCTAGCATAAGATACGTAGAATTCCATCTAGTTTGACAATCTAATTCCACATTCTTTTTAGAATTCAAACGAGTCTGTCGTAACGCAACATTCCAAATTTGATTTCTTTGAAGTGATGACCCAACGTGCTTAACACTATTACGAATTCTCTCAATAAAAGTATCAATCACTTTCAACCATTCCTAACAATCAAATTAATAATATGAGCAGTGCAACGAGTATGAAACATATCGCCATTTTGGAGAAGAACTTTTTTACCATTCAACCATGACTTAATACGCTCTACCATTGGCTTATTATATCCACATTATCAACTGCAATAGTCATGAGCTTTTTATCAATATTCCACTCTAAGATTCTAGTCTTCACCCATTCAGCTACATTTTCAGCATCATGTGGACATTCGATCCAACAAAAAGAAATTATTTTCTTATGCAATTTCCATTCATTATCTATGTAATGGCAACTCAAACAACAATACCCAGTTCCTTGATGTTTAGGAGTCCAAATGTCTGTAGTGAGGCTAACCCTAGATGAAAGACTTTCAATGCTCTTGTAAAGTTTTTCTTTTTCACATTTAAAACCTCTTTTTAAATCATTTCTCACAGTAACTCTTGACCGAAATTTATAAGTAGGACAACAATAAGAAAGCCAATACCTGAAGTACTCGTGCTCGGCCATAAGAAAGGAATAATCATGTTTAGCAACCATTTGAGCAAATAAAAGTCTCTCCACATCTGGGTCAAATTTGTAAGTGCCAAACTTTGGAACCGGATCACTAGATGACTTAACTGCGCCAATAAGTTTCTGTCGAATGTATCCTCCACTCGCAACCTTACGTTTACACGATTTGAGATGGTTGCTCAAGTGTGAGGTTCCTTTTGAACTCCCCGCATCAAACTTTCTTTTGCAATGGGTGCAAGTCGCCGTAACAGAACTATCTGGATGAACCTCTCTATTAAAATCAAACCACACGTTAGATGTAAGTTTTTTGTTGTGCGCTTTGTTCTCACTAGCTTTGTTCTCACTAGCAACACTTGCGCGATCCGACGAAATACTCTCCACTGGAACAGGAGAAGATTCATGCGTGGAAGGATTGTTTTGATTAGCTTCTGTAGACATATTAAACTGCATCGTGTTGAGGGATAATAAGTGATATGCGACGTTCCCAAATATAATCTATTTTTTAAAAGAAAAAAAATTACAACGTAGAAAAGGCATAAAACTGATCTTTAAAAAAAATATGAAATTAATTTTAACAAAAAAATTTGTAACCTAAAATTTTCATCCTAATATTACTAAAAAATTTGAACCAATCCAGAACTTATGAAACTCCATAATTCAGTAAATTCAACCTAAAAGTTGTTCAGTAAATTCAGTAAATTCAATCCAGTAAATTCAATTCAATTCAGTAAATTCAATTCAATTCAGTAAATTCAATTCAGTAAATTCAACCTAAATTCAACCTAAATTCAATTCAGTAAATTCAGTAAAAAAAATTGATGCAGAAAAGTCAGAAAACTCGTTGATACATACCCGTTGCATAAAACTGATGCAGAAAACTGAAAAAAAAATTCATACTCATTGATATTCATACTCGTTGATACTCTCTTCTAGGGCTGAAGAAAACTGAAGAAAACTGAAGAAAACTGAAAAAAAAAATCATACTCGTTGATAGTCAACTGACCCGAAGTTGAGGGAGATCCAAAGTTGAGGGAGATCGCAGGGGAGGGAGATCGGAGGGGGATGGGACGACACCGGATGGGACGACACCTGATGGGCTGTGGCTGTGGCCCTGTGGGAGATCGGCTGTGGCCCTGTGGGGGGCTGTGGGAGATTGGAGGACAGGAGGAGGGAGCGGCGGGAGATCGGCTGTAGATCGGCTGGAGATTGGAGGACAGGAGGAGGAGGAGGAAGCGGCGGGAGATCGGCTGGAGATTGGAGCAGCGGGGCTGTGGCTGTGGGTTTGGGGAAATAAGGAGAAACCGTAGTGGGTTTAGTTATTAGGGTTGGGTAGATTTTTTAAGTTTATATAATTATACTTATACCCCTTTTTTTTTTAAGTTTTAGTTTATATATAAAATATTATATGGCTAATATTTTACACTTTGTTAGACGGATACGGATATCCGGCAAAATGGATATCCGGAAAAACGGATACTCCGTGTCGGATACGGATTATCCGTGTCGGATACTATTGCTATCCGTATCCGTATCCGTTTTTTCGGATATTTTTATTGAGTATCCATATTCGTATCCATTTCCGTTTTTTCGGATAAATATCCACAAATTCGGATTCGAATATCGGACGGATGCGGATTTTCGAATATCCATTTACAGCCCTATACACCACTCCACTGTCGCAAACCAAAACCCGAAGGTACCAGCGACCCAAAATAACCCCGTACCCGAAACCTCCCCAAACCGATTTCGACCCAACTTCAATACCTGTCAACCCGGAACCCCCTTCAACCACAAAACCCAACTCATACATGCAATATCCCAAAAAATCCGGGGCCAATTCCAAGCCTTAACTCGGGCAATCCGAGGCCAATTTACTAACTCTGATATGTAACGAGAGTTAGTAAATTAATTATACAAATTAATGTTTGAATTTAGGGATCGAACTAGAGATAGATTTTTCCTAAATTTAAATATTAATTCGGTGTTGGAATTTGAAGATTGATACAATTTTTGTTAAATTTATCCTAGCAGGTAATTTTCTGAAAATAGTATAATTCTTAATTTTTCATTGTGTGACATTTTTTAATTAGTTTTATGAAAATGATATTATTAAATTTATAATTATAACGAGAGTTAGATTATTGATTTAATATTATCTGGAAATATTTCACATTAATAAATTGAGAAATTAAAATAATTGAAAATGCAATGTGATCCCATCTCTTGACCTTCTCACATTTTTCACACTTGGTTGCACATTATTTTTACTTATTTAGTCATTTCGTAATTTTAGCATTAGTAGTTAACTTTTCCCTTGAAATTGTTTTAAAAAAAATTCAAAATTCAAAAAGCAGAAATAAAAATATATTTTAATAAAAAAATTGGATTGCAAGTTTTCACATTAATTGTTTCACATTGGAAGTTGGATTGATACCCGTACTTATCGCAATACGAGTTATTTTAAACAAGTTTTGTAAGTACTCAAGAGAATTTTGAGATTGGCTTTTGAAGACAACGACCGCATACGCAAAAAGCTAATTATCAAGTTACATCCCACATTTCTTGGATGAGGGAAAGTATTAGTTCATATATTAAATTTTCACTATTCTAGCACCAAAGATTTTTCATCTCCACTGGTAAGGTATGTGGCTTATAACATCACATGTCAGTGGTTCAAACCACGTTAGCACCAGTTTATGAACGTGAAATTGAATAAAATCCCATACCATTGTGAGCGGTGATTCAATTGGAGACAATATCAATGGTGGCAAAGTTGGATATATATTAACCCTCTATAATGCTACCTGAAGAAAAAATTACCATTGTGTGATCTCCACAACTTGGAATTAACCAAAGAGGGGGTGTTAATTATTTTCTATAAATATTTTAAAAATTAACAAAATCTCACACAAGTTTATTTTTTCTTTAATTAAATAAAATATGGAATTTTTTTATAGGTAAGATCAATGATATATAGAGAACAATACAAATGGAGCAGGAACTACTATATAGGGAGTACATAAATAAAAAAGAAGAAAAGAAGAAAATCGGAAGGTGCGTAATCTCTAGTCAAATATACAATTACTCCCTCCACCGAATCCTCTAAGAAATTTTCAAAATGAGGAATGGTGGATAGGTAGTCCTCCAAAAAATTTACAAAATGAATTGATGTCTCAATGGAGATATCTCCTCCCCCTCAAAGCACTTATTACTTCTCTTTTTAACAAATTTTCCAAAAAACTACAAAGAGGAGCCAAGCTCCACACTATATGTGACCCCCTTACTCCCATAAAAAAACCTCCAGGTTTCTGCCTCATTCTTAATATTTTCATCATGCGGAAAAATTACCTTGAAAATAGAAAAAAATGATCTCCCTCAACCCTCAAAACACAATACAATGAATAAGTAAATGATTACCTATCTCTTCTATAGTCTTTCACATCCAATATATATTAGCCATGTGCATCTCTTTTTTATAGCCCATTCGTTTCTAAAATATTCGGCCTCATCGTTTCTAATACCACGTGTTTTCATAGTAAATTAATTTTGGTAGAATTTAATTAAATAAATTCGTGAATTAATTGATTGATTGTTATTGCATGTTTAAATGATTCATTTATGCATAATGTGGTCATGCATAGAAAATAAATTGTATATTAATTAAATTATTGTTATGTAGTGATTAAACATAATAAAAGTGTGTATCATTTGTAGATACAGTTTGGGCACGTTTCGAAGGGAATTGAGAACTCATTTGATTGTTTTAAACACCTGAGTTTGGGCACGAACATAGGTATACCTTTTGGAGAGTTATTGGATCAATACGAGTAGTGTTTCGAGCTTATTTGGGCCCAAAAGTGGGGTTTTAAGTGTAATACGGGACTAAGGGTTAGAAGATGATAACCATCAACCTAAGAGTCTATTCTCATCCATAAAAAAGCAACCCTGTCATCCCCACACCCCATTGGAGAAGTTACCAAGGCTAGATAAGGGAGATAGAAAGGATCCAAGAGGATAGACTCCAATCACCAGTTTAAAGCGAGAATTCGCTTGCTAAATCAATTATAATTTGTTTCTTAATTCATTTATATATTTTCTCATGAAAATTCTGGGTTAATTGGATAAATTAATGACTTGGATTAATTGGAATGGATTCTATTATTCGTAGAACAAATATTGAAATGATGATGTTTAAGGATTAAACGATTTGGTGACAAACCCAGAATTGGTATCATGTTAATTAAAAATTGAACATTAGAATCCATGTTATATGAATGCTATTTTGATGATTATAGTTCATGTATTGATCCATTAAATCTGAGAATGATTAGATACAAAGTAGGATCAAATTTGGGTTTGATGGACTCTAGTATTTGATGTAATTTCTGGGATTGTGGGGGCATGATGTTATGTTAATTTGGGTAGATGATCACATAAAAAGAGTTTTTCGATCATGAGTAATCGATAATTCTTGTAATAAAATGGTTAAAACATTGGGAAGAAAATTGGGTTTATAAGAGTGAAACCCGTATAGAGAAAATTTACCAGTTCTCGCTTTTTCCAGAATTTAAATCGATTAGGCCTCTGGGCTTGGGTCAAGTTGAGACCATGAAAATATTCGGGTGATTTTTACGAACTTAAGAGAGTATGTGGGAGTTCATCCAAGTGATTGGATGTTTAATTATAAATGGTTTTGTGCTACTATTTATTGTTTGGAAAAATTGAAAATTAACTAGACAGTTAATTCTCAAAGTAAGGATATTATTTGAAGATTGATGAGACCCATTGGGAGTAATTATCGGGATAATGACCTATATATATTATGTGTTAAAATATGTATCCATTATTTGTGTGAACATGCCCATGTTCATGGATAGCCTATCGATTGGGGTTGCGTACATCTCGAGTATGTTGGGCACATCGGCACAAGTAGGCTAGGCATTGTGTAGGCAATTATTTTAGGTCCTACTTGGTAGCACAACTAACAAGGAAGTAGGTGGGATGAATGGAATCCATTGTCATCAACGGGGGTATGGACCGTGCAATGGTGTACTGCATAGGGATCACCCCTCTTGTGTGTATTTTGTGATGTCCATTTGGATGAAGGACTCCTCCGGACTTACCGATAGAGCACGAATGAGACATTGAAGGTAAATGCCTTTGTGTGTCATATATACGTAAGGACATATATAATTATATAAATTAATTGAGAATAAATCCATGTTATCTAATGATGTATACAATTATTAATGAGCCCAATACTACGTAAAGTGTATAACAAATGATATTTTATTTCTTGTGGGTAGTATTGTAGGAGTTACTCTTAGGACTAGAAGTATATGTGTAGATGGTTAGCTTCAGTTTATAAATTATGCTATATTCATTAAATATAATTTTGTTGGTATAGATATCGGATTTCATAATTGGGACTTAAGTTTATATGCGTATAGTATTGCACTTAGATGAAGGGTGAGATACTTACTACATGCGAGTGTCGATGGGCAATGTATATTGTGAATTAACTACATAATTGAATATTTATTTTGTATGTTAATTATTAAAACTTTAGAGCGCTGACCCAAATTATAAAATGTTTTTCCCCTCGTTTGCCTAGATGGGGACAATAGGGCTAATAGGAGATTATACTTATTGTCGTATTTGCTCATCAGTCATTTCAGTTCAATTCACTCTATCATAGGTTGGTATTTCCATTCTAGTCATTTTATTATCCCAGAGATTGTATGGGCATAAGCCCGATATTTAATATAATCAGTCTTTTTAGATATTAACGATACTTGTGACGGATTTTTTTGTAACTTTTGGGAGATTGGATTTATTTACTATATGTTATTATTCAAATGGTTTTATTGTGCATGTTTGATTTAAATTCTAAATGTCATATTATGGTCTTGATGTTGATAATGGTATAGATTGTTAGAAAAGCCTCATATTTGGCATATTATGTCTGGCCAACCTTTATGTGGAAAATATGGATTGTTAGAGTTAGTCTCAGAGCATCCAGGTTCTAGCGTTCTTAGGATCCGTGTTGCGTTCCTTAAGTTCTACATTGTGTTCTTTGATATGTGGAGCCTATAATTAGGAATCATTATACTCTTTATAATTTGTTACTAATAGGAACCTTTTTTTCTTTCACATGGTAAATGGTAGACGCAATAGACCACAATGTGTTACCATAGTGGCTGCAGAGGAGAGGGCTCAGCAGGAGCTGCAGCCACACCCATAACCACAACTAGTCCCAACCGTGGTTAATCCTACGGATATTTACACAAAAGTAATGCATACGGTCTTTTCAGTGATGACCTCTATGCTACAACACTTTTAGCCACAGTAGCATCCACCACCAACACCCCCATAGCAAGTGTTGCTACTCGTTCAAGCATAGAGCTCGGTATGGGAGAGACATAGGGAGGCTTTCACTAATGGCCACCCACCATAGTTTGCTGGAAGCCTAGATGTATTGGTTCCCAGTTCACAAGCAAATGTTATCTTTGTTTCAACTGGTAGAGGCAGTCTTACAATGGCGGGACTCTATCACCATACTGGAGGAGCGTGATCGATTCACTATTGATGAGTTTTGGGTCAAGTTTAAAGGGAAGTATTTCCCACTCGGCATGAAGTTAGAGATGAGTAAGAATTTTATGGACCTTAAGTAGGAAGGTATCACTGTAGTGTAATATGAGGAGGAGTTGACCGCATTATCGTATTTTGCTGAAGACGAGGTAAACACCGAAGAGAAAAAAATGGAGAAGCGTATGGCAGGGACAGCTTCACACATCAGGATATCTTTGTTGGGGAATTAACATTTTACTACCTACACTCAGATGGAGAATACCGCTTTGCTGTATTGTCAGGATCACAAGTCATTTAAGAAAGTAAGAGGGAGAAGAGATCGAATTCAGAGACGTCGAGCTAACAGGGTGCGACGAATGGGAACGATAATCAGGGTCCCAACAGTTTAAGAGGTTAGAGTCGGGTGATCAGTATAAGAGGCACATGAGTTACGATGATTGAAATAATTAAGGCAGGCCCAGGGCCAACAGCAGAGAGCCCATCAAGGTCAATGGTATCTGGGTCGAGGCTAGTAGGGCCAACAGCCGGATAGACATCAATTTTTAGGGAATTTCTTTATGTGTGGAGAGAAGAGTCATATGGAAAAAAAGGTTCCCTCAGGTTAATCAGGGTGCGCAGGAGCAAAGAGGATAACGTGGGTATCATGCACCACAGAGGCAGCATCAGCAGTTGCCAACCCCATTAGGTATTGTATTTCTTACATTACCAGCTGCAGTCATCCACCTCAGGGGCAATAAACATAATTACAATATGAGATAGTGTACCGTGTCACACCTAGAGAGGGACAAGCACCAGTTCATGTGGTGGAGGGTATGTTCCCTATCTTTGGGCATGTAGGGTGCATTTTATTTTATTTGTTAGTACTAGCTTTGCACGTGAATTAAGGAGTATATATTTCGTATCTGACATAGTACTTTATATTAATTCACCCGTGGGTAGAGTGGAACCTATACGTTCGGTGTACAGAGGTATAGGGATTGATATTGGGAAACTTAAGTATATGGTAGGCCTACTAGTGTTAGATATGTCTCAGTATGACGTTATCTTAGGGATGGATTGATCAGCTGTGTACATAGCCTGTGTTGATTGTTTTGGTATGTCCATCATCTTTGCCATTCCAGGGTAAGAGATGTATTTCGTTACGATGCCTCGCCTAAGGTAAAGGTCGAGCATACATTTGTATGATATTAACGAGGAGACTTTTACGGAGGTCAGTGTTTTGCTAGACTCCATTATGATTGTTAAAGAGCTTTCAGGTGTATTTGGAGAGATTCTAGGGTTGCCCCTTGTAGGGAGATCGATTTCGTGATTAACTTTATTCTAGGTATGAGACCCATCACATGTGCACCGTATCGCATGGATCCTATAAAGATGAGAGAGATTAGAGATCAAATTCAACAGTTACTCAGCCAGGAGTTTATTGGGAGCAGCACTTCACCTTGGGGTGATCCAGTTGTATTCAATAAGAAGAACGACGGATTGTTCAGACTTTGCATTGAATATAGGGAGTTGAGCATGGTCACTATACGGAACAAGTATATGTTTCCCCGTATTGATGACCTATTCAACCAGCTAAGGGGAGGAGTATATTTTCCTAAGATCGATTTGAGGTCGGGGTATCATTAGATGAGGATTCGGGAGTAAAATGCCCTGAATACATCATTTTTTATTAGATATGGATCGTATGAGTTCTTGATTATGCCTTTTGGCCTGAACAATGCACCGAAAATGTTTATGGACCTAATGAATAGTTGTTCATAGACTTTCTAGATCAGTTTGACATTGTGTTCATAGACGATATATTGATTTATTCTAGGACCGCATAGGAGCATGCACAGCACTTGTGGATAGTCTTACACACATTACGAGACCATCAACTCTTTGCTAAGTTTGAGAAATATGGATTTTGGTTACGAGAGGTTTAGTTGTTGGTCCTCGAAGTATCTAAGAGGAGGATATTGGTGGATACAGGAAAGGTTTCTGAAGTGATGTAGTGGAGGTAACTTACTACATCGATGGAGGTGCATAGTTTTTTAGGATTGGTAGGGTATTACTATTGGTTCATTTGGGGGTTCTCGAAAATTGCCAGGTAAAGAATTTAATAATGAAGGATGTACAATTATTTTGGAATGATGCATGTCAACAGGTGTTTAGGCGAGAAATTGAACATAAGTCATTCTCAGATAATCATATCATGTATAGAATAGATATATGTCAAGTAAAGAGACAAAACACAAGATATAGAGTGGTTTGGTATTAAAATGAGCGTACGTCCACTTTGTTGCTCCACTCTCATTATATACACATTGTAGTAAATATTTACAGAGCCATGATAGGCGTATAGTACAGTTAAGAGAAGATAATACATGATTGTAGTAGGATAAGATACTAATACTGGATGTGGCCTGAAATCGGTGCAGTTGTGGCCAGGAGTGAGCCCCCAAGTCCGGTAGTCTCTAGAGATAGGGAGTAGAGTTGAGCAGGGCTTTGCCTACGAATTCTCTACCCCCCCCCCCCCCGAATAATGAGGTGGGAACTTATATTTATAGGATTAATAGAGGTGATATCACGTACCCATAGCACGTGACAAGTGCTTAAGTAAATGAGTATAGAGTTCCTCTAGAAGCTTGGACAGTTGTCAGGAAATTGGAGCGGAAAGGTTGCCGCCTTCCTGGAGCCAAGCCAGGTCTGAGTAGGTCGTGACCTGAATGAGCCCAGGCCACAATGAATGTGTAGGTGCCGTGGCCGGTCTGTACCCAGACAACGACCAATATTATCCAAGGCTGGCTTAGATCCAAGCCTAATACGACTGTGGGTTGCGACCTGTTTGAGCCCAGGCAGCGGCCTTTTGTAATTACCGCTCTACGAATATGGTGCATATTATAGGCATATCAATAAGCCCTCGAGCCGCAATGCCAAGAGATGACAAGTTGGGGCTGCGGCTGAAGTACGATACTGTCGCAAATACTGTCATACGTCGTTTCAAACTTCTCGTGCCCTCTTATACAAATGGATCCAGCCATGGTCTTCATAACGTTTTCCAAAATCTTGAGAGAAAATCAAAATCCAACCTATGTCAGTTCTTTATCTTGAGTTTTTCGACGAGAATCAGGCAGTGGAAAGAGGCTGAGCAACTGATTCTCATCAATTTCCAGGTAATTTTCAAACCAAAAACTTCCTTAGTTACTTTTTCAATTATTGTTCTATTAATTATCTTTAATGCTTTGCTCTTATCCATAATGAAATGAACCATTTGAGTCCACTAAGTGGATGAACTCATAATAATGGCTAATTTTGAATTGAATCGGATCCAATTAATGAAATAAACTACTAAAACCATAATGATTGTTCGAATCCCTTGAATTTGTTAGGATCTAAGGTTTGAGTTGAATTTGTTGGTTTAGGCTTAGGTTTTCAAGATTTTCCATTTCTGCTTATAAATTAAACTTGAATTTCGTAGGTTGGAAACATACCAAATCTGTTCTTTATGTTTTTCGTGCTCTTGATTAAACCCTTCGAATTATAGGTTTTCAATCTTTAGACAAGATAATTTCTAATATTAAGCTATTTGTGTGTCTGACTATGGTAGGTAGCACATTCTTGTGCTATTTTGGTGCGGCAGTATGTCAATACCTGCAATTATAGTGCCTCTGCCCCTAAGGCTTCGTTTTGAACTGATTGGCCGCAACCCCCCATTCTTTAATTGTAAGACTGCTACATGTAAAAGTATACTAATTGTTGATCTTCCCCGTTAAATATCATGTCGCAGCACATAGCTTGAACTAGGACGCTTTAGAATCTTAATTGTTAGGTCGCAGCCTGTAGCTAACTTTTGAACTTGGTTATTTGTAAATATATTGTATACGTCGCAGCCTCTATTTGAGGCTTCTGATCTTAGCGACTGCGGCACCTAACTGCAAGGCCCTTCTACTTTTCAGGTTTTGCTATGGCTCCATGAGCTGGGATCCTTCAGAGTTTTTGAACAACTTCTAGAGAAATCAATTCGGCACTTCCCCTCCAATTATTCTTCTGATAGATCCTTTGAAGGCTATTGGGCCCTGCACACTCAAAGATTGCCCAAACTGCGTAGTCCTTAACTCTGACTCCGTAGAATCCTTGGATTATAGGGACTGCACTGAGGTTGTAGCATCCATGAAAGAAGATACAAATTCTAGCATAAATCCCCAGGCTGAAGAAATTGATACGGCTACTATTGGGACTTCTGTTGTCCCAACTGAGGTTAGAAATATGCCTGGGGAGCCTTCTGGTCAGGCCAAGGACAAACCTCCCGCGTCCCTAAAGTACAACTGTATAATGAATGAAGAGTGGGTTACCCAAATTACTACGACACTTGAATTTCTGCTGTCAGTTGTATGCAGACTCCATTTCGCGAAACAGAGGGCATGTTCTGTGGGACCAGATGGGGTTGCTTTCCTCTGCATGCTTTTCTCCAAGGGTTGCGACTTCCAGTTCCAAATCCAGTCAGGAGAATTTTGGGCCAAATGAATTTGTCCCCAACTCAACTAGACCCAAATGCCTGGAGGTCCATTCTAGGGTCCATGTTGCTTTGGAAGAAGAAATTCAAGTGGGACATTACTCCCGTAGAGTTCTTCCACTTCTACATGCCTAAGGAAAACTCTGTGGATCTTTTGTGGTATTACTACTTCACGTTATGGAACAATAAGGAGTACTTATATACTGAAAGTCCTTCCAGTGTTAAAAATTGGAAAGGAAAATTTTCCTCCATATCTAGGGATGGTTGGGAGTGCACCCCAAAGAGGATGAAACGAAGAAGGCCTTTATGATGCCGCAGACATGGGGACGTCCCTCTAAAATAGGTCAAGATCTTTTTTTTTCACGGACTTTCATGCATGTACTTTCACAACTTTTCTCTGCAGGTTTTGCTAACAATTATTATTGTGTGCAACTCTTAACAATCTTCCCCTAAACATTAAAGTGGCCAAGCTTGTTGAGGACGTCGCGAGATTTAGGAACAAGTCTAAAAGGTTAAGCATGTTGTCTACTTCAAACAATATTTATAAACAAAGGTACTTCCCCAATAAATAATTGCCGAAGAAATAACTGCTTCACGTAGTGAATCTACCCTTGTATCTTATATTTTTACGGCTGGTATACTGTTGATGCTTTCATTTTAACATTTCTTCAATTGTTTTACTTCCAGGTGAGGAAATTGATCATAAGCTACTGAAATCTCAACTTACTGAGATGGATGAGTATGTGGCTGCCCTTAACCATGCCCCAAAGAAGGGGAAAAAGACAAAGAGAAATAGGGGGCCAAAGTCTGCCCTTACAGTTGAGCCCCCAGTCGAGGCTTCTTTATAGGTTGTGGCTTCAGATGGTACTGCGACAGGCGAACATCAATTTGGTGGAACTATCGCTGCAGGGGAATTATAGACTGGTGGTGCTGCGGAAACTGAGACGCAAGTTGATGATGATATTATTCTCGAACTTACTACATCAGGTCAAATATCACCTAGGGATTTTCACGATGGGCATAGCCCCACTCAATTATCTCTAACCCCATCGGCCCCTCTGCAGAGAGTAATATCTATTAATGCTGATCTTCCACCTCTATAAAGTCGGCCAAGTGTAGGTCCAGATGGCCATCCATGGCCTCACTTAAGGATCCCAAATCTTGAGTCTGCCTGGGATAAGACTTCCAGGGAGGTCCACAAGATGAAGAAAGTTGCAGATAATATTGGTCTAGACCGCCTTGTAGATGAAGACCATGAACATCTGGGGGAGTATGATCTCCACAGCTTGTTGAGGGTAAACTCTTAATTAAACTTAAATTCTGGCTATATTTCTCCATACTAAACATATTTGCATATCTTTCAGGCCGCAGAAGTTATTATGGTGCAAACATCCAAATATGAAGGCCTCTACAAGCTCAAACAAGCCGCGGAATTTGCATTAAAACTGACTTGGAAAAATCCAGGACCTCCTCATTTTAAGCTGGTAAGCAATCAAGTGCCGCGGCCTTAGAGGAGTAAAAAATGACTGCTGACGCCCAAGTTAGTGCTGCGGTCGAAGCTCAAAAGACCATAGAGAACAACCTTAAAACGGCTATGGATGACTTAGAATTTCCAAGGCACAGGCAGCTGAAGCTGCTCAGGTTACTACAGCTTTTAATACAAAACTTGAGCTACTATAAAAGAAATACAATGAGCTGGAGAAAAAGAGCATACAATACAGTCAGGATCACGTCTCAACCATTACTAAGAAGGATGATGATCATGCCGCAGCCTTGACTGAGGCTACGGACAAGGCTGTTGCAGCATATAAAACTTCAAAAGACTTTTTCCTCATTAATAATAAAGCCTGCCTTCGTGTCTTCTAAGAGCTGAGTCACAGGGTCATAAAAAATTTCCCTAATTCAAAAGATCAGATCATGTCTTGGAAGCTGGGGGCTGTCGAGCATGACTAGTGCGTGGCTGAAATAAGGGCTGTTGCGGAAGAAAGATCTAGAAAGATGGCTAAAGTGGTTACGAAAGGTGATTTTACGAAGATCGTGGCTAATGATGAAGAAGATGAAGCGGCGTATTAAGCTATATATTTTTTCTTTTCCTTGCACTGTAATATGTATTTTTATGAACAATCTTGTAAACTCCGAACTACTATTTCATATTGGGTTACGCCCCTTTTTTGCAAGATACAACCATAATCAATATATTTGCCTTTATATCTCCATACTTTTTATTCCTCTGCTTGCTTTAATATTTGAATGGATGCTTCATATCTATATACTTTTGACTTCCTTCTAGAATAAGACTGCAACCATTTTCTTTTTGCCTTGATATTTTTCATTCAATATTTGTGTTTATCATCCCCTAAGTCGCGGTGCCAAAGGAAAATGACTTTGGGTTATTATGGCTTAACTCTTTTACCCTGTTTCTTAATTTTTCCACAATTTTTCTTAAGACTTTGTGCCAATAGAAATTTTGAGTCTGCGACTGGTTTGCCAACTTGCCATGGCATTTGGGCCATCATTTTATTGTACTTTATGATGGGCTACAACCATCTATTCCTTGTAGCTTTCACATACTTCAGGATGCCAGTACCACATCACCTTTAGTCACTTTAATTACATGGGACATCTTCCATGACTTCCTTTCCACTGCCTCTTGAATGAATGAATGGTCATCTTAATGGTTGCAGCCACTATTATAACGATGATTGAATTCAAGTTTTGATTTAAATCTTTCATAAATCACATTCTCCTACCCTCAACTCCAATGTAAGCCTTTGAATAATGTACGACTGATAATCATCATTTGACCGCGATGACTTCCATAACTTTGAATGTTGGAAATTTCTTGTGATCATATCATCAGCTGCTGCAGACTTTGGTCAACGCCAGGAAAACTTGAACTGGCTACAGCCACATTGATAAAGTTGCGGCGTCTTTTATTTTAATTGCACTTGATTAGAAATGTTGCTACAAAAGTGGGGTCGCGGTTCATTAGGCCCTTGCCCCCTAAAAATGGGCTATTTTAGACGTACAGGACATTTTTAAGCCTCCCCAGGCTGATGTAGGCCTTCCCAGGCTAATGTACGGGACATTTTCAGGCCTGCCTAGGCTAATGTATGGGACATTTTCAAGCCTCCCCAGGGTAATATACGGGATATTTTCAAGCCTCCCCAAGTTAATGTACGGGACATTTTTAAGCCTCCCTAAGCTAATATACGGGACATTTTCAAGCCTCCCCAGCCTAATGTATGCATTCTGAAAGATGGGTGGGAGCAATTTGAGCATTAGAAGTTGATAGTAGCATATACCGAAGGATAATTGGCCTTATGAATATAAGAATATGTCCTCGAACCATGTGTGGCGTTGTAAGCCAATTAAGGTTGTCATTTTTTAACCATTGAATCATTCTCAAAATAAATAGTCTTCCGAGATAACTTGACATCTTGCCCTTGAAATATGTCTAAGATAAAAGGTCTTTTATGAGACAACAACTAATGAAATCAATGAATCAAGATATGGATAAGCAAACCTAATTTCATATATTCGTATATTCATGACTGTGTTAGGACAATACAAAGTTAAAAAGGAACTATTCAAAAAAGAATTCACAGAGAAAACATAAACATACAGTGAATCATAAGCATAGGCAGATATGAGGTATGTGTCCTGTTAGATTAGGCTGCATCCTTTATGGATCTTTCAGGAATTGCCGTAACATTCCTTGCTTAACCAGCCTCTCAATTTCATTCTTCAGAGCATGACACTGTTCGGTGAGGTGGTTGTGGTCTTGGTGAAATTTTCACCATTTATCCTGGTTCCTCTTAGGAGGTGGAGTCATCAGATTTTATGGCCACCTGAGTAATTTTTCCTCAATGCTTCCAAAGATATCCTCTGGGATGGAGTTCAGCAGTTTGTAGTTATCATATAGCTCATTTTCTTCCTCCTCTTTAGGGCCCTGGCCGCGGCCTTGCCTTCTGTGGCCACTGCTTTTAGCTGGGATATTTCTGCAGTTTCTGATGCTGTGGACTTTGGCATAAAAGTAAAGGCTGTGAACTCCAGCATGAAGACCCTTTACGCTAGGAAACTGATTTGGTCCTATAATGTCTCCTGGTGGTCATAGAGATGGTTGATGTAGTCATATAACCGAGCTATCTCTTCATTCTGTTCTGCCCTTGAGGCGGAGTTTCTTTCCATTTCTACATTGTTAGTCTTTAAAATATATATATTTTGAGACAAAACTAACAAGAGTGACTAGTGCAAGAAATATAAAGAAATGAACCAGGTATAGTAAGGGTGTAGGCTGCGGCTATTTGCCAATTTCTACTTATATGGCCACGGCATACTGATCACATGAAGCCACTGTCGTGACATTTCTAAGGGAGTTCGCTACAGTTGAATCTGAGGACAATTTTACCATATCCTCTCCCAAGTGATGAAATGAAGCTATCCAGTATCCTTCATAAGGGTTGTGGCACTCAGGAAATTTCTTGCTAGGTCGCATCTTGTTTCTTGCTACGTGATGTGTTTCCAATGACCCTCAATCTTGGCTCAAACCATCTAACAATCATGAAAAATAAGCTCCCCAAGAATCTACCTCGGATAGATCAGTCTTCGAGTGCTCCAAAAATGGCACAATCATGGTAGAAAATCCTATATCATAGGTTGAGAAAGTAGCAAACGAGCAAATAAAACTCATTCGTAGTTACCCACCTTTGCGAGGCTATTTCCTTTTGCATTTTTTAACGTGATCTTAGTAAGGTAACATCATCGGGGTATATAAAAATAGATCCAAGGTCATAAAAAGGAGACCCATGGACGAATCTGGATATATGTGATACCCATTTAAGGGTATATATACAAAATATGAGTTCAATAACCAAAATTCACCCTGAGATGATGACCCAAAGGATCCCCATGAATGAAATAAGGTGTTAAGAACCCTAAAATATAGAGAAACAAGATTGAAATACCTCGCTTCCCACAGACGGCGCCAAAAATGTTGATGCGAGAAATCGGACACAAGTCGTTCTCACATCATCATATCAAATATAGAATATACATAAGGCAATTAAAGAGACAAAACACAAGATATAGAGTTGTTCGACTATTAAAATGAACCTACGTCCACTTTATTGCTCCACTCTTATTATATACACGTTCTAGTACAAGTTTATACAACTATGATAAACGTATAGTAGAGTTAAGAGAAGAGAATACATGATCGTAGTATGCTAAGCTGCTAATACTGGATGTGGCCTGAAATCGTTACGATTGAGGTAGGGTGTGAAACCCCAAGTTCGGTGGTCTCTAGATAGAGGGAGTAGAGTTGAGCCGGGCTTCGCCTATGAATTCTCAATCCCCCCCCCCCCCCCAATAATGAGGTGGCACTTCTATTTACAGGAGTAATAGAGGTGATACCATGTAACCAAAGCATGTGATTAAGTGGATAAGTAGATGAGTATATATTTCCTCTAGAAGCTTGGACAACTGTCGAGAAACTGGAGCAGAAAGGCTACGACGTGTTTGGAGCCAAGTTAGTGTCTGACTATGCCACGACCTGAATGAGCCCAGGCCGCAGCGAATGCGTAGGTGGTGCGGCTTGTCTGTACCCAGGCAACGACCTTTTTTAATTATCGCTCTGTGGCCATGGTGCATATTCTAGGCATATCAAAAAACCTTTGACGAGAACTTAGGCTCCAGTACTTTTTCCCTCATGGAAGGATTGGTTACAAGGTCTTTACAAACACATCCTTGTGAGGACTTGGAGGAGTGTTGATGTAGGAGGAGAGTCCAATTGCTTAAACTTCCCAAAAGCTTAATTCTCATGAGGGTAATTACCCCACCCATATTTTGGAGCTAGCGGTCATGGTGTTTACTTTACGTATTTGGAGGCATTATTTCTTGGGATAGAAATTTTAGTTGTTCATAGACCATAAGAGCCTACAGTACTTACTCACTCAACAGAGATGCCTTGAGTTTGTGAAAGACTAACAGTTTGGTATCCAGTACCACTTGGGGAAAGAAAATATAGTGGTGGATGCTTTGATCCATAAGCCGATAGTTGAGTTAACAACGGTGTGGAAGGCGAACTGGAAATCACTTTGTACTGATGATGAGTTGTCACGTGACTTTATAGAAGTTCTCATCATCACACCCGAGAACATCATTTGAGCCGTGAAGGAACAGGAAGGGAACCATCTTTTATAGGATAAGGTCAAGCCGTTATTAGTAGAGGGAGCAGAGCAATATTCGATTGGCTCTGATGGCAGATTGAGATTCCAAGGTAGGTTTGTAGTTCCATAAGATGAGGAGTTATGGTGAATCATTATAACGCAGTCACAATTTACGGTACATCCTGATGGTGATAAGATGTACCAGGGCATGAGGCACCAATAACATAGCCATTTTTATGTCCAAATATGCCACATGTCAGGTGGTGAAGGTGAACCATTAGCGACCAATTGTAGTTCTACAACCTCGTAAGATTTTAATGTGGAAATGGGAGAGAATTTCCATGGATTTTATCACAGGGTTACCAACATCATAATGGGTACGTGATTCTATTTGGGTGATCATTGACCATTTGACAAAGGTTGCTCACTTTTTACCAGCTCAGATAGGCTATAGTTTAGAGCAGTAAGACAAGATTTTTCTTATAAAGATTGTGAAGTTGCATGGTGTACCGATCAGTATCGCGCTAGATATGGAAAAGACATTTGTGTCCTACTTTTGAAGGAGTTTTTAGCAGACATTAAGGGCAGAGTTGAGATTCAGTACCTCATATCAACCATAGATAGATGGTCAGACATAGAGAGTAAATTTAATGTTGAAGGATATGTTACGGATGTGCATCTTGCACTTCAAAGGTAGTTAGAAGCAGTACTTACCATTGGTGGAGTTTGCTTACAACAGTAGTTACCAATTTACTATTGGGATTACACCTTTTGAGGCATTATACAGGAGGCCTTGTCATTTACCCTCATGTTTGTTAGAAGTTGGGGAGAACAAACTTACTGGACCAGAGTTCATTTAGGATAACTCGAAGAAGGTAGATATGATTCGGGTCGGGATTCAGATTGCCCAGGATCGACAAAAATGTTATGTTGATGCGGATCGGAGGCACTTGAATTTTGAGGTAGGGAATTAGGTGGCAATTAAGGTGTTTCCCATGAAGAGAGTTATGTGAATTAGGAAGAAAGAGAAGTTAATGAAACTATGTGGGATCATTCCCTATTATCGAGAGGATTGGACCAGTGGCATATCGGTTGGCATTACCGGATCATTTATAGAGAATGCATGACGTTTTGCATATTTAGGCATAATGGAGTGATGAGGTAGCTAACCAGAACATAGACTTCGACGAGATAGAGCTTCACCCTGACACAACTTACAAGGATAGACCCGTAGCTATTATGGATCGTAGGGAGCATAGACTTCATTCCAAGGTTGTTCCTTTTGTATGTGTGCAGTGGGGCACCACAATGAGGATGAGTTAACGCGGTTGAGAGAGGACGAGATGCGCGAGATATATTTGGAACTCTTATAGTCAGGTACATTTCCAATTCCGAGGATGGAATTTCGTTATTAAGGGAAGAATGCAGTACCCCGTGTTTTCATAATATATTATTTTTGGCAGGATCTGATTAAATAAATTCTTGAATAAATTGCTTAATTATGATTTCATGTTTGTATGATTTATTTATGCATAAAGTGTTCACTCGTAGAAAATAAATTGTATGTTAATTAAATTATTGTTATGTGGTGATTAAATATAATAAAAGTTTGTAACTTGGGAATATATATTTTGGGTGCATTTCGGAGGGAAGTGGGAACTCGATTGGGTGTTGTAGGCATCTAAGTTTGGGACCGGGGCATAGGTATACCCTTAGGGGAGTTATTGGGTCATTCCGGATAGTGTTTCGGGCTTATTTGAGGGCCCAAGGGGGGGGGGGGTTAAGTGTAATACGGGATTAGGGGTTAGAAGATGATAATTATCAACCTAAAAGTCTATTACCATCCATAAGAAATCAACTCTAGCATCCCCACACCCCATTGGAGAAGTTACCAAGGCTAGAGAATGGAGAAATAACAAGGATCCAAGAGGAGAGACTCCAATCCTCAGTTTTAAGGCAAGAATTCTCTTGCTAAATCAATTACAATCTGTTTCTTAATTCATTTATACATTTTCTCATGAAAATTCTGGATTAATTGGATAAATTGATAACTTTGATTAATTTGAATGAACTTTATGATTCTTAGAATAAATATTGAAAATAAGGATGTTTAAGGATTAAACGATTTGGTGACAAACTCGAATTTGGTATTGTGTTATTTGGAAATTGATCCTTAGAATACCTATTATAGGATTGTTGTATTGATGGTTACGATTCATGTGTTGATCCCTTAAATCTAAGAATGATTAGGTAAAAATTAAGATTGAAATTGGGTTAGATGGACTCAAGTGTTAGATGTAATTTCAGGGACTATGGGGGCACGATCTCATGTTAATTTGGGTAGATAATCAAATAAAAAGTGTTTTTATATCATGAGATGTAATTCTTATTATAAAAATGGTTAAGACAATTGGAAGAAAATTAAATTTAGAATAGTGAAACTCATATAGAGAAAATGTAGCAGTTTCGGCTTCTGCCAGAATTTGAATCATTTCGGCCTTCTAGGTGAATCAATTTCGTCTGGGGAGAATCGATTCGTACCTAGATGTGAATCGATTCGGCCTTTGGGCTTGGGTCAGGTTGAGATCGAGGAAATGTTCGGGTGATTTTTATGAACTTATGCGAGTTGTGGGAGGTCATCCAAGTGAGTGGATAATTAATTAAAAATGGTTTCGTGTCACTATTTATTATTTGAAAAAATTAAAAATTAACTAGATGGTTAATTCTTAAAGTAAGGATATTATTTGGATATTGATGAGACTCATTAGGAGTAATTATAACGATAATTACCAATATATATTATGTGTTAACATATGTATATATTATTTGAATGAACGTACCCACGTTCTTAGATGACCTATCGGTTAGGGGTGCGTACGTCCTGTTCTCGGAGCATGCGTCAGCATAGGTGGGCTAGGCGTTGTATAGGTCATTATTTTAGTCCCTATGTGGAAACACCACCTACAAGGCAGTAGGTGGAATGGCTGGAATCCATTATCACTTTCGGGGGGTTTGGAGCGTGCAATGGTGTACTGCATAGGAACCTCCCTGCTTGTGTGTATTTTGTGATGTCCATTTGGATGAGATACTCCCCTTGACTTACTGATAGAGCGTGAATAGGACACTGAAGGTAGATGCCTTTGTGTGTATTATATATATAAGGACATAAATAATTATTAAAATTAATTTTGAACAAAGTCATGTGATCTAATGACATAGACAGTTATTAATGAACTCAATACTATATCAGTAGTGTTGTAGGGGTTACTCTTGGAACTAGAGGTCTATGTGTAGATGGTTAGCTTCAGTTTATGAATTGTTCTAGATGCATTAAATATAATCTTATTAGAATAAATATCAGATTTTATAATTGGGACTTGGGTTGATATGCATGTAATATTAAACTTCGATGACAGGTGAGATACTTTCTGCATGCGAGTGAGCATGGGAGATGTATAAGATGAATTAACTACTTAATTGCATATTGATTTTGTAAGTTAATTCTTGCAACTTTAGGGCACTGGCCCAAATTATAAAATATTTTTCTCCCACGTTTACCTAGACGGGGACAACAGGGCTGACAGGAGATTAGACTTGCAGTCGTATTTTCTCATCAGTTATTTCAGTTCAATTGTCTCTAGCATAGGTTGTTATTTCCATTCTAGTCATTTTATTATCTGAGAGATTGTATGGGCATAAGCTCGAGTTTTATTATATTCAGTCTTTATAAATATCAGTGATACTTATGATGGATGTTTATAACGTTTGGGAGATTGGATTTATTTACTATCCGTTATTATTCAAATGGTTTTATTGTGCAGGTTTCATTTAAATATTTTAAATGTCATATTATGGTCTTAATGCTGAGAATGGTATAGATTGTTAGACAATCCTAATCTTCAGCGTATTATGTTTGACCAACCTTTACATGAAAAGTGCAGGTTGTTACACCATTGTCTAGAAAGTGAAAGTAACTTCAAGAGAAATTTTTTCATCCAAATTCTCCTCTATGAAAACAGTTTTCCTCCTCCTCCACTAAACATGGAGTAAAATGCCCTGGTCATAAACCCCCTTATTACAACTTGAAACCTGTAATCTATCCACTATCTTTGGTGGAGTCCTTGGTCTAACCAACAATTCTAATAACTCATCTATCTATTTTAACTCCCATTATTTAATCCTCCTCCTAAATTTGGTGTTCGACACCATACTATTTCCCATTATCTGAAACATTATCTTCCACTAACCCCTCCCTTTCACTTGTTATAGGACAAAGGCTCAGAAATATATCATCCATTGACAACTCCACAACCCACCAATCTCTTGGACACCTATTTTTTTCCCACTACCCAAGTGAAATGATGTGTTATTGAAACATTCTCTCCAACACTTTTCAATATATTTCCATAAAAGCACCCCATCCAGATATTACCCCTACCCAGACCCCCACTCATTATGACTGTAACCAAATCTTGCCACCAATACCCTCCTCCATAAGTTATGTTCTTCTTAAGGGAATATCCATAACCATTTTCGTATATAATCTTTATTCACTAGGGCTAAAGTTTTTATACTAGTGTCCCCCTTCCTTAAGATCTTACATACATCCTCCCAGTTCACCAAGTAATATTTAAACCTCTCCTCATTTCCTCTCCACAAAAGTCCCTCATGAGTTTTTCTAATTCTTTTTTGTACAAAAAATGGGATTTGGAGAATGGACATGAAATATGGGGAGGGGAGGGGGGGAGATTGGACAAAGTACTTTTAATAAGAATTACTATGCCCCCTTTTGACAAATATATCTTGTTCCACCCTATTAGACTCCTCTCCACTTGTTCTATCACAGAATCCCAATCATCCTTGGATTTGAAAGAGGATCCCAATGGAAATCTAAGCTAAGTGGAGGTAAGGTTCCCCACTTTACAACCAATCACCTCCGCCAAATGATTAATCCTCACCCATCCCCCACCAAGATAATATCACACTTACCAACGTTAATATGCAATCTCGATATCGCCTCAAAATCGGTTCGTACGAGTTTTATTTCCCTTACTTGATCTTTCTCATCTCCGAAAAAATTATGGGGTCATCCGCAAACAAAAAATTGGAAACTCTTATAGTGGGGACTTCCTAATAAAAATTCTTTAAGTTCCTTTCCCTCTATGCTCGAGCTAAAAGTCAACTCAATGCCTCCATGGCTATGATAAAGAGAAATGGGGAACGAGGATAACCGTGTCGAAGGCCCCTAGAACTCGGAAAAAATCCTTAGGAATAACCATTAACCAATAAAGAGGTTGGTCACTTATTATGAATTTTACATAGTAGAGTGGGCGAGGATCTTTGCTATTATGTGTGTCACTTTTAGTAATTTGCATGATGTGACCCACCACTCCAATAAAGAAAAACGAATTTATATATTTTATCTGAACATGATGTGAAATCTTATTTTTTCAACCAACACAGACACGACTCAATTAAATGTGACACGACATGAATTCCTATTTTTTTTACCAAAGATGAATTCGACCTAATTAAAGTGCAATATGATTCAAAATTTTATCACTTAACTTAACACGAACAAAACACAAATAAGAACAAAAAAACATTTTTTTTTAACCAAACACGAATACTCCAATTGAGAAACCGGGCAACACAATATTTTGTTTGAGTTAAAATCAACATGACCCAAATAAAAACGATACAACAAGACGCTAAATCCTTTTTTATACAATATACGAACACAATCCAATGATATGCGACAGGAGACATAACATTCGGGTTTTTTTCTTTTTTATTTAGATGACATTTGGGCCACCTAATAAATTTATAGTATTTTACAAATACTTATTTATAATTGAAATATAATTCAAAATGGGTGAGAGGGAAATAGGAGAATACTTCCATCATATAATGGATAATGATCCTTTTAATAAGAAACATTTCATTTTTTTATAATAAAACGCGGTTTTAGTTTTTATTAGGGAAACACCCTCCTTACCAGATAAAGTAGCCACATCAGTCGTTGTAATAATCTCCATTTTCTTACGTAAAGGTTGGCCAGACACGATACGCCAAAGATGGGTCTTGTTATTCAATTTTTATCATTCTCAACATCACGATAATAAAATATTTATTTATTGTCAAAATTTAATTAAACTGAAGTTTCATAATTTAATGAATATATAACAGTCCTACATCCACAGTCTAAGTAATGAAATAAAAATTCAACATAACATTTCAATTTGAATAAAAAGAAAATAAATGTCAGGCTTATGCCCTTACAATATTATCAGAAAAAATAAAACTGAAAAAGAGGAACAACGTAGTCTATAATCAATTATATGATGTCCGATATGCAAGGTAAGACTGCAAGACTAGTCTCTCGATAGTCTTGTTATCCTTGTCTACGAGTACCTGGGTGGGAAACGTTTATAATTTTTGGTCAGCGCCCTAGAGTGTTCAAGAATTAACTTACTAAATTTATTTTGCAAAAGTACAGTTAATTTAAAGTGAACATCTCCGATCGTCACTCACATGCAATAAAAATATCACCCCTCATTTAAGAGCATTACTAAACATACAACCACTCAAGTTCAAAAATAAATACCGTATAAATGTGTCAACTTAATAATAAGGACTTATCCAACATAATTAACATACTGCAATTGAACCATTTACATTTCTAGTTATTTCTACCCAAAGTACCCTAGTCACTACCCATAAAGTGACATAACAATTTATCATGCATACTATATAGTATTAGGTATGTGTTTTACAATCTATATCATTAGACTAGGAATTCATCTTATTCATTTCAATTAATTTGTATATATGTCCATATATATGCGACACTAAGGCATCTACCGATAGTGTCACGTTCGTGCTCTATCGGTAAGCTCGAGGGAATCTCCTATCCACCATGGACATCACAATACATAAGAAAGTGGGGTGGTACCTACCCTGTCACACCATTGCAGTGTCCATACCAAGCAGTGTCACATGGATTCCAACATCAACACTTAACTCCTATAAGTGGTGTTGCCACGTAGTACCTAAAATATGACCTACACTACAACTAGCCCACTTGTGCCGACGTGTGCTTCGACTCCGAAAGCATGCAAACCCAGCCCGATAAGACGGTCCACAGATATAGGTATATCCACACAAAACATAGATACATATTACAATATGTAAAGGTAATTACTCTATAATTACCCCTTGGATGTCGCATAGGCATTTTTTGCAATTATCCTCATTTAATAATCAATCCACACATGAATTATTAAATAACCTTTCTTTCTAAACACAATCAAACATCTAGTTAATTCCTCCCGGTAATTACATCATAAATTACCCTTTAGTTTCATTGTATTAAATTTCCTGTAAACGACCTATGTCCATAGTTTACCATCTCGTAAATTATTAACTTTCCTTTCTTTTGTAGAATATAATTAACCTCCAGGCTAATTTAATTCTCATGCCTATTAGTAACACCACTAATATATTTTAAAGAAATCTCCCAATTATCCGTACATGATCCCACCAACTCGTATGAACCCTTAAAATTTCCCCGTATAATATACCGTCCCTATACCCGTATATATATATAATCAGAAAACGCAGCTAATTCGTGCATATCACCCGAAGCACTAGTCTAAATGTACCGAGTCTACTCCTGACTCTCGAATATTTAATTAACCACTAATATTCACATAATTCTGCAAATTCGTGCCTAAAATAAAGTCCGTCCTGAAATTACTAACTGAAGATTTTAGTCTTTGACACCCTTCCGTAGAAAATTCATAACTAATTCAAAAGAAATCAAAAAATACGAAACTATCGGCCACACGTTCGTAATGAAAAAATATAGATTCATGACTTGGGCTAAGTAAGGGATCCAAACTGGTTTAGTCTAGGGGCGAACTGATTCTCCCCTGGGCGACTTCACATCTTCCCCAAAAATTTTCAACAAAGGGTATTTCTAATCTTTCAACCAAACATAATTCCAATAGTTTGATCCGTAATGTAATTATTCAAATAGGTTCCCATGAATTTTTTTACCCTCTTAGGATAATTTATTACGTGTTTTAATACCATATTCAAGTTCGAATCATAGAATTTCAAGTTATAAGGGTGTTCATGCAATTTTAGATTTGTGTCCATAAATCCTCTAACTTCTACAACATGCAAGGGTTATAATTTATAGGAATTTAAGAACCTTAATCATTGATGAAATCTTATACATGTAAATCATCATAATAATCATAACAAGGGTCTCATAACATGATTTTCTATCAATTTAAACCCTTATAATCTACCCTTATAAATTCTAGATTTATATTCTATTATCATAACCAAACCCTACATAAATATAGTTGATGTCATCATAAAATCATCACAAATTCCTAAGTTTCTATAATTTCTACATAGGATAGAAGACACGGTGAATTAAGATATAATTGGGACTAAATAAAGTTAGCAAGATAATTCTTGCCTGAGTTATTTGAGAATTTCTTGAATCTGCCTCTAGAATCCTTGCTCTCCCAATTCCACAATTGCGGTTATTTCCTATCTCTTACCAAATTTTTAATTAGGGTTCTTGGATATATGATAGGGAATTCCTTAATCTCCTAATTTATATAACTTAAACACAAAACCCGAGTTGGGCCTTAGGCCTAAACATTAGACCCCCAAATGGACCGAACTAGCCCAAAAACCTCCTAACTCATATATATATACCCCGAGACCATTTCTAAAGTTCTAAAATGCCGTAATGAGTTCGTAAAACTTCCCAAAGTGCGTCCCGATTATTTTTATTCCATAAGTATGTTTTTCAATTGTGACATGACACATATAATCATTTTTATTCCAAAAATAAAATCCAATTAGGATTTATTCAAACGAGTAAAGTCCAATTCACATAATCATAAATAGTAACAAGTTCAATTATTCATGACCTTAATAAATTTCACTGAATCAAATTAATTACTACCGAATTTTATTTTATTCTAAAAATTCGGGGTATTACATTCTTCCCCCTTAATAATGGAATTCCGTCCTTGAAAACACGTAACATTATCAAATATGAATGGCATATATACATCCAATGTATACCATTCACACCAAGTATATCTATACAACAAGGTATACCACCACATATGTAAATGCATAAAAATTTAACAATCTCATTATCTAACTTCACTCAACTCCCGACAATTGCCAATTTCGTGCGTGAGACGTCTTGCAAGAGAAATCCAAATAAGAGACCATCCCGATACAGTACTAAATGACTTAACCGGCTGTTGATATCCTCCGGTCCAAGACTTAAAAGAAAATAAAAATAAACGTTTACGTTAATAATGTTAATTACAGTTTGTACCCATTGCCAACGAAAATCTCATCACTCCTAAGGGATACACTAAATCCCGATAAATTTAGCAGGTTGGTAATACCAAGAACATCATGTTTGTTTTTACTCATATGATAAGAAATCCTTTGTCCATTCTTAAGTCTAATAGAACGCTTAATCCCTCTTAAGCCTCCAAAGACCGACAATTTCCCACAAGGGCTACCACTGCCCATTTTCGATGACATTGTCATTGTAATAACATGGTTTATAATTGTACACATCATCATGTAACTTAGAATATCACTAGTCTCAACACTCCCAAAGGAACTAAATACAAATGCTTTCCACTTTGCATACCCCTGACATAAATTAGGACATTTCATCGATGGATACTTATCGCATTTATTTATCCCTCAAAATATACCGTTATTAGTATTTAGTCTACGTTTGTATCCCGAATCTAACATTCATTGTTTCTTTATTTTCTAGATATACTTTAGTACCCAGTCCTAAAATCTTCACATTTTTTGCCTACTCTCGATAAGGCAACTCTTACCAATTCATATAGATCCTGCGTCTATAATCCCAGTCCCCATATAAACTCTCACTATATAGAGTTTAAAACTCCTTTTAACCCTCATGGGTCCTATGATACTACCTCCAGAAGTTTATAATTGGACATCTACTTGTCCACTTATCCGCCGTAGTGCATTAATGAAACACACATCTATGATGCACAAGCCACACATACTCGTACAAGTTTTCTAATTGGGTTGTTGCTCCTCATATTCCAAAATTACATGGTGACCCTGCTCCTATGTCCAAACAACCGCACTTGATTTTTGTCAAAATCGCGAATGATGTAACAACACAATAAATCTTGCCCAACTTGAGCACATCATCAATTAATGCCCTCTACTCATAATTTTTCCACCCACAATATCTCTCCTCAAAAATCCCATAATCGTATCACTACACGGTTCTATCTAAACTTTATAAAAATCATCATGCCAATTCAAAGTTTTCATCGCCATCTATTTTACAATATTGTTACTTTTCATCACTCATGTCCTTAATACGAATATAAACTCGCAACCGGCTAACCATCCCACGTAGCCTTCCCCTAATTTATGTCATCATCAACATATAGTCCATATCAATACTTCGAACTAGAAAATCACCTCTAATAGACAAACTTACGTCGTCGGCCAAAAATCATCATCACATTCACTATGAGAATTCGTAGTAGGGGATCTCAATTGCCCATGAATAATAGCTAGAACACATAAGGCATTTATAGAACCCATCAACCATGAAGCCCTCTCTTAACATAAGTAATAACAACTTATGGGGCACTCACTTGCCCACTATTATCCAATGTCTAGAGGAGAATATTCATATAATTTATCCGTACATGATAAATCACATTAACACTTCCATATGGAATGAGATCTCTCACAACTAACACTAAATACTAGTGAACACCAACCTATAATCCATGTGGTTGTGCCAACAGTCAATCCACCTATAAAGAGACAATTCTCAACAATATCATCATCCCAAACAAAATACATCACCATACAATTCAGAGATATTATGAACATCATACTTTAGTATATCTATACTACAACAACTATGTTAATAGCCAACCCAACATCATCACATCAGTGAACCCACTCTTAGCCAGGCACTACCTCTCTAACCATACGAAACCGGCATCTATAACCCCAATGCCCATAGAAACGTCCACCATATAAAATCTATAAAATGGCAATCGAACCATCCTTGGTTCTACTCTACCACACCTAGAATACACATTTGGGTAACTAGAAAACATGTTGACACACCTCACATGTTGAAAAATCAAAATTACAACTCACCTTTGTGGTCCTCCCTCTCATCTCAACTTGCCATTTTGTAACATCATTCCTGTTTTTCCCTAATTGTCTCTAGTAGGAGTACTCTGTATCCTATATCCGAAATTACAATTCTTAATCAAAATATGTCCTTTCTTTGACTTTCTTAGAACCCACTTGTTCCTAAATCTTTTTTATATCTGATACACTCACAAAATACACATCTATAATATAATGCACATGTAACTCCATTCTCATGCAATTTATCTAATTGGGTTCTCTTAACTCGAACCACCTAAAAAATCAATTTTCTCTTTTCCAATTTCCACTCACACATGTATACTACGAATTATCTAACTAGTCTCCACCCCCTATGATTTGACCACACGATGAACATACTATTAAGTCCAAACACTCTCATTTTATCATCACTGAGCTCACAAACGATTTTTCCATGAGTATTGCTCCAATCTGAGCACAACACCAATTTAACTGGTTAATTAGAGTTAATCCCCCTTAAAGTTTCATCAAAATCCTTATATTTTGCAAAAACACAACAATCCATTGCTCTCTCTCTTACATACACAAAATTTCATAAGGTCATTCTACTGGGCTAAATTTCCATCATAACCCAGATTATCATAAGTAAAGTCCAAAATTCCAAATAGCTCCTCAACAACTAAAATCCCATTATATCTTCAAAAATGGACTCCATATGAAAGACATTCACTAACTTGTACCCCCCAAAAGTCTTTAAGTTGCATAATTGACCACTAAATAAAATAATTTCTCATAGTAATTTCACAACTATAGTTAACACCCTTATCCAACCACTCATTCCACGCTTGACCACTAACTCACAATGGTCCCCATTTCCATGCTTTTCTAATCTTAAATACTCAAGAATTCTTACTAAAGCTCAAATGAAAGTGAACGACATCGACAGACACGTCATCGTGATATCGGATTACAAAATCCTATAATGGGCTCTAGACACATCAAATAATGCTCAGCAGAAGACGAAATGTACACAAAACAGATCCTAAGGGCACTAGAACGTGGATTCTTTGATACCAACTATAACAAACCCCATTTCCTCACGTAACGATTGTCCATACACGATACGCTGAAGATGGGGCTTGTTTGTCAATTTTTATCATTCTTAGCATCACGACAATAAATATTTATTAATTCTCACAATTTAATTAAACTAAAGTTTCATAATTTAAGGAATATCAAATAGTCCAACATCCACAGTTTAAGTGATGAAATAAAAATTCAACATAACAACTTCTCAATCTAGATAAAAGGAACATAAACGTTGGGCTTATGTCCTTATAATATTCTTAGAAAAAAATTGAAATAAAGGAACAACCTAGTCTAGAATCAATTATATGAAGTTCGATACGGAAGGTGAGACTACAAGACTAGCCTATCGATAGCACTACTATCCCTGTCTATGAGTACTTGGGGGGAAAACTTTTATAATTTTGGGTCAACCCCCTAGAGTGTGAAAGAATTAACTTACTAAATTTATTTGTGCAAAAGAATAGTTAATTCAAAGTGAACATTTCCCATCATTACTCACATGCATTAAAAATCTCACCCCTTATCTAAGAGCAATACTAATCGTATAACCAACCAAGTCCAAAAATAGATATCATATAAATGTGTCAACGTAAATATAAGGATGCATCTAGAATAATTAATATTCTGAAATAGAATATTTACATTTCTAGTTACTTCTACCCAAAGTACCCCAGTCACTACCCATAAAGTGACATAACAATTTATCATGTATACTAGATAGTATTGGGTCTGTGTCTGTGTCTTATAGTCTACATTATTAGACTAGGAATTCATATTATCCATTTCCATTAATTTATATATATGTCCTTATATATATGCGACACTAAGGCATTTACCAATTGCGTCTCATTCATTCTCTATCGGTAAGCTCGGGGGAATCTCCTATCTACCACGGACATCACAATATACAAGCAAATGGGGCGGTACCTACACAGTTACACTATTACACTGCCCATACCAAATGGTGTCACATGGATCCCAGCAACAAAACTTAACTCCTATAAGTGCGCTGCCATGTAGTATCTAAAATATTACCTATACTACGACTAGTCCACTTGTGCCGATGTGTGCTCGGTCCCGAACACGCGCAACCCCAACCGATAGGGTGGTCCACGAACATAGGTATGCCCACACACAATATAGATACATATTACAATATGTAAAGGCCATTACTCTTTAATTACCCCCTGGCTGCCCCGTAGGCATTTCTCGTAATTCTACTAATTTAATAATCAATCCACTTATAAATTATTAAATAACCTTTTTTTATAAAACACAATTAACCATATAGTAAATTTCTTCTCATAATTACATCATAAATTACCCCTTAGTTATCCCATATCAAATTTTTCGTAAACGACCTATGTTAATAGTCTACCATCTCGTGAATTATTAATTTTATTTTCTTTTATAGAATATAATTAACCTCCCTGTTAATTTAATTCTCATGCCTATTAGTAACAAAACTAATCTATTTTTAATAAATTCCTCGATCATCCTCACTCGATCCCATCAACTCGTAAGATCTCCTAAAATTTCCTCGTATAATATACCGCCCCTATACCCGTAGATATATATTATAACAAAATCCGGCTAACTCGTTCCTACCACCCAAAGCACTATCTTAAATGTCCCTTGTCTACTCCTGATTCCAAAATACTTAATTAACCACGAATTGTAACACCTCGTGATTTTGAGGATTTAATATTAAATTATTTTTGGGAGTTATAAAAATATTTAAATTGGAGAAACTTAAATTCATGAGTTAGAGAATTTATTTGAGTGAGCCGAATTATTTATAATTGGCGACTTTAAGTTTGATTGTCCGAATTAATGTGTGTCGCATTTTCAGGTTGAATTTGAAAATGTCAAAAAGTATTTCGGATGGCAATTCCGAGTGCGCGGTTGCGTCCGAATGGGTCGAGATAGTCAGAAAAGAGTACCCGGGGGTGGGGATTGAGTCTCGGGATATTTTTGGGCATAGACGGGCCCACACGACATGAGTTGGGCCATTTTAATTAGGCCCAAATGGACAAAAATGGGATTAAGGGTTTTTAACCTAAATGGAGAAGTGTTAAACAGTAAACACAAATTCTAAGCCTAGGGCTTGAGAGAGAAATTGGGGGAAAGCAAATCAAGAGCCAATTGGGGATTATTGGAGTCGAATTAAGGGAATACACCAACGGATCAGACCCTAGGAACAATTCCAGGCAAGTGGTTAACTTGCTGTAATGTGTAAATGGTGATATCCAATTCATATTTTAGTGATGTGTAAACTAAAATTCGTTTTGGGGATAAATGGGTACAAAATGGGATTTTGTTAATGGATTACTTGGTTGAGATTCAAAGTAACAAATAGGTGTATTATATATCCCTAAGTAAAGATAAAATGAAATTTGAATATATTTGATGATTAACATGGAATATTTATGAGTTCTTGGATGAAGAACATGAATCTTGAATGACTTAGGGTTTAATTGATGAACACAAGATGTCAATATGCCAGAATTTTTTACACAACTTTAAACGTATGCCATTTGAGTTGTACTTCGAATTAGAGTGTGAACCATACATTCCTGGAAATTTATTTCTCTTAGATATCCAATGAACATTGAATCAGGTCAAAAGGAGTTCTGTAGAGGGAGCAATCGACATTTTACTACAGGGTGTCTGATCTGTCAACATAGTAATCAGCCAGAATTTTGATGTGACTTTAAATGTGTGCGATTTGAATTTTACTTAGAATTAGAGTGTGAACCATACATTATTGGAAAGGTATTTCTCTTAGCTATCCAATGAACTTGGAATCAGGTCAATCGGAGTTCTGTAGAGGGAGAAGTCGAAATTTTACTACAGGGTGTTTAATCTGCCAGAAAATTTGAGATTTTTCTTTTTAAGCCTCAAATGTCTAAAATATCGGGGAAGTGTTTGGGACCTTGATGAAATATATTGATGGAATAATGATATGGAATTAGGTCTATGATTTATTGATGGACTTTAATTTTGTGAGAGAGTTAAAGTGGAGATTCATAGGCTTGATTGTGACGTACTCTAGTTCGAGATGATAAGAATATAATTACGAAAAAGCGTGAGCGAGCTTAAATTCGTTAGGTTAGCGGGTTAACAAGGGTAACTACTGAATTGATATAACAAGGGGTAACTAGGACCCTTAGAATTGTGTGAATACTTGAATTAATACGAAAGTGAAATAAATTCGTAAAGCAAACAAGTACAGTGAATATTAGAGAGAAATATATTACATACAAGTACGAATAATTGGGTCGGTAAATACATACTGTTTTATAGGATTACTTGGGTTGTGAATGTCTATTGTGTGTTTCCTTGTGATAGGAACATAGAATCGGGATATATTAAGTTGCGGGCCAAGTGAGCGAGTCCGGGTATAATGGTTGGGCGACACCAAATATTAAATTAATTAATGTGAGATTAATTAAATTAGAGTCGGACTGTAGACTGAGGAAAGTATTAAATTAATGAATGTGAGATTAATTAAATTAGTGTCGGACTGTAGACTCGGGAACGTATTAAACTAATTAATGTGTATATTAATTAAATTAGAGTCTGACCACAGACTCGGATTGGTATTAAATTAATTAATGTGTAAATTAATTAAATTAGAGTCGGACTACAGGCTCGGATTAGTATTAAATTAATTGATGTGTTAATTAATTAAATTAGATTCAGATTGCAGACTCGGGAAGGTATTAAATTAATAGGTGTGTTAATTAATTTAATTAGAGTCAAACGATAGACTCGGGGAGGTAATAAGTTAATTGCGGTGTGAATTAAATATATTAGAGTCGGACCATAGAATCGGGAAGATGATAAATTATTAAGTGAGAAAATTAATTAAGAGAGTCGGGACATAGACTCGCAAAATTTCAGGCTAATGTTACGGATCTTTGAGTACACGCTAAAGTCGGGGTTTATAGTATATACATATACGGTGTAGTGATAGTATATATATATATATATATATATATGTGTGTGTGTGTGTGTGTGTGTGTGTGTGTGTGTGTGTGTGTTGTTCGTGCTATTAAAATCAGTGATTAGATATTTCTTTAATTTATATACTCTAGTGCTATCAAGGGAGGTTGCACGATGTGGGTGAATCTCCTAGCTTGAGGAGTAGGGTGAGTATATCCCCAGGTCATAGGATCTGGTATATGGGTGAGGGGATTATCTCACTTTCAGGAAAGGAATATGACCGCCTCCCCTTCGTTTATATTTTAGGCCAGGATGGTGAGCGATTCCAACTTGGGTAACTAGGTTATGTGAGCACACCTAGTGAGATAGTACTTTAGAGGGAATCATCCGGCGAGGGTATACTCGGAGGGATGGATATACGTATGTTATATGTGTGGATGTTTTAGTAAAGGTACGTATATAATGGTATTCAATATTATATGCGGGTAATAATACAGTGTGTGATGTATTTACTTTATATAACTTGTGACACGGTTATATGCTACTATTTAAGAAGGAGTTAATTAAGTTAATTGTGAGATAACTTATAATTCTAAAATCATTATACTCGGGTTAGAGTAGTATGGCAAGGGGAGGTTATACCAGGACTAATTGGACGGGGTAGTACAACTAGGTGGGGGTCAAGGTAACCGTTAGGTGTGCACAATAGTGGAGGGGTGAGAATGTCCACAAGGGAGTACGACACTAACTTAAATATGAAGCGCATTCATGCGTTTTAAATTACTGCAGTTAATTCACTTGCTAAATATTTTAAAAATATTTTGGGTTCTAACCCTTGCTATAAAACTATTTTCAAAACTTTTTAGGTGTCCAGCCACAGTGACGCCAGGATTGATATTCTAGTCCAGGGACACAGAGCTGCGACATATGTGGATGCTAGCATGAGTTTGGATTAGACGCATCGTTCATTCATTCCTAGAGTAGGAATCATTTATCAGTTTCAGTTTTATTTAGGGCTTGTCACCCAGTCTTCTCAGTATAGATTTCATATGTTTTTATTCAGGTGTTGGTTGTTTGTATTAGATTTCACTTTGGTGGCCGATGGTTTATTCGTTAAATTATTTAATTAATTATTCAGTTGAGTTTTATTCAGTTGTGTGAATGGTTTTTATTTATTTCCGCGTGTACTGTTTTGTTTAATTAAAAAGTTAAAATTGGCACCAGCTTTTGGAATACTAGGTGGTTAGTAAGTTTTAAAAAGTTTTCGATAGTGATGCTAAGGATAAACCAACTGGGATTCCTGTTTTAATTTGGTATAGGACTGATCACCCAGTATTTTATTAGGCGGGGTGTCACAGATGGTATCAGAGCATCAGGTTCCAGTGTCCTTAGGATCTGTGCGGATTTTCACATTTCGGCTTAGAAATCTTTGATATGGAGCCCTATCATAGGATTGTATTATTCTTATACGTATGCGCATTTACGTTCTTTTGCCAAATTTATATTTGAGGGTGAACTCTTACAATTCGATTCTCATTCCAGATGCCGCCCAGGAGAGAGAGAGAGAGAGTGAAGCTAGGGAAGTAGGGGGAGATGAGACTAGAGAGGCTCGTCAGGAGCAAGAGTTACCGCAGCAACTGCCATAGATGATTTCGGCAGCACGGATAATTGAATTAGTGGCACAGTCAGTTGAAGCGACGGTAGTCACAATGGCAGGGTAGTTTCCACAAGATCAGCCACAAGTGTTAATGACGCCAGATGTTCAGGCTCATGCGGGGCCATCGGGGGTGGTAACAAGTACGAGAGGTTTTTCAAGAGTGGGCACCCACCAGAGTTGTGAGGGGGTTCAGATGTAGTTCTAGCGTGTCAAGGAAGAGAGATATACAGCATCACCTACGCATGGGAGATTACGATGAGGTGCGGAAGCAAATGCTAGCCACTTTTAGTTTAGTGGGAGCAGCGCTATAGTGGTGGGAGTCGATCACCACAGTTGAGGAAAGGGATACACTTGCTGTTGCAAAGTTTTGGGTGCGGTTTGACCGCATGTAATTTCCTCCAGCGATTGAGATCGAAATGAGGAGAACATTTAAAGAGGTGACTCAGGGGGACCGTTCCGTGGCCGATTACGAGGAAGAATTTACTCATTGGCAAATTTTGTACCGGATGAGGTAAACGATGAAGAGATAAAGAAAGTAAAGGTTTATGGATGGGTTAGTCTGGAAAATCAGACAACATTTAATTGGTAATTCCACATTAGTATCTTATACTATTGTCGTTAACGCAACACTCCATCACTGTCAAAAATATCGCTTCCACGTGAAAGGAAGCAGGAAGAGACTGGAAACTAGCCAGTCGGATAAAGCAGGAGGGAATAGTACTAGTGGGGTATCCCAGCAGAAGACAGGGGGAGATCAGGGGTAGGATTCTGGCAGGAAAATCATGCCAAACGACTTAGAGCTGGAGGCTATCGGCAGGATGGCCAGAAATTCCAACAAGGCCAGCAAGGAAGGGATCAGTGGCAGGGTGAATGTATTAGCAGGTGTTTCGTTTGTGGGGAAGTGAGACACATGAAGAGAAATTATCTTAAGCTAGGCAGGGGAAAACTATAGGACGAAGTCCTGGATGTATAGCCACTAAAGTAAGTCATGGGTGCTTTCGGGCAGGGAGAAGATGCTCCGGAACCCGAGGATCAGCTGTTACAGCTGGAGTATGGAGGTAATTATTTTTACCCTATGTACGTGGGGTATATTTTTGAGTGACAAAGAGGATGTCACTATATAAGACTTATTTTTCTCTTTCACTAGAGTTCGCAGGTGAGTCGAATCTAGTGGGTGCATTGGCTGTAGCAGCCATAGTATGTGGATAAACTTTCTGTGGGGTAGCGGAGTTTCTTTGGTATTTTTCACGGGAGAGTGGAGGTGTACACTGAGTGAAGGTTTGAATTATGTGAGAAGTTACTACTTTCGAGAATTATGGGAGTAGGGTTGATAATATTTTTTTTATATCGGTTGGATAGCGATGGAATTTAACTATTATGGATAGTGGTGTTAAGTTTTGGTGTTCACGACACCATGATATGTTTGGTACCAGGTATCACCTGAGAGGGCGTATAGCCTATATATATGTGTGTATATATGTTATATTGCGTGGTGCGATAGGCACACAGTGAGGTCTTGTGTTCGTACATTTTATCCCGGTGAGGTCTTGTGTTCACACTAATATTCACATAATTTGGCTAATCTGTGCCTAAAATAAAGTTCATCCCGAAATTACTAACTAACGATTGTGGTCTTGGACACCCTTTCAAATAAAATTCATAACTGATTAAAAAATCAAAAAAATACGAAACTGGATTATGTTAATAATTCAACCAATCAGGTTAGAGGGTCACCATGATTCACTTTGAAAGTGAATCTCCAAATTTAAACTTAAAGTGCTACTAATATTTGGGAAACCCACCTCTTTTACAAACCTGGGAAAAATTGGGATGCTCAACTTGGGATGTTAACAAGCCTCTCACATGGAGGCATAAGTATAGATGGACCGCCTTTTGTGGCCCCATCGGATCTCATGGTCGTGCTTCACGTGGCAAGTGCTTACTACTAACATATGAGACAGACGAAAAAACCTGTTACAACTTTTGTCCCATGTTAATAATCATGCTTTCCTTTTTCAATTGTCCAAAGCTAATAGTTGCCTTTTTTTAATATAATCTAGACCAAATTCCATGATATTCAGCAAAGGCTTGATCTTGGCCATTGACTAAGTGAATTATTAAAAATCGTCATTACCAAATATCGACTATTGATTGGGTACGGAGGTAGTAAATATTTAGTAGGGTAAATTAGCCAAGACCCTTTGAACAATTTATGCATTTCACCGAGCCCATTTCAAACCAATGTTTAACATTTTTATGTATAAAATCAAGTTTTGTCAACATATTTTCATGGAAGGGGGATTGGATGAAAAAATCAATAGTTCAAGGGGTCTTGATGAAATTTACCCTATTTTTTATTTTATTTATGGTTTTTGCACTTTATACCTTAAAATAATCCAATTAATAGACTTACCCGTATATGCATTAACCCCCTTGTACGTACTCATTACACATTTAATGTGTGCGCGCCCGCCCAAGGGGTGGGGGTGGATGTCTAATTAATAAATGTGGAAGCAGGTAGGTCTAAATACCAAATTACTTAGAAAGTAAACTCAAGACGAAAACTTTATTTATCTATATCTTTTACAATATCTCTTTGTTTTATTTTCTTTTCTTTACCGTCTCAACCTATCCTATTAGATAACTCTATTAATTTTTTAGTTTCCTTTATTTACTATCTCAACTTATCATATTACTTAGATAACTTTATTAAATTTTTAGTTTGTCCTTAATATGAATTTCACTGAATGACTGTATTGTCTTTTTATTTGGGCATTAAAATGTGGTTAAGGTTTGCCATTGGCCTATTTGTGGACATATCGCAACTATTTTTGTACTCAAACAGAAACATCAAAGAGTAACAGACACTTGAATGATACACATCTCTAATTAAGAGTTCAATTTTTTTAACGATTCAAATTAGTTTTTTTTAGAAATAGTACATAAGATGGTGTGAAATGTCAACATTACATGAGGAATAGGAGATTAACATCATATCTGATGTGTCAATATATAGATAGATAGATAGATAGAGAGAGAGAGAGAGAGAGAGAGAGAGAGAGAGAGAGAGAGAGAGACTCTTGTGCACACAAAGTTTGCACATGTGCTGGCACACACTAGTTTTTTTAAAATATTAAAAAAATAAATATTTGAGTTGATTTTTTTATGTGATATTTTAACATTTCAACGGAACCATATAAAAAAGGGGCATTCACAATTAGATCCTATTAGACTTTCTTTTAGACATTCTAGTCCCACCATATTTTCCCCTTACATATAAGTTCTACTCCTAATTTTTTGGAACTGTTTTTTCACAATTTTACCCTTTTAAAATCAACCATCCATAACTTCCTTGAGGAAGTTACACAAGTGGTTGGACCTTTTTTTTTAATCTTCAAATGATCATAACTTTTGATTCACAAATCCGTTTTTCGCAAAATTACTATTTTTGAAATCTGCTCGACGAGATCTATCAAATAGATCAATGAAGACTCTAAAATTCCAAAGAAAAAAATTTACACAATCAGTAAACTTTACTGTATGCACTAGAATATGAAATAGTTTTATATATGTGACATTTTCACAAACAGACAGTAACATTTACTGTGGTAATATTACACAGTATATATATATATATATATATATATATCCGGTGGATCCAAACCCTCTTTTTTCAAAATTACCTTATATTTAAAGGTTTGCGTTAGCGGTATTCAATCCTTACCACCATTGTTGGAGCTTCAACGACCTTCGTCGGAGCTCCGATTTGGGGTGGGTAAGGGTGGCATGGGGTGCCGCTGGCGCGACCCTTTAAAAATAAGAGACTTTTGAATAAATGAGTTTTGGATCCACCGGAGTATCATGGGGTGCCACTGGCGCGGACCTTTGAAAATAATGTGATAACACATTAAATGTTATTGTTTGTAAAAATGTCATAGATATTAAACTTTATTTGTATACACCAGAAAATGAAATAGTTTTATATCTATGACATTTCACAAACAATAACATTTACTGTGTTAATATATTTATGAAATTGTTTTATATATATAACATTTTCAGAAACAATAACATTTACTGAGTTAATATTACACAATATATATATATATATATATATATATATATATATATATATATATATATATATATAACATTTTCACAAACAGTAACAGTTACTGTATATATATATATATATATACACACACACGGTAGATCCAAACCTCTTTTTTTTCAAAATTTCCATATTTTTAAAGGTTTACGCTCAATCCCCACGACAACCCACCCCCATTGTCGGAGCTTCAACGACTTTCATCAAAGCTATGATTTGGGTGGGTAGTAGTGGCATAGGGTGCCGCTGGCGCGGACCTCTGAAATTAAGAGAATATTAGATAAATGGAGTTTGGAACCACCGGAGCTCCGATTTGGGGTGAGTAGGGGTGACATTGGGTTAGGTTTATATCTATAACATTTTTACAAACGGTAACATTTACTGTGTTATAATATATATATATATAGGATCCAAACCTCTTTTTTCTGATATTATCTTATTTTTAACGGCCCGCGCTAGCGGTATCGAATCCTGACCACCACCAACCCCAATTGTCGGAGCTCCAACAAACTTCATCAAAGTTCTGATTTGGGGTGACATGGAGTGCCACTGGCGCGGACCTTTGAAAATAAGAGAATATTGGATAAATGGGGTTTGGATCCACCGGAGCTCCAGTTTGAGGTGAGTAGGGGTAGCATTGAGTTAGGTTTATATATGTAATATTTTCACAAATAATAAATATTACTGTTTGTGAAAATGTTACATCGGCATCTCATGCCACCTCAAATCAGAGCTTTGATGAAGGTTGTTGGAGCTCCGACAAAGGGGGTGGGTGGTGTTGGGGATTGAATGCCGCTGGCGCGGACCGTTAAAAACAAGATAATATCAGAAAAAAGAGGTTTGGATATATATATATATATATATATATATATATATATATATATATATATATATATATATATATATATATACTGTGTTGTATGAACACAGTAAATGTTAATGTTTGTGAAAATGTTATAGATATAAACCTAACCCAATGCCACCCCTACTCACCTCAAATCGGAGCTCCGGTAGATCCAAACTCCATTTATCTAATATTCTCTTAATTTCAAAGGTCCGCGCCAGCGGCACCCTATGCCACTACTACCCACCCAAATCATAGCTCTGATGAAAGTCGTTGAAGCTCCGACAATGGGGGTGGGTAGTGGTAGGGATTGAATGTCGCTAGCGTAAACCTTTAAAAATATGGTAATTTTGAAAAAAAAAAGGTTTGGATCTACCGTGTATATATATATATATATATTGTGTAATATTAACTCAGTAAATGTTACTGTTTGTGAAAATGCTATCTATATATTGTGTAATATTAACTCAGTAAATGTTACTGTTTGTGAAAATGTTATATATATAAAACTATTTCATAAATATATTAACACAGTAAGTGTTATTATTTGTGAAAATGTCACAGATATAAAGCTATTTCATTTTCTGTTGTATACAATGAAGTTTAATATCTATGACATTTTTACAAATAATAGCATTTACTGTGTTATCACATTATATATATATATCCAATATGCTCATATTTTTAAAGCTCTGCGCCACCGGCACCTAATGTCACCCCTACTTACCCCAAATCGGTGCTCAAGAGGATCCAGATCCTATTTTTTCAATCTTATTTTCAACGGTCCGTGCGAGCGGCACCCCATGACACTCCAATCGATCCAAAATCCATTTATTCAAAAGTCTCTTATTTTCAAAGGTTCGCGTCAGCGACACCACATGCCACCCTTACCCACCCCAAATCGGAGCTCTGACGAAGGTCGTTGAAGCTCCAACAATGATGGTAAGGATTGGATGCCGCTAGCGCGAACCTTTAAATATAAGGTAATTTTGAAAAAAGAGGGTTTGGATCCACCGGATATATATATATATATATATATATATATATATAGAGAGAGAGAGAGAGAGAGAGAGTCCTTCTATTGTAACTGAATTTTTAACATAATTTTTTACCGAAAATACACGTGGCGGTGTGTTATTGGTTTATTCTCTGATGCCACTGGCGTGGACCTCATAAAAGAACCAATAGAAACCCTCCACCTCATTCGGTAATTCCACTTTCGGTAAAAAATTCAGTCCCAATATCATTTTCCATATATATATATATATATGTGTGTGTGTGTGTGTGTGTGTGTGTGTACAGTCCTGCTCTTGTGCGGAGTAATCCGCACTTTAAGAGTGTGGACCGGACATGTGTCACCTGACGGTGAACCCAGAAAAGAGAGAGAGTGTGCCTATAATTTAGACGATAATTTCTAGGGGCACAGTTAGGTGACACATGTCCGGTCCGCATTCTTAAAATGCGGACTAGTCCGCACAAGAGCATTAGTGTGTGTGTGTATATATATATATATATACTGTGTAATATTACCATAATAAATGTTACTGTCTGTTTGTGAAAATATCACATATATAAAACTATTTCATATTCTAATTCATACACTAAAGTTTACAGTTTGTGTAAAAAAATTTTCTTTGGAATTTATAGCATTCATGAATCTTGTTTGATAGATCTCGTCGAGCAGATTTCAAAAATAGTAATTTTGCGAAAAACAGATTTGTGAATCAAAAGTTATGATCATTTAAAGATTAAAAAAAAAAGTTCAACCACTTATGTAACTTCCTGAAGGAAGTTACGGATGATTAGTTATTAAAGGGTAAAATTGTGAAAAAATTCCCTAAAAAGTTGGAATAGGACCTATAGGATTGTTGAAAAGTCAATAGGACTTATATGAATGTTGACCCGACAAATGGGACTTAAATATAATTATCTCTATAAAAAAACCAGCTCAAAAAATATTTTTTGCTATTTTTAAAAAATCAGTCAAACTTTCGCACCTTTTAAAGTGCTTGAAAACATCGCAAATTTGACCGATTGTCTAAAAATAGCAACAAAAGTTTTTTTGAGTTGATTTTTTTTATATGGGTCCCCTGAAATATTTAAATATCATACAAAAAAAATCAACTCAAAAATATTGTTTTTACTATTTTAAAAAAATGATGTGCACACTTAATGTGCAAACTTACTGTGCTCTCTCTCTCTCTCTCTCTATATATATATATATATATATATATATATATTGAAAGGTTCAAAAGTTAACATAGAAGATGAACATTTTAATAATGAACATTAACAAAGAACACCCAACAACCCATTAATTTTAATCCACGTATTGTAGTTGTTCCAACCCAGCGGCAACGGATATGCGTGTCAATCGTATAGTCTCTTTACACCTCAACCCCCACCCCCCACCCCACCCCACGGCCAGAAAACCCAGAATCTGCTGCCATAACGGACCCAGGACCTTCTGCCATAAGCGTTGCCATGGGGGTGGGGGTGGGGGTGGGGGGGATCGATCGATATGCGTGTTCGTTGCCGCTGGTAATTAATGAGTTGTTGGGTGTTTTTTTTGTTAACGTTCATTAAAATGTTCATCTTTTATGTTCACTTCAGAACCTTTATATATATATATATATATATATATATATATAGAGAGAGAGAGAGAGAGAGAGAGAGAGAGAGAGAGAGAGAGAAAGAGAGACTATCATACATACCAAGTTTGCATACCATTGGCGCAAATCTTTTTTTTTAAATATTAAAAAAAAAAATGAGTTGAGTTTTTTGCTGTAGTATTTAAATATTTCAAGGAACCTATATACAGAAAATAACTTTTTTTTATTTTAAAAAAATTGGTTAAATTTTAGCAGCTTTTGAAGTGCTTTAAAAGCTCCGAAAGTTTGACTGATTTTTTTAAAATAGCAAAAAAAAAATTATTTTGAAATAATTTTTATATATGGAGCCCTTAAAATGTTTAAATTTAATATAAAAAAATTCAGCAAATTTTTTTTTTCTATTTTAAAAAAATTTATATATACTTTTGATATGTACTAAAATTTGTCTCTATGTGCGTAGTGGGTTTTAATAACATACTCGTGTTTAGCATATAGTTAGTAAAATAACTCTTATTGTTAAAAATATATACCCCAAATTGATTATCTCATGTATCCCATAACTGAAATGAAATTCTTAGTATTTTTTGCGCATGCCTCTTAATAAATCACCTGGACCTCATGGTCTTACTATTCAATTTTTCCAAGGATAGTTGTAGTTTATTGGCAATAGTGTGATTAATTTGGTGCTTTCTTTTTTCCACACGGGTCATATTTTACATGTACTGAACCAAACTTTTCTAATTTTCTTACCTAAAATTTAGAATCCTACTAGAATACAACATTATTGGCCTGAAGTCTTTGTAATGTAATTCATAAAATGATTTATGCCATTGTGGTGAGTAGGTTACATCATATTATTGCAGACCAATCACTCCTATACAAAATGTATTTATTAAAGGACGTTCCACACAAGATAATATTATAATCACTCATGAGATGTTGCATACTACGTGTATCTTTCAAAAGCTTACGATTACTTGTAATCTCCTTTTATTGAAGATGTTTTGACCAAACATGGATTCCGTTCGTTTCCAAGGATCGCATTATGGAATGTGTCACAAGTTCAAAATCTCCATAAATGGATGTTTTACTTGTTTTTTTTTATTGATGACACTAATACTTAAAAAATTGTCCTCTCCGTGTTAGAATTATTTTATATAATTTTTGTATCATGTGTTCTATAATTATATTAATTCTAAGAGTCACTTTGATTAATGAAGGGTACTCCAAATATCAAGAGTCAAAATGACTCTTGAACATCTATCTTGATGAATGGTTAATATTTAAGTGACTGTTGGAGATTTAGGTCTTGTCCCTGCCTATAAATAAGTGATTAATTTTTAGGGCTATAAACGGATATTCGAAAATCCGCATCCGTCCGATATCCGAATCCGAATTTGCGGATATTTATTCGAAAAAATGGAAATTGATACGAATATGGATACTCTATAAAAATATCCGAGAAAACGGATACGGATACGGATAGTACTAGTATCCGACACGGATAATCCGTATCCGATGCGGAGTATCCATTTTACTGGATATTCGTTTTACCGGATATCCGTATCCGTCTAACATTAGTTTAAAATATTATTTATATAATATTTTAGGTATAAACTAACACCTAAAATAAAAGTTGGGGTAGAAGTTTAATTCTGAAAACTTTAAAATCTAACCTAATAAATTAGAAACACAAAACGTTTTTCCTCATTTTGCCCAAAACACACAAATCAGCCAAAACCCCAAATCGGCTTAAATCAAACCCTTCCTTCCTTCCTTCCTTGAAGGCCCAAACAGAGGACAACAAAACCTAAGCGGACGACGAAACCCCAAACAGAGGACGACGAACCAGAGGCTCAAACCCTTCTTTCCTTGTAAGCTTAGGTTTGATATACAGATTTTATATACAGATTTTTGTCATCCGTTGTTTGTTAGATTTGCAAATCTAACATAATCTGTATATGAATTATGTCGTCCGCTGTTTGTTAGATTTTATATACAAGCTTAGGTGTTCTTTATGTTAGATTTGCAAGCTTAGGTTTTTCCGTCAGCTGCTGCTACTCTTTGTGTTTTAAATCTGAATATGTTGTTCTTTAAATATTTTTGGTTTTGTATATTTGTATATATTATTCTTTAAATCTGTATATAAAATCTATATATGTTATTCAAACAGTCATAATTCATATACAGATTATGGTATAGATCTTTAAATCTTATTTAAACTTAAAAAAAAAAAGTGTTTGTTAATGACTATTGTTAAATGTGTTTGTTAATGACTATTGTTAAATTGTTAATGAATTATGATTGTTAAATTTTCTAAATTTATGATTGTTAATGAATTATGACTGTTTTTTATTTATGATTTTGACAGTTTTCTCGTTCTTTAATTATGTATATGAATTATGATTGTTTTTTATTTATGATTTTCAATTTATTTCTGTATTCAAATTGTACTGAAATTTCTTGAGGCTGTGAAATTTCTTTAAATCTGTACTGAAATTATACTGAAATTGTACTGAAATTTTTTGGTTTTTATTAGTAAACTATTTTTGTACTGAAATTGTTAAATTTGTTATTCGTGATTATAGGATTATGTCGGAAGAAGAGGCAAGCCGAACAAATAATTCAACCAGTGCATCTATGAGTATGGATATTAAAGGATAGTACTTCATTTATTACTAATTTTCTATAGAGTTTATATTGTAGCTTTTTTAATAGTTATTTTTTGCGATGGCTAAACAATGTAAACGGATACGGATATTATCCGAATCTGAGGTATCCGAACGGATACGAATACGGATAGTTGTTTTAACTATCCCGGCGGATACGGATACGGATATGGATAGTGTATCCAGATAGCGGATACGGATATGGAAAACATGGTATCCGATCCGTATCCGTCCGTTTACCACCCCTATTGATTTTCATCATTCACACACTCTAACATGACAACATAATGAATTTATAGGAAAGGGAGAGAAATCTAAATTTTCAAGGGAGTAAATTTCAAAATGGTGTTTTGGCCATACTGAGAAATCTAACCGTTGGAATGCGTTGAAATTGGAGTATGTTCTTGCTACATACAAGATGAAATCGTGTTCCAAAATTCAGGGCGATCAGACATCGTCAGGGTTGACTGCTCTGTCAATATTTCTAATTGTGACAATAATGGAGGTATATTATTTTAACACCATTTATGTTTCGCATAACGTTTAAATGTGATAATCATGAAGATCCAAGATCCTTTTATTAAGAACATTTGTATGTGAAAATTGAATCAAATTAATGTATTATTGATTAATATTATGGTGTTTTTAAAAATGATTTTACATGTGGTATCAGAGCCAAAGTTTAAGATCTCATTATTTTTCTTTATTGGTGTTTGCCTATAATGCAATCTACATGAAATCAGTTTTTGTGTGTGCGTGAGAATTTTTTTTGTGACAATTTTCTTCTGTCACCTATACTCACTGGTCGGAATTTGGAAAAGTCAAAAACTTATCGGAATTTTCTAAAACTACCATGGTCGATTGAAAATGTCGAAATAAACAAAACCCATTGTTTGGAATGGGCCCCACTCCTGTTTTGCATTTTGATGTCATTTAGACCCCTAAAAATGCGTTTTTGCCATTTTTGGTAATATTGTTAATGCTAATAACTCTCGGTTAAAAATTGCTTTTGCGATTTCGCAAATTAGAGAGTGATCCTGGAGTAATTCTTTACATCCTTGTGGTGCTAACTCAAATTTTTAATTTTTGGCAAAAAATACGATTTTTCCTAATATTATGTATTTTTCCATCACGGGGTTGTTTTATTTGTTCATGTTTTTTCTAATATTCATGTTATGTATTATTTTTATTGCCCAAGAGGTTCAATAAAAGGTTTTGAATATTAGATGTATGGTTATGTGTTTGACAATAACAATTCGGTAAATTAGATTATTGTGCATAATCTATATTTGGTAGCTCAAATGTCTGAGTTGATGTTTCGATACTAATATTTATATGATGTTAAATGGAAAAGACGTTAAAGTGTCTTAATATATAATCGTGAATATTAGATTATTGTGTATGCATCTAATTTTGGACCTTTAATTATACATTAAGTTTTGAGTATAATATATTTGGGGGGATTAATTTTACATAAATAATTTTTACGACAATATCTCATTCCAGAAAATTGATTTTGGAATTTCGCAATTTATTTTGAGATTTTGGAGTAACTATCTACATCCCTATAGTGTTAACTAATTTTTTTTAGCAAAAGTTACAATTGTGTTAAATATTATGCATGTGCTTTCACTATGGGAATTATTTTATTTATTCATAAATTTATGTTTGTGTTGGATTAGAAACCAAACACTTGTTATTATCATTTCGTGAATATTGAATGTATGAATATATTTTTGAGATTAATATTCTTTCTTTATGTGCATTTAAATGCTAAACACAAGTCAACATATTTCATATGATAGGATATTAGACTTGTGTTATTGTTAATATTCATATTTTGATGAGTCTCGTGCAAAACACATGCCAACGATTCATATTATTGAATATTATGTTTTTATCAATATTCATATTTTTGATGAGTATCGTGCAAAACACATGCCAACGATTCATATTATTGAATATTATATTTTTTTTATTGATATTCATATTTTTAATGAGTCTCATGTCAAATACAGCTCAACGATTCATATTATTGAATATTATGTTTTTATTAATATTTATATTGTTGATGAGTCTCGTGCAAAACACATGCCAACGATTCATATTATTGAATGTTATATGTTTTTATTAATATTCATGTTTTTTATGAGTTTCGTGCCAAACAACGATTCATATTATTGAATATTATGTTATTATTAATATTCGTAGTTTACCGAGTCTCGTGTCAAACACAAGCCAATGATTCATATTATTGAATATTATGATATTCATATTTTAACGAGTCTCGTGCAAAACACAGGCCAACGATTCATGTAGTTGAATATCATAATTATTGTTTATTCTAATGCTAGTACTCCCATTAAGTTGAATTAAATGCCAAACCTAGGACACAATTTATATGTGTGAATAGTAGACTTATGATTTCATTACATGCATTCATGTTTGAAAGTATGGCTTGCAATTTTGGGACATATAAGTAGGTATTCATTCAGTTTAATCAAAGTCTAAATACACGCCGAGATTACATGTGAAGATATTATACTTGTAGTCATTTCAGATTATCCTAATGTTTGTTATAAGATTAAATTGAAACACAACACATGCTGAAATTTGAATCAAATAAATATTGGAATTTTTGTGAATATAAAATAATTGACATCAAAATTTATATAGTCATATTTACAGATGCCACTAGCGTGGTAGTTTTGATTATAACCGTATTGTGCATTAGTATGACCATGAATGATATGGGTCAATATTTCTAATTTGTTACTCATACATAAGTGCTAAAGAGAAAGTAAATGATCCATGTTTTTCATTTACTATTATTCGTGTAATATCACATGTGAACTCCTTGTCTATTTGATTTTCACATTAAGTATAGTTTTTTTGGTGAATTTCAAATTATGAAATAGACAATTATATAATTTATTCATGTATTACGGGTATTTTAGACATGTATGCTTATATAATAATGTAAGGATTGGTGTTCGTTAAAGTACTCCATTCCATATTAGCTAAATATTAGACTAATGTGTTGATATCATGCATATTTTGGATTGCCTACGGGTCCATGTATGATATTGAATGCTAAGATTTATGATGTTGCATACATCTTATTGTTTATTCAATTATTGTGATTTGGTAGCCTACATGTCGGATTACAATTATTGAGCAAAAATTAAGTGGTGATATATATATTTTGGGAAGGCAATAATGGTCATTAAATGCAGATGTCATTATTTCTTTCATCATGATATCACCAATTAAGTGTATGAAACCCAACCATGAATAATTTAGTTCATTGCTGATGCGATATTTAATGAACATAAGTGGAAATATTTTTTAGGTGCGTATGTAAGTCTTTACTTAATGTAATATTTATATTATGAAATATTTGGTAGTCACCACAGTGACCCAACTATAATGAAAATGAATATTAAATGTAAAGATGATAGCAATAGTAACCTCTGATGCTTATAAATATGGAGTATATTGAGTTTAATCATCACACAAGATTATTCCTTACAATGAAGTGATTCTGACTGATTGAATGAACTCTACATATCATATACATTATTAATGTATATATCATGTATATTTAGTACTCCAGTATCTACAAGCATCATATAATTGATAATCAATGTTACTAATGAGAAAAATAAAATGCACATTAGGTATTAGCGAGATATTAATGTATGTGTTGTCAAATCAAAGCATTAATGTAGTGCGTAATTTATCTCATATCTTTAAAAAATTATGATATGATTTTGTTTCCCTCGATTATTATGTTAGAATTTTTTTGGCCCACAATTGATAATCAATATTGTGTGGAACACTCCATATAAATTTTGACAAAATTAAACAAATTAAGTTGGTTTACATGTTGCACACTCAAACTAATAATGATAAAGATAATATGTATCCATTCTGATTTGAAACGAGATTTTATCTTAGTAGAGTTTGCAAGTTAAACTTCATGTGCTACATAAAGTATTTACATTTGATGCAAGGATTGTTTACAAAACAAACTAGAAATGCAAATATGATTTCTTCTCCTTCTTTCTTAGGGAATCAAGTCATTTATTTTTCATAAACCCTTAATGCTTCCAATTTTCTTGAAAAATATTTTCCTAGACTTGATTATGAGGGATATTTTTTTAGCATTTTTCAGTCCTTCTCAAAGGTTATGATATTCCCTTGATGTTTGTAGAAAATAAAGTTTGGTTATATTTATTTTAAAGATTGTTTTGATCCCGCATCATAATCATAGTGTTATTAATAAGACTCTTTAATCTTGTACCAAATTAAATTTAGACTCCTTATGATAATTTTTTTGTGGACAAGATTTTTACAATATCTCATATTTATAGTCGAGTTATGCCCTTAAGGTATTACAATATCTAACATATGAATGACCTATGTGGCCCAAGTGGGAGATCATGAGAAGATTCCCTTAAAGTGGACCTACATAGATCATATAATCGTCATTGACATGTACTTATTGCATTAAAGAAAATCGAATGTCAAATTCATTATGAATGGTGAAATTAGTGGGAGCTGAAAATCATGAAATATGATTTTAAAGGAAGGTAGGGTACTTATCCCATTACCGATAACTTTCTTCAATACTTGTTCTTTTAGTTGTTGGATTGTTTAAAAAATAAAGAACAAATAAATGATCAACCACTAAATTATGGTATTTGTCACTGTAAGACAAATGTAGATAAAATCATAAAGAATAGTATTAAGAAGATCCTAAATGGAGTCCACTATTCTAAATGATTATGTGGTGTATCTACATGAATATGAATTTGACACAAGGATAAATATTTGGTTTTATTTTCACAAATCATAAGAAGTAAACTTACTGGACTACGATATCTCATTGAATTGCTTTTAAGTTAAATTGTAGTAAAATATTTTATGTGTAATGAGAAAAGGGTTATAAATGAACCTTATTCCCTTTTCCAAGGACGTCATTTTATAAGGACGTAAAATTCTTATGAGATGAGTAACTCGTTATGTTGAGAGTTACATTTAGTGTATGTGAAAACTATTATACTTATGATATTTTACACATGTTATATAGAATTGATTATATAAACGTAATTAAGTTTCCCACATGTGATGTTTTTAGAAGTAATACCATTATATACTTCCTAATCGTTGCATATTCAAATATTCAATTTATACAAATGATCAGTGGGAGTAAGTTTATATATTCAATTTATTGTAAAGTAGAGAAACAAAATCTTACATGAATTTTTAATATGTAATGGATGAATTTATGAGATACTAAAAGATTATATGCTCACATTAAAGTTAACTGTTTATTTTTTGGACGATCAGTTATTACAACTCGGATTTACTGGTTTTGTGGAAAGTATGAAGTTCACTCTTATCTACTTATGTTTAATTTGGTTTAACGACCAATATAATGAAGGAGTGCAACGCAATCCATTGACTATTATGGAAATCTGAATCTTTAGCATGCTTTGATGCTATAACTTATTGATTATGACAACGTAACTTAAATTTCAGGACTTGGAGTTGTGGACAATATTGCCAAGCCGCTGAAATGTTATGATACTATCGTTGCAATCTTCTTTATTAAGATACATTAGGTATTATGTGAGTAACAACACTCATTGAATGCAAATACCTTTTAAAGAAGAAGTTCTGAAATAAGTGTCATTTAACACATTTGTACAAATGTTAACATAGAAAATCCAAATGATTGGGCTATCATGAAAGTCATTTATAAAGCATGCTTAAGATGCGAGTATTAAAGTATAGCCGTTAGAATCTTGATGTTGTGGATTTTTTTAGTGCTTATTTTGACACTACCATATGATATCATACAGTGTTTCAGAATCACTTATTTCCATTGTTATTGTACACATGTATGTGAATGAAAGAATGTGATAGAAATAGTATTTTACAAAGACATTATTGGACCATTATGGAATAACCCTATTTATAGAACTTATTGGATGAGTTGTTAATGTTGTGGCACATGGAAGCGATCATGCTCTTGAATTAGTATGTGAGCGTCATGACTTGCATTAATGAGTTGTTTGATAAAGGTCTTTATGGAAAACCATTTAAGGATGACTTAAGGATTATTGCGCACTTTATGATAATTATGGATCAAGTGGGAGACTATTAGAATTATTTTATATAATTCTCCATTATGTGTTCCATAATTATATTAATTCTAAGAATCACTTTTGTTGATGAAGGGTACTCCAAATACCAAGAGTCAAAATGACTCTTGGACATCTACCTTGATGAACGGTTGATATTTAAGTGTCTGTTGGAGATTTAGGTCCTGTCCCTGCCTATAAATAAGTGATTGATTTCCATCATTCAGACACTATAAAATGACAATATAATGAATTTATAGGAAAGGGAGAGAAATCTAAATTCTCAAGGAGGGTAAATTTTGAAATAGTGTTTTGGCCATACTGGGAGATTTAACCGTTGAAATGCGTTGAAAATGGAGTATGTTCTTGCTACATACAAGATGGAGGTGTGTTCAAAAATTCACCCCGATCAGACATCGTCAGGGTTGACTGCTCTTTCAATATTTCTAGTTGTGACAATAATGGAGGTATGTTATTTTAACACCATTTATGTTCCGCATAACGTTTAAATGTGATAACCATGAAGATCCAAGATCCTTTTATTAAGAACATTTGTATGTGAAAATTTAATCAAATTAATGTATTATTGATTAATATTATGGTGTTCTTATAAATGATTTTATACTCCGTACATCTAAGACAGACCCTCATATAACAATTTTAGCTTTTGCAGATGACAACATGTTATTTTTATGCTATAGAGATAAAATTGTGAAAAATTGTAAAATGCAACTTGGCCGATTTTATGATCTTTCTGGGCAAAATATTAATATAGATAAATCCTTATGTTTTTTATAACAAAATACTTAGTCACAAAAAACATATTTTACTCCACCTTTTAGGCATACCTATTTATAAAGGTTCCGATAAGTAACTAGGCATTCCTCGCATTACAAGTCGGGTTACAAAAACTTTTTCAAAATGTTAATATTAAACTTGGTCATGAATTAGATATTTGGTGTAACATTTTTTTATCATATCCCAGAAGAACTACTCTTATTATATCGATTATTATTTCTTTCCCAACTTATAATATCTCTTCTTTAAAAATGTTTGTCTCTGTATTACAAGAGTATAATCACAAAATTAAATGTTTTTTTCTAGAAACATACTAAAATTTCTAAGAAACAATCTACTTTGTCATGGAAAAATGTTGCGATTCCTAAATTTTGGGTGGGCGTGATCTTAAAGATTTAACTATTTTAAATGAATGCTACATGCATAAATTAATTTGGAATCTTTTGACCAACAATTATGAGTTGTGGACTCAAGTTCTTAAAAATAAATATTACCGTATTAATACTATCCTTGATTCTAAAATAAATAATCATTGTTGAAGCTTAATATTAATGCTTTTTATAGTGTCCTAACAAAAAAACACCCCCCAAAAAAGTAAGCTTAAAAAGATATTAAGAATGTTGGAAATATTGATTGCAGAATATATGAAAAAACCCAAATTCGAAATAGATAAAATTAGAAGGACTTATCGATCGAGGTTTGTGCTTGACACAAAGTCCTAAAGGTAAGATTGCTCGCTCATATTTGTAGCTGTCAGCGTCGTGAACATACACCTCCCAAGATTCAACGATCAAATTTACACATCAGCTTTGTGTTAAATCTTTGTACTCTTAGGATACTCCAGCACACCCAAAAGAATGACGAACATAAGTGTATATCAGAAAATAGCAAAATTATTTTTGCAGAGAAAGTGAGAGAGAGATTGAATTTTTCTGTGTAATTTTCAAAGCTGTAACGTTTGTTATATACAGAATTTGGTAAAAAAATGTGGGTAGAGATTTTAGCCAACTAACCCATTAATATCTCCACTGACGGATAGTTTACTTTTAATAGGAGACTAAGTCAAAAATTAAAAACGGGTTAATAAAAGGGTAAATATTTATGGGCACTCGAGAGAAGCCCAAGCCCAAGGCCCAATCAAAGACTATTATTATTTAGTGTGCCTCGTAGAGATTGAACCCATAACCTCAAGCACCAAACCCCATAAACTTACCACTAGGCCACTTACCCCAACTTATTTCGTTCATTCAAAATAAATATATATACCAATAAATATACCCAACAAAGAAAAGAGTCCTTCTACACCGACACAGTTTGGCAACACATTTGGTGCGACACAGTGACGTGTATCACCGATATTGGCTACTGTCGCTGGTGCGGACCCACATCCATAAGACAATAGCTAATCCCGGTGCGACACGTCACTGTGTCGCACCATTCTGTGTCAAAACTCTGTGTCGACCTAATATTTCTGTTAAGAAAATGCACCAATTAAAAAAATAAAATAAAAATAACTTTGTTCGTATAATTAGGCATGGTGATCTAGATTGATGAGAAAACGAGAGAGTTGTAATATTCTTAAGAAGCCTTGGAAGTGATGGTGGGTTAAACACGTCACATTATTACCCATAGACTAACTCTAAAAGTCATTATTGCTTAAATTATCCTGAAAACTTAAGTAGAAAAAACAGGCAAGACAAATTTGAAGTCAAACATTTCATAAACAAATAGGTTAATTACGCTTGGTTTTTTACCTTGATAAGTTTTGTCACGATAAAAGACAGTGACAAACCCACGAAAATCTTTAAAAAAATTATCACGGTCACAAATCTGGGCAGAATTTAAAAAAAAATCTGCTGGGTAGTTTGGCCACTACCACTGCCACTGTCCAGCAGTATATTTGTACCTGTTATAGCAAAATTGTACATGTTCAAACAACATATATCCAAATAAAATAGAAATAATGCACCAATTCATTACATATATATTTCCATATCCAAATAAAATAAAAATACAATCCATATCCAAACCAAAATGTAATAAATCAAAACAATTCAAATATAATCCAACTGTTCAAATAAAAATAGATACAAATAATGTCACGACATAGTGTTTGGGTTAGGTTCGAGGAGGAAGAAAGGCCACACGATATACGCATTAAGACACCCCTCAATATGCGTCATGCCTCATTGTTCACGCAACCACAATGCGAAGTTCTCCTTTTTGGGTATCACATTTGTGACGAGCACCCTAGCCTCGATGTTTTGAAGGTTACATCCATGAACTGGCATACCCTCGACGGTATTCGGGTCCCTCAACCCCCTCGTTATTTGCTGGCCATCATATATATCGCGTAAAAACACGCTCGGCCAATCAATTGTTGACATAAGTCGCTAGACGGGACCAAGTAAGGGTGTTGATCATCAAGCGGTGAGTCCGCACTTATCGGCGATGAAGAAGCGATGTCCATGTTTGCATCCTCCTCCACCCCCTCCACCACCTTCTCTTTCCTCTTACCCTTGCCCTTGCCCTTTCTGCCCAATTGACGCTTCATGAATGCGTACATATATAGGACCGTCGCCTCCAACCTTGATAGCTTCACGTCATGTGTGTCCACCTGACGAGCCAACCCAGTGTTGCTCGTCTCCATTCCGATGATTCTAAATTTTCCCACCCGCGATCTCACCCCCTAGTCCTCCCCTTGCGATCAACGCCAAGCACTTGATTGAGTGCGTTCGTGGACAAAGTTGCCTTATCGACATCAGACTATGACTCATGCACTTCCTTAAGCTTTGCCTGAAATAACAAAAAGCATGCGATTAGTTAAATAAGTAAATAAAAAGTTATAACATAATTAATAAAAATTAAACTGTCGGATTACTTACAATCGTGTCCGCGATGATCGGGGACACCTCCTTATCCTTGTCCTTCTTCATTTGAATTGCCACATAGGCATCGAACCTATGTGGCATACCCCCAGGGCCACTCCCCATCCCCTGAAATAAAATAATGCAAAATTAGTAAGTAACGCAAAGTAAAATAATTCAGAATAACATAGTTCTATAATTAAATATGTGCTCCACCTCGGCGTAAGACGTCCGATCGGAGTAGTGCATGTCCGTCTTTTTCGCTCAGTTTTCCTTCCCCGATTGGCGAGATGCCAATTGTCGCTCCTTGATCTCATTGTCAATGAAAATTTTCTAATGTGATAGTGCGATCGGCTCCTTCGACGGGACGGACTCACGCATTCTAATAATGGACTCCCGGGTATTCCTAAAGTATCGGGCCTACAAATGCTTCTTTCATGTCTTGTGTTGCTCCCTCAGCTATTCCAACACAAAATCACGGAGTTCTGGGGGCAGGCTGAATTGTTCCTGTCAAACAAATACAAAAAAAAAATAATGTAAGTGATAGTCGCGAATAAGTATAAATAGAATTAGAAATATAAATTAAAATTGAAATATAAATACATTACCTGTAGTGCCGCACAAATAGCTAACTTGAGCTCATTTGTCACCTCCCTCCAACTGGTGTACCCCGGGCCAATAATCGTCTTCCCCAGATTGAGGGATCTAGTCAATAAGCCCATCTTGTTTTCAATGCCCATTCCCAATCTGTCCCATTTGGGGAGCCTAGGGGCCGAGGAGCCCTCATCGCCTCCGCTATCGTCAAGTCCTAAAGAAGACATCATCATTATTAGCATCATCATCCTTGCCTTAATCCTTGAAGGAGACATTTTTTGTAACAATTGTTGTTATTAGTACAAATCCAAACGAATTAGAAGAATACAAAAACACCACCACCACACACCTCTTCACACACACACTTAAAGAAGACATACAAACATTAAATTATTTTAGAAAATAGTTGAATCCCCCCCCCCCCCCCCCCCCCCCCCCCACATACATATACAAAGGAAAGAGATAAAGAAAGAAAGAGAGAAAATGATAAAGTATGAATGAATTAAAAGAAGTAAACTGATGTCCGATAAAAGCATTAAACTATTGTCCGATAATTGGAATACTTATCACAAATCTAAAAAAAAATTCAAATCCGAGTTATCATAAAAAATGGATTGATATTCGGTAGGAGTAGCCAAGTCATCCACACTACTCTTTAGACACTTTGGCGCATGTAGGGCGATTGACCACGGTTCATTATTGATATACTCCGAGTATATCATTTCAAGTATATCTCTTAATTATCATATATATGAATTAATAATATATTGTTCGTGACACAAATTAATTTTAGAAAAAAGTTGAAAACTCCCCCCCCCCCCTCCCAATTTGGACAATAATCTAGTGGTCATGCCACTTCAAAAATTAACCAACCCAACATCGGTCCACTATAATCTAACATCAACAACAACAAACCAAAAAATGTGTATCCCGTACTCCTTCTAATTCATCTACTCAATTAATTCATTTCATCACGTCTTATACATATATCCTCATTAAAGCTATACAATTAAAGTTACAATTAAAGCTATATTTTATTAATCAATTTGTATGTTTCAACTGTCACGGTGTAATATTAATGTTTAACAACTTAATTCTGAATTCCAAAACAACAACATCTAATATATATAATTACTAAAAATCCTAAACATCAATTCGAACTAACTACTTACTAATTCAATACCAGTAATTAATAAGGGGAATCTAAAGTCTCCTATTATATCCAATTAAAGTCATAATTAAATTAAAAATAATAATTATAAGTCCCGATTCCAGTTCCTATTATGACTATTACGTGAGAAAAATCTCAAATTGAACTTTAAGCCTCTTAAACATGGGGAGAATCATTATGTATTAGCCAACAATATTTGGGTATTTATACTTAAGGGTACAACATATATTTGGGTATTTACACATTAATTTCAAGTCCTAAATTAAACATTAATTTCAAGTTCCCAATCAACACACACACACACACACACACACACACACACACCTCCCCTACCCCCTGCCCCACCACTCCCCCCTTTTGCCCCCCACCACACATATACATACACACACACACACCCAACCCCCATACCCATGCCCCCCACCCCCTGCCCCCTCCCTCCCCACCCACCACACACACATGCACACACACACACACACACACACATACGTACACATACATACATATACATACATATATATACTAAGGAAAGAGAAATAGAGGAAAAAACCAACCTAAAAATCGCCGAGAGAGAGAGAGTAGTCGCTTAGACAGAGAAAAAAAAAGGAAAGTGAAAATGGTGGGAAAAAAGAAGAGGGAAGGTTTTTTTTACTGACTAAGTTGTCACGGACCTGTCATGGTAAAAGACCGTGATAGGCCTTTGTCATTGACTTATGACGGTCATTGATCGTGATAAAAAATGTATGTTAATTTTTCACGGTCATTGACCGTGACAAGGGCGTCTGGCTGAAAGATGACAATTTGGCCTTTTTGGTGTAGTGTTTCTTAGTCAAGAATTATTTTTATGACTTGTCGGCAAGACTTTTTTAAAGAAATTTTTTCCTCTCTTGTCGTTCAAACAACATAGCAATGTCATTCAAACGACAACTTCTAATGACGTGCAATATCTTTTGAAGGGTCACTCGAATGTAGTTTCCTAGCTGCATCAAATGAACCCTTACTGTTTTGATTTTTTATGGCTTTTAAATTTAGGGATTTAATTAAATTTAATTGAGATAAATTAATTTAATTTTAATCCGGAATGTTGTTTTAAATATTTACTAGCGTGACGAGAGTTAGTAATTATTGGAAATCTGTTATTTGTTGAATATTACTGAATGAGTATAGTAATATATGAGATTTATTTTTATAATATTGTCACGTGTGAATAAAATGACAATTATGGAAATTTAAGTCGGGACGCGCCTGTGTCGTGTCGGGACTAAATGTTGATTGATAAAAGTGAATAAATTAATAGTTGCTCGTATGGTCGTGTTGAGTGCGCCAAAGTGTCTGGAAGGGTCGAGATAGTCAGAAAAGTGTACCCGGGGGTTTAGTTTGGGTCGCGGGGCGTTTTTAGGCCTAATTAGTACCCCGGGAGGGCGTTTTGGACATTTTGCAATTATGGGTAATTAAACCTACGAATTTTATAGGGTTATATCAGATGGGAAGTGTCATCTTTTAGGGTTAACACAATGAAATACTAACGACGGCCATTGGACAGGAAGAGGAGAAGCTCTCCAAGGAGTTCTAGGCCCAAAATCCATCCGCTTGCACCGCCACCATCACCAACGCGTAGATCGCGCGACGGGGAACGCAACCACACCAAAATCATCTGCAAATCAGAACACCAAAAATCCTAGGCAAGTGTTTATCTTGCTTATTTCTTTGGTGCATATTTCATATTAGTTTAGGAGTAATTAGAATGAGTTTTATGGAAGAAAACCAAAGATATGAGATAGGAATCGCATGTAGTTATGGTTTAAATGATAATCCTGGAAACCCTTACCATGTAGAGGAATTACCCACGAAATTATGATGTTTATAAGAAGAAATTTCTGGAAATACTTATTAGAACCATGTGTAACAGAATTCTACGGTTCTTGATAATTATAATAATTTTTGGGCTGTTAATACATGTATAAAGATAGAAATCCTCATGCTTCACGTTGGAAATACCTAGTAGGATGTTATAATGTTAATAGTATAATTTTTGAGACGTTTGGGATTGAAAAATATGGATTTGGTGAAGGTTAGAAGATGAAACCCGTAACTGCAATTCTGCAGAAATCGCAATACCTGCTTGATCGATCGATCGAGCCCAGAGCTTCGATCGATCGAAGGTTCACTCGATCGAGCCCCAGACCTCGATCGATCGACCCCTCCTGGAAGACTCCTATTTCCCTTTTTAAATTAGTTAAATTCAATTTAATGTGAAATAATTCTTAGACATCCTTAATAAAGTGTTTGGGGAGATAGGGAAGATCAGTAGGACATATGAATAATTTTGGGACTTTTAATATGAGATGAGAATTGTATTTTTGGGGATAACTACTTAAGGGTCGATGAATTTTATGTATTAAAGGGGGAGATGCATAAGAGAGTTATGTTGGAACGTAAAAAGGACACCTACTGAATTTTATACTTGGGAGGATAGAGTCCATGAGAGTTACGTAATAAGTTGGAAGAATCCTTCGAATTAAGGTTAGAGACGAACCCTTTATACGCGATTCTAATAATGTAGAAATAAGGATAAATGTCATAACTATGGGATTTGAGATATACCTAATATTGATATGGTAATATTAGTATAGTTATATGATTGTGTATGCATATATTATCTATGTGTGAAAATCATACCCACGCTACTTGCTATCCCGAGGTTACCGTGCTGGGACGGTCTTATCCCGTGTGCCTTATGGGGGATATTAATTCGTACCCTAGGAGATAGATATCCTTGGTACAGGCTATCAATTTGATAGTTCAGACGGTCCTAAGAGACGCGGGTATGTGCCATCCTCTTAGAGACTTGGAATCTATGCTTCGCCTCAATATTGTTGTGTATGTATTAATACAATTCGAGAGTGATTCCGAATTTGTATTCCCCTTAATACGAGTGATACGGGGTTTGGATAGTAGAGTATGCCCGCACCATAGTTTTATTTGGGGTGCTGTTATAATATATATATTATACGAGTAGTTAATATATATATGAAATTATGAGGTTTGGAACTGTCTACTGTGATTTGGTAAGTAGGACATGGTTGATGACTCAAAGTGTAAATACTTGTTTTGAGAAATTATAATATGACACTGGAAAACTTTATTGATTAATGAAGTTAAAATGAGAACTTTGGTTGGTAATTGAAATATTCTTTTCAAACAATTGAATCGTTAAATTTTGAATCCTGCGAATAACCTAAGATAAGTTAAATCATTGGGGAAAGATAGCGTGATATATGATGAGATAAACCATTGGGAAAGATAGTGCGATAGGTGTGCACATTAGAAGGGAGGTGAGAATTTCTCAAGAGAGTGTCGCACTAATATGTTGTTGCATTGACCTGTATCAATTTAAATACTTGCTAAACGAATTTTTAAATCATATACACTATCGGGCTCTGACCCGTTTCTTTCTCTCTCTCTCTCTCTCTCTCTCTCTCTTGTATATATATGTATGTACTACAGGTGCCCAGCCACAGAGGCGTCTTGCTTAGGATCCCTTGGAAGGAACGTGCTGCAGCTTAGGTGGGAGTTGCAGGCCACTTGCTTAGACGATTTCATTTACTTGATTCCACTCCTATGATTCTCAGTTATTGGGGCATGTGTCGCCCTTTCCACTATTTATCTGTTTTGTTGGGACATTTGTATTTCAGTTATTTCTAGTACTATTACTTTGGGATTTATTCAGCATGTATGTTTTACATTAAGTTTTAAATGTTGGGATTTTGGATACTGAATGTCTAAATTAATTGGATTATGTTCCAGGATAATTGTGGTATGGTTCTTACTTATTTAAAATGTGGTTAATAATTAAACAAATAAGTTTTCTTTAAAAATACAATTTGGTTAGAAAGGTTAAAAATGGTTTTGACACTTAGCTTAATTAATTAGGGTGTTAATTTGGAAAAAGTTATTTTTACGATAGTGATGCTAAGAATGAACCAACTGTTCACCTTGATTTTAATTTAATAAAGGAGTGATCGCCCGGTATTTAATTAGGCGGGGTGTCACATTACCTAGTTATAGAAATCTTAAACCAAATCAATTAACCAAGAAAAGCACATATGCTCATAGGTTTAAAGTTTAATTCATGAAGTTTTCCATAATATCAATGATTCGAGGACTATATTTTAATAACTTCTAAAATTGAGAATGTACATCATTGAATTATCTATTAGATCAAACATTTATTTAAAATTTATTGTCGAAAACAAAGGCAAAACGCCCAATAAAGGAGAAAAAAGAAAGAAAATATTTTTCATTTTTTTCAACAAACGCATGCTTAATAAGAATATATAAACAAATCACGGACTCAAAAAGCAATGGGAATAATATCCCATACCCCCTAACTTAAATCTTGCATTGTCCTTAATGTGAACCAAGAACCAAGCTAAAGAATGGAGAAGAGTGATATGACTCAAAATGGAGAGATCTTCAAAAATTACAAGTCCAAAAATTTTACAAAATATGTTAGCACCAAGAATAACAAAAAGAACTAAAACAATAACTAATTACAATAGGCAAAACTGAAAATAAAAGACAAAACAAACTACTATGTACAACCTAAAATTTAAACTTCTAACTACCTACACACTAGAAGTTGAATTGTTTTAGGGTCCACCCAAAATTCTATTTGACCTTGAGGGAGTAATGGTGTTCCCTCATTTGTATGAATACCTTTCGAAAAATAAGAATTTTGTTTAAACAACGGAAGGTATGTGCAAGGCAAAAGAAAGGAACCATAACCAATTAAAAGTTTTGGGGGGATGATTGGGGGGTTTGGATTGAATGAGTGACGAATACACGTGGGATCCGAGAAAAATTGAGTTTCCTCCCAAAGATTTTACAATTGAAATAGGAGATGGATCACATAGAGGCAATATTTCCTTCATTGAAAGCGACTAAAGCAAGTAATAATCATCGGTGAAAGGGTGGAGTATTTTAAAGTTTTTAACCGATTCATGGGAAACGTTTAATGGTTTGATAATGTAGTATAAAGAAGGGGAGGAGACAAATCCAATTTTAAAGGATAACTCATCATCGCTTAAGTATTGAATTCGAAAGGATAAGGATTCACTTTCAATGAAATATTCTACCAAAATTGTTTGAGGTGAAACATGCGTCTCAACCTCCTCTTTATTTTCCAAAGAAGAAATCATTTCATTGAAAATGGATACTACATCCATATCTTCCTCATTTTCATTCTCTATTACGATAAGGGCAAAGGGAAGAATGGTTTGTTTCAAAGTAAGCAGCGATTCCTCATTTAGTGCAAAATCTTCCTAAACTTCAAAAGTCTCGGAAGAACAATTATCATTGGATTGAAATAATGGATCCAACCCTTTTTCCCAACAACAATTTTTTTTAATAATGGTTTTCGAGTTTTTAATTTTTAAGAATGCACAATCCCTCACGCAATGTCATAGGTGGAGGCCCAAATTCTTGAAATGGGAAGTTTGAAAACTATCCTCGGAACTACTATCAAAATCATTATTATTAAATTTGAAGATATTGCAATTAGTTTCACAACTCTTATTATGACGACTTAGTGGCCAGCTATCGGAAAGATCATTCTCAAAATTCCCATAATCCATAACTTCAGTCTAGTAATATTTACCCAAAGTCATTTTAGATGTTTGATATTTTTGACTTTGCGAGTCATCACCAAAACTCATAGGTTTAGGGGAATTTGGAGAATTACCAATGTGATTATTCAAAAAATTATAATAAGACATGCTTACCTCAAATATAACTCAAGATGGTGATTTTCACATAGTGATGTGCGTCCGATAAATTCATGTGCTCAAATGTAGAAGTCCTACAAAACTAGTTAACAAAGAATACAAATAGAAAGAAAAAATATTATATAATAATAAATCAATTAAATTATAAAACAAATAATTCCCCATCAATGGCGCCATTTTGATAGATGCGTTGTCAGGATCAAAGAATAAATCAATTAAGATTCAAAGAAAATCATTCCCCATAAACATTTCCATTTTTTATAGCCACGAAAAATCAAGCATTTGTTACCTAGTCCAATCATTGTTTTTAGCTCCCACCGCTATGCAGAAACCTAAAATTTAATTGCACTTTGTAAGATGTGAGTGAAAATTTGAGGAGGTACCGCATCGAGCTTGTTTTACACTTGAGCAACATGGTTGCGCCTACGTATTCGTCTTTATAAAATCAAAGTCTGCGTAGTTCTTGGGTACGTACGATACGCTGGAGAGAGCTCGATTTTTGGTTGTTTTGGTGCGTGAGGGGTGCCTAATTTCTGTAAGTCGCCTCTTGAATGCCCAGTTTTGGTAGTTTTGGTGCGTGGGGCTGCCAAATCCAGCTATTCGCCTTTCAAACGCTCATATATCGTATATTAAAATTATAAAATCTGCTCGTCACTATCAAACCCGTAGCGGAGTTCCAAATCTGCATGGGGGAGGAGAGCTATATTTTCTCTCCTTACTTTGCCCCCAAGACCATCATCCATCAAATGAGGGGGGAAAACTCATTTATAGTAAAAGTGACCCAAGTGGGATTGACACATGGCATGTTCTCTATGGAACCAGGTGTCTAATATTTATGGTGACACTTGTCACAATATATGTGGTGGCATATTAAATAATTAATTTAAACTAATACTAGAGTATTGTCTAGTTAATTAATCAAATGTGGAGTATACGCAATATATTAAATTGTGCATAATTATATTTCAGCTCGTCTAGAGCCTGGATTAGGTAAAACTTGATAAATCATAAATCAATATTTGATCAAATCTGCAGAATTAATTTATTTGGTGGTTAACTCATTTAACCTCACTCTACATTTCCCCCCTCGTAGACATAGTTGGTGTGATGATGCTTCGACTGAGACATATCAACAATGTGTATGAAATAAATCGTTTAGCCTGTTTCGAGTAGAAAATTTTCACAAAACCATGTTTGGTCTGTTTTTTTATGCATGTATATGCATATATCATCCGTAAAGAGTTTTGAGGGCTATTTTTGTTGCCTCTGCTTTTCATTTTGGAGGAGTATTTTTGGGGGTTGCCCCCATTCCTTTTGAACGATCCTGTTACCATAATTTTATTTGTGGTTTTATAGATTTTGAACAATCAAACTTGCCACCAATTGGCGGTTATCTGAGTATGGTGGATCTTTTGCAACATAAGATCGAAACCTGTCGAGAGTACTTGTTTAAGCAACCATTAGTTCTTTGAGTGAACTGGGTTTTTTTAAACTAACATATTTTTGTAAGTGTGCCCCAAAGTCAGGGTCTTTAAGCGTGCCTAGTAATGTAGGACTTTAGTCTCCCTTAAATCATGCTTATGCCTAGTAGTGTAGGACTTTTAAATCACCCTTAATAGGGTCATGCGTGCCAAGTGATATTGGGCTTTGCTGCCTAGTAATATAGGACTTTGATTCTCCAATAAGCGATGGCCAGGCGCGCCAAGTTATATTGGACTTAAATCTCCCATAACCGAGGGTGGAGGCGGGTCAAGTCTTATTGGCATAAAATCTCCCATAACCGAGGGTCAAGCGGGACAAGTCTTATTGGCATAAAATCTTCCATAACTAAGGGTTGGAGAGCCAAGTCTTATTAGTATAAAATCTCCCGTAATCGAGGGTCAAGCGGGCCAAGTCTTATTGGCATAAAATCTCCCATAATCGAGGGTCAGGCGGGCTTAGTAATGCAGGACTTTATGAGAATTGTAATACACCGCTTTGGGCGTCTCACCACAATACTGGCAAGGTTTCTGAGAACTATAATGCACCTTTGTGGGCGACTTACCCCAAAATTGGTAGGGTTTTGGGAGAACTATAATGCACCTCTGTAGGAGACTTACCTCGAAACTAGTAAGGTTTGTGAAAACTATAATGCACCTCTGTGGGTGACTTACCACAATTCAAGTAAGGTTTCATGATAACTATAATGCACCTCTGTGGGCGACTTACCTCGAAACTGGTAAGGTTTGTGAAAACTCTAATTCACCTCTGTGGGCGACTTACCACAATTCTGGTAAGGTTTTATGAGAAATATAATGCACCTCAGTGAGTGACTTACCTAAAAATTGGTAAGGTTTGTGAAAACTATAATGCACCTCTATGGGCGACTTACCTTGAAACTTGTAAGGTTTGTATGCAAACTATGTATCTATGCTCTAGGTTTTGCGAGCAATTTTGCTTGCCCCTATCACTTTACTGGAAATAATGTCATATAGTCAGTGCTATGTATGAGCCATCTGGTGGCTATGCTGAACAACTCTGATATTTTCTCTTGGGGATGCTTCATCAAATGATGGACATTCTGGGACCAAATATGAGCATGCTTGTCACTTATGTTTACATCTAACTAAAAGTGGTACACTATACAGTACTTTTATCCCTCTTTACTTTGCTTTATCTTTTATCTCTAGATAAAGTAAAGTAAAGGAAAATATAGCTACTAGTTACAACATCATCTAAGAGTTGAAAGCGTTTAAATACCTTTCGAAGGGTATTTTCCCCCAATTAAAAAAAATAAAATCTCTTGAGCATTTGGCTTTGACATATATAAAGCCTAATGTAATTGCTCGAGCTCGATTTGATCATGTGTGTTCAATATTTGAAAGGATAAGAAATTGACTCGGATTCTAGCACAAAAATCATTAGTAACTCATAAGGCATATTAAAACGCCATATATAATAATGCTGGATATATCTTCCCCCTTTTTTTATTTTATGCCACACTACACCAAAATGGCCAAATTGTCACCTTTCAGCCGGCCACCCTTGTCAAGGTCATTGACCGTGACAAAAAAACACGCGTTTTATGTCACGGTCATTGACCTTGACACGACCGTGACAAGGCCGTGACAAATTTACTTGTCACGGTCAATGACCGTGACAATTCTTTGTCACGGTCGTGTCAAGGTCAATGACCGTGACATAAAACGCGTGTTTTTTTGTCACGGTCAATGACCTTGACACGACCGTGACAATAGTTCCAGCAAAAACCCTTTCCCCCTTGTTTTTTCCCTCCCGCCGTTCCCTCCCTCTCTCTCTCTCTCTCTCTCTCTCTACTTTTAGGTTTAATTCTCTCTCTCTCTCTCTCTCTCTCTCTCTCTCTCTCTCTTCCATTTATATATATGTTTGTGTGTATATATATGTGTGTATGTGTGTATATATGTGCGTGTGTGTGTGTGTGTGCGTGTGTGGGGGGTGGGGCAGGGTGGGGGTAGGGGGTGGGGCAGGGTGGGGGTAGGGTGGGGGCAGGGTGGGGGGTAGGGGGTGGGGCAGGGTGGGGGTAGGGGTAGGGGTTAAAAATGTAAATAAATAAGTAATTTTTTATAAATTTCCAAAAATAATATCCAAAAATGTAAATGTAAATAATATCCAAAAATAATATCCAAAAATATTGGATAACAATTTATTTTCATTCAAAATAAATAAGTAATTTTCTACAAATTTCATAAAAAAATGAAGGTCGGCTTAATATGTGATTTAAGTGTGAAATAATCGCTATATACTTATACTAATGGAGAAAACAACCATATATGGCGTTTTTTGTTGACTTTATATGGTGAAATAATCACATGACTTTATATCCATCAAATAAAAGCATGAAAACTAAAAAAACTACAATAAGGGTTAAAATGGCATCCGAAGTTGCTAAAAGCTTGAAAAATAAAATATTTTTTAAGATTTGTGGTGACTAACTAAAGTTAAAAAAAGTATTACTTTAGTCATTAAATTACTTTTTAAATTCGGGCGATGCGCATAAATTTGTAGTAATTGTCTTATAATAAAAATCATTTAGTCTATGTTGTTGAAAAATTTGATCAAATTGGTGAGCCCTTCATATTTTAAAAATATTGTTTTTATTCCTATTTAACTTTTCTTTCTATACACCCCTAATTATATTTAAAGTTTAATAAAATAGGAGTTATAGAAAGAAAAGTGGGGTTTCCATAATCTTACTTTGTCACAATTAATTTGTATGCCTCAAAGTTATTTTATCACTCTTAGTTTATATTTGTGATAATACTTTATTAAAGATTTTTATGGGAACTTGTTATACTATGGAAGGAAGATGAACACTAAGTGATGAAAATAGTCCTTAAAATTGAAAATTAAATAAAGTTTATAAAAGTAAAGATGCTGATAATACATCAAAGATAAATTAATAAGGACTAAATAACAAAACGTGTTCAAGTGTAGAACAAGAAAGAAATTGTGGTATTTAGATTGGGTAAAATTCTTAAAGTTATGTTAAGGGACTAAAAGACCCAAGACAACTGGCCAGTAAGTCACGGACCGAAAAATTTATGACGGGTGATGAAAGCCCGTAAACATGTTGGGGTGGGGGTGGGGGTGGGGTATGATTTATAAAAAGCACAAATAATAGTAGAAATTCAATACCTGAAATTAACATTGAGATTATTTTAAATAGACAGTCACTACTGTGTGTGTGTGTGTTTAAATTGAAAGAAGATATGAGAATTTTATTAAAGATTTTTATGGGAACTTGTTATACTAGAACTTAGATGAACACTAAGTGATGAAAATATTCCTTAAAATTGAAAATATTATATCTGTACTAATAACATTTTTTTACAGCAAATGTCTCCTTCAGATATTAAGGCGAAGATGATGATGTTGTTTATGATGATGTCGTCTGGGGTCGGTGGTAGTGGAGGCGATGAGGGCTCTTCCGCCCCTAGGCTCCCCAAATATGGGAAATATGGGATTACCGTCGAGAACAAATCGGAGATATTAGCGAGATCCCTCGTTCTGCTAAAGACGGTCATCGGCCCGGGGTTTATGAGTTGGAAGGAGGTGCCATATGAGCTCAAGTTAGCTGTTTGGGCGGCACTACAGGTAATATATTTATATTTATATTTATATGAATATTTCAATTTCAATTTCAATTTCAATTTCAATTTCAATTTCAATTTCAATTTCAATTTCAATTTCAATTTCAATTTCAATTTCAATTTCAATTTCAATTTCAATTTCATATTTATATTTATATTTATATTTATTCGCAACTAACATTGTATTTTTTGGACAGGAACAATTCAACTTGGATCCAAAGCTACGCGATCCCGTGTTGGAGCAGATTAGGGAGCAACTCAAGTCGTGGAAAAAAATATGCGGGCACGGTACTTTGGGAAAACACGAGAGTCCATTATCCAATGGCGTGAATCTGTCCCCCCCAAGGAGCCGATCTCATTGGCACAATGGCAGAAGTTCATTGACAATGAGATCGAGGATCGACAATTGGCATCTCGCCAATCGGGGAGGGAAAATCGGGCAAAAAAGACGGACGTGCACTACTCCGGCCGGACCTCTTACTCCGAGGTGGAGCATAGGATGCATGTAAGATTTAATTTTTCTATAACTACAGAAATATATTATTCTTCATTATTTTACTTTGCGGGGCCGATACTAATTTTACTTTACTTTATTTTATTTCAGGGGGTAGGGAGTGGGCCAGGGGGTAAACCACATAGGCTCGATACTTATGTGGCTTTTCGGACGAAGAAGGGGAAGGACAAGGAGGTGTCCCCGAGCATCGCGGCCACGATTGTAAGTAATCCGACTGTTTAATTTTTGTTAATTACGTTATAGTTTTTTAGTTTACTTATTTTACTAATCATGTGCTTTTTGTCGTTTCAGGCAAAGCTTAAGGAAGTGCATGAGTCGCAGTCTGATGCCGACAAGGCATCTTTGTCCACAGATGCACTCAGCCAAGTGCTTGGCTCTGATCGCAAGGGGAGGACAAGGGGGGTGTGCTCGCGGGTGGCCAAATCTAGGATCATCGGATTGGAGACGAGCGACACCGGGTTGGCTCGAACGGTGGATTCACATGACGCGAAGCTGTCCCGTTTGGAGGCGACGGTCCAAGATATGTATGCATTCATGAAGCGTACGTTGGGCGGAGACCGTAAAGGGAAAGGGAAAGGGAAGGGGAAGGAGAAGGCGATGGAGGAGGAGGTGCGGGAGGACGAGGCGCAGGATGACGAGGATGTGGACCTCGCTGCTTCATCACCGACACGTTCGTACTTCGATGATCCACTTCGCTATTTAGCGCCCTTCAACAGACCAATGTCGACACTTGGTTGGCCGAGCGTGTTCATATTGGACGTATTTGATGGTCAGCGGATAGGGCGGGGGTTGAGGGACCCGAATATCGTCGAGGGTGGAATAGTTCATGGACGTGCGCTTCAAGAGATGGAGTCCAGGGTGCTCGTCACGCATGTCATACCCGGGAAGGAGAACTCCCTATTGTGGTTGCGCGAACAATGCGGCACGACGTATATTAGTGGGTGCGTCAATTCGTATGTCGTGTGGCCTACTCACCTCCTCAGTTTTACCCAAGACATGTAGTAACATTATTTTTAAGTTTGTCCATTTTAATTATATTTGGATTATATCGTCATGTATATTATTTCTATTTTGAATATTTGGATTATATCGTCATGAATATATATTTGCATTATCTTTAGTTTGTTTGGATATATGATGTTTGGAACAGGTACAACGTTGCTATAATAGGTACAAATATACTGCTGGGCAGTGGCAGTGGCCATACTGCCCAGCAGATTTTTTTTTTAAATTCTGCCCAGAATTGTCACAGTCATTGACCGTGACACGTCCGTGACAAAAGTTGTCACGGACTTGTCACGGTCAATGGCCGTGATAATTTTTTTAAAAAGGGTCAATGCTTTGTCACGGTTATAAACCGTGACAAACGTGTCACGGTCATTGACCGCGACACGACCGTGACAAAAAAATTGTCTCGCCTCGAAATGTCACGGTCATTGACCTTGACAAGTTGGATTTTTCAAGGTCAATGACCTTGGTAATTCGGCAGATTTGGTGTAGTGCCAATAGAACAAAATAAACTCAAAAACATGCTTCGAGGAGTCATAGACATATTGTTCTGTGTAATTTAATAATGCGAATTTAATATGCTACAATATGTAGTCAATACAGTATAGATATACCATGTGGTGAGCTAATTATCCCATTCCCCCACTATTTTATCAAAGGTGAGAAAAACTCAGAAATGGTCCATTAAATCATTTATAGAATAATTTAGTCAATAAGCATGCTCGGCCACGTCGAGGTGAGTTATAAATATCATAATTGGATTTTCATGTAACTAACATCATAATGTGAATAAATCATAGTTTAGCATAAATCGAATACAAGATAGCGTAAAAAATTATTCCCCGGCGACCATGGATGCAGTTGCTCTGAGCAATCGTGAATGAGGCAGCTCGAGTCACTAGGACGAGGCTGATCGAGCCACTAAGACAAGGCCGCTCGAGCCACTAGGGCGAGGAAACTTGAGACACTCGATCGAGGCCACTCGAGGCACAAGGACGAGGCTGCTCGATCCACTAGGGCGAGGTAACTCGTGCCATTAGGGCGAGGATACTCGAGCCACTAGGGCGAGGCCACTTAAGGCACTAGGGCGAGGCTACTCGAGGCACCACGGGTGAGGCCGCTCGAGGTACCTTATCGAGGCACCATGGATGTAGTCGCTCAAGGTACCTTCTCGAGGTAGCATGATTTGAGAAAAACACTAAGTTTAAAAAAAATATTTGTGAGCTGCTCGAGGCACTATGACGAGGTTGCTCGAGTCATTAGTGTAAGGACGTTTTTGTCCATTATCAATTTGTATGTCGTTCGCCGTTACATCGTGGAAGAAATTCAGGATCGCATCGTCATCAACGGATCCGAATATCAAAAGAATTCATGGAATCAATTTTCTGGTCATCCGGACCGGTCCGCCTGTTTTAAAAAGGAACCGGTCCTCTACGGACCGATCCGCCTGTTTGAAAAAAGAATCGGTCCGCCCCCAGACCGATCCGCCCTCTACTCGGACCGATCCGCTTTTCACCAAGCCAGTATACCCTGGATCGATTGCGAACTGAAGATGCTCTTTTCAAAAAGGAACCGGTCCGACCTCAGACCGATCCGCATCGATACCGGACCGGTCCGCCTGGGATAAATTCGTATAGAGCCATGAGTTTTTATATCTCCTTTGGTTCCCTTATTTAAAGCCATCTTCAGGGAGTTTATTTCTAAGACTTTTCAAGACGATTTTAAGAGTCCTAAATACTCTAAGTCTTCACCTTTTTGAGTCCCAAGACTCATGTTTTGATTCACATAACTTTGTCAATCCTTTGTGAATCTTTTTGCAACCCAAGAACACATCCTTGTATTTGTTCAACACTTGTGGAGAACCCATCTCTCTTCTTCATTGCTGACCACTTGGAGTTCCTACGGGAGATTCCAGCCGATACTGTTTCTAGCCGTTGCTTTGAAGGTTTGACGAAGACACCGTGCGTTACACTTGTGGGCGATTATCAGGTTGTATGTAAGTCAATGGTCTTGTAAATTCTTCAAACTTCTAGAAATAAAAGGTTTTACCCTTCGGGGATTTTTCCTTAACTTTGTGGCGCTTGTTTTATTTGTTTATGGGATTGACACTTGCACTTTAGATGCATGATTAGGGGCTGAAATTAAATAAGTGTGCTAAATTAGAAATTTGCGAAGTTAATCAATATCACACGTTATTCGCACTTCTCAATTAGGATGAGGCTTCTCGAGTCACTAGGACGGGGCAACTGGAGTCACTAGGACGAGGCTGCTCGAGGCACTAGAACTAGGTTGCTCGAAGTACCACAAATGAAGTTGTTCGAGGAACCTGCTTGAGGTACCATGACTTGAGCAAAATGCTAAAAAAAATTTCAGCAAAAATATTATTTCCCAAGGTCATTCTAAAATATATCATTTTGATATGATTGTTCAAAGGATGTCACTTTTGATATGGTTGCTCGAAAATTCTTTTTAGTCAATATTACTCAAGTACATGTTCGTACAAAATTTTTAAATGGCCCCTCGAGGGATAACATAAAATATTCACTATTTCAAGGGATATGATGATTTTTTTCAGAAATAAATGTTTTTCTACTCGGGCAACTCAAATTCGTGCGAGACTGCAAATATTTTCAAGTCTTGAAGAATAATTTTCAGGGTGCGTAATTAAAACACATGCAATTTTAATATCATAACCCCTGAAATTAAATGAAATGGGCGATATATTTTATTCGCCATGTTCTCAATATCTCGTACTAATAATTTTTGAGCAATTGTGACCATATAAATAATATCATGCATAATTTTGAAACTGATTCGGATGTGGTGTTCTGCCACTGTATGGATTTTTTTATAAAAGCTCCTCGAGGACCCTTATATCTCGATGCTTTATAAGAAGCAAAACTTACCAATTTGGGACTTCAAAGTCTAAATGGTCTTTATTTTCAAAAGCCACAGCTCATAACAAAAGAAATATTTATACATGAGTATGAAATATGATGGAGCTGTTAGGATGTGGTTGTTTGATGCATATGGGGGGTTTTCTAATTACGTGGGCGGCTTTCCGGTCAAACGAAGAAACAATAATAAAATTATATATGTGTAGTACAACCTGATTCAATGCTTGTCACTCAACTTTATTTACTGTACCATCCAATCACATCTTTAAATATCTAAAACTTTAGCACGCCAACATGGAGAACTCTATTTCCGGCTCTTGCAGCTCTTAAATTGTGATTCAAAACTTTGACAAGACATAAGGTTGCTTTTACACCATCTTAATATTACTACGCATGCAAATAAGGGTATCATTATTCCCGCTCCAACAAACTACTTAGGCACTCCATTTTGCTTTAATATATTCATATGATAAATTTTGACTCCCCCTTCTCTCTCTTACTCCCACAAGTAAAATAACCCCCCCCCCCCCGATATCGTTTAAAAAAATAAAAATAAAAAATAAATTTTTAATTTATTTCATACTAAAAAATAATAATGGACTATACATGTATAGTAGTTTTTATATCAATATATAATTAATAAATATAAATATACAAACAATGACTCAATTAAAACGTGACACGACACCATACACTACAAAATCTTTTTCTTATATATAACATGGACACCACTCCAATAAAAGAGACACGACACAATATGTTTTTTTTACTTAACACAAATACGTCCTTACAAAAAAAAATTATTTTTATTTAGTTAAAACGACACAAATAAAAGCGATAGGGGTGGTAAACGGACGGATACGGATCGGATACCATGTTTTCCATATCCGTATCCGCTATCTGAATGTACTATCCGTATCCGTATCCGTATCCGTCCGGATAGTTAAAACAACTATCCATATCCGTATCCGCTCGGATACCTCGGATTCGGATAATATCCGTATACGTTTACATTATTTAGCCATCGCAAAAAATAACAATTAAAATATCCAATCCAATCCAATCCAAATAAATATGTAACAAAATTACCGCCTCCTAATATCAACAATTATGGATTCCATAATAATAGTATCATTCTATAATGATAATATGGCTTAAAGTCATCCATAATTTACAAACATATAAGTTTAAAGCCATCCAAAAAAAAAATAACAGTCGCATTCCATGACAGTAGAAATAAATATGCACCTTTTAGATTAATCAAATTTATTGAAAATGATAACCTCATGGACCTTTTGTCTTCAAAACATACTGATATTTTTATTTTAATAAGTATACATTTTGATTTTGTATATAATATACATGTTGTTAACTTCAGTTCTCATCACAATCAAAACCATCTCTTTACTTTTCTGTTTATTTCTTACATTCTATTATGTTTCTCTCTTACATTCTTTTCTGTTTCTCTCTTACATTTATTTATAATTAAGAAAACTAACGAACAACTACATGAGAGTTTCTTTTCTCTTGTGTTGTACGAAAGAGAAATGAAACGAAGTTATTTTTTTTTTAGTGGAGTATACGTTCTTTAGTCGATGTATGTTGTGTGTGATAGGGTGTATTGTAACTTTAGTGTAACTCAATGATAATATACCTAATAAAATAATAATACATGACATTTTATAATATACCCAATAAAATAATAACTTTAGGGTGTTTTTGTTTTGAGTGGAGTATGTGTTTATTTTGTTTTGGGAAATAAACGATTAAGGTTTTTTTAATATTTATTTATTAGTAATATTAATACTAATATTATTAGTAATATTTTAAACATATGTTTGACAGATACGGATATCCGGTAAAACGGATATCCGATAAAATAGATACTCCGCATCGGATACGGATTATCCATGTCGGATACTAGTACTATCCGTATCCGTATCCGTTTTCTCGGATATTTGTATAGAGTATCCATATTCGTATCCGTTTCCATATTTTCGGATAAATATCCGCAAATTCGGATTCGGATATCGGACGGATGCGGATTTTCGAATATCCGTTTACAACCCTAAAAAGCGACACGTGAGTTTTTTTACCAAACTCGCACGGCCCAATTATTCAAAGACACGACACATAACATGAAATATTTATTTTCTACTTACCACGAACACAATCCAAATAAAAGTGACACGACATGAAAAATAAATCTTATTTTTTTACGAAACACAAACACCAGTCAATTAAAAAAAGACATGACGCATAATAGGAAATCTTTTTTTTTAACTCATGTTGCTTTTATTTGAGTTGTGCTTGTGTTAAGTAAAAAATAAAAATTTCATGTTAGGTGTTGTGTATTTTTTTTATTGGCCTGTGTTTGTGTTTCATAAAAAAATGAGATTTTTGTTCGTGTCGTGTCACTTTTAATTGGGTTGTGTTCGTGGTAAGTAAAACATAAATATTTCCTGTTATGTGTCGTGTCGTTGTATAATTGGGTCGTAGTGTTTGGTAAAAAAAATCGCGTGTCACTTTTATTTGAGACATCCGTACTCGGAAAAAAATATAAAATTTTGTGTCGTATCTTAATAATGATGTGTTCGTGTTAAGTAAAAAAAAGTATATCGTGCTGTGTCTCTTTTATTTGAGTCGTGTCCTTGTTAGATAAAAAAAATTAAGATTTGTGATGTATGATGTCGTGTCACGTTTTAATTGAGTCATAATTTATATGGTTATATTTATTAATTATATATTAATATAAAAATTAGGGTAAAATGTAAATTTAACCAAGATGTTTGGGGTTATTTTTAATGTCGGGCCCGCTCTTTGTTTTCTACTTGGCACGAACACAACTCAAATAAAATCAACACGAGTTAAAAATAAAGATTTCCTATTATGTGTCATGTCTTTTTCTAATTGACTGAGTGTTTGCGTTTCGTAAATAAATAAGATTTATTTTTCGTGTCGTGTCACTTTTATTTGGATTGTGTTCATGGTAAGTAAAAAATAAATATTTCAGGTAATGTGATGTGTCTTTGAATAATTGGGTCGTGCGTGTTTGGTAAAAAAAAAAACTCGCGTGTCGCTTTTATTTATGTCGTTCTAACTAAATAAAAATATAAATTTTTTGTAACGACGTATTCGTGTTAAGTAAAAAAAACATATCGTGTCGTGTCTCTTTTATTGGAGTGGTGTCCATGTTATATAAAAAAAAGATTTTGTATTGTATGGTGTCGTGTCACGTTTTAATTGTGTCATTGTTTGTATATTTATAAATATTAATTATATATTGATATAAAAATTACTATACATGTATAGTCCACTATAATTTTTTAGTATGAAATAAATTAAAAATCTATTTTTTTTAAAAAAAATTACGATATTTGGGGGGTTATTTTATTTGTGGGAGTAAGAGAGAGGGGGGAGGATGAATTTATCATATGAATATATAAGGGTATATGGGTCATTCTCTAATGTATGAGAGTAAAATGGAGTGCCTTGGTAGTTTGTTGGAGTGGGAATAACCATACCCGCAAATAAACATTACATTTTATTGAAATCTGACGTATGATTTTGGGGTATTCGGCCAATATGTTGTACGGCCAAATAGTTAGTATTCGCCAAGCAGCATACATCTTTGAAGACATATATTTCTTCTTTGTGACATAATTATTTATACATATTTTAATTCTCTCAATCTAAATGATTAAACTATTTTTATTTGAGATAAATATCAGCTCATCTTGTATATCGATAATTATGATTCATGATGTTAATAAAATAAATATATATGGAATATTTGACAAAGAAAATGATAGAATATGATAATTAATGCTTATCTTTGTTGAAGAAAAGTGTTCCACCGCCACCGAGTTCTCTGTGTATGCGCACGAGGTGTTACGTAATCGAAATCACGAATAACTCCCCAGCGGAATCGCCAAATGTCAGATATGACTGCAGATTTGATGAGGCATCGCGTCGAGCGTGTTTTAGACTTAAGCAATATCATTGCGCCTAGGGGTGTTTACGGGTCAGTTCGGGTCGGTTTTGGACCCTAATTCAAACCGAATCAATCGGTTCGGTTTTAGAAAAGGTCAGGCCGAAACCGAACCCACTATGAAAAAAATCGTCGGTTTCGGGTCGGTTTTCGGCGATTTCCTATTTGGGCGGGTTTTTTAGGGTCGATTTTCGGTTTTGGGTCGGTTTTTGAAGGTGGTTAATGGTTTTTGGATATAAAAATAAAAGTTTTTTTTTAAATATATATTGATTTCGGATCGGTTCGGTTTGAATCGGTTTTTCCCACGTATAAACCGTCAAACGAACCGACATGGTCGGTTTTTTATATCCGCAAAAAAGTAGGCCGAACCGGGCTAAAAAAAACCTCCGATTTCGGTTCGGTTCGGGTGATTCAGTTCGGTTTTCGGGTTGATCGGTTTTTTTACACACCCCTAATTGCGCCTATGTATTCATCTTTGCGGAATCAAAGTCAGCGTAGTTCGTGGGTCCGTACGATACGTCGGAAAGAGCTTGGTTTTTGGTTGTTTTGGTGCGTGGGGGTGCCTAATCCGGCGAGCCGCCTCTCAAACGCCCAATTTTGGTGCGCGGGGGTGCCGAATCCGGCTATCTACCTCTCAAATGGCCATATACCGTATAATAAAACTATAAAATCCGCTCGCCCCTATCAAACCCGGGACGGAGCTTTAAAGGTGCGTGGAGGAGGAGAGTTATATTTCGTCTCCTTACTTTGCCCCTAAGACCATCATCCATCAAATGAGGGAGGGGGGGGGGGGGGGGAACCCTCTTTTGTAGAAAAAGTTCCCCAAGTGCGCTTGACGCATGTCATGTTCTCTATGGAACCAAGTGTCCAATATTTATGGTGTCACTTGTCACAATATATGTGTTGGCATATTAAATAATTAATTTAAACCACTACTAGAGTATTGTCTAATTAATTTATCAAATGCGGAGTATACGCAATATATAAAATTGCACGTAATAATATTTCAGCCCGTGTAGGGCCTGGATTGTAGTAAAACTTGATAAATCATAAATCAATATTTGATTAAATCCGCGGGGTTAATTTATTTGGTGGTTAATTCATTTAACCCCACTCTACGCACTCTTTACGGGAGTGTAGCGGCTAGTCTGGGTATCAAATCCATAGGGAATGTTGCTCGACGTTAATTGATTTTTTTTTTCAAGAATAAAAGTGTAAAAGGGGATAGGGTTAACAAAAGATTAATCTAGGCATGTATTGAAACTAAGATTAACAAAATGAGTAGAAACTATATATTGAGAATAATATCCTTCACCTTACGTTAATTAGTATAAATGGTTACATGGAAAAAAAGTGTTTCAATATTAAATATCATTACAACAATTAATAAGATCTAGAGTTGTCACCCCCTAATATCTTAATTGATTTTGGCATCAGCAAATATCTCAAAGATTATACATGTAAGGTCGTAAATATGGCATTTACATGATATACACTGTTGAATTTACTAGGCATAAAATCAAGAACAACCTAACCCATTAAAACTAATCTAATCTATCACTAAAGCAAAGAAACAAATTAATCTAATGTGAGTTCAATCAATCACAACCTGAACCTAGTTAACTAGAAACCATATTAAATCATGTATTTAAAAAAAAGCAAGAAATTAAGCAATAAACTAATTAACAAAGTTTGGAAACTAAATTAACAAAGAAAAAAAGGCAAAAGAAATCTTGAATAAAAGAAAAACGATAATGAATAGTGAATTACATACCCAAATGGGTTAACCCTAGGCAAGAGGAGGAGAACTCCAAAATCCAACCCAAACCCTATTCTAATGAAAAACTAAAATGTTTACTAATAAAAAAAACTTACATATATATAGTAAGTGATCAAAAAGAAAAGAATCGATCGATGATATTTCATCGATCGATCGATGGTTCTGAAACTTGCATATTAACTTCAGCTCTTTTGTAAAAATTGACTGATCGATCGATCGATGAATAAAGAAATTCGGTACTGTTTTAAGCTCAAAGAAAACTCTGTTTCATCAATTGATATTTGATCGATCTATCGATACTCTATTTTCTGAGCCAATTTCGCTTATTCTCAAACATGATTCATCCCAAGGAAAATGTCGTAACATTTACCTTATAGATTGAAATGACACGCGGTTGGAGGCTATGCAAAGATAGCTTAATGGGATACACTTTCGTAATAGCATTAGGTGAGAAACCTAAATACTAAAATGATTAAAATTTCCCTAAATTTACACTTTGTAATAGAATTTTACTCTAATGCAATCAAACTTAACGCTTAGCACTTTAATACCTACAAAAGCTCAATTACACCTCCCAAAGCATATAAACATATAGAATAGAGGTTGTCTAGTTAACGAGCATAAATATAGGAATTAAGATACCCAAGGGGGCTAAAATGAATAAGTATAAAATGTAAATAAATGGAATATTTGGAACGAATCAAGTCACCTCACCCATTTTGAGGGCTATTGATTTATATCTTACTTATGACAACTTGGACACTTAATTAGAAACCCTAGCACTCTAATCATCCTTTGATATTCCAAAACATTAACAACTCTATCTTCCTTGTCTATAAACATAGGCGGGACGATCTATCAAACTATGTAAATAAATGTTATTTATTTTATTTCACTTATAATTTTGGGACGAAACTATAATAATCCATTTATGGTGGGTTTGATATTCCCTACATTTTAAGTTTAACGGGTGATACAATATTTATTAAAAAAATTAATTACACTTTGACCCTTTGAACTTTGCCCCTATTTTCATTTCAACACCCCTACTTATATTTTATACACTAACCCTTTGATTTTTTTTATAAAATGATCAAATTACCCTAAACTTGAAAAGGATTATGTTTTTGTTGGAAAATTTTAATGTTCAAATCACATGGGTGTATTTTTTTTATAAAATTATCCTCATATGATATATAGATGATTAATTATTCATCTAGAACATAACACCATTAGGGTTTGGGGGTAATTTGATCAGTTTTAAAAAGTTCAGGGTTTAGTATAAAAATAAAAGGAGGGGAGGTGAAGGGAAAATGAGGATAAATTTTGAGGGGTCGAAGTATAGTTAACCCAAAAAATAGTGATTTCTTCCCTTAAATTATATGGGTGTCTCAGAGGGAACTTTTAAATAAATGGAGAGGAAAACGCACATGAGCTATCGGCTCAATGGTAAGTTGAGAGGTTGTAGGTTTGAAACTCCATGGAAGGATTTTCTATGTGTAATTTGAAAAAGGATTTTACTAAATCCGCACGCATGAGCAAAACTACAATGTGGCCTTAAATACTCGACCGACTCATAGTAATGATATGTAACCAATGGAATACTTAAAAATTAGTTATGAATAAATTTATAATAAAATGAAGAGGAAATGATTTATTATACTAAGTGTAACAGCCTGTAATTCCTTATAAATTTTTAGAATAAAATATTTTGATTAGACGGATTTAATGATTTCGGACTTTAATTTTTGAGAATAAATTAAATTGGGAAGATTTAAAATTAAGTGAATAAAATATTTTTTCATTTAAGTGAGAACTTAGGATTTTACAAAAATAAAACTCAACTAGACCTAATGGGTTTGCAAGTGATAAATAATTAATTTATAAATAAATTATCGGGCGCGCGTCGTTGAAACATATTAAAAATGTCTAAGTAAAATAAAAATATTTGGGGTTCGTATTGGGGAGTGTTAGAAACTTGGTTTAGTGTTTTAAATTTGAGAATAAATTAAATTGGAAAGATTTAAGATTTAGTGAATAAAATATTTTTTCATTTAAGTGAGAACTTAGGATTTTACAAAAATAAAACTCAACTAGACCTAATGGGTTTGCAAGTGATAAATAATTAATTTAGAAATAAATTATCGGGCGAGCGTCGTTGAAACATATTAAAAATGTCTAAGTAAAATAAAAAAATTTGGGGTTCGTATTGGGGAGTGTTAGAAACTTGGTTTAGTGTTTTAAATATTTAAAATTCGTCCCGGGTCATAGGTATATGAGTTAGGGAACTTTTAGACTAGTTGGGTTATGATTTCAGGCTTATTTGGATGTCCAAAAGTTGGGCTTTTGACCCAACTCGGGATTTGCAATAATTGAGTGGTTAAGTGGGGGTAAACCACTCCCCCACTAACACAAAGTAAAACCTAAAATAGCAACCATGAGAGAGAGAAGGGAGAAATACCAAGAGAAGGAAAAAGGGGCTGGAAATGAAAATAAATCAAAGAGGAACACCAAAGGGGATCTCCTCTACACTAAGAAGGAAATAATTTCTTGCATAATTTATGTCTATAATTTACTTCTCAATGCAGAATTTTATTCCCTAAGATTTCTGAAAATTAGGGTTTATTATATTTGATTCTTACCCACATGTAGAGGAATGATAAATCAAATTTGATGATGATATGCATGTAGAGGAATGATTACTTGAAGAAATTATTTCCAGAAATTGGAAATCTAAATCTGAATACTTAGGGTTAGAAATTCGTAAACCGAACCGAACCCATAGAGAGGAAAAAGAACTAATCCGGTGTAGTTTGATTTTCCTGTAAATACAAAATCGAACTGATGGAAAAGAAAACGAACCGATCCTGTAGGGTAAAAACCTCCTGCAAATGGCGAACCGAACTGAATCATCTGGACCGGATCGGATTGGCTGGGTAGAAATTTGGGGCAACTGTTGTGTAGGTTGTTATTGATGATTAGTGAATTGAACGTATATAAACTCTTTAATAAATACAAATTTGGTTCTGAGGATTATCAAATAGGTATCATTATTCACGTCTGAAATTAATTTGGGACTTAAAAATGTTATGGTTGGGTTAATTAAATTATGGAATAGAATTTTACCCATATCCAAATCAATAATAATTACCTATGACTATATGGTCAAGTAATTATTTATATGATAAAAAATTTATGGATGAATGATGGTTTGGGATCTGGATTGGAATTTTATGGTAATTTAGGAATAATTACCTTACATATTATAGGAAAAATAATATGTATTATATTATATTTGTGTGTGGACATACCATTGGACTTTCCTATCGGCCCTGGAGTTCGCGCGTTCAGGCTAGTGACCACACATCGGCACAGGTGGGCATGATGATGTGTAGGCATATAGGTACTACGTAGAGGCTCCACCCACTACGGGTAGGTTTGGCGCTGACTGCTCCTGTATCACCGTTGGGTATGGGCCGTATATAGGTATCCTGCGTAGGGGCCTCGCCCAACTGTATGTATTTTTTTATGTCCGTTTAGGATGTCAGGATTCCTTCACACTGCTCGATTTGGATGTTAGGATTCCTTCGAACTTTCCGATAGAGCACGAATATGACACCAACGGTAGATTTCCTTGTGTGTCACATATATGGAAGGACATATATTATTACTTACTGGGATATTATGGAAATAAATTTAATGCCTAAGGATATAGGCACCGTCTAATATTTGATCCTATAATGCATAATAGACGTTTATGAATTATGTTTGATACAGGGGGAGACTGGAATTAATGTAAGTTAGTGAATTTTAATAATGTAGGGATTACATTTAATTAAATCAATTGGGAAAGGATTTCCTCTAAAATTGATATGATGTCAAAAATTTATTGATTGGTATGTTTTGGGGTGCGAATGATATTTCGTTAGTTGAGGGGCGAGGTGTCATATGCAAGCGAGTGTCGAAAAGGGGGAATATTTATTGTGCATCGACTATATAATTACATCCATATTTTATTCAAGTTAATTCTTGCACACCTCGGGCTCTGACCCAAATTTAAATGTTCCCCCCCCCCCCCCCCCCCCAGGTGTTCCTAGACAAGGATAGTTGGATTGTGCTATGGCTGTCTCGCGATCTCGTTTACTCTCCAGATTTAGATCCATTCTCCTTCTAACATAGGTGCTTTTCAGATTCCGTCATTTATTATTTGGAATATTTGTAAGGGCATCAGCCCGACACTCTTTCATTTCATGTCATTTGGGATTTATTATGTTAGCCGGATTTTATTATTAGTTTAGTTATGGTGGTGTGGAGTTTTGAATCTTTGTGTATGTGTTCTTCATTTATAAATACTGGAGTTCTGGAATAATAATTTATTTTTATTTACTATGGTGATAAGAATGGTATTAATTGGCACGCAAGCCTAATCTTTGGCGTATTGTGCCTGGGTAGCCTTTACGTGAGAAAATAGGGGTTGTTACAGTTTATATCAGAGCACGGTTATAGTGTCCTTAGGATCTGTGTTTGAACTCATTATGTTCTATGTTACGTTATTTGTTGTAGAGCCATATGCTTAGGAATCTTTGTAACCTTTGCAATCGGTTACTGATTCGAGTTTTGTTTTCTTTCAGATGGAAAACGGACATAGGGGAAGACCCAGGAAAGTATCTCCACCAGTTGGGGAGGAGGAAACTTTCCCGGAGCCACCAAAGGCTCCAGGGGTCCCGCAGGCCCCACAGGCCCCATAATTGATTACTTTAGAGGAGATAGCCACTATAGTGTCCCACGAAGTATCCACAGCGATGGCGGCCATGCTAAAATAATTTTTGCCGCCTCAGGCACCACAGCAGGTGGCTATTCCAGCACAGGCACCGGGCTACGCATGGGACCGAGTAAGGGAGGCCATTGTAAAAGGGAAGCCTCCAGAGTTTGCAGGAGGGTCTGATATTCTGGCTGCTATTCGTTGGAAGAAAGACATTGAGAGGCACTTACTGATGGTGGAGTGCATGCCCTTTCAGAAATAGATGTTAGCATACTTTAGATTAGTGGGAGCCTCCCTTTAGTGGTGAGAGGTAGTAACGACAGTCAAGGAGAGGGACAACCTTATGATAGATCAGTTCTGGGAGAGGTTTGAGGGGAAATACTTTCTCCTAGGTATGGAGTCCGAGATGAGGACTATGTTTATGAATTTAAAGTAAGAGGGATGTACGGATGCTGAGTACAAGGAGGAATTCATGTCCCTATCATATTTTACAAAGGGAGATGTTCGTACCGAAAAGATGTAGATGGATCATTTCATTAAGGGATCGTCGTGGCACATTAGACAGTCACTATTGGGGAATTCGGCTTTCACTACATATAACCAAGTAGTGAATGTTGCTTTACTGAATTGCCAAGACCATAGGGCATTTCAAAAAGATAAGGGAGAGAATAGACACCGCTCTAAGATATCTATCCAGCAAAATAGGACGAATGAGAGTAGCAGTCAGGAGGACCAACAATCTAGGGATCCTCAATCTGCTGGGCAGCGCAAGAGGTATAGGGGTCCCGATAATAGGCACAACCAGGACCGAGAGGGCCAGGGACAGTAGGGGCAGCAACAGGGAGGCCACCAGAGCCAAGGGCACCAAAGTCTGGATCAACACGGGGTACCACAAGATAGCCGACAGTTCCAGGGTAATTGTTTTGTTTGTGGTGAGAAGGGTCACTTTTCCAGGAGGTGCCCTGAGGGGAATCGAGCGGCACAGAAGTTAAGGGGACAGCGGGGACATCAGGAACACTAAGAGGAGCGTGGACCATTGTAGGTAATGCCAGTGGTGGTAGTTTCAGTCGCACCAGCGCTACCCGCTCCACCTCAGGTATAGCATCCGTAGATGCAGTACATGCGCGTATATCACCTCTCATCAAGAGAGGTACCAGAGCCAGCGTAGAAACTAATGGTATGATCACTAATTTTTTTTTATAGGACATTCGGGCCAGTGACCACACGTCGTCGCATGTGGGCCTGACGATGTGTAGGCATATAGGTACTACGTAGAGGCTCCACCCACTAGAGGTAGGTGTGACGCTAACTGTTCCTGTATCACCACTGGGTATGGTCCGTATACACGTATCCTGCGTAGGAACCACCCCCAATTGTTTGTGTTTTGTGGTGTCCATTTAGGATGTCGGGATTCCTTCAGACTGTCCGATATCGATGTTAAAATTCCTTCGAACTTGCCGATAGAGATCGAATATGACACCAACGGTAGATGCCCTTGTGTGTCACATATATGGAAGGACATATATTATTACATACCTGAATACTGTGGAAATTAATTTAATTGCCTAAGGATATAGACACCTTCTAATATTTGATCCTATAATGCATAATAGATGTTTATTCTTTATGTTTGATAAAGGGGAGAGCGGAATTAGTGCATATTGATAAATTTTAATAATGTAGGGATTACATTTAATTAAATCAACTGGGAAGGGATTTCCTCTGAAATTGAGATGATGTCACAAATTTATTGGTTGGGATGTTTTGGGGTGCGAATGATATTTTGTTAGTTGAGGGGAGAGGTGTCATATGCATGCTAGTGTCGAAAAGAGGGAATATTTATTGTGCTTCGACTGTATAATTACATTCATATTTTATTCAAGTTAATTCTTGCACAACTCGGGCTCTAACCCAAATTTAAATGTTTTCCCCCTAGGTGCTCCTAGACAGGGAGAGTTGGATTATGTTGTGGCAGTCTCGTGATCTCGTTTACTGTCCAGATTCTTACCATTCTCTTTCTAGCATATAGGTGCTTTTCAGATTCGGTCATTTATTATTTGGAATATTTGTAAGGGCATCAGCCCAACACTATTTTATTTCATATCAGTTGGGATTTAGTATGTTAGATGTATTTTATTATTATTATTATTATTATTATTATTATTATTATTATTATTATTATTATTATTATTATTGTTATTATTATTATGGTGGTCTGGATTTTTTAATCTTTGTGTTTTTTTCATCATTTATAAATGCCGGAGTTTTGGAATAATAATTTATTTATATTTACTATGGTGCTAAGAATGGTATTAATTGACACGCAAGTCCTATCTTCGGCGTATCGTGCCTGGCCAGACATTACATGAGAAAATAGGGGTTGTGTAACAACCCCTATTTTCTCATGTTAAGGTTGGCTAGGCTCAATACCCCGAAGATAGAGCTTGCTTGTTAATTAATACCATTCTTAGCATAAAAGTAAATATAAATAATTATGTAGGACCCTTTTTGTGTGTTTTACTAAAAATTCAATTATCTCCCAAAAAGTATCCAACTTTTAATTATGCACCAAACCAAGTTGCGAAAAATCCAATTCTTACTTTAAACCAATTTTATCTTGATTAATCCTAAACATGCATCTAGCGATTAAAGCAAGTAAAATAAAGTAAAGAATACTCACAACGCCGAATGTACGAGAAAAAAACCCAATACGGGAAAACAACCTCGGACGACCCAAGCCAGACAATCACTATGAATAATGGTTTTACAAAGACAGATTAGCCTTACACTAAGACTCGATTCCCATGGGTCTTGATGCTCCGTTTGATCTTCAACCGTTCTTTAATAGTGCCTACATAGAAATTCCGTCTTCCACGATACCTGTCCACAACACACGCATCCACGTATGTCTCAGTGTCCACCGAATGGCTTTGATTCGTCTACAATATCGAACAAGAAGTCCTTCTCTTTTTTTCACCACAAAACCCTTTGATGTTCAATGTGTAGAACAAACAACTTTGGTGCAGTAAGATCACTTAAACATAAAAAAAATAATATCTCGGATCTTTGCAAACTTCTAAGGATGTGTTTATGCTTTCAAAACCTTATAAAACATGTGCAAACAAGTTTCTGGTTAGTATACTGTTTTCCAGAACGCACACTTACGAAACTCTGATAGAAACACGCTTTAAATAACAATTTAGCGCCGCCTCGAGAAACGTGTCATTCGAACGAATTAAGGTTCTCGTTCGAGCGACTTAGACATCTCGTTCGTGTGAGATCTAATGTCGTACGAGCGAGAAGTTTGACTTTTTGACTTTTTAATTAAAACGTTTCTTTAAAGAGACCTAGTCAAACTCCTTTTTCGAGCTTATCAGAATTAAAACGTAGTGTAAACCTTTAAAACACTTTTAAAAACATTTTAAAATATTTTTCTTTATAAAATTACATCCTTATCTTTTATAAAAACAATTCCAACCACCATTAATTATATGCATTCATACCTGAGTGATCTCGGAATACAATTAACTTTGAAGACATTTAAACTTGCACCAATTAAACATTGACCTGATTTAATTCTTTGAAGCTTTGCCGCAACGTCTTCAATTTTCTTCAATACGTCATAGACCGAGTGGAATCGTGACAAAATTAAATTCTCCCTATGACATATTACAAACAGAGTTTTGTTCAAAGAATTAAGTCAAAAACAATATAGGGAGTCAATTGAAAATTTATGTCCTTACAAATTAGTTTTTAAAAGCCCGCATTCGAAATGTTAAGAATAAATCCATAATAATTATATAGTCCAAACCACCACAAATGAAATAATACATCCAACCGATGCAACAAAAATCTCAACCAATATAACGTAAAGGAGTCTCAGGCTTATGCCATTACAATTATTCCAAATAAATAAATACGACAGGAAAAGGCACTATGCTAGAATCGAATGATCTGAAAGCTGAAGAGCAATGGAGGCTGCAAGACTGTTATAGAACAATTAAGTTATCCCTATCTAGGAGCATCCGGGGGAAAACATTTAAATTTGGGTTAGAGTCCGAGGTGTGCAAGAATTAACTTAATTAATTTATGATGCAATAATACAGTAAATGCAAAATAAATATTCCCCCTTCATCACTCACATGCGTTTAACACCTCGTCCCTCATCTACGTGTGATATTATTGGCATCCCAATATGTCCTAGGTAATGATTATGACTTCATGTCAAATTTATAAAATGGTTATATCGATAATTAAATATTTAAGTGTAACAACTACATTTTATTGCCAACACCCATTTATCCCAGTCTCATAACTTTCACATATAAGGCATAAACATCTATTATCATTGTGGGATAAAAATATAATTATTTCCCACATTCTTAGATAATTAAATTTATTTCATTCAAGTCCGGGTAATTATTCATACATGTCCTTCCATATATTTGACACACAAAGACATATACCGTTTGTGTCTAATTCGTACTCTATCGGAAAATCCGGAGGAATCTCTTATCCTAAGCGGACATCACAAAACACACATAAATTGGGGGAGGTCCCTACGTAGGATACTTGTTCATGGTCCATACCTAGAGGTGACAGAAGTTGGGTCAGCGACAACACCCACCTCTCGTAGATGGAGCCTCTACGTAGTACCTATATGACCTACACAATGTCAAGCCCACCTGTACCGACGTGTGGTACCCGGTCCGAACGCACAAACCCCCGTTCTGATAGGACAGTCAACGATTATTGGTATGTCCACATAAATACATAATAGTAAATATTATTATTTCATATAATATGTATAGGTAATTATTCCATAATTACCATAGAAAGTCAACTAAAGTCCGCAATATTTTCATTTATTAATAAATTACTAATTCCACTCTATAGGAAAATTACTAAAACAGCTAGTGAATTGTAATTTTACCAACATAAATGTGGGCATGTTAGTATATTTTTAATAATTCCTCCCTTTGAACCATTTATAGTAAGCCAAACCCAAAAATCCCCTCACGTCGCTCGAACGAGTTGTGGGGTCGTTCGCACGACAACACATGTCCCTCGAATGAGGGCCCACCTCGTTTGAATGACTCTGTCATCTCCCCAACTCCGCTTCCTCCATTTCTGTTCTTCCTGGTTCCCATCTTTAATCCCAAAAACAGTGGTTCACACTCAAAACATTAAAACCCATAACAGTTATACAAAGACCCAACAACTTAACTCATAATTCCATGTATTCAAACCCAAATATATTATATTTGTTCAGGCCTTAAACGATTTAGATGATTTCCAATTTTCAACCATTATTTAATTCACAATAAAGGGGCATTTTTTATGGAATCTACATCAAATTTCAGTCCATAAATTAACAGAGACATCCTCTAAATCAATTAGTTAAATATCCCAAACTTAACTATCAAAACGCTACGGATTCTACCATCAATTTTCAAAATTTTGATACCTAAATTTCTAAGACAAATCCTACATTAAATTCAGTCCTCCACATTAGTAGTGGCAAATGGGCGGTTATGGACGGGTCAAAATGGATACGGATAAATTTGGGCGGGTCAAGAGCGGGTCAGACATAATAATTTGGTCAGGTCGGGTTAACCCCCTTTTTTTCGGCATAGGTCATAATAAATGATGTTAACAATTATAAACTTTTAAAAGTTTATAACTGCTATTCAAAAGTTTGCAAATGTTTACAATTAAAAACTTTTAACAGTTTATAACTCAAATTGTCATAACATCCTGAATTTACAGTTTATAACTTTTAATAGTTATAAATGTTAATACTTTTAACACTTTTAATAGTTTATAAAAGTTTGTGACTCCTATAACTTATATTCCTAGGCAAACTAACTAAATTGACAAACTAACTATTTATAAGAGTTTATAGTTGTTTATATGAGTTTATATAACATTTTATAACGGTTTATATATATCATTCTGAATTGGCATACTAACTGAATTGACAAACAAACTATTTATATGAGCTTATAACTGTTTACAAGAGTTTATATAACATTTTATAAGAGTTTATTGTAACAACCCTCGATTTTTGGAGACTGAGAAATTAAATTTTGGGAAAATAAAATTTAATTAAATTGGAGAATTTCAAAATTTGGGAATTGAGGCCCAAAAATAGAGAATATTTCAAAGTATTCCAGATGATGATTTTGAGGGTACCATCGATCCCGAAAGGGTCGAAATAGTCAAAATGACTGTCATTGGGTCTTATTTCGGCTCTGGAATGTTTTTAAGTTATCTTGACTCGAATTGGTGTAAACGAGTCATTTAAAGTGTATTAACATTTAAAATTGGGTTTATTGTTTTAAAGGATTTAAGGCTTACGGATGAAGCCTTCTCATTTGAGAAAAAGAGAGAAAGGAGAAAGAAGAAGAAAAATAGAAGAGAGAGAGAGGAAGAAAAGCTTGGGGATTTCCGGCCCAACCGCGACATCGAGGACGATCCAACCTCTACAAATCAGAGGCAAGTGTTTAATCTTGCTAAATAAGTCATTTGTGTATTTTATTTCATAATTTGCGGGTTAAAGAAATGGTTTTTGGGTATAAACATCAAAACCTAAATTTTGGTTTAAATCTTGAAATTTAAGATTATAATTGGGTTTAAGGGATATAAATGGTTGGGATGAGATGTAGGATGGATTTTCTTGTTACAAATATTATTGGGTTAAAGATTTGGGGGCTTGAGGATGATATGTGGGTGTTTGAGGGTTGTGGGTTTGCTGAAATTTGAAAATCGTCCAAGGCAACTGGTATGGCCGGTCGACCGCGGTCTGGGGACCGGTCGACCGCGCCTTAAGGGAAAAGACTACTGCATTTCTTCGTAGGCAAAATTTGGACCCGCGGTCGATCGCGGGTCTAAGACCGGTCGACCGGTCCCCTGTTTTTAGCCCAAAACTGGGTTTTCTTTCTTCCCCTTTTTCTTTTGGAATTTATTCTTAGGGGCTTCCTTAATGGGTTGTCTTATGGGGTTTTTCTAGGATGATCTCTAGCCCTTTTTGGTTGGGTTTGTCGATTTGGGGCCCTCTCTTATGATGTAAAAGATATGTTCTTAGAGACATATAAGGAGTTTCTCGCATATTAGGATTTTGGGGACTCCTTAGGGTACTTTGGGAGAAATGTACCCATGTACGTATTGGGATTGCATATGGATATTGTGGGGAAACCTCTTTGAGGTTGGGAATACCAATTATAGATACAGGTATAAATATGATGTGAGGTTGAGAACTCTTAGAGAGTGAGGGATCTCATATCCTTAGAAATGTTTAGACTAAGGAACAATTGATAACTCAATAGGAGTGAGGGTTCATAAAATTAATTGAACCATAGGTAAAATTGGGAACGGTTTGGGACCGTACTATCGACTAGAATAAGCGGTAGCATAAATTCTAGTTAGGATAGTTTACACGTAATTATGGGATTATGACCATTGAGATTCCAATACTTGAAACGAGGTTGGAATAAATTGAGGTTTTAGACTATTAAGTCATGTGTGTGCCTATGGTTAAATAGTACTAAAGGAAACTATGTACTTTTGAATATGGATGAAATGTGTAGTGATGGATTCCTACACAAACTCTTGGGTGATAACCCTAATGTTGAATATATATATGTATAGATATATACATATGGTTTTGGGAGACTATTCATCATAGGAAAATGATTGAATATGTTTCAAGTGAGGGATTGTATTCACATATCGAGGTAAATTTAAAGGAAATTGTGGTGACGGCTTGTATATTGAGGATTAGGTTATACTTATAGCCAAGTTTATATATCTTATACATATGAACGGGAATTAGTTTGTATATATAATGATGTAGCGATGTGTGAATATATGTACATACATCGATGTATGAATATGAATATATGGATATATTTATGTTGTAGACATACATGGTATGGATATTTAAACCGTATATGATGGTTTACTATTTGATCATATGATGGGATCATATGGATGTATGTATATTGCGCATGTGAGCGATATATATACTTATGTGGTTAAGAATACCCCGCTCATGCTATCATTGGGAAGTTTCCGCGCAGAGGGTGAGCATCCTGGCATATAGAGCAGGGTGTGGATATTCCCTAGGTCATAGTCGTCCCGTGTGTTATTATACGATAGATATATATTTTGGGATGAGACGTTGTGGGTATGTTTCATCTCATTATGGGTTGGAGCTATGACCGCTTCCCAGGACGTCGTGTGTGTGAGTTATCACGAGATGGGTGTCGTTGATCCCCACCAGGTGGTCCCCAGTTGCTACGTGAGCCGGGCACTGGGAAGATGATAGCATTGATGCAGTTTATCGGCGTTATATATAGCCGAGTATTATATGTGCATGGCCATTGTACATCATATATGGTATGTACACTTGGTCATGGGTATGGATGATGGAATGTATATATATATGGTGAGAATAAAATACCTTATATATTTATATATCCTAGGTGAAAGGATATGGTATTTCTATGGGGTACATCTTGGATGATTATGGTGTACCAGATTAATTGGGGGTTGATGTATTGTTTTTGAGGAATATTTCGGTTACATCATCCCAAGGTTATTATTGGAGATATTAAGTTATTTTTATATTATAATCTAGACTTAGTGATTGAAATAGTAAATTGTATGTTAAGTATTATGGATCTCTAGGATCGACATTGCCCAGGAGTAGTGTAACGGGGTGGTTCCTTGTTTGGATTTCGCTTTGCGAGACACCTCACACACGAAACGTAGTGCAATGTCAAGATTTGAGAGAAGTAATCACATATATGGCATAATGGATCTCTGGTCTTGACATTGTCAGGAGTAGTGTAATGGGGCAGTTCCTTGTTTGGATTTCACTTTGCGAGACTCCCCACGCACGAAACGTAGTACAATTTTGAGATTAGAGAGAAATTTTGACAATAATCCATGTGCATGTTATTTAGAAATTAAATCTTATATTTTAGCCTATATATATATATATATATATATATGGGTAATGTATTAAGAATTATAATAAATTAAATTATAAATCGGAATCCATTAAGCCTATTATGGCATAATTGTTTGTAATCATAATCTAGTAGGATTAGTAAAAGGGTGGTTTCTTGGGCTAAGTTAGGAAGGCAATTCTCGTGGGTATATGCTAGGCATATGATAGTTAGGTTGTCCTAATAAATGGGGGTAATTTAACTAAAACTTGAGGACGCGAATAGGTGCGCGCCTTTAGATGAGAGGTGAGTTGGGGTTCCACGAGAGTGCGATTCCACTTTTAATTATGAGATAAGTGCACCGATATTTATTATGCACGGTTAACACACTTGCTGAATATTTTTCACAATTCGGGCTCTGACCCGTTTACTTTTCTCTCCTGCTTGTATATATATATACTATTACAGGTGTCCTACCGCATGGATGCCGGATGACCTTCTATCCAGAGTCTTAGGAGCCGTGACAGGTGCGGACTGATGCGGGATGTATCTTGTAGCCGATTCCTACTTCTTTAAAATTCTAGGTAGGAATCATGTTGTATATCGGGTTTGTACCCAAGGGATGTTTATATGCATGTTTATATTTATTTCATTTCAGTCATTGTATTGGCTGTGACCCGACAGCTTATTCGGGTCTACTTTTTGTAGTACATTCTGTTGTATTTATTTATTTCATTTTATTTCTAGCATTTCATTTATCATAGTTCTTGTATTCATTTTTCTTTTCTTATTAGTGGCGTTATAGTGTTGGTTTGTTGTATGTTGCATATTTTATTTAAATTTTAACATCTCGCTTATATGATATCAGGTAGTTAGTCCTATATTATATAGTACTGACAGTTGATGTTGAGACTCGACCATCTGAAACTCCTGATTTAATATAGTATAGGGCTGGCCACCCGTTATTATTTTAGGCGGGTTGTGACAGATGGTATCAGAGCATCAGGTACTAGAGTCCTTAGGATCTGTGCGAGTTTTCTGCATTCTTCCGTTAACGTTCTTGATATAAAGCCCTATTATTAGGACTGTTATGTTCACTGCGTTGTTTTTTCTGTAAAGTATATTCACTTGATTGGCGTTCTGATAACAGTTTCTCTTGTTTCGTTTCAGACGTCGCCTAGATTTGGTCGTCTAGGAAAGGATAGGATTAGAAGTACAATACCCATAGCATATTTTGGGTACGCTTTAATCGGGGGGTATTTGTTTTCCCCGATTCTGGAGGAGATATTGAGGAGATTTCTAGCAGTTGAGTTAGAAAGGAAAATTTACTCGAATGGCAAATTTTGGGCTTAGTAAGGATAGTCTGAGGAGAGGTTAGTGTGGTCCTTGGGAGGTTTAGGTTGAGAGACCCGTTAACCTTCGTTAGGAGACCTGGTGTTGGTGACTCTTACCGATGTGAGGAAGGTGTAGTTATCCCAATATCAGGAGTATCGCTTTCTAGGATGAGGGAGAATGCCTTTGGAGACTCAGTTTACGTTGTGTAGGACTGAGGGAGTTTTCGGCAGTCGCAATCGCGCCTTGCCCTTTAATATGGTTAGAAAGGGTTTTGAGGAAGATGTTTCTCTTGTGAAGAAATAGGCTTGGTTTAATGATTGTCCTGGAAGAAGTTGAGAACCCTGAGTTGAGATTCTAGGATGAGGGGAAACCATTGGGTTATGGAAATATAAGGTAGAATACCTTTCTTTGGGTTTAAGTCATGCTTTGTGCGATATCAGGAACGTCGAGAGTTATGATATTGAATTCCGAAGATGCGGAATGTTAAGGTTTAATGAGTAGTGGTTATAAGGTTATTGTCTTATGGGTAGATTTGGTTTGAGCGGAGAATTTAGCTCATAATTGTGCTAGTTTTGAGAACTAGGTATTGGCTAGAATATTGTATTTGTTGAGGCCTTGTGTTTTAAACATAAGGTGTTTGTTTGGCGTGTCGAAAGACGCGGAATATATTTATATCGTATTATTGTATAGGCCCTCGGGCAATATCTAAAATATGAAAATATTTTTATAAAACCTTGACCCTGGTTCAACTAATCTCAATCCCCGACCTAGCTACACAGTAGTGTATTGGGAGGGTTCCTTGTTTGTATTTCGCTTGCGAAACCTCCCCCGCACGATGGTGGCTAGTGTCAGGAATTGAGGAGGGTTCAACCATTGGGAAATTTTAAACTTTTATATATTTAGTATGTTGTTATAGATCATATTGCTGAGGGTTATATTATGAGTTGAGGCTAATGGAGCCTGATCATAATTTTACGAGTGGAAACTCGGATACGGGGTGTATGGGCGCCCTGGGTAGTAGTTGCTTTAAAACTATATGGTTCGACATGAGAACCTGGAAGGATCGGTATAGTGATCCTAAGGATTGATGTGAGGACTAGATGATATTGAGGTCCTAGGCATGTCTTAAATTTCGCGGGCAAAATTTTTGTAAGGGGGGAAGTATGTAACAACCCTCGATTTTTAGAGACTGAGAAATTAAATTTTGGGAAAATAAAATTTAATTAAATTGGAGAATTTCAAAATTTGGGAATTGAGGCCCAAAAATAGAGAATATTTCAAAGTATTTCGGATGATGATTTTGAGGGTACCATCGATCCCGAAAGGGTCGAAATAGTCAAAATGACTGTCATTGGGTCTTATTTCGGCTCCGGAATATTTTTAAGTTATTTTGACTCGAATTGGTGTAAACGAGTCATTTAAAGTGTGTATTAACATTTAAAATTGTGTTTATTGTTTTAAAGGATTTAAGGCTTACGGATGAAGCCTTCTCATTTGAGAAAAAGAGAGAAAGGAGAAAGAAGAAGAAGAAGAAGAGAAGAGAGAGAGAGGAAGAAAAGCTTGGGGATTTTCGGCCCAACCGCGACATCGAGGACGATCCAACCTCTACAAATCTGAGGCAAGTGTTTAATCTTTCTAAATAAGTCATTTGTGTATTTTATTTCATAATTTGTGGGTTAAAGAAATGGTTTTTGGGTATAAACATCAAAACCTAAATTTTGGTTTAAATCTTGAAATTTAAGATTATAATTGGGTTTAAGGGATATAAATGGTTGGGATGAGATGTAGGATGGATTTTCTTGTTACAAATATTATTGGGTTAAAGATTTGGGGGCTTGAGGATGATATGTGGGTGTTTGAGGGTTATGGATTTGCTGAAATTTGAAAATCGGCAAAGGCAACTGGTATGGCCGGTCGACCGCGGTCTGGGGACCGGTCGACCGCGCCTTAAGGGAAAAGCCTACTGCATTTCTTCGTACGCAAAATTTGGACCCGCGGTCGACCGGGGGTCTAAGACCGGTCGACCGGTCCCCTGTTTTTAGCCCAAAACTTGGATTTCTTTCTTCCCCTTTTTCTTTTGAAATTTATTCTTAGGGGCTTCCTTAATGGGCTGTCTTATGGGGTTTTTCTAAGATGATCTCTAGCCCTTTTTGGTTGGGTTTGTTGATTTGGGGCCCTCCCTTATGATGTAAAAGATATGTTCTTAGAGACATATAAGGAGTTTCTCAGATATTAGGATTTTGGGGACTCCTTAGGGTACTTTGGGAGAAATGTACCCATGTACGTATTGGGATTGCATATGGATATTGTGGGGAAACCTCTTTGAGGTTGGGAATACCAATTATAGATACAGGTATAAATATGATGTGAGGTTGAGAACTCTTAGAGAGTGAGGGATCTCATATCCTTAGAAATGTTTAGACTAAGGAACAATTGATAACTCAATAGGAGTAAGGGTTCATAAAATTAATTGAACCATAGGTAAAATTGGGAACGGTTTGGGACCGTACTATCGACTAGAATAAGCGGTAGCATAAATTCTAGTTAGGATAGTTTACACATAATTATGGGGTTATGACCATTGAGATTCCAATACTTGAAACGAGGTTGGAATAAATTGAGGTTTTAGACTATTAAGTCATGTGTGTGCCTATGGTTAAATAGTACTAAAGGAAACTACGTACTTTTGAATATGGATGAAATGTGTAGTGATGGATTCCTACACAAACTCTTGGGTGATAACCCTAATGTTGAATATATATATGTATAGATATATACATATGGTTTTGGGAGACTATTCATCATAGGAAAATGATTGAATATGTTTCAAGTGAGGGATTGTATTCACATATCGAGGAAAATTTAAAGGAAATTGTGGTGACGGCTTGTATATTGAGGATTAGGTTATACTTATAGCCGAGTTTATATATCTTATACATATGAACGGGAATTAGTTTGTATATATAATGATGTAGCGATGTGTAAATATATGTACATATATCTATGTATGAATATGAATATATTGATATATTTATGTTGTGGACATACATGGTATGGATATTTAAACCGTATATGATGGTTTACTATTTGATCATATGATGGGATCATATGGATGTATGTATATTGCGCATGTGAGCGATATATATACTTATGTGGTTAAGCATACCCCGCTCATGCTATCATAGGGAAGTTTCCGCGCAGAGGGTGAGCATCCTGGCATATAGAGCAGGGTGTGGATATTCCCCAGGTCATAGTCATCCCGTGTGTTATTATACGATAGATATATATTTTGGGATGAGACGTGGTGGGTATGTTTCGTCTCATTGTCGGTTGGAGCTATGACCGCTTCACGGGACGTCATGTGTGTGAGTTATCACGAGGTGGGTATCGTTGATCCCCACCAGGTGGTCCCCAGTTGCTACGTGAGCCGGCACTCGGAAGATAATAGCATTGATGCAGTTTATCGGCGCTATATATAGCCGGGTATTATATGTGCATGGCCATTGTACATCATATATGGTATGTACACTTGGTCATGGGTATGGATGATGGTATGTATATATATATGGTGAGAATAAAATACCTATATATATATATTTATATATCGTAGGTGAAAGGATATGGTATTTCTATGGGGTACATCTTGGATGATTATGGTGTACCAGATTAATTGGGGGTTGATGTATCGTATTTGAGGAATATTTCGGTTACATCATCCCAAGGTTATTATTGGAGATATTAAGTTGTTTTTATATTATAATCTAGACTTAGTGATTGAAATAGTAAATTGTATGTTAAGTATTATGGATCTCTAGGATCGACATTGCCCAGGAGTAGTGTAACGGGGTGGTTCCTTGCTTGGATTTCGCTTTGCGAAACACCTCACGCACGAAATGTAGTGCAATGTCGAGATTTGAGAGAAGTAATCACATATATGGCATAATGGATCTCTGGTCTTGACATTGTCAGGAGTAGTGTAATGGGGCGGTTCCTTGTTTGGATTTCGCTTTGCGAGACTCCCCACGCACGAAACGTAGTACAATTTTGAGATTAGAGAGAAATTTTGCCAATAATTCATGTGCATGTTATTTAGAAATTAAATCTTATATTTTAGCCTATATATATATATATATATATGGGTAATGTATTAAGAATTATAATAAATTAAATTATAAATCGGAATCCACTAAGCCTATTATGGCATAATTGTTTGTAATCATAATCTAGTAGGATTAGTAAAAGGGTGGTTTCTTGGGCTAAGTTAGGAAGGCAATTCTCGTGGGTATAGGCTAGGCCTCTGATAAGTTAGGTTGTCCTAATAAATGGGGGTAATTTAACTAAAACTTGAGGACGCGAATAAGTGCGCGCCTTTAGATGAGAGGTGAGTTGGGTTTCCACGAGAGTGCGATTCCACTTTTAATTATGAGATAAGTGCACCGATATTTATTATGCACGGTTAACACACTTGCTGAATATTTTTCACAATTCGGGCTCTGACCCGTTTACTTTTCTCTCCTGCTTGTATATATATATATACTATTACAGGTGTCCTACCGCATGGATGCCGGATGACCTTCTATCCAGAGTCTTAGGAGCCGTGACAGGTGCGGACTGTTGCGGGATGTATCTTGTAGCCGATTCCTACTTCTTTAAAATTCTAGGTAGGAATCATGTTGTATATCGGGTTTGTACCCAAGGGATGTTTATATGCATGTTTATATTTATTCCATTTCAGTCATTGTATTGGCTGTGACCCGACAGCTTATTCGGGTCTACTTTTTGTAGTACATTCTGTTGTATTTATTTATTTCATTTTATTTCTAGCATTTCATTTATCATAGTTCTTGTATGCATTTTTCTTTTCTTATTAGTGGCGTTATAGTGTTGGTTTGTTGTATGTTGCATATTTTATTTAAATTTTAACATCTCGCTTATATGATATCAGGTAGTTAGTCCTATATTATATAGTACCGACAGTTGATGTTGAGATTGGACCATCTGAAACTCCTGATTTAGTATAGTATAGGGCTGGCCACCCGTTATTATTTTAGGCGGGTTGTTACATTTATTTATATCATTCAGAATTGACAAACTAACTGAAATCCATAGGCCAAACTAACTTAATTTCATACTCCATGAGCACAAACATCCCATACTCTATATAACCATCTTCATAAATTCAATAATGAGACATCACAAACTCCCACAATATAATCCAAAACCAATGGTCTTCATACGCGTGTGAATACGAGTGATCACCCTGCAATAAAATTGTAGTGTAAATACATATAAATATATAACAATATAGTTATGTTTTTTTAAAAAGTTGACATGCACTTACTTGATCGCGATTAACAAGTAAATTATCAACTATTGGTGCAAAATCCTCAACTAGTCCTATCGCCTCATTAGTGTTTTACGACACTACATTAAATGTAGAATACCAATAAAGCAAAAGATAGTAATTATATACTTAAAGAAACCATAGTAATATTATACATTTAATGTAGAATTTATCCGGTACACCAAATACCCAGTCACTAGTGCATAATAGAGCTTCAACATTGTCAGGCATGATGGAGCTCCGATATTTAGTAATTATATGGCTTCTAACACTAAATGCAGACTCGGGTGGTACTGTCGTGATAGGAATACTGAGAATATCACGCACCTACTTGAGAACATCTAAATGAGGATTTTGCATACTCTAATTTCCTCCAAATATGTATCTAGTTGGTATTTGTTTTTTCCACTATAATACTGGCTCTAAATAACATTAAAATCCTACATGAACTTAACATTATTTACATTTGAATAAAATAAATCAAGTAAAGAAGAAGTTAAACAAAGAATAAATTGCATCGGATCTTACATCCATCTCATCATTTATGCCACTACTGGTCGCATGTGAACTTGATGATAGGTTGTACAAGGTAGCCGAGGGACAGAGGGGCGTATAATATTCAAAGAGTAAACTCAATTTGTCACGAACTTCTCTCACTTTTTCTTCCCTTATCTCAGAACATAGCTTGTTGAAATAGAACTTCACATATTGAATTTTATATCTTGGATCCAAAATATTGCAAATGATAAAACCATGTTATAACACTCCCAATATTTATCGAATTTCACTTTCATTTCTCGAGACATAGTACTTGAGAGTGCGCCAACAATAAATGTCCAACTTATTTAATTAAATTCCAATTTTAGCCCAATTCAGTCTTAACTCTTCCAAATAATTGTGACAGAATAAATCAAACATTCAAGACAGTCACAATTTGAGGAAAAAATCCCCCAAAGGGGCAAAACCTTTTTATTTCACTATAATTTGTAAATCTCTACTTACACGGATTACAATGAAATACAGTGACAAATAAAATACTCGCAGGTGTGGGTTTGGTGTCATTAGCAAAAAATCTCACAAGAACTCCAAGATCAACAGTGGAAAATCAACATCTTCTTCTCTATAAGAACTCCAGATGAGTAGAACAATTTTTTTGGGTTTAGAGGATTCACATAAATGATTGAAAATTGTTTATGAATCAAAATAGTGTATAAAACATGAAAAATGAAGTCTGTTTTAATTCAGAAGAACTGCAAAAACGTCAGTGCCAAGACTTGAAAAAATTTGTAGAATGAACACTACTTAAATACAGAAATCTAGGCGCTGGGTCCCTCAAACGAGATGGATTGTCCCTCGAACGGCGCCAACTGTCGTTAGAATGACTTCGCTCGACACGAGCTGTCGTTTGAATGGCAAGCTCTGCCGTTCAAACGATCTGAACGATGTGTACTTGTTCACCTCTGCACTTAGAAAAAATTCTTATTTCGAGATAAAATATTTCAGACTTCAAAATTTTATTTTAAAAATGTTCCTAAATATTTATGCAAATATTAAAAACTCCAATTAAATTATTTTACCATAATTGCAAGTGGGGTAGTGGGAACAGATGAATCTTGAAGACGCACGATGCATGATAGGAAAATGTTGATGTAATATGCACGTATGAAGGTAGTGGGTGCGTGATAACTTTGGATCTAATTCGAGGTCGTCATGGATGAATATGGAGACGTGCCGAATGTAGTGGTATCAGACATTTTTGCAGCGATCCAGGATATAAAGAAAAATCTCCTAGATACTAAACAGACATTTATAAAATCATATCCTTACAAATCTCCCCCTATGTCTATGTCGGTACATACATAAAAACTATCCGAATTATGCCACCCAACCCAAAAGTTACATACAATTTAATATTCTCATTAAACCTAGAAAGTGGAATTACTAAATGACATGCCTTCAACTTCTTTAATATATTCAAACTTTCTTTTTCATCATCTGGGTGTGCAAAAGTAATACTCAATTAAGTACCTACACACATGAGACAAGAAACAATAGTCGTGATGTGCAGTAATTTTAAATATAATGATAAGCAAATGTAAGTACCAATTAAAGCTCAAGCAAATCACTATAAAAACAAACAAAAATTATCCCCCATAATTTGTTCTCCCCCTTTTTTATGATGTCCCCCAATAGACAATTATGAAGAACACAAAGCCAATACAAATGGAGAATATCACATGGTAATCAAACTTTTCTCTTTGTGAAATTTTCAAAAAATTTCTTACAAAATATACAACGAGAAATCACACCATGAAATAACACCAAAACAACCAAGTTGGTGATAGAGAAAATTTAGGTATGTGAACAAATTCAACAAGAAAATCAATACATACAATCATAACATGTGTGCATAATGAATGTTGGATATTCCTAATGAATGAACTCAACATATTCCTTAGGTGTGAAAATTGTGGAATTAAAAGAAACTGACTCAATAAAATCAACAAATCAAAGTTGAAAGTGATTTCCACACCAATAACGTTCAAAACGTTGAAACGTTTTTTCATGACTTTTAAGGACGTGCAAACTCTTTTTTGATTTATTTCCATTCCAACTCCCTCATAAATAATTATACATTATATTTTTCTTTTGAGATGATGAAACTAAAACCTATTGGCCCATATGATTTGGCATATTCTTCTTTTTATTGCCATTTAATTTTTTTCGAGCTTTTTTCAAATGGCGGCATTCACGACGAGTAAATTTTGAACTCTTGCACCCCTTTCCATGATTCACTAATGATATTTTGTTGCAATTAAGTCCTCATGTAAACGGTTTTTACATGCACTACTATCTTGTCAAGTTTTATCGCATTTTGGTCATTGTATAGACATAATTGAGATGGAAAAACTAAAGCCAATATGGGATAAACAAGTACAATATTCAAATAATACCGTTCATGTGTGCAATAAAGGAGAAAAAGGAACCAAACATGCAGAAGATATCACTAATCACATCTTCAAGGCTCCAAAGAATGTAAAGCACATGGATGAAATGATGTAGCATCTCAAATCACTATCAAACAGTCATGTGGAATATGGAATGAAATTGTGACTATGGCTATCTTAAATGTTCATCCATAAACGGTGTAAAAAAATACAAAACTCTTTTTGTGTTTTTCAAAAATTGTTATAAAAAGAAAATCTTTTTGGCTTTTTCTAAAAATTTTCAAAAAATAAAATCTTTTTGGATTTTGCAATTTTTTCAAAAATAAGAAAAACAAACAAATAATGATACAATCTAGAGATAGGAATCAAATGATATGAACATGAAAAATGCATCCTACTCTAGATATGGTAACCGCCCCTCAGTCAACTGTCAAATTCCTAATGACTTCCTAAGACTCTCGAATCTAAGGGCATTTGAAGGCTACGTGAAGATATCGGCTAACAGGAGGTCGGTAGATACAAAACTCAAGGATATGACTTTTTCCTCTACAAGCTCACGGATAAAGTGCTCGTGTATCCTAGTATGCTTTATGCACGAATACTGGACTGGATTACGGGATATGTATATCGTGCTCGTGTTATCACATGAAATAGTCGTGGTGTCCTGTGATATCCCATAATCCTCCAACATATGCTTCCACTACAAGAAAAACACCCTTTTATGACACTTGTAAAAATGACAGTTAAAAAAAATTGTCATTAAAAGTATAATAATATTATTTAAATGACATATTATTTATAAATTGTCATTATAAATTTATTAGTGTTAATGTATATGACAGTTTAAATATAAAAGACATATTTAATAGTACATATTATGACCGTTTTTTTTTGTTAAAAACAACTAAAGATATTATATATGACCGATTTTTTTCCTCCCAAAATTATACGCGCGGGTAATGAAAAAAAGGCGAAATGCTTTCCCCCATCTCAAATCGAAACTCTTTCTCCAAAGTTACCTAACCCAAATTCTCAGCCACCTTCACCCAAAATCAGACACGTTCCTCCAGCTAAAATCCACCTCCGATTATCTAACCCTCCTATTTTGGCTCGTCGGTAGGTACTCTTTCTTTATATATTTCTCTTACACACACACACACATAAACACACATGTTTGTTCACAGTAGCTTTTGTTCACACACAGAAACACACATGTTCGTTCACACACAAAAACACACATGTTCGTTCACAATTGGGTCATATAAAGCAAAGATTTTGATTTCGTTTCAGTATCAAACCCTCACTGATTTTAGTTTTGTATCAAAACCTCACAAGTTCATTAAGATCGTGTGATATATGATGTTTAGAGATCCTTATGTTATCAAAATGTATGTCTTTTTTGCAATGATAGCATCAATTACAAAGTTTGTTATTAGATTCCTATGACATGTTCATTTTTTACTGAAATTTATGTTCATTTTTTTATTGAAATTTGTTCTCATTAGGTTCTCATCTTCTGTAAATTATAAAAATTTGAGAGGCAAAAATGTAATTTAGGCAAAGTGTTGGACATGTTTATATTTCTTAAATTTTGGGGGTCAAAACGTAATTATTAATAAACTACGGGTCTAAATGTTTGTAAATATTTCAAAAAGATTATATATATATTTTTTTTACACACATTTTGGTAAGCTTGAATGGGGTGTTTATTATTATGGTTATCTCGCTTAGAATGTATTGCCCTCAGAGACTTGGTATATAATTCCAAACGATATGGTTTGTAGCATGTTTTATTTTTATATCTAATTCTTCGAATATTATTCTGGGTTTAATTCAACTTTGTGTTAAAACTTGGGATTTTGATTTGGGTTTTGTAGGATTCCATAAATCCTGGCAATGTATACAACTCAAGCAATTTGCGAACTATTTTGTTGGCGCATTTGTTTCTTCTCACTTCTAATGGATGAAGACATGGTGTTGTGAGTTTCTCACATTTTGAGTTGTTTCTATTTATTTTATCCAATTATCCATTAGAGAGAAGCAAGTTGGTTGTTCTTTTGACTACCGAATATTGGTTTTGTTTTGCCAGACTAATTTTGGCCTAATTAAAGTAAGTGAGTACTTATGTGGGTAGCCCTGACAACACTTGGCATGACCCGAGCATAACATCATAAAATCTAGTGAGCATGTGTATCACTAAATTTTGTAATCCTTTACAAAAATTTTAATTAACAAATTAAGCGTAGCCAAAGGTTATATATACAGATTGACAGTGGGTATTAAGGGTAAAAACCCCAAAACACCAACCAAGTTGTCCGGAGATAGGTATTAAGTCTAGTGGGACACTCCTTAACTTTGTGACATACCCCTCGCACCCGAAACACCTATCAGACTCATCTCTCTTAGGATTATCACTACTATCCTTAGGGGTGGAGTCTCCCTTGTTCCTGAATTTTTCAAACCTTTTAGCATCTTTCGATTGCTTATGAATTTGAAGAAATTTCTTGAACTTTCTTGCCAGCAAGACGACATCCTCAAAGTCGGAATCAGAGTTGTCATTCAAAACTTTAGTCTCCTCCTTTAGGGATTTCAAAGAACTGCCCTTTTCTTTCTTAGGCACTTGCTTGGAGGTAAACATATCAAGTTCATAGGTTTGTAAGTCTCCTACGACCTCTTCTAGTTTCGACGAGTTAAGCATACCAAGGTAATTCATAAAGGTCACTTTAGCATCCAACCTACTTGGCAACGATCGTAAAATTTTCTTAATAACGCGGTTATTGCGAATCTTCTCACCTAGGTTAAACGCCGCATTAACAATAGTGGATAACCTAGTGTAAAACTCATCAAACGTCTCACTTTCTAACATCTTAATCGTCTCAAACTATGTAGTGAGATTTTGTAACTTAGACGCCCTAACCGTGATCGTGGCCTCGTGAGTGAGTGCAAGTGTTTCCCAATCTTCTTTCGAAGATTCACAAGTCATGATACAATTATACTCTTCAGGTGTGACATGTGAGGAAATAAGGTGCAGACCTTTGGAGTTATACTGTGCAAGCCTATGTTCAATCTCAGTCCATGACTCAACGGGTTCAAACTAGTGACCTCACCTTCTTTTGTGACAGGTGGTGACCAACCTTTTTCAACAGCTAGCCAGACATGCTCATCAATAAATTTTAAATCACTTCTCATTCGCATTTTCCAATAAGCATAATTAGTGCCATAAAAAACAGGAGTGCGAAAACTGTTAAAATTTCCAAAAATTCATCCTTACAAGCAACAGGGATCAAACATAATAAAAATGTATTTCTATCTCTGATACCAATTTATAGGTCCCCAAAATATGAATTTATAAAAAAACACTTTTTGCTTGAGCGAAATTAAGTTAGGGATGAATGCGAATCAACTTTCTCTTTTTGAAAACTCTTTTTCAATTTTATCAAACCAAGTTGTGACACAAATTAACTTAACCAAATTTTATCTTGTTTAATCCTAAACATGCATCTAGTGATTAAAACAAGTAAAGTTAAGAAAATATAATCATAACGCCAGATGTACGAGACAAAATCCAAAACGAGAAAAAATCTCGGACGGCCCAAGCCAAACAATCACTATGAACAAATGGTTTTACAAAGACAAATTAGCCTTACTCAACGACTCGATCCACCCATGAGATTTGACGCTCCTCTGATCTTCTACCACTCCTCTCACAGTGCCCACGCAGAAATTTCATCTTCCATGATACTTGTCCACATCACGCGATTTCAATAATGTCTCGGTGTTCACCGATACGGATTGATGCATCTACGATGTTGAACAAGATATCCGTAGCTTCTCCACTAAAAAACCAGCAATCACAAGTGTTCAATGATGAACAAAACTCAACTTGGTGCAGCATTGATCACATAAATATTTTATAATGAAAGCTCGGATCTTTGAAAACTCTAAGGATGTGCTTAAGCCTTTAAAACCTTAAAAAATATGTGCAAACAGGTTTTTGGATCGTAAAACTATTTTTTCAGACTACACACCCTTCGAGGAAACTGGACGCCTCTATTTATAATAAAATTAAGTGGGTGTCAAAATCTCATTCGAGCAAGATGCGACGTCGTTCGAATGACAGTGGATCTGGTTTGAACGATGCCGTCAGATAGAGTTCCAAACTGTTCCAACTTTAAAAGAGTTTTATATAAAACCAACTCTAATCCAACACAAATTTGTCCTTTATTTGATGTGTAAACATTTTAACATTTTAAAAACCATTTTCTTTTAAAAAATAACATCCTTACTTTATAAAATGAATTCCAAGTTTCATTAACATTATGCATTCGTACTTGTGTGATCTCGGAATGCAATTAAACCTTGAAGATGCGAAATTGCACCAATTAAACTTCTACATGATTAAATATTTGTAGCTGTGTCGCAACGTCTTCAATAAATCTTCAATACATCATAGACCCGGGGGATCAGACAATATAAAATCTATCTATGACACAAACAAGTTTTGTTCCGAAAATAAGTCAAAACTACAATAAGAGTCAATTGAAAATTTGGTCCTTACATGCTGAAATAAGGTTAATTAATTATTTACATGTCTTGCTAACCCTAATCCTTGGTCAACTATGAATTCTGTCAAAGGACATAAGGTTAATGAAGTATTAGACTTGAATACTATTGATTGACTCAACTAAGGAAATAATAATACGTAAGTAAAAATATCTATCAGGCAGCCAGACGCGTCCCATGGAGGACCCACACGCATTTCGTAAGTCACTCTTTCGGTTCAAAGAGCTCGACCCGAGCTTCAAAGGGGTACACCATCATAACCCACTCAACTTTAAGCCAACATGGATCCTATTCAATAAACCCTCATCATAATGGTTGATGCCAACATAACACCGTCGCCTCCATGTCTCTCAATCTTCAGTTCATGCTAAGAAGGAGAAACATCTTTGTATATGCAGTGACCAAGAGGAGATCTTGGTTGTGTTCACGCGCTCTCATGAACATGTGGGGTTCATAATTGTGTTGCAATAAAGTTTTCATAATGTACTCCTTTATCCATTGTTAAGTGAATCATATAAATGACTTCTCCCACTAGTGGCACAATAGCTCCTCAATTCTTTCCTACCTTCACACCCCATGGATAAATATTACGATCACCTGGATATTGCACCACCATCTAACACGGTGGACCATACTTAGGAAACCAAAATCCTTAGATAGAAAAACATAGACATCTGCAGCATCTTGAGCGAGAAAAAACTCGCACTGCTAGTGGAAGATATAATAGGGGGATTTGATGTACCGAAAGTTGGGGTTCCAATTCCGTAGCTGCGGGGCCAAAAAAACAACTCAAAGATAGTGCTCATTACCCAATTTGTGAAGGTCTTTGATGATATGAATGTCCGCGGCGATGGGAAATTCGTTTTAGAAGTTTTTTTTCCATAGGAAGAACGAAAGTTATTCTTAAAGACGGTAGGATTGGATACGTTGAACTCTGAGAAATTAACTGAACTGGCTAGATGACTTCACTAAATCCAGTTACCAATAGCACAATGAAATTCATATTGACAAGTGGAAACACAGAGTTAACTTCGATGAATTGACTAAATTTATGTGCTAGAGTACAAGATCTTCAATAGGGGAATGAAATGTTAGTTAGTTTTATATGCTCAACACTTGATTTTGTCTTATGAAGAAATGGGATAACGAAAAATTTGTGGATTGTTTCACTCACCAATTGTTTCAACCTTGTTGACAAGATGGGTGATGCATTATGGTCGCATGCTTCAGTTTATATCCACTTATCTTTTTCAGATTCTCGCTGCTTCTCGCTCCATCTTATTTTGTGATTCTAACACACCCACGTCACATGGGATAATAAGCCTCTATTTTATCCAAATTATTAATAAACGATAATTGAACCACTTTCTTTCTTGGTATAGGGACTCAAAACATATGGCATATTCTAAACTTTTAGCATTTTTATTAGTGGACCAGATCCCAAATTGTTTCGAGGATCAGGTTACCGGGCCTTTAATCTTGGTGGAGATGCCTTCACAATGTTATGTTAATAAATTTATGGGGGTTTACTAAATGTGTTTCATCTGAATCAATATCTGTTATAGGATAATACAATTCCTCTTACCTACAATATTTTCCTTCAATATGTATTGAAATGACATTATCGAGCCATGATTATTCCGGGAATTCCCATAGTACTAATATTGGCAGTATTGGCACATCCACAAATATTGACTAGGAACATATGTTACTGGGATACATAGGATTTGATAGTATATGGATGTCACATTACGAACGCACAAATAGCCTAAATATGATATGTAAATTTGAGGCTTTTGTTTCCTCGTTATGGTGGGGAGTACTTTTTGATTAAGAAGTGGGCATTTTGACTAATCTATGCAGAAGATGTTAAACAGGAGGATCAATGATGGTGATCCAATTTCTCTTTCTTGATTGTGCCAGTTTTCGTTCAGTCTAGATTAAATTAGATCATCACAAGTAGATGATGCTACACTTGAGAGGAGGCAAGATTCCCACGCCCACAGAGTAGAAACCAGTGGCATCTTATGCGATATTTGTAGTTGGTTTACTTCTAAAGAATTGAGGAGCTATGAATGCATATGCGATATCTCGATTGTGCCATGAATGAACCTAGTCTCGCATCTTTTTCTAGTTGTCGGCCAGTTTGGGTAGTTGTTATAAATTTATTGACGAAAAATATGTTTTATTGGATGACTTTGATACTAATACAGGGAGTGAGAAAAAACATGATATATATTTCCATTTAAAACACTCAACACATATGCGTGTATATCATTGTTAAATTATTAAATTGTTGAAATAATGGAAATTATTTCATTGTTAAATTCGAGATAACAGTTATTTGGAGAATGAGTTATTTCGAGATAATAGTGCTTAATATAAGCATACATTAGTTGTTTCCAGTTACATTGAACATATAAAATGGAAGCATTTGCGTTTAAAGGTGTTATGGTGAATGTAACATTGAACATACCAAATCTCTTATAAGCAAGGTTCAAATAAGAAATTAGTTAGAATGTGAGGTTATTGTAGCCGCAAATTCAAGGTACAAACATGAATACTTTCAATATTTCAATATCATTAATATATGATTCGGTTTGTTTGTTTTACAAATAATTTAAGTACTTAGTTTGACAATTGAGGTTTGATCTTCAAATTAATGAAAAAATACTTATAATTGTGTCACTTTAACTCTGTGTAGAAACTATATTGGCTGAGAGTTGATAGCTGAAGAATTCATTTATGGGGGGATCCTTTCCATTTGTGGAGAGATTGTGCAATCAGAGTTGACAGTTAATATGGGAACCATTGTTCACCGGTATAAATCTTTACATATGATTGAGAGGACAGCTGGAGAGAGTACACAAGTTTTTGCAACTTTGGTCACTGATACTGATGGCGACGATGATGGTATGTATTATGATACTAACACTGAGGATGAATAAGATCACATTATTAACGTTAAATGCCAAATTGACCTCAAGTCATAGTTTGAAAATTGAGGAGAGTTGAGGATTGAGCTTGAAAAATGAAAAAAATGCTAAATGCTAAATGCTAAATTCTAAATTCTAAATTCTAAATTCATCTGTAGTCATACTTTGGAAATTGATCGAACTTGGGAACGAATTTCAAAATAGTATGGTTGGGATTTTTTGTGTATAGATTTGAAGCAATTTATTAGTCACATGGAAGAGAATATGTGTGTCGGTGGGGTGGATTATTTTAGAGTTTTTAAATCCAAGTTTTTTTTTTGGTTTTATCTCTTCGTTAAATTAGTTGATCTGTTTGGTTAAGGCAACTCCATTCACTGCATTTTCCTATTGTGTTTGTATGAAGTTAAGAGTTAGATTTAGTTAAAAAATCTAGAATTGGTTGGAGTTGAGTTGGTTACAGTTTTTAGTAAGTTTGGTCTGTAAGTTGTTAGTTTAGTTTGTATTCTATAAATACACGTATCTTCTTTGTATTTGATACAATGAGAAATACAGTACCATCTCGGTCTTCATACCATATCTGTTTTCAGTGACAAAGCTTATCTTGGTGTGGTAGTGTTACTTTCGTCGGCCTCTTTTTTATGGATTGTAAAAGTTGTAGTTAAGTTTGTGCATCAGCAGTGGTTGTAAAGATGGAAAATATGACAGTATCGATGTACTTCTTCTTTAAGTCCAAAGCTTACACATACTGTTCATTTCCAGGTTTCTTTTGACTGCATTTTCTGACACCACCAGCGACGTATTGGTTAGTGTGGGAAACATCTTTGGAGAACTCTTTTTACTGAGTACATATTTGTGGATGTTCAAAATGAATGCCCTTGTTGATAAAAATGCAACTTTAGTTTGTATAGGTAGAACTTTTGTAATAATATAGGGGAGGAACAGACAATTTGTTTCGATAATAAATCTGGACGGAGACCACAAAAATTCTTCCATGTCGTCGATGATAACTAACTTCCATGTTGTTAACAATAAATCTACATTGATGATTTGTTCAGATTTTAATTCTTTTTCATTACAACTATAATCTCATATGTGTATTTATTATAAGCTACTTTTTCATTAATCCCCAGTTGCAAAATAATTTTAAATTTGTGTAGCAATCAACACGATAGGTTGTTTTGACATTATGAAATTTAAACGCTGTTTTCTCTAATTTGCCAGGTGTTTTAGTGGAAGAAATCATGATCGAAAAGGCACAGTTGATGAATGGCAATGGCGGTGGCTTTGGCTGATGTATTGATCATGTTCGTCTTTTTTTCTTCAGTGCAAATTTCAATTGCAGCTGTTTATAAGGTTGGAGACTCCGTCGGTTGGACCACTATTGGTAATGTTGATGATTACAAGCAGGGGGGGTGCTTCTAAGACCTTTGAACTTGGTGATGTTATCGATTTTAATTACAATTATCAGTTCTACAATGTGATGCAAGTTACACACGCTGAGTTTAGGTCATGCAATGTGACGGCCCCCATCGCCACTCACACAATCGGCCCCCATTCTCAGGATCACGCTTCCGCAAATGGTGAAATATTTTAGTTTTTTAGGTATCTAATATCTAGTGTTTTAATAACCTAAAAATTGTTGGGAGGTTTGTTTATATCTGTTGAAATGCAGTTACTCCTTATACAACTCATTTTAGAGTGATATATAGTTTTGTTCCCAGTTTTATTGCGTGCCCATTAGTAAGTGAAGTTGGTTTTATTAAATAATTTCTTATATATTTGTACCCAGTTTAGTTCAAAGTAAATTCATACCATTATTGCTAATGAAGCAAGATTGGTTTTGTTTGTTAGCCCAGATTGGTTGTTTTTTCTGATTTTTCATCGTAACTTTTGGTTTTTTGTTTTCCTATAAGACCCTTATTTGGTGCTAGATATGCAGCCCACTCTACTTATACAGCTAGATGCTTTTGCACATTTCAAATACGAGCATTCGTCTTTTATGCACCCGAAATCTCTAGAAATACAATTGACCTCATCATTAAGGAAGAGGACCTACTAACTTTTTTATCACTTATTGCTCTATGGAAAATCTTAAGTAAAATGAACCTCTTGAAAATATTATTTATGAAAATCACTTGACTTATTTGTGTATTTCGAACAGTTTGTATAATTGGCACAATTCAACTGTTTGTATTTCGAATAGTTTGTACAATTCAACAATTTCTATTTATGTATTTCGAATTCCAGGTTTTCATATATTCCTCATGAACTCCAGGTTATCTCGGACCGTGTGCTGGACATTCCGTGTTGTTTGGTGATGGGAAAGTATGGGTGGACTGCCAATATGGAGAGGATTATGAAAGATCAGTCAATCGTGACAATTCAGTTAGAACTCTGAGGTATAATATGCTCTTTAAGATGTATGTTCATGTCCAATTAAAAATAGATACCTGTAGTAGCATCTTTCCAGATCCATTTTCCCTCTATTTTCTCCATACAATTCAAACATTCATCTTTGATACTCTTAATGTTTTTCCAAGTTAAAGACCCTGCATTATAAGGATGAATCCAATCTTTATATCTATTCTTCATAAAGGCTGCCCATAGATAATTGCCACTACTAAACTTCCAAACTAATCTCATATCTGATGCCGAATTGATATTTAGAGAAATTTCAAGAATCTTTCTTACAAGTATTTTGAGTCAAAAGCTCTGTCATGAGATATATTTTGAGTAAAAATCTTTGTGGTCTTGGTGCTGATTTTTTTTTACCTTTCATGTTAAATTGCAGGTACCAGCGTGGTGAGTTTATTTGGGAGTGAGTATAATGAGGCGTTGCAACGGACGATGAGGGATTTTTGTACTTTAAGTGTGGGAGCTTAGTTTTTTTTTTTTTTGGTTTTTTACTACAAATGTCTACCTTCTAATTTATTCTTTTTCTTCGGAGGAATTGAAGTGTCTATTACTTCAAAAATATGTGGCATTTTCTATTTTTTTAAGCAGTCAGAAAATCTTACTCAATGAATCCTACTGCTAACATTATAGCTCGATTTCGTGGAAAAATTATAGAAACAAACATCACAACCGTGATTAGAACACCGAGATTAAATCTTTGTATGTTTTTTGCTTTAATATTAGAACTGAGCACCAACTGCAATTGGAATTACCCCCGTCTTTGAGATGGAAGCCGAAGAAGTAGTTGTTTCAACTGTTGAGAATAATACAACAGTGTTCTCTAAAATTTTCCACCCACTTGGCACGTTGTTTCCGATCACGATACGTCACCCCATTAGTATTTAGAGTGTACGCTTTGCAGCCATGTTTTTTTTTGGTTTCTTATTCACACAAAATTTCTGCAACATCAAATGCTTTTCTTTTCCACTGAAGTACTGTACTTTTCTACAGAGTTTATTTTTTAGGATCTAGCTGGTGTGCACTTAAGATTGTTTTATTGAGATCTTTAGTTTATATTCAGTACAACAGTGTATTACAAATTGGCCTTATCTTCAAACTTGCTCCCCAATGTAGCTTTATGCTGCTTTATTATCCGAACTGACTTTAGAAGCATACCTTGCTCCGTTGAAAACATCTCTTTGTTTATGCCTTAGATTGCATCCAATAGTCAATTCTGCATATGATCTTTCAACCCAAGAAAGGTAACAATATGGCACATTTTTTTCTCAATGAAAGAAATTCAAGAAAAAGTGTATTATACTATTATTTGAAATTCATATAATTTTGTTATTTATCCTCATATTGGAAAGGAAAGTGATTTGGTTGGTTAAGAAGCTTTTGTCTTAAGCAAGCAAATCCCATCTGTGGATATTGATAATGATCAAGAATTATGGCAGCAGATGGGAATGAAAATGAGTGAGATAGTCATTCAGGTAACTAAACATTATAGCTTTAGTGTCACTTTTTTATGTTGATGTTAAATTTGAAGAAATGATTACTAATCATTTTTTTTCCACAATATATGTAGTCTCTGAAGAAGTATCTCTCGTTCCAAGCAATGAAACTGAAGTTGATGTATCCATAGGGACATAGATTCCTCAATTTATAGTAATTCGAAGAATAATATGAAATTTGAGGGTCACATTAAAGGCGGGTCAAGAAATTTCAACTCTTTATTAGACATGTACATATTTTATTTTTTTTAATACTTGATACTTTGGCGTCTGGGAACTGTCAAAGTTAACGATGCAATTGTTTAATGGGCGAATTTTCTTAGAATTAAAATTTATTTTGTACACATGTTTTTCATTTTAATCTTTGTCTTAAAGTGAATTTAAAGTGTTGGTGGTATCGAAACGAAGAAGAATTTCAGGTTCAAACTGGGAGAATGTTAAGGTGCGATAATGTTAATAAATATACATTACTGACTTATATCTTAAATCTTAATATAACTATTATCTTCAACATATCATTCTATAGGGCCCTCTACAATCGGGTAATGTTGAATGTGAGTTTTACATATTGAAGTTCATGAGAGATCTAAAGGAGAATCCGTCTCAACCTACTAAACTAAAGGTAATAAATATTTATTTTATAATATTTTGTTTCCTTCTAATTACTTTTATAAGGAAAAATTGAATACAACTTGTGTTATTTGATTTGTTAGATGAAGGAGTTGGCTGAAAAATCAACCTATGAAAATCATGAGATATAAGAAGTTCAGCATGAGTTCATCGATTTCATTCAGGATTATTTTTAGTGAGCTACAGTTTTGGACAATTTTGGCATATCTTTTCAGGTTCCTTTTTTTTCTTCAATCTAATTAATTACTTTGTGTCGATGTTAATAATGTTTAATATAGAGAATCAAAATACTATATATGAAAATATAACAAAAATCGTAATTAATATTATCAAAGCACTATAAAAATATGATGTCAAGAATAATCTTGTTGTTAGTGAATGGACGGGGTGAGATTTATATTATCGTTGTTGTTGATGATGATGTTGAATGCCCGGGGTGGGCTTTATATTGTTGAGGGTGAATGCCTGGGGTGGGCTTTATTTTGTTGATGGTGAATGCCCGGGTTGGTCTTTATATTATCATCGTTGGTTAAACCTGTCATGTTTAATTTTGAATTATTAAAAAAATAAAGGAAATTATGTCAAAATTTTTACTAAATCTTCCCCGTTTATCTTTCCCTTGTGTTAAAAAAAGAATGAAGTAAAAATTAACTTTGAGATTCTGCAAATATTTTGTGAACCCCGTGGTGACCTCTATATTGTTTTTTATTGTGAATCCACATCCCCAAGGTGGTCTCTATTTTGTTATTATTGATAGTGAATGTGGATGGTGGTATTTGTATTATTATGGTTGATAGTGCATGCCAGGGATGGGATTTATACTATTGTTGTTGCTGCTGAATGCTCGAGTTGGTCTTAATATTGTTGTGGTTGGTTAAATATGAGATTTTTAATTTTGGATTATTAAAAAAACATAGGAAATTATGTCGAAATTTCCACAAAACCTTCCCCATTTATCTCTTCCATGCGTTAATAAAGAATAAAGTAAAAATTAACTTTGAGATTATGCAAATATTTAATTGTGATGTCCGTTTGGGCCTTTATATTCTTGTTGACTGTGAATGCCCAGGGTGGTATTTATTTTATTATTATTATTATTGATAATGAATGATGCCTGGGGTGGGATTTATATTGTTGTTGTTATGGATGCTAAATGGGCGGGGTGGGCTTTATATTATTATTGATGGTGAATGGCCATATTGGGCTTTATATGGTGGTTGGTTAAAAATGTCATTATTTTGAATTATTAAAAAATCGGAGGAAATTCTGCTGAAATTTTCATGATACTTTTTCCATTTATCTCTCCCACGCCTTAATAAAGAATGAAGTAAAAATTAACTTTAAAATTATGCAAAGGTTTGTTTTTTTACGTTTGATATTATATTAGAATATCATTATTTTTTGAGCTATATTCTTTATATGGCTAATCTGTTTTAGTTGTTAACTGCTATTTGTTTCCTTATTTTGTTCAGATATCGATCCCGTTGTGCCTATTGTGTATCCGATGTAGCTGTTGCTAAATTGGATTTTCATGCTACACGAATGGAGCTAATGTTCAGTTTAATTTGCTAGTTTTTATGTCAATAGTATAGGTCGTTTTAGATATCTTTTTGTTTGTGAGTTATCTAGAAGTCAGTTGGAAAACTGTTGGTGTATATTTATTTATTTTTCATTTCAAATATTAATGATTATTTTTATACTTATTGTTCAAGTCATTGTAACACCCCGCCCAGGAGAGCGGAGCGCTACTCGATACAAAACTATACTAAATCCACAAACAACAAGGTATACAGAATCTAAAACAATTCCCACAAAATAAGAGAAACCACTAATCTCAAATCTCTTTAAATTAAATATAACGAATAATCTCTCAAAATAATAGATCTATATATCTTGAAGTAAAATACTCTATACAACAAAAATAAATACAAATCTTCGAAATTGTATTGTCGAATATTCTTCCAAATAATAATCCAAGCTAAAATCCATCTCCAAATCAAATCCATAGCGCTCAAAATCCGCACTAACCTGCCACTAAAAGAAAATATAAGGAATCACACCAACAAATATTAGCGATGAATAAAGCGTAACAATATGAGTACGAATATTCAATTCAAATGCAAATCTCAATAGCATTTTTATCAATATAATTTCTCAACAACATATTAATTTGAGTCACCAGGCCTCACCATACCGCGCCATACTTATATCAAGTAGCCGAAACAGGAATATTGGTGGGTGCCCAACGTCGGTACCATATTAAAATATCATGACAACATGCCCAACACAATAATAATACCACATGAATCAAAATTAGATTCCAACAATAATTTCTAGATTTCAAATTGAATTTAACATTCAAATATGAGTCAATAATCACAAGAAAACAAAATGAATGACACTCGCAACATTAAGGATCATATTGTGTAAAACCCCATACCTTAAACCACCAAAAAGAACCAACATGATTCTGCCCAGAAAAGTCAGAATAAGCCATCAAAATCATCTCCCAAAGATCAACAAAACTCCTCTAAGATCAACCTCAAAATAGTCCCAAGAACACCTCCAAAAATTAAGGTTGAATGCATAAATTAATGGGGTTAAGTGTATAAAAAGAGAGGAAATAAAATATGTTTGCTGCCAAAAAGTTGTTCCAAAAGTTGTACCTCAAAGGGTCACCCACGACCTTAATTTTATAAGGTAAAAAGATAAGAGTTTGAATCAAAACAAACGGTTACACAAAGCCTTGCTGCGCACGATTTCTGCTGGGATCGATCGATCAAACCCCTGGCGTCGATCGGTCGATCGCCCAGGAAATCTGGCAGTTAGGCCAAAAAATATATAAGGGACAAATTATTTAAAAATCGATATAAAATCTGTTTTAACTCCGATTTCGAAACCATTTGAAATTCTCGCCATTAAAAATAATTTTCAACATATTTGAGCAATAAAAATAATTTTATCTCAAAATTTATTTTTCCTCTATATTTTGGAAAATATCCCAAAAATTACGCAGGTTGTTACACTTCCCCACTAACAATGAAATTTCGCCCTCGAAATTCGCCGAAAGCCTAACTCTAAAAAATCAGGCCACTCCAACTATCTCCAAAAATAACCTCGTCTCCCAAAAATAAATTCTTCACATCTAATCTTGGAACCTATCACTAAACGATCATCTAAAATGTCTGTCTCCAATTGCGCGATACAAAAACGTAACAGACCCAAAACCTAAGACCCGAGGGTTGTCGTATACCTAAGCTCTAATACCATTCTTTAACACCCTGCCCGGGAGAGAGGAGACCTACTCGATATAAAACTATACTAAATCCACAAACAACAAGGTATAGAGCATCTAAAACAATTCCCACAAAACAAGAGAAACCACTAATCTCAAATCTCTTCAAATTAAATACGACCAATAATCTCTCGAAATAATACATCTATCTATCTCGAAAAAAAATGCTCTATACAACAAAAATAAATACAAATCCTCCAAATTCTATTCTCGAATATTCTTTCCAGTAATAATCCAAGCTAAAACCCATCTCAAAATCAAATCCATAGCGCTCAAAATCCGCGTTAACCTGCCACTAAAAGAAAATATGGGGAAGCACACAATACGACAAGAAGATGTTCAACAAATATTAGCGGTGAATAAAGGGTAACCATATGAGTACGAATATTCAAATCAAATGTGAATCTCAATAGCATTTTTATCAATATAATTTTTCAACAACACATTAATTTGAGTCACCAGGCCTCACCATACCGCGCCATACTTTATCAAGTAGTCGGAACAGGAATATTGGCGGGTGCCCAACGTCAGTGCCATATTAAAATCTCATGACAACATGCCCAACACAATAATAATACCACATGAATCAAAATTAGATTCCAACAATAATTTCTAGATTTCCAATTGAATTTAGCAATTCAAATATGAGTTAATAATCACAAGAAAACAAAGGGAATGTTGTCATGAGATTTCTTGTGATTATTAACTCCCATGCCTTGTGATTATTAAACCACCAAAGGGACTGTTCTGGGCAGAATCATATTGTGTAAAATCCCATGCCTTAAACCACCAAAACGAACCAACATGATTCTGCCCAGAACAGTCAGAATAAGCCATCAAAATCATCTCCCAAAGATCCACAAAAATCCTCCAAGATCAACCTCAAAATAGCCTCAAGAACACCTCCAAAAACTAAGGTTGAATTCATAAATTAAAGGCGCTAAGTGTATAAAAAGAGAGGAAATAAAATATGTTTGCTGCCAAAAAGTTGTGCCAAAAGTTGTACCTTAAAGGGTCACCCACGACCTTAATTTTATAAGGTAAAAAGATAAGATTTGGAATCAAAACAAACTGTTACACAAAGCCTTGTTGTGCACGATTTCTGCTGGCTTGGCGTTGATCGATTGATCGCCCAGGAAATCTGGCAATTCGGCCAAAAAGTATATAAGGGACAAATTATTTAAAAATTAATATAAAATCCGTTTTAACTCCGATTTTGAAACCGTTTGAAATTCTCGCCATTAAAAATAATTCTCAACATCAACAAAAATAATTTTATCTCAAAATTTATTTTTCCTCTATATTATGGAAAATACCCCAAAAATTACGTGGGTTGTTACAGTTATATTGGTTCTTGGAATTTCCTACTTTGAGTATGGAAATTTATGCTTTGAATTTACAAATAATAATTTTATGCATTACATGTTTGGGATATTTGAATAGTATAATGCAAAAAAAGAAAGGAGGATGTGTAGATGTCAGTGACATGAACTCGGAATCCCCTATTTCTCAACTTCTTGGCAAGATTCAATTTTACGTGCATGTGGCGCGAGACATCACAGTCTATGTCAATGCTCTCTGTACGCAGTTGTATCCATAACGGGTGGATTTTTTTTTCCGCCTTCTCCAACAACGTAACCAAGGTCAGGGCTATGTCGGGATTATGTGTGTGAAATATATTTTGTATAACGTCATCCCAGTTTTCTGGTAGAGAAAATAGAATACGATCGAACAAGTAATCTTGCTGGATATCAAATCCATGATTTATAAGGTAGTTAAATTGTTCGATCTTTTTATTTCCGTACCTATAAATAGGAGTACCCTCTATATGACGCACGCTAATAAAAGAGTTATGTGTGCGGTCTAATTGCAACCTGTCCCACTCTTGTTGACAGTATTTATCACCGTGCCTCATTTTTCCTGAGAAAAGTATACGAGGGCATGAATACGAGTCCTGCTATTAAGGTTTAGGTTTGAAAGTTATGAGAGTTTAAACATACATATACACATAAACAAGACAAGCATATGTGATATACTTTTTCATAGGCAAATCAAGAGCACACCCAACAAATTTAATAACATATACATTTATCGACACTAGTATCAATTCAATAAATTCAACATAGTATCCAACAACCAAGCCAACAATATCTCACTATAGTAATGTGTAAAAGTGTTTGCGACTCATATGTAAAAAAAAATCATTTAATTATATTTCTCAAAATAAAAATACACACGCATATTTTGATTAAAAAAAATACACACATATACAATCTAGGGTTTATTGACATAATCTATACATACACACACATACAAGCTAGGGTTTATTGACATAATCTATACATACACACACATACTATTTAAGGTTTACTAAACCCTAATATATTTTTTGACATAAATCTATACATACACATACATACAATCTATACATACACACACATACAAACATAAATCTACACATACATACACAAAAATTAGGGCTTTAGTTAGAAATCACGAAATCCAAATGAATCAATACGTACCAACTGAAATCCAAATGCAAATCCAACTGAAATCCAACCAAAATCGCAACTGAAATCGCAGCTCGAAATCGCAAAAACCCTAACAGCAACGAAGTGGGATGTAATAAATGAGAAGCTGGGAATATTTCTTTTTAACACTAGACTATGGTCACGGCCTACAGCCCTGACCCAATGTGCGCGACCCATTAATGAGCATGATTTTTGGCGATTTCGACCTGGTCACGGCCAAGAGCCGTGACCCATTAATGACTTCGACAATGGCGTTTCCAAACTGGTCACGGCCAACAGCCATGACCCATGCGCGCGACCCATCACTTTCTTCCAGAACAATGGGGATTTATATATGGTCACGGCTATGGGACGTGACCCATAATGCGTGACCTTTTTCCAACAACCTTGGTGTTTGAATGATGTATGGTCACGGCCCATAGCCGTGACCCAGTCCCACAGATGGTCACGGCCCATAGCCGTGACCCTTAATGTGTGTGTCTTCTACTTCGTCGTGCCCTTAGCCACGGCCCAAGTCCGTGACCCATCCGCGATCAGTTTTGAGGGATTTTTGGCGCCAAACTGGGTCACGACCTGATCACGGATTTCGGCCGTGACCGACCCGCGACCAGTTTGGAGGGAATTTTGGTGCCAAACTGGTCACGGCCTGGTCAGGGACTCGGGTCGTGACCCTCTATGGTCAGGGATTTAATCCGTGACCATTTCCAGAGCATGGATAATTTAATGTGGTAATAAAATTGGTCACGCCAAAAATTGAATGGGTCGCGGACTTGGGCCGTGACCATCTGGTCGCGGACTTGGGCCGTGACCCACTGGGTGTGACCATTCGCAGGATTTGGTGTAGTGACACTGCCAAGTCCCCTTAGGGACACATCTATATAGACTCTATAATAAACCCCTGCCCGAGACAATGCCAAAGTCTGTGCTTTAGTCAATATAGTCTTCAGCTCCTCAAATGCTTACTGTCATGCATCATCGTACACAAATGGTACCCCCTTCTTCGTCAAATTCGTTAAGGGCCCGACTATGTTAGAGAAACCTTGGATTAATCGACGGTAGTACCTAACTAGTCCCAAGAAGATGCATACCTCAGTGGGTGTAGTGGGTTATCCCCACTCTATCACGGCAAAAACTTTCCCTAGGTCCATGGATATCCCTCGCTCGGACACAATCTGGCCTAAGAATTGTACCTCTCTCAGTCAAAACCCGAATTTCTCAAACTTTTCATACAACTGGTGATCGCGAAGCGTCTATAAGACCACCCGTAGATGCTCTGTGTGCTCCTCCGTAGTCCAAGAATAAATTAAGATATCGTCTATAAACATGATAACAAACCGATCCAAATAATCCCTGAACACTTAGTTCATCAAGTGTATAAATACTGTCAGAGCATTGGTTAGCCCAAATGGCATCACTAAAAACTCGTACAATCCATATCTAGTAAGAAAGGTTGTCTTTGAGATGTCCTGCTCCCGAACTCTCAACTGGTGGTACCCCGACCTCAAATTAAAATTTGAAAAATATGCAACACCCCTCAGCTAGTCAAATAAATCATCTATACGTGGCAGTGGGTATTTATTTTGAATAGTGACTTTGTTCAACTCCCGATAGTCGACACAAAGCCGTAAAGATACATCCCCCTTCTTGACGAATAACACCGGAGCATCCCGGGGTGAAGTACTCCTCCTGATAAAACCCATTCCTAATAACTGCTCAATTTTCTCTCATAGCTCCCTTATCTCCAATGGAGCCATCCGATATGGAGTATGGGCAATAGGTTTCGTGCCCAGAAATAAGTCGATCATGAAGTTGATCTCCCGACTAGGTGGTAACCCCCGAATCTCCCCAAAAACATCAATAAACTCACCACCATTGGGATGGAATCTAGCGTCACCACAACCTCCGAAGAAGTATCCGCCTTAATGTAAAACAAATACGTGCTCAACCCACCCCCGAGGTGTGGCATCGCAACTAGGTACATCTCTTGTGCCGTAATGGCAAAAGATGATGGACCTCCCATAGTAATCCACACATGCTCTATACTGTAATACCCCGTATTTTTATGCTATACTAATTTGGGGATTTATTAAATTTAATGTGAGTGAATTATTTAATATAAATCCAAAAATTAATTATGTTATAATTATTAACGTGATGAGAGTTAGTAATTATGGAAAACTTGTTGAATATTACTAATGAGCAAAGTAATATGTAATAGTGGTTATACCAAATGTCACGAGTGAATAAAATGACAATTTTATAAATTTGAGTCGGGACGCGCCCGTGTCGCGTCAGGACTAAATATTGATAAATAAAAGTGAATATTTTATAAGTTGTTCATATGGTCGTTTTGAGTGAGCCAATGCGTCCGGAAGGGTCGAGATAGTCAGAAAAGTGTACCTGGGGGTTTAGTCTGGGTCTCGGGGCGTTTTTAGGCCTAATTAGTACCCCGGGAGGGCATTTTGGACATTTCACATTTTTGGGTAATTAAACCCACGAAATTTAAAGGGTTATATCAGATATCTAAGGTGGCCTTCTAGGGTTAGAACAACTAAAGACAAGTGACGACAATAGGAGAGGAAAGGAGAGAGCTCCCAAGGCAATCCAAGGCCCAAAATCCATCCGTTTGCACCGTCACCACCACCAACGCGTAGATCGCGCGACGGGGAACGCAACCACACCAAAATCATCCGCAAACCAAAACGTCAAAAATCCTAGGCAAGTGTTTATCTTGCTTATTTCGTTGATGCATCACTCATGTTAGTCTAGGAATGATTAGGAAGTGTTTTATGGAAGAAAAACCCAAATTTGAGATAGGAAATTGCATGTAGTGATGATTTAAATGATATTCTGGAAACCCTTTCACATGTAGAGGATTAAACCATGAAATTTTGATGTTTTAGAAAAAGAAAATTCTGGAAAAGATTTATTAGAACCATATTTAAGAGATTTCTAGGGTTTTTTATAGTTACATGAATTTTGGGCTTGTTATCCCATGATTATTAATGGAAATTTGCATGCTTTACGTAAAAGATGTATGGAATGGAATTATATAATTGGTAGTATAAATTTATGGACGTTTGGGTATGGAAAGATAGGATTTGGATGAAGTTTTATGAGAAAACTCGTAACTGGTAACTGCAGAATTTGCCATACCTGCTTGATTGATCGATCGAGCCTAGAGCTTCGATCGATCGAAGGTTCGATCGATCGAGCCCCAGACCTCGATCGATCGACCCCTTCTGGCAGACTCCTATTTCCCCTTTTTAAATTAATTAAATTCAATTTAATGAGAAAAAAATTCTTGGACACCCTTATTAAAATGTTTGGGAGATAGGAAAGACCAGTAGGACTTATAAATAATTTTGGGACCTTTAATGTCGGACAAGAATTGTATTCTTTTGGGATAATTACATAAGGGTCGATGAATTTATGTATTAAAGGGAGAGACGCATAAGAGAGTTACGTTGGAACATAAAAAGGACACCTATTGAATTTTACACTTGGGAGGATAGGGTCCATGAGTGTTACGTAATAAGTTGGAGAAAATCCTTCGAATTAAAGTTAGAGATGAACCATTATACGTGATAACTAATAATGGTAAAATAAGGATAAATGTTGTGATTATGGGTTATGGGATGAACCTAAATTGATATGATAAAAATGGTATATTTATATGATTGTGTATGCATATATTATATACATGTGAAAATCATGCTCGCGCTACTTGCTATCCCTGAGGTTACCGCGCTGGGATAGTCTTATCTCGAATGGGCCTTCATGGGGGATATTGACTCGTACCCTAGAAGATAGATATCCTTGGTACAGGCTATTGAATCGATAGTTCAGACGGTCCTAAGAGACGTGAGGGTATGTACTGACCTCTTAGAGACTTGGAATCTATGCTTCGCCTCAATATTGTTTGTGTATGTAATAATATAGTTCGAGAGTGATTCCGAACTTGTATTTCCCTTTGTATGATTGATACGGGGATTGGATAGCAGTGTATGCCCGCACCATAATTTTTATGTGGGGTGCCGTTAGAATATATATATTATACGAGTATTTAATATATATATGAAATCCTGAAATTTGGAACTGCCTACTGTGTTATGGTAAGTGAGACATGTTTAATGACTGAAATTGGAAATACTCGTTGGAAGGTATAATATGATACTGGGAAACTTTATTAATAAATAAAGTTAAAATGAGAGCTTTGTTATTAAATGAAATTATCCTCTTAAACCATTATGTTGTTCAGTTTTAAATCTTACGAGTAACCTAAGATAAGTTAAATCATTGGGAAGATTAGTGCGATATATGATAAGATAAACCGTTGGGAAGGTTAGTGCGATAGGTGTGCACATTACAAGAGAGGTGAGAATTTCTCAAGAGAGTGTCGCACTAATATGTTGTTGCATTTGCCTGTAAACAATTTAAATACTTACTAAACGAATTTTAAATCATATACACTATCGGGCTCTGACTCGTTTCTATTTCTCTTTTTTTCTCTTGTATATATATGTATATATTACAGGTGCCCAGCCACAGGGGCGTCTTGCATAGGATCTCTTGGAAGGAACGCGCTGCAGCTTAGGTGGGAGTTGCAGGCCTCTTGTTTAGACGACTTCATTTATTTGATTCCACTCCTAACATATTCATTTAGAGGGGCATGTGTCGCCCTTTCCATTATTCAGTTGTTATTTGGACATTTGTGATTCAGTTATTTCTAGTATTGTTACTTTGGGATTTATTCAGTTTGGATGTTTTACTTTAAGTTTTAAATGTTGGGATTTTGGATGTTGAATGTTTAAATTAATTGGATTATGTTCCAGGATTATTGTGGTGTGATTTCGTTAATATTGAAATGTTGTTAATAATTAAATCTTTATTTTTAAAAAAAAATAAAATTTGGAAGGTAATGTTTAAAAAAAAATGGTTTTGACACTTAGCTTAATTAATTAGGGTGTTTAAATTGGAAAAGTTATTTTTCGACAGTGATGTTGAGAATGAACCAACTGTTCACCTCGATTTAATTTAATAAAGGAGTGATCGCCCGGTATTTAATTAGGCGGGGTGTCACAAGTGGTATCAGAGCATCAGGTTCTAGTGTCCATAGGATCTGTACGGCTTATTTTCGCTTTCAGCTTAAAATCTTTGCTATAGAGCCGTATTTTAGGATTGTTGTATTCTTGCTTTTACGTTTACGTCTTCAGCTATTTGAGATTTGATAATAACTGTAGACTAATAAATTTCTTCACGTTTCATATGCCTCCGGGACTTGCACCAAAGGATAGGCGTGCCCAAGCCGAACAGCCAGCAGCTCCGGCACAGGGTACTATGATGCTAATGAGGTAGCTGCCATTGTTGCTCAGGCGGTGAATGCCGCGCTAGCGGTGGTTCAGCAGGCTCCACCCCAGATTCAGGCAGTGGCGCCAGTACCTGCACAGCTTCCATCTGCATGGGAGCGGGTTAGGGATGCTTTTCAGAAGGCGCATCCCCCTGAGTTCTCTGGTAGTTCAGATATCATCACAGTCAACCAATGGAAGAAGGACATCCAGCGGCATCTTCATATGTATGAGTGCACCGACGTGCAGAAACAGTTGTTGGCTTCCTTTAAGCTGGTGGGACCCGCTTTGCAGTGGTGGGAATCCACCACCACCTTGGAGGAGAGGGACACGATCCCGATTCAGTCATTCTGGGAGCGGTTTGAGCGCAAGTACTTTCCACCCGCCGTGCAGACTGAGATGAGGCGGAAATTACTGAATTTGAAATAGGAGAATTCTACCGTTGCAGAGTATGAGGAGGAGTTCAGGAGGCTTCTCACCATAGTGCCAGATGAGGCACCCACTGAAAGTAAGAAGATAATGATGTTTTTGGACGGGTTAGCTTGGAGGATCCGTCAGCACCTTATAGGAAATCTGTCTCTGAGTATTTTCACTAATGTACTCAATGCTGCGTTACTACATTGCTAGGATCACCGCTTCCATCTACAGGGAAGCAAGAGATTAGGAGAGTCCATCCAGCAGGGCAGGACCGGGGGTAATAGTGCTAGTGGAGCACCGACATCTCAGGGACAGACTCGTCAGCACGAGCAGAGTTCCCATCAGGGGGACCCCGCTAAACAATTTCGTTCAGGTGATTCCAGACAGGGATTTGGGGGTTATAGGAAGGGCAGCAGGGCCAGCAAGGCTAACACCGACAGCAGCAGGGCCAACAGCATACTCATCAGGGCCAACAGGGCCAGTGGCGGGGTGGTAACGGTCAGCAGGGCCGTGGTCAGCAGGGTCAGAGGGGAGCCAACTTCAAAGGCCGATGTTTTGGGTGTGGTAAACATGGCCATAGGCGCCAGGATTGTCCGAAGGGAGATAGGGCCCCACAGCAGCAGGGTGCCCGTAATGAGCCACAGAGACCACTTTTTCCAAACATGTGTGTCGATCGACCCCCAACCGCCCCCCACCCCCCCCCACCCCACCTCCACCCCCATGGTAGCCCTGCTATCATAAGGGCTGCTATGGTGATGGTGGTGGTTGGGTGGGTGGGTGGGGGAGGGTGGGGGGTGGTGGTGCTGGGGCGGGGGTAGTGGGTTCTCGAGTGCCGCTGGCGCGGACCAATTACACTATAGGAATTAAAATTAATGTGTTATTATGTATTTTTTTGTTAAGGTCCATTAAAAAGTCCATTCTTTTTGTCCACTAGAGAACCTCTCCCTATATATATATATATATATATATATATATATATATATTTATTTATTTGTGTGCTTTATAAATATTGGTATGAATAATATTCATAGGAATACATACCCCTCTAGTGCTATCACAGGAGTTTGCGCGATGTAGGTGAATCCCCTGGCTAGTGAATGCAGGGTGAGTATAGTCTCAGGTCATAGTTGTCCAGGATTTTATTGTGTGACTTATTTTCAGGGGTGAACTGCCTTGGGGTATGATTCGGTTTCACTTTCGGTGTAGGAACTTTGACCGCCTCCGCTATGTTTATTTTTGTTTCACTTATTTGGGGAGCTAACCGAGTCGGGGTTTTTGGGTGGATGAGTATACCTGGGGTGATAGCATTTTAGAGAACATTCGGTGAGTGTCTACTCAGGAGGATATTTATATATAGGACATGTGTGTGAATGTTGTGATATATGATACTTATATATGGTGTAGATTTATATACGGGTAAAATACATGAAGTGCAACCGTATTATATATGATACTTATATAAGAGTGTAGATATTTATATACGGGCATAGTAAATAATGTAAAAAAAGGATTTCTTGTATATAACTAGTGAGAATGCTATATAGTGAATTTAAGCATGACGAATTAAGTTAATGGGACAAATAACTTACGAAGTAAAGATACAAATTACTCGGGCTAGCGTAGAGTGTCAAGGAGTTTCAAGACAAGGCTAGTTATACGGGCTAGTGTAACTAGGAGGGTTAGGAAGAAGCGTTAGGTGTGCACAATAGTTGAGGGGTGAGTAATATCTCAAATGAGTGCGATACTAACTTAAATATGAAAACCATTCATGCATTTTAATTCCCCTGGAAAATAATTTCAAAAGGATTTAGGCTCTGACCCGTACTTGCAAATAGTATTTTCAAAACCTTTTAGGTGTCTAGCCAGAGGGACGCCAGACTTGATGATCTGTTCCGGGGATGCGTAGCTGCAACAGATGTGGATGTTGCATGATTTTGACTTAGTCGCTTCAATCATTTCATTCCTAGAGTAGGTTACAGCTCAGTTATTTCATTTGAGCATGTTGCCCTAGCTATTTTATTTTAGTTAGATTTTGTACTCAATTTATTATTTTTATTAGATTATTATTTTGGATTCAGAATTTTTAGCCGATGGTTTATTCGGCCAGTCATTTATTTATTTATTTATTAAGTATTGTTTTAGACTCAGGGATTGTGTCAATGGTTTAAATTATATTTCGTAGCATGTTGTAATTTTTTATTAAAAAGATTAAAATTTTGACATCAACTTTTTGAATAATAGGTGGTTAGTGAGTTCTAAAATATTTTCGATAGTGATGTTAAGAATGAACCAGATGAGAAACCTCTTTTAATTTAATAAAGAACTAATTACACAGTATTTAATTAGGCGAGGTGTCACCAGACCCGGTAACTCAACTCAGAATTCCATGTATTCAAACCCAAAATTTTATATTTGGTCAGGGCTTAAATGATTTAGATGTTTTCCAATTTGAACCATTATTTAATTCAGAATTAAGGGCATTTATCATGGAATCTACATCAAATTTCAGTCCATAAATTAACAGAGACATCATCTACATCAATTAGTCAAATATCCCAAATTTAACTATCAAAACCCTACTGATTCTACCATCAATTTTAACATTTTCGATACCTAAATTTCTGAGATAAATCCTACATTAAAATTCAGTCCTCTACATACACTGTCCATCATCAAATCAATCATTTTCAAGTTTAACTCTCAGAAATTTAAGGAGAAATTATGATGCATCAATAAATATATTGAAAACATAAATTAAGCAAGATAATTCTTGTCTTAAAGATTCGTAGAAGAAAGTCCCTTGAAATTCCTTTGATGTTTCCTTGGTTCCTTGTCTTTTTCCTCTTTTTTGGCACTTCTCCTTTCCTCTCCCATTAACTATTGTTTTTTTAGGTTTTCTGGAATGATAGTGGGGGAGTGGTTTACCCCCACTTAACCACTAATAAATATCTAATCCCGAGTTGGGCTTAAAACCCCATTTTTGAACCCCCAAACGGACACGAACCCATAATCCAACAAGCTCATAAGTTTTCCAACCTATATACTATTCACCCGAGACTATTTTTAAATTCCTAAACTATCTGAACGAGTCCATATGTGTCCCGAAATATGTTCCGAATTATTTATGTCAATAATGGGTACTTTCAAATTATGTCACACATTAATTATGTATATTTCTAAATTACATGTAAATTCTATATCCACGAACATAAAACTCAGTCATACATAAATATAACTAAATAACAATTTTCGACTGTGAAATAATTAAATAGAAATATTTAATTAAGTCCAAAATCCGCAAATATTTATTTATTCCAAAAATATTATTTTATTATTTATTTTAAGAGAAAAATACGGTGTATTACACTAAGAGTCTACAAATTATATTAGGCTATTGAGTTGTAAATACATTAAACTAAAACTCGAGGTACAAATAAGATTAATGAAAGCACCACATGAAGAAAATAAGTTGTATTGGAATACATAGAAATTCAAAATATATTACCTACCCTTTAAAATTCCTCGGGTTGTTAAATGTGATACACTAATTTAAAACAATCCCTGAACTACAAGGTATAAAGAAAATGAAATTTTGACGAACTTCTAGTTTGATAATATGATATTAAACTTAATTCCAATTTTGTTCAATTATGTTGTGTACCAAAATCATTACTTTTTTTTTCAAACTACCCTCACTTTTCTAACACTCTCTTCTTTCTGTTTTTCTCTTTTCAATTTATCTCCCCATACACCCCCACCCCCTCAATTACGTTCCCATAAAATTTCAAAAAATTAAGTTTAGAATTTTGAAATTATATAAAAACATATATAATATATTTTTTCAAAAAAATATTTTTTGTTATTTTCAAAAAATAGGTCAAAAAACTAACAGTTTTTACCTTTAAAACTGTCAATTCTTTTACCTATTTTTTAAAAATAGCAAAACACATTATTTTGTGTTGAATATTTTTACAAGGGCACATTGAAATATCATGAACCCATATAAAAAACATCAACTCAAAATTAGTTTTTTTACTATTTTAAAAAATAGGTATGTTCATAGGTATGTTGGAGAGTCTGACTCTCTCTCTCTCTCTCTCTCTCTCTCTCTCTATATATATATATATATATATATATATATATATATATATATATATATATATATATATATATATATATATATATACACACACACACACACACATATTAATAGATATATAATATATATTAATGTTATATATCTTTAATTTTTGTTGATATTTAAATTTTTATTTAATTCGTGCAAAAACTTTTATCTTTGCTTTAACTGTTTTTAATTTTATTTTTCCCTTCAAGAAAAATTATAAAGAAGATTTTTTTTAATAAAATACTATTTTATTAAAAAGTCACAAAAATTTATAAAAAAATGTTTCATAAAGAAACTTCTAGAGAAAAACTTTTAAATAAAAAATAATAAAAAAAAAGGAGAAAAAGGCTAATAACAACAGTTTTGTAAAGAGATCCATTTCTTTTATTAACGTAAATAGTTTTTTATTTACAAAAATATATATAATATTTTTCAAAAAAATCAATAAAAATATTGTTTTATAAAAAAGTAAAAAATGATCTATAAAAATGTCTTATAAATAAAAAATTGATTTTCTTATGAAACATGTTTTATAATTTTGTTATGATGTTTTTAATATTTTAAAAAAATTCTTTATTCCCAAAAAACTTTTTTAGTTAAATATAAATTGGTTGTAATAAAAACTCTAAAAAAATAAAAAGAAAAAGAAAAGACTTTTCACTAATTAAATAAAAATGTCAAATATTAACATGAATTAATGTTATATATATATATATATATATATATATATATATATATATATATAGAGAGAGAGAGAGAGAGAGAGAGAGATGATCTAGTGCGGACCTAGTTTGCAGACTAAGTATGCGGACTAACTATAGTCCAAAACTTACCTAGGGACCACTTTTGTTTTTATATGTTTTCGTCTTTTTCTAAAGTTTTAGGGAATAGGAGTTTATACCCCAATGATTTCTAAAGTCTTTTATTTTAAAACTTAATTAATCTGGAAGTTTAATTGTAGAAGTTTCAGCGCTACTGCTACTTCTTAAGCTTCTTCCGTCACTATTGTACTGGAGTTCTGAATAGCGAGGATTATCTATATAAATTGTTTCTTCAGGGAGTCTAGAGATTGAAAGAGGTTTTGATGAAAAATATTCTAGTCTTAAATACCTTATACGGTATCGTAGGTTTATCTGTCTAGTTTCTTTATATATTTGATTAATAATATCAATTATATCGTTATCTATAAATTCGTCTAAATTATTATCTCCATAAGATGACAAAAATCTACGGTATGTTCTAGGGGCAGTTGTCTCTACGTTTTTAAGGAGAGGGCGGATTCCTCCGGCTCTAATTAAAGTAGCCTTTGTTTCAGCTAACCTTTTGCGTCTAATAAATTTTAATACGTCCATACTGTCTTCGAGTATCCTAGTGTATTCTTGATATTTTCAGGTCTTGATAGTTCTTCTGCAAAATCTTCAGTTCTTAATTTTTGTCTAAAGAGATCACGGATCCCTGTTCTAATTATTTCTATTCTGGGTACTTCTCTTCCTAACCACTCAATGATCTGGTCTATATATTTAAAAGTACCACCTGCGTATATTAAAGAAGATTCTATAAGTTCTTTATCTTTAGTGTCTGTAAGAGTCCAATCTTGAATTTCTCTAGTTAGGTCTAACCCTGTTTGATTAACAAATTCTAAAAAGTCTTTAGTGATTTGTAAGCTCATATAAGATTCTTTGTAAAACAATAATATGTAAAATAGTTAAGGGTTTGGTTCGAGTTGTACCTTCCTTCTGGTCTGCAATATCTTTATCTTCTTCCCTTCGCCTCTTCAGCCTTGCTACTATTCTTCTCCGATCTCGGCCTCCTATAACTCTCTCTTTATGTGTCTCACCTCAATCCACTACTTTGGCGGTTGACCCATTTCCTGCCTGTACGCCTTCACGCCTAACGCCCACCTGGCTAACGGCTCACGGCTAATCGGCACCTGACGGTGGTTCACCAGTATAACACCTTGTGTGCTACACCAGAGGTTCCACACAATAGTCCTCTATGAACAGAAAGTTAGAGACAATTTGGAAAATAATAACAACTTAGCATAAGAGATTTATGGAAAAGAAAATACTTTTATTACATTGCATAAGTAAATACAACTCTCACCTCTCCCCTAACTATGAGAGGTTTACTCACTCATATACATATTACTCTCTACAAGCATACTCTCTCTAAAAGTCTGACCTTTGATCACCCTCTAACTCCTGATGTCTTAAACACAAATGGAAGTTCCCTTTTATAGCACAAGGGAACTTATAATGACTGGCAACTGGCTATCAAAAGCGATCCGGTTGAAACCATAATTATTAAAGGTCTTCAGTCTTGGAATCTTTCGAGTCTTTACCTTTCTGCTTTTTCAAAAGCAATCTTGGCGTTTTGCAATCATCTTGCACCTAACGTCTTTCACCCTCTTCCTTTATCTTTATGAAAGGAGGATGTCTGGGCCCGTATGGGGCAGGTCTGAGCTGATTTATTCTGCAAGGGCATCATCAGTCTAAATAATGGAGTCTTCTTGTCTTCTTGCAATAATGCAGGGGTCTAGTGCAGAACATCTTCTATCTTTAATAATTCCTCTGCTAACAAGGGACCCATTTTTGTCCCATCTGTGTCTTCTTCTTCCTTGTCTTGGTTTGGTAGGGCATTGTTGAAAAATTCATCAATGAGGCCTATAGGTATAAGGCTAGCTGGAAAAGCTATCTCTACCATTTCCTTGGATTCTTTCTTGAGCCTTCCGTTGAATGGCTCATCAGCTTGGATTATGAGGTCTTCTTTGTGGTAGGCAGTGTACCACATGTCTTCTCCTGTCAATAACTCCATGATTTCAATTGTCTCCATGGCTTGAGCGATTTGGAGCTTGGACTTATCAATAATTAAATCTTTAGTCTCGTCTTCTGATAGGATCTTAACATCTTCAAATGTATAATTAGAAAATCTAACAAATCTAAATCCTTCCACTCTCATTCCTCTGCAGGAACTTGGAGCAATCTGATAGATTCTCGCAAATAAAGGAAGGAAATCTTCTACCTTTTTAACATACTCATGGACTATTTTTCCAAGAGCAACAGAGTCTTCTATAGTCTCAATTTGGATGAGTCCAATGAACCCATAGTCTGCTAAGGTTATCTGGGCAATTTCTGCTTTCCCATCAAGATAAATCTTCAGAACGTCTTTGAAGAAACCTTTCATTATTAAGGCATCTTCATTAGTCTCAGATAATAACATATTGAAATGTTCAATAATGCTATTAGATTCTTTCTTATAGTCTTTTGTTAATAGAAGATTATTATGACTAAATGGTATAACAATCTTAGTCTTAAAAGTCTTTTTCTGATAACAAAAATTATCAGTGGGTCTAGCTTTGGAGGATTCTCCAAGAGTCTGAGCATAAGTTTGAGTCTGTGGTCTAGGTATAGCAGTACCACTGAGTTGGGTAACTGCAAGTCTTTGAATCCTCATAAATCTGGAAATGGCTACCAAATTTTATTTGAACTCGATCCATAGTCTATTCTTCACATTCCACCATATGGCATCTATAAGGGTATTTTCGTCTTCTGAAAATTATTTTCTAAATTTGATCAAGTCTGGGTATCTTTGATCGGGTCTATATTGGGGAAAGTACATTTTCCCAATGAGTCTATTTTGAGCAATAATCTCTTGTCTAGATTTTCCAGGAGGAACTAAGATATCATCAAAGTTCTCTAGGATTGGTCTTTCTTGAGAGTCTTGAATATGAGTCGGTCTTTGCGTTACATCAGCATTTGGTCTTATGCGTCTAAGGTAGTCTGCAACGTCTTCCCTGTTCAGTCTATTCATTCTAGAGGAACTCATATCTTATAGGTCTTTTGTTTGCAACATAAAACATGAAATCATATTAGTGTTAGCAAACATTGGCTCTCTTGATATAATGTCTGGAATGGTATTTTTACTTCCCTTAATATGTATAACAGAGAAGTCATAACCATTAAGCAATTGTTGCCATCTAATTAGTCTATTAGTCCTTGATTTGGACAAGTCTAAATCTCTAAATTTTACTGCATAAGAAGAGTTAGTATAAACAGTAAAATGTTTAGGTCTAAGAAACAACATATATTTTTTTATTGCCCTTACTATGGCTAAAACTTCTTTTTCATGGGCAGTGTATCTTATTTCTGGGTCTGTAAAGGTTCCAGAACTATGTCTACACAGTTTCTTCTTTTTTGTTTGATGATCAATGGCAAAGTATACTGCCCCCCATTGCTTATCAGAGGCATCTGTTTCTACTATGAATTGGTCTCCGCATTAGGCAGTTCAAGTAAAGGAATGTTCATGACTGTATCTTTAATTTGTCTTATTACTTCAAAATCATCTTTGGTCCAATAAAAGGGATTGGTTTTTTCTGTTCCTTTTAATTTGGATGTTAAGCTTTGTCTTTTTGAAGCAAGGTCTTTAATAAAGTCTGCAGCACAATTAAGCAATCCTAAAAATGATTGTAATTATTTTCTATCTTTGAGTTGGTCTGGAAACTCAAGAATCTGTTTAGTTATGTTTTCTGCTAAGGATAGTTTTCCTTTATTAATATGCATTCCCACAGAGTCTATTTCAGTCTGAAATAATTGTATTTTCCTTTCGAAAATAACAATACCATGTTTGTCTAATTATAAAATAATCTTTTTAAGATGGTCTACATGCTCTATCTCAGTCTTACTGGCTATAAGAATATCATCTATGTAAACAAGACAAAATTCTGAATAAGGTCTAAATATATTATCCATTCTTCTTTGGAAAACTTGAGGAGCATTTAAGTATCCAAATGGCATGACTAGCCATTCGTATTTTTCTTGGGGCATAATAAAGGCTGTCCAAGTAATACTGTCTGGATGCATCTTAATTTTCTAGAAGCCTGATTTGCAATCAAACTTACTGAGTATAATTCTATCTTCAATCAAATTGATTAAATTATTTTTTCTGGTCTCTTATAAGAATCAAATTCACAATTCTTATTTAATTGTCTATAATCTATAACCATGCGTCTTTTTTCTCTTTTACGTTCAGATTCATTTTGAACATAGAAGGCTAAGCTATTATGTCTACTTTTACTTTCTCTAATAATGCCTAACTTAAGCATTTCATCTATGTCTTTCTTGAATTCTTTCCTATCTTCTTGTGAGTATCCTTTCTTATAGGTTCCACCATTAATAGGGGCGTCTGGGTTAATAGGGATGATTTCACAATAGCTTTGGTCTTTATCCCACTTAGCGATGGGATTTTCTCCTAAAGTAGGCGCAGCTAGTTGCCTAATCTTTTCTTTTTCTACTTCTATATCAATTTTCTTCTGTTTGGATATAGCTTGCACCTATAATAAGGTATGCTGGGCTTGATCTAAAATGTCTTGTTGTATAAGCACTATGTGCTTATAACACTTTTGGTCTGGACACTTACACTCTTTTTGTAAGGGTTTAGTAATTTCTAGGGCTTCATGTTGGGTTGTAGGTCTAGGTCCACCATGCTCAGCTGAAGAACTCTGATGTTTTATGGGTCTAAAATTGGGCTTGACCTGCAAAAGGTCAAAGGCAGTCTTATGATCTATTAGAGGGGCTTTAATGTTAAATTCCTCTTGATCAATAATTAATATCCTATCATTATACTGAGTATAAGGATGATATTTACTAATAAAGTCTTGTCCAAAAATAATGTTTCCTGTGAAACTAGGACGAGGATCCATTATCCAAAACTGATGATTAACGGTTTTGTTGGTCTGATTTCCTAGTTTAAAATAAATAGGAATAATCTGGAAATATAAGGTAAATGGATCTCCATTAGCCACTTTACTATAGATTTCTTGAGTACTTTCGAAAAAATAGTCTTCAGGGAAGGCATTAGCCTTGCAAATACTCTAAGAGCACCCTGTATCTATAAAAGCTGAAAGTCTTGTAGGATAGTCTTTATGTTGAACAAATAATTCTACGAAACAAGCATGTGGTTTAGTAGAAATTCCTAAATTATTCTTTTCTAAAATAGATATTCCTTTCTGAGGTTTATATATAAAATCTAAGGGTATTTGGTTTTCTGAACTACTATCAGAATGGTATTCTTCTAAATCATAGGAAATTTCTTTTCCTTTAAGGTCTTCATTTTCTTGCAATCTTTTGGCTATATTTATATCAATGTCTTGATAATATGTTTTAATATCTAAGTCTATTTGAGCGTCATACTGGTTAGTATAAATTACTCTAAATCTAGTTCTCCAACAGTCTTCATAGTAGTGTAATTGACAAATAATACAAACCATGAATAATTCTATTTGTATAGTCTCAAAGCATTCTACACATCTAAAGTATTTATTGCAACATTTCATTTCAAATGTACAATAATGTCTTTCATCAAAATAGCATCTAGGTATACAGGTTAGTAATTCAGGATTACCAACTGTCCATCTTTTTTTTAAAAAGGGGCTTAATATACACGTATACCAAGCATCTTCAAAGTCTATATATTCATCATCTAGATCGTCTTGATTAGTTTGCATCATATACAAGTCTAGAGTATCCTGAGAGTCTTCATACTCATCAGTATCACTATAGTCTTCTGAATCACTGTCTGTGTATACACTATAAATACTAGTATTATCATCATCTTCTATGTCTGGTATTTCTATAGCATATAGGATATCTAACTCTTCTTGATCCACATAGTCTAATATTGTATTGATAATCTTAATACTTTCTTTATCTTTCTTATTAGGGCAGTCTTTAGCAAAATGTCCTTCTTTGCCGCAAGTCCAACATTCTTTGGTGGCAGTCTTAAATTAAGCTACATCTTTTTCTTTCCTATAATTAGGAACCTTATTATACTTACTAGTATTCTTCTTAAAATATCTTCTTTGGTTAAATCTATTTTTCTTAGTCTTAGGATTCTTTTCCCTAAAGGTAGTAGATTGTCTAAATTTATACTTTTTTAAAAATCCTAAAGGTATAGTCTTAAACTTCCTATGTTTCCATTCTAATTTCTTTTTGAATTTCTTAGATTCACTTCCACATCCCCATTGGATTGGAGCGATGTCTCTTTCGTCTTTGATTGGAGGGATCTGCTTGAAAGTTTCTTCTATCAACTTTCCTTGAGTTATATCACGTCTCTTAGATATGATATAGTCTTTGGCGAAATTGATCCTTTCACCAAGGGAGTTATTCTTAACTCCGTCTACTTTTGGCCAATTCATATATTCATTAATTAGGATTTGTCCTATGGCTGGTATCTTCCTAAAGTATTCATCTTTTAGGGTCTTTCTAAATTCTTTAATTTGGTAATATAGCTGCTCATAATTATTGTTATATTCATTTATCTTATCTAATTTGCAAATGCTAAGGAGGTCTAACTTAGTTTTTGCTAGGTCTTGTTCATTGATTTGAGCTAGATGTTCAGCTCCAATGAATTCTGATGTGAACAATTGAATATATTCTTCAATTGATCTTTTTTCTAGGTTTTCTTTCATCTTTTCAACTTTAGCTAAGGAGTCTTCATCTGTAGCCTTTCTTAAACTGTCTAAGTAATCTTTTGCAATACCTCTAATGGATTGCTCAGCGTATTATTTACATGAACTTGCATCCCATTGTTCATTAGATTCAAAACACATGTTCATCTGATTACGCCATTCGTCTAAGGCCTTCTTCCTATCTTGAACATTGTCTAGGTTAAGGTATATACCTACTGGATTTATGGCTTGGCTTGCCATAGTCTTAACAGGAGTGAAACTCTTATCACTAGTTGGAAAGTCTTTTATATAATCTGGTTTAGTCTTTACTACAGTGCGTGAGTATATAGGAATATTTATTCCTATTGGTTTACTAAAAAGTCTAGGAGCATCTTCTAGCCTACTACTACTTCCTATCTCTTGTTTACCAGGTTCTACTTGTGTAGCTTGCATTAGTCTTTGTTTTCCTTCTTCAATTAGTCTTAAGTTTCTAAGAAGTTCTTTAGTATTCTTAGATTCTTTTAATTTTAATATGTGGTCTTGGGCTATCATATTAAATCTTTCTCTTTCTTGAAATCTAACAGAATGACTTTTCTTAAGGTTATCTTTAAATGTCTTCATATCCAATTCCGAGGGTTCATGTCTAAAGTTTTGGATCCTAGATTTTTCTTTAACTAAGTCTTTTTGTTCAAATGATCTTCTAGGTCTAATTACAGGGGCTTGTCTTAGTAAACTAGCACTAGTCTTACTACTACATTCTCCTTCTGAAGGATCATTGATTATGGCTTCTCCCATATTTCTAAATCTAATTTCTTCGGTCTGGATATTCTTATTAACAATCTTAGGTGGACCAAACAGGATGGTAACATTTCCAATAACGTCGTCTTGATTAATAAACAATGGTTTACTTTGTATAGTCTTAGTTTCTTGAAATTCTGGCAATTGCCAAAGAGTCTTAGCTTTTTCTCTCATTGGTCCAGTATTCCTAATACTATAAGTATGATTATAGTCTGATATATTGGTTCTAACTAAGATTTCTTCATTAAGTCTACCGCTAGGAATTCCCGACTGCATTCCTTCATAAGGAAACTGGGAGAACTTCACATAGCTTTGGAATTCTATATTTATATTAGCGTCTGGGATTATATAGTCTTCATAACCACTAGCATATAAGATAAACTTAAAATGTTTGGCTGTGTCTACGGTTACTGTAAATGCCGGAATGACATTAAAGTATCCTATGTTGTCTGACATTTCTAATTGGGCTATCCCAATAAGGCTCTTCTCAAAATCTTTCCATCTTTTGTCTACTAAACAACATAATATGTTGATATCATTCTGAGGTCTATGTAATCCTTGGATTCTTTCTTGAAAGAGTCCAAAGGTTAGGAATGGGAACTTCTTATCAGTTCCTCTAGATCTAAGTCATTCTGAGTCAAACACTTGGAGCTCAGTATAGGATTTGTCTAACACATTATTCCTATAATGGTAAGTCATGTTATAATTAGGAGTCTTAGGAGTGTCACCTTCTTTGAACAAGTCTATGTTTCTAACGGCTGGAAGCTGTTCATTATGAATGGAATCTTCAACAATCTTCCAGTCAACTTCACCCCATTCTTTCCATTGGGGAGGATTGTTGAAATTTCTTTCTTTCCACCATGTTCTAACATTGGAGGATGAGTCCTTAAGTCTTTGGAGCATATGATTGCTCTGCCCAATATTTGGGATATAGCTGGCTATCTTACTAGTTTTATTTAATCCGTCATTTATGGCTCGTCTACCTAAGATCTTTCCTTCTCTATTCTCTATAGGAGGGGGTTCTCTAAATTTACAAGTGGTTACCTGTTTTTGTTCAAGTCTTTTTTCAATTCTTTCTAAGATGTCTGAATAATCTTTTTATCTGGTTAAGGATTTCTTCTTTAAAATTCTTGTTCTCTTTTCTAGTCTTCTCAGAATTTTCTCCACTATGTCTAGCTAGAGAATTAACGATGGTTTTACCAACATTAGTAATATAGTCTTTTATTTCATTATCTTTTTCTTGTTGTTGCATAGTTCTAACTTCTATGACTTCTACAGTCTTTTCAATTTTATCTAATCGGGTTAGAATAAAAGGCGAGTTTATTTCTGCTTGGGAAGGCTTATTATATATAGCCTTAATTCCATTTATAATTTCTTTGTACTTTTCTTCTACTTGGGTCATGTCTAGTCTAAGTTCATTAATAATACTATCCATTTTGGATAGGTTATGGCTTTCCCTATTATTAAGGTAATTTGCTAAATTTTGTTGAAATTTAACAAAGTCTGTATAGAAGGTGGTTAATCCTTCTGTCTTAGCCTTTAAATCTAAATGCAAGTCTTTAACAAAGCTATTGTTATAGTCTTGGGTAGCTGCTATGGATGTAGAAATTAAATTTAATCTTTCTAATATAAGTCTAGTTGCTTTAGCCACGTTGGCAATCTCATTTTCATTTATCTTATAATAAAATCTATCATCATTTATCTTTTCTAGAATTCTTTGATAAAATTATGATGAAGTCTGAATGGAGAGGTCTCTTGATACCTCATTCCAGTCTAATCTAACTATCTCCATTAGAAAGATAATTATCTAATCTAGGGATAAGCTTAGCTTGTTCTTTGGTAAGTTTAATTACCTCACTATCTTGATTTTTAATTTAAGTTTTAATTTCTAAAATGTCTTTGTTAAGGACTTCTATATGATCAGTCTTAATATTTATTTCTTGTAAAACGTGTACAAGGTCTATTGGGATTTGGTTATCTATTTCTAGTAGTCTTTTAGAGATATTTTTTAATCTTTGTTTCTAAGGTTTGAGTGTCTTTTATTAATTGTCTTAATATAAGCAGTATACACTTATTTTGGTCTATTATGCTATTAATAGCACTAGCAGTAACTTGTCTATTGTCTGCGTGTTTGGTTGGGATATGTTCAATGTGTGAACAACCGTCTATGTGTGTGGTTAAACAACCTTTTGAGTCTAAATCAGTTATGAGTATAGGTTGATAGTCTGGGTTGGATCCAAAAATATCTTGCTAAATGCGGGGGATAAATCCCAAGGGCATTAAAGTCTTTTTACTTTTAATCTAAAAGGAACGTCTTATAGCTCTGATACCAGAATTAGGGTTTGGTCGGAATTTGGTGAGTTTTTATTTCTAAAGTCTTAAAGCTTAAAATGCAAAATTGTTATCTAAAGGTATTGGGGTCTAAAATAGAATATTACTAAAAGTCTTACTTTTTGTCTTATTATGGACCTCACATAAGGATCTCATTTAAGGAGCTCACTTGAACCTATGCCCATATATATATATATATATATATATATATATATATATATAATTTCAATAATTTTAAAATTATTTTGTTGAAATTTTATGGGAGCATGACAGAAAGGGGGGGGGGGGGGGGGGGGGGTAGAGAGAAATAAAAAAGAAAAATAGAGAGTGTTAGATTATTATAGGTATTTTGAGAAAAAGGAAAAAAAAAAGTATACGCAACATATTATTGAATAAATTAAGATTATGTTTAATATCTTATTATGAAACTAAGACTTTTTCAAAATGACCCTAAATAAAGGACGATCCTTTGTTATAAAAAATCTCCTTCAATTGCATAGTCTTTTATTTGTATCTGTTCAAGAATCATCTTGTATAACATCTAAAATTTGTTCGATTTGACTTTGGATTATTTCCCAACTGATGAGCTTGATGATGTCTTGAGCTACTACTATGATTTAATATAACGTTTATGTCACGTTACTCAACTTGTGCTCTCTTAATTAGGTATTTATATATATAATATAAGCAAGTGATTCAGTTTAATTTCAATTATTAATGAGATACCTAAATTAAAATAGCAAATCTAAAATTTTAGTATTCAAAAGTCTTTGGGTACATCCATAATATATATAAGTCTAAAGCAGCCGGTGCCCAAAAAAATCATTATTAGCATGGCCTCCTTTTTTGACTAAGTCTCAAAAAGTATAATAATACAATGCACCAATCTTTTGTACGTCCGTGACTCGTCACCTAAGAAAGGGGGTAATTTTTTTCGATTTTTTTTTTTGTAATAAATGGTAATTCTCGTTGACCTGATGCACACTTTAGACTAACCCCTTTAACTTTTTTATCAGAGATTTATCTCTAACTTTTCACCTTAAACAGTCTCAAATCAACAACTTCTGGAAAACAAACTCAAAACCTAACCTGTTGACTAACATCAGGGTTATTTTTCTATTATGGTTGGAAATTAATAAAAACACGAGATAATTATTTTAGAAAAATTTTAACCTTTTTATATTATTATTACAGAGCATCCATGCATATTACATCAACACCATCTTCAATGTATGTTTGTATTTTTACATATCCAAAATGTTCAAATGTATTTTTGTTCTTCAAAAGTTGATTTGATCCAAGATCGTAAGTAAAATACTGGTCCGGTGGTAAATGACGAAAATTACTCAAGAAATAAAGAAACAAAGCTCGCGCGGTAATTGAAGTGCCTCAGAAGTCTACTTTTATCACTTTCGAATTAACAAAATTGATCATAATATTAATCCGGACAACGTTTGTAAATATAGCGACGGCTCTTAAAAGTAAAAAATACAAAATGAATTCATAAAATAACATTTTAAATATATGGTCTACTATAGACATTGACGGTCGTCTCAGGGCAATGTAGAAAAAAGATGTATCATTCTAAGGGGAAAGGGCAAATTATTTACCGGAAATTTAGTTAAGGTGGGCCAATTAAAATTGATGAGAAGATGAGAATTGTAAGGATTTTAAAAGGACCCGGAAGTCAAGTCAGGAGGGGTAAACACATCACATTACTGACGATGTAAAGATATCTACAGCAATTGTTTGATTAATTAATAATGTAAAAAAAAAAAAGGAAGCAAAAAAAGGAAGAATAAATTTAAAGATATGGTTCCTTCTTTCTTTTTGAAACTTTTTTGTTGTGTTAAATTTAGGTCATCTTCGTTACTCTTGACTAAATTTAATTGAAGTATTTATAAATGATTGACACGGGAATATATTGGCAGAAAATCGTAATATTTTACGTGTCACTCATTTAAGTGTACATTTAGACAAAAAAAAATGATAAAAGAGTGAAGCAAATTCGAGTTTGTTGTTTAGTCAGTTATTCAATTGATTTTCGCCTGTAAGTTTTCTACATTTTAAGCCGTAGTTCACACATTATTTGGAATTATTGTGAGTGTTTTTATTTGTAAATTATGAAAAATTAAAGCTTTAGGCGTCATTTTGAAATTGTCAAGTAAAAAATGTGTAGTGTGAGCCATTCCGCATTAATTTAGTTATTTGAAAATGTCATGTAAAAAAATGTGTAGTGTCCATTTTGCATTAATTTAGTTAGTTGATATATTAACTTTTGTGAGATATTCGTAAATTATATTTTTTGATGGTGGCATGAAAAAACAACAGTATGCAACCTATGCCTTTCAATGCCATTAAAGAATTTATAAAAAGGAGGAAATAATGACATGAAGATTCTGTTGATAATGCCGAATCAAAGTGGCATATTTTGAAAAGAAAAGAAAATTAACTTGACTCTTGATTAATAAATGTCAAAGATATCAAATGCCATTCCATAATAATTTTTGCTCTATAAATAGGATCACTCTTGCACCATCCTTCCACACATATCTTAGTCAAAATTAACAAACAGTCATCATGAACAAAATGAAGTACTTGTGTGTATTGGTGTTTGTGTGCTTGAGCCTGCTGGTGGGTGGTGGCATTGCCCAAAGTGCCTCCAATGTTAGGGCAACCTACAATGTCTACAATCCTCAACAAATTAACTGGGACTATAACCGCGCTAGCGTTTATTGCGCAACTTGGGACGCTAACAGGCCGCTAGAATGGCGACGTAGGTATGCTTGGACCGCCTTTTGTGGCCCCGTCGGACCTCGTGGCCGAGACTCTTGTGGGAGGTGTTTAAGGGTAAAATATATAACAACCTCTAAACTTTCTCTCTTGTTTGAGTATTCTTATGGTGGTGCGATTTTTTGACGCACTTTGACGGATTATAAATCCATTTGATTCAAAAATGCATTTATGGTGAAAAAAACAGTCACTGTAGAATTTTTTACTTTGGATAAATTACACGACTATGTATGTTTTTTTAAAAAGAATCTAATACTTTTCATGCACAAGAACAAGTTTTATCATCTTTTATTTTACATTTTGAGTGGTTTATAAAATATTTATAGTTTCAAGTGGGTTTATTGTAATTTACCCTTTATATATATACATACCAATTATAATATTTTTTGTTTTATATTCTATTGGTCAAGGTTTTTTATGAAATTTGGTGGAGATATGGTGACAAAATCCTCTCTATCAAATGTTATTTATTTAACCTCATAAAGCAGGCGTGGGAGGGTCTATGTGGGAGGGAATGGTTAGAGAAAATGGAAGAACAACAGTACAACAACATATAATATTAATATTGGTACTTTGCCCACTTCTAAATTTGAATATAGAAAACTTGTCAAGGATTTTTTTGGATGAAGGGTGATTTAGTGTTTAATGTGTTTGTTCTTCAAGTTGTTATATAACTATAAATGTGAGATGATGTTAATTGTATTTCTTTAATATTTCTAATCATAACCACGACCCTCTCACATTTAACTATAAATCTTAAATTGTGAGGTAATATACTAATTGCTTTTAATAGTATAGTAGTATATAACATTCCCACGTTGTTATATTTGGGTAAGTAGGAAATCACACCCTAAAACATCTTATAAGTAACAAAGTGCCCCGTAGCCATAAAAATGTGTTGGACCACACACAAACAATTCTACGTACTATGGAGACGATTCCGGATTAGATCGATTTTTGAATTGGGTCTGATTTGTTTTATGTTATAACAGGAACCGAACCGAAAAATCATTTCGTTATAAGAACCAAAACCGAACCATTAGCCTAAAAACCTGAACTGGACTTAATCCAACCAGTTTGATTTGATTTATCAGATTTTCGGTTCCACTTTGCATCCCTACTATATATGGACTAACTACTACGGGGCTCATTTAGAAATTATTTCTATCATGTCCCCCCTCGCCCATTTTTGCGATATTACAAAATTAGTTTTTCCAAACTATAATTTATAATATAAGTAGTAATTTATCTGCTAAATTTATGAATAGGTCCATATATGTAGGTAACTAATACAGCAACTGGAACCTCGGAGACGGTGAGAATTGTTGATCAATGTAGCAATGGAGGTCTAGATTTGGAGGAAGGCGTTTTCAGAAGACTTGACACAAATGGAGCTGGCATTGCTCGAGGAAGCCTTAATGTGAACTACCAATTTGTCAACTGCAATGATTCAGGGATGTTTGATTACTTCATATGAAAAATCTAGGAGATAAATAATGTTAAGCATTTGACAAAATGTTATAGAACAATAAAATGTAAGCTCAACATGTTGAGATGCTTGTGAGATGGAGATTAAAGAATAAAACTTATATAATATAAATGGATGATCTTCGACTATTAATCAAAATATTTTACATTGCATGTTATTGATATGCCTCGTCCGATAACATATCATAATTCGTTTAATATTTGACAATTTCATGCTCATTTTTGTGCCACGTTATCATAATTCTTGTTTGTTTTTCTGACACAATTTGACAAAAAGGAATATGTAGTGTCGATATACTAGTTAGTGTGTAGAGAGTATAAGGGGTTTTATGTATTTATCACTATTTTCGTTCCACTTTTATTCCTAAAAAGTATGATTAGGGACCATTTCGATAAAACATCATATGACATTGGTGATGGAGTATTGGGGAAAAATAAACAATAGGACCATTTTAACAAATATATGTAGAATGTCCTAAATCGTAACCACCAAGAGTTTATAAGCCTTGATTCTACAAAATTTGTTAGTATTATAATCGACATTTTCACAGTTCATATGGTGACTTATATGTTTTCTTAAGACACATTTTATTTAGAAGATAATTTAAAGAAAGTAAAGCTTCCCTCCACAAGTTTTGAGGTAATCCCAAACTTATGAACATAGCATTCATCATCTATTTTAGAGATCGTTTTTTGCGTTCATCAATCCCGTTAGATTGAGGTGAGTAGGGGAGGTAGTTCGATGAATAATTTCGTGTTTCGAACAAAATAGTTCAAAAGAGGAATCATATTCACCACCTCTATCTTTTTGAATCATTTTTTTTGTTGTATAATATTTGAAGATATTTACCGCTTCATCCTTGCTTCGAATCAACTAAATATAACAATATCTTATGAAATCATCAATAAAAGTAATAAAATACTTTTTTCCAACTCATCTTTGTACAAATTTCAAATCGCATATATTACTATGAATTAACTCAAGAGGGTTCAAAGTTCTTTCGATTTATTGAAAATGAGTTTTAATTAACTTTGATTTAACATACGTTTCACACTCATGATTTGATTTAATACTAAATTTACGTATTAAACGAAAATTAATTAATCTACGAATAGTATCATAATTAAAAATAGTTTTTTACTTACTAAACTAACAATAGTTTTTTACTTACTAAAAAATAATAAAGAATTTTTTTTTATAAAAAACTATTTTTTTTACATGCCGCAAAAAATTTTAAAAATGTTTCATAAACAATAAGTTTTATATTTATTGAAAAAACTTTTTAATAAAAAAATAGAAAAAAAAACTGATAAAATCATTTTTGTATAAAAATCCATTTCTGTTATTTATATAAATATTTTTTTATTTATAAAAATTATAAATAATAGTATTTAGCAAAAAAAAAGTAATAACAATCCTGTTTTATAAAATAGTAAAAAAATATTCTACGAAAATTTCCTATAAATTAAAAAATGAATTTAAAAAAAAATACTTTTATAACTTTTTATGACTTTTTTTTTTAATATTTCTGTAAATAAAAATCTTTTTTATAAATAAAAAAAATATTAAATAAAAAATGGTTGCAATAATTAAAACTTAAAAAAATAATAAAAATAAATCGATTTTTCACAATTTAAATAAAAATTTATTTATATTAACATGAATTAAATATATATAATGTTACTATATATACATATATAGATATATATTATAATTTTTAAAATTTTAAAATTATTTTTTTTTGAAATTTTCAAATAACGTATGTGTACTACCTATAAAACCCATTTGGTTGTGAGTTAGTAAATTTGAAATATGAAATATATATTAAAAAAAATCCAAAATTTGTTCATGAATTTACTTCATTTCCCGCAATTTCATCCTTAGCGGGGTTGAGTATTGCATGAGTCCAAACATCATTAAATGCAACAACCCGTAGCTCGGTGATGGACAAACACACATCACCGTGGCATTTAGGAGATAGTCTGACGTTGATCTCTCCCATATACTACTCGATACTACATATGGTTTTATAGTGACATGAAGGCATTGAGTAAGGAAAAAATGAGTTGAACCTTAATAGATTTTTTTATCAGTAAAGATTAGATGGAATTTTTCTTTGATTGAGGTGTAGATTCATCGATGGGAATGATCTTATAAAGTTGTTAATGAAGAGACTTTAAGTATATGGATAGATGACAACATATGGTAAAGTGTAGAGGAATATAAAACGGATATTTAAAAAAAAACTGAAAATAATAAAATAAACTATCTCTTAAGTAAATCCCATTTCTTAGAATTGGAATAGGGTGGAAACAAATGAGATTTTAAAGAGTCTAAAAAAAACCTAGCCCAAGCCCTTGCCCATACCCAAACCAGACCCCAACTCCACAACCCATCCCAACCCCAAAAACCATACTCATATTGATTAATTAGTGAATCGTTATATACAAATTTATATTTCTAGTTATTTTGTGATTTGCCTCCCATATGTTTAGATGTATCAGACTTTTGCCATGACACGCTCCTGGCCTCTAAAAATGTCAATATATATATATATATATATATATATAAGGCGCACTTTGAGGATTTTGTGATAAAAGTGGATAAACATACATCATTAGAACCAGTTGGTTGCACCGATATGTAAGTGGGCTAAGTCGCAGATTTATATTATTAGTTTATTTGTAATTTTTTCTCAATACTTTTTTGTAATACCTAGGCCTGTGTTTCGGCCGAATCGGATCAGTAAATGCCTCTTCAAATTTTTTTTTGCTTTTTTCGAAAATAAAATAATTATTCCGATTTGATTTTTTCGAAAGATTAAAAAAACTTCCAAATTCAAAAAAATCAAAAATCGGAAAAAAATTGGAAATTCACAAAATATATTAAAAATCCAGAAATTTCAGAGATTCAAAATTTCAAAAAAAGTAAATTTTCGATTACTCGAAATTCTCATTTTAAAAACAACGAAAATGGTCTAACCCAACATCTAAATACATGAGGATTTGACCCATTTTTTTATTTGTGTAGAAGTCATACTCTCATTTTATAGGTCATACTTTGGAGCCTTCTCCCTCTCCCAATCGATATGGGATATGGAAAAATTTTTAAAAATCGAAAAAATCGGAAATCGAAAAATAATTCCAAAAAAAACGAAAATAATTCAAAAAAATCAGATCAGCATTATTTCTGATTTCCGTTACAATGTTTTCGAAAAAATCGGAAATCTGAAAATCAAAAATCGGCAAACTAAAATTTTATTCCAAATTCGGAACAAATCAGATCGAAAATCGAAAAAATCATAAGTTCGGAAAAAAAAAACCCTAGTAATACCCTATGAAATCCAAGCTTTTTACTACTTGCACCCAAGGGTCCATTTTCATTTTCCTTGGGGAAAAACGTCTCGAAAATCATACAAAGTGTCGGGAAAAGGGAAAGTGAAATCTAATGTAAAAATAATGAAAAGTTTGGATGTTTTGCGTTTTATAAACAAAAAATATTATACCCTAAAGTAAAAATCTTCGTTTCTTATTTACAGTTACAATTACTAATTGTATAGTGTGTTGCAATATATAACTAGTATGTAACCCGCGCGATAAGCGGGCGCTCTAGTTAAAAATTATACAAAGCAATGTCTACTCTATTAATCGTGGAATGATGTTCTCCATTATATTTAATAAGAAGTATAACTAAATGATTAAACAATCAAACCATCACTTTGAAAAAATAAAATATACATTAGCATTGTGAAATAAGTCTACATACAATTAATTTTCATTTTGTCACGACCACCATGTATAGTAAAATGAGTAGTTTCAACACTTAAAAACATTCTATATTGAATAAGTCATTTGGGCAAGTTATCCAAACCCCCATTAGACAGCAAAAACCCTAATTGCAAATCACATCGAGGTTGATCATATTTTAGGACACTGGTGCTGAAGTCAAGCATAAAACGGATTAGACCCCAACTTGTAATTTTTTGACCTGAGCAGTGTAAGAATGTGGTTCCTCAATACAAACAAACCAAGAAATGACGTCATTTTAAATTTACATTATGATTCACCATGTTGGCACCACCATTTCAAATGCGATACATGAGAACCATTTTCAAGGGACTTCAAGAACAGTCATTAACGTTTAAAACTGATTACTAAACAATTAAAATTATTTTAGCTCATTTCATGCATAGTTTTTAGTAAATAAACTTGGACCAAAGTGCAATGAGGGAACAGGGAAACAAACACACCATTTGATCTGAATGAGGGTATCAAGGGAGTTAAAATAAGCATGAATGAGTGAGAAACTAACTCTATAAGAATTAAAACCATTTTAGTCCAGCCCAATTGATTATCTTTAAAAACAATTAAGAAATAAAATAAATAAGACAGGGACAAAGTTACGATAATAGAGCTAGGAAGCAACCATATCATTTGATCCAATCGAGTATATGAAGTGGGTTGAAATAAGCAAGGATTGGCGGATCACGTTCGTAAAATATAAACTTTCAGTCCTTTCACATCATACTATCAAATTCGATTAAATTATTAAAAGCAATCAAGAGGTCGGATATGTGGACCATTTATAAATTTGAGATTAACAGTGTGCTACCTCCTCCAAAACTCTAATGTTCTAAAATTCAGTCCCAGAAAAAAAAAGTGAGATTAGCCAGAAGATTGAAGAGCATTAACATCATCTTATAATCAAAGATCAGATAGACACGAAGCCTAATGATTGTTTGAGATGCAATTTTCCTTGTGAGTTTAATCGACCAATAAATTACTTACAGATTATTTAATGTGGACTGGTAAATTCCCCAAAATAAGCTCTCCCTGAAAGACCCTCGTTATGAAATAAGAATTGTCTGCAAGACTTCCTTTAAATGTGATGTTCCCTCCTCCATTATAAGATGTTTCCTTAAAACTACCATTTGCAAATATATATTTAATCCAAGGAATAATGGTACTTTTATTTAATAAAAATGTAGCAAAAAAATGCAATAATAAGAATTTTGTGAACAATACTATAGATGTGATGATGCACCAACCTGATTAGATGTAAAAGCATGAAGTATATAAGTTATCTCAAACTGTTCATAGAGGTGAAACTAGTCATTTCAAACCCAGCGGTACCAAGAGACCCAACATTAATGAGAATAAATACTGTTCGAATAGTTATGTTTACTTTTTACCACTGAATTACTGTAGGTTTATACTGTTAATGGGTCACATTGCAATTTGTCATCCCTGCACCATATATAAGTTGAAGATAGCTTTATAGACTCCATCGTATGCAACGTTTGGAGGGGATAAGGTATATGTAAGGTCTTCTTTGGAACAGACGTTTGGAGGAGATAAGGAAGACGTAAGTTCTAAGGGAGATATAACGACTGATGCAAGGAAGTGTACTAAATAAAAGTTAAATGAAATTCATACATTTAACTTTGTAGGGCCTGAATTCACTATACGAACTGCCCGTTGAAATTTTTTTATCATGAATGTTAATTTATACCTCTAATCTATCGTATTAGAGGTATATAATAGGTTTTTTAGAAAAAGTTCAAAGGAAATATGAGAAGTATGTGCACTTGTGGAATAGAAAGTGTAGTAGATTGGATGGGTTGTTCTTCTCTAGTAGCTTGGTACTCATTCATTTTCAGTTTTTGTTCCATGAGGAGCTTTGCCTTTGTAAAATATCATTATTTTCTTCACTCCAATCACTTTATTATTTGAATAAACATAAGCAGATGACCCTGTCATCTTCTAATAACCCAAACATGTTGTTAGGGTCGGTCTCCATCCTAGGGCTTCTCTTCTTTTTTTGCACCAAAACGGAAAATACTAATTATTATATAAGAAATGGAGAAGGGGGGGTGATCAAAATCCCTTATAACTAAATTGAGGATATATTTATCCGAGGATCCCATTACAATAGGGAACCATTGGCAGATACAAATATTGAAAATAATAGTTACTCAACAATCAAAATTAAAAAAATTCCTACAAAAAGAAGGCAAATAATTAAAACATGTTTTTTTTGTAGCATGCCACGAAGTTTTCGCCCCAGCTTATGTGCATCTCGTTTAATCCTCATTTACGGTACGTGGCTTCCGCTGGCCAAGCATTATTTTGACAGGGATCGAACTGGGAACCAAACCCAATTTACCCCCAAGAATGTCCCAGTGGCAACCTTATACCACTGGGCCAAGAGGCTATGGCCTTGTTTGGTTATGTATTAAAAAAACTTGATTCAAATACTATTTTTAAATACAGTTTTAAAATTCAGTTTTTTGTGTTTATAATTATTAGTGTGCGTTTGGTAAACTTGTCTTTCAATATTGTTTTTTGAAAATTTGACACACACACACACACACACACACACATATATATATATATATGAGAGGATGGTGTTTTACTACTCCAAAAAATCAAAGGTTGAGAGGGGATTTTTTTTGGGGATCTAATGGTTTGGGATTGTGCCATGTAGGATTATACCATTGTGACATGGCAAATGAGATAACTTATCCTTCCAAACCCGTTGCCCTCCCCGACATATCATTCTCTGCCCCTCTCTCCATCTCACGAACACATCCCTCCAAACCCTACCCCTCTCTCCATCACACGAACCATCCCTCCAGCCGTCGCGCAGCGCCGCCCCGCCCTGCGCCGCTCCGCCCCCAGCGCTGCCCTGCCCCGACCCGCCCCTTCCTCCTATCGTCTTCGTGCTGCCACGATCATAGGTAATTTATGTTTCTTCTACACACACAGACAAACTCGCACCTTATCTCCCTCCTTATCCGATGGTTCGATTTTTTAAACACCCAATTGATGCTGCGATTTTCTTCAGATTTTTTTTCGTGCAGATCTTTCAATGATTCAAGGGAAAATTTTTCGTCTTCAATGATTCAAGGTGAGATTTCTAAATTTGTGATTGTTTTTTTAATTCAGATATGTCAATGATTCAAGGGTTTTCTGATTTGGGGGTTTCCTTGAATTTAGGGTTTCAAAATTTGATTTGGGGGTTTTCTAGATCAAATTAGAGGTAATTTTTTTCATTCAGATCTGTCAATGAATTTGTGATATTCTTGAATTTAGGGTTTCAAAATTTCATTTGGGGGTTTTCTAGATCAAATTAGTGGCAATTGTTTTTTCATTCAGATCTGTCAATGATTCAAGGGTTTTCTAATTTAGGGGTTTTCTGTCATTTTTTAGAAATCTGGGTTACACCCATTGAGATTTTATGATATTCTTGACTTTAGAATTAGAGGCAATTTTTTTTTTCATTCAGATCTGTCAATGATTCAAGTGTTTTTTGATTTGGGTGTTTTCTGTCGCTTTTTTAGAAATCTGGGTTACACCTACTGAGATTTTGGGAGTGTTTTTTTCCTTTTTCAATAGTGTATGGGTTGGGTTATTCAGAGCTTACTTCCACTACTGTGAGTGTTTTTTGATTTTGAATAATTTTTGTTAGTTTCTACTTTTGCTTTTATAATTTACGAATTTAGTGTTCTTGAAGATTTTTTTCCATATGCTTGACAAAATAATAAACGGATTTTTTTTCTGGGAAACCTTTTAGAAAATATATGATTTGATGATACCATGTTATCTTTGAATCTTGAAGATTTTTTTTTTCACATGTTATATTCCCCATGCTTGACAAAATAATCAACTGATTTTTTTTAGAAACCTTTTAGAAAATTTATGATTTGATGCCATGTTATCTTTGAATGTTTAATGGCATAAAAATTTATTATATGGATATCTATGTATGCTTACATGTATAAATTTTTCATACAAAAAGTTATATGTATATTTATAGACAAAATGACATTGTTGGATTCCTTCCATTTCTTTTGTTTTACAAGAAACAATCCAATGAAAGGTGTTTCGGGGGATAATAATTCCAAAAAGAACCACGTCGTGAAACTAATGACATAGTATAAGTTTTTGAGTGATTTGCAGATGCTTATGTGTGTTTCTTCATAAATTTTTAGTTCGGGGTTATGTGCAGATGCTTATGTGTGTTATATTTTTATTCCATCTTTATGTTATTGAATATCTTCGATCTTTCACTTTGTTCTTGGTAATAGCTGTAGATTTGGGCTATAATAAATTAGAGTAATGGAGATCTTTACCTCGAGAATTGTGTGATTTTTAACTATTACATTTTCGTAGTTTCATAATAGGTGTTCGATACAATTCTTAACCTAGGTATTTCACATTATATAGGGCTATTTTGACCTAGGTATTTCACATTTTATAGGGTTATTTTGTCCTAGGTATTTCACATTTTATAGAATCATATGTTGAATATTCTTTTGACTGTTTTGCTCATTTTGACTGTGCACTAAGTACATTTTCTCTCTACCGACAAGTGTTTGAGATTTTAAACACCTCCATTGCGTTATCAGGTTTTTTGGGTGTCAAACTATAAGAACTCAAGTTAAACACCTCCATCTTATTTCATGGTTCATAGCCTCATATTTCTTTTCATTTGTTTGTCCATTAAATGTTCAAGACAAAGGCAATGATTTATTTGAAATGTCTTGAAATTTGCAGGCATTGAAAAATTGGATTTGAAATGTATGCATAATATTATTTTCCAATTCATATTGGATTATGCCGCAATTCAACGCACTTCTGGAACGAACACACATGTGTGCCAAAATTATCTTGCATAATCGGGTAGGACCTTGTAATACCCCGTATTTTTTTTATACTTATTTATGGGATTAATTGAATTAAATGTGTATTAATTGGAAATTAATCCGGATAAAAATACTAGAGAGATGTGAGTTAGTATTTAATTTTAATGCGTATATATGGCAATATATGAATATTGAAATTGTTGAACTTGTCGTGAGATTGATATACGATAATTTGGGAAATTTTGTTGGGACGCGCGTGACAGTCGCGTCAGGAAAGTATCTATTTAAATTAAAAAGTGAATTTTATTTCTATTAACCGTATGGTCATTTTGAGTGCGCTAACGCATCCGGAAGGGTCGAAATAGTCCGAAAACACTAGCCGGGGGTTTAATTTGGGTCCCGGGGCATTTTTAGGCCATACCGGCAACGTAAAAGGGTAGTTTAGTAATTTTGGAATTTTGGGAATTAAAACCCACGAAAATTAGAAATTAATATCTGATTTAACCTTTACCCACTAAACCCACTAACTACACTTAATGACCTAATGGGCTACGGGGGTTATTGGAATTAGTTTCAAGAGCTTCCTAGGGCAACCTTAACCACCATTGTCACCTTGGAGAAAAAGAACTTGTAGAGAGAGAGAGAGAGGAGAATTATGCAGAGAGAGAGAGAACAATTCATCAATTCGGTATCAAAATCATAGAAAGACATAAGGCAAGTGGTTTAATTTCATTTTTGCAAAGAATGCTTCTTAGGAAATTTATATAATTGTATTGTTTTTTTGGGAGATTTATAAAACCCATGGAATTGGAGTTATGAATTCAGATTTTAATGTAGGATTGCATGTAGAATTGTTATTAGATGATTGAACTAAGAGAATTACCTCTTTTATATCACCAAAAAACGGATTTAATTATGTCTATGGATGACTTTAATTTGTAGGGTTCATGTTCATGGGATTTGGGGAAAAATTGGAGAAATTTGATGATTAGATGATGTTTAGGAAGATTTGGCCCTATACTAATGTTTAGTTATGACCTATGAATGTTCAATGTGGATTAGAAACCTTAAAATAATGTTGGGACGATTTTTATATGGGATTAGAGGTGAAGAAATTTGGGAAAAACGAGATAGGAAATTCTGGGCTCGAAACTGGCCTCTCGTTAGAAGACCTGCCCAGGTCGTTCGAACGAGGTCGTTCGAACGAGCTTCTAACGAGTTGACAGTTTGCCTTCTAACGAGAGGAATGTTCGTTCGATGTATTTCGTTCGAACGAGATCTCGTTAGATGCCCACTTCGTTCGAACGAACTCTCGTTCGAACGAGACTTCTAACGAGTTGACAGTTTGACCTTTTTGGCCTGATTTGACTTCTAGTGTTCCGTAACCTTGTTTAATTGTAGAGATGACAATTCCTTGATGTCTAATCGTTATAATAGGGACATTTGGGATATATTGAGGAGTAAAACATAGAAGTGTGGTTTGAACCAAATGATATTTATGGGTTAGAACGTGAGTAACTATCTACGACGTAAGAATAATGGACGACGTGTATATATAAATCGGGGACAAGTGTGTGGGTATAAGAACGAGAAGTATACCACTATATAAATATGGTAATAGCTAAGATGTGTGCATGCTTAGTATATGTATATGATTGTATGTGTATGACATACCTACCATACTTACTATCACGGGAGGTTTACGTTCGCTTAGGGCCTTCTAATCCTTGTGTGCCCGGAGTTAGATTGGTACCTTAAGAACATAATGCTAGAATGACTTATTTGTGAGTTAATAAGTCAGCTGACTGTGGAGCGTAGGTATGTACGTGACCCATGGATATGTTGAATTATGTTCGCCTCCATTTTCGTGTGTTGTGCTTATTCTTACAATTCCTGAGAGATTCGGAATTTGTAATCCTTATGTACGTGATGTACCGGGATGGATAGCAGAGTATGTGTGCACCACAGCTGAGTCTCGGGGTGCTTATATTGTATATTTATAATGTGAATAATATACGGTTAAATGAAAAGAGTTGTTATGTTTGTATGTGAGAATCATTATAGTAACGCATTGAGAATAATAATATGGGAGATAACCTTTGGTAAATTGTATTACTAATACTTTGAAATTTGAGAATTTAAGTTAAGCCCTCTATTTAATTTATAACGCTAGAATGTAAAATGGGAATTGAGTAGTGAGGGGTAAAACTTATTACGGTTTGGTTAGATGTGTATGTCACTTAGATGGGTACAGTACGTTAGGAGTGCACAATTAGTCGAGAGGTGAGTATTTCATGTGAGTGCACGTCCTAACATGTATTTTGCATTCATTGTTTTAATGTTATTAAAGCACTTGCTATTTTTAAAATAATATCCACTTTCGGGCTCTGACCCATTTGCTTTCAAGTCTATTTTTGTAAAAACCTTTTAGTTGCCCAGCCACAAGGACACCATGCATAGGATTTCCATTCAGGTGACGAGCTGTAGCTGTGTGTGGAAGTTACAGGGCCTTGCTAGTAGACGATTCGTTCGTCTTGACTCCATATTCAGTTTTAATATTTGTAGGGCATGTCGCCCATTTCTTTAGAGACATTTGATAATTCAGTTATTCAGACTTTTGGCATGTAATTAATTCGGGATGCAGACTTGTTCATTTATTTCCATATTGGGATTGTTGTGAGGAATTTTCCTCCAGACTTAGTATCATTTGTTGATTGTTTTATTGGGATTTTATGGTATATGGTGATGTTATTCTTTTATATTTCATCTATCGCATGTTAATCGGACTTAATTTAAAATTTGACAACTTACTTTTTAAATACTAGGTGGTTAGTAATCATAAAAATGTTTTCGACAGTGATGCTATTAACTGAACCAACTTGGCATTTTGTATTGATTTAATAAAGGAGTAGCTACCCGGTATTTAATTAGTCGGGGTGTCACAGGTGGTATCAGAGCATCAGGTTCTAGTGTCCTTTAGGATCTTTACGGCTTATTATGTTTCCGCTGAGCTTTCTTTGATGTAGAGCCCTATATTCTAGGACTGTTGTATTCTTTTGTATATGCTACGTTCTTCAGCTATTTTAAGTTTATAACTGCGAACTTATAAACTTTATTCTTATTTCAGATGCCTCCACGACGTGCACAACGGGTTCCCAGTGATGCAACGCCAGAACCACAGCTCGCACCAGTTCAGGGTACGATGAATGCCGCCGAGGTTGCAGCCATTGTAGCCCTAGCGGTAAATGCCGCACTAGCCGTGGTTCAGCAGGCACCACCTCAGGCGCCAGTAGCCGCGCCAGTCCATGCACATGCATTCCCGTCTGCTTGGGAACGCGTACGTGATGCTTTTCAGAAAGCACACCCACCGGAGTTCGCAGGTAGCTCCGATGTTGTGGTTTCGAGTCAGTGGAAGAAAGACATTCAGCGGCACTTGAGAATGTATGAGTGCATCGATGTCCAGAAGCAGATACTAGCTACCTTTAAGCTAGTGGGGTCTGCACTGCAGTGGTGGGAGTCTATTACCACCGTGGAGGAGAGAGACACTCTCACGATACAGGAGTTTTGGGTGCGGTTTGACCGCAAGTATTTTTCGTCAGCTGTTCACACGGAAATGAGGAGCAAGTTGATGGATCTCAGACAGGAGGGTAAGACTGTGGCCGAGTATGAGGCCGAATTTACAAATCTGTTGAATATTGTTCCGGATGAGATACCGACAGAAGAGAAGAAGATCCAGAAGTTCACCGATTGATTGATATGGAAGATCCGTCAGCATTTGTTAGGGAAACTTTCGTTGGCCACTTATTCTGACGTGGTTAACGCTGCACTGTTACATTGCCAGGATCACCGCTTTCACATGGCTGAGAGCAAGAGATCTGGAGAGTCCAGCCATCAGGGCAGGACTGGAGGAAATGGTGCCAGTGGGGCACAATTTGTTCAGGGGCAGAGGCAGGGTGACCAGGGTTCTCAGCAGGGGGATCATAAGAGGTTCAGATCGTAGAATTTTAGGTACGGACAGGGAGGTTTCTGGCAGGGCCATCAGGGTCATAATGGTCAGCAGCAGCAGTTTCACCAGGGCCAACAAGGCCAGGGCAGAAATGGTAACGGTCACCAGGGCCGTGGTCATCATGGACAGCGAGGGGGAAACTTCCAAGGGAAGTGTTTCATTTGTGGTAAGATGGGCCACAAACGTCAGGATTGTCCTGATAAGGGCAGGGCCCCACAGAAGCAGCAGCAGGGTGCTCGACACGAGCCGCAGAGGCCTATGTTTCCCGCCGCCCTCCCAGCACCACCGCAGATGGCAGCCTTACCACCCATTCCAGCAGTCCCAGTTCAGCAGGGGCAGCTTCAGTATGGGAGAGTGTATCAGCTCCAGCAGGTCGCAGCCCCACAGGATCCACCAGCCATTGAGGGTATGTTCTCTATTCAGGGGACTCTGGGGCGCATTTTATTTGACACGGGGGCTACATACTGTTTTATCGCTATGATATTTGCACGCACCATTGGGTTGTTAGACATCGCAGAGAGCACCACTACTTGTGTAGACTCACCGTTGAGTAGGGGTTTCGTGATTTCCCTTGTATGTAGAGGCGTGGGTATAGAGATTGGGAGGTTTACTTTACCCGCGGATATGTTAGTATTAGATATGATCGAGTATGATGCCATTATTTGCATGGATTGGCTAGTTGCGTATAGAGCCATGATTGACTGTTTCAGTAGGAGTATTATCTTTGCCATTCCCGGGCAGGAGATGTTTTTAGTGGCGATGCCTCGCCCTGAGGGAGGATCGTCCACTCATTTGTACTACATAGAGGAGGAGACCTCTAAGGAAGTGGTGATACCACTTGATTCGATTCCGGTTGTTCGAGAGTTTGCCGACGTATTTCAGGATATACCTGGATTACCTCCGAGTAGAGAGATAGATTTTGTGATCGACTTGACGAAGGGCACTCGGCCTATTGCCCGCGCACCTTACCGTATGGCTCCAGCTCAGATGAGAGAGTTACGGGATCAGATTGAGCATTTGTTGGGTCAGGGGTTTATACGGAGGAGTACTTCGCCGTGGGGTGCCCCTGTGTTGTTCGTGAAGAAGAGGGATGGATCGTTGAGGTTGTGTGTGTATTACCGGGAGTTGAATAAAGTCACGATACGGAATAAATATCCGTTGCCCCGAATCGATGACTTATTCGAACAACTGAGAGGAGCTTCTTTCTTCTCAAAGATTGATTTGCGATCGGGATACCATCAGTTGCGTATCAGGGAAGAGGATGTCTCAAAGACTGCGTTCTTAACGAGATATGGTTCCTATGAGTTCCGAGTGATGCCTTTTGGTTTGAACAATGCTCCAGTCGTGTTTATGGACTTAATGAATAGGGTGTTCAGAGAATTCCTAGATCAATTCGTCATTGTCTTCATTGATGATATTCTGATTTACTCCCAGACAGAGGAGGAGCACGCCGAGCATTTGAGGCAGGTTTTGCAGACGCTACGTCAAAACGAGCTGTATGCAAAGTATGAGAAGTGCGGGTTTTGGCTGAAGGAGGTTCAGTTTTTAGGGCATATTATTTTCGACCGGGGGATATCTGTTGATTCGGGGAATGTATCCGCGGTGAGGGAGTGGGGACAGCCCACGACACCAACGGAGATCCGTAGTTTCTTAGGACTAGCAGGATACTACAGGAGGTTTATTCGGGGATTTTCGAAGATAGCAGGTCCTTTGACACATCTGACTCGTAAAGGTGTGCCGCTCATCTGGAGTGATGCCTGTCAGTTGGCATTCGATGAGTTGAAGGACAAGTTAACCTCAGCACCTGTGTTAGCATTGTCGAGACCGGGAGTTGAGTATCTAGTTTACACCGATGCGTCCTTGCAAGGACTTGGAGGTGTATTACAGCAGGAGAGTCAGGCCATAGCTTATGCTTCCCGTAAGCTTAAGCCTCACGAGAATAATTACCCCACCCATGACTTGGAGTTGGCGGCAGTTGTATTTGCCCTTCGGATTTGGAGACATTACCTTTTGGGGGAGAAGTTTCGATTGTTCACGGACCACAAGTCCCTACAGTACCTATTCACGCAAAAGGAGTTGAATATGCGGCAACGAAGGTGGCTTGAGTTTGTAAAGGATTATCATTTTGATATCCAATATCACCCGGGGAAGGCTAACGTGGTAGCAGATGCGTTGAGCCGTAGGCCAGTAGATGAGGTGTCAGGGGTGTGGAAGGCTAAATGGAAAGAGTTGGTACACCAAGATGCAGTGGCCCGATCGTTCATGTCTGTGATGACTGTTACACCGCAGATTGTCACGAGAGTGGTAAAGGCACAAGAAAATGACTCGTTCTGTCAGGAGCAGATAGTTTGATTACTAGCAGAGGGAGCCGAGTCCTATACCGTTAGCTCAGACGGGGGGTTACGCTTCAATGGGAGATTGGTAGTTCCGGAAGGGGAGGAATTGCGGCACGAGGTGATGGCAGAGTCGCATGGCTCACGGTTTGCGGTACATCCCGGTGGGGACAAAATATACCAAGACATGAGACGACAGTATTGGTGGAGCGGGATGAAGAGAGATATTGTCGTGTTTGTTTCTAAATGCGCCACTTGTCAGCTAGTAAAAGTGGATCATCAGAGACCGGCAGGACTTCTACAGCCATTGGAGGTCCCGATGTGGATGTGGGAGAGCATATCCATGGACTTTATCACGGGGTTACCTACGTCACAGAAGGGTCACGATTCCATTTGGGTAATTGTGGACAGGTTGACCAAAGTTGTTCATTTTCTACCCGTAAGGACAGACTACACTACGGGACAGTATGCCCAGCTTTTTATGGCAGAAATAGTGAGACTTCACGGTGTTCCCTTAAATATCGTGTCTGACCGAGACAAGATATTTGTTTCACGGTTTTGGGAGAGTTTTCAGGAGGCCGTGGGCTCGGAATTGCGGTTGAGTACGACATATCACCCGCAGACCGATGGGCAAACTGAGCGTACAAACCAGATGTTGGAGGACATGTTGCGTATGTGCATCATTGATTTTGGGGGTGGATGGGAGCAGTATCTTCCACTGGTGGAGTTTGCTTACAACAACTCCTACCAGTTCACCATTGGCATGGCTCCATTTGAGGCGTTGTACGGTAGACCTTGTCGTTCCCCAGTATGTTGGTTGGAGGTGGGGGACAACAAACTACTTGGGCCGGAAGTAATTCAGGATACTTCGGCAAGGATAGAATTGATACGGAGTCGCATTCGGGTAGCTCAAGATCGGCAGAAGAGCTATGCTGATGCGAAGAGGTTCTTCAGGGAGTTCCAAGTGGGGGACCAGGTTTTACTCAGAGTATCTCCCATGAAGGGGATTATGCGATTTGGGAAGAAGGGAAAGTTGGCACCGAGATATGTGGGGCCATTCCCTACCATCGAGCGGATTGGGTCTGTTGCATATAGACTTGGGTTACCGGAGCATTTGCATCGGATTCATGATGTGTTTCATATTTCCTCGCTAAGGAAATATCTTAGAGACGATTTGGCTCATTCTCACATTGCTTTGGAGGACATCGATCTCCAGCCGGATAGCTCCTACGAGGAGGGGCCGATGGCTATTTTGGACCGAAGTGAGCGGAAACTGTGGTCAAAGATAGTTCCGTTAGTGCGTGTTCAGTGGCGACATCATAATGTCGAGGAGTCCACATGGGAGCGCGAGGATGAGATGCGCGAACGTTATCCAGAGTTGTTCTTACCAGGTACTTTCTAGTTCCGAATTTCGAAACGAAATTCTATTTTAGGGGAGAAGTATGTAATACCCCGTATTTTTTTATATTTATTTATGGGATTAATTGAATTAAATGTGTATTAATTGGAAATTAATCCGGATAAAAATACTAGCGAGATGTGAGTTAGTATTTAATTTTAATGCGTATATATGGCAATATATGAATATTGAAATTGTTGAACTTGTCGTGAGATTGATATACGACAATTTGGGAAATTTTGTTGGGACGCGCGTGACAATCGCGTCAGGAAAGTATCTATTTAAATTAAAAAGTGAATTTTATTTTTATTAACTGTATGGTCATTTTTAGTGCGCTAACGCGTCCGGAAGGGTCGAAATAGTCAGAAAACACTAGCCGGGGGTTTAATTTGGGTCCCGGGGCATTTTTAGGCCATACCGGCAACGTAAAAGGGTAGTTTAGTAATTTTTGAATTTTGGGAATTAAAACCCACGAAAATTAGAAATTAATATCTGATTTAACCTTTACCCACAAAACCCACTAACTACACTTAATGACCTAATGGGCTACGGGGGTTATTGGAATTAGTTTCAAGAGCTTCCTAGGGCAACCTTAACCACCATTATCACGTTGGAGAAAAATAACTTGTAGAGAGAGAGAGAGAGAGAGGAGAATTCTTCAGAGAGAGAGAACAATTCATCAATTCGGCATCAAAATAAGAGAAAGACATAAGGCAAGTGGTTTAATTTCATTTTTGCAAAGAATGCTTCTTCCATGTGTAGGAAATTTATATAATTGTATTGTTTTTTGGGAGATTTATAAAACCCATGGAATTGGAGTTATGAATTCAGATTTTAATGTAGGATTGCATGTAGAATTGTTATTAGATGATTGAACTAAGAGAATTACATCTTTTATATCATAAAAAAACGGATGTCTATGGATGACTTTAATTTCTAGGGTTCATGTTCATGGGATTTGGGAAAAAATTGGAGAAATTTGATGATTAGATGATGTTTAGGAAAATTTGGCCCTATACTAATGTTTAGTTATGACCTATGAATGTTCAATGTGGATTAGAAACCTTAAAATAATGTTGGGACGATTTTTATATCGGATTAGAGGTGAAGAAATTTGGGAAAAACGAGATAGGAAATTCTGGGCTCGAAACTGGCCTCTCGTTAGAAGACCTGCCCAGGTCGTTCGAACGAGGTCGTTCGAACGAGCTTCTAACGAGTTGACAGTTTGCCTTCTAACGAGAGGAATGTTCGTTCGATGACTTCCGTTCGAACGAGATCTCGTTAGATGCCCACTTCGTTCGAACGAACTCTCGTTCGAACGAACTCTCGTTCGAACGAGACTTCTAACGAGTTGACAGTTTGACCTTTTAGGCCTGATTTGACTTCTAGTGTTCCGTAACCTTGTTTAATTGTAGAGATGACAATTCCTTGATGTCTAATCGTTATAATAGGGACATTTGGGATATATTGAGGAGTAAAACATCGAAGTGTGGTTTGAACCAAATGATATTTATGGGTTAGAACATGAGTAACTATCTACGACGTAAGAATAATGGACGACGTGTATATATAAATCGGGGACAAGTGTGTGGGTATAAGAACGAGAAGTATACCACTATATAAATATGGTAATAGCTAAGATGTGTGCATGCTTAGTATCTGTATATGATTGTATGTGTATGACATACCTATCATACTTGCTATCACCGGAGGTTTACGCTCGCTTAGGGCCATCTAATCCTTGTGTGCCCGAAGTTAGATTGGTACCTTAAGAACATAATGCTAGAATGACTTATTTGTGAGTGAATAAGTCAGCTGACTGTGGAGCGTAGGTATGTACGTGACCCATGGATATGTTGAATTATGTTCGCCTCCATTTTCGTGTGTTGTGCTTATTCTTACAATTCCTGAGAGATTCGGAATTTGTAATCCTTATGTACGTGATGTACCGGGATGGATATAAGAGTATGTGTGCACCGCAGCTGAGACTTGGGGTGCTTATATTGTATATTTATGATGTGAATAATATACGGTTAAATGAAAAGAGTTGTTATGTTTGTATGTGAGAATCATTATAGTAACGCATTGAGAATAATAATATGGGAGATAACCTTTGGTAAATTGTATTACTAATACTTTGAAATTTGAGAATTTAAGTTAAGCCCTCTATTTAATTGATAACGCTAGAATGTAAAATGGGAATTGAGTAGTGAGGGGTAAAACTTATTACGGTTTGGTTAGATGTGTATGTCACTTATATGGGTACAGTACGTTAAGAGTGCACAATTAGTCGAGAGGTGAGTATTTCATGTGAGTGCACGTTCTAACATGTATTTTGCATTCATTGTTTTAATGTTATTAAAGCACTTGCTGTTTTTAAAATAATCTCCACTTTCGGGCTCTGACCCATTTGCTTTCAAATCTATTTTTGTAAAAACCTTTTAGGTGCCCAGCCACAAGGACACCATGCATAGGATTTCCATTTAGGTGACGAGCTGTAGCTGTGTGTGGAAGTTACAGGGCCTTGCTAGTAGACGCTTCTTTCGTCTTGACTCCATATTCAGTTTTAATATTTGTAGGGCATGTCGCCCATTTCTTTAGAGACATTTGATAATTCAGTTATTCAGACTTTTGGCATGTAATTAATTCGGGATGCAGACTTGTTCATTTATTTCCATATTGGGATTGTTGTGAGGAGTTTTCCTCCAGACTTAGTATCATTTGTTGATTGTTTTATTGGGATTTTATGTTATAAGGTGATGTTATTCTTTTATATTTCATCTATCCCATGTTAATCGGATTTAATTTAAAATTTGACAACTTACTTTTTAAATACTAGGTGGTTAGTAATCATAAAAATGTTTTCGACAGTGATGCTATTAACTGAACCAACTTGGCATTTTGTATTGATTTAATAAAGGAGTAGCTACCCGATATTTAATTAGTCGGGGTTTCACAGACCTGGGCAAGATGGGCGGACTTGGAATCAGAATGAACTGGGTTACAATTTTCGGAGGTGGGTCTTAACAACTGACCTTACTTTATGTCACACGCAACCATGGTCCATACCTACTGCTGTTATGGGACAAACTGAACTACTACGAGGCTATGAATCAAGAGATGTCTCAAAGGAATAAGGAAGTTGTAGGTGAGATTCCTCTGTCATCTAACATTTAGAGTTTTCAATTTATCTTTCCACCTTAAGTAGATCCCTTACAACAATAGGACATGTTCATTGTACCCTGTATTTCAGCTACAAGGTACCCTGTGATGCAATGGTAAATTTCTTGCCCCTTATTGCTCCATATCTTTTCTGATAATTACCTGCTTCATATATGATTTGGATATGTTTCTCATTTTGAGTATGGATGGAAAACGATAAAGACTATAAGGACTGTTTGGGTAAGGTTTTTCTGATTGAAGACACTGGTTTTAGCCTTTGGGGGGCATTTCAGAGGGTTTATAAGGCTTAATGGATTGGTTTACTAGGTTTTATATTAATTAGATTGTAGACATTTTTTTTTAATTTTTTGAAAGTATAAAAAACCCACTCATGCACTTATTATATTTGTTTGTCGGCACGTCCCCTATCTACAAAAACCACCTTGGCAGTAATGCCAATAAGCCGCCCTGCCTACTGCTTTATGCATATAAGGAAGTTGCATATATGCAGATATATGCATATATACAAGCTACATATATGAATATATCTGCATGTATGCAGCACATATGCATATATGCAGCTAACTTGCATGTATGTAGCTTGCATATATCATATATGCATATATGCAGCATATATGCATATATGCTTGAATATATGCAGAAATTTCCCCTTTATTCTCGACATCCGATATAGACTAAAGATATTCAATTTATAATATTGAGCGAGTCAATGCAGCCTGATTATAATTTATAATATTGAGTGAGAACTAACATATCAATGATATAAACTAGAGATATTCATGTTACACATAATAACCTATTGTACGTAGATGTAATTTACCTATTATTTTAACTTAAAGTTTTGTTTTTAATTGACAAAAATATTTGTATTTTGTTGTTTATAGAGGGCACCATTGGTTGAGGCCAAGCTCCCAGCATAGTGTACACTACACCAAATCTGCCCATTTGTCAAGGTCATTGACCTTGACAAATCCACCTTGTCAAGGTCAATGACCGTGACATTTCGAGGCGAGACAACTTTTTTTGTCACGGTCGTGTCAAGGTCAATGACCGTGACACGTTTGTCACGGTTTTATAACCGTGACAAAGCCGTGACCTTTTTTCAAAAAAATTGTCACGGTCAATGACCGTGACAAGCCCGTGACAAGATTTGTCAAGGACTTGTCACGGTCATTGACCGTGACAATTCTGGGCAGAATTTAAAAAAAAATCTGCTGGGCAGTATGGCCACTGCCACTGCCCAGCAGTATATTTGTACCTGTTATAGCAACGTTGTACCTGTTCCAAACATCATATATCCAACACAAACTAAAGATAATGCAAATATATATTCATGACAGTATAATCCAAATATTCAAAGTAAAAATAATATACATGACGATATAATCCAAATAGAATTAAAATGGACAAACTTGAAAATAATGTTACTACATGTCTTGGATAAAACTGAGGAGGTGAGTAGGCCACACGACATACGAATTGACGCACCCACTAATATACGTCGTGCCGCATTGTTCGCGCAACCACAATAGGGAGTTCTCCTTCCCGGGTATGACATGCGTGACGAGCACCCTGGACTCCATCTCTTGAAGCACACGTCCATGGACTATTCCACCCTCGACGATATTCGGGTCCCTCAACCCCCGCCCTATCTGCTGGCCATTAAATACGTCCAATATGAACACGCTCGGCCAACCAATTGTCGACAATTGTCTGTTGGAGGGCGTCAAATAGGGAAGTGGATCGTCGAAGTACGAACGTGTCGGTGATGAAGCAGCGAGGTCCACATCCTCGTCATCCTGCGCCTCGTCCTCCCGCACCTCCTCGTCCTCCCGCACCTCCTCCTCCACCGCCTTCTCCTTCCCTTTCCCTTTCCCTTTCCCTTTACGGTCTCCACCCAACGTACGCTTCATGAATGCGTACATATCTTGGACCGTCGCCTCCAAACGGGACAGCTTCGCGTCGTGTGAATCCACCGTTCGAGCCAACCCGGTGTCGCTCGTCTCCAATCCGATGATCCTAGATTTGGCCACCCGCGAGCTCACTCCCCTTGTCCTCCCCTTGCGATCAGAGCCAAGCACTTGGCTGAGTGCGTCTGTGGACAAAGATGCCTTGTCGGCATCAGACTGCGACTCATGCACTTCCTTAAGCTTTGCCTGAAACGACAAAAAGCACATGATTAGTAAAATAAGTAAACTAAAAAATTATAACGTAATTAACAATAATTAAACTGTCGGATTACTTACAATCGTGGCCGCGACGCTCGGGGACACCTCCTTGTCCTTCCCCTTCTTCGTTCGAAGAGCCACATAAGTATCGAGCCTATGTGGCTTACCCCCTGGCCCACTCCCTACCCCCTGAAATAAAATAAAGTAAAGTAAAATTAGTATCGGCCCCGCAAAGTAAAATAATATCCAATAATATATTTCTGTAGTTATAGATAAATTAAATCTTACCTGCATCCTATGGTCCACGTCAGCGTAAGAGGTCCGGTCGGAGTAGTGCACGTCCGTCTTTTTAACCCGATTTTCCCTCCCCGATTGGCGAGATGCCAATTGTCGATCCTCGATCTCATTGTCAATGAACTTTTGCCATTGTGTCAATGAGATCGGCTCCTTGGGCGGGACGGATCCGCGCCATTGTAAAATGGACTCTCGTGTTTTTCCAAAGTACCGTGTCTGCATATTTTTCTTCCACGTCTTGTGTTGCTCCCTCAACTGCTCCAAGACGGAATCGCGTAGCTTTGGATCCAAGTTGAATTGTTCCTGTCCAACAAATACAATGTTAGTTGCGAATAAATATAAATATAAATATAAATATAAATTGAAATATTCATATAAATATTACCTGTAGTGCCGCCCAAACAGCTAACTTGAGCTCATACGGCACCTCCTTCCAACTCATAAACCCCGGGCCGATGACCGTCTTTAGCAGCTCGAGGGATCTCGCTAAAAGCTCCGACTTGTTTTCGACGGTAATCCCAAATTTTCCATATTTGGGGAGCCTAGGGGCGGAGGAGCCCTCGTCGCCTCCGCTACCACCGAACCCAGACGACATCATCATCTTCGCCCTAACATCTGAAGGAGACATTTTTGCTGTAAAAAAAATGTTATTAGTACAGATAAAAAAAAATGTTAATAGTACACATTTCGTTTTACCTAATTGAATTAATTGAATTAATAGTACAGATAAAAAATGTTCCGTCTATATTATAACGTATGTGTAAGTTCCGTCAATACCATTTCGTTTCAATTTTGTAATATTATGTTTTTTCCAAATATTTAAAGAGTTATTAAATGGGTGCCCCACCCCCACCCCCACCCCCTGCCCCCTCCCCCCGCCACACACACACGCACACACACACACACACACACACACACCACCCCTACCCACCCCTACCCACCCCACCCCCTCCCCCCACCACGACTGTGACAACTACATATATTGTTTATCAATAAAATTATGACATGAGATAATTATAATTGTAGCATAAATTCATTATCATGGGTTTTACCTAATTGAATTAATTTCATGAATAAAATTATTATCAATTTAAATGAAAATATCAATTATTATCCAATATTTTTGAATGAAATATTTATTTTGAATGAAAAATATCAATTATTATCCAATTATTATCCAACTATTATCAATTATTTATTTTGAATGTAAATAATATTCAAAACCCCACCCACCCCCGCCCCCACCCCCTCCCGATGTTTATTATCCAATTATTATCCAACTATTATCAATTATTTATAAAATTTATGTCTACTTTTAGTGTTGTGTATATATGTTAGTTGATGCCATTATATTTTTAGCCTAATTAGATTCTAAGGTTATCTCAATTTATATTTTTCTTTTTCTATCTAATAATTTTCAACGTAAGAGCACAGTACATAACGTATGTGTAAGTTCCGTCAATACCATTTCGTTTCAATTTTGTAATATTATGTTTTTTCCAAATATTTAAAGAGTTATTAAATGGGTGCCCCACCCCCACCCCCTGCCCCCTGCCCCCGCCACACACACACGCACCTACTTTTAGCCCTTGTTATTCATCAAATTGGAGGCAAGTTAATCAGAATATTTGTAGGACTGAAATTGATTTAGATTATGCCTATCTATATAACTCTAAAACCTAATTGTGATTAAAATCTGATTTATATGGATTAATTCTATTACATTTATAATTTAACTAATAGAGTTGAAATTGGTGGCAATTTACTTTGGTTTGGTTTATTTCTAGTTGAATCTGAGTTAGAATTTTTAGATTATGTATAGGAATTGGATTTTAATATTAATCCTTCATAAACCCCTTGAATACATGCATAAATTTGTCGAGATTGAAATTAAATTGCTCGAGATTGAATTTCTATGTTTCGGGGTCATTAATTGAGTTTATTTGGATCTTTGGGTTTGGAGGGGATAACTAAGTTTTACTTTTAGATTCAGTTAACCTTAGTAAAGCATGTTGTTAGGATGGTTCTTACGTTTATAATATGTGATAAATTCAATATTGTACCTAACTTTGTAATGATACTAAAGACCCTCCCCCACCACACACCACACACACACACACACACACCCCACCCCCTGCCCCCTGCCCCCTCCACCACCCCCTCCCCCACCACACACCACCACACACACACACACACACCCCACCCCACCCCTCCACCACCCCCTCCCCAACCACACCCCACCACACACACACACACACCCCACCCCACCCCCTGCCCCCTCCACCACCCCCTCCCCCACCACACACCACCACACACACACACACACACACCCCACCCCACCCCACCCTCTCCCCCACCACACACCACACACACACACACACACCCCACCCCCTGCCCTCTCCACCACCCCTTCCCCCACCCTGCCCCACCCCGCCCCACCCCTACCCCCACCCTGCCCTACCCCCACACACGCACACACACACACACACACCCCACCCACCCTGCCCCACCCCCTGCCCCCTCCACCACCCCCTCCCCTCCCCCACCCTGCCCCACCCCGCCCCACCCCCTACCCCCACCCTGCCCCACCCCCCACACACGCACACACATACACACATATATATATACACATACACACATAAATATACACACAAATATATATATAAATGGAAGAGAGAGAGAGAGAGAGATAGAGAGAGATGGAGGGAACGACGCGGGAGGGAAAAAAGAAGGGGGATAGGGTTTTTGCTGCGAACATTGTCACGGTCGTGTCAAGGTCTTTGACCGTGACAAGTATTGTCACGGTCAATGACCGTGACAAGTCCGTGACAAATTTACTTGTCACGATCATTGACCGTGATAATTAGTTGTCACGGTCGTGTCAAGGTCAATGACCGTGACATAAAATGCGTGTTTTTTTGTCAAAGTCAATGACCTTGACAAGGCTGGCCGGCTGAAAGGTGACAATTTGCCCATTTTGGTGTAGTGGTAGACCTTATGTGATGAATGTCACCCATTTTCCAAGTAAGCCACCAATGTCATTTGTGTTTGCTTGAAAATTTGAAATGAGATTTTAGTTTTTTTCAGTTTTGAAATCGATTGAAATTTGTAAGACTTGGTATTTACTATATTGTTTTACTTTTTTACTTATTTGGTATCCACCAGCGACTTGAAGGTATGAAGCATGTATTTAACTTTAAGGTATCCACTAAATTGTTTTTTTTTATATTGTTGGATTTCTCGTTATCCCTTGAGAAGGGTGGATAGTCCAATAAACAAAGGAGACTCTGGCCAATTTTTTTAAAACTTTGACACTTTATTTTTTTTAAACAAAGAAATGTCTCGCTAAATAGTATTTGTTTTCTTTTCTTTTCATTTTGTCATATTTTTTATGATAGAGATCAAGTCTTATTTTCCTAAGATTGTCAACTCAGTATAAAAATAATAAGTATATATAAAAATTTAATGTGCAGTCCCTACTTTTGTAAAAACTTTAGCGAGCATTCCGAATAAAATATGTTTGCGAGTTGTGAAATATCAGTGTCAAGGACTGTACGCGTGAGTGCAAAAAATATGGATTTTTTCAGTAAACTATCTTCATATTGAGAACTATACCAATAAGCCCCTTCTTATGAGTCCAATTCCACTTTAATTCTATCAATTAATTCCAAGAGGGTGACACAGTACAACTGATTCTCTTTCTCTTCATCTTTTCAGGGTGGGGAGGCAGCAGCAGGGTGGACATGAAAGCTTAAGGTGGGTGGGGAGGCAGCAGTAGGGGGTGGGGATGATGGGAAGCAGCAGCTGTGGGTGGGTGGGTGGGTGCAAGTAACTTAGGTCCCCATGTTTCCCTTATCTCTCCCTCACTTTGTTACACGTACACACTAGCACCGTTGCAAATTTGAAGATTTTTTTCTTCCTACTACAGGTTTGTAGATTTTCCCCCCTACCTAATTTTAAGTTCAAAGATCCTGCATCTATAGTAGCTCCCCAACCCAAAATGTGAAGAAACTTGAATTTTGTTGTGGGACATTTATTTATCCGTTCTTTTACAAGTACTTTAGTTTATAATTTTCACTATTGTTAATTTTCATTTTCTTTTACATGAATACTAACGGTTTAGTTCTCACGTTTTCTTATTATTTATGTTGGCAGGTCTCTTTATTTATTTCAGAGCAAGCATTACAAATGCAAATGAGGTAAGACATAAGTCCGATACATATTTCTCACATTATTTATAGTTATTTATTTTTATCAATCAAATTGTTGCTTTGTAGAACAACTCGAGTTGGAGAGGTTTGAGATCCTGGGTTGAACAAAAAAGTGGCAGGAGTTCGAGATGGAGGTGCTGCGTGGCCGCGTTGTTCCATGTTTTTTTTTCCGAAAAGGTGGTTACTTCTTTTTTGGTAATTGTATTTCAAATTGTTGGACACAGCAAACTATGCTTTTATCATTTTTAGTATATGCATAATTGTGTATAATTAGATTATAGGTTTGTATAATTTGCGTTAAATAATTTGTTGGATGAATTTGGTCTCTTTGTATATTGTTTGATTGGTTATTATCCCTTAAGGAGGGTGGATAGTTCAATAAATAAAGGAGGTTATGTTCAATTTTTTTTAAAAAATTGATACTTTGTTTTTTTAAATTTATGTTATATGTGAACCTTTTTGAAGAATTTAGATTATTTCAATATTGTTGGATTGTGTGTTATTTGTTAAGCGGGGGTGGATAGTCCTACTAACATGCGAAATTATGGCTAATTTTTTTAAAATTACACTTTATTTTGTTGGGGAACGATTTTTTTTTCATTTTGCAATTACGTACCTTGAAAATTTTTGTCGTTTTTCAATTACGTACTTTTGAAATTTTCGTTATTTCGCGATTATGTACTTTCGAAATTTTCGCCGTGCCTTCAGGCACGGGCATTTCGCTAGTATATATATATATATATATATATATATATATATAACAATGCTCTTGTGCGGACTAATCCGCATTTTAAGAATGCGGACCGGACATGTGTCACATAACGGAGCACCTAGAAATTATCGCTTAAATAATAGGCACACTCTCTCTTTTTCGGGCTCACCGTCAGGTGACACATGTTATATATATATATATATATATATATATATATATATATATATATATATATATATATATATATATATATTGCATGTATAATTCACTATAAAATTATATACGTACATGAATTGATAATATTTTTTGAAAATATTTTTTAGTACATATGTATTCATATGTAATTTTGTGTACATATATATTTATATTTATAAGAACTATTCAAATATTAATGTATTATGTATGTATATTATATATTGAGGTATAAATGCTTTAAAATATTAAGAACGAATAATTATGAGTTGAAAAATAAAAAAACAGAAGTTATAAAACACCCTTAACCCGTTTTCTGAAAAACTTGATTATAATACAGTGTTTAAAAACATGTTGTGCTTTTGTATTTAAATAATGGAAACATAGTTATAATTGTGAACCAAACATGCGCTATATGTTTTACATTTTTTTTAATAATTAAAACATATCGTAAAGGGCCATAGGAAGATATAATGGCTTTAATTGAAATCTGGCTTTTGTGGGTATGTGCAGTCAGGCCTTCCTAGGGCTTCTCCCTATTTTCTCGAAACAAAGAAAAACCATTGCTCAGTATCCCTATGGCATAACTCACCTGATAACTCTGCAACAAGTAAGCATCATGGAGAAAAATACATGGTTATACACTACCTAAAAGTTAAAAATATATATATATATATATATAATAATCTTAGAGCATATCTAACAGGAATGACCCAGAAAATAAAATTCATATTAATTGCTAAACTATAAACGTCCATATTTTCTTAGAGGAATTCAGCAACGGACAGTCGCTTTTGATCATCATTGTTGGCCCTGGAAACTTAATTTGCACTATTTGGGTGCAAAGTTGAATTTGCAAACTTAATTTTGCAATATATACGCTCAAACTTTCGTTTTCAATGTTAAATCTCTTGACAAAAATCAGTTTAACAAATTGTATCACAAGTTATGTCACACGAAATATTTTCTTAACAATTAAAATAGGCAAAATATGAGTCTTGCTATGTCCTCTCTGGCAAAGCATCTCAAGGTGGATGAATATTTCTTGAGGCAAAAGGCTAATAAAAAAATGGGAGAAGGAAGGAGATAAACTAATACTGCTAATCCTAAGAAACATTTGGAATAATTGACTGGGATGGATGACGTATGTGTTCTTGTGTGCATCCTTGACGCACGGAAGATATCGAGACTGCACGATCAGATCAAACATAACTATTTCGTGTAAACAAGTGTTGAAGTAAAGTTACAAAATAATTGCTTCATACATTCACCAATGTTAACACCCGATGGGTTTTAACAATAGTATGTTGTCCACGTGGACAGTGGAGTTGATAATGATCCATGTGGATACCTTAAACAAAGAGAGCCTTAACTATTTTGTATTGCATTTTAGAGTATATAATAGATAATAGATATCACGTTACCTCAGCTTGTATTCCCTTAATTAGCTAATTATATACAATATATAATATAATCATTAATGACATACCTAAATTAAAATAGCAAAGCTAAAATTTTAGTATTCAAAGGTTTAGGGTACATCCATAATATGTAAAAAAAAACCATTTCATTTTTCAAACAAATATTTTTTTTATTTATAAAAATATAAATAATATGTTTTAAAAAAATTAATAAAAATATTTTTCATATAAAACTAAAAACAATGTTCTCCAAAAGTGTCTTATAATAGATTTTTTTATGAAACATGTTTTATTACTTTGTTACGACTTTTTTAATATTTTATAAAAAAAATCTTTTTATAAATAAAAAACTTTTTTTGTTAAATAGAAAATGATTGTAATAATTAAAACTTTAAAAGAAAAAATAGGCCTTTTCACGAATTAAATAACAATGTTAAATATTAACACGAATTAAATACATATAACATTAAAATAGCAAATTTAAAATTTTACTAATCAAAGTTTTAGGGTATATATTGATCTTGCGCTTACCAATATGTATTTTAAGAGTGCGGACCGGACATGTGTCACCTGTCGGTAAACCCAGAAGAGAGAGGGAGAGAGTGCTTATAATTTTTAGGTTCACCGCCAGGTGACACATGTCCGGTACGCACTCTTAAAATGCATACCGGTATACACAAGACAAATATTGTATATATATATATATATATATATATATATATATATATATATATATATATATCCCGGTTCTAAAAAACGCGGGACGTGATCGAGGCGTGGAGGCCAAGCCTTAAGCCTTAGAACCCTAGGCGGGCCTTAGACGTAAAAAGGCGTGAAAAGACATTTAGGCCTTTTTAATATATTTTAATATTTTTTAACCATAACAAGGCTACTAAAATACTAAAATTGTACATATCATAAAAATATGTCTGAATATATGCAAATTAAAATACTATTTGATTATTTTGGATGAGATAATGATCCGATTTGTAAAAAAAATCTTCAAAAGGCGATATCATTTCACTCAAGCATTGTAGTTTTTAGAAATAAAAATGCGCCGTAAAGTTTTTACCAAGAATAAGGCGTAAAAATCTTAAGGCATGGTGTTTTTCCCAAACCTCAAGCCTAGGCGAGTTTTTTAGAACAGTGATATATATATATATATATATATATATATATATATATATATATATATATATACAGAAAGTCTCCTGTAAGGACTTCTTATGGTGCAGACCCCGGTACATACCATTTTTTTAAAATAGTAAAAAAATGAATTTTTTGATGAAACTTCATGGATATGATCTCCATGGTAAGAACATCATCTCCAATTTTTTTCGTCGAAAAATTCAATAAAAAAACCGTTGAGATGAAGTGATATGTAAAAAAATGGTATAAATATGCATTTTCAACCGTTGAAATGTTGGGTCGGCGCCAGCCATTTTATTGATTGAATTTTTTGATGAAACACCATGGATATGATCTTCTCACTATCGAGATCATATCCATGAAGTTTCAACAAAAATTTCAGTCAAAAAGTGGGTGAGATGATCGCCAACATTTCAACGGTCGAAAATGCATATTTATACCATTTTTTTACATATCACTTCATCTCAAGGGTTTTTTTATCGAATTTTTTGGTGAAAAAAATTGGAGATGATCTTCCCACCATGGAAATTATATCCATGAAGTTTCATCAAAAAATTCATTTTTTTATTATTTTAAAAAAATGATATGTACCGGAGTCTGCACTATAAAGAGTCCTTACAGGAGAGGGCTTATATATATATATATATATATATATAGGAGGAGGGTGTTTTTTGTCCCTCCCAACTAACGGTTCAGATTTAATATATTTAAGGCTTAAAGATGGGAGTTTAAAACTTGAAGCCATAAAAAATCAAATGCATCTGACTATTTTGTACCAACAAAATCAAATTTTACACCGTATACCTCGGTGATTGAGATTGAACGTGGTTAAACAAAGCATGTGGATGTCACTTTAATCCTATCCTAGCAACCTATCTCACGTGGTTCTGTCTTTCACGTGGCTCGAGAAGCATGGGGATTTCAATTTAATCTAGACTAATACCCTCTTTCTCTCGCAAGCCTTCTTTAAATGATTGGCAAATATTATGGGGTTTAACTTAAAAAAAAATTAAGAGTTAATATTTTTTATTACAAAAGTAAAAATTTTAATTCAATAAAAACATTACGAGTGAATAAATTTTCAAATCTGAAGTAAAAGTTTGCATATTTTAATTCAATGATTGCATTTGTTTCCCAAGAAAAAGAAATAGTAATATGATTGTTCATAATGTTTCTTCAATTCTAATTTTCAAACATTAATTAAAAAGGAATATTATTATGATCATATCAATACTATATTAAGGGGCCCTACTAATAGTCCAGCAAATGATCGGATGGATTGATGTTAAGTGTTGGAAAATTTAAAATTTTATATTGAAAATTTTTGTGGGTTATGAATTGATCAACTAAAATTCCTCTCCACTAAAATCTGGACAAGTTGACTGATAAGAAACGAATGGGATGAAACATATAAAAAAATAACTTTTGGACAATTCTACTCAAAGAAGGTTTGTGTACAGATGTATGTATCTTTTGTTTTTGGTTAAACGAAAATAAATACTAAGTTAAAGTTCTATAGCCACAAAACACATGAGCCACCAACGGCTTAACGATATAACAGGCAAGATGCCAATAGCCCCTTACATGTGAACACCTATTAAAATGACTCGTTTGAATCACCATCTTCCACTTGGCTCTTGTTCTTCTCATCGTCAATGATTTGTCTAAGACGTTCCGGGGGTTCCTCCAATGTGAAAAAATCAGTCGCACGGGATTTAGCATAATTGGCCAGCCAATCAGCACATTGATTAGCCTCTCTCGGAATGAATGTCACATCGGCGTTAAGCTCCGTTTTCATATCTCTGCAATCCAGAATGATTGCCGAATGTGGGTGGTTAGTCCAATCTCCCTCATTGATCATATCCACCGCCACTTTGCAGTCCGATTCGAGTGTGAAGCTTTCCCATCTCCTGTCTTTGGCGATGAGCAACCCATAGAAAATTCCTTCGAGCTCCGCTCTCAAAGGTTCCGCACAGATGATTTTCCCGAAGAAGTTAGTAATCCATTCACCTCTCCAATCCCGTACAATACAACCAAAGGATCCTGCTTTGGTAACGTGGTCCAATCCTCCATCATTGTTTATCTTCAGCATACCTGCACAAGGATTAGTCCAATTAATCGATACATTAATAGGTGGCCCTTTATGCTTGACAGGTTTAGTGTATGCAATAGAGATCTCTTGTGCATAATTTACACTAAACTTGGCAATCATACAGGGCATAGTATTTTTATCCTCGAAAATTCGAACATTTCTCCCCTTCCAAAGATGCCAAATCGTGGAAATGAAATAAGTGTCATCATTTTTACCCAGCCCAAATTTGATTATCCACTCCTCAAAGCTCTCAGTATATGCGCCTAAAGTATTAACCCAATTTTTCATTAATGTCCAAGTCACTTTAGCAACAGAGCATTCTCGAAACACGTGTTCCATATCCTCTTTAATGCCACACAACTTACATCCCGCCTCACTAGTCATATTACGGGTAAATCTATTCTGGTTAGTGAGGAGTTTTCCGTGAAGTATAGTCCAGAGGAAAGTTTTTAACTTTTGGGGTAATCTTTTCCTCCATACCTTGTTCCAATCGGAGTGTCCGGGAATGTTGAGGTCTCTTCTGATGAGTTGATTATAGTAGGAATTGATAGTGAATTTACCGCTCGGGTTAGGATTCCATCTATCCTTACGCAAACTAATTCTAGGTAATTCCGTATCTAATACGACAATCGTCTCTGAGGGGTGTATCCAATGGCTGATAGCATTCTGATTCCATTTGCCTTGATAGTCAAGAAGCTCCTTGACGTTTAACTCCTCCATTTCTTCATCTTCAAATTTAGGTTTGATTTTACCCTTCCCGCACCACCAGTCTTTAAAAATGTTTATGCTTTTCCCATTTCCAATGTTCCATTTTGTGTTTTTTTGAAGAATCGACTTGCTGTTACAGATACCCTTCCATATATGGGAAGCTTTTTTCTTTTTGGGCCAAGTTCTCGGGTTTGGCTTATTGGCATATTTTTTTCTTACTACATTCACCCAAAATGAGTTGTCCTCATTTTGAATTTTCCATCCAAGCTTGGCCATAGCCGCCCTATTATTTAAGGCAGCTCTTCTAATTCCTAGACCACCCAGTTTTTTCGGCCGACATACAATGTCCCACTTCACGAGATGGACCTTTTTATCCTCACCATGGTCTCCCCATAAGAAATTCAGATTAATCCTATCGATTTCTTTACAAACACTAACCGGGAAAGGTATAGTTTGCATATTATAGCTAGGTATGGCGATGGTGGTGGTTTGTATGAGAGTCGCTCTCCCGGCCATGGAGAGAAGATTGGTCTTCCAGCCCGCAAGTCTTTTCTTCATTTTATCGAGGATCTTCGAGAATTGACCTTTGCTCACACACCCATTGATCAGAGGAGTTCCCAAGTACTTCCCAAGGTCATTAGTAATGTTCATAAAACAAATGTGACCGAGGTCCAGTGCCTATTTTTTGGGAATGTTCGGAGAGATAAACATCTTTGACTTATCAAAATTAATAGTCTGTCCCGATAGCGAGCAGAAATCTTTAAGTGTCTCCATAACCGTGTAGCAGGCAGAGCTAGTTGCTTTAGTGAAGAGGATAAGGTCATCAGCAAAGAAAAGATGAGAAATGATGGTGCCTCCAGGAGAGGCCCTGAGACCTCTCCAATCTTTACTCTCAACCTTACTATTGATTGCGCATGACATATATTCCATACATAGCACGAAAAGGTACGGGGATAGCGGGTCTCCCTATCGAAGCCCTCTTTCAGGCTTAAACTCAGGAAGGGGCGATCCGTTCCACAGAATGGAAGTATTCGTGTGGGTAACACAATTCATTATAAGCTTAATCAGATTTGCCTGGAAGTCAAAAGAAATGAGAACTTTTTCAAGGAACTCCCAACTGATTTTGTCTTAGGCTTTCTCAAGATCAATTTTGAAGATGATCCCCCCCGCTTTTCTTTTTGTATTTTGAAGTGTATGAAGAATTTCTTGGGTAATGATGATATTATCCGTTGTCTACCTACCCGGGAGGAAACTCGCTTGGTGTGGGCTAATGATTTTCATGAGTATGGGATGTATTCTATTGACAAAGACTTTGGCGAGGATTTTATAAGTTACATTACATAGGGTAATAGGCCGGAATTGGCAAATAGTCTCCGGGTTATCCATCTTAGGGATAGGAGTAATGTGGCTCCGATTCAAATGATCCGGTAAAACCCCCTCCTTGAAGCTCTTATTAATCATCGATTCAAGATTGACCGCAACCGTATTCCAAAAAGTTTGATTAAACATGGGTTGGAAGCCATCTGGCCCGGGGCTTTTAGGGGTTCCATACTAAACAGAGCTCTTTTAACTTCACTAGTGCTAACCTCCCAATTAAGTCTACGGGAATCGTCCCCGCTTACTTTGGGAAGAAGGGAATTATCGAACCAGTTGTCTCCATCATTGATGGGGGGTGCCGAAAAGAGATTTTTAAAATAATCATTTATATGACTACTAATAATATGCACCTCATCCGACCACTCGCCATTAACGTTGAGCCTGTCAATTTTATTTCTTCTTCTTCTAATAATAGTGGAAGTACGAAATAATTTAGTGTTTTTATCTCCTTCTAGGAGCCATTGAACTCTCGACTTTTGTTTTCATAACATCTCCTCATCTCGAAGAACAGTGTTATATTCGTTCTTAAGGTCAGACTCGAGACGATCTAAATTATGGGAGAAGCTATTTTGTTGTGCGATTTGGATCCCTCTTAACCGATTTAGTAGGCGTCTTTTGTGGTGAAAGATATTCCCATACACAGTTTTATTCCAAATTTTAGCCTTTTGGGTCACAAAATTAATATTGTGGTCAATGTTACGAAGCGGACTCCAACTAGCTCTTACGAGCTCATCAAAGTCTGCCCTCTCAAACCAACTAGCAAGAAGTCTAAACGGTCTATTAGTATTATTAGGAGTGGGTTTACCTTCAGTGTGTATGATCATCGGGTTGTGATAAGAAGCAGTACAAGGAAGATTATCCACAACGGCTTTCGGGAACAAGACTCTCCAATTGGCATTAGCCATGGCTCTGTCAAGTCTTACCATCGAATTAGCAAAACCCCGACGACCATTAGTCCAGGTGAGTCTCGGTCCCGTGCTATTGATCTCCGTGAGTTTACAATTATCAATATTTCTGGTGAATGAATAACGACGGCTACTAGCGTGATTGTTAGTGAAACTTTTCTTCTCGTTGCTATCTAGGTGATCGTTAAAATCTCCGGTGATCATCCAGGGGGCATTAGAATGATCCGCAAGTTTGCAGAGATTCTCCCATAAGTGTCTCCTAAGGGTGGGGAGAGGGCTGGCGTAGACAGCAGTGAGAAGCCAATTTTCATAGTTCTTTCTAGTCACTATAAGGTGTATAGCTTGCCTAGACACGGCGATGGGAGTTATTGAAACATCCGGGTCTTTCCAAAGCACCCAAATGCCACCATCCCTACCAATCGGGTCCGCTTTTTCACTTTCGCTGAATCCGAGGTTGCCGAAGAAATTTCCCATGTCAGCAAGGGGGATTTGAGACTCCAGAATGATTAGAACCTCCGGAGAATACATGTTATTAAGCTAAAAAAAATGACTCAGAGTTCAAAAAAATGACTTGTCAGAAAAAATCGTGACTAAGAAATTGTGCGTCTAACCGGTCAAAACTTTATTATTCATTTAATGCTCTGTAATTTTTTTTTTTTGTGAAATGCTCTGTAATTAGGAATGATTTTCTTAACTCAACAGAACTGTGTAAAAAAAATTAGTATGACTAATTGCTACCTAAGGCTCCTCAAAAGTCACCAAGATTATGATTAAAAAACCAATAGGCGAAATTAGAAGTCACTTAAAAGCTACCTATAGGCCTAATCAGAGTCACTTAGATTAACCTTTAAAACCAAGCTAACTAATAAAAAGGGTCTATTTGGTTAATAGCCAAATGAAACAGTTATGGTGGGTAAATGAAATCGTTTACCTTATGATAAGGTCCTTATCTAATGGTTCAAAATTCAAAAGAAACCAATAGTTATTAGGCAAGCACGCTTTGTACCCGATTACCAAAGCCAACTAAAAGCAACCCTTATGGGTATGCTAAACATGTATAAATAGCCTATATGAGGATGCTGTGGGTAAGTCAAAACGCCAAATATAAGAATGGCTAAGGTATAAAATAACAAAGATGCAATTGGCTTAGTTGATTTTTTGTGGGACCCGCACCCAAAACGGAACATCATGTTCCGCGCAAGGAAGAAAAAAAAAAAAAAAAATTATTTGCTTAAGCGGAACATGATGTTCCGCCCAAGCAATTCCCTATTTTCAATATTTCCACTTTCATCCCCCAACTGTTTCAAATGGTTTTTTTTTTTCAACGGTTACATTTCAACGGCTATTTATTTATGTATCCAACGGTTACAATTTTTTTTTTTATAAATACGATTACTTTTCTTCATTTTCATTTCAATTTGTATTCTAAACACTCTCAATTTGCATTTATATTTTTTTATTCAAAACATTCTCTAGTATCTTCAATATTATTATTACCAAAAAATATTTTTTTAGGTAAGTAAATATTATTTATTTACCCATAAAAAATTTCAAAATTTTTATATTTGCTTAACATATTTCGTGATTATTTTACAATGGTTCGAGGTCAAAATATGTCTCAACACGACGATGAAGTATTATGCACCGCTTACGTAAATCAAACAAATGATGGTTTACGAGGAACTAATCGACCTAGCACATTATTTTGGGATGCGGTCGCCCAAGAATATAATACAACGACGGGTATCACTGAACGACGGACGGGACCCAGCCTACAAACCCGATATAGTAAAATCTCGAGGCACGTAATGTTATATGTTTCTAAATTGAAAGATGCATCGATGACAAATCGTGCTAGTGGGACAGTTAACACAGATTGGGTAAAATCACTTATATCTTTTGTAATTTTTTTTAAATATTATTTCTCTTAAATCTGTTGCTAACGGGTTAATAAAATTACTTTGTTATTTTTTTTTAGGTTACTGCAGCTAATCTAGCATTCCAGCGAGAGAACAAGGGAAAATCATTTAATTTCGAATCTTGTTACCAAATTTTAAAAGAACTCCACAAATTTCAACTTTCCCAAACTTTTTTAGACTCCCCTCAATTTCATTTTGATTCGCCAATGACGGGTGCGACAGATACTGAAGGAAGTCTGAATCCTGGGTTTCACGCAGGAAATTCCAAAGATGGGGCAGAAGTTGATATAGAAAGGCCTTATCCGAGGCCACCTGGAAGGAAAGAGATGAAGCAACGGGCTAAAGGAAAAGCGAAGGCTACAAACATTGAGGTGAACCGAGAAATACTGAATAGTTGCTCTTCATTCAATGAATCATTTGAGCGATCATGTCAGGCTGATCGTGTACGTGACGAAGAGGCCCGTTTGGGGCTTAACCGTTCACTGCAACTAAAGGAGCGAAGTTTGGAGCTCAACGAACGCAGTATATTGGCTATGGAGAGGAAAGATATGCGTGAACAAATATTGCTTGATCAACAAATTATGAGCACTGACACCTCAAACATGAATTCAATCCAGAAGGAGTACCATGAATACCTCGTGCTTAATATAATACAGAAAGCACGAGGCCAATCAAATTTTCCAAACTACCCACCACATGGAGGTCATTCTGCATTTTAAAATTTCTATGCTTTTGAGTATGTAACATGTTATTTACTTTTATCGTTTTATCTACTTTGTAATATGATTTTATGGGTTGTTAAATGCATTTGTTTCAAATTTCCACAGATACACATTAGTTCAGTACAATAATAACGATACAACATTAAATTGGGTAAAATCACACACTATTATTGGTGAACACTCTCTAAATTTATACTGAACACATAAATTGGTTAAAAGCATACACTCTTCGTATTATTACATTTATATTTTTATACTGAACACTCTCTTAATTGTGAAATGAATTTGCGTCAATCTTAACAATACAACATTAACAACATTAATAATAAAGATAACAACATATTTATATTAATAATAAAGATAACAACATTAACAACATAACAAAAGAAACACTAACTGGATTATATTTATTAATTATCGAAATCCCAATCTACATCATCCAAATTTACAGCATCAGACATGTCATAATTTTGCGTTGACGGACCAGGTTGGCTACTATCTTCTTGTGCACCAATTCCATCCATGTGCGGTCGATACACTGTGGTCGCAGGTCGGGGATCTTCTGTAGGGTTGTAAAAGGGCGAGGTTGTACCACTAAAAAAATTAGGCGGGGGAGGAGTCCGCTCGTGAGATACACCCAACTCTTGGAGCTTCCTTGTAGCTATATCCAACTCATGACTCCAATAGTTATTAAGATGCATGGCTGTACCTAGAGCGGTGGCTCTCGAGGATTGCCAATAATCAGAGTATTCCCGACTAGTAAATAGGAGGTCATCGTATGTGGGCAATTCTTCATCGACCGCAATCCTGTCCGGCCGTGGAACAGGAATCAATATGGGTACACCAGAAGGACTGCAAAATGGTAGATCCCAAGTCATTTGTGGTTGAGTGGGATTTACCCGACCAGTGGGAGTCTCATAAGCGCCAGGTGCCTGTGAAGGGACAGTCGGTATTTGGATGTGGTATGGCAGTGCGCTGGGACTTATGACATCCGTGTTGACTGCTCGATAGAGGGGTGGCATTACAAGGCCTAGGGACACTTGCTTCCAGTAACGGTCATACATGGGTTGAGAAACAATGGATACGCTCGGGTCCATCTCTTCAATAATAATCCCATGCCTATCAGTGTGAAAGGGTATCCTCATCATTTGCGCGGGAGGGTCATTTGGTATGCAAATTTCACCGGTGATCGGTCGGCGGCATCGATCACCCAAATAATATACCCCCCCATATTGAGGATCCATAAGAACGCATCGTTTCAGTGATACGTACTTCGCATGTTGAACGTAGGCATGCATATCCACAGTAGACCCCGAGTAAGGTAACCAATTGATCGAACCTGGCGATCGCATTTCAATCTGACTCTGGGCTGTGGGAAAATTATACTGGATTGAGCCCTTTGTCTCCTTACGATTTAACCGATTTTGTTTCTTCCATCGATTAATCCTAGGCCAGCAATCACCAGTATCTTCCTTCAATAAGGGACACGCCCGTTGTATGTATTCAATCCCGAAAAACTGCAATACAGAAATGAGTATTATAAAATAAAATTTTATTATTAATTATATATGAAATACAGATAATATCACTTTTAACACTTACCAAAACTAGTTGCCAGAAACAATTCATAGAGTCTACGCGACATCTTGACAAGAGATGGAGAGAGTAGTATATGCGAGCTAGAATTGCCGAACCCCAATCGTATGATCCCACAATCTCCATATCCTCTAAAGCAGCCAACCAACCAATAGGAACGCTGTCTCTTGCGGTCGGGAAGAAAATATGTCCCACACAAAAAAATAGAAATGCCCTAGCAGTGTCCTCAGGGGCAACAATCACAGTATTTAACTTTATGGCATCAAACCACTTATTTAAGCTGGACACTTTCACCCCACAAGAATCACAGCAATTTGGTTCAATGCCGGGAAAATATTTATGTATAATGTCATCCCGGATTTGAGTTCTTCCGTCAATTACGATCAAATATTTTCTATCATCCATCGGTACCATAGGACCGCTGCCGATGGGAATACCTACAACATGGGAATGATAACAATCAATTGTAAATTTAATTATTCTACTAATCAATATTTTTACTAAAGTTATATTTTATATACAAAAACTAACCAGACAAAATCGTAAAATCATAAGGAGTAATGGTGAGCTCTCCGGTAGGTAGTTGGAATGTATTGGTTGTATCCCACCAACGCTCACCGAGCGCTTGTACCAACCCCCAACTTGTCTTGGGAATTTGAGCATCCAACAATTCTCCCCAACCGCTACGGTGTATAAAATGCATGACATCGGGAGATGTCTTAAAATGTTGATATGTGGCTCTAAGACTATGCCAATTGCCACGCATCTTTATTGTGTTGCCGTTTGTGGCCGTGTCCGGAGAAGCTTTAATGTGATCTTCATCGTCCACAATACGCCTATAGTTTTCAAAAACTATAGGTCGCTCGGCAGTAGTTATTTCGGGCTCTCGACTTGCTTCTCCAATTTTTCTAGACTTTTTAACCCGAACAGCCCGTCTAATTTGTTTTCCAAGTTGTTCCATTATCAACACTGTAATGTCAACAAAAAATTTATTAATTTTCTAGCATATTGGTTAATGAACAAATACATATAATTATTTAAATTTACATGCTAATTGGTAAATACCTAATACTTTACATGATAACTTTATATTATTAAATTTACATGATAATTATTAAATTTACATGATAACATTAACACAACAGATAATTACTAAATTTACATGATAATTACTAAATACCTAATAAATACTTCTGTTACAAATACACAACTAAAAATTATTTAAAAAACATAAGAGAAACATATAATTTCCTAAATAATTTTATATAAACACTCACTAAATTATTTTAAACATTCACTTAAATAATTTCTTATAACAGAATCGAAAAAAACAAAACAGAATATTAAATATTTACAAAAAGCTTCACTTTAGTTAATTTCAAAAACAAAACAGAATATCAAATATTTATAAATATTCACTTTAGTTTATTTCATATGAAAAGAACCTTACAAAAACCTAACAAATAATATTCTGTTTATAAACATTTACTTTAGTTAATTTCATATAATTTCTTAAATAATTTTATATAAACACTCACTAAATTATTTTAAACATTAACTTAAATAATTTCTTATAACAGAATCGAAAAAAACAAAACAGAATATTAAATATTTACAAAAAGCTTCACTTTAGTTAATTTCAAAAACAAAACAGAATATTAAATATTTATAAATATTCACTTTAGTTTAATTCATATGAAAAGAACCTTACAAAAACCTAACAAATAATATTCTGTTTATAAACATTTACTTTAGTTAATTTCATATAATTTCTTAAATAATTTTATATAAACACTCACTAAATTATTTTAAACATTCACTTAAATAATTATTTATAACAGAATCGAAAAAAACAAAAGAGAATATTAAATATTTTCAAAAACCTTCACTTTAGTTAATTTTAAAAACAAAATAGAATATTAAATATTTATAAATATTCACTTTAGTTTATTTCATTTGAAAAAAACCTTACAAAAACCTAACAAATAATATTCTGTTTATAAACATTTACTTTAGTTAATTTCATATAAATAATTACTGATATTTTGTATATTTTGTATACTGATATTTTGCATATAAATAACTACAAGTAAGAATTAAGTAATTAAATGGAACATTAAAATGACAAAATAAATAATTTACAAGGATAAAAAAGCAGAGGAATTACCTGCGTTCGATATGAGTTGTAGTATTTTTGAAGTGTAAAAAAATATTTACGGGTGGTGATTTAAATAAGGTTGATAGCAATTAATATTGCAGTTGAAATGTAGGTGGAGTTGTTGAGTAATTAATTCGGGGAGAAAACAGAAGCTGTAAAACATTTGGGGGGAAAAATGAAAATAGGCAGAAGCTTACGCGGAACATGATGTTCCGCGCAAGGCTTCGTCAAAACGACGTCGTTTTAGGCCCCGTAATGTATTTTTGCCTTTGCCCGTAGCAATTTTCGTCTTTTTTTACATCTAAATATACCCTACTCAATTGCATATATCACTTACCCATAAGGGTTGCTCTAAGGCTCCTAACTGTACCGAACATGTTCTCATCAGTTGGAAAAATGGGACTAAAGGCATAGGGGGTCAAGTCTATATGTCCTATATATTAAAGACTAAGGCTTTCCTACAGTTAATAATAGGTAATATCCTATTAAATCTATGTTTGTGTATTTCTTGACTGTTTAATTTTTGAGTTTGTTAATTCAGAAACAGATCATTTGTTCATCCAGGAGATTTTGTAGCTACTTTTTTTTCTCAATTTCAGTCAGTTTGTTGATTCATAAACGGAGCACAGTTGCATAACAGTCAAGTTGGAAATATTTTTTTTATTAATTACTATAATTTTATATTTAGGGTGTGTTTAAGTGATAATACTCGCCATGGAAAATGTTTGAGATTCCATATTTGGGGTACATAATCTGTCACAAATTTAAAATGATTTTTCATCCATTAAGAAAACTTCCCACAGCAAAAAATGGAAATCTGTCTATTTTGACTTTTATTTTCCATAATTTTCTATGAATAAAAATTAACTTGCAATAACATCCTTAAATTTATTTTCAAACAAAAATTTATTTGTGTAAATTTATATTTAAATTTAAAATTAGTAGAAATCTGCTATCGTTTGCTTTAACCTCCTCGAGCCACACAAATAATTTTTTCAATACAGAGAAAGGACGACATGACTAAAAGGGTGGCTAAAAGAAAATCTAATGCACATGAGGCCACATCTCCACATCTCCTTTTCTTGAAAGAAACAACATTTATTTTGGGGCTCACCGCTCCTGCACCTGAAAAAACTTTTAGGTAAAATAAAATAGTATAGAGTAGAACATTGCATATCCTACAAACATGATTGCTATAGTCAAATTTAAAACTAATAATTTAACTACATTAATTAATTAAGTTTTTCATTATTTGTTAAAAGTTAAATGAATTTTATTATTTTTCTTCACAAATCTCTCCAAACATTGTATATATAAAAAAATATTATTGATACCCAAACTCATGGTACTTAAGGAACGCTATGCATTGTGCCTTGAGTATATAAATAATCAAAGCTAACTCAAATCATATTTAAAAAAATAATAAGTAGATGGACACCGGATGTAAAAATAACACATATAGAATTTAGGTAAAACATTATTAGTAAAAGCCATTTTGTTATGTATTAAGTTTTTATTTAATATAATATTGGGGAATCAATTATATAATAGCGAAACATTTTTTATGTATTAAGTTTTAGTATTCGAGAGTGGAAGTGAAATTTGTTCTGTACCGTTCCATCGGCCAAAGGCACTGTTAGTGTTTGGTGTTTATGTTTTACTTCGACTTGAATTTTTTTTATTATTTGTATTTGGAAAAAAAATTATGTTGTCACTTTTACAAAGTCATATTTTTGTTTGGTTAAAAAAAAGATTACGCGTTGTGTCTCATTTTATTTCGGTCGTGTTTTGTTTTTGTAAATAAATTAAAATATTATTTCGTGACAAGTCGTGTCGCACTTAATTGGATTGTGTTCTTGTTATATTAAAAAACTGTTTCATGTTGTATTCAATTTTAATTGGGTTATATTTGCGCTTGGAAAAAAAATACAATGACAAATGTCATGGGGACGGATTTTTATTCGTGTTAAAAAGTACACTAGATAAACTTCATCTATAAATATTAATTGTCAAATTTAATTTGGATGTTCCACAAGCATTTCGTTTTGTATGTATTTTGTTTTTATTTGTGTGTTGTATCATGTAGTCATGTAATGTGCCAAAAGTATTATCCACGGTCGTACAGAAAATTAATAAGTGTGTCATAAACTAAGCATATGTTTATTGCAATTACGAAAAAGTATGAGAAATATTACATATTATTGGGCAATAAAAAAATAGAGGCACCGTAATGAATGTGCAATTGTGCCATTGACAATGGCACAAGTGTATTATGGGATGACCAACAGTACTTATATTTGCACTATTAGCGATATGATAACAAATTTATTACGAGAACATATTTATCATCGTCCCATCGAAATGGGTACAAAATATCACGGGGAATAAATTTAGCACCGTGCCATCGGCACGGGTACACCCTAGTATATATATATATATATATATATATATATATATATCAAGGTTCTAAAAGGTACGAGGTGTGGTCGAGGCATAGATATCAAGCGTCAAGCCTTAGGAGCCTAGGCATAAAAATGTGTTTTTTCTTTTTTTATTATTTTAATTATTCTAACGCTAGTAATATAATAAAATAATACATACTTTGAATTTTGAAAATATATCCATATGTTTGGTAGCAATCTTTCTCTTATTCATGTTTGTCAACTAATCATTTGTTTTTTAAAAAAAAAAGTGTGCCTTAAGACTTTTACCAAGAATAAGGTATAGGCGACGCGTTTCTCTCAAGCCTCAAACCTAGGGGGAACCTAGGTGGGACTTTTAGAACACACACACACACACACATATATATATACAGTCCTGCTCTTGTGCGGACTAGTCTGCATTTTAAGAATGCGGACCGTACATGTGTCACCTGGCGGTGCCCCCAGAAGAAAGAGAGAGTGTGCCTATAATTTAGGCAAAAATCTTAAGCGCACCGTTAGGTGACACATGTCCGGTCCGGATTCTTAAAATGCGGACTAGTCCGCACAAGAGCATATATATATAGAGAGAGAGAGAGAGAGAGAGAGAGAGAGAGGCAGGCTCCTGTGCACACTAAGTTTGCACACTAAGTTTGCACATTAGCTTTTTAAAGTAGTAAAAAAAATATTTTTGAGTTGATTTTTTTTGTGTGATATTTAAACATTTCAAGGAACCCATATAAAAAAAATCAGCTCAAAAAAACTTTTTTTTGCTAGTTTTAAAAAATCGGTCAAACTTTCTATGCTTTTAAGCCCTTTAAAAACTGCAAAAGTTTGACCGATTTTTTAAAAATAGCAAAAAAAGTTTTTTTGAGCTAATTTTTTTTATGTGAGTCCGTTGAAATGTTAAAATATCACATAAAAAAATTGGTGTGCGCCAGCACTCAAAAATATTTTTTTTACTACTTTAAAAACTTAATGTGCAAACTTAGTGTGCAAACTTAGTGTGCACAGGAGCCTGCCTCTATATATATATATATATATATATATATATATATATGTTTCTCAATTTGTCATATGATGCTAATAATTAATTCATGTCTTTTATATATATATATATAAAAGACATGAATTAATTATTAGCATCATATGGTATCCAAGCTATCCAAGTCATCTGCTTTGGATAAGAATTAAAATCACAAAGCCTCCCTTTTTTACTATAGTCTCTATAAAGTATGAAGATACAATGCACCAATTTTTTCTACGTCCTTGACTCGTCAATAAGAAATGGAGTAATTTTTTTCTATTGTTTTTTCTGGGGTAATGAATGGCAATTTCCGTTCTCTTAGAGCAACTCTATTGGTGGACACCAACGAAAGCTAGTACACAAACTGTAAAAGGTAAGTTACCTTTCCTTCACACTGAGCACATATAGCGGCCGAAGGTAAAATAAGTTATTACTAGAAAATTATTACGAATTAATATAGTTCGCAGGAACCCAAATTTAAATTTTTTGATATGGTAATAATATTTTTTACGAATTTTTGAAGTTAGTAAGAATTCTTACGAAGAAAAGAAGTTCGTAGGAACCCTTACGAACTTCAGAAATTCGTAAAAACTCTTTACAAATTCTTCAATCTTTACGGAACCCTTACAAATTGTACAACGGAATTTTCTCCCTAAACTTCACCAGTGCAGACACTCCAATATATAAAGATACAAATTTCTTTGGCAATTTACATCTCCCCTGTGGATACTGTTAGTGCGCACTTCAAATCAACTCTTTTAAGTTGAAGCAGTTTTTATCAAAGATTTCTCTCTAACTTTTGACGCTGAACAGTATCAAATCGGCGATTTCTAGAAAACAAACTCAAAACTGACCAGTTGAACTGACATCAGGATTACTTTTCTATTATCGTTGGACATTAATAAAGTAACACGATAAATATTTGGGCATATACTAAATAGTCTTTCGAATATTTTTTAATACGCGATATTTTTTAATACACTATATCGCTGGTGCGGACCTTTAAAGATAAGGGAATAAGGAACTTTTTGGTACAAAATAAAAAACTTGGACTAAATGTGTATTAAAAAAATATTTGAGAAACTTTTTGGTATTTGATCCTAAATATTTTAGAAAATTTTTAATTTATTTATATTATTATTACAAAGCATGAATGGATAATACATCAACACCATCTTCAATGCATGTTTGTATTTTTACATACTCAAAATGTTCAAATTATATTTATTCCTCAAAAGTTGATTTGATCCGGGACAGTAAGTAAAATACTGGTCCGATGGTAAGTGTGAAGTGTCGTGGAAATATTGATATTTTTTAAAAAATGTAAAAAAATAATCAAAAAATAAAGAAACAAAGCTCGCGCAGTAAGTGAAGTGTCTCGAAAGTCTAATTTTATCACTTTCGGATTAGCAAAATTGATTGCAAAATTAATCCGGACAACGTTTGCAAATATAGGGATGACTCTGAAAAGTAAAAAAATACCAAATAAAGTCATAAAATAAAATTTTAAATATATGGTCTAGTTTAGACATTGACAGTCGTCTCACGGCAATGTAGAGGAAAAGATGTATCATTCTAATGGGAAAGGACAAATTATTTACCGGAAATTTAGTTAAGGTGGGCCACTTAAAATTGATGAGAAGGTGAGAAGATGAGAATTGTAAGGATTTTAAGATGACCCGGAAGTCAAGTCAGGAAGGTTAAACACAAACATTATTGATCATGTAAAAATATCTACAGCTATTGTTTGATTAATTAATAATGCAAAAAACATAGGAAACAAAAAAAAGGAAGAATAAATTTAAAGATTTTGTTCCTTCTTTATTTTTCAAATTTTTTTGTTGTGTTAAATTTAGGTCATCTCCGTTACTCTTGACTAAATTTAATCGAAGTATTTATAAATGGTTGACATCATGACACGAGAATATGTTGACAGAAAATCGCAATATTTTATGCGTCACTCATTTAAGTGTACATTTAGACAAAAAAAATGATTAAAGAGTGAAGCAAATCCGAGTTTGTTGTTTTGTCGGTTTTTCAATTGATTTTCGCATGTAAGTTTTGAATATTTTAAGCCCTAGTTCACACATTATTTGGAAATATTGTGAGTGTTTTTATCGGTAAATTAAGAAAAATTAATCCTTTAAGTGTCATTTTGAAAATGTAGCGTAAAAATGTGTAGTGATTGCCATTTTGCATTAATTTAATTATTTGAAAATGTCACGTAAAAAATGTATAGTGTGCATTTTGCATTAATTTAGTTAGTTGAGATATTAACTTTTGTGAGATAAACCTAAATTATATTTTTTGTTGGTGGCATGACGAAACAACACTATGCGACGCATGTTTTTCCATGCCGTTAAAGAATTTATAAAAACGGGAAAATAATGACATGAAAATTCTATTGATAATGCCAAATCAAAATGGCATATTTTGAAAAGAAAAAAAAAATTGACTTGACTCTTGATTTATAAATGTCAAAAATATCAACTGCCATTCCATAATAACTTTTGCTCTATAAATAGGATCACTCTTGCACCATCCTTCCATACACATTTGCAGACATATCTTAGTCAAAATTAACAAACACTCATCATGGACAAAATGAAGTACTTGTGTGTATTGGTGTTTGTGTGCTTGAGCCTGCTGGTGGGTGGTGGCATTGCCCAAAGTGCCTCTAATGTTAGGGCAACCTACAATGTCTACAATCCTCAACAAATTAACTGGGACTATAACCGCGCTAGCGTTTATTGCGCAACTTGGGATGCTAACAGGCCGCTAGAATGGCGACGTAGGTATGCTTGGACCGCCTTTTGTGGCCCCGTCGGACCTCGTGGCCGAGACTCTTGTGGGAGGTGCTTAAGGGTAAAATATATAACAACCTCTAAACTTTCTCTCTTGTTTGAGTATTCTTACGGTGGTACGATTTTTTGACGCAATTTGACTGATTATAAATCCATTTGATTAAAAAGTGCATATATGGTGAAAAAAACAGTCACTGTAGAATTTTTTACTTTGGATAAATTACGCGACTATGTGCGTTTTATTAAAAAGAATCTAATACTTTTCATGCACAAGAACAAGTTTTATCAACTTTTATTTTACATTTTGAGTGGTTTATAAAATATTTATAGTTTCAAGTGGGTTTATTGTAATTTACCCTTTTTATATATATACCAATTATAATATTTTTTGTTTTATATGCTATTGGTCAAGGTTTTTTATGACATTTGGTGGAGATATGGTGACAAAATCCTCTCTATCAAACGTTATTTATTTAACCTCATAAAGCAGGCGTGGGTGGGTCTATGTGGGAGGGAATGGTTAGAGAAAATGGAAGAGCAACAGTATAACAACATACAATTTTAATATTGGTACTTTGCCCACTTCTAAATTTGAATATAGAAAACTTGTCAAGGATTTTTTTGGATGAAGGGTGATTAGAGTTTAATGTGTTTGTTCTTCAAGTTGTTATATAACTATAAATGTGAGATAATGTTATTGTATTTCTTTAATATTTGTAATCATAACATGACCCTCTCACATTTAACTATAAATCTTAAATTGTGAGGTAATATACTAATTGCTTTTAATAGTATAGTAGTATATAACATTCCCTCGTTATATTTGGGTAAGTAGGAAATCACGCCCTAAAACATCTTATAAGTAACAAAGTGCCCCGTAGCAATAAAAATGTGTTGGACCGCACACAAACAATTCTACGTACTATGGAGACGATTCCGGATTAGATCGATTTTCGAATTGGGTCTGATTTGTTTTATGTTGTAACAGGGAACAGAACCGAAAAATCATTTCGTTATAAGAACCAAAACCGAACCATTAGCCTAAAAACCTGAACTGGACTTAACCCAACCGGTTTGATTTGATTTCTCAGATTTTCGGTTCCATTTTGCATCCCTACTATGGACTAACTACTACGGGGCTCATTTAGAAATTATTTCTATCATGTCCCCCCTCGCCCATTTTTGCGATATTACAAAATTAGTTTTTCCAAACTATAATTTATAATATAAGTAGTAATTTATCTGCTAAATTTATGAATTGGTCCGTATATGTAGGTAACTAATACAGCAACTGGAACCTCGGAGACGGTGAGAATTGTTGATCAATGTAGCAATGGAGGTTTAGATTTGGAGGAAGGCGTTTTCAGAAGACTTGACACAAATGGAGCTGGCATTGCTCGAGGAAGCCTTAATGTGAACTACCAATTTGTCAACTGCAATGATTAAGGGATGTTTGACTACTTACTATGAAAACTCTACGAGATAAATAATGTTAAACATTTGACAAAATGTTACAGAACAATAAAATGTAAGGTCAACTTGTTGAGATGCTTGGGAGATGGAGATCAAATAATAAAACTTATATAAATAAATGGATGATCTTTGACTATTAATCAAAATGTTTTACATTGCATGTTTATGATATGCCTCGTCGATAACATATCATAATTTATTTAATATTTGATAATTTTATGCTCATTTTTTGTGCCTCGTTATCATAGTTCTTGTTTGTTTTTCTGACACAATTTGACAAGAAAGAATATGTAGTGACGATATACTAGTTAGTGTGTACAGAGTATAAGGGTTTTTATGTATTTATCACTATTTTCGTTCCACTTTTATTCCTAAAAAGAAAGATTAGGGACCGTTTCTATAAAACATCATATGACATTGGTGATGGAGTATTGGGGAAAAATAAACAATAGGACCATTTTTACAAATATATATAGAATGTCCTAAATCGTAACCACCAATAGTTTATAAGCCCTGATTCTACAAAATTTGTTAGTATTATAATCGACATTTTCACAGTTCATATGGTGACCTATATGTTTTCTTAAGACACATTTTACTTAGAAGATAATTTAAAAAAAGTAAAGATTCCCTCCATAAGTTTTGAGGTAATCCCAAACTTACGAACATAGCATTCATCATCTATTTTAGAGATCGATTTTTGCGTTTAGCAATCCCGTAAGATCTAGGTGAGTAGGGGAGGTAGTTCGATGAATAATTCCGTGTTTCGAACAAAATAATTCAAAAGGGGAATCATATTCACCACCTCTATCTTTTTGAATTATTTTTTTTTTTGTTTTATAATATTTGAAGATATTTACCGCCTCATCCTTGCTTCGAATCAAGTAAATATAACAATATCTTATGAAATCATCAATAAAAGTAATAAAATACTTTTTTCCAACTCATCTTTGTACAAATTTCAAATCACATATATCATTATGAATTAACTCAAGAGGGTTCAAAGTTCTTTCGATTTATTGAAAATGAGTTTTAATTAACTTTGGTTTCACATACGTTTCACACCCATGATTTGATTTAATACTAAATTTAGGTATTAAACGAAAATTAATTAATCTACAGATACTATCATAGTTAAAAATAGTTTTTTACTTAAAAATAGTTCATTACTTGCTACAAAAATATTTTTTTCTTACTAAAAATAGTTTTTTACTTACTAGAAAATAATAAAGAAGATTTTTGTTATAAAAATTATTTAATAAAAAACTATTTTTTTACATGCCACAAATTTTTTTTAAAAAACGTTTCATATAAAATAAGTTTTATATTTCTAGAAAAAACTTTTTTATAAAAAATTGAAAAAAACTAATAAAAATATTTTTGTATAAAAATCCATTTATGTTATTTATATAAATAGTCTTTTATTTATAAAAATTATAAATAACAGTATTTAGAAAAAAAAAAGTAATAAAAAATATTGTCTTATAAAACAGTAAAAAAATGTTTTACAAAAAATTCTTTTAAATTAAAAACTGAATTTTTTATAAAATACCAACTTTTTTACGACTTTTTTTTTAATATTTCTATAAATAAAAATATTTTTGTAAATAAAAAAGATTTAGTAAATAAAAATGGTTGAAATAATTAAAACTTAAAAGAATAATAAAAATTACTCGATTTTTCACGAATTAAATAAAATGTTATTTATATTAACATGAATTAAATATATATAATGTTATTATACATACATATATAGATATATATTATAATTTTTGAAAATTTCAAATTATTTGTTTTAAAATTTTCAAATAATATATATGTACTACATATAAAACCCATTTAGTTGTAAGTTAGTTAATTTGAAATATGAAATATGAAAATAAAAATAAAAAGATCCAAAATTTGTTAATTAATTTACTTCATTTTCGTCAATTTCATCCTTAGCGGGCTTGAGTATTGCATGAGTCCAAACATCATTAAAAGTCTCCACACTGATGCAACAACCCGTATCTTCGGGACGGACAAATACACATCACCGTGGCATTTAAGAGATAGTTTGGCATTGATCTTTCCTATTTACTACTCGATACTGCATATGGTTTCACAGTGACATGAAGGCACTCATTACGGAGAAAATGAGTTGAACCTCAATAGATTTTTTTATCAGCTTTTCTATTTGCACATAGAATTTTTGTACATAGGATGTACATAGTGACGTGGCCATATAGCTTCCTTTTTTTTAAGGTTCTTGTTCTTTTGTTTTTAACAATGGATAAAAAAATAATTTTTAATATAAAAAAATAGTTTTCTTTTAATATAAAAAAAAGATTTTTTTATTGAAAGTAAATAGTTTTTTATTAAAATTAAAAAAATATTTTTTTAAACCAAAGATGTGGGTACCTCGATTCATCACTTTGGCCCAGACGGGAAGCCCAATCAAACGCGACCCATAGTCTAGAAATGCCCCGCGCCTCAACTAACTCAGTTTTGACACAATAGTTCCTAAAATCTCTCTTGAGAGATATTATAGGGATTTTGGGTTAACGTGGGGGAGTCCCACTCCTCCACTCTCCGAAATAACATGTATATAACAAACCCTCCGCCTGGGGGAAAAGGGCATGCATTATTTTTCCTGTAAAACACTCCCCGGAGTAACGAGAAATAATATTGAGAGCACCACTTGTACGTAGGCATTCTTGCTGAACCACGTAAATTTTGTGTTGTGTGATTGTCATTCCTTACGTTCTTAATTTATTCTGGTGATTGCCTTTTCTTGTTATTTTGTGTTGAACTTAATTGTCACCATAATTGACGCACCCAGGAAACGATGACGGAAAGACTTGCTCTTTCCGTCTCGAGGAAACGATGGCATACGAAATTTGGTCCGAAGAGAAATGGACCAGCACCCAGCACATCGGGGTGCCAGAGAGCTAGCTGGGCGAGCTCTCGGGACCCAGATGAAATCCCATTTCTCAAGAGATATAGAAGAAGAAGCCCCCAAGAAGTTCGCAATCCCTAGTTTCAAGATCTACGACGGAAAGACTGACCCTATTGATCGTGTTAGCCAGTACAGGCAGGCTATGACTCTCTGGAACCACAGGGATGCACTAATGTGTCGGATCTTCCCTTCGAGCTTACATGATGTGGCCCAGAAATGGTTCGAGGCACTCCCTCATAGATCCATCAGGAGTTTCGAGTCCCTAGCAGAGCTCTTCACAGCTCGTTTCATCACTAGCAGCTCCCATCCAAAGAGGATGGATGCCTTGTTGACAATGAAGAAAACGCCTCAAGAAAGTCTCAGGGACTATGCGAAAAGATATTGGGAGCTGTTCAATTAGGTCGAGGACTGCTTGGAGCAGGTCGTCGTGGCATCCTTTAAAATCGGCCTACCCAGCTCCTGCCTCTTGTACCAATCCCTCACTAAAAAGGAGGCCACAACCATTGATGACCTAATGGCTCGTATCGAAAAGTACGCCAAAGTCGAGGATGTGACCCGCCTTAGTGCAGGGGAAAATGGTTGCGCCAAGTTCGCCGACAAGAGTGGCGATAAAGCTAAGAACCAGAAGAAAGGAAGTAATAATGGGGGCAAAGGTGGCCCCAATAACGGGAACAAAAGTGATGCTTCGAAAGTATTTCAGGCAGTGAACACTATCTTTAAAGAACCAATCTACAAGATCCTAGCAAAGATCAAGGATGAGCCATTCGTCAAATGGCCCAAAAAGATGGGCGGAGATCCCTCGAAAAGGAACAACGCACTACGGTGTTCTTTCCATAAAGAGGGTGGGCACAAAACCAAGCACTGCAAGGCTCTCAAATCTCACCTTGAAGAGTTATCCCAAACTGGGCATTTGAATGAGTTTGTGGAGAAGAAGGTAGAGAAGGTCGCTGCCAATGGAGATCTGAGGCCTGACGACGTGCTTGAGGAGGATGTTGGCCATGAGTTCACAGTAATTCATGGGGCATCGAATCTAAAGCAGATTCAAGGAAATTCAGCCCGAATGGAAGTGAAAAGGTTTACGACAGTAATGCAAACTTTTCAAATCGATCCAGTAAAAACACAAGCAGGAAAGCGTCGGTGAGTAGATGACGTCGACTACAGTAAATACATCGTGTTCACAGATGAAGAATTAGTGGGAATGAGAACCCCACATCATGACGCCTTGATCATTACACTCAGGATAACAAACTATGATGTCGAAAAGTTTCTCGTCGACCAAGTAAGCTCATTCGAAGTAATGTATCTCGAACTCAGGAAATTGAAGTTAACCTTCGCTAACTTGAAGGAAGCCACTGTCCCTCTAGTTGGCTTCGCTGGAAAAGTGACTATCCCATTGGGAAAGATCGTACTACCAATGAGGGCAGGAAGTGTCTCCAAGATGATCGAGTTTCTGGTAGTCGACATTGACTTGCCCTACCAGGATATCCTCGACAGAGGATGGCTACATGCAATGAAGGTCGTCCCCTCGACCTACAATCAGAAACTCAAGTATATGACTGAGCGAGGAGTAATGGAAATACACGGAGATCAAACGATGGCAAGAAGGTGCTTCATAGCAGCCATCCGCCCAAAACCATAGAAGAAGGTCGAGAAGGCCAAAGAGAAGGTTGGGGAACAATAAGGTTTGATACCTTCAAAATAGCAGCTAAGGTATGGAAGACATGGAGTGGAGTAGACGAGAATCCTCTCCTATAAGCGGGTCGTTGAAAACCTGGAAGAGGTCGCAGTCGGTGGCAGGGAAAAAGACAGGATGTTCTTGATTGGAGCCTCTCTCACATATCGAGAGAAAAAGGAATTGACAAAACTTTTGAGGAACAATTTGGATATTTTCGTGTGGCAACCTTACGAGCTGCCTGGAATTGACCCCAGTGTGGTTTGCCATCGGTTACACGTCCACCCAACTTTCAGGCCTATCACGCAAAAGGTACGGTGAACTGCACCCTAGAAGCCAAGGCTGTAGATAAAGAAGTGGAGAAGCTGTTGGATGCAGGATCCATACGGGAAGTACAATTTCCTAAATAGTTGTCCAACCCAGTAGTGGTTCCAAAGAGCAATGGGAAATGGAGAGTTTGTATTGACTTCACTGACCTTAACAGGGCATGCCCTAAGGAGAGTTTGCCTTTCCCGAAGATCGACCAGTTGGTGGATGCCACGGCAGCTCATAAAAGAATGAGTTTCCTGTACGCGTACTCTGGGTACCACCAAATTTCTCTGTATGTACCAGACCAAGACAAGGAAGCGTTCATCACCACCGTCGGATTATATTATTACAAAGTTATGCCCTTTCGGCTAAAAAATGCAGGAGCAACCTACCAGTGGTTGGTCACCAAAATGTTTAAAGACCAAACGGGAGATACCATGGAAGTCTACATCAACGATATGCTCATAAATAGCAAGCACAAAGAAGACCACATCTCAGACCTATCAATGACCTTCGAAATCCTCAGGAAATATCGAACAAAACTCAACGCAAGCAAGTGTTCCTTTAGTGTCAAATCAAGAAAATTTCTTGAGTACTTGGTTAGCGAGAGAGGCATTGAAGCCAACCCGGACCAGATTGACGCAATCAATAAGGTGCAGTTCCCCCACCCCCCCGCACGATAAGAGATGTACAAAAGGTCACAAGCATGCTCGCTGCCTTGAATTAGTTTATCTCGAAGTCATCCGAAAAGTGCCAGCCGTTCTTCCAGCTATTGAAGAAAAGCAAAATAGTATAGTGGAACCAAGATTGCTCGAGAGCATTAGAGGAGATCAAAGCTTATCTCAGCACACAACCCTTGCTCGTAATACCTCAAGAGAATGATTCTCTGTACCTATACCTTGCAGTTTTCAGTCATGCTATCAGTTCTGCACTGGTATGCGAAAGAAGGGGAATTCAGCACCCAGTCTACTACGCAAGCAAGACCCTCTTAGACACCGAGCAACGATACCTACCACTAGAAAAGCTCGTCTTTGCACTTGTGGTAGCCTCGAGGAAATTGAAACACTACTTCGAAGCTCATTCTATAACCGTCCTTACATCTCACCCCCATAAAGAAGTCCCGTGGAAGGCAGATCTATCCAGCAGACTATCAAAGTGGTCAGTCGAGCTCGGGAGATTTAATATCCAGTTTCAACTAAGTAATGCAATCAAGGGACAGGTCCTCGTCGACTTCATCGCAGAATTTATAAGAGAATATCCTTGCGACCAAATTCAATCCGTGGGTCAAAGGGAAGATCACTCGGCGCAAGGCGTTTGGCGACTGTTTATTGATGGAGCCTCCAACCCTAAGGGGACAGGAGTAGGCATTGTGCTCTTTACCCAGTAATATGCAATCCTCGAGAAAGGAATCAGGCTTGGATTTGAAGCCTCCAGTAACGAAGAAGAATATGAAGCATTGATAGCAGGCCTTCAGAAGGCACAGGCGTTGGGGGCAAAACAACTCCAGGTGTTCGGCGACTCACAACTGGTCTCCAATCATATAAGTGGAGACTTTAACGCAAGGGATGAGAGAATGGAAGACTACCTAGCCTTAGCAAAGAAATTAATGCCTAACTTTGAGCAAATCAGTGCACAACAGTTTCCCAGAGGACGAATCGGTCATACTGACGCCCTAGCGGCCTTGAGTTCAGCAATTAAGTCTGAATTAAAAAGAACAATACCTATCGACTTCCTCACCCAGCAGAGCGACGCACTGAAAGACGTAAGCCATGTTCTCCAGATCCAACCAGCCCCCAGTTGGATGGACCCCTGAGGGATTATTTGAAAGATAGTGCCCTACCAGACAATAAGAAGGCCGCTCATCAGATAAGAGTCAAAGCTTCCCGCTTTCACTTATCTCCTGACAAAAAGATGTGTAAAAGGTCTTTCACTGGCCCTTACCTCCAATGTGTTCACCAGAAGGACGTCGAGCAAGTTTTGCACGTGCTTTATGAAGGAATCTGTGGGAGCCATATTGGGGGCTGATCGCTAGCTTTTCGAGCAATGAAGGAAGGCTACTGGTGGCCATACATGCAGAAAGATTCTGGGGTATATGCTCGTATGTGTGAGAAATGTCAACTACACGCTCATATGGTTCACCAACCTGCTAGTGATCTAAAATCAGTTACTAGCCCTTGGCCTTTCGCCCAATGGGGAATGGACATCGTGGGCCCTCTTCCTACCACTACCGGTAATCACAAGTATCTATTGGTCGCGACAGACTACTTTACCAAATGGATTGAAGCAGAGCCTCTGGCAAACATCAGAGACATAGATATGGTGAGATTCATATGGAAGAACATAATTACTCACTTTATGATCCCCGGGACCATCATTACTGACAACGAAACACAGTTCGAAAGCGGCCCCTTCCAGAGTTTCTGCAAGGACCACGAGATCAAACACCATTTCAGCTCGGTAGCATGTCCCCAGAGAAACGAACAAGCTGAAGCTTCCAACAAAACGGTAATTGATGGATTGAAGAAGCGTTTGGAGTGAGCCATTAGGGCATGGGTGAGCGAGCTACCACATATACTATGGCCTTATCACACTACCCCACGACGAGCAACCGGGGAAACCCCTTTCTCACTGACATATTGTATGATGGCAATCATCCCCTTAGAAGATGGCCTCCCCACCATGATATCCACCCTAGTCGACCAATGCCAGAATGATGCAGCATTACTCGTTGAACTTGACCTAGCTGACGAGCGTAGAGAACTATCTCTAGTGAAACTAGTAGGCTATCAACAACAACTCACGAAGCACTATAACAATAAGGTCAATCCAAGGGAATTCTATGTTAGGGACTACGTCCTAAAGAAAGTTCTTGGCAGTGCAGTAAAATCATCGGATGGCAAGCTAGGACCAAACTGGAAAGGACTATTCAAGGTGATACGGGACAACTTGTAAGGAGCCTATCACTTAGAAACTCTAGAGGGCAGGGAGATACCCCGAGCTTAGAACGTAGCCAATTTAAAGAAATTCTACTTCTAGTTTTTTTGTTTGAGTCTTTTATTACGATGTCGAAATTTTCAATTCTTTACTGATTAATAAAAGATTGTTTAGCAGTAGCATTCTACGAAGTGTTGATTTCTTTTCAGAAACTTTATAACTTATACACCTTTTCCAAGTGACTGTCTCTCCTCTTGACACATATAAGCAGGGTATTGCCCTCCTTAGGTTCTCGTCACTTAACACAAACAACCTCTTAGCATTGCCTCTGGCAATATATGAAGCCCTACAGGGGACCCTTAGGCAGCTCGGCTAACTCGAGATTGGTCGCCAAACGATGTTTGGCTAGAAAAAACCCGCTCAGATGAAACATCCAACACCAAGTGTACCCTCGCCATTGCCACACTTAGGCCTAAGGAAGTGTGACGGCACGACCTAAAAGGTAAAGTAGGGCAGAATGGTATCTTATATGCATACTGGACTGGGAGGATACTCACGCAATACAACTATAGTCGGCTAAAAAAAAGCCCAAAATAATCAAAATAATAAGTCAATGAAGTAGACAATACACAACACATATTTAGTCGGCAAATCGCCCAAAACATAATTATTTTATTACTTCACTGCATTTACGATAGAGTTACATTGAATGAATTAAGTAAATCCCATTGGGGATTAGGCCTCCGAGCAAGGTAATCAGCTACTTGCGCTCTTCGGCCATCGTCTGGGTGAGGAGCTAACTCCAACTCAACTTCATTTGCATCTGACTCCAGTAGCTGCCTGGGGATAGCATTTATGGGGACCCACTGGTCATCCCTTCTGAAAGGATTAGGCATCAGAGTCGAAGGAGAGATCTCATGATGATACTAGAGTATTGAGTTCCTGGGGACCTTCAGCTCCCTGAGAGCATTCAACCATCCCCTAATAAAGGATAGCTCTTCGACCTCTGCCAACCTCATCGAAGCATCTGTCCAACCCTCATCATAACCATCAGCCCACACTCACCGAGGACCTTTCTTGAACAGATGCCTTAGCAGCGTAATATCTCTTTGGAACCTAGCAGCTATCACGTATGCTCGATGAACATCTCCTCGAAGCTCGTTAACCTCCCTAGTTGCACCCCTATCATCTGTACCAGCTCACGGAATAATCGATGAAGAGGAAACCCATAAAACTTGAGGTGCAACGCTCCGCGCATGCTTTCTGAGTCGCGACACCTCCCTCCTCAGAGCTTCATTCTTCCTTTGAAGAACTTCTCCGACTTGATTGATCTCGGAGGCATCCAGAAGTTTAGATCTCAGAGCATTCACTTCTTCTTGAACGAAAGCGCCAACATCTTTCATCTCCTAAAGTATATCCTTCAATTTGGAAATGAGCTCGGACTTGTCTTTAAAGATCTTATTCCTCGACCTAAGGGACTTGTAAATCCTTATAAAGTCTTGGCGAACTTGGGTACTAGCATTAGGACCAAGAATCCTCCCAGTTGAGAAGTAGCAGGTATATACTCATCAACATCAATCAGCTACAAACCATATAATCCTAAAAGGATGAAATCAGTACAAAGAAGGGAACAAAACTTCATTCCATTAATAAAGAGTTCATAATACATCATCAAAAGGAAAGAAAAAACAAACAGAAAATATAAAGAGTTCCCTAAAATAGGCTAATTGGCAACCTCAGTTTGCTCCGAGGTCGCTGGTTGTTTTCCCTTTTCTACAGTGGTAGGAACACCTCCCTCAGATGGAGAGATTAATATCCCCTGGTTAGAAGGTGCACCATCAGGGACAGTCTGGGCAGCAGAAACACCTTCGTCGATAGCGGGAGTAGGTTCCTCATCCACAACAGGCTTAGGGCCAGGATCATGCTCATCATACAGTGGGGAGTAGATATCCACCTCGGTAGCGAGGAGAGCCTTGTTCCAACCCTTCTTGAAGTTCAGACGACTCATATAGCCAATCTGAACATCATCATCCTCATACGCAGTGGCCCATTCGGCATTGTACGATCTTTCCTTAAGGGTGACTGCCTCGAATTTCACCTTTTTCACCTATTCCGCGAGCACCTTATTCTCCTCCACCATCGCTAATTTTCTCAAGCAGACCAAGTCATAGGACTGCCTCAACTCCCCAAGCTCCTTGATCGCCGCCTCCTTTGCTCGATTGGCTTCACACAGAGCAAGATCGAAAGACTTCTGGGCAGCATTGGCAGTCTTCAAGCTGGCCTCCAGATTAGTATTCTTCTTATCCAGATCAGCATTCCTCTTTACCAGCTCATCGCGACTGCGGTAGAGGATGGAGAAGTCGATCACAAACTGTAGAAAAGAGAAATATTAAACAAAATATTACGGGAATATAGAAGAAAAAGTAAACTTACCAAGGCTAGCCTTTGACTCATCTGCAGGGCTAATTGGTCAGTCCCCATCGACTTCTGACGATCGGTTGGAAAAATGGCTCTTTCAAGCAGTGCAGGAGCCAACTGAGGGGACAGGACAACAGAAGCCCCCTCTGGCAAGGCGAACACATGCACCAGAGATTGCCCCACCTTCATCCTCACCTCATCTCTCCTTTTTTCTTCCTCACCCTTTCAACTCTCTTCATCTCCTCCACTTTCTTCTTCTCCTCTACCTTCTTCTTCTCCTCTCCTTTCTTCCTCTCATTCTCTCTCGGTAAATCCTCCTCTTTCTTCTTCTTCTCCAACTCATAGGCAGTAGACTGAGAATCGATGGCAACATCCCCACTGCCAGACTTCTACTTCTTCGATCGACAAGATAGAAGAACATCATCATCATCATCATCATCATCGTCTTGGATTAAATTCTTCCTGGGAGGAGCCATGTCTTACTCGCAAGAAAAACTTGATTCACTCGAAGACTCTTGAGCCTATGAACCCTCTTTCGAACTGGAAGATTTTACTACCAGAACTCTCGTCACTGGAATTACCTTCGGCCCCACACCTATCAGTGCCCTCGTTCTCCTCAGAACTGCTCTCCTGCTCGTCCAATTGAATTGGGTCAACAGCAACCTCTTCTGAGATGTCTAGCTCAAGGATGCTATCCACATGTCGCGCAATAAAGCTAGACCTAATGTTCTTGTATTCCAGGAGGAACGCCGCTGATCGAGGATGCTCTCCGTCAGCTAAAACTTCCCTGGTTTTCCCAGCTTTAATCAGCTCGGCTGCACGAATCTCGCGAAGACCTGGTTCTAAATTCTTCATCTTCGCTGCAAAGGGAAGAGAGAACGATATGGGAAAAACCATACACAAAAAAGAGGTTCTACGAGTAGAAAAGGACTAAGCCTACCTACGTACTCATCCCCATAAAAGGGAATCACAAATCTCCCAGACCTCGACCCTTCAGTTTGGGGAGGGAACTGCCAATTTCTAGTAATAAAACCTTCATGTCAGTAGTCCTTGTGGGAATCAGGTAGATTTACTACCAATACTCTATCAGGGCTCCTGGCCTTGAGGTACAGAAGACCAGAGCTTGTTCGCGAAAAAGAATAACAGAAGAAGATTTCAGCAAGCCCTAAATTGGTGCCATAGAGCTGATTTATTCTATGTACACCATTGACAATCTTCCAGACATTGGGCGAGCACTGTGCAATGACTATATTGAAATAACCAAAAAAGTGCAAAAAAAAATTATTTAGGGGAAAAGTAAGACCCCCCTGGGACAATAAGTGGATATGAATCCAGTGACCATCCTCAACTTCTCTGACATTACAAGGGATAAGGGCAAATTCAATATCCACCCAATCTGGAATGTTATTGTACTTCCTAAATTCAGTGATCTATCTATTGCCTATTTTCGATATCGAAAAAGAAAAACCCTAGTTGCGAATATGAAGAAATTCCAACAGAAAATAGAAAAAGAAGAAGTAAGAAGAACTTACGATGTAAGAGTCAGCTTGAGATAAGGCAAAGTCACAAGTAGGAACGATGAAAAGATGTGAAAAAAGCTTGAAAATGGAAGACGAGACCTGAGAGTAAAAAGAGCTACAATGAAAGCTTTAAGAGATTGAGAGAATGCTAAGAGATATGAAAAGTGACGATTCGAGAAATGACCTCTCTAAAAGGATTTAAACATTTCTAATCAGGATGCACCAGAAACGAGGCAATATGTCGCCGAAGTCAGTTCGGAAAGGGCGCTTCAGTTCAAAAGTATGATACGAATCACAAAAATGCCATTGAGACTAAATCATTTAAAATTATTGAGCCCAAATTGTGACCCAAAAATATTAGGGGCAATTGTGGGTACCTTGATTCATCACTTGGGCCCAGATGGTAAGCCCAATCAAATGCGGCCCCGAGTCTAGAAAGGCCTCGCGCCTCAACCAACTCAGTTTTGACTCAGTAGTTCCTAAAATCTCTTTTCAGAGATATTCTAGGGATTGTGGACTAACGTGGGGGAGTCTCACTCCTCCACTCTACGAAATAACATGTATATAACAAACCCTCCGCCTGGAGAAAAGGGCATGCATTATTTTTCCTGTAAAACACTCCACAGAGTAAAGAGAAATAATATTGAGAGCACCACCGTGCACGTAGATATTCTTGCAGAACCACGTAAATTTTGTATTGTGTGATTGTCATTCCTTACGTTCTTTATTTGTTCTGGTGATTGCATTTTCTTGTTATTTTGTGCTGAACTTAATTGTCAGCACAAAAAGTAAACCAAAAAAGAGTTTTTTATTTTGTTTTAAACCAAAAAAAAAAAGTAAAAGTATGAAAATTTTGTTTTTTTAAATAAAGTAAAACCAAAAATTTTGGTTTTTTAAATAACGTATGATTTTTTTTAAGTAAAGTGTCATTTAAACCAAAAAAAGGGTCAGACTTGTTTTTTTAAAATAAAAACAAAAAAATTGCATTTTCAATAAAAACAGTTTTCTTTAAAAAGAAAACTGTTTTTAATAAAAGTATGGAAAATTATTTTTTAAACAATGGCGCGGACCCACGTCATTTAAACTATTTTTTTAAATGACTTTTATTTAAAATACAAATTTTCAAGAAAAGTCATTTTTTAAAAAAAATAGTGTAGTGTTTTTTTTAAACATTTATAAAAAGTTAAAAACACATGAAAAGTAGTATTTTTAAAAAAATCGCATTTTTTTTATTAAAAATATGAAATATTATCATCGTGATTGGTTAGTGCCGCTAACGCGGACCCACATCATCATCGCGATTGGTTAGTGCCGCTTGCGCGGACTTGCATCATCATCACGTTTGATTAGTGCCGCTGGCGCGGATCCACATCATAATCGCGATTGGTTAGTGTCTGTAGCACGGACCCACGCGATTTAATAAAATGACTTTTATTGAAAATAAAATTTTTGAATAAAAGTCATTTTAAAAAAATAGTGAAATATATTTTTTTTTAAGAGTTATAAAAAGTAAAAAAAAATTAAAAACAATTTGAAAAATAAAGTTTAAAAAAAGTTTTTATTAAAAATCCAAATTTTAATTTTTATTAAAAAAAAAAGGGTTAAACAAATCTTAATAAAAATATTCATTAACTATTCCTTTGTTTATTGTCTTTTAGTCATCTGTACATATATCGGTCAATAAAATCTCGGTGCGAATAGAATTTTTCTTTTTTTATCAGGAACAATTAGCTGGAATTTTTCTTTGATCGAGGTGTAGATTTATCAATGGAAATGATCTTACAAAGTTGTTAATGAAGAGACTTTAAATGTACGGATAAGTGACAACATATGGTAAGAGGTATTTAAAATGGATATCTTTTTTAAAAAAAATTGAAAATAATAAAATAGATTATCTCTTAAGTAAATCCCATTTCTTAGAATCGGGATTGGATGGAAACAAATGAGATTTTAAAGAGTCTAACAAAAATCTAGCCCAAGCCCTTGCCCATACCCAAACCAAACCCCAACTCCACGGCCCATCCTAACCCCAAAAACCATACTCATATTGATTAATTAGTGAATTGTTATATACAAATTTATATTTCTAGTTATTTTGTGATTTGCCTCCCATATGTTTAGATGTATCAGACTTTTGCCATGACACCCTCCTCGCCTCTAAAAATGTCAATATATATATATATATACACCTCTTTTTTAAGGCGCACTTTGAGGATATTGTGATAAAAGTGGATAAGCATACATCATTAGAACCGGTTGGTTGCACTCATATGGAAGTGGGCTAAGTCCCATATTTATATTATTAGTTTATTTGTAAATTTTTTCTCAATAGTTTTTATTAATACCTAGGCATGTGTTTCGACCGAATCGCATCAGAAAATGCCTCTTCCAAAAAAATTCTGATTTTTTCGAAAAAAAAATAATTATTCCGATTTGATTTTTTTGAAAGATTAAAAAAACTTCCTAATTAAAAAAAATTCGAAAATCGGAAAAAAAAATCGGGAATTCACAAAATATATTAAAAATGCAGAAATTTCAGAGATTCAAAATTTCAAAAAAATAAATTTTCGATTACTCGAAATTCTCATTTTAAAAACGACGAAAAGGGTCTAACCCAATATGTAAATACATGAGAATTTGACCCATTTTTTTATTTGTGTAGAAGTCATACTCTGATTTTATAGGTCATACTTTGGAGCCTTCTCCCTCTCCCAACCGATAAGGGACATGGAAAAATTTTAAAAAATTGAAAAAATCAGAAATCGAAAATTAATTCCGAAAAAAAAGAGAAAATAATTCGGAAAAATCGGATCGGCATAGTTTCGAAAAAAATCGAAAAATCAGAAATTCGAAATTATTTCTGATTTCCGATTCGATTTTTTTCGAGAAATCAGAAATCTGAAAATCAAAAATCGGCAAACAAAAATTTTATTCCATATTCGGAACAAATCAGATCGAAAATCGAAAAAATTAGAAGTTCGAAAAAAATATATATATGTTATTACCCTATGAAATCCAAGCTTTTTACTACTTGCACCCAAGGGTCCATTTTCATTTTCCTTGGGGAAAAACGTCTCGAAAATCATACAAAGTGTCGGAAAAAGGGAAAATGAAATCTAATGTAAAAATAATGAAAAGTTTGGATGTTTTGCGTTTTATAAACAAAAAATATTATACCCTAAAGTATAAAATCTTCGTTTCTTATTTACAGTTACAATTACTAATTGTATAGTGTGTTGTGATATATAAATAGTATGTAACCCGTGCGATACGCGGGCGCTCTAGTTAAAAATTATACAAAGCAATGTCTACTCTATTAATCGTGGAATGATGTCTCCATTATATTTAATAAGAAGTATAACTAAATGATTAAACAATCAAACAATCACTTTGAAAAAATAAAATATACATTAGCATTGTGAAATAAGTCTACATACAATAAATTTTCATTTTGTCACGACCACCATGCATAGTAAAATGAGTAGTTTCAACACTTAAAAACATTATAAATTGAATAAGTCATTTGGGCAAGTTATCCAAACCCCCATTAGACAGCAAAAACCCTAATTGCAAATCACATCGAGGTTGATCATATTTTAGGACACTAGTGCTGAGGCCAAGCATAAAACGAATTATTTTAGACTTGTAATTTTTTAACTGGAGCAGTGTAAGAATGTGGTTCCTCAATACTAACAAACTAAGAAATGATATCATTTCAAATTTACATTATGATTCACCATGTTGGCACCACCATTTCAAATGCGATACATGAGAACCATTTTCAAGGGACTTTAAAAAACAGTCATTAACGTCTAAAACTGATTGCTAAACAATTAAAATTATTTTAGCTCATTTCATGCATACTTTTTAATAAATAAATTTGGACCAAAGTGCAATGAGCAAACAGGGAAACAAACACACCATTTGATCTGGATGAGGGTATCAAGGGAGTTGAAATAAGCATGAATGAGTGAGAAACTAACTCTATAACAATTTAAACCATTTTAGCTCAGTCCAATTGATTATCTTTAAAAATAATTAAGAAATAAATAAATAAGATAGGGAAAAAGTTAGGATAAAAGAGCTGGGAAGCAACCATATCATTTGATCCAACCGAGTATATGAAGTGGGTTGAAATAAGTAAGGATTAGCGGATCACGTTCGTAAAATATAAACTTTCAGTCCTGTCGCATCATATTATCAAATCCGATTAAATTATTAAAAGCAATCAAGAGGTCGGATATGTGGACCATTTATAAATTTGAGATTAAGAGTGTGCTACCATTGTAACAAAGTGTTGAAGTAAAGTTATATATATTTTAGTATTGTAACAAAGAAATACATGAACAACAAATATAAAAGAACTGTTCGAATAGTTATGCTTACTTTTTACCAGTGACTTACTGTAGGTTTATATTGTTAATGGGTCATATTGCAATTTGTCATCCCTACACCATATATAAGTTGGAGATAGCTTTATAGACTCCATCGTATGCAACGTTTGGAGGAGATAAGGGATATGTAAGGTCTGCTTTGGAATAGACGTTTGGAGGGGATAAGGAACACGTAAGTTCTAAGGGAGATGTAGCGGCTGATGCAAGGAAGTGTAGTAAATAAAAGCTAAATGAAATTCATACATTTAACTTTGTAGGGCCTGAATTCACTATACGAACTGCCCGTTGAAAATTTTGTATCATGAATGTGAATTTATACCTCTAATCTATCGTATTACAGGTATATAATAGGTTTTTTAGAAAAACTTCAAAATAAATATGAGAAGTATTTGCACTTCTGGAATAGAAAGTGTAGTAGATTGGATGGGCAGTTCTTCTCCAATAGCTTGGTACTCATTCATTTTCAGTTTATGTTCCATAAGGAGGTTTGCCTTTGTAAAATATCATTGTTTTCTTCACTCCAATCACTTTATTATTTGAATAAACATAAGCAAGTGACCCTGTCGTCTTCTAATAACCCAAACATGTTGTTAGGGCCGGTCTCCATCCTAGGGCTTCTCTTCTTTTTTTTCACCAAAACTGTTGGTACACTTTATATATTGTGATTAAAAAAATCACATCAAAGAGTTTTATGGAGAAATCAAAAAATAAAATATTAAATTAATTTTAAGTCTACTGCTCAAAATTAAATTACCACCTCATATGATTATCGCAAAATATGAATCGCATGCGTTGAATCCAAATATTTACTGCACAATAAAAAATAAGCAATATTACCTCAATCGTTTATAAATTCATCGTAGATGATTCTTGGATTGAGTCGCGGACTAGGTCGCTCTCTTTAAGACGTTTCGCGGCACTACCCTCTTTGTGCAGGTAGTATTCAGTCACGCAGTCCCCAGGATAAAACAAGCCCAGAATCACCTCTGTATCATATAACCATGCACCATAGTTGTATGTCTTCTAACACCCATTCCAAATTAATTACTCAATTTCTGAAAAATATTTTGGGGAAATAAATATTTTCATGAAGAAAATATTTTTCTATTTTGGTTCTATTTTTCTTTCTAAGAAAAATTCATAGAGAGCATTTTTAGAGAGAAACCCATTTATCCTTTTTATTTTTGTAGCGTGTATTGCTTTCTTCTCTCTTACAAACTCAAAAAACTATTTTTCTCTCTCAAGCTCACTCCCTTCTTATCATTTGGCCTCACATGTTTTTTGCCCAAAAACAAGCTTTGCAAAATAGCCGTTTAAAATAAGAGATGAAAGCAAGTGGGTACATGTTTTTAGCCAAAAGTTTAGAAGAAGTGGGTAAAATCTGTGCAAAAGTGGGATAGTGGGTAGACTTAGTCTCCCACGTGTGTTTAAGAATACAAACTAACAACAATCCCCCACTTGGATTTTAAAAACACACTCTTGGGTAATAATTCCCCACTTGAAAATTTTTGAAAAATTATTGAGCAATAATGAATAGAATTGTGCATAAGAAAAGGAGTCTTTCGACTTTAACCTTTACGTAGTAAAGATGATTAAGATTATACTAGAGTAACTCGTAGTTTTGAACTTTCTCTCTGACAACATCTCACAAACAACCCTACTTGGGTGTAGTCCTCAAGCCAGCACGTTACAGCCATGTGCTTAAATCCCATTATGTGAACGCTCTAGGAAATTCGCCCAAAATTACCATAGGAAGCGGCCACACTTCAACATTCACATAGGTGAGTCTATCAAGGATACTCCTGTAGCTAGGTACCCCACTCAAAATAGAGTTATAGATCATCACTAAGAGTTATAGTTAACTCAACCTTAACTCGCTTCAGGATATCATGCTCCATAGGGATGGACTCGAAATAAAATCCCGTATATAATTATTAGCATGATTCAACTCATATCACTGTGACTTGTTATTACCCTTTGAACCTATTTCTTGGGATCTCCACTCTATAGGTTGGGTTACCACCACAAATGATTCAATATCAACGGGCTTTAGTCCGATCCCTTTCGAGGTGTTAAACACCTTCTCCTGCACTAGTCCTTCCATCAAAGGATAAGTCAAGTTCTATTCTCATCAGTCCGAGCATAATCCACACACACAACTCATTAGTTTTTAAATTCTCAAACTATGTTGTGCTTACGATATATTTGTCATTTTTTTCGTTATGATAACGGTTCTAAAATTTTACAATAGCCATGGTTCTATTGTTGTGGATAAAATGACTGTGTCAATCTTTACCATAAATGGTATCTTATAATAGGTCTTTTAACCTTTCATTTACTCACTAGCCATAACTAATGGTATCACCATATACTCCATCATTAATTATGTCAATAATTAATTTTTCTTGGAGTTCCAAAAAATAGCATCATAATATTTGTTAGACACATATCCATTAATTGATTCAGAATCAATTCTAGGTTCGTGATTTTATCAAAACACATAACCTTTCTCAATAGCAAAAGAATGCCCCTTTTAAAAAAAAAATATAAACCTCCATAGTACTCCCACAAAAAATAATTCCAAGTCAACCGTATTTAGTAGCTCAGTGGAGACTACTTAAGATGTTCGCATATTCATCTTTTCTTATCACTATATATAGTGTTCTTACACTTGGATCATGTGGAGTACAAGATGGTTCATAATAAGAATCTATCTAATAAATAGATATTCTTTTATTTCCATGTACACGATCAATTAATTGATCTATATAGCCTTGTAATATTAACAAGTAATATTCTTGTTTCATTGAAACTCTTTATGCTAACACTTTTACTTAGCATGAATTTGGTTTTCTAGGCAACAAAATATTATAACCAAATATTAGCTAATCATTCTTGCATAATAAATACGAGTGCATTCATATTTCAACATGCTTAGTGATAAACACAATTCATATTATTCTCAATTCATTCTCATTTGATGATTCATCAAAATATCATGCCATTTATTGGTGCCTTCCACATTTATAAATTCTCCAACTTTAAGTTGGTCCAAGTAAGTTGCCTTACCTAGGTCAGCATTCGAAAAATAATATTATATATATTTAATTTTTAACTAAACATCATATATAATATCAATGGCAATCAAATTAAATGAAACTATTTCATTTTCATGAGAATAATTTAACGTGCATCATGTATAACTCAGTTATCATACTATCGATGAATCAAAGCTTATACTCACAAATGATAATGGTCTCAATATTCCTTCAAATGGTGTGTATACACCTAATTATCTTAAAGTTATAAGATAAGTCAATTATAAACTAATTTCTAGTTCATTCCAAGGAATTTAATCAATCATTTATGACATGACTTCTCTAAGGATTTTTCGAATCCTTTTCAATAACATAAGCAAGTTTTTATTTTTAACTCACAACTCAAAAAATAAGAGTTCTCTTGAAAATCAAAGTTTCAGATTCTATAAAATGTTCTTTAATTATAGTTGAGAGGTACTCGATTGAGTGCCCCCACTATATCTTCAATTCATAAAATAGAATCTAAACTTATAGAGTTTCAACAGTAAATAAGAATTATTCTTATTTCTTAATATAAATACATACTTAATGCTTTCAGGTATAGCCGAATCAAAAAATAAAAGTTCATTCATTCGAGTCATAATTTCAGATTTTCAAAGGTTTGAAAGTCGCATATAGATTATACAATCTATTTCATAAAAAAATATAATATACAATTTTTCACAATGTATACAATAATACTTCGTATTAGAGTTTAAACCTCTATTCCAACACAAAGCATACGGTTAAAATAATTTTACCCAACTAAATTATTTCTACACGCGTATGAAGTACACTAAAGTGATTCCAACATAGTGGAATTCAATTTTATTATATACCTTTTCCAACTCATATAAATGAATAATACAAAGAATTATTCACATTAAATTCTACCGGTTGCACTCCAAACTAAAATATTGTATAAGTCCTTATACAATTTCTATGAAATCCATATTCCATAAATTTGAGTCCAAATTTTTCTAAGTACTTCATAAATCCTTCAAAAAGAAATTTATAAAGGCTTCAAAATATTTTGAACCCGTTGGGAACACATTTTTCTAAGAAAATATTGTCCAAAATATTTGTTCAAATGGAAAAAAACTTCAAGTTTGAAATTTCACCACGACCAAACCGCTTATTGAAAACTTATGAAAATTTTCAGAATTCATCCCTTATGAGTCTAGTCGTATCCAAAATTGGAATCACTCAAAAATATTACGTACAAGTGAAGATAAACTTGACATACTACATGCATGCCAAAATTCAAGAAATTTCAGTCTATATATCATCAAAAAACTGAGAGGATATTCCAACAAAATTCATAACAAAAATTTCAGTTTTTTTTTCATCATCGATCACTGTAGTGTGGTTGAAAAATACCAACTACACTTTCATATAAACACTTCAAAAAATATTTGAACAATTTTTTTTAAAGTAAACAAAGCGCAAGGTGCAAATGTTTATTATTTACCCTTCGAATCCATATAACAAATGTTCATTTGTTTTCATATAACAAATTTTCATTTGTTTCCAAATATCAAAATTTTGATTTGATTCCATATAACAAATTTTCATTTGTTTTCTTAACCACAAGTGGCTCAAAATGAATTGTCCAAAACAGTATATAATTCCATTTCCAACAATAACATCTTATGTGAAATAATATTTCACATTCATTACTAAAAAATAGGATTGACCTATTTAAAAGTTTTCCATGAAGGGGTTCATTTTTGTTCAAATTCTAATTTCTCACGAAATTATTGATCGATTCCGAATTGATCAAAAATACTGAAATTTATGTATCTACTTCACAAAATATAATATTTAGGAAGTTCGGGGGCTAAACAGTAATTTCTAGAGGTAAAAGGTTAAAATTATAATTCAAAGACATAGAAACTTAGTTGGCCTTTTTCATTTCGACATCATATAAATAATCATATATGCCCACAAGATTTATTTTTCGGTCTCCATGGTAGACATAAATCGTCTTAAAATTGTTGGTACACTTTATATATTGTGATTAAAAAAAATCACATCAAAGAGTTTTATGGAGACATCGAAAAATAAAATCATAAATTAATTTTAAGTCTACTGCTCAAAATTAAATTATTACCTCATATGATTATCGCAAAATATGAATCGCATGCGTTGAATCCAAATATTTACTGTACCATAAAAAATAAGCAATATTACCTCAATCGTTTATAAATTCGTCGTAGACAATTCTTGGGTTGGGTCGCGGACTAGGTCGCTCTCTTTAAGACGTTTCGTGGCTCTACCCTCTTTGTGCATGTAGTATTCAGTCACGCCATCCCCAGGATAAAAAAAGCCCAGAATCATCTCTGTATCATATAACCATGGACCGTAGTTATATGTCTTGTAACACCCATTTCAAATTAAGTGCTCAATTTCTGAAAAATATTTTGGGGAAATAAATATTTTCATGAAGAAAATATTTTTCTATTTTGGTTCTATTTTTCTTTCTAAGAAAAATTCATAGAGAGCATTTTTAGAGAGAAACCCATTTCTCCTTTTTATTTTTGTAGCGTGTATTGCTTTCTTCTCTCTTACAAACTCAAAAAACTATTTTTCTCTCTCAAGCTCACTCCCTTCTTATCATTTGGCCTCACATGTTTTTGCCCAAAAACAAGCTTTGCAAAATAGCCGTTTAAAATAAGAGATGAAAGCAAGTGGGTACACAAGTCAAGTGTGTACATGTTTTTAGCCAAAAGTTTAGAAGAAGTGGGTAAAATTTGTGCAAAAGTGGGATAGTGGGTAGACTTAGTCTCCCACGTGTGTTTAAGAATACACACTCCACCTTGAGATGCTTTGCCAGAGAGGACATAGCAAGACTCATATTTTGTCTATTTTAATTGTTAAGAAAATATTTCGTGTGACATAACTTGTGATACAATTTGTTGAACTGATTTTTGTCCAGAGATTTAACATTGAAAACGAAAGTTTGAGCATATATATTGCAAAATTAAGTTTGCAAGTTCAACTTTGCACCCAAATAGTGCAAATTAAGTTTGCAGGGCCAACAATGATGATCAAAAGTGACTGTCCGATGCTGAATTCCTCTAAGAAAATATCGACGTTTACAGTTTAGCAATTAATATGAACTTTATTTTCTAGGTCATTAAGCCATCTCCAATGGGAGATGCACAAACAATGCAAATTTAGATTTTTTGGGTTGGTTGTGGAGTGCGGTTGCCACAGTGGGGAAAGGCTAAAATCAATCTGGGCGTGTGACTTTCGTCCGCCCAGAATCTGGGTGTGTGACTCTTGTCCGCCCAAGATCTGGGCATGTGACTTTTGTCCGCCCAAGGCTTGGCCCACCACCACTTCTGCCCGTTAAAAATCCAGCCGTTATAAAATTCAACCGTTATAAAACTATCCGTTATTATAAAAAAAACCCTATATAAATCACACATCTATCTTCATTTTTTATCATACCCACAATATATCTTTCATTCATAAAAACAAATACCTTTGTACCAAATTATTTAGTCATCAAAATGTTTCACATTCAAAGAAAATGGTGTGGCAAAAAGGCCAAACCAAATGAAAACCCACCTCCACCACCCAATTTACCAATCGTTTATCGAAATTTATTTCGATTATCTGACGAAACACCTCGTGCGACAGACACAATTATTGATCCTAACGCACAAGTAAATGATAGTCAATTTCATATGCGTGGTAGTGTACAAGGTCCGATTGAAGTGTACGCAAGTTTATCCGACGTTCCTGCAGTCCGAGATGCCATAAATAATTTTGGGTTCAGTCATTTGTTCAATGAAATTTATCCCAACTCAGATAACCAAATGACCGGTGCCTTAATTAGTAGGTGGTCGGAGAGAACACACACATTTCAGCTACCATCAGTGGAATTGGGGATAACCCCGTTTGATTTTTTTCATTTAACCGGTAATTTATCAATATATTGCTACGCACTTTTTTTATGTTAATTATTTATATATCATATTTGCAACTTTTAATCATTGTAAAATTTAACCGTTTCAGGAATTGAAATTGGTACCAATCCAATTTTGCCACCATTTCCTCATTCAAGTCCTTTTACGGTGGAGGAAATATTTGAATTATATTATCCTGGAATAGGCCACCCACAATACAAAGGACGAAATATTTCGTGTGCAACGCTTAAACAATACATGTTGCATTGGCGCCAACAAGATCCGCAGCATAGATTAGCGAGCGCGAATCAAATCGCTCGAGCTTTTATTGTTTATGTCATGAGCTTCATATTTTTTCCAACGGGACACAATACAGTGTTTGTGGATTGGGCAACTTATTTAGACGAGATAAATGACATGGCTCCGAAAGATTGGGGTTCTGCCATTCTTGCCCGAGTTTACTACGCACTAGACGCATGTGCTGCAAATGTCCAGAAAACGGTTAATTGTTTTTGGCAATTAATAGAGGTAAAGTATTTACGAAGTTAATATTTTATTTTTTTCAAATAATATAAATATAGTTATTATATGAAAATACAAATTTATTAATTGCTTATTCTTATAAATCGCAGTATTACGGTTACGAGTACCTCCACACAATGGCTCCCCTTTTGCACAATGATGCAGTGGAAAGATGGCCGTGTATTTTACGATGGGGGATCAATAATCGTGATAATGTTCCGGGACAAATGCGTTTTAAAAGTTCAGTCATGCAGGAGCAGCTTGAAATGCGATCACCCGAGTCAATTATATGGCAACCGTTTATGGATTTGCCACAAAACGAGTTTCCTGCTGCTGCAATTGCTCATGATTTTGCTCAGAGACGGTACATGCTCTTTGATCCGGAATTAGGTGGGAGTTGGTATCTCGGAGACCGTTGTTACCGTCAAATGACAAGCCACATTGCTATCCCAAATAACCCACTATATCCAATGGCATTCATTCCTCTTAATATATATATGCAAGATATTGGCAATTGGCAACCTGCAATTGCTAATGTAACAATCACAGGGCAGGATGAATGGCTTACATACTGGAGAGCTGTAACTAAGGGTCCAATATTACCTTCGTTAATTCGGTGGCAGAACCATGACGGGGTTGGGTTTGCCTCGATGGTACCACATGATTTACGAGTACCCATCGCACCGACAGATAGATAGCAAGCTCCACATTCGTACAACACACAGGGTCAACCTTCTTCCTCGAGTTTGATACCGTTATCACGGGAACTTGAGGTGACACATATGAGTGGAATTGGCACAACATTTATTCCGGTAGATCCACCAAGTGCATGACGGGACATGGCGAGCTGACTTGCCCTTACGTGACCCACCCCCATCCTTAAGCAGGCAGAGTCTCGCTGGCCATTATCAGTACCAGGTGCGTCAGGCAAAGATGTGGAACAAGGAAGCTCATAACCAGTTACGTGGCGATCTTAAGGAACACGTTTGGATTCGTCATGCAGAATCATCAACTTGATTGTAATTTCATTTTTATCCATTATGGCCAATTATAACAATTATCTTCGTGATAAATAAAATTTGGTTTGATAATAATAGTCATTCATAAACATTGGTATAAAATTTAATAACTACTAAATTTGGATTACATAAAGAACCCGGCCAAATCTAATTATCTAATCTAAGAAGTTACGATATGCTTGAGACCGACGATGCATTATCTGATTCATTCGCATCTCGTGAAAGGCATTTTGTTGGGGAGTGAATTTAGTTGTATCCATGTAAATAATCTGATCTTCGTCACGTTGGAGTTGAGCTTCAAACTCTTTGGTGCGGATTGAAATTAAACCATCAATCTTTTCATTTAGAGTTCTCCTGATTGCTTGTGATTCCGCAGAATTTTTGTCATAAAGTGTGTTGAATTCTTCAGAGTTCTCTAAAAGGGATGTGTTTGTAGCCGCACTGTTGGCGGCCGCTCGTTTCCTTCCTTTATGTTTTGCCATTTTACGTCCTTCCGGTCTTCTAAGAGCATTATTGAATTCCCTTGTTTCGTTGTCGTTCAAATGAAGCGGGCTCTCAATATTTTCTTCATCCGTATATTGTGAACCGGTGGTTGACATGGAATACTTTGGCAAGTCCTTGAGCACCTCGTAGCAGTGGTCGTAATTGAATTTATGACCTGCTTTGCTTAAAAAGTTATCTCTAGCTCGTTCAATCTATATGAAAAATACCCGCATTAGTGATGACAATTTAAGAATATACTAATAAATAAATAAAAAACTTGAATTTAATTGTAATTACCCACGTAACCTCCGTCGTGCCGCTATCTTTCCCGGTTCCGTAAGCTTTGGACAAAGTCGACGTATACAACAAACATTCAGCATTAATTTTTCGGTATTTTCCCTGCAACGCATTCTCGGTTCGTTTGTAAATAACACCCTCGCTTGTGTTATATTCGTGGGTAATTTTTTCCCACAAGGTTGCTCGTGATTGGTTAGTCCCCATATGACTATCTATAGAATATTTAACGTATGCCAAACAAAGTAACACCTCGTCGTGTGGGGTGAAATTTGGTAGTCGACTAGAACTAGGCGGAGTACTTTGTGAAGGAGTATCCATAGAACTATTTTTTGAATTGGTGATAATGAAAATAAAATATCAAAGTTTTGATGTTAAAGATTCTAGGGGTGCATAATATATATATATAGAAATAAATGTTACCGTTTTATTTTTTGTTACCGTTATAATTTTATTACCGTTATCCTCATACCGTTTGCCTAATTAATTTTTTTTTTTTTATACCTGGTTAAATTCTGGGCGGATGAAAGTTGACCGCGCAAGGGGTGTAAAGATTCTGGGCGGATGTCTTTTAGCCGCCCAGGTGTGGGCCCCCCCTCCTACACATTGTCTTCCGGCCGTGTAAATTTGCACATCCGTTACACTTTCTCTATCCTAAATGTGCACAATCCGGAACCCAGTGTGAGAGAATACAATGCAAATGTATACATTTGCATTGCCCTCTGGAGATGGCCTTATTAATTAATCAAACAATAGCTGCAGATATTTTTACATGATCAATAATGTTTGTGTTTAACCCTCCTGACTTGACTTCCGGATCCTCTTAAAATCCGTACAATTCTCATCTTCTCAACAATTTTAATTGGCCCACCTTAACTAAATTTCCGGTAAATAATTTGTCCTTTCCACTAGAATGATACATCTTTTCCTCTACATTGCCGTGAGACGACTGTCAATGTCTAAAGTAGACCATATTTTCAAAATGTTATTTTATGACTTTATTTTGTATTTTTTTTCTTTTCAGAGTCGTCGCTATTTTTGCAACGGTCCAGTATTTTACTTACTGTCCTAATCAAATCAACTTTTTAGAAACAAAAATACATTTGAACATTTTGAGTATGTAAAAATACAAACATACATTGACGACGGTGTTGATGTATTATGCACGGATGCTCTGTAATAATAATATAAAAAAGTTCAAATTTTTCTAAAATATTTATCTCGTGTTTTTATTAATTTCCAACCATAATAGAAAAATAATAAACTGGTCAGGTTTTGAGTTTGTTTTCTAGAAGTCGCCGATTTGACACTGTTCAGAGTCAAAAGTTAGAGAGAACAGAGAACGAAAATTGCCATTCATTACCCCAGAAAAAACAATAGAAAAAAATTACTCCATTTATTATTATACGTTATAGAGTGCAGACCGAACATGTATCATAACACCATTGTCCCATATTATATAGATATATATGTACAGTTTTGCTTTTGTATGAATCAATCAACATTTTAAGAGTGCAGACCGAACATGTATCATCTGACGGTGATCTCAGAAAAGAGAGAGTGTGCCTATAATTTAGGCGATAATTTCTAGGCGCACTGTTAGGTGACACATATCTGACCCGCATTATTAAAATATGGACTAGTCCGCACAAGAGCATATATATATATACTAGTATGTATTTTAAGAGTGCGTACTAGACATGTGTTACCAGGCGGTGACCCAAGAAATTATAGGCACTCTCTCTCTCTCTCTCTTCTGGGTTCACCGCCAAGTGACACATGTCCGGTCCACACTCTTAAAATACATACTGGTATGCACAAGATCAATACTATAAATATACATATATATATATATATATATATATATATATATATATATATATTGTGGTGACAATTATTATGTAACACAAATAAATATGAAAGAGATGACAACCAAGAAAAGACAAATAGAAGGCCAATCACACAACAACGGGAGTACGTGGTTCAGCAAAGAAGTGCCTACGGCCACGGTGGTTCAGTCGGTGTTATTTCTTTATATTCTGAAGAGTAAGTACAGAGAATACAACTTATCCTTTGCCCCGGACTTGGGGTTTAATTTATACATGTATGTGTTGGAGTAGTGGGGGTAATGGGTTCCTCTCTATTAGCCATCTCCTCTACATGGGATCGCGTTCCCCCATAACTTCCCTTCGTGGGATCGTGGGGTAAATGGATGAGTACCAGAAGTGATGGGCCTGGGCTTTGGGCCGCTGAGGAGGGGCTACTCGTCCAGGCCTTATGGTGCTAAAATCGGGGTACCCACAATTGCCCCTAAATTTGTTGGGCCGTTCTTACGGGTCCGATGAATTTAAATAATCAACAATGATGGTTGATTTCTTTGAAAACTGTGAAGTTGCTTTGGCGGCACCCGCTTCGCTATCCGTGCGTTATGATTAGTCTTGAAGGCTTGTTGGAATAAGACACATTTTCTCTTCGTCGTTCCAGTTTTTCCAGCAATCTTCTATCTTCTGAGAACTCTTAAGTTTTGTACCTTCGGTTTTCGGTCTCCACTCTCGTCGCTTCTTCGCCTTTTGATCTGATCTTCTGTCCTGTAAGTCTTTCGTCCTCTTCTCTTGAGTTTATAGTTTTTCTTTGTATTTTTCCAATGGCGAAGATTGGAAATAGGTCAGTAACTGAGTTTAGAAAATTCTACGGTATTCCTGAGTGGGTAGAGATTGAGTGTTGTGCCTCGCCGCCTAGGAACGTTAGGGATATAGAGGACGCACATTGGATTCACGTCCTGTTGCTCTCCCAGGGGGGTCTTACCTTTCCCCCTAATGGTTTGTTTCTGCACTTTTTTAGTTATTTTGGTATTGTGCCTGCACAATGTTCGCCCAACGTGTGGAAAATAGTGAACGGTGTGCATAGGATAAATCAATTGTACGGCACAAGGTTAGGGCTTGCCGAGGTCTGCTTTTGTTACTCTTTTTCTCGAACGAGTTTAGGTGTCCTGTACCTTAAGGCTAGGAGCCCTGATAGGGTATTGGTAGTAAATTTACCTGATTCCCATAAGGACTACTGGCAAGAAGGTTTTCTCGTTAGGAATTGGCAATACTCCCCTCAATTTGAAGGGTCGAGGTCTGAGAGGTTCACTATTCCCTTTTATGGGGAAGAATATATAGGTAGATGTTGTATTATTGTTTCAATCTTTGCTGACTTTGTGATTTTTCTAACTTCTCCTTGCTTTCTCTTTTACAACGAAGATAAAGAACTTGGAGCCAGCTCTCAGCGAGGTTCGTATCTCGGAACTGGTGAAAGCTTGGAACATCAGGGAACCTTTGGGTGACGGCGAGCATCCTAGGTCTGCTGCTTTTCTTCTTGAATACAAGAACACAGGCTCCAGCTTCATAGCCCGACCTGTGGAAAGTGTTCCGAACTTTGACTCTTCCGAAGAGATTTCTGCTGAGCCCATCCAATTGGACGAGGAGGAGAGCAGCTCGGAGAGCGAGCCTGCAGGTGTTGTGAGTAATTTGGGTGGAGGCAGTGCTGATAGTAGCAGTTCTTCGAGTACTACCAGCAGTCCAGGTGAAGAAATGCCTCCCAGGAAGAATTTAATCCGAGATGATGATGATGATGATGTGCTTCTTGCACAGAGGTCCAAAAAATTGAAGACTGTCTCCGGGGCCATAGCTACTGGTTCTCGGCCTTCCTCTCAAGAGCAAGAGAAGAAGAAGAGAGAGGAGGAGCAGGCGAGGGAGAGGGAGAAGAAAAAGGAGGAGAGGAAGAAGGTGGAAGAGAGAAAGAGGAGGGAGAAAGAAAAGGAGGAGGAGAGGAGGAAGATGGAACTGAGGACCAAAACTGGTAAAGCTTTGGTCCCAGTATCTGCTTTGCCTGAGGGGGCTTCGGTGGCCACCTCTCCTCAGCTTGCCCCTGCGCTGCTTGAGAGGGCAGTCCTCCCTGCAGATCGTGAGAGGGCGTCAGGGTCCGATCAACTGGCTTTGCAAGCTAGCCAGAGGCTTGCCTTGGTAAGGTTCCTTTTCCAATTTTCAACTTCTTTTAATACGTTTTGATGATTTCTCCTTTCTGATCCTTCCCTTATTTTTTTGCAGTTTGTGACTGACTTTGCTGTGCTCTATCGCTCTCGCGACGAGCTGTTGAGAAGGAACAGCGAGCTGGAGCAGCAGAATTCTACTCTGGTGGCCAAGGGTTCTCAGCTGGAGGCCGACCTGAAGGCTACTGATGCGGCTCGAGCTTCATCTGCCTCGGCCCTTGCTGATTCTGCTCGCGAGAGAGACAATGCTGTCAGGGAGCTCGGCGAGCCGAGGAAGGCATATGATCAGGTCTTCTCGAGCAAGCTGGACTTTGTGGAGAAGAACAGGGTTCTTGTCGAGCAGCTGGAGGCGGAGAAAGCTCAGGCGGCCACTCTCAAGGAAGATTCGTACAACTCAGGCTGGGCTGCTGCATATGAGGATGCCGAGGTTCAGATAGGATATATTAGCCGTCTGAACTTCAAGAAAAGGTGGAACAAGGCCCTTGTGGCTGCTGGGGTGGACGTTGCATCCCCACTTTTTGACGAGCATGATCCAGGGCCCAAGCCAGTTGTGGATGAGGAGCCAGCCCTAACTGCTGAAGGGGCCAATCCTGTTTCTCAGGCCACTCTTGCTGATGCTCCCTTGGTCGAGGGGGCAGTGCACACCCCTGCAGAGGGTAGCGCCTCTGCTGATGCTGATAAGGACAAGGGTCCATCCACCGAGGTTGCTAACTGATAGCTGATTGATAGGGCTTATTTGTAACTTTTCCTTTTCTTTTTATCAAATGATGTAACCTTGCTTATTATCAATAAAAAGGCTTCGTTTTTGTTTATGCTGATTTCTTTCTTTTCTCTTCCTTTCTTTTTTGCTTGTAGTTGGTTGACGTTGATGAATATATCCCTGCCACTTCCCATCTGGGTAGGACTCTCGGTCCAAATGTGAGTCCTGCTGTTCGCCAGGCCTTCGCTAGACTCTGCAGGTTTGCTAAGTTAAGTAACAAAAAATATAAGGATCAGTCTGAGCTGGTGGCCAAATTGAAGGACAGGCTTCAGGAAATGGAAGAGATCGGTGCTTCAGTGCAAGGAGAAGTTAGCGAGCTGAGAGCGAAGCTACTGGAGGCCACCGAGATCAATCAAGTCGTGGAGTTTCTTCAGCGGGAGAATGACGACCTGAGGCGGGAGGTCTCGAAGCTTAAGGAGCATTCGCCGAGAACCGCTTCGGCAATCTTGCAAGGTTCTTCCTCGTCGCGAGTTGCTCGGCCTCCCCTCCCGTGTGCTGGTAGGAGTACACGGGGTAGGAGTAGGGAAGTTGAGGAGCAGCGTGAGAGGGAAATGGAGGAGCTGCGCGGCGATGTCCGGCGAGCTTACGTTACTGCTGCTGGGCTTTAGAGGGACGTCACCCGACTGCGGCATCTATTCAAGAAGGGCCCTCGCCAAGTGTGGACTGATGGCTATGATCAGGGCTGGTTGGATGCTCCCACGAGATTATCAGAGTTCGAGGAGCTTTCCTTCATCAGGGGGTGGTTGAATGCTCTCAAAGAGCTGTAGGTCCCGAGGAACTCGATATTGTGGTATCGTCACGAGGTTTCTCCCTCTACTCTGGTGCCCAATCCATTCAGGCGAGATGATCGATGGATTCCTATCGATGCTATTCCTCGGCGACTACTGGAGTTGGACACAAATGAGGTTGTTGAGGAATTCGATCCTGCTCCTGATGACGGGAGGAGAGCTAAGGTTGCTGACTACCTTGCTCGGAGGCTTCCACCTTCTTGATATTTTGTTTTTTGATAATTGTAAATGCTTCGGGCGAGCTTTTGCCGACTAAACATGTACTATTATTGTTTGTAAATATAGAAGATTAATGAAAAGTTTGAGTTTTGGGCGATTTTGCCGACTAAACGTGTTTATCCAATCTTTGTTATATTTTTGCAGCTTTACCATCTTTATCTTGTCATGTGAGTGTCCGCCCAGTCCAGTATTAAGAATACCATTGTGCTCTCTCTTTACCTTTTAGGTTGTGTCGTCACACTCCCTTGGGTCTAAGAGGGGCAATTAGTGAGGACACACCTGTTATTGGATGTCTTCATCCGGTCAGGATTTTGTCTAACCAAAGTAGGTTTGATGCCTAAGAATATTCTGTAGGGCTTCATATATTGCCATGGGCAATGCTAAGAGGTCTGTCGTGCTTCATGACGATGACCTGAGGAGGGGTATTCCCCTGCTATGTCAACCATTATACCTGTGATTTGAAAAGGATGTGCAATGAGATATAATTGTTACTTTTTTAGAGAGTAATCAACTGAGAGATTTTTATTGGTGAATAGAGAAATAAACTGTCTTTTCCCATAACGAGTACAATAAAAGATCTAACAATAGAACTCCTAAAAGTAGAATTTCTTGAGATTAGCTGCATTCCATGCTCGTGGTATCTCTCTGCCCTCCATCGTTTTCAAATGATAGGCACCTTGCAGATCGTCTCTAATTATCTCATAAGGTCCTTCCCAGTTTGGGCCCAGTTTACCATCTGATGGCTTCACTGTGTTTCCCAGGACCTTTCTTAGGACATAGTCCCCAACTTCGAACTTCCTCGGATTGACCTTTTTGCTGTAGTGCTTCGCGAGCTGTTGCTGATAGCTCGCTAGTTTTACTAGGGCAAGTTCCCTGCGTTCGTCGGTCAAGTCGAGTTCAGCGAGCAGAGCCTGATCGTTCTGACCCTGCTCGAAAAGGCCGGATCTCATTGTAGGCAATCCTGCTTCTAATGGGATGACTGCTTCCATACCATATGCTAGTGAGAATGGCGTTTGACCTGTGGCTCGCCTAGGGGTCGTTCTGTACGCCCATAGGACGTGTGGTAGCTCGGTTGCCCACGCGCCCTTTGCTCGCTCTAACCGCTTCTTCAACCCAGCGATTACTGTCTTGTTGGAAGCTTCAGCTTGTCCGTTGCTTTGAGGATAAGCTACTGAGCTGAAGTGGTGCCTGATCCCGTGCTGGTCGCAGAAGTTATGAAAAGAGCTACTCTCGAACTGTGTTCCATTGTCAGTGATGATGGTTCTGGGGATCCCGAATCGGGTGATTATATTTCTCCATATGAACTTCATCATGTCAGCATCTCGGATGTTCGCCAGCGGTTCTGCCTCGATCCTTTTGGTAAAGTAATCAGTTGCGACCAACAGGTATTTGCGATTGCCGGCAGCGGTGGGCAGTGGTCCCACGATGTCCATTCCCTACTGGGCGAAAGGCCAGGGGCTGGTCAGGGATTTCAATTCGCTGGCAGGCTGGTGGACCATGGGGGCGTGAAGCTGGCATTTTAGGCATTTGCGGACATATACTGCGGAGTCCCTTTGCATATATGGCCACCAGTAACCTTCCTTCATCGCTCGGAAGGCTAGAGACCTTCCTCCGACGTGACTTCCGCAGATTCCTTCGTGAAGCTCGTGAAGCACTGTCTTGACATCGCCTGGGTGGACGCATCTAAGGTAGGGGTCAGAGAAAGATCTTTTATACAAGTCGCCTCCCGTGGATAAGTGAAAGCGAGCAGCTTTGACTCTTATCTAGTGGGCAGTCCTCTTATCCTCTGGGAGCGTTCCGTTCTTCAAATAGTCTCTTAAGGGATCCATCCAACTAGGGGCTGGTTCCAATTGGAGTATTTGTTTCGCTTTTGTCAGCTCGCGGTTGGGGTGAATGCTCGGGCAGCTAAGGAAATCGGTAGGGATTATCCTTTTAAGGCTGGAATCAACTGCCGAGCTTAGGGCTGCCAAGGCGTCAGCGTGGCTATTCTGCCCCCTGGGAAACTGTTGGATGTTGATTTCTTCAAAGTTCGTCATTAAGTTTCTTACTAAGGAGAGGTAGGCTGCCATCCTCTCATCCTTCGCGTTGTAGTCTCCACTTATCTGGTTGGAAACTAGTTGCGAGTCTCCGAATACCTGTAAATGTTTTGCTCCTAGAGTTTGCGCCCTTTGGAGACCTGCAATTAAGGCTTCGTATTCTGCTTCGTTGTTGGAGGCTGCAAATCCCAGCCTGATTCCTTGCTCGAGGACTGTATTTTCTGGAGTGATGAGAACAATTCCTACTCCTGCCCCCTTTGAGTTGGAGGCTCCATCAACGAACAGTTTCCAGCCTTCCCTTGTAGCCTGGTTTCTTTGTTCTGTTGGTTTAGGCTGGTCGAAGGGTTCTTCGCCTGTGAATTCCGCTATGAAGTCAGCAAGGATTTGACCCTTGATAGCTGTCCTTGGTTGAAATTGGATGTCAAACCGTCCGAGCTCGACTGACCATTTAGACAGTCTGCCCGACAAATCCGCCTTCCTTAGGACAGCCTGAAGGGGGTGCGATGTAAGGACAATGATCGTGTGAGCTTCGAAGTAATGCTTTAGTTTTCTCGAGGACATTACCAGGGCGAATGCGAGCTTTTCCAATGGCAGGTAGCGCTGCTCGGCGTCTAGTAAGGTTTTGCTCGCGTAATAGACTGGATGTTGGATCCCTGTAACTTCACACATTAGCGCTGAACTGATAGCATGGCTGGATACAGAGAGGTAGAGGTACAAAGGGTCCATTAGCTGTGGTATGACAAGCAGTGGTGGGGAGCTTAGGTAGGATTTGAGCTCGCCTAATGCTTGCGAGCAACCTGGGGTCCATTCTACCGTTTTGCTGCCTTTTAAGAGTTGGAAGAAGGGCTTGCATCTCTCGGAGGATTTAGAAATGAAACGATTTAGAGCAGCGAGCATTCCAGTGAGCTTCTGTACATCGCGGATTGTGCGAGGAGGTTGCACCCGTTTAATTGCATCAATCTGGTCCGGATTCGCCTCTATGCCACGCTTGCTGACCAAATACCCAAGGAACTTTCCTGACTGGACACCGAAGGAACATTTGCTCGCGTTGAGTTTCATTCGGTATTTCCTGAGGATTTCGAAGGTACTTGCCAGGTCCGAAAGGTGGTTTTCTTTCTCCTTGCTCTTGACGAGCATGTCGTCGATGTAGACCTCCATCGTGTCTCCCATCTGATTCTTGAACATTTTAGTAACCAGCCGCTGATAAGTTGCCCCTGCATTTTTTAGCCCAAAAGGCATGACCTTGTAGCAGTATAAACCAACCGTCGTGATAAACGCCGTTTTATCCTGATCTGGTGCATATATGGGAATCTGGTGATAGCCTGAGTATGCGTTCAGGAAACTCATTCGCTCGTGAGCTGCAGTGGCGTCTACTAGTTGGTCTATTTTCGGAAGAGGGAAGCTATCCTTGGGGCAGGCTTTGTTGAGGTCAGTGAAGTCTATGCAAACTCTCCACTTCCCGTTGCTTTTTGGAACTACCACTGGGTTGGATAACCATTTGGGGAATTGCACTTCCCGTATGGATCCTGCATCCAGCAACTTCTCGACTTCTTGTTCTATTGCTTTGGCTTTCTCGGGAGCAGTTCGTCGTGCCTTCTATGCTACCGGCTTGAATGTGGGATTGACGTGCAACCGATGGCAGACCATATTGGGATCGATTCCTGGTAGCTCGTAGGGTTCCCAAGCGAAAACATCTATGTTGCTTCTGAGTAGGGTTAACAAATCCTTTTGCTCTTGGTCAGTGAGTGAAGTCCCGATCAGGAAGACTCTGCTGGTGTCGCCTTCTCTAGCAATTACTTCTACCAGGTCCTCTACAACACGCTCGGAGGGGAGGAGCCTGGTCTCTTCCACTCCGGGCCTTCCATATTTTAGTTGCTATTTGGAAGGGATTGCACCTTCCTCCACTTTCTCGCTAGTTTGAACGTCTTTTTTCTCTGGCTTCGGTCGGATGGCCGCTATGAAGCATTTTCTTGCCATCGCCTGGTCGCCATGTATCTCCATCACTCCCCGCTCGGTGACATATTTGAGTTTCTGGTGGTAGGTCGAGGAGACTGCCCTCATTGCATGAAGCCATCCCCTGCCGAGGATGGCTTGGTATGGTGAATCGATGTCGACCACCAAGAATTCGATCATTTTCGAAACATTTCCAGCGATCACTGGTAGTACTATCTTGCCCAGAGGCATGGTCATTTTTCCAGCGAAGCCGACCAGAGGAACAGTGGTTCCCTTCAGGTCGGCGATGTTCAACTTCAATTTCCTGAACAGGTCGATGTACATTACTTCGGATGAGCTTCCTTGATCGACGAGCAGCCTGTCGATATCAAAGTTGGCTATCCTGAGTGTAATGACTAAGGCATCGTGATGTGGGGTCCTCACTCCCACAAGATCTTCATCCGTGAAGACAATATGCTTGTTGTAGTTGATGTCCTCTGCTCAGCGGCGTTTTCCTGCTTGTGATTTCGCTGGATCAATTTGAAAAGCTTGCATTACTGCTGTCAGCTTCTTTACCTCCATCCGAGCTGAGTTGCCCTGGATTTGCTTAACATCGGATACTCCATGGATTACTGCGAATTCGTGTCCGGTGTCGTCTTCTAATACGTTGTCGGGTTTTGCCTCCTTGTGGATAGTCATCCTCTCTGCCTTCCTTTCCACAAAGTCATTCAAATGTCCGGATTGGGCCAACTCCTCGAGGTGGGACTTAAGAGCCTTGCAGTGCTCCGTCTTATGGCCTCCCTCTTTGTGGAAGGTGCATCTCAGCGCATTGTTTCTTTTCGATGGGTCTCCTCCCATTTTCCGGGGCCATTTGATGAACGACTCATCCTTGATCTTAGCGAGAATTTTGTAAATTAGTTCCTTGAAGACGGTGTTGACCGCCTGGAACGACTTTGCAACGTCAGGGCCCTCTCCGTTCTTGGAGCCATTCTTGCTCCCATTCTTTCCTCCTTTTTTCTGGTTATCAACTTTCTCACTTCCCTTTGTGGCGAGCTTGGCTCGACCGTTTTCACCTACGGTAAGGCGGGTGACATCTTCCACCTTTGCGTACTTCTCAATTCGGGCCATCAGGTCATCAATGGTGGTTGCTTCCTTCTTCGTCAAGGACTGGTAAAGGAGGGAAGAGCTAGGTAGCCCAATTTTGAATGAAGCCACTGCCACCTCTTCTGCGTAGTTCTCGACTTCGTTGAATAACTCCCAGTACCTTTTCGCGTAGTCTCGAAGTGTCTCCTGAGGAGTTTTCTTTATTGTCAACAGAGCATCCATCCTTTTGGGATGAGAGCTGCTGGTGATGAACCGGGCCGTAAAGAGCTCGGCCAGGGATTTGAAGTTTCTGATGGATCGGTGAGGGAGTTTCTCGAACCATTTTTGGGCCACGTCATGAAGGCTCGAGGGAAAAATACGGCACATCAGTGCATCTCGGTGGTTCCAGAGGGTCATAGCCTGCCGGTACTGCCTGACATGATCAATGGGATCAGTCTTCCCATCGTAGATCTTGAACCTTGGAATAGCAAACTTTTTGGGAGCTTCTTCTTCTTCGATTTCACTTGTGAAGGGAGATTTCATCTGGGTTTTGAGGGCTCTCCTGGCGAGTTCTCTGGTTGACCTGGCGCCGCGGTGCGCTGGATGTTGGTCCATTTCTCTGCGAACAAGGTTCCGTATGTTGTCGTCGCTGCGAGCAGGGCTCTGATAGCGGCGAGCTCTTCTCAGTTGCTCGCGGAGGTCGTCGTCTGAGTCGCCACCTTCGAACCCTTGATATTGCCGCCTAGGGCTCCTTCCTCGGCTGCGAGATTTGCTCGCCTGAGGGCTAGGAGTGCGATAGGGGCGTCTCCTGGTGTCAGGACGTATTTCTTTCTCCAGTATTTCCAGTCTCCTTTTCAAGCGAGCATTCTCAGCCTCATACCTGCGAGAAGACTCCTTCTGCTCGTGGAGCCTTGCTTCGTATGCATCGATCAATCTGGATATCTGAGTGGACCTTGCTGGTCCTTGGCTTTCTTCTGAGGCTGGCCTTTCTAAGCGAGCCCCTTGATCTGAACGTTGGACTTCAGACCTAATCCTGCGAGGAGCGGGTGGCTCCTGAATATCTCCTGCTTGAGGAGCGTTGCTGCTGTGACCAGACATCTTAGATTCTTTCTCGGTGTGGGCTCTTCTCAAGGAAAGATAAACGTTTCCCACAGACGGCGCCAATTGTGGTGACAATTATTATGTAACACAAATAAATATGAAAGAGATGACAACCAAGAAAAGACAAATAGAAGGCCAATCACACAACAACGGGAGTACGTGATTCAGCAAAGAAGTGCCTACGTCCACGGTGGTTCAGTCGGTGTTATTTCTTTATATTCTGAAGAGTAAGTATAGAGAATACAACTTATCCTTTGCCCCGGACTTGGGGTTTAATTTATACATGTATGTGTTGGAGTAGTGGGGGTGATGGGTTCCTCTCTATTAGCCATCTCCTCTACATGGGATCGCGTTCCCCCATAACTTCCCTTCGTGGGATCGTGGGGTAAATGGATGAGCACCAGAAGTGATGGGCCTGGGCTTTGGGCCGCTGAGGAGGGGCTACTCGTCCAGGCCTTATGGTGCTAAAATCGGGGTACCCACACACACACACACACACATATATATATATATATATATATATATACCCTAAAACTTTGAATAGTAAAATTTTAAATTTGGTATTTTAATGTTATATGTATTTAATTCATGTTAATATTTAAATTTATTATTTAATTCCTGAAAAGGCCTTTTTTTCTTTTAAAGTTTTAATTATTACAACCATTTTCTATTTAACAAAAAAAGTTTATTTTTTTATAAAAAGATTTTTTTTTATAAAATATTAAAAAAGTCGGTACAAAGTTATATATAACATGTTTCATAAAAAAATTTATTATAAGACATTTTTGGATAACATTTTTTTTTAGTTTTACATGAAAAATATTATTTATATTTTTATAAATAAAAAACTATTTGTTGGAAAAATGAAATGAGTTTTTTACATATTACGGATGTACCCTAAACCTTTGAATACTAAAATTTTAGCTTTGCTATTTTAATTTAGGTATGTCATTAATGATTATATTATATATTGTATATAATTAGCTAATTAAGCGAATACAAGTTGAGGTAACTTGATATCTATTATATCTATTATATACTCTAAAATGCAATACAAAATAGTTAAGGCTCTCTTTGTTAAGGTATCCACATGGATCATTATCAACTCCACTGTCCACGTGGACAACATCCTATTGTTAAACCCATCGGGTGATAACATTGGTGAATGTATGAAGCTATTATTTTGTAACTTTACCTCAACACTTGTTTACACGAAATAGTTATGTTTGATCTGATCGTGCAGTCCCGATATCTTCCGTGCGTCAAGGATGCACACAAGAACACATACGTCATCCTTCCCAGTCAATTATTCCAAATATTTCTTAGGATTAGCAGTATTAGTTTATCTCCCTCCTTCTCCCATTTTTTATTAGCCTTTTGCCTCGAGAAATATTCATCCACCTTAAGATGCTTTGCCAGAGAGGACATAGCAATACTCATATTTTGGCTATTTTAATTGTTCAGAAAATATTTCCTGTGACATAAATTGTGATACAATTTGTTGAACAGATTTTTGTCCAGAGATTTAACATTGAAAACGAAAGTTTGAGCGTATATATTGCAAAATTAAGTTTGCAAATTCAACTTTGCACCCAAATAGTGCAAATTAAGTTTGCAGGGCCAACAATGATGATCAAAAGCGACTGTCCGTTGCTGAATTCCTCTAAGAAAATATCGACGTTTACAGTTTAGCAATTAATATGAATTTTATTTTCTTGGTCATTCCTGTTAGATATGCTCTAAGATTATTATTTTTATAATTTTTTTCAACTTTTAGGTAGTGTATAACCATGTGTTTTTCTAAATGATGCTTACTTGTTGCAGAGTTATCAGGTGGGTTATGCCATGGGGATACTGAGCAATGGTTTTTGTTTGTTCCGAGAAAATAGGTAGAAGCCCTAGGAAGGTCTGACTGCACATACCCACAAGAGCCAGATTTCAATTAAAGCCATTATATCTTCCTATGGCCCTTTGCGATATGTTTTAATTATTAAAAAAAAATTAAAACATATAGCACCTGTTTGGTTCGCAATTATAACTAGGTTTCCATTGTTTAAATACAAAAGCACAACATGTCTTTAAACACTGTGTTATAATCAAGTTTTTTAGAAAACGGGTTAAGGGTGTTTTATAACTTCTGTTTTTTTATTTTTCAACTCAGAATTATTCATTCTTAATATTTTAAAACATTTATACCTCAATATATAATATACATACATAATACGTTAATATGTGTGTAATTCTTATAAATATAAATATATATGTATATGTACACAAAATTACATATGAATACATATGTATTAAAAAAATATTCAAAAAAGATTATCAATTCATGTATGTATATAATTTTATAGTGAATTATACATGCAATATATATATATGTGTGTGTGTGTGTGTGTGTGTGTGTGTGTGTGTGTTTGTTTGTCAAATTTTCAAAAAACTGTATTGAAAGACAAGTTTACCAAACGCACACTAATAATTATAAACACAAAAAATTGAATTTTAAAAAATTTATTTAAAATTAGTGTTTGAATCTAGTTTTTTTAATACAGAACCAAACAAGCCCATAGTGTCTTGGCCCGGTGGTATAAAGTTGCCACTGGGACATTCTTGGGAGTAGATTGGGTTTGGTCCCCAGTTCGATCCCTGTCACTGTCAAAATAATGCTTGGCGAGTGGAAGCCATGTACCGCGAATAAGGATTAAACGAGATGCGCATAAGCTGGGCCGAAAACTTCGTGGCATGCTACCAAAAAAAATATGTTTTAATTATTTGCCTTCTTTCTGTGGGCATTGTTTTAATTTTGATTGTTGAGTAACTATTATTTTCAAAATTTGTATCTGCCAATGGTTGCCTATTGTAATGGGATCCTCGGATAAATATATCCTCAATTTAGTTATAAAGGATTTTGATCATCCCCCGTCTCCTTTTCTTATATAATAATTAGTGTTTTATGTTTTTGTTTTCTTGAAACAAAAGGCTAATAAAAAATGGGAGAAGGAGGGAGATAAACTAATACTGCTAATCCTATGAAATATTTGGAATAATTGACTGGGAAGGATGACGTATGTGTTCTTGTGTGCATCCTTGACGCACGAAAGATATCGGGACTGCACGATCAGATCAAACATAACTATTTCGTGTAAACAAGTGTTGAAGTAAAGTTACAAAATAATTGCTTCATACATTCACCAATGTTATCACCCGATGGGTTTAACAATAGGATGTTGTCCACGTGGACAGTGGAGTTGATAATGATCTATGTGGATACCTTAAGCAAAGAGAGCCTTAACTGTTTTGTATTGCATTTTATAGTATATGATAGATATAATAGATATCACGTTACCTCAACTTGTATTCGCTTAATTAGCTAATTATATACAATGTATAATATAATCATTAATGACATACCTAAATTAAAATAGAAAAGCTAAAATTTTAGTATTCAAAGGTTTAGGGTACATCCATAATATGTAAAAAACCCCATTTCATTTTTCAAACAAATAGCTTTTTATTTAAAAAAATATAAATAATATTTTTCAAAAAAATTAATAAAAATATTTTTCATATAAAACTAAAAAAAATGTTATCCAAAAATGTCTTATAATAGATTTTTTTATGAACATGTTTTATATAACTTTGTACCGACCTTTTAAATATTTTATAAAAAAAAATCTTTTTATAAAAAAAAACCTTTTTTGCTAAATAGAAAATGGTTGTAATAATTAAAACTTTAAAAGAAAAAAAAAAGAAAAAAAGGCCTTTTTCACGAATTAAAGAATAAAGTTAAATATTAACATGAATTAAATACATATAACATGAAAACAACAAATTTAAAATTTTACTATTCAAAGTTTTAGGGTATATATATAGTATTGATCTTGTGCATACCAGTATGTATTTTAAAAGTGCGGATCGGACATGGGTCACCTGACGGTGAGCCAAGAAGAGAGAGAGAGAGAGAGTGCCTATAATTTTTAGACTCACCGTCAGGTGACACATGTCCAGTAGACACTCTTAAAATACATACTAGTGTATATATATATGCTCTTGTGCATACCAGTATGTATTTTAAGAGTGCCGACCAGACATGTGTCACCTGACGGTGAGCCCAGAAGAGAGAGAGAGAGTGCCTATAATTTCTAGGCTCGCCGCCAGATAACACATGTCCGGTACGCACTTTTAAAATACATACTAGTATATATATATGCTCTTGTGCGAACTAGTCCATATTTTAAGAATGTGGGTCGGACATGTGTCACCTAACGGAGCCCCTAGAAATTATTGTCTAAATTATAGGCACACTCTCTTTCTTTTCTGGGATCACCGCCAGAAGAAATATGTTCGGTCCGAACTCTTAAAATGTGGACTGATAAGAGCAAAACTGGATATGTTTATATATATATAAGACATGAATTAATTATTAGCATCACATGGTATCCAAGTTATCCAAGTCATCTGCTTTGGATAAGAATTAATTATTAGCACCAATTTTTTCTACGGCCTTGACTCGTCAATAAGAAATGGAGTAATTTTTTTCTATTGTTTTTTTTGGGGTAATGAATGGCAATTTCCGTTCTCTTAGTGCGCACTTCAAATTAACTCTTTTAATTTGAAGCAGTTTTTATCAGAGATTTCTCTCTAACTTTTGACTCTGCACAGTATCAAATCGGCGACTTCTACAAAACAAACTCAAAACCTGACCAGTGTATTATTTTTCAATTATGGTTGGAAATTAATAAAAACACGAGATAAATATTTAAGAAAAATTTTAACTTTTTTATATTATTATTACAGAGCATCCATGCATAATGCATCAACACCATCTTCAATGTATGTTTGTATTTTTACATACTCAAAATGTTCAAATGTATTTTTGTTCCTAAAAAGTTGATTTGATTAGGACACATTCAGGGGCGAAGTCAGGAATTTATGTTAGCGGGGACCGCAATTCACCGGTGGTTCGGGGGCGGGAGCCCCCGAGGCGAATTTTTTTAGGGTTATTTATACTTTTATGCAATATTTTAGCACTAAAAATAAATTAATCATAAGCATTTTTTCCAACAATATCTTATATACTCACCATCAAAATATAATTGTTGCACCACATACAAAACACATGTTTTCACCATAACTAAGATCTAACATTATAAAGTAATTGTTGGAACATAATACAAAAATCTAGCAAATCACATGTTGAGATGTATCAGAATTGAACACGACGTTCTTTCAAATCGCGAAATCCATCTATGATTGATTTCGCATTAAACTGTGTCGCAATATCTTTTTCAATATAGATCATAAGAGAATTTGTAAGATAATCATTCTCCATCTTGTTCCGAAGCTCGGATTTGTGAGATAATCATTCTCCAACTTCAATTCTTGGAGATTTTAAAGTTCGTTGTTCAAGTGTTTCACGTACCGAAATTTGAACATTAGATTCGGGAGAAACCGGAGACTCGCCAACATTTTCACTTTCAACATGTTTTCTCTTGAAAAATGAATCAAGGGTCTTTGATTTGCTCATATTTCTACAACACAAAAATAAAACAATTAAAATTTTTCATTTTCCCTAAAAAAGTTAATTACCATATATTAATTGAACACTAGAATATCATATAAAAATTAACAATTACAATAAGCTTGGTTAACAATTAACAATAATAGTCAACAATTAAAATAAATTAAAATATTTTCATTAATAATACTCTAGCAATTAACAGTGGAGATTTAGCTTTCAACAAGCATTAACATATTCAAAATTAATTGAACACTCTAGCAATTAATAATACTTTAACAGTTAACATTTGGAGATACTCTAGTAGTTAACATTTGGAGATATACCTTTGAATAAATATTAAAATATGGAGATAACTTTGAATAAGCATTAAAATATGGAGATACTTTTGCTTTGAATAAGCATTAACATATTAAAAAATTAAAATTACTAACAATGGAATATACCTTTGCAATGGAGAAGTGGAGAAAGTCGGCTGCTGCACAAAGTGAGAAAGGATTGTTTTGTTTTTTGTTAACCTAACCTTTAGTTTAAAGATAAAATAAGGTTTGGGCTTGGACTTTTTTTATGTTGGGCTTAAAAATACAAACATATTATATCTAGGGTATTTTTTTTGAAAAGATTGGTAGGGGCCATGGCTCCCCACTGCCATGGCCCAGCTTCGCCACTGGACACATTGCAAATATAGCGACGACTCAGAAAAGTTAAAAAAATACAAAATAAAGTCATAAAATGACATTTTAAAAAGGGGTTTTGTAAATTTAGGACATATTGTAATATGTATTTTGAAAATAGGATAACAAACATTTTGTTTTCATTTTTAGTCCCTATTTTCGAATAAAGCCGCTGGCGCGGATCCAAATCCAACGTCAACCAATCATTGCATGTCATGTTAGCGAATAATTTAAAAATTGGGACTAAAAATGAAAACAAAATGTTGTTATCCTATATCCATAACCAATATTATTTTAAGTCCTAAAAATACATAATCTAAAAAGCGAAGACTCTAAAAAGTGGCAAAATACAAAATAAAGTCATAAAATAACATTTTAAAAATATGGTCTACTTTAGACATTGACAGTCGTCTCACGGCAATGTAGAGGAAAAGATGTATCATTCTAGTGGAAAGGACAAATTATTTACCGGAAATTTAGTTAAGGTGGGCCAATTAAAATTGTTGAGAAGATGAGAATTGTAAGGATTTTAAGATGATCCGGAAGTCAAGTCAGGAGGGTTAAACACAAACATTATGGATCATGTAAAAATATCTACAGCTATTGTTTGATTAATTAATAATGCAAAAAACATAGGAAACAAAAAAGGGAAGAATAAATTTAAAGATTTTATTCAATTGATTTTCGCATGTAAGTTTTGTACATTTTAAGCTGTAGTTCACACATTATTTGGAATTATTGTGAGTGTTTTTATCCGTAAATTATGAAAAATTAATGCTTTAAGCGTCATTTTGAAAATGTTGCGTAAAAAAAAATGTAGTGTATGCCATTTTGCATTAATTTAGCTATTTGAAAATGTCACGTAAAAATTGTGTAGTGTGCCATTTTGCATTAATTTAGTTCTTTGAAAATGTCACGTAAAAATTGTGTAATGTGTGTGTTGAGATATTAACTTTTGTGAGATACACGTAAATTATATTTTTCGTTGGTGGCTTGATGGAACAACAGTATGCAACGCATGTTTTTCCATGCCATTAAAGAATTTATTAAAAAGGGGGAAATAATGACATGAAAATTCTATTGATAATGCCCAATCAAAATGGCATATTTTGAAAAAAAAAATGACTTGACTCTAGATTTATAAATGTCAAAAATATCAACTGCCATTCCATAATAACTTTTGCTATAAATAGGATCACTCTTGCACCATCCTCCCATACATATCTTAGTCAAAATTAACAAACACTCATCATGGACAAAATGAAGTACTTGTGTGTATTGGTGTTTGTGTGCTTGAGCCTGCTGGTGGGTGGTGGCATTGCCCAAAGTGCCTCTAATGTAAGGGCAACCTACCATATCTACAATCCTCAGCAAATTAACTGGGACTATAACCGCGCTAGTGTTTATTGCGCAACTTGGGATGCTAGCAGGCCGCTAGAATGGCGACGTAGGTATGCTTGGACCGCCTTTTGTGGCCCCGTCGGACCTCGTGGCCGAGACTCTTGTGGGAGGTGCTTAAGGGTAAAATATATAACAACCTCTAAATTTTCTCTCTTGTTTGAGTATTTTTATGGTGGTACGATTTTTTGACGCAATTTGACTGATTATAAATCCATTTGATTCACAAATGCATTTATGGTGAAAAAAACAGTCACTGTAGAATTTTTTACTTTGGATAAATTACACGACTATGTATGTTTTTTTTTAAAAAGAACCTAATACTTTTCATGCACAAGAACAAGTTTTATCAACTTTTATTTTACATTTTGAGTGGTTTATAAAATATTTATAATTTCAAGTGGGTTTATCGCGATTTACCCTTTTTATATGTATACCAATTATATATATACCAAGTCTAATTTTTTTATGAAATTTGGTGGAGATATGGTGACAAAATCCTCTCTATCAAATGTTATTTATTTAACCTCATAAAGCAGGCGTGGGTAGGTCTATGTGGGAGGGAATGGTTAGAGAAAATGGAAGAGCAACAGTTTAACAACATATAATTTTAATATTGGTACTTTGCCCCCTTCTAAATTTGAATATAGAAAACTTGTCAAGGATTTTTTTGTATGAAGGGTGATTTAGTGTTTAATGTGTTTGTTCTTCAAGTTGTTATATAACTATAAATGTGAGATAATGTTATTGTAGTTCTTTAATATTTGTAATCATAACATGACCCTCTCACATTTAACTATAAATCTTAAATTGTGAAGTAATATACTAATTGCTTTTAATAGTATAGTAGTATATAACATTCCCACGTTGTTATATTTGGGTAAGTAGGAAATCACACCCTAAAACATCTTATAAGTAACAAAGTGCCCTGTAGCCATAAAAATGTGTTGGACCACACACAAACAATTCTACGTACTATGGAGACGATTCCGGATTCGATCGATTTTCGAATTGGGTCTGATTTGTTTTATGTTGTAACAGGGATCCGAACCGAAAAATCCTTTCGTTATAAGAACCAAAACCGAACCATTAGCCTAAAAACCTGAACTGGACTTAACCCAACCGGTTTGATTTGATTTATCAGATTTGCGGTTCCACTTTGCATCCCAACTATGGACTAACTACTATGGGGCTCATTTAGAAATTATTTTTATCATGTCCCCCCTTGTCCATTTTTGCGATATTACAAAATTAGTTTTTCCAAACTATAATTTATAATATAAGTATTAATTTATCAGCTAAATTTATGAATTGGTCCATATATGTAGGTAACTAATACAGCAACTGGAACCTCGGAAACGGTGAGAATTGTTGATCAATGTAGCAATGGAGGTCTAGATTTGGAGGAAGGCGTTTTCAGAAGACTTGACACAAATGGAGCTGGCATTGCTCGAGGAAGCCTTAATGTGAACTACCAATTTGTCAACTGCAATGATTAAGGGATGTTCGACTACTTACTATGAAAATCTACGAGATAAATAATGTTAAGCATTTGACAAAATGTTATAGAACAATAAAATGTAAGCTCAACTTGTTGAGATGCTTGTGAGATGGAGATCAAATAATAAAACTTATATAAATAAATGGATGATCTTCGAATATTAATCAAAATGTTTTACATTGCATGTTTATGATATGCCTCGTCCGATAACATATCATAATTTGTTTAATATTTGATAATTTTATGCTCATTTTTTGTGCCTCGTTATCATAATTCTTGTTTGTTTTTCTGACACAATTTGACAATTAAGAATCTGTAGTGCCGATATACTAGTTAGTTTGTAGAGAGTATAAGGGGTTTTATGTATTTATCACGATTTTCGTTCCAGTTTTATTCCTAAAAAGAAAGATTAGGGACCGTTTCCATAAAACATCATATGGCATTGGTGATGGAGTATTGGGGAAAAATAAACAATAGGACCATTTTTACAAATATATGTAGAATGTACTAAATCGTAACCACCAATAGTTTATAAGCCCTGATTCTAAAAAATTTGTTAGTATTATAATCGACATTTTCACACTTCATATGGTGACCTATATGTTTTCTTAAGACACATTTTATTTAGAAGATAAATCCCAAACTTATGAACATAGCATTCATCATCTATTTTAGAGATCGTTTTTTGCGTTCACCAATCCCGTTAGATTGAGATCGTTTTATTATTCTTACAAAATAATAAAGAAGATTTTTTCTATAAAAAACTATTTTTTTACAAGCCGCAATTTTTTTTTTTAAATGTTTCATAAAAAATACGTTTTATATTTATTGAAAAAACTTTTCAATAAAAAATATGAAAAAACTTGATAAAAACATTTTTGTATAAAAATCCATTTATGTTATTAATATTAATAATTTTTTATTTATAAAAATTATAAATAACAGTATTTAGCAAAAAAAAGTAATAAAAAATACTCTTTTATAAAATAGTAAAAAAATATTCTACAAAAACTTCTTACAAACTAAAAATTGAATTTTTAAAACAATACTTTTATAACTTTTTTATGACTTTTTTTTAATATTTCTGTAAATTAAATTTTTTTTATAAATAAAAAAATTAGTAAATAAAAAATGGTTGCAATAATTAAAACTTAAAAAAATAATAAAAGTAAATCGGGCACAATTTAAATAAAATGTTATTTATATTAACATGAATTAAATATATATACAACGTTACTATACATATTTATATAGATATATATTATAATTTTTAAAATTTTAAAATTATTTTTTTTTAATTTTCAAATAACGTACGTGTACTACCTATAAAACCCATTTGGTTGTGAGTTAGTAAATTTGAAATATGAAATATATATAAAAAAATCCAAAATTTGTTCATGAATTTACTTCATTTCCCGCAAGCATGGTTGAGTATTGCATGAGTCCAAACATCATTAAATGCAACAACCCGTATCTCGGTGATGGACAAACACACATCACCGTGGCATTTAAGAGATAGTCTGACGTTGATCTCTCCCATATACTACTCGATACGACATATGGTTTTATAGTGACATGAAGGCATTGATTAAGGAAAAAATGAGTTGAACCTCAATAGATTTTTTTATCACTAAAGATTAGCTGGAATTTTTCTTTGATTGAGGTGTAGATTCATCAATGAGAATGATCTTATAAAGTTGTTAATGAAGTGACTTTAAGTATATGGATAGATGACAACATATGGTAAAGTGTAGAGGAATATAAAACGGATATTTTAAAAAAAACTGAAAATAATAAAATAAATTATCACATAAGTAAATCCCATTTCTTAAAATTGGGATTGGGTGGAAACAAATGAGATTTTAAAGAGTCTAAAAAAAACCTAGCCCAAGCCCTTGCCCATACCCAAACGAGACCCCAACTCCACAACCCATCCCAACCCCAAAAACCATACTCATATTGATTAATTAGTGAATCGTTATATACAAATTTATATTTCTAGTTATTTTGTGATTTGCCTCCCATATATTTAGATGTATCAGACTTTTGCCATGACACCCTCCTGGGCTCTAAAAATGTCAACATATATATATATATATATATATATATATATATATACCTCTTTTTTAATGCGCACTTTGAGGATATTGTGATAAAAGTGGATAAACATACATCATTAGAACCGGTTGGTTGCACCGATATGTAAGTGGGATAAGTCGCAGATTTATATTATTAGTTTATTTGTAATTTTTTCTCAATAGTTTTTTGTAATACCTAGGCCCGTGTTTCGGCCGAATCGGATCAGAAAATGCCTCTTCAAAAAAATTATGGTTTTTTCGAAAATAAAATAATTATTCCGAAAGATTAAAAAAAATCCGAATTCGAAAAAATCCGAAAATCGGAAAAAAATCTAAAATTCACGAAATATAATTAAAATCCAGAAATTTCAAAGGTTCAAAATTTCAAAAAAATAAATTTTTGATTACTCGAAATTCTCATTTTAAAAACAACGAAAATGGTCTAACCCAACATGTAAATACATGAGGATTTGATCCATTTTTTTATTTGTATAGAATCATACTCTCATTTTATAGGCGATACTTTGGAGCATTCTCCCTCTCCCAACCGATATGGGACATGGAAAAATTTTAAAAAATCGAAAATAGAAAAATAATTCGAAAAAATCGAATCAGCATAGTTTCGAAAAAATCAAAAAATCGAAAATGAATTATTTCTGATTTCCGATCCGATTTTTTTTTTCGGAAATCTGAAAATCAAAAATCGGCAAACTAAAATTTTATTCCAAATTCGGAACAAATCAGATCGAAAATCGAAAAAATCAGAAGTTCGGGAAAAAAAAACACAACCCTAGTAATACCCTATGAAATCCGAGCATTTTACTACTTTCACCCAAGGGTCCATTTTCATTTTCCTTGGGGAAAAACGTCTCGAAAGTCATACATAGTGTCGGAAAAAGGGAAAATGAAATCTAATGTAAAAATAATGAAAAGTTTGGATGTTTTGCGTTTTATATACAAAAAATATTATACCCTAAAGTACAAATCTTCGTTTCTTATTTACAGTTGCAATTACTAATTGTATAGTGTGTTGTAATATATAACTAGTATGTAACCCGCGCGATACGCGAGTGCTCTAGTTAAAAATTATACAAAGCAATGTCTACTCTATTACTCGTGGAATGATGTTCTCCATTATATGTAATAAGATGTATAACCAAATGATTAAACAATCAAACCATTATTTTGAAAAAATAAAATATACATTAGCAGTGTGAAATAAGTCTACATACAATCAATTTTCATTTTGTTACGACCTCCATGCATAGTAAAATGAGTAGTTTCAACACTTAAAAACATTTTATATTGAATAAGTCATTTGGGCAAGTTATCCAAACCCCCATTAGACAGCAAAAACCCTAATTGCAAATCACATCGAGGTTGATCATATTTTAGCACACTGGTGCTGAAGCCAAGCATAAAACGGATTAGACACCAACTTGAATTTTTTTGACCTGAGCAGTGTAAGAATGTGGTTCCTCAATACTAACAAACTAAGAAATGATATCATTTCAAACTTACATTATGATTCACCATGTTGGCACCACCATTTCAAATGCGATACATGAGAACCATTTTCGAGGGACTTCAAGAACAGTCATTAACGTCTAAACTGATTGCTAAACAATTAAAATTATTTTAGCTCATTTCATGCATACTTTTTAATAAATAAACTTGGACCAAAGTGCAATGAGGTTACAGGGAAACAAACACACCATTTGATCTGGATGAGGGTATCAAGGGAGTTGAAATAAGCATGAATGAGTGAGAAACTAACTCTATAACAATTAAAACCATTTTAGCTCTGTCCAATTGATTATCTTTAAAAACAATTAAGAAATAAATAAATAAGACATGACAAAGTTACGATAATAGAGCTGGGAAGCAACCATATCATTTGATCCAAACGAGTATATGAAGTGGGTTGAAATAAGCAAGGATTGGCGGATCACGTTCGTATAATATAAACTTTCAGTCCTTTCACATCATACTATCAAATCCGATTAAATTATTAGAAGCAATCAAGAGGTCGGATATGTGGACCATTTATAAATTTGAGATTAAGAGTGTGCTACCATTGTAACAAAGTGTTGAAGTAAAGTTATATATAATTTACTATTGTAACAAAGAAATACATGAACAACAAATATAAAAGAATTGTTCGAGTAGTTATGCTTACTTTTTACGAGTGACTTACTGTAGGTTTATACTGTTAATGGGTCATATTGCAATTTGTCATCCCTGCACCATATATAAGTTGGAGATAGTTTTATAGACTTCATCGTATGCAACGTTTGGAGGGGATAAGGGATATGTAAGGTTTGCTTTGGAACAGACGTTTGGAGGGGATAAGGAATACGTAAGTTCTAAGGGAGATGTAGCGGCTGATGCAAGGAAGTGTACTAAATAAAAGTTAAATGAAATTCATATATTTAACTTTGTAGGGCCTGAATTCACTATACGAACTGCCCGTTGAAAATTTTGTATCATGAATGTGAATTTATACCTCTAATCTATCATATTAGAGGTATATAATAGGTTTTTTAGAAAAACTTTAAAAGAAATATGAGAAGTATGTGCACTTGTGGAATAGAAAGTGTAGTAGATTGGATGGGCAGTTCTTCTCCAATAGCTTGGTACTCATTCATTTTCAGTTTTTGTTCCATAAGGAGCTTTGCCTTTGTAAAATATCATTATTTTCTTCACTCCAATCACTTTATTATTTGAATAAACATAAGCAGGTGACCCTATCGTCTTCTAATAACCCAAACATGTTGTTAGGGTCGGTCTCCATCCTAGGGCTTCTCTTCTTTTTTTTCACCAAAACAGAAAACACTAATTATTATATAAGAAATGGAGAAGGGGGATGATCAAAATACCTTATAACTAAATTGGAAACTAAGGAGGAGCCCATTACAATTGGCAACCATTGGTAGATACAAATATTGAAAATAATAGTTACTCAACAGTCAAAATTAAAACAATGCCCGCAAAAAGAAGGCAAATAATTAAAACATAATTTTTATGGTAGCATGCCACGAAGTTTTCGACCCATCTCATGCGCATCTCGTTTAATCCTCATTCGCGGTATGTGGCTTACGCAGGCCAATCATTATTTTGACAGTAACACGGATCGAACTGGGGACCAAACTCAATCTACCGCCAAGAATGTCCCAGTGGCAACCTTAAACCATTGGGTCAAGACGCTATGGTGTTGTTAGGTTCTGTATTAAAAAAAACTTGATTCAAACACTATTTTTAAATACAGTTTTAAAATTCAGTTTTTTGTTTATATAATTATTAGTGTGCATTTGGTAAACTTATCTTCCAATACAGCTTTTTGAAAATTTGACAAACACACACACACACACACACATATATATATATATATATATATATATATATATATATATAATTCACTATAAAATTATATACATACATGAATTGATAATATTTTTTGAAAATATTTTTTAATACATATGTATGCATATGTAATTTTGTGTACATATACATATATATTTATATTTATAAGAATTACACCCATATTAATGTATTATGTATGTGTACTATATATTGAGGTATAAATGCTTTAAAATATTAAGAATGAATAATTCTGAGTTGAAAAATAAAAAAACAGAAGTTATAAAACACATTTAACCCGTTTTCTGAAAATTTTGATTATAATACAGTGTTTGAAAACATGTTGTGCTTTTGTATTTAAACAATGGAAACATAGTTATAATTGCAAACCAAACAGGCGCTATATGTTTTAATTTTTTTTTAATAATTAAAACATATCGCAAAGGGCCATAGGAAGATATAATGGCTTTAATTGAAATCTGGCTATTGTGGGTATGTGCAGTCAGACCTTCCTAGGGCTTCTCCCGATTTTCTCGAAACAAAGAAAAACCATTGCCCAGTATCCCCATGGCATAACTCACTTGATAACTCTGCAACAAGTAAGCATCATGGAGAAAAACACATGGTTATACACTACCTAAACGTTAAATTTTTTTTACAAAAATAATAATCTTAGAGCATATCTAACAGGAATGACCTAGAAAATAAAATTCATATTAATTGCTAAACTGTAAACTTCGATATTTTCTTAGAGGAATTCAGCAACGGACAGTCGCTTTTGATCATCATTGTTGGCCCTGCAAACTTAATTTGCACTATTTGGGTGCAAAGTTGAATTTGCAAACTTAATTTTGCAATATATATGCTCAACACTCGTTTTCAATGTTAAATCTCTGGACAAAAATCAGTTCAACAAATTGTATCACAAGTTATGTCACACAAAATATTTTCTTAACAATTAAAATAGGCAAAATTTGAGTCTTACTATGTCCTCTCTGGCAAAGCATCTCAAGGTGGATGAATATTTCTTGAGGCAAAAGGCTAATAAAAAAATGGGAGAAGGAGGGAGATAAACTAATACTGCTAATCCTAAGAAATATTTGGAATAATTGACCGGAAAGGATGACGTATGTGTTCTTGTGTGCATCCTTGACGCACGGAAGATATCGGGACTGCACGATCATATCAAACATAACTATTTCATGTAAACAAGTGTTGAAGTAAAGTTACGAAATAATTTCTTCATACATTCACCAATGTTATCACCGGATGGGTTTAACAGTAGGATGTTGTCCATGTGGACATTGGATTTGATAATGATCCATGTGGATACCTTAAACAAAGAGAGCCTTAACTATTTTGTATTGCATTTTAGACTATATAATAGATATCACGTTACCTCAACTTGTATTCGCTTAATTGGCTAATTATATACAATATATAATATAATCATTAATGACATACCTAAATTAAAATAGCAAAGCTAAAATTTTAGTATTGACAGGTTTAGGGTACATCCATAATATGTAAAAAACCCATTTCATTTCTCAAACAAATAGCTTTTTATTTATAAAAATATAAATAGTATTTTTCAAAAAAATTAATAAAAATATTTTTCATATAAGACTAAAAAAAATGTTATCCAAAAATGTCTTATAATAGATTTTTTTATGAAACATGTTTTATATAACTTTGTACCGACTTTTTTAATATTTAAAAAAAAAAATTATAAAAAAAGACTTTTTTGTTAAATAGAAAATGGTTGTAATAATTAAAACTTTAAAAGAACTAAAAGAAAAAAAAAGGCCTTTTCACGATTTAAATAATAATGTTAAATATGAACATGAATTAAATACATATAACATTAAAACAACAAGTTTAAAATTTTACTATTCAAAGCTTTAGGGTATATATATATATATATATATATATATATATATATATATATATATATAATAATAATACTCTTGTGCGGACTAGTCTGCATTTTAAGAATGCGGAACGGACATGTGTCACCTAACAGTAAGCCTAGAAATTATCGCCTAAATGATAGGCACACTCTCTCTCTCTTTCGGGATCACCGCCAGGTGACACATGTCCGGTCCGCATTCTTAAAATGTGGACTGGTCCGCACAAGAGCAGGACTGTATATATATATTATCCTGAAAAATCAGATCGGCATAGTTTCGAAAAAATTGAAAAATCGGAAATTCAGATTTATTTCTGATTTCCGATTCGATTTTTTTCGAAAAATCGGAAATCTGAAAATCAAAAATCGGCAAACGAAAATTTTATTCCAAATTCGGAACAAATCAGATTGAAAATTGAAAAAATCAGAAGTTCGGAAAAAATAAAAACACAACCCTAGTAATACCCTATGAAATCCAAGCTTTTTACTACTTGCACCCAAGGGTTCATTTTCATTTTCCTTGGGGAAAATTTCTCGAAAATCATACAAAGTGTTGGAAAAAGGGAAAAGGAAATCTAATGTAAAAATAATGAAAAGTTTGAACGTTTTGCGTTTTATAAACAAAAAATATTATACCCTAAAGTATAAAATCTCCGTTTCTTATTTACAGTTACAATTACTAATTGTATAGTGTGTTGTAATATATAACCAGTATGTAACCCGTGCAATACGCGAGCGCTCTAGTTAAAAATTATACAGAGCAATGTCTACTCTATTAAGCGTGGAATGATGTTCTCCATTATATTTAATAAGAAGTATAACTAAATGATTAAACAATCGAACCATCACTTTGAAAAAATAAAATATACATCAGCATTGTGAAATAAGTCTACATACAATAAATTTTCATTTTGTCACGACCACTATGCATAGTAAAATGAGTAGTTTCAAGACTTAAAAACATTATATATTGAATAAAATATACATTAAAGTGTTTCATTCAACTAAGCCTTTAATATTGGGTATCATAATGGCCTCATTATGTCCTTTTGAATAAGGACTATTTCTGTCAACAATAATTCATAATCATATGCATGCATTCACAAAATACAGAAATAATTGAAATCAGAAACACTTTAATTGAATTCAAGTAATAGTGTCAAACAACTAAGCCAAATAGCAATCATAATTTTACTAATCGAGACTCATCTCTTTGACACGTTCCATAAGGTCTTTGGAGATAGTCCTTTCGTAAGAGGATCTGTTATGTTATCACTCTTACTAATGTGATCAATTGGCACTCTTTGTTTCTGAATTTCTTCTTTCACAGATATGTATTTCATTCAACGTGCTTAGTTAATTTAGGAATACCTAACATTTCTTTATAAAGAAGATTGCAGTGACATTATCATAATATTTCAGCGGCTTGATAATAGTGTCGACAACTCCAAGTCCTGAAATGAAGTCACGCTGCCAAAATACATAAGTTGTAGCATCAAGCATGCTACAAACTCAGCTTTCACAATAGTAAATGGATGAATTGTGTTTCACTCCTTCATTATATTAGTTGATAAACCAAAACAAATATTCTTAAGCAAGAGTGAACTTCATACCATCCGTACAAATAGTAAATCTGAGTCACAATAATTGTTTATATATAAATGAACACATACATCATAAATATGAGCATATAGTCCTTTAAGTATCTCATTACTTCATACACAACTTTTAAACCCATAAGATTATTTTGATTCTCTACTTTCTAAATATGTGCTTGAATATAGAGAAAATATATATACTTACTCTCACGGATCTTATGGTGTATACAAATATACAACGATTAAAAAAAATAATGATATTATTTCTTAAAATACGTCATGTGGAAAACTTATGTTTATAGAATGATCTCCTAAACATATACGCATGGTTTATAAGACTTCAAAAAGTAATTTTCACATCCACTGCATGTAACTCTCATTCATAATGAGCTACTAATGTCATAGGAATTCCATGTCCTTACATATAATTGAGAAGGTTCATTTATAACCTTTTCTTCATTAATAGTGAAATATTTTACTACAATTTAGCTTTATCTCGTTTAACTATCGTTAGTGTCGCGTTTGGTCTTGATGACCCCCTTATACCCGACTTTAGTGCATCAATTATGTAATTCAATGAGATTTCAACCTTAGTTGTAGTCCATTAGTTTCACTTCTTATGATTTTTGAAAATAAAACCATGTCATTATTTATCCCTACGCCAAATTCATGTTCATACAGATACACCACATAATCATCGAGGATAGTAGACCTTTTAGGATCTTCTTAATATTATTCCTTATGATTTTATCTACATTTCTCTCACGGTGACAATACTATCATTTAGTGGTTGATCATTTATTTGTTCTTTATTGTTTAGACAATCTAACAACTAAAAGAACAAGGATTCAAGAAGGTTGTCGCTAATGGGATAAGTACCCTACCTTCCTTTATAACCATATTTCATGATTTTCTACTACCACTAATTTCACCTTTCATAATGAATTTGACTTTAATGCAATAAATACGTGTCAATGACAATTATATGATCTATGTAGGTCCACTTTAAGGGAAGTTTCTCATAATCTCCCACTTGGGCCACATAGGTCATTCTTATATTAGACATAGTAATACCTTAAGAGCACAACTCGACTATCAAAATTTGTAAGAGACATTATGAAAAAGAGTCTAGATTTAATTTGGCACAAGATTTAAAGAGTTTCATCAATAACGCTACGATTATGATGCAGGATCAAACAAATCTTTAAAGAATTATGTCCAAACTTTATTTTGTACAAAACATCAAAAGGAATATCATAACCCTTGAAAAAAATATACATCAAAAGATTCTTTAGAACATATCCCTCACGATCAAGTCTAGACAAACATTTTCCAAAAAAAATTGAGGGTTTATGAAAACAAATGGCGATTTGATTCCCCAAGAACAAAAGAAAAGAATCTTATTAGCATTTATAGTTTGTTTTGTAAGAAATCCTTGCATCAAAAGTAAATACATTCTATAACACAGTAAGTATAACTTGCAAACTCTACTGAGATGAAAAACTCGTTTCAAATCATAAAAGATACATATTATCTTTATCATTATTAGTCCGAGTGTGCAATATGTAAACAAACTTAATTTGTTTAACCAAATTAAATATGAAATTTTTAGGGAAACAAAATGGGATACAATAATATGTGATAAGATAATGAGATAAATTGCTCACTTCATTAATGATTTGATTTAACAACACGCACATCGATTACATGATAATAACTTGAGTGCATAATCGTGAGTTTTCTTCAGTAGTAACCGTAAAATATCGATTATATGATGCTTGTAGATTACTTTATTGGGTATAATGTTATTTCAATATATTGTACACAATATTTGTGCACAACTTATTTTCACATACTATAATAATGTATGTGATCTATGATGTTCATTCAATCACTCAAAATTGATTCCCTGTAAGGAATAACCTTGCTTGAAGAAATAAACTCAATATACCCCATTAATATCTTTACAATTATAAGCATCATGAGTTACTACTACCATCATCTTTACATTTAATATTCGTTGTCATTCTAGTTGGGTCACTGTGTAGTGACTATCAAACATTTCATAATATGAATATTACATTATGTAAAGACTTACATACACAAGTCAATAAATTTTTCACTTATTTTCATTAAATATCGCATTATCAATAAACTAAATTATTTATGTTAATGGTTTTCATAAACTTAATTGGTGATATGATAGTGAAAGAAACTATGTCATCTGCGTTTGCTGACCATTATTACCTTTCCAAAATATATATCACCACTAACATTTTGTTCAATTATTGCAATCAAAATAAATGAATAAACAATAATATATATGCAACATTATAAAGTATCATCATCCTAGCATTCAATATCATACATGGACCCGTAGGCAACCAAAATATTCATGATATTAATGCATTAGTCCAATATTTATATCTTCTAGAATGGAGAACTTTAATGAACACCAAACCTTATATTATATAAATATTAGAGATACGCATACATGTTCAAAATACCCGTAATACATGAATAATTATATTATTGTCTATTCCCTAACATGAAATTCACGAAAAATTATACATAATGTGAAAATCAAATAGACAAAGAGTTTACATGAGATATTACACAAATAATAGTAAATGGAAGACACAAATCATTTACTTTCTCTTTATCACTTATGTATGAGTAACAAATCAGAAATATTGACCTAAATCATTCATGGTCATACTAATGCACAATACGATTATAATCACAATTATCATACTAGTGGCATATGTAAATATGACTTTTTAACATTAATGCCAATTATTTAACATTTACAAAAATTCCAATGTTTATTTGATTCAAATTTCAGCATGTGTTGCGCTTCAATTTAACCTTATAATAAACATTAGGATAATCTGAAATGACTACAAGTATAGTATCTTCACATGTAATCTTAGCCTATATTTGGCATTTGATTAAACTAAATGAATACCTACTTATGAGTCCCAAAATTTAAAAGTCATGCATTCGAATATTCATGTATGCAACAAATAAATCTAGTATCCGAACATATGAATTGTAGCATGTGTTTGGCATTTAATTTAACTTAATAAGAGTACTAGCCTCAGAATAAACAATAATTCTGATTTTCAACTAGATGAATCATTGGCTCGTGTTTGGCATGAGACTCATTAAAACACGAATATCATAATATTCAACAACATGAATCATTGGCCTGTGTTTGGCATGAGACTCATTAAAACACGAATATCATAATATTCAACAATATGAATCATTAGCCTATATTTGGCATGAGACTCATTAAAACACGAATATCATAATATTCAACAATATGAATCATTGGCCTGTGTTTGGCACGAGACTCGTCAAAATATGAATATTAACAATAACGCAAGTCGAATATCCTACACAATGAAATATGTTGGCCTGTGTTTCGCACGAATATTCAACTAAAAAGGATCATTAGAGCAAGGTTTTAGCATAGTTCTAGATAAAACATACATGAAATATGGAAAAACTTAAATTTTTCCCAAAAAAAAATGAGTTAGCATCATGGAACTGTCGGAAATTACTCCAGAATCTCAAATATTCGACGGAATTCAAAAATATTTTTTTCTAGAAGTCAGAAACATTATTTATGCAAAATCAATGCCCCCAAAAATATTATACTCAAAACTTAATGTATAATTAATGGTCCAAATATAGATGCATACATAATAATCAAATATTTACAATTATAAATTAAGACACTTTCATGTCTTCCCCGTCCAACACCATATAAATATTATTGTCTAAATATCAATTCATAATTACATTAGGACCTTTGGGCTACTAAATATAGATTGTGCACAATAACCTAATAGATCGAAATGTTATTGTTAAACACACAATCATACATCTAATATTCAAAATTTTATATTGAACTCTTTCATCAATACCAAATACTACGTAATATGAATATTAGAACAACCATGAACATAAAAAAACAGCCCCCGTGGTGAAACAAATACATAATGTTCGGAAAAAATCGTAATTTTTGCCAAAAATAGAAAATTTGAGTTAGCACAATTGGGATGTAGATAATTACTCTAGGATCTCAAAACAATTTTCGGAATTCAAAAATCAATTTTCTGGAGTGAGATATTGACGTCAACATTATTACCAAAAACGACAAAAATGCAATTTTAAGGGTCTTAACGACGTCAAAACGCAAAAGTAAGGCGGTGCCCATTAAAAATAATGGGTTTTATTTATTTTGACGTTTTCAGTCGAGCATGTCAGTTTCGTAAAATTCCCAGCGAGTTTTGACCTTTTATTCTCACCAGTGAGTATTGGCGACAGAAGAAAAACGTCACAAAAAATCTCAGACACACTTTAAGAGCAGATTTAATGATAGAAATAAGACGTCGTAGAAGGTCTCAGGCACAAAAGCAATTTAATGACACAAATAAAAATATCCCAGAAAGTCTCAGGCACATATTTCATTATAGACGAACATCAATAAGGAAAATCATGAGATCTTAAACTTTAGCTCTGATACCACATATAAAATCATTCTTAAGAAAACCCTAATATTAATCACGAACACATTAATATAATTAAACTTTAGCATACAGTTGTTCTTAATAAAATGATCTTGGATCTTCATGTTTTCACAAAATACGTCTAAAAGATAGAAAATAAGACTTACCTTGATCAAGGATCAATCTTGATTAATTGCTCCATCAATCTACCTTCTTGAAAAAAATACACTCTAATGGAATCTCGGAGTTTCTATCCTACCTCAGAATAGTGTGTTATGAGATAACCCTAGATGGTGTAGGGCTCCCCTATTTATAAGGGGAAGAGGGCCGGAATCCTAGTCAAGGTGGGACTCTTTTTCAAGTCTCCCACTAATGGCACTAACCATCATGTGACTAATGGATAAGATTGACCCAATCTTCTAATATTCGTATTTATCACATTCCTAATTAATTATCTGATATTTATCAAGACCACATAATTGGAAAATTCATAAATTCGGAATTTAATATAATTGAAATTAAATAATTAATTTCGACACTGAATATTAATTTCCAACAGTCTCATACTGTACATAGAGTTTTTTTTTTAAACGTCAGCAATGTTCCTCTATGAATTGTCCCCATTGGAATGACTTCAAAAGAAATATGAGAAGTATGTGCACTTGTGGAATGGAAAGGGTAGATTGGATGGGCAGTTCTTCTCCAATAGCTTGGTACTCATTCATTTTCAGTTTTTGTTCCATAAGGAGCTTTGCCTTTGTAAAATATCTTTGTTTTCTTCACTCCAATCACTTTATTATTTGAATAAAATTAAGCAGGTGACCCTCTCATCTTCTAATAACCCAAACATGTTGTTAGGGTCGGTCTCCATCCTAGGGCTTCTCTTCTTTTTTTTTTCACCAAAACATAAAACACTAATTATTATATAAGAAATGGAGAAGGGGATGATCAAAATCCCTTATAACTAAATTGAGGATATATTTATCCGAGGAGCCCATTACAATAGGCAACCATTGGCAGATACAAATATTGAAAATAATAGTTACTCAACAATCAAAATTAAAACAATGCCCACAAAAAGAAGGCAAATAATTGAAATATATTTTTTTTGGTAGCATGCCATGAAGTTTTCGGCCCAGCTTATGCGCATTTCGTTTAATCCACATTCGCGGTACGTGGATTCTGCTGGCCAAGCATTATTTTGACAATGACAGGGATCCAACTGTAATACCCCATAATTTTATTGATTTTTAATTAAAGGATTAATTGAATTAAATGAGAATTAATTGGGAATTAATCCGGATATAAATACTAGCGAGATGTAAGTTGGTATTTGATTATGATGTTAAAATTGAATATTTATGAGTATATATGGTAATATATGAGTATTGAAAATATTAAAATTGTCGCGAGGCAGAAAAACGACAATTTGGGAAATTTAGTTGGGACGCGCGTGTCAGTCGCGTCAGGAATGAATTTATTTAAATTAAAAAGTAAATTATATTTTAGTCAACCGAATGATCATTTTGAGTGCGCCAACGCGTCCGGAAGGGTCGAAATAGTCAGAAAATACTAGCCGGGGGTTTAGTTTGGGTCCTGGGGCACTTTTAGGCCAAACCGGCAACCTAGAAGGGTATTTTGGTAATTTTAAAAATTGAGAAATTAAAACCCACTAATTTTAGAGGTTAATTATATAATATTTGGGATACCACTAAGGCCATTACCAGCAAAAGATAAGAGAGTGGGCTACGGGAGTTTTGAGAGAAGTTGGAGAGAGGTAACAAGAGCCAAACCAAAGCCATCACCCATCACCACCATTCTGGAAGGATTTGTGACAGAAAGAGGGGAAATTCAGCCTAGAATCAACGACAACAAATATGAAGAACAACCCTAAGGCAAGTGATTTGATATTGTTATTTGCAAAGAATATTTCCTCCATGTTTAGTGTAGGAACCTTATATGCTGAGAATATTTTTGACGAAAACCCAATGGATCCTTGTAGAAAATTCTTAACCTCGGGTAGGAATTGCATGTAGAATGGTTATGGACGAATTTGGTATCCTAAGACTTAACTTTGATGATTTTAAAATGCATTTATGATGAGTAATTAGGCACAATAAAATTCTGGGTTCATGTTCATAGGGTTTGGGGTAAAATTTGGGTATTAATGATAATTACATGTTGATTAGGAGGATTTGACCCCAAAAATATGTTAAGAAACGACCTAAGAGGATTTAGAGAAGTTTAATAACATTAAAATGCTATTGGGATGATCTTAGAGAGGAGAAAAATGAAGAAAAACGAATTGGAAAATTTCTGGGCGTGTTCTGCCATCTCGTTAGAAGATCTGCCCAGGTCGTTCGAACGACCTCGTTCGAACGAGCTTCTAACGAGATGACAGTATCCCTTCTAACGATATACTGTTGATTTGAAATATAAATGAACTGTCATGTATAAATGTAAGTGTGAATAATAGCAACATTTTAGTAGAGCTAAAAATGGAAAATATCTAGTGATTAGTATTGCAAATTCTGAGAACTAGGAAGAAAAGTAGAACTCTCTGTTTAAAACAGGATGTCGGGAATTGAATAGTGAATTGTATAGTAATATTAGATTGTGTATTGGACTAGTTTGATAGTAGAATAACTAGAACGGGTACGGGTACGATAGGTGTGCACAATTAGTTGAGAGGTGAGAAACTCATGTGAGTGCACGCACTATCATGTATTTTATATTCACTGTTTAATGATATTAAACACTTGCTGCATTTTAAACTATTTTAACAATCGGGCTATGACCCGTTTTCTTTCAAATCTATTTTTTTTTTGTAAAAAACCTTTTAGGTGCCCAGCCACAAGGACACCAAGCATAGGAGTTCCATTCCGATGACGTGTTGTAGCTGCTGTGGAAGTTACAGGACCTCGATAGTAGACGCCTCCACTTTCTATCTTAACTCTATTTCAGATTTACTCATCTGTAGGGCATGTCGCCCCTTTTCTTTTAGAGACATCTTACTTACTCATCTTTATTTCAGATTTTGGGTTGTAATTCTTTAGTGATTCAGACTTTGTATTCAGTACTTCGAATTATTATCGAGGAGTGTTCCTCCAGATTCATTATTCCTTTATCATTGTAATGTGACTGTAATGTGGTTGTGATATCATTATTCCATAATTTAATACTTGTTTCATGTTTATCAGATTTAATTAAAATTGACAACTCACTTTTTAAATATTAGGTGGCTAGTAATGGTTAAAACATTTTCGACAGTGATGCTATGAACTGAACACCCTTGACATTTTGAATTAATTTGAATAAAGGAGTAGCTACTTGGTATTTAATTAGTCGGGGTGTAACAAGTGGTATCAGAGCATCAGGTTCTAATGTCCTTAGGATCTGTACGGCTTGTTATGTTTTCGTGTAGCTTTCTTTGATATAGAGCCCTATATTTTAGGATTGTTGTACTCTATTGTGTATGTTTCGCTCTTCAGCTATTTTGGGATAATAACTGCAAACTTATAAGACTTTACTCTCATTTCAGATTCCTCCACGACGAGCACAACGAGTTCCTAGGGATGCTCAGCCCAAGCCACAGCCTGCACTAGTCCAGGGCTCCTTGAATGCCGCAGAGGTTGCCGCTATTGTAGCCCAAGCGGTAAATGCCGCCTTCGCAGTTGTGCAGCAGGCACCGGTAGCAGCTCCAGTTCAAGCTCATGCATTCTCGTATACTTGGGAACGTGTTCGTGATGCTTTTCAGAAAGCACACCCTCCGGAGTTTGCAGGTAGCTCCGATGTTGTTATGTCCAGCCAGTAGAAGAAGGACATTCAAAGACATTTGAGGATGTATGAGTGCACGGAGGTACAGAAACAGATACTGGCTACTTTTAAGCTAGTAGGATCAGCGTTGCAGTGGTGGGAGTCCATTAACACCCCGGAGGAGAGAGATGTCCTTTCTATATAGGAGTTTTGGGTGCGAATCGACCGCAAATATTTTCCATCATCTGTTCACACCGAAATGAGGAGGAAGTTAATGAACCTTAAGCAAGAGGGGAAGATCGTGGCCGAGTATGAGGCCAAATTCACTAATATCTTGAACATCGTTCCCGATGAGATTACAACCGAGGAGAAAAAAATTCAAAAATTCATGGATGGGTTGACTGGGAGGATCCGTCAGCACTTGTTGGGTAACCTCTTGTTGGGCACTTATTTTGATGTGGTTAACGCAGCACTGCTTCACTGCCAGGACCACCACTTTCACCTGTCAGAGAGTAAGAAATCAGGAGAGTCCATCCATAAGGGTAGGACAGGGGGAAATGGTGCCAGTGGGTCACAATCTGCTCAAGGTCAGCATAGGTAGGGAGATTAGGGTTCCCAACAGGGGGATTTTAAGAGGTTTAGATCTGAAGGTTTCAGAAATGGTCAGGGAGGTTTTCGTCAGAGCCAGCAGGGTCAGCACGACCAATAGCAGCAATTTCATCAAGGCCAGCACGGTTAGGGGAGGAATGGTAATGGTCACCAGGGTCATGGGCAGCAGGGGCAGAGAGGGGGAATTTTCCGGGAAAATGTTTCACTTGTGGCAAGATTGGCCACAAGCGTCAGGAGTGTCCTGATAGGGGCAGGGCCCCACAGCAGCAGCAACAGGGTGCTCGACATGAGCCCCAGAGACCTATGTTTCCCGCCGCCCTCCCAGCACCACCACAGATGCCAGCTTTGCCACCCATCCCAACAGTCCCAGTCCAGCAGGGACACCTTCAGTACGGGCGAGTTTATCAACTCCAGCATGCCGCAGTCTCACAGGATCCACCTGCTATTGGGGGTATGTTCTCTATTCAGGGGACTATGGGGCGTATTTTATTTGATACGGGGGCCACACACTGTTTCATTGTCATGAAATTTGCACGCACTTTGGGGTTGTTAGACACTGCAGAGAGCACGATTACTTGCGTAGATTCACCGTTGAGTAGGGGTTCCATGATTTCCCTTATTTGTAGAGGTGTGGGTATAGAGATCGGGAGATTTAGTTTACCCGCCGATATGTTAGTATTAGAGATGACTGAGTACGATGCGATTGTTGGTATGGATTGGCTAGTTGCGTAGCGAGCCATGATTGATTGTTTCAGTAGGAGTATTATTTCTGCCATTCTCGGGCAGGAGATGTTTTTAGTGGCGATGCCTCACCCTGAGGGAGGATCGTCCACTCACTTGTACTATATAGAGGAGGAGACCTCTATAGAAGTGGTATTACCACTCGATTCGATTCCAGTTGTTAGGGAGTTTGCTGATGTATTTCAGGATATACCTGGATTACCTCCTAGTAGGGAGATAGATTTTGTTATCGATTTAACGCCGGGCACTCAGCCAATTGCCCGCGCACCTTACCATATGGCTCCAGCGAAGATGAGGGAGCTAAGAGATCAGATAGAGCAGTGGTTGGGTCAGGGGTTTATCCGAAGGAGTACTTCATCGTGGGGTGCCCCTGTGTTGTTCGTAAAGAAGAGGGATGGATCTTTGAGGTTGTGTGTAGATTATGGGGAGTTGAATAAAATCACGATACGGAATAAGTATCTGTTGCCCCGAATCGATGACTTATTCGACCAGTTGAGAGGAGCTTGCTTCTTCTCAAAGATCGATTTGCGATCGGGATACCATCGGTTGTGTATCAGGGAACAGGACGTCTCGAAGACTGATTTCTTGACGAGATATGGTTCCTACGAGTTTCGTGTTATGCCTTTTGGCTTGACTAACGCTCCAGCCGTGTTTATGGACTTAATGAATAGGGTATTCAGAGAGTTCCTAGACCAGTTCGTCATTGTCTTTATTGATGACATTCTGGTTTACTCCCAGACAGAAGAGGAGCACGCTGAACATTTGAGGTAGGTTTTGCAGACGCTGCGTTAGAACGAGCTTTATGCAAAGTACGAAAAATGTGGGTTTTGGCTAAAGGAGGTTCAGTTTTTGGGGCATATCATTTCAGACCGGGGGATATATTTTGATCCGGGGAAGGTATCCGCGGTGATGGAGTGGGGACATCCCACGACATCGACTGAGATCCGTAGTTTCTTGGGCCTAGCAGGATACTACATGAGGTTTATTCGGGGTTTCTCAAAGATAGCGGGTCCTTTGACACATTTGACTCGCAAAGGTGTGCCATTCATCTGGAGCGATGCCTGTCAGTTGGCATTTGATGAGTTGAAAGACAAGTTGACCTCAGCGCCTGTGTTAGCATTGCCCAGACCCGGAGTTGAGTATCTAGTCTACACCGATGCGTCCTTACAAGGACTGGGAGGTGTGCTGCAACAGGAGAGTCAGGCTATAACTTATGCATCCCGTAAGCTTAAGCCTGACGAGAAGAATTACCCCACCCATGACTTGGAGTTAGCGAAAGTCGTATTCGCTCTTCGGATTTGGAGACACTATCTCCTGGGGAAGAAATTTCGGTTATTCACAGACCACAAGTCTCTACAATACCTCTTCACGCAGAAGGAACTGAATATGCGTCAACGTCGGTGGCTAGAGTTTGTGAAGGATTATCAGTTTGATATCCAATATCACCCAGGGAAGGCTAACGTGGTAGCAGATGCGTTGAGCCGTAGGCCAGTAAATGAGGTGGCCGGGGTGTGAAAAACTAAGTGGAAAGAGTTGGGACACCAGGATGCAGTGGCCCGATCGTTCATGTCTGTGATGACTGTTACACCTCAGATTGCTATGAGAGTAATAAAGGCCCACGCAAATGACTCGTTCTGTTAGGAGCAGATAGTTCGATTACTAGCAGAGGGAGTCGAGTCCTATACCATTAGTTCAGACGGGGGATTACGCTTCAATGGGAGACTGGTCGTTCCGAAAGGGGAAGACTTGCGACACGAGGTAATGACAGAGTCGCACGGCTCATGGTTCGCGGTACACTCTGGTGGGGATAAAATGTACCAAGACATGAGCCGACAGTACTGGTGGAGCGGGATGAAGAGAGATATGGCCGTATTCATTTCTAAATGCGCTACTTGTCAGCTAGTAAGGGTTAACCATGAGAAACCGGCAGGACTTCTACAGCCGTTAGAGGTTCCGATATGGATATGGGAGAGCATATCCATGGACTTTATCACGGGGTTACCTACGTCACAGAGGGGTCACGACTCCAAATGGGTAATTATGGATAGGTTGGCCAAAGTTGCTCATTTTCTGCCCGTGAGGACAAACTACACTACGGGACAGTATGCCCAGATTTTTATTGCCGAGATAGTGAGACTTCACGAGGTGCCTCTAAATATCGTGTCTGACCGAGATAAGATATTTATTTCACGATTTTGGGAGAGTTTCCAGGAGCCCATGGGTACATAGTTGCGGTTGAGTACGGCATATCACCCGCAGACTGATAGGAAAACAGAGGGGACAAATCAGATGTTGGAGGACATGTTGCGTATGTGTATCCTAGACTTTGGAGGTGGTTGGGAGCAGTACCTTTCACTGGTGGAGTTTGCTTATAATAACTCCTACTAGTTCACCATTGGCATGACTCCATTCGAGGCGCTGTATGGTAGACCTTGTCGTTCCCCAGCATGTTGGTTAGAGGTGGGGGATAACAAACTCCTTGGGCCGAAAGTGATTCAGGACACTTCGGCAAGGATAGAGATGATACGGAGCCGTATTCGGGTAGCTCAGGAACGGCAGAAGAGCTATGCTGATGTCAAGAGGTTCTTCAGAGAATTCAAGGTGGGGGACCAGGTGTTACTCAGAGTATCTCCTATGAAGGGGATTATGCGTTTTAGTAAGAAGGTAAAACTAGCACCAAGATACATGGGCCAGTTGCGTATAGACTTGGGTTACCGGAGCACTTGCATAGGATTCATGATGTGTTCCATATTTCCTCGCTAAAGGAATATCTTAGGGACGATTTTGCCCATACTCACATTGCTTTAGAGGACATCGATCTTCAGCCTGATAGTTCCTCCGAGGAGAGGCCGATTGCTATTCTAGACCACAGTGAGAGGAAAATGAGGTCGAAGATAGTACCATTAGTACGCGTGCAGTGGCGACATCATAATCCCGAGGAGTCCATATGGGAGCACTAGGATAAGATGCGCGAACGTTATCCAGAGCTATTTTTACCAGGTATTCTTTAGTTCTAAATATCGGGACTAAATTCTGTTATTAGGGGGGAAGTATGTAATACCCCATAATTTTATTGATTTTTATTTAAAGGATTAATTGAATTAAATGAGAATTAATTGGGAATTAATCAGGATATAAATACTAGCGAGATGTGAGTTGGTATTTGATTATGATGTTAAAATTGAATATTTCTAAGTATATATGGTAATATATGAGTATTGAAAATATTAAAATTGTCGCGAGGCAGAAATACGATAATTTGGAAAATTTAGTTGGGACGCGCGTGTCAGTCGCGTCAGGAATGAATTTATTTAAAGTAAAAAATAAATTATATTTTAGTCAGCCGAATGATCATTTTGAGTGCGCCAACGAGTCCGAAATAGTCAGAAAACACTAGCTGGGATTTTAGTTTGGGTCCCGGGGTACTTTTAGGCCAAACCGGCAACCTAGAAGGGTATTTTGGTAATTTTAAAAATTGAGAAATTAAAACCCACGAATTTTAGAGGTTTATTATATATTATTTGGGAGACCACTAAGGCCATTAACAACAAAAGATAAGAGAGTGGGCTACGAGAGTTTTGAGAGAAGTTGGAGAGAGGTTACAAGAGCCAAACCAAAGCCATCACCCATCACCACCATTCTGGAAGGATTTGTGACAGAAAGAGGGGAAATTCAGCCTATAATCAACGACAACAAATCTGAAGAACAACCCTACGGCAAGTGATTTGATATTGTTATTTGCAATGAATATTTCCTCCATGTTTAGTGTAAGAACCTTATATGCTGAGAATATTTTTGACGAAAACCCAATGGATCCTTGTAGAAAACTCTTAACCTTGTTTAGGAATTGCATATAGAATGGTTATGGATGAATTTGGTATCCCAAGACTTAACTTTGATGATTTAAAAACGGATTATGATGAGTAATTAGGCACAATAAAATTCTGGGTTCATGTTCATAGGGTTTGGGGTAAAATTTGGGGATTAATGATAATTACATGTTGATAAGGAGTATTTGACCCCAAAAATATATTAAGAAACGACCTACGAGGATTTAGAGAAGTTTAAAAACATTAAAATGCTATTGGGATGATCTTAGGATGAATTTAGAGAAGAGAAAAATGAAGAAAAACGAATTGGAAAATTTCTGGGCGTGTTCTGCCATCTCGTTAGAAGACCTGCCCAGGTCGTTCGAACGACCTCGTTCGAACGAGCTTCTAACGAGATGATAGTATCCCTTCTAACAAGTTCGTTCTAAGACTTCGTTCGAACGACCCTCGTTCGAACAACCTCATTCGAACGAAATTTCTAACGAGTTGACATAATGGCCTTTTTAGGCATGATTTTATTTCAAACCCCCATTAGACTTATTTAATTGAGTGATAACCTTCCTTTGTTGACCAATGCGTATAGTTGTGAGAGTTGAGTACGTTGAGGATTAAAACTTAGAATTTGGTATTAAACAGGATGATATTTATGGGCTAGGGTATAAGTAACTAAAATTACGACATGAGAAGAGTTGATAACTTTAAAGTATATAAATCGGGGACTTGTAAACGTGTAACATTAAATGACGGTATAGGGATGAGAAATATACCTCTATTAATATTATGGGATACCGAAGATGTGTAAATGCTTGGTATATGTAGTTAATTGTGTATAACATACCTACCATACTTGCTATCATGGAGGTCGACGTTCGATCAGGGCCATCTAATCTGTGTGTGCCTACTGGGGGGATTTAGGTTGGTACCTCGAGGACATAGGTCAGAGAAGGACTTATTGAGAAGTTAATAAGTCTGCTGATCATGGGAGCGTAGGTATGTGCGTGACCCATGTGATGTGAACTATGTTCGCCTCCATTATATGTGCTTGTTATTTGTCGGAACGAATCCTGAGAGATTCGGAATGCGTGATCCTTATGTACGTGATGTACCAGGATTTGATAGCAGAGTATGTGTGCACCACAGCTTAGTCTCGGGGTGGCAGTATTGTCTATTTATGATGTGAATAATATACTGTTAATTTGAAATGAACTGTCATGTATAAATGTAAGTGTGAATAATATCAACATTTTAGTAGAGCTAAAAATGGAAAATATCTAGTGATTAGTATTGAAAATTTTGTGAACTAGGAAGAAAAGTAAAACTCTCTGTTTAAATTAAGATGTCGGGAATTGAATCATGAATCGTATAGTAATGTTAGATTGTGTATTGGACTAGTTTGATAGTAGAATAACTAAAACGGGTACGGGTACGATAGGTGTGCACAATTAGTTGAGAGGTGAGAAACTCATGTGAGTGCACGCACTATCATGTATTTTATATTCACTGTTTAATGATATTAAATACTTGCTTCATTTTAAATTGTTTTCACAATCGGGCTCTGACCCGTTTGCTTTCAAATCTATTTTTTTTGTAAAAAACCTTTTAGGTGCCCAACCACAAGGACACCAAGCGTAGGAGTTCCATTCCGATGACGTGCTGTAGCTGCAATGGAAGTTACAGGCCTCGATAGTAGACGCCTCCACTTTCTATCTTGACTCTATTTCAGATTTACTCATCTATAGGGCATGTCGCCCCTTTTCTTTTAGAGACATCTTACTTACTCAGCTTTATTTCAGATTTTGGGTTGTAATTATTTAGTGATTCAGACTTTGTATTCAGTTTTATTCAATACTTCGGATTATTACCGAGGAGTGCCACTACACCAAATCTGCCCATTTGTCAAGGTCATTGACCTTGACAAATCCAACTTGTCAATGTCAATGATCGTGACATTTCGAGGCGAGACAAATTTTTTTATCACAGTCGTGTCAAGGTCAATGACCGTGACACGTTTGTCACGGTTATAAACCGTGACTAAGCCGTGACCCTTTTTTAAAAAATTGTTACGGTTATAAACCGTGACTAAGCCGTGACCCTTTTTTAAAAAATTGTTACGGTCATTGACCGTGACAATTCTGGGCAGAATTTAAAAAAAATCTGCTGGGCAGTATGGCCACCGCCACTGCCCAGCAGTATATTTGTACCTGTTATACCAACGTTGTACCTGTTCCAAACATCATATATCCAACACAAACTAAAGATAATGCAAATATATATTCATGACGATATAATCCAAATATTCAAAGTAAAAATAATATACATGACGAAATAATCCAAATATAATTAAAATGGACAAACTTAAAAATAATATTACTACATGTCTTGGATAAAACTGAGGAGGTGAGTAGGCCACACGACATACGAATTGACGCACCCACTAATATACGTCGTGCCGCATTGTTCACGCAACCACAATAGGGGGTTCTCCTTCCCGGGTATGACATGCGTGACGAGCACCCTGGACTCCATCTCTTGAAGCACACGTCCATAGACTATTCCACCCTCGACGATATTCGGGTCCCTCAACCCCCGCCCTATCCGCTGGCCATCAAATACGTCCAATATGAACACGCTCGGCCAACCAATTGTCGACAATGGTCTGTTGGAGGGCGTCAAATAGGGAAGTGGATCGTCGAAGTACGAACGTGTCGGTGATGAAGCAGCGAGGTCCACATCCTCGTCATCCTGCGCCTCGTCCTCCCGCACCTCCTTCTCCACCGCCTTCTCCTTCTCCTTCCCTTTCTCTTCCCCTTTACGGTCTCCACCCAACGTATGCTTCATGAATGCGTACATATCTTGGACCGTCGCCTCCAAACGGGACAGCTTCGCGTCGTGTGAATCCACCGTTCGAGCCAACCCGGTGCCGCTCGTCTCCAATCCGATGATCCTAGATTTGGCCTCCCGCGATCTCACTCCCCTTGTCCTTCCCTTGCGATCAGAGCCAAGCACTTGGTTGAGTGCGTCTGTGGACAAAGATGCCTTGTCGGCATCAGACTGCGACTCATGCACTTCCTTAAGCTTTGCCTGAAACGACAAAAAGCACATGATTAGTAAAATAAGTAAACTAAAAAATTATAACGTAATTAACAATAATTAAAATGTCGGATTACTTACAATCGTGGCCGCGACGCTCGGAGACACCTCCTTGGGCGGGACGGATCCGCGCCATTGTAAAATGGACTCTCGCGTTTTTCCAAAGTACCGTGTCCGCATATTTTTCTTCCACGTCTTGTGTTACTCCCTCAACTGCTCCAAGACGGAATCGCGTAGCTTTGGATCCAAGTTGAATTGTTCCTATCCAACAAATACAATGTTAGTTGCGAATAAATATAAATATAAATATAAATATAAATATAAATATAAATATAAATATAAATATAAATATAAATATAAATATAAATATAAATATGAAATTGAAATTGAAATTGAAATATTCATATAAATATTACCTGTAGTGACGCCCAAACAGCTAACTTGAGCTCATATGGCACCTCCTTCCAACTCATAAACCCCGGGCCGATGACCGTCTTTAGCAGCTCGAGGGATCTCGCTAATAGCTCCGACTTGTTTTCGACGGTAATCCCAAATTTTCCATATTTGGGGAGCCTAGGGGCGGAGGAGCCCTCGTCGCCTCCGCTACCACCAAACCCAGACGACATCATCATAAACAGCATCATCATCTTCGCCTTAACATCTGAAGGAGACATTTTTTGCTGTAAAAAAAATGTTATTAGTACAGATAAAAAAAAATGTTAATAGTACACATTTCATTTTACCGAATTGAATTAATTGAATTAATAGTACAGATAAAAAAATCGACTAAAATTGGGCGCCCCACCCCCACCCCCACCCCAAATACCATTTCGTTTCAATTTTGTAATATTATGTTTTTTTCAAATATTTTAAAAGTTATTAAATGGGTGCCCCACCCCCTGCCCCCCTCCCCCCGCCACACACACACGCACACCTACGCACCTACACACACACACACACATACCATTTTGTATTGCATGCAAGTCGTCTTAATATATTCGTCAAAAATAATTTTCACTAATTAAATTCAATTCATCATATATTACTGAAATCGAGATAAAACCCTAGGCCAAAATTAGTCAACAATCAAACCGATCAAAACAAAATCGACTAAAATTGGTTCGGTCAACCAACCATAATGTGTCTATCTGTCCGCCCGGCCCCCTCTAAGTGTAATTCCTGACTTCGTCCCTGCCTACGGGCGCACACACACACACACCTCACCCCTACCCACCCCCTGTTATTATCCAACTATTATCAATTATTTATTATCCAACTATTATCAATTATTTATTATCCAATTATTATCCAACTATTATCAATTATTTATAAAATTGATGTCTACACACACGCACACCTACACACCTACGCGCAGAGACGAAGCTATATTGTGGCCAAAGGGGGCCATGGCCCCCCTTTAGAATTTCAAAGCCTTGATAGGTTTGATGGCTCCTAATAGTTAACAAGTTACATTTTATAACTTAAAATATTATGGCAAGTTGAATGATGGTGTGCTAACCCTCAAAAAAGTTTGATTATATATACATGTGTGCAATATATATATATATATATATATGTATGTTATATAACAATCTATATGAGGTGTTTTAAGCAATTTTAATTTTACTTTTTATGTTTTATGAATTTATATACCACGGGTAAATTATTTCAATAACTTTTTATTTTGTTGTAAATTTATTATAAATCTTTACTCTAATTAAATTTTGAGGTGGTAATTTAAGTGTGTTATACAGGAACTTATATGCGCGCGCGCGCACACACACACACACCCCACCCCACCCCCTGCCCCCCTCCACCACCCCCTCCCCCACCACACACCACCACACACACACACACACACCCCCACCCCACCCCACCCCCTGCCCCCTTCCACCACCCCCTCCCCCACCACACACCACCACACACACACACACACACACACACACACCCTGCCCCACCCCCTGCCCCCCTCCACCACCCCCTCCCCCACCACACACTGCCCCACCCTCCCCACCCCCTACCCCCACCCTGCCCCACCCCCCACACACGCACACACATACACACATATATATATACACATACACACATAAATATACACACAAATATATATATAAATGGAAGAGAGTGAGAGAGAGAAAATCGACCTGAAAGTAGAGAGAGAGAGAGAGAGAGAGAGAGGAGGGAACGACGGTGGGGAAAAAGAAAGGGGTAGGGTTTTAGCTGTAAATATTGTCACGGTCGTATCAAGGTCTTTGACCGTGACAACTATTTAAATTATTGTCACGGTCAAAGACCGTGACACGACCGTGACAAGTAAATTTGTCACGGTCGTGTCAAGGTCAATGACCGTGACATAAAATGCGTGATTTTTGTCACGGTCAATGACCTTGACAAGGATGGCCGACTGAAAGGTGACAATTTGCCCATTTTGGTGTAGTGTGTTCCTCCAGATTCATTATTCCTTTATCATTGTAATGTGACTGTAATGTGGTTGTGATATCATTATTCCATAATTTAATACTTGTTGCATGTTAATCAGATTTAATTAAAATTGACAACTCACTTTTTAAATATTAGGTGGCTAGTAATGGTTAAAACATTTTTGACAGTGATGCTATGAACTGAACCAACTTGACATTTTGAATTAATTTGAATAAAGGAGTAGCTACCCGGTATTTAATTAGTCGGGGTGTCACACGAACTGGGCACCAAATCCAATCTACCCTAAAAAATGTCCCAGTGGCAACCTTATACCACTGGGCCAAGACCCTATGGGCTTGTTTGGTTCTGTATTAAAGAAACTTGAATCAAACACTATTTTTAAATACAGTTTTAAAATTAAGTTTTTTGTGTTTATAATTATTAGTGTGGGTTTGGTAAACTTGTCTTTCAATACAATTTTTTGAAAATTTGACAAACACACACACACACGCACACACACGCACACACACACACACACATATATATATATATATATATATATATATATATAAGTACTGCTCTTGTGCATACCAGTCTGCAGTTTAAGAGTGCGGCCGAGCATGTGTCACCTGGCGGTGAGCCTAGAAATTATAGGCTAAATTATAGGCACACTCTCTCTCTCTTTTCCGGGCTCACCGCCAGGTGACACATGTCCGGTTCGCACTATTAAAATGCGGACTCGGGACTGGTATTCACAAGAGCAATACTGTATATATATATATATATATATATATATATTTCACTATAAAATTATGTACATACATGAATTGATTATATTTTTTGAAAATATTTTTAATACATATGTATTCATATACATATATATTTATATTTATAAGAATTACACACATATTAATGTATTATGTATGTTTATTATATATTGGGGTATAAATGCTTTAAAATATTAAGAATGAATAATTCTGAGTTGTAAAATAAAAAAAAATAGAAGTTATAAAATACCCATAACCCGTTTTCTGAAAAACTTGATTATAATATAGTGTTTAAAAACATGTTGTGCTTTTGTAGTTAAACAATGGAAACACAGTTATAATTGCGAACCAAACAGGCGCTATATGTTTTAATTTTTTTTAATAATTAAAACATATCGCAAAGGGCCATAGGAAGATATAATGGCTTTAATTGAAATCTGGCTTTTGTGGGTATGTGCAGTCAGACCTTCCTATGGCTTCTCCCTATTTTCTTAGAACAAAGAAAAACCATTGCTCAGTATCCCCATGGCGTAACTCACCTGATAACTCTGCAACAAGTAAGCATCATGGAGAAAAACACATGGTTATACACTACCTAAAAGTTAAAAAAAATTATAAAAATAATAATCTTAGTGCATATCTAACAAGAATGACCTAGAAAATAAAATTCATATTAATTGCTAAACTGTAAACGTCGATATTTTCTTAGAGGAATTCAGCAACGGACAGTCACTTTTGATCATCATTGTTGGCCCTACAAACTTAATTTGCACTATTTGGGTGCAAAGTTGAATTTGCAAACTTAATTTTGCAATATATACGCTCAAACTTTCGTTTTCAATGTTAAATCTCTGGACAAAAATCAGTTCAACAAATTGTATCACAAGTTATGTCACACGAAATATTTTCTTAACAATTAAAATAGGCAAAATATGAGTCTTGCTATGTCCTCTCTTGCAAAGCATCTCAAGGTGGATGAATATTTCTTGAGGCAAAAGACTAATAAAAAATGGGGGAAGGAGGGAGATAAACTAATACTGCTAATCCTAAGAAATATTTGGAATAATTGACTGGGAAGGATGACGTATGTGTTCTTGTGTGCATACTTGACGCACGGAAGATATCGGGACTGCACGATCAGATCAAACATAACTATTTCGTGTAAACAAGTGTTGAAGTAAAGTTACAAAATAATTGCTTCATACATTCACCAATGTTATCACCCGATGGGTTTAACAATAGGATGTTGTCCACGTGGCCATTGGAGTTGATAATGATCCATGTGGATACCTTAAACAAATAGAGCCTTAACTATTTTGTATTGCATTTTAGAGTATATAATAGATATAATAGATATCACGTCAACTTGTATTCGCTTAATTAGCTAATTATATACAATATATATTATAATCATTAATGACATACCTAAATTAAAATAGCAAAGCTAAAATTTTAGTATTCAAAGGTTTAGGGTACATCCATAATATGTAAAAAACCCATTTCATTTTTCAAACAAATAGCTTTTTATTTATAAAAATATAAATAATATTTTTCAAAAAAATTAATAAAAATATTTTTCATATAAAACTAAAAAAAATGTTATCCAAAAATGTCTTATAATAGATTTTTTTTATGAAGCACATTTTATATAACTTTGTACCGACTTTTTAAATATTTTATAAAAAAAAATCTTTTTATAAAAAAAAACTTTTTTTGCCATATAGAAAATGGTTGTAATAATTAAAACTTTAAAAGAACAAAAAGAAAAAAAAAGGCCTTTTAACGAATTAAATAATAATGTTAAATATTAACATAAATTAAATACATATAACGTTATAACAACAAATTTAAAATTTTACTATTCAAAGTTTTAGGGTATATATAGTATTGATCTTGTGCATTTCAGTATTTATTTTAAGAGTGCGGACCGGACATGTGTCACCTGGCGGTGAGCTCAGAAGAGAGAGAGAGTGCCTATAATTTCTAGGCTTACTTCCAGGTGACACATGTCTAGTACACACTCTTAAAATACATATTAGTATATATATATGCTCTTGTGCGGACTAGTCTGTATTTTAAGAATGCGAGTCGGATATGTGTCACCTAACGGTGCCCCTAGAAATTATCCTCTAAATTTTAGGCACACTCTCTCTTTTTTCTGGGATCACCGCCAAATGATACATGTCCGATCCACACTCTTAAAATGTGGACTGATTCATGCAAGAGCAAAACTGTATATGTATATATATATATATATATATATATATATATATATATATATATATATATATATATATAAGACATGAATTAATTATTAGCATCATATGGTATCCAAGTTATCCAAGTCATTTGCTTTGGATAAGAATTAAAATCAGAAAAGTCTCTGTAACGTATAATAATAAATGGAGTAATTTTTCTATTATGGTTGGAAATTAATAAAAACACGAGATAAATATTTTAGAAAAATTTTAACTTTTTTATATTATTATTACAGAGCATCCATGCATAATGCATCAACACCATCTTCAATGTATGTTTGTATTTTTACATCCTCAAAATGTTCAAATGTTTTTTTGTTCCTAAAAAGTTGATTTGATTAGGAGAGTAAGTAAAATACTGGTCCGTTGCGAATATAGCGACGACTCTAAAAAGTGGAAAAATACAAAATAAAGTCATAAAATCACATTTTGAAAATATGGTCTACTTTAGACATTGACAGTCGTCTCACGGCAATGTAGAGGAAAAGATGTATCATTCTAGTGGAAAGGACAAATTATTTACCGGAAATTTAGTTAAGGTGGGCCAATTAAAATTGATGAGAAGATGAGAAAATAAAATTAATAATGACATAGAAAATAAAATTCATATTAATTGCTAAACTGTAAACGTCGATATTTTCATAGAGGAATTCAGCATCGGACAGTCACTTTTGATCATCATTGTTGGCCCTGCAAACTTAATTTGCACTATTTGGGTGCAAAATTGAACTTGCAAACTTAATTTTGCAATATATACGCTCAAACTTTCGTTTTCAATGTTAAATCTCTGGACAAAAATCAGTTCAACAAATTGTATCACAAGTTATGTCACACGAAATATTTTCTTAACAATTAAAATAGGCAAAATATGAGTCTTGCTATGTCCTCTCTCACAAAGCATCTCAAGGTGGATGAATATTTCTTGAGACAAAATGCTAATAAAAAATGGGAGGAGGGAGATAAACTAATACTGCTAATCCTAAGAAATATTTGGAATAATTGACTGGGAAGGATGACGTATGTGTTCTTGTGTGCATCCTTGACGCCCGGAAGATATCGGGCATGCACGATCAGATCAAACATAACTATTTCGTGTAAACAAGTGTTGAAGTAAAGTTACAAAATAATTGCTTCATACATTCACCAATGTTATCACCCGATGGGTTTAACAATAGGATGTTGTCCACGTGGACAGTGGGGTTGATAATGATCCATGTGGGCAGTGGAGTTGATAATGGTCCATGTGGATACCTTAAACAAAGAGAGCCTTAACTATTTTGTATTGTATTTTAGAGTATATAATAGATATAATAGATATCACGTTACCTCAACTTGTATTCGCTTAATTAGCTAATTATATACAGTATATAATCTAATCATTAATGACATACCTAAATTAAAATAGCAAAGCTAAAATTTTAGTATTAAAAGGTTTAGGGTACATCCATAATATGTAAAAAAAACCATTTCATTTTTCAAACAAATAGCTTTTTATTTATAAAAATATAAATAATATTTTTCAAAAAAATTAAAAAAAATATTTTTCATATAAAACTAAAAAAAATGTTATCCAAAAATGTCTTATAATAGATTTTTTTTTATGAAACATGTTTTATTTAACATTGTACCGACTTTTTAAATATATAAGAAAAAATCTTTTTATAAAAAAAAGCTTTTTTTCCTAAATAGAAAATGGTTGTAATAATTAAAACTTTAAAAGAACAAAAAGAAAAAAAAGGCCTTTTCACGAATTAAATAATAAAGTTAAATATTAACATGAATTAAATACATATAACATTAAAACAACAAATTTAAAATTTTACTATTCAAAGTTTTAGGGCATATATATATATAGTATTGATCTTGTGCATACCAGTATGTATTTTAAGAGTGCAGACCGAACATGTGTCACCTGGCAGTGCGCCCAGAAGAGAGAGAGAGTGCCTATAATTTCTAGACTCACTGTCAGGTGACACATGTCCGGTAGACACTCTTAAAATACATACTAGTGTATATATATATGCTCTTGTGCATACCAATATGTATTTTAAGAGTGCCGACCAGACATGTGTCACCTGACGGTGAGTCCAGAAGAGAGAGAGTGCCTATAATTTCTAGGCTCACCGCCAGATAACACATGTCCTGTACGCACTCTTAAAATACATACTAGTATATATATATGCTCTTGTGCGGACTAGTCCATATTTTAAGAATGCGGGTCGGACATGTGTCACCTAACGGAGCCCCTACAAATTATTGCTTAAATTATAGGCACACTCTCTCTTTTCTGGGATCACCGCCAGATGAAACAAGTTCGGTCCGAACTCTTAAAATGTGGACTCATAAGAGCAAAAATGTATATGTTTATATATATATATAAGACATGAATTCAATATTAGCATCATAATATTTCTAATCATAACCACGACCCTCTCACATTTAACTATAAATCTTAAATTGTGAGGTAATATACTAATTGCTTTTAATAGTATAGTAGTATATAACATTCCCACGTTGTTATATTTGGGTAAGTAGGAAATCACACCCTAAAACATCTTATAAGTAACAAAGTGCCCTGTAGCCATAAAAATGTGTTGGACCACACACAAACAATTCTACGTACTATGGAGACGATTCCGGATTAGATCGATTTTCGAATTGGGTCTGATTTGTTTTATGTTGTAACAGGGATCCGAACCGAAAAATCATTTCGTTTTAAGAACCAAAACCGAACCATTAGCCTAAAAACCTGAACTGGACTTAACCCAACCGGTTTGATTTGATTTATCAGATTTTCGGTTCCACTTTGCGTCCCAACTATGGACTAACTACTATGGGGCTCATTTAGAAATTATTTTTATCATGTCCCCCCTCTTCCATTTTTGCGATATTACAAAATTAGTTTTTCCAAACTATAATTTATAATATAAGTATTAATTTATCAGCTAAATTTATGAATTGGTCCATATATGTAGGTAACTAATACAGCAACTGGAACCTCGGAAACGGTGAGAATTGTTGATCAATGTAGCAATGGAGCTCTAGATTTGGAGGAAGGCGTTTTCAGAAGACTTGACACAAATGGAGCTGGCATTGCTCGAGGAAGCCTTAATGTGAACTACCAATTTGTCAACTGCAATGATTAAGGGATGTTGGACTACTTACTATGAAAATATCCGAGATAAATAATGTTAAGCATTTGACAAAATGTTACAGAACAATAAAATGTAAGCTCAACTTGTTGAGATGCTTGTGAGATGGAGATCAAATAATAAAACTTATATAAATAAATTGATGATCTTCGAATATTAATCAAAATGTTTTACATTGCATGTTTATGATATGCCTCGTCCGATAACATATCATAATTTGTTTAATATTTGATAATTTTATGCTCATTTTTTGTCCCTCATTATCATAATTCTTGTTTGTTTTTCTGACACAATTTCACAATAAATAATATGTAGTGACGATATACTAGTTAGTGTGAAGAGAGTATAAGGGGTTTTATGTATTTATCACGATTTTCGTTCCACTTTTATTCCTAAAAAGAAAGATTAGGGACCGTTTCCATAAAACATCATATGGCATTGGTGATGGAGTATTGGGGAAAAATAAACAATAGGACCATTTTTACAAATATATGTAGAATGTACTAAATCTAAATCGTAACCACCAATAGTTTATAAGCCCTGATTCTACAAAATTTGTTAGTATTATAATCGACATTTTCACACTTCATATGGTGACCTATATGTTTTCTTAAGACACATTTTATTTAGAAGATAAATCCCAAACTTATGAACATAGCATTCATCATTTATTTTAGAGATCGTTTTTTGCGTTCACCAATCCCGTTAGATTGAGATCGTTTTATTATTCTTACAAAATAATTAAGAAGATTTTTTTTATAAATATTATTTTATAAAAAAACAATTTTTTTACAAGCCGCAAAAAATTTTTAAAAATGTTTCATAAAAAATAAGTTTTATATTTATTGAAAAAACTTTTTAATAAAAAATATGAAAAAACTTGATAAAAACATTTTTGTATAAAAATCCATTTCTGTTATTTATATAAATAGTTTTTTATTTATAAAAATTATAAATAACAATATTTAGCACAAAAAAGTAATAAAAAATACTGTTTTATAAAATAGTAAAAAAATATTCAACAAAAAATTCTTATAAACTAAAAACTGAATTTTTAAAAAAATACTTTTATAACTTTTTTATGACTTTTTTTTTTAATATTTCTGTAAATAAAAATATTTTTATAAATAAAAAAATTAGTAAATAAAAAATGGTTGCAATAATTAAAACTTAAAAAAATAATAAAAATAAATCGGGCACAATTTAAATAAAATGATATTTATATTAACATGAATTAAATATATATACAACGTTACTATACATACTTATATAGATATATATTATAATTTTTATAATTTTAAAATTATTTTTTTTTTAAATTTTCAAATAACGTACGTGTACTACCTATAAAACCCATTTGGTTTTGAGTTAGTAAATTTGAAATATGAAATATATATAAAAAAAATCCAAAATATGTTCATGAATTTACTTCATTTCCCGCAATTTCATCCTTAGCAGGGTTGAGTATTGCATGAGTCCAAACATCATTAAATGCAACAACCCGTATCTCGGTGATGGACAAACACACATCACCGTGGCATTTAAGAGATAGTCTGACGTTGATCTCTCCCATATACTACTCGATACGATATATGGTTTTATAGTGACATGAAGGCATTGATTAAGGAAAAAATGAGTTGAACCTCAATAGATTTTTTTATCAGTAAAGATTAGCCGGAATTTTTCTTTGATTGAGGTGTAGATTCTCATCAATGAGAATGATCTTATAAAGTTGTTAATGAAGTGACTTTAAGTATATGGATAGATGACAACATATGGTAAAGTGTAGAGCAATATAAAATGGATATTTAAAAAAAAACTGAAAATAATAAAATAAATTATCTCTTAAGTAAATCCCATTTCTTAGAATTGGGATTGGGTGGAAACAAATGAGATTTTAAAGAGTCTAAAAAAAACCTAGCCCAAGCCCTTGCCCATACCCAAACCAGACCCCAACTCCACAACCCATCCCAACCCCAAAAACCATACTCATATTGATTAATTAGTGAATCGTTATATACAAATTTATATTTCTAGTTATTTTGTGATTTGCCTCCCATATATTTAGATGTATCAAACTTTTGCCATGACACCCTCCTGACCTCTTTATATATATATATATATATATATATATATATATATATATATACCTCTTTTTTAAGGCGCACTTTGAGGATATTGTGATAAAGGTGGATAAACATACATCATTAGAACCGGTTGGTTGCACCGATATGTAAGTGGGCTAAGTCGCAGATTTATATTATTAGTTTATTTGTAATTTTTTCTCAATTGTTTTTTGTAATACCTAGGCCTGTGTTTCAGCCGAATCGGATCAGAAAATGCCTCTTCAAAAAAAATTATGGTTTTTTCGAAAATAAAATAATTATTCCGAAAGGTTAAAAAAAATCCGAATTCGAAAAAATCCGAAAATCGGAAAAAAAAATCTAAAATTCACAAAATATATTTAAAATCCAGAAATTTCAAAGATTCAAAATTTCAAAAAAATAAATTTCCGATTACTCGAAATTCTCATTTTAAAAACAACTAAAATGGTCTAACTCAACATGTAAATACATGAGGATTTGACCCATTTTTTTATTTGTGTAGAAGTCATACTCCCATTTTATAGGCGATAATTTGGAGCCTTCTACCTCTCCCAACCGATATGGGACATGGGAAAATTTAAAAAATCAAAAAAATCAAAAATAGAAAAATAATCCCAAAAAAAATGAAAATAATTCGAAAAAATCGGATCAGCATAGTTTCGAAAAAATTAAAAAATCGAAAATTCAGAATTATTTCTGATTTCCGATCCGATTTTTTTTTCGGAAAATCGAAAATTTGAAAATAAAAAATCGGCAAACTAAAATTTTATTTCAAATTCAGAACAAATCAGATCGAAAATAAAAAAAAAAAACCAGAAGTTCGGGAAAAAAAACACAACCCTAGTAATACCCTATGAAATCCAAGCATTTTACTACTTACACCCAAGGGTCCGTTTTCATTTTTCTTGGGGAAAAACGTCTCGAAAGTCATACAAAGTGTCGAAAAAAGGGAAAATGAAATCTAATGTAAAATAATGAAAAGTTTGGATGTTTTGCGTTTTATATACAAAAAATATTATACCCTAAAGTACAAATCTTCGTTTCTTATTTACAGTTGCAATTACTAATTGTATAGTGTGTTGTAATATATAACTAGTATGTAACCCGCACGATACGCGAGCGCTCTAGTTAAAAATTATACAAAGCAATGTCTACTCTATTATTCGTGGAATGATGTTCCCCATTATATGTAATAAGATGTATAACCAAATGATTAAACAATCAAACCATTATTTTGAAAAAATAAAATATACATTAGCATTGTGAAATAAGTCTACATACAATCAATTTTCATTTTGTTACGACCTCCATGCATAGTAAAATGAGTAGTTTCAACACTTAAAAACATTTTATATCGAATAAGTCATTTGGGCAAGTTATCCAAACCCCCATTAGACAGCAAAAACCCTAATTGCAAATCACATCGAGGTTGATCATATTTTAGGACACTAGTGCTGAAGCCAAGCATAAAACGGATTAGACACCAACTTGAAATTTTTTGACCTGAGCAGTGTAAGAATGTGGTTCCTCAATACTAACAAACTAAGAAATGATATCATTTCAAACTTACATTATGATTCAGCATGTTGGCACCACCATTTCAAATGCGATACATGAGAACCATTTTCGAGGGACTTCAAGAACAGTCATTAACATCTAAACTGATTGCTAAACAATTAAAATTATTTTAACTCATTTCATGCATACTTTTTAATAAATAAACTTGGACCAAAGTGCAATGAGGGTACAGGGAAACAAACACACCATTTGATCTGGATGAGGGTATCAAGGGAGTTGAAATAAGCATGAATGAGTGAGAAACTAACTCTATAACAATTAAAACCATTTTAGCTCTGTCCAATTGATTATCTTTAAAAACAATTAAGAAATAAATAAATAAGACAGGACAAAGTTACGATAATAGAGATGGGAAGCAACCATATCATTTGATCCAAACGAGTATATGAAGTGGGTTGAAATAAGCAAGGATTGGCGGATCACGTTCGTAAAATATAAACTTTCAGTCCTTTCACATCATACTATCAAATCCGATTAAATTATTAAAAGAAATCAAGTGGTCGGATATGTGGACCATTTATAAATTTGAGATTAAGAGTGTGCTACCATTGTAACAAAGTGTTGAGGTAAAGTTATATATACTTTACTATTGTAACAAAGAAAAATATGAACAACAAATATAAAAGAATTGTTCGAATAGTTATGCTTACTTTTTACGAGTGACTTACTGTAGGTTTATACTGTTAATGGGTCATTTTGCAATTTGTCATCCCTGCACCATATATAAGTTGGAGATAGTTTTATAGACTCCATCGTATGCAACGTTTGGAGGGGATTAGGGATATGTAAGGTCTACTTTGGAACAGACGTTTGGAGGGGATAAGGAAGACATAAGTTCTAAGGGAGATGTAGCGACTGATGCAAGGAAGTGTACTAAATAAAAGTTAAATGAAATTCATATATTTAACTTTGTAGGGCCTGAATTCACTATACGAACTGCCCGTTGAAAATTTTGCATCATGAATGTGAATTTATACCTATAATCTATCATATTAGAGGTATATAATAGGTTTTTTTAGAAAAACTTCAAAAGAAATATGAGAAGTATGGGCACTTGTGGAATAGAAAGTGTAGTAGATTGGATGGGTAGTTCTTCTCCAATAGCTTGGTACTCATTCATTTTCAGTTTTTGTTCAATAAGGAGCTTTACCTTTGTAAAATATCATTGTTTTCTTCACTCCAATCACTTTATTATTTGAATAAACATAAGCAGGTGACCCTATCGTCTTCTAATAACCCAAACATGTTGTTAGGTTCGGTCTCCATCCTATGGCTTCTCTTCTTTTTTTTCACCAAAATAGAAAACACTAATTATTATATAAGAAATGGAGAAGGGGGATGATCAAAATCCCTTATAACAAAAATTGAGGATATATTTATCCGAGGAGACCATTACAATAGGCAACCATTGGTAGATACAAATATTGAAAATAATAGTTACTCAACAGTAAAAATTAAAACAATGCCCACAAAAAGAAGGAAAATAATTAAAACATATTTTTTATGGTAGCATGCCACGAAGTTTTCGGCCCAGTTCATGCGCATCTCGTTTAATCCTCATCGCGGTATGTGACTTACGCTGGCCAAGAATTATTTTGACAGTGACACGGATCGAACTGGGGACCAAACTCAATCTACCGCCAAGACTGTCCCAATGGCAACCTTACACCACTGGGCCAAGACGCTATGGGGTTGTTAGGTTCTGTATTAAAAAAACTTGATTCAAACACTATTTTTAAATACAGTTTTAAAATTCAGTTTTTTATTTTTATAATTATTAGTACGCCTTTGGTAAACTTGTCTTTCAATACAGCTTTTCGAAAATTTGACACACACACACACACACACACATACACACACACACACACACATATATATATATATATATATATATATATATATATATATATATATATATATATATATATATATATATATATATATATATATATATATATATAGAGAGAGAGAGAGAGAGAGAGAGAGGAAGGCTCACCTACATCATGCTCTATACATCACACCGTACATCATACCTAATTCTAGGCCCTTGAAAACTTTTTTTTCAAATTTTATATTTTTTCCTTGAAATTAACCTTCCAATAAATCCATATACAAAAAATTAGGTCAAAATACATTTTGTAGCTATTTTTAAAAAATCCCCAAAAAACTGCTGGCGCAGACCCTTATAAATAAGGTATTGTTAGCAGCTTTTTGTGGATTTTTTAAAAATAGCTACAATACGTATTTTGACCTAATGTTTTTTCATATGGGTTGATTGGAAGGTTAATTTCAAGGAAAAAATATATAATTTGAAAAAAAAAGTTTTTTAGGGCCTAGAATTAGGCATGATGCATGTATAATTCACTATAAAATTATATACATACATGAATTGATAATATTTTTTAATACATATGTATGCATATGTAATTTTGTGTACATATACATATATATTTATATTTATAAGAATTACACACATATTAATGTATTATGTATGTATATTATATATTGAGGTATAAATGCTTTAAAATATTAAGAATGAATAATTCTGAGTTGAAAAATAAAAAAACAGAAGTTATAAAACACCCTTAACCCGTTTTCTGAAAAATTTGATTATAATACAGTGTTTAAAAACATGTTGTGCTTTTGTATTTAAACAATGGAAACATAGTTATAATTGCAAACCAAACAGGCGCTATATGTTTTAATTTTTTTTTAATAATTAAAACATATCACAAAGGGCCATAGGAAGATATAATGGCTTTAATTGAAATCTGACTTTTGTGGGTATGTGCAGTCAGACCTTCCTAGGGCTTCTCGCTATTTTCTCGAAACAAAGAAAAACCATTGCTCAGTATCCCCATGACATAACTCACCTGATAACTCTGCAACAAGTAAGCATCATGGAGAAAAACACATGGTTATACACTACCAAAACGTTAAAAGTTTTTTATAAAAATAATAATCTTAGAGCATATCTAACAGGAATGACCTAGAAAATAAAATTCATATTAATTGCTAAACTCTAAACGTCGATATTTTCTTAGAGGAATTCAGCAACGGAGAGTCGCTTTAGATCATCATTGTTGGCCCTGCAAACTTAATTTGCACTATTTGGGTGCAAAGTTGAATTTGCAAACTTAATTTTGCAATATATACGCTCAAACTTTCGTTTTCAATGTTAAATCTCTGGACAAAAATCAGTTCAACAAATTGTATCACAAGTTATGTCACACGAAATATTTTCTTACCAATTAAAATAGGCAAAATATGAGTCTTGCTATGTCCTCTCTCGCAAAGCATCTCAAGGTGGATGAATATTTCTTGAGGCAAAAGGCTAATACAAAATGGGAGAAGGAGGGAGATAAACTAATACTGCTAATCCTAAGAAATATTTGGAATAATTGACTGGGAAGGATGACGTATGTGTTCTTGTGTGCATCCTTGACGCACGGAAGATATCGGGACTGCACGATCAGATCAAACATAACTATTTTGTGTAAACAAGTGTTGAAGTAAAATTACAAAATAATTGCTTCATACATTCACCAATGTTATCACCCGATGGGTTTAACAATAGGATGTTGTCCACGTGGCCAGTGGAGTTGATAATGATCCATGTGGATACCTTAAACAAAGAGAGCCTTAACTATTTTGTATTGCATTTTAGAGTATATAATAGATATAATAAATATCACGTCAACTTGTATTCGCTTAATTAGCTAATTATATACAATATATAATATAATCATTAATGACATACCTAAATTAAAATAGCAAAGCTAAAATTTTAGTATTGAAAGGTTTAGGGTACATCCATAATATGTAAAAAACCCATTTCATTTCTCAAACAAATAGCTTCTTATTTATAAAAATATAAATAATATTTTTCAAAAAAATTAATAAAAATATTTTTCATATAAAACTAAAAAAAATGTTATCCAAAAATGTCTTATAATAGATTTTTTTATGAAACATGTTTTATATAACTTTGTACTGACCTTTTTAATATTTAAAAAAGAAAATCTTTTTATAAAAAAAAAACTTTTTTGTTAAATAGAAAATGGTTGTAATAATTAAAACTTTAAAAGAACTAAAAGAAAAAAAAAGCCTTTTCACGATTTAAATAATAATGTTAAATATTAACATGAATTAAATACATATAACATTAAAACAACAAATTTAAAATTTTACTATTCCAAGCTTTAGGGTATATTATATATATATATATATATATAATAATTCTCTTGTGCGGACTAGTCTGCATTTTAAGAATGCGGACCGGACATGTGTCAGCTAACAGTAAGCCTATAAATTATCGCCTAAATTACAGGCACACTCTCTCTCTCTCTTCCGGGATCACCGTCAGGTGACACATGTCCGGTCCGCATTCTTAAAATGCGGACTGGTCCGCACAAGAGCAGGACTTTATATATATATATATAATCGTGAAAAATCGGATCGGCATAGTTTCGAAAAAATCGAAAAATCGAAAATTCAGAATTATTTCTGATTTCCGATTCGATTTTTTTCGGAAAATTGGAAATCTGAAAATCAAAAATCGGCAAACTAAAATTTTATTCCAAATTCGAAACAAATCAGATCGAAAATCGAAAAAATCAGAAGTTCGGAAAAAAAAAAAACACAACCCTAGTAATACCCTATGAAATCCAAGCTTTTTACTACTTGCACCCAAGGGTCCATTTTCATTTTCCTTGGGAAAAACGTCTCGAAAATCATACAAAGTGTTGGAAAAAGGGAAAATGAAATCTAATGTAAAAATAATGAAAAGTTTGGATGTTTTACGTTTTATAAACAAAAAATATTATACCTTAAAGTATAAAATCTCCGTTTCTTATTTACAGTTACAATTACTAATTGTATAGTGTGTTGTAATATATAACCAATATGTAACTCGTGCGATACACGGGCGCTTTAGTTAAAAATTATACAAAGCAATGTCTACTCTATTAATCGTGGAATGATGTTCTCCATTATATTTAATAAGAAGTATAACTAAATGATTAAACAATCAAACCATCACTTTGAAAAAATAAAATATACATTAGCATTTTGAAATAAGTCTACATACAATAAATTTTCATTTTGTCACGACCACTATGCATAGTAAAATGAGTAGTTTCAACACTTAAAAACATTCTATATTGAATAACTCATTTGGGCAAGTTATCTAAACCCCCATTAGAGCGCAAAAACCTTAATTGCAAATCACATCGAGGTTGATCATATTTTAGGACACTGGTGCTAAAGCCAAGCATAAAACGGAATAGACCCCAACTTGTAATTTTTTGACCTGTGCAGTGTTAGAATGTGGTTCCTTAATACTAACAAACTAAGAAATGATATCATTTCAAATTTATATTATGATTCACCATGTTGGCACCACTATTTCAAATGCGATACATGAGAACCATTTTCAAGGGACTTCAAGAACAGTCATTAATGTCTAAAACTGATTGCTAAACAATTAAAATTATTTTAGCTCATTTCATGCATACTTTTTAATAAATAAACTTGGACCAAAGTGCAATGAGGGAATAGGGAAACAAACACACCGTTTGATCTAGATGAGGGTATCAAGGGAGTTAAAATAAGCATGAATGAGTGAGAAACTAACTCTATAACAATTAAAACCATTTTAGCTCAGTCCAATTGATTATCTTTAAAAACAATTAAGAAATAAATAAATAAGACAAGGACAAAGTTATGATAATAGAGCTGGGAAGCAACCATATCATTTGATCCAACCGAGTATATGAAGTGGGTTGAAATAAGCAAGGATTGGCGGATCACGTTCGTAAAATATAAACTTTCAGTCCTTTCACATCATACTATCAAATTCGATTAAATTATTAAAAGCAATCAAGAGGTCGGATATGAGGACCATTTATAAATTTGAGATTAAGAGTGTGGTACCTCCTCCAAAACTCTAATGTTCTAAAATTCAGTCCGAGAAAAAAGCGAGATTAGCCAGAAGATTGAAGAGCACTAACATCATCTTATAATCAAAGATCAGATAGACACGAAGCCTAATGATTATTTGAGATGCAATTTTCCTTGTGAGTTTAATCGACCAATAAATTGCTTATAGATTATTTAATGTGGAATGGTAAATTACCCAAAATAAGCTCTCTATGAAAGAGCCTCGTCATGAAATAAGAATTGTCTTCAAGACTTCCTTTAAATGTGATGTAACCTCATCCATTATCAGATGTTTCCTTAAAACTACCATTTGCAAATATATTTTTAATTCAAGGATAATGGTACTTTTTATCTAATAAAAATGTAGCAAAAAAATTCAATAATAAGAATTTTGTGAACAATACTATGATGTGATGATGCACTGGCCTGATTAGATGTAAAAGCATGAAGTATATAAGTTGTCTCTAAAAAATCATTCTTAAGAACACCCTAATATTAATCACGAACACATTAATATAATTAAACTTTAGCATACAATTGTTCTTAATAAAAGGATCTTGGATCTTCATGTTTTCACAAAATACGTCTAAAAGATAGAAAATAAGACTTACCTTGATCAAGGATCAATCTTGATTAATTGCTCCATCAATCTACCTTCTTGGAAAAAATACGTTCTAATGGAATCTCGGAGTTTCTCTCCCACCTCAGAAATAGTGTGTTATGAGATAACCCCAGATGGTGTAGGGATCCTCTATTTATAAAGGGAAGAGGGCCGGAATCCTAGTCAAGGTGGGACTCTTTTTCAAGTCTCCCACTAATGCCACTAACCATCACGTGACTAACGGATAAGATTGACTCAATCTTCTAATATTCGTATTTATCACGTTCCTAATTAATTATCTGATATTTATCAAGACCACATAATTGGGAAATTCATAAATTCGAAATTTAATATAATTGAAATTAAATAATTAATTTCGACACTGAATATTAATTTCCAACAGTCTCCCACGCGGTGTTAATAATCCTCATAATTAAAATAGGTACCATAAGGTGCACAATAACTAATAAATATAGTTTGCTCAAATCAAACAATTCAAGGATGCGAGTCATGGCGGTTCCATGCTATTCAAGAGCATGGTTCCTTCCATGTACCACAACACCAATGTTTCATTCAACTAAGCCTTTAATACTGGGTATCATAATGGCCTCATTATGTCCTTTTGAATAAGGATTATTTCTGTCAACAATAATTCATAATCATATGCATGCATTCATAAAAGACAGAAATAATTGAAATAAGAAACACTTTAATTGAATTCAAGTAATAGTGTCAAACAACTAAGCCAAATAGCAATCATAATTTTACTAATCGAGACCCATCTCTTTGACACGTTCCATAAGGTCTTTGGAGATAGTCCTTTCGTAAGAGGATCTGTTATGTTATCACTCGTACTAATGTGATCAATTGGCACTCTTTGTTTCTGAATTTCTTCTTTCATAGATATGTATTTCATTCAACGTGCTTAGTTAATTCAGAAATACCTAACATTTCTTTATAAATAAGATTACAGCGACATTATCATAATATTTCAGCGGCTTGATAATAGTGTCGACAACTCCAAGTCCCGAAATGAAGTCACGCTGCCAAAATACATAAGTTGTAGCATCAAGCATGCTACAAACTCAGCTTTCACAATAGTTAATGGATGGATTGTGTTGCACTCCTTCATTATATTAGTTGATAAACCAAAACAAATATTCTTAAGCAAGAGTGAACTTCATACCATCCGTACAAATAGTAAATCTGAGTCACAATAATTTTTCATATTTAAATGAACACATACATCATAAATATGATCATATAGTCCTTTAAGTATCTCATTACTTCATACACAACTTTTAAACCCATAAGATTATTTTGATTCTCTACTTTCTAAATATGTGCTTGAATATAGAGAAAATATATAAACTTACTCTCACTGATCTTATGGTGTATACAAATATACAACGATTAAAAAAAATAATGATATTATTTCTTAAAATACATCATGTGGGAAACTTATGTTTATAGAATGATCTCCTAAACATATACGCATAGTTTATAAGACTTCAAAAAGTAATTTTCACATCCACTGCATGTAACTCTCATTCATAATGAGCTACTAATGTCATAGGAATTCCATGTCCTTACATATAATTGAGAAGGTTCATTTATAACCTTTTCTTCATTAATAGTGAAATATTTTACTACAATTTAGCTTTATCTCATTTAACTATCGTTAGTGTCGCGTTTGGTTTTGATGACCCTTTTATACCCGACTTTAGTGCATCAATTATGTAATTCAATGAGATTTCAACCTTAGTTGTAGTCCATTAGTTTCACTTCTTATGATTTTTGAAAATATACCATGTCATTATTTATCCCTACGCCAAATTCATGTTCATGCAAATACACCACATAATCATCGAGGATAGTAGACCTTTTAGGATCTTCTTAATACTATTCCTTATGATTTTATCTACATTTCTCTCACGGTGACAATACTATTATTAGTGGTTGATCATTTATTTGTTCTTTATTGTTTAGACAATCTAACAACTAAAAGAACAAGGATTCAAGAAGGTTGTCGTTAATGGGATAAGTACCCTACCTTCCTTTATAACCATATTTCATGATTTTCTACTACCACTAATTTCACCTTTCATAATGAATTTGACTTTAATGCAATAAATACGTGTCAATGACAATTATATGATCGATGTAGGTCCACTTTAAGGGAAGTTTCTCATAATCTCCCACTTGGGCCACATAGGTCATTCTTGTATTAGACATAGTAATACCTTGAGAGCACAACTCGACTATCAAAATTTGTAAGAGACATTACAAATATCTTGTCCACGAAATTATAAAAAAGAGTCTAGATTTAATTTGGCACAAGATTTAAAGAGTTTCATCAATAACGCTACGATTATGATGCAGGATCAAACAAATCTTTAAACAACTATGTCCAAACTTTATTTTGTACAAAACATTAAAAGGAATATCGTAACCCTTGAAAAAAAATATACATCAAAAGATTCTTTAGAACATATCCCTCACGATCAAGTCTAGACAAACATTTTCCAAAAAAAATTGAGGGTTTATGAAAACAAATGGCAATTTGATTCCCCGAGAACAAAAGAAAAGAATCTTATTAGCATTTCTAGTTTGTTTTGTAAGAAATCCTTGCATCAAAAGTAAATACTTTCTATAACACAGTAAGTATAACTTGCAAACTCTACTGAGATGAAAAACTCATTTCAAATCATAAAAGATACATATTATCTTTATCATTATTAGTCCGAGTGTGCAATATGTAAACAAACTTAATTTGTTTAACCAAATTAAATATGAAATTTTTAGAGAAAAAAAATGGGATACAATAATATGTGATAAGATAATGAGATAAATTGCTCACTTCATTAATGCTTTGATTTAACAACACGCACATCGATTACATGATATTGACGTCATCGATTACACGCACATCGATTACATGAGATAATTACTCTAGGATCTCAAAACAATTTGCGGAATTCAAAAATCAATTTTCTGGAGTGAGATATTGACGTCAACATTATTACCAAAAATGGCAAAAATGCAATTTTAAGGGTCTTAACGACGTCAAAACGCAAAAGTAAGGCGGTGCCCATTATATATAATGGGTTTTATTTATTTTGACGTTTCCAATCGACCATGTCAGTTTCGTAAAATTCCCAGCAAGTTTTGACCTTTAATTCTCACCAGTGAGTATTGGCGACAGAAGAAAAACGTCACAGAAAATCTCAGATACACTTTAAGAGCAGATTTAATGACAGAAATAAGACGTCGTAGAAGGTCTCAGGCACAAAAGCAATTTAATGACATAAATAAAAATATCGCAGTAAGTCTCAGGCACATATTTCATTATAGACGAACATCAATAAGGAAAATCATGAGATCCTAAACTTTAGCTCTGATACCACATATAAAATCATTCTTAAGAACACCCTAATATTAATCACGAACACATTAATATTATTAAACTTTAGCATACAATTGTTCTTAATAAAAGGATCTTGGATCTTCATGTTTTCACAAATTATGTCTAAAAAATAGAAAATAAGACTTACCTTGATCAAGGATCAATCTTGATTAATTGCTCCATCAATCTACCTTCTTGAAAAAAATACACTCTAATGGAATCTCGGAATTTCTCTCCTACCTCAGAATAGTGTGTTATGAGATAACCCCAGAAGGTGTAGGGCTCCTCTATTTATAAGGGGAAGAGGGCCGGAATCCTAGTCAAGGTGTGACTATTTTTCAAGTCTCCCACTAATGCCACTAACCATCATGTGACTAATGGATAAGATTGACCCAATCTTCTAATATTCGTATTTATCACATTTATCACATTCCTAATTAATTATCTGATATTTATCAAGACCACATAATTGGAAAATTCATAAATTCGGAATTTAATATAATTGAAATTAAATAATTAATTTCGACACTGAATATTAATTTCCAACAGTCTCATACTGTTCATAGAGGTTTTTTTTTAAACGTCAGCAATGCTCCTCTATGAATTGTCCCCATTGGAATGACTTCAAAAGAAATATGAGAAGTATGTGCACCTGTGGAATGGAAAGTGTAGATTGGATGGGCAGTTCTTCTCCAATAGCTTGGTACTCATTCATTTTCAGTTTTTGTTCCATAAGGAGCTTTGCCTTTGTAAAATATCATTGTTTTCTTCACTCCAATCACATTATTATTTGAATAAAAATAAGCAGGTGACCCTGTCGTCTTCTAATAACCCAAACATGTTGTTAGGGTCGGTCTCCATCCTAGGGCTTCTCTTTTTTTTTTCACCAAAACAGAAAACACTAATTATTATATAAGAAATGGAGAAGGGGATGATCAAAATCCCTTATAACTAAATTGAGGATATATTTATCCGAGGAGCCCATTACAATATGCAACCATTGGTAGATACAAATATTGAAAATAATAGTTACTCAACAATCAAAAATAAAACAACGCCCACAAAAAGAAGGCAAATAATTAAAACATATTTTTTTTGGTAGCATGCCACGAAGTTTTCGGCCCAGCTTATGTGCATTTCGTTTAATCCACATTCGCGGTACGTGGATTTCGCTGGCCAAGCATTATTTTGACAATGACAGGGATCGAACTGTAATACCCCGTAATTTTATAGATTTTTAATTAAAGGATTAATTGAATTAAATGAGAATTAATTGGGAATTAATCCGCATATAAATACTAGCGAGATGTGAGTTGGTATTTGATTATGATGTTAAAATTGAATATTTCTGAGTATATATGGTAATATATGAGTATTGAAAATATTAAAATTGTCGCGTGGCAGAAATACGACAATTTGGGAAATTTAGTTGGGACGCGCGTGTCAGTCGCGTCAGGAATGAATTTATTTAAATTAAAAAGTAAATTATATTTTTGTCATCCGAATGATCATTTTGAGTGCGCCAACACATCCGAAAGGGTCGAAATAGTCAGAAAATACTAGCCGGGGGTTTAGTTTGGGTCCTGGGGCACTTTTAGGCCAAACCGGCAACCTAGAAGGGTATTTTGGTAATTTTAAAAATTGAGAAATTAAAACCCACGAATTTTAGAGGTTAATTATATAATATTTTGGAGACCACTAAGGCCATTACCAGAAAAAGATAAGAGAGTGGGCTACGGAAGTTTTGAAAGAAGTTGGAGAGAGGTAACAAGAGCCAAACCAAAGCCATCACCGATCACCACCATTCTGGAAGGATTTGTGACAGAAAGAGGGGAAATTCAGTCTAGAATCAACGACAACAAATCTGAAGAACAACCCTAAGGCAAGTGATTTGATATTGTTATTTGCAAAGAATATTTCCTCCATGTTTAGTGTAGGAACCTTATATGCTGAGAATATTTTTGACGAAAACCCAATGGATCCTTGTAGAAAACTCTTAACCTTGGTTAGGAATTGCATGTAGAATGGCTATGGACGAATTTGGTATCCGAAGACTTAACTTTGATAATTTAAAAATGGATTTATGATGAGTAATTAGGCACAATAAAATTCTGGGTTCATGTTCATAGAGTTTGGGGTAAAATTTGGGGATTAATGATAATTACATGTTGATTAGGAGGATTTGACCCCAAAAATATATTAAGAAACGACCTACGAGGATTTATAGAAGTTTAAGAACATTAAAATACTATTGGGATGATCTTAGGATGAATTTAGAGAAGAGAAAAATGAAGAAAAACGAATTGGAAAATTTCTGGGCGTGTTCTGCCATCTCGTTAGAAGACCTGCCCAGGTCGTTCAAACGACCTCGTTCGAACGAGCTTCTAACAAGATGACAGTATCCCTTCTAACGAGTTCGTTCGAACAACCTCGTTTGAACGAAATTTCTAACGAGTTGACAGAATGACCTTTTTAGGCCTGATTTTATTTCAAACCCCCATTAGACTTATTTAAATGAGTGATAACCTTCCCTTGTTGACCAGTGAGTATAGTTGTGAGAGTTGAGTACGTTGAGGATTAAAACTTAGAATTTGGTAGTAAACATGATGACATCTATGGGCTCGGGTATAAGTAACTAAAATTACGACGTGAGAAGAGTTGATAACTTTAATGTATATAAATCGGGAACTTATAAATGTGTAACATTAAATAACGGTATAGGGATGAGAAATATACCTCTATTAATATTATGGGATACCAAATATGTGTGAATGCTTGGTATATGTAGTTAATTGTGTATAACATACCTACCATACTTGATATCATGGGAGGTCGGCGTTCGATCAGGGCCATCTAATCTTTGTGTGCCAACAGGGGGGATTTAGGTTGGCACCTCGAGGACATAGGTCAGAGAAGGACTTATTGAGAAGTTAATAAGTCTGCTGATCATGGGAGCGTAGGTATGTGCGTGACCCATGTGATGTGAACTATGTTTGCCTCCATTATATGTGCTTGTTATTTGTCGAAACGATTCCTGAGAGATTCGGAATGCGTGATCCTTATATATGTAATGTATCGAGATTTGATAGTAGAGTATGTGTGCACCGCAGCTTAGTCTCGGGGTGCCAGTATTGTATATTTATGATGTGAATAATATACTGTTAATTTGAAATGAACTGTCAGGTATAAATGTAAGTGTGAATAATAGCCACATTTTAGTAGAGCTAAAAATGGAAAATATCTAGTGATTAGTATTGCAAATTTTGAGAACTAGGAAGAAAAGTAAAACTCTCTGTTTAAATTAAGATGTCGGGAATTGAATCGTGAATCGTATAGTAATGTTAGATTGTGTATTGGACTAGTTTGATAGTAGAATACCTAGAACGGGTACGGGTACGATAGGTGTGCAGAATTAGTTGAGAGGTGAGAAACTCATGTGAGTGCATGCACTATCATGTATTTTATATTCACTCTTTAATGATATTAAACACTTGCTCCATTTTAAACTGTTTTCACAATCGGGCTCTGACCCGTTTGCTTTCAAATCTATTTTTTTTTGTAAAAAACTTTTTAGGTGCCCAGCCACAAGGACACCAAGCGTAGGAGTTCCATTCCGATGACGTGCTGTAGCTGCTGTGGAAGTTACAGGACCTCGATAGTAGACGCCTCCACTTTCTATCTTGACTCTATTTCAGATTTACTCATCTGTAGGGCATGTCGCCCCTTTTCTTTTAGAGACATCTTACTTACTCAGCTTTATTTCAGATTTTGGGTTGTAATTATTTAGTGATTCAGACTTTGTATTCAGTTTTATTCAGTACTTCGGATTATTATCGAGGAGTGTTCCTCCAGATTCATTATTCCTTTATCATTGTAATGTGACTGTAATGTGGTTGTGATATCATTATTCCATAATTTAATACTTGTTGCATGTTAATCAGATTTAATTAAAATTGACAACTCACTTTTAAATATTAGGTGGCTAGTAATGGTTAAAATATTTTCGACAGTGATGCTATGAACTGAACCAACTTGACATTTTGAATTAATTTGAATAAAGGAGTAGCTACCCGGTATTTAATTAGTCGGGGTGTAACAAGTGGTATCACAGCATCAGTTTCTAGTGTCCTTAGGATCTGTACGGCTTGTTATGTCTCCGCGTAGCTTTCTTTGATATAGAGCCCTATATTTTAGGATTGTTGTACTCTATTGTGTATGTTTCGCTCTTCATCTATTTTGAGATAATAACTGCGAACTTATAAGACTTTAATCTCATTTCAGATGCCTCCACGACGTGCACAACGAGTTCCCAGGGATGCTCAGCCCAAGCCACAGCCTGCACTAGTCCAGGGCTCCTTGAATGCCGCAGAGGTTGCCGCTATTGTAGCCCAAGCGGTAAATGCCGCCCTCGCAGTTGTGCAGCAGGCACCGGTAGCAGCTCCAGTTCAGGCTCATGCATTCTCGTATACTTGGGAATGTGTTCATGATGCTTTTTCAGAAAGCACACCCTCCGGAGTTTGCAGGTAGCTCCGATGTTGTTGTGTCCATCCAGTGGAAGAAGGACATTCAAAGACATTTGAGGATGTATGAGTGCACGGAGGTACATAAATAGATACTGGCTACTTTTAAGCTAGTAGGATCAGCGTTGCAGTGGTGGGAGTCCATTACCACCCCGGAGGAGAGAGATGTCCTTTCTATACAGGAGTTTTGGGTGCGGTTCGACCGCAAATATTTTCCATCTTCCGTTCACACCGAAATGAGGAGGAAGTTAATGAACCTTAAGCAAGAGGGGAAGACCGTGGCCGAGTATGAGGCCGAATTCACTAATATCTTGAACATCGTTCCCGATGAGATTCCAACCGTGGAGAAAAAGATTCAAAAATTCATGGATGGGTTTACTTGGAGGATCCGTCAGCACTTGTTGGGTAACCTCTCGTTGGGAACTTATTCTGATGTGGTTAACGCAGCACTGCTTCACTGCCAGGACCACCGCTTTCACCTGTCAGAGAGTAAGAGATCAGGAGAGTCCAGCCATCAGGGCAGGACAGGGGGAAATGGTGCCAGTGGGGCACAATCTGCTCAAGGTCAGCATAGGCATGGAGATCAGGGTTCCCAACAGGGGGATTTTAAGAGGTTTAGATCTAGAGGGTTCAGAAATGGTCAGGGAGGTTTTCGTCAGCAAGGACAGCTTCAGTACGAGCGAGTTTATCAACTCCAGCATGTCGCAGTCCCACAGGATCCACCTGCTATTGAGGGTATGTTCTCTATTCAGGGGACTATGGGGCGTATTTTATTTGACACGGGGGCCACAGACTGTTTCATTGCCATGAGATTTGCCCGCACTTTGGGGTTGTTAGACACTGCAGAGAGCAAGATTACTTGCGTAGATTCACCGTTGAGTAGGGGTTCCATGATTTCCCTTATTTGTAGAGGTGTGGGTATAGAGATCGGTAGATTAACTTTACCCGCTGATATGTTAGTATTATAGATGACAGAGTACGATGCGATTGTTGGTATGGATTGGCCAGCTGCGTACCGAGCCATGATTGATTGTTTCAGTAGGAGTATTATTTTTGCCATTCTCGGGTAGGAGATGTTTTTAGTGGCGATGCCTCACCCTGAGGGAGGATCGTCCACTCACTTGTACTATATAGAGGAGGAGACCGCTATGGAAGTGGTATTACCACTCGATTCGATTCCAGTTGTTAGGGAGTTTGCTGATGTATTTCAGGAAATACCTGAATTACCTCCTAGTAGGGACATAGATTTTGTTATCGATTTGACGCCGGGCACTCAGCCAATTTCCCGCGCACCTTACCAGATGGCTCTAGTGGAGATGAGAGAGCTAAGAGATTAGATAGAGCAGTTGTTGGGTCAGGGGTTTATCCGAAGGAGTACTTCGTCATGGGGTGCCCCTGTGTTGTTCGTAAAGAAGAGGGATGGATCGTTGAGGTTGTGTGTAGATTACCGGGAGTTGAATAAAGTCACGATACGGAATAAGTATTCGTTGCCCCGAATCGATGACTTATTCGACCAGTTGAGAGGAGCTTGCTTCTTCTCAATGATTGATTTGCGATCGGGATACCATCAGTTGTGTATCAGGAAACAGGACGTCTCGAAGACTGCTTTCTTGACGAGATATGGTTCCTACGAGTTTCAGGTTATGCCTTTTGGCTTGACCAACGCTCCAGTCGTGTTTATGGACTTAATGAATAGGGTATTCATAGAGTTCCTAGACCAGTTCTTCATTGTCTTTATTGATGACATTTTGGTTTACTCCCAGACAGAAGAGGAGCACGCTGAACATTTGAGGCAGGTTTTGCAGACGCTGCGTTAGAACGAGCTTTATGCAAAGTACAAAAAATGTGGGTTTTGGCTAAAGGAGGTTCAGTTTTTGGGGCATATCATTTCAGACCGGGGGATATATGTTGATCCGGGGAAGGTATCCGCGGTGATGGAGCGGGGACAGCCCACGACACCGACTGAGATCCGTAGTTTCTTGGGCCTAGCAGGATACTACAAAAGGTTTATTCGGGGTTTCTCAAAGATAGCGGGCCCTTTGACACATTTGACTCGCAAAGGTGTGCCATTCATCTGGAGCGATGCCTGTCAGTTGGCATTTGATGAGTTAAAAGACAAGTTGGCCTCAGCGCCTGTGTTAGCATTGCCCAGACCGGGATTTGAGTATCTAGTCTACACCGATGCATCCTTGCAAGGACTGGGAGGTGTGCTGCAATAGGAGAGTCAGGCTATAGCTTATGCATCCCATAAGCTTAAGCCTCATGAGAAGAATTACCCCACCCACGACTTGGAGTTAGCGACAGTCGTATTCGCTCTTCGAATTTGGAGACACTGTCTCCTGGGGGAGAAATTTCGGTTATTCACAGACCACAAGTCTCTACAATACATCTTCGCGCAGAAGGAACTGAATATGCGTCAACGTCGGTGGCTTGAGTTTGTGAAGGATTATCAGTTTGATATCCAATATCACCCCGGGAAGGCTAACGTGGTAGCAGATGCGTTGAGCCGTAGGCCAGTAAATGAGGTGGCCGAGGTGTGAAAAACTAAGTGGAAGGAGTTGGGACACCAGGATGCAGTGGCCCGATCGTTCATGTATGTGATGACTGTTACACCTCAAATTGTTATGAGAGTAATAAAGGCCCAGGCAAATGACTCGTTCTGTCAGGAGAAGATAGTTCGATTACTAGCAGAGGGAGCCAAGTCCTATACCGTTAGTTCAGACGGGGGATTACGCTTCAATGGGAGACTGGTCGTTCCGGAAGGGGAAGACTTGCGACACGAGTTAATGACAGAGTCGCACGGTTCGCGGTACACCCTGGTGGGGATAAAATGTACCAAGAGATGAGACGACAGTACTGGTGGAGCGGGATGAAGGAAGATATCGCCATGTTCGTTTCTAAATGCACCACTTGTCAGCTAGTAAAGGTGAACCATGATAAATCGAGAGGACTTCTACAGCCGTTAGAGGTTCCGATATGGATATGGGAGAGCACATCCATGGACTTTATCACGGGGTTACCTACGTCATAGAGGGGTCACGACTCCAAATGGGTAATTGTGGATAGGTTGACCAAAGTTGCTCATTTTCTGCCCATGAGGACAGACTACACTACGGGACAGTATGCCCAGATTTTTATTGCCGAGATAGTGAGACTTCACGAGGTGCCTCTTAATATCATGTTTGACCGAGACAAGATATTTGTTTCACGATTTTAGGAGAGTTTCCAGGAGGCCATGGGTACAGAGTTGCGGCTGAGTACGGCATATCACCCGCAGACTAATGGGCAAACAGAGCGGACAAATCAGATGTTGGAGGACATGTTGCGTATGTGTATCCTAGACTTTGGAGGTGGTTGGGAGCAGTACCTTCCACTGGTGGAGTTTGCTAATAATAACTCCTACTAGTTCACCGTTGGCATGGCTCCATTCGAGGCGCTGTATGGTAGACCTTGTCGTTCCCCAGCATGTTGGTTAGAGGTGGGGGATAACAAACTCCTTGGGTCGAAAGTGATTCAGGACACTTCGACAAGGATAGAGATGATACGGAGCAGTATTCGGGTAGCTCAGGACCGACAGAAGAGCTATGCTGATGCCAAGAGGTTCTTCAGAGAATTCAAGGTGGGGGACCAGGTGTTACTCAGAGTATCTCCTATGACGGGGATTATGTGTTTTGGGAAGAGGGGGGAACTAGCACCAAGATACATGGGGCCATTTCCTATCATCGAGAGGATTGGGCCAGTTGCGTATAGGCTTGGGTTACCGGAGCACTTGCATAGGATTCATGATGTTTTCCATATTTCCTCGCTAAAGAAATATCTTAGGGACGATTTGGCCCATACTCACATTGCTTTAGAAGACATCGATGTTCAGCCTGATAGTTCCTACGAGGAGGGGTCGATTGCTATTCTGGACCACAACGAGAGGAAACTGAGGTCGAAGATAGTACCATTAGTACGTGTGCAGTGGCGGCATCATAATGCCGAGGAGTCCACATGGGAGCGCTAGGATGAGATGCGCGAACGTTATCCAGAGCTATTTTTACCAGGTATTCTTTAGTTCGAATTTTGGGACTAAATTCTGTTATTAGGGGGGAAGTATGTAATACCCCGTAATTTTATTGATTTTTATTTAAAGGATTAATTAAATTAAATGATAATTAATTGGGAATTAATCCGGATATAAATACTAGCGATATGTGAGTTGGTATTTGATTATGATGTTAAAATTGAATATTTCTGAGTATATATGGTAATATATGAGTATTGAAAATATTAAAATTGTCGATAGGCAGAAATATGATAATTTGGGAAATTTAGTTAGGACGCGCGTGTCAGTCGCGTCAGGAATGAATTTATTTAAAGTAAAAAGTAAATTATATTTTTGTCAACCGAATGATCATTTTGAGTTCGCCAACGAGTCCGTAAGGGTCGAAATAGTCAGAAAACACTAGTCGGGAGTTTAGTTTGGGTCCCGGGGCACTTTTAGGCCAAACCGGCAACCTAGAAGGGTATTTTGGTAATTTTAAAAATTGAGAAATTAAAACCCACGAATTTTAGAGGTTAATTATATATTATTTGGGAGACCACTAAGGCCATTACCAGCAAAAGATAAGAGAGTGGGCTACGGGAGTTTTGAGAGAAGTTGGAGAGAGGTTACAAGAGCCAAACCAAAGCCATCACCCATAACCACCATTCTGGAAGGATTTGTGACAGAAAGAGGGGAAATTCAGCCTAGAATCAACGACAACAAATCTTAAGAACAACCCTACGGCAAGTGATTTGATATTGTTATTTGCAATGAATATTTCCTCCATGTTTAGTGTAGGAACCTTATATGCTGAGAATATTTTTGACGAAAACCCAATGGATCCTTGTAGAAAACTCTTAACCTTGGTTAGGAATTGCATGTAGAATGCTTATGGATGAATTTGGTATCCGAAGACTTAACTTTGATGATTTAAAAACGGATTTATGATGAGTAATTAGGCACAATAAAATTCTGGGTTCATGTTAATAGGGTTTGGGGTAAAATTTGGGGATTCATGATAATTACATGTTGATTAGGAGGATTTCACCCCAAAAATATATTAAGAAACGACCTACGAGGATTTAGAGAAGTTTAAGAACATTAAAATGCTATTGGGATGATCTTAGGATGAATTTAGAGAAGAGAAAAATGAAGAAAAACGAATTGGAAAATTTCTGGGCGTGTTCTGCAATCTCGTTAGAAGAGCTGCCCAAGTCGTTCGAACGACCTCGTTAGAACGAGCTTCTAACGAGATGACATTATCCTTTCTAACGAGTTCGTTCGAAGACTTCGTTCGAACGACCCTCGTTCGAACAACCTCATTCGAACGAGATTTCTAACGAGTTGACAGAATGGGCTTTTTAGGCCTCATTTTATTTCAAACCCCCATTAGACTTATTTAATTGAGTGATAACCTTCCTTTGTTGACCAGTGAGTATAGTTGTGAGAGTTGAGTACGTTGAGGATTAAAACTTAGAATTTGGTAGTAAACAGGATGACACCTATGGGCTAGGGTATAAGTAACTAAAATTACGACGTGAGAAGAGTTGATAACTTTAAAGTATATAAATCGGGGACTTGTAAATGTGTAACATTAAATGACGGTATAGGGATGAGAAATATACCTCTATTAATATTATGGGATACCGAAGATGTGTGACTGCTTGGTATATGTAGTTAATTGTGTATAACATACCTACCATACTTGCTATCACGGGAGGTCGACGTTCGATCAGGGCCATCTAATCTTTGTGTGCCTACTGGGGGGATTTAGGTTGGTACCTCGAGGACATAGGTCAGAGAAGGACTTATTGAGAAGTTAATAAGTCTGCTGATCATGGGAGCGTAGGTATGTGCGTGACCCATGTGATGTGAACTATGTTCGCCTCCTTATATGTGCTTGTTATTTATCGAAACGAATCTTGAGAGATTCGGAATGCGTGATCCTTATGTACGTGATGTACCGGGATTTTATAGCAGAGTATGTGTGCACCACAGCTTAGTTTCGGGGTGCCAGTATTGTATATTTATGATGTGAATAATATACTATTAATTTGAAATGAAATGTCATGTATAAATGTAAGTGTGAATAATATCAACATTTTAGTAGAGCTCAAAATGGAAAATATCTAGTGATTAGTATTGCAAATTTTGAGAACTAGGAAGAAAAGTAAAACTATCTGTTTAAATTAAGATGTCGGGAATTGAATCGTGAATCGTATAGTAATGTTAGATTGTGTATTGGACTAGTTTGATAGTAGAATAACTAGAACGGGTACGGGTACGATAGGTGTGCACAATTAGTTGAGAGGTGAGAAACTCATGTGAGTGCACCCACTATCATGTATTTTATATTCACTGTTTAATGATATTAAACACTTGCGGCATTTTAAACTGTTTTCACAATCGGGCTCTGACCCGTTTGCTTTCAAATCTATTTTTTTTTTTTAAACCTTTTAGGTGCCCAGCCACAAGGACACCAAGCGTAGGAGTTCCATTCCGATGACGTGCTGCAGCTGTTGTGGAAGTTACAGGACCTCGATAGTAGACGCCTCCACTTTCTATCTTGACTCTATTTTAGATTTACTCATCTGTAGGGCATGTCGCCCCTTTTCTTTTAGAGACATCTTACTTACTCAGATTTATTTCAGATTTTGGGTTGTAATTATTTAGTGATTCAGACTTTGTATTCAGTTTTATTAAGTACTTCGAATTATTACCGAGGAGTGTTCCTCCAGATTCATTATTCCTTTATCATTGTAATGTGGTTATGATATCATTATTCCATAATTTAATACTTGTTGCATGTTAATCAGATTTAATTAAAATTGACAACTCACTTTTTAAATATTAGGTGGCTAGTAATGGTTAAAACATTTTCGACAGTGATCCTATGAACTGAACCAACTTGACATTTTGAATTAATTTGAATAAAGGAATAGCTACCCGGTATTTAATTAGTCGGGGTGTCACACGAACTGGAGACCAAATCCAATCTACCCCCAAAAATGTCCCAGTGGCAACCATATACCACTGGGCCAAGATCCTATGGGCTTGTTTGGTTCTGTATTAAAGAAACTTGATTCAAACACTATTTTTAAATACAGTTTTAAAATTAATTTTTTTGTGTTTATAATTATTAGTGTGCGTTTGGTAAACTTGTCTTTCAATACAGTTTTTTGAAAATTTGACACACACACACACACACACACACACACACACACACACACACACACACATATATATATATATATATATATATATATATAAGTACTGCTCTTGTGCATACCAGTCCGCATTTTAAGAGTGCGGCCGGGCATGTGTCATCTGGCGGTGAGCCTAGAAATTATAGGCTAAATTATAGGCACACTCTCTCTCTTTTTTGGGCTCACCGCCAGGTGACACATGTCTGGTTCGCACTATTAAAATGCGGGCTGGTATGCACAAGAGTATAAAATGCGGACTGGTTTAAGAGTGCGGCCGGGCATGTGTCACCTGGCGGTGAGCCTAGAAATTATAGGCATACTCTCTCTCTTTTTTGGGCTCACCGCCAGGTGACACATGTCCGGTTCGCACTATTAAAATGCGGACTGGTATGCACAAGAGTATAAAATGCGGACTGGTATGCACAGGAGCAATACTGTATATATATATATATATATATATATATATATATATATATATATTGCATGTATAATTCACTATAAAATTATATACATAAATGAATTGATTTTATTTTTTGAAAATATGTTTTAATACATCTGTATTCATATACATATATATTTATATTTATAAGAATTACACACATTTTAATGTATTATGTATGTATATTATATATTGAGGTATAAATGCTTTAAAATATTAAGAATGAATAATTCTGAGTTGAAAAATAAAAAAAAACAGAAGTTATAAAATACCCTTAACCCGTTTTCTGAAAAACTTGATTATAATATAGTGTTTAAAAACATGTTGTCCTTTTGTATTTAAACAATGGAAACATAGTTATAATTGCGAACCAAACAGGCGTTATATGTTTTAATTTTTTTTTTAATAATTAAAACATATCGCAAAGGGCCATAGGAAGATATAATGGCTTTAATTGAATCTGGCTTTTGTGGGTATGTGCAGTCAGACCTTCCTAGGGCTTCTCCCTATTTTCTCGGAACAAAGAAAAACCATTGCTCAATATCCCCATGGCATAACTCACCTGATAATTCTGCAACAAGTAAGCATCATGGAGAAAAACACATGGTTATACACTACCTAAAAGTTAAAAAAAATTATAAAAATAATAATCTTAGAGCATATCTAACAAGAATGACCTAGAAAATAAAATTCATATTAATTGCTAAACTGTAAACGTCGATATTTTCTTAGAGGAATTCGGCAACGGACAGTCACTTTTGATCATCATTGTTGGCCGGCCCTGCAAACTTAATTTGCACTATTTGGGTGCAAAGTTGAAATTGCAAACTTAATTTTGCAATATATACGCTCAAACTTTCGTTTTCAATGTTAAATCTCTGGACAAAAATCAGTTCAACAAATTGTAGCACAAGTTATGTCACACGAAATATTTTCTTAACAATTAAAATAGGCAAAATATGAGTCTTGCTATGTCCTCTCTGGCAAAGCATCTCAAGGTGGATGAATATTTCTTGAGGAAAAAGGCTAATAAAAAATGGGAGAAGGAGGGAGATAAACTAATACTGCTAATCCTAAGAAATATTTGGAATAATTGACTGGGAAGGATGACGTATGTGTTCTTGTGTGCATCCTTGACGCACGGAAGATATCGGGACTGCACGATCAGATCAAACATACCTATTTCGTGTAAACAAGTGTTGAAGTAAAGTTACAAAATAATTGCTTCATACATTCACCAATGTTATCACCCGATGGGTTTAACAATAGGGCGTTGTTCACGTGGCCAGTGGAGTTGATAATGATCCATGTGGATACCTTAAACAAAGAGAGCCTTAACTATTTTGTATTGCATTTTAGAGTATATAATAGATATAATAGATATCACGTCAACTTGTATTCGCTTAATTAGCTAATTATATACAATATATAATATAATCATTAATGACATACCTAAATTAAAATAGCAAAGCTAAAATTTTAGTATTCAAAGGTTTAGGGTACATCCATAATATGTAAAAAACCCATTTCATTTTTCAAACAAATAGCTTTTTATTTATAAAAATATAAATAATACTTTTCAAAAAAATTAATAAAAATATTTTTCATATAAAACTAAAAAAAATGTTATCCAAAAATGTCTTATAATAGATTTCTTTTATGAAACATGTTTTATATAACTTTGTACCGACTTTTTAAATATTTTATAAAAAAAAAATCTTTTTTTGCTAAATAGAAAATGGTTGTAATAATTAAAATTTTAAAAGAAAAAAAAGGCCTTTTCACGAATTAAATAATAATGTTAAATATTAACACGAATTAAATACATATAACGTTAAAACAACAAATTTAAAATTTTACTATTCAAAGTTTTAGGGTATATATATATATATATATATATATGGTATTGATCTTGTGAATACCAGTATTTATTTTAAGAGTGCGGACCGGACATGTGTCACCTGGCGGTGAGCCCAGAAGAGAGAGAGAGTGCCTATAATTTCTACGCTCACCGCCAGGTAACACATGTCCAGTACGCACTCTTAAAATACATATTAGTATATATATATGCTCTTGTGCGGATTGGTCTATATTTTAAGAATGCGGGTCGGACATGTGTCACCTAACGGTCACCTAGAAATTATCGTCTAAATTTTAGGCACACTCTCTCTCTTTTCTGGGATCACCGTCAAATGATACATGTCCGATTCGCACTCTTAAAATGTGGACTGATTCATGCAAGAGCAAAACTGTATATATATATATATATATATATATATATATATATATATATATATATATATATATATATAGACATGAATTAATTATTAGCATCATATGGTATCCAAGTTATCCAAGTCATCTGCTTTGGATAAAAGTCTCTGTAACGTATAATAATAAATGGAGTAATTTTTTTCTATTGTTTTTTCTGGGGTAATGAATGGCAATTTCCGTTCTCTTAGTGCGCAATTTCTGTTCTCTGTTCTCTCTAACTTTTGACTCTGTACAGTATCAAATCGGCGACTTCTAGAAAACAAACTCAAAACCTGACCAGTGTATTATTTTTCTATTATGGTTGGAAATTAATAAAAACACGAGATAAATATTTTAGAAAAATTTTAACTTTTTTATATGTATGTTTGTATTTTTACATACTCACAATGTTCAAATGTATTTTTGTTCCTAAAAAGTTGATTTGATTAGGACAGTAAGTAAAATACTGGTCCATCGCAAATATAGCGACAACTCAGAAAACTAAAAAAAATACAAAATAATGTCATAAAATGACATTTTAAAAAGTGGTTTTTGTAAATTTAGCACATATTGTAATATGTATTTTAAAAATAGGACAACAAACATTTTATGTTTATTTTTAGTCCCTATTTTTTAATAAAATCGCTGGCGCGGACCCAAATCCATGAAACGTCAACCAATTATTGCATGTCATGTCAGTGGATAATTTAAAAATGGGGACTAAAAATGAAAATAAAATGTTATTATCCTATATCCATAACAAATATTATTTTAAGCGCTAAAAATACATAATCTACTTTAAAAATATGGTCTACTTTAGACATTGACAGTCGTCTCACGGCAATGTAGAGGAAAAGATGTATCATTCTAGTGGAAAGGACAAATTATTTACCGGAAATTTAGTTAAGGTGGGCCAATTAAAATTGATGAGAAGATGAGAATTGTAAGGATTTTAAGAGGACCCGGAAGTCAAGTCAGGAGGGTTAAACACAAACATTATTGATCATGTAAAAATATCTACAGCTATTGTTTGATTAATTAATAATGACATAGAAAATAAAATTCATATTAATTGCTAAACTGTAAACGTAGGTATTTTCTTAGAGGAATTCAGACAGTCACTTTTGATCATCATTGTTGGCTCTGCAAACTTAATTTTGCAAAATATACTCTCAAACTTTCGTTTTCAATGTTAAATCTCTGGACAAAAATCAGTTCAACAAATTGTATTACACGAAATATTTTCTTAACAATTAAAATAGGCAAAATATGAGTCTTGCTATGTCCTCTCTAGCAAAGCATCTCAAGGTGGATGAATATTTCTTGAGCCAAAAGGCTAATAAAAAATGGGAGAAGGAGGGAGATAAACTATTAGTGCTAATCCTAAGAAATATTTGGAATAATTGGCTGGGAAGGATGACGCACTGAAGATATCGGAATTGCAATATCAGATCAAACATAACTATTTCGTGAAACAAGTGTTGAAGTAAAGTTACAAAATAATTGATTCATACATTCACCAATGTTATCACCCGATGGGTTTAACAATAGGATGTTGTCCACGTGGACAGTGGGGTTGATAATGATCCATGTGAATACCTTAAACAAAGAGAGCCTTAACTATTTTGTATTGCATTTTAGAGTATATAATAGATATAATAGATATCACGTTACCTCAACTTGTATTCGCTTAATTAGCTAATTATATACAATATATAATATAATCATTAATGACATACCTAAATTAAAATAGCAAAGCTAAAATTTTAGTATTCAAAGGTTTAGGGTACATCCATAATATGTAAAAAAAAACCATTTCATTTTTCAAACAAATAGCTTTTTATTTATAAAAATATAAATAATTTTTTTCAAAAAAATTAATAAAAATATTTTTCATATAAAACTAAAAAAAATGTTATCCAAAAATGTCTTATAATAGATTTTTTTTATGAAGCATGTTTTATATAACTTTGTACCGACTTTTTTAATATTTTATAAAAAAAATCTTTTTTTAATTTTTTTTTTTGTTAAATAGAAAATGGTTGTAATAATTAAAGCTTTAAAAGAACAAAAAGGAAAAAAAAGGCCTTTTCACGAATTAAATAATAATGTTAAATATTAACATGAATTAAATACATATAACATTAAAACAACAAATTTAAAATTTTACTATTAAGAGTTTTAGGGTATATATATATAGTATTGATCTTGTATATACCAGTATGTATTTTAAGAGTGCGGACCGGACATGTGTCACCTGTCGGTGAGCTCAGAAGAGAGAGAGAGAGAGTGCCTATAATTTTTAGGCTCAGCGTCAGGTAACACATGTCCGGTAGGGACTCTTAAAATACATACTAGTATATATATATATGCTCTTGTGCGGACTAGTCTATATTTTAAGAATGCGGGTCGGACATGTGTCACCTAACGGTGCCCCTAGAAATTATCCCCTAAATTATAGACACTCTCTCTCTTTTCTGGAATCACCGTCGGATGATAAATGTCCGATCTGTACTCTTAAAATGTGAACTGATTCATACAAGAGCAAAACTGTATATGTATATATATATATAAGACATGAATTAATTATTAGCATCATATGGTATCCAAGTTATCCAAGTCATCTGCTTTGGATAAGAATTAAAATCAGAAAAGTCTCTGTAACGTATAATAATTTTTTTCTATTGTTTTTTTGGGGTAATGAATGGCAATTTCCGTTCTCTGTTCTCTCTAACTTTTGACTCTGAACAGTATCAAATCGGCGACTTCTAGAAAACAAACTCAAAAACCTGACCAGTTTATTATTTTTCTATTATGGTTGGAAATTAATAAAAACACGAGATAAATATTTTAGAAAAATTTTAACTTTTTTATATTATTATTACAGAGCATCCATGCATAATGCATCAACACCATCTTCAGTGTATGTTTGTATTTTTACATACTCAAAATGTTCAAATGTATTCTTGTTCCTAAAAAGTTGATTTGATTAGGACAGTAAGTAAAATCTTGATCCGTTGCAAATATAGCGACGACTCTGAAAAGTAAAAAAAATACAAAATAAAGTCATAAATAACATTTTAAATATGGGGGTTCCGGGAAAAAGGTTTTTATAATACTCAAAGTTTATAAAATTAGGACACTCCATATAATTTTATAAATTTAGTCCATGTACTAAAAATTTCATAAAAAATGGTGAAAAAGAGTGTCGCTGGAGGGGACGAAAAAAATAAATGTTATTGTACCACAAGGATTAGATTTATAAATGCGTTTATATCACAGGGACTAGATTTATAAACTTGAAAAGTATTATCCTAAAAATCCAAATATAAGAAGGAACATAACCTTTACCTAAATTCTTTATTTAAATATAGGAACTTTGTAAATTTAGGACCTATTGTAATATGTATTTTGGAAATAGGACATTAAAAATTTTATTTATAGTTTTAGTCCCTATTTTTTAATAAAGTCGCTGGCGCGGACCCATATTCATAAAACGTCAACCAATCACAGCATGCCACGTGTCCGTTTAATTTGAAAATAGGGACTAAAAATGAAAACGAAATATTTGTTGTCCTATATCCATAATCAATATTATTTTAAGTCCTAAAAATACAATATCTATTAAATATATGGTCAACTTTAGACATTGACAGTCGTCTCACGGCAATGCAGAGAAAAAGATGTATCATTCTAGTGGAAAGGACAAATTATTTACCGGAAATTTAGTTAAGGTGGGCCAATTAAAATTAATGAGAAGATGAGAATTGTAAGGATTTTAAGAGGACCCGGAAGTCAAGTCAGGAGGGTTAAACATAAACATTATTGATAATGTAAAAATATCTACAGCTATTGTTTGATTGATTAATAATGCATAAAACAGAGGAAACAAAAAAGGGGAGAATAAAATTAAAGATTTTATTCAATTGATTTTCGCATGTAAGTTTTGTACATTTTAAGCCGTAGTTCACACATTATTTGGAATTATTGTGAGTGTTTTGATCCGTAAATTATGAAAAATTAATGCTTTAAGCGTCATTTTGAAAATGTCGCGTAAATAAAATGTAGTGTATGCCTTTAGTTATTTGAAAATGTCACGTAAAAAATGTGTAGTGTGCCGTTTTGCATTAATTTAGTTCTTTGAAAATGTCACGTAAAAAATGTGTAGTGTGTGCGTTGAGATATTAACTTTTGTGAGATACACGTAAATTATATTTTTTGTTGGTGGCTTGATGAAACAATAGTATGCAACGCATGTTTTTCCATGCCATTAAAGAATTTATAAAAAGGGGGGAATAATGACATGAAAATTCTATTGATAATGCCCAATCAAAATGGCATATTTTGAAAAAAAAAATTGACTTGACTCTAGATTTATAAATGTCAAAACTATCAACGGCCATTCCATAATAACTTTTGCTATAAATAGGATCACTCTTGCACCATCCTCCCATACATATCTTAGTCAAAATTAACAAACACTCATCATGGACAAAATGAAGTACTTGTGTGTATTGGTGTTTGTGTGCTTGAGCCTGCTGGTGGGTGGTGGCATTGCCCAAAGTGCCTCTAATGTTAGGGCAACCTACCATATCTACAATCCTCAGCAAATTAACTGGGACTATAACCGCGCTAGCGTTTATTGCGCAACTTGGGATGCTAACAGGCCGCTAGAATGGCGACGTAGGTATGCTTGGACCGCCTTTTGTGGCCCCGTCGGACCTCGTGGCCGAGACTCTTGTGGGAGGTGCTTAAGGGTAAAATATATAACAACCTCTAAATTTTCTCTCTTGTTTGAGTATTTTTACGGTGGTACGATTTTTTGACGCAATTTGACTGATTATAAATCCATTTGATTCACAAATGCATTTATGGTGAAAAAACCGTCACCGTAGAATTTTTTACTTAGGATAAATTACAGGACTATGTATGTTTTTTTAAAAAGAATCTAATACTTTTCATGCACAAGAACAAGTTTTATCAACTTTTATTTTACATTTTGAGTGGTTTATAAAATGTTTATAATTTCAAGTGGGTTTATCGCAATTGTTATATATATACCAATTATGGTATTTTTTTCATTTTATATTCTATTGGTCAAAGTTTTTTATGAAATTTGGGGGAGATATGGTGACAAAATCCTCTCTATCAAATGTTATTTATTTAACCTCATAAAGCAGGCGTGGGTAGGTCTATGTGGGAGGGAATGGTTAGAGAAAATGGAAGAGCAACAGTTTAACAACATATAATTTTAATATTGGTACTTTGCCCCCTTCTAAATTTGAATACAGAAAACTTGTCAAGGATTTTTTTGTATGAAGGGTGATTTAGTGTTTAATGTGTTTGTTCTTCAAGTTGTTATATAACTATAAATCTGAGATAATGTTATTTTATTTCTTTAATATTTGTAATCATAACATGACCCTCTCACATTTAACTATAAATCTTAAATTGTGAGGTAATATACTAATTGCTTTTAATACTATAGTAGTATATAACATTCCCTCGTTGTTATATTTGGGTAAGTAGGAAATCACACCCTAAAACATCTTATAAGTAACAAAGTGCCCCGTAGCCATAAAAATGTGTTGGACCACACACAAACAATTCTACGTACAATGGAGACGATTTCGGATTAGATCGATTTTCGAATTGGGTCTGATTTGTTTTATGTTGTAACAGGGATCCGAACCGAAAAATCATTTCGTTATAAGAACCAAAACCGAACCATTAGCCTAAAAACCTGAACTGGACTTAACCCAACCGGTTTGATTTGATTTATCAGATTTTCGGTTCCACTTTGCATCCCAACTATGGACTAACTACTATGGGGCTCATTTAGAAATTATTTTTATCATGTCCCCCCTCGTCCATTTTTGCGATATTACAAAATTAGTTTTTCCAAACTATAATTTATAATATAAGTATTAATTTATCAGCTAAATTTATGAATTGGTCCATATATGTAGGTAACTAATACAGCAACTGGAACCTCAGAAACGGTGAGAATTGTTGATCAATGTAGCAATGGAGGTCTAGATTTGGAGGAAGGCGTTTTCAGAAGACTTGACACAAATGGAGCTGGCATTGCTCGAGGAAGCCTTAATGTGAACTATCAATTTGTCAACTGCAATGATTAAGGGATGTTTGACTACTCACTATGAAAATCTACGAGATAAATAATGTTAAGCATTTGACAAAATGTTATAGAACAATAAAATGTAAGCTCAACTTGTTGAGATGCTTGTGAGATGGAGATCAAATAATAAAACTTATATAAATAAATGGATGATCTTCGAATATTAATCAAAATGTTTTACATTGCATGTTTATGATATGCCTCGTCTGATAACATATCATAATTTGTTTAATATTTGATAATTTTATGCTCATTTTTTGTGCCTCGTTATCATAATTCTTGTTTGTTTTTCTGACACAATTTGACAATAAAGAATATGTAGTGACGATATACTAGTTAGTGTGTAGAGAGTATAAGGGGTTTTATGTATTTATCACGATTTTCGTTCCACTTTTATTCCTAAAAAGAAAGATTAGGGACCGTTTCCATAAAACATCATATGGCATTGGTGATGGAGTATTGGGGAAAAATAAACAATAGGACCATTTTTACAAATATATGTAGAATGTACTAAATCGTAACCACCAATAGTTTATAAGCCCTGATTCTACAAAATTTGTTAGTATTATAATCGACATTTTCACACTTCATATGGTGACCTATATGTTTTCTTAAGACACATTTTATTTAGAAGATAAATCCCAAACTTATGAACATAGCATTCATCATCTATTTTAGAGATCGTTTTTTGCGTTCACCAATCCCGTTAGATTGATATCGTTTTATTATTCTTACAAAATAATAAAGAAGATTTTTATATGAACGTAAGTTTTATATTTATTGAAAAAACTTTTTAATAAAAACTATGAAAAAACTTGATAAAAACATTTTTGTATAAAAATCCATTTCTGTTATTTATATAAATAGTTTTTTATTTATAAAAATTATAAATAACAGTATTTAGCAAAAAAAAAGTAATAAAAAATACTGTTTTATAAAATAGTAAAAAAATATTCTACAAAAACTTCTTATAAACTAAAAACAGAATTTTAAAAAAAATACTTTTATAACTTTTTTATGACTCTTTTTAAATATTTCTGTAAATAAAAATATTTTTATGAATAAAAAAAATTAGTAAATAAAAAATGGTTGCAATAATTAAAACTTAAAAAAATAATAAAATTAAATCGGGCACAATTTAAATAAAATGTTATTTATATTAACATGAATTAAATATATATACAACGTTACTATACATACTTATATAGATATATATTATAATTTTTAAAATTTTCATATTATTTTTTTTAATTTTCAAATAACGTACGTATACTACCTATAAAACCCATTTGGTTGTGAGTTAGTAAATTTGAAATATGAAATATATATAAAAAAAATCCAAAATTTGTTCATGAATTTACTTCATTTCCCGCAATTTCATCCTTAGCAGGGTTGAGTATTGAATGAGTCCAAACATCATTAAATGCAACAACCCGTATCTCGGTGATGGACAAACACATTTATATTTTAAAAAAGAGGTATATGGTAAAGTTTAGAGGAATATAAAACGGATATTTTAAAAAAAACTGAAAATAATAAAATAAATTATCTCTTAAGTAAATCCCATTTCTTAGAATTGGGATTGGGTGGAAACAAATGAGATTTTAAAGAGTCTAAAAAAAACCTAGCCCAAGCCCTTTCCCATACCCAAACCAGACCCCAACTCCACAACCCATCCCAACCCCAAAAACCATACTCATATTGATTAATTAGTGAATCGTTATATACAAATTTATATTTCTAGTTATTTTGTGATTTGCCTCCCATATATTTAGATGTATCAGACTTTTGCCATGCCACCCTCCTGGCCTCTAAAATATATATATATATATATATATATATATATATATATATATATATATATATATATATATATATATATATATATATATATACCTCTTTTTTAAGGTGCACTTTGAGGATATTGTGATAAAAGTGGATAAACATACATCATTAGAACCGGTTGGTTGCACCGATATGTAAGTGGGATAAGTCGTAGATTTATATTATTAGTTTATTTGTAATTTTTTCTCAATAGTTTTTTGTAATACCTAGGCCTGTGTTTCGGCCGAATCGGATCAGAAAATGCCTCTTCAAAAAAAATTATTGTTTTTTCGAAAATAAAATAATTATTCCGAAAGATTAAAAAAATTCCGAATTCGAAAAAATCCGAAAGTCGGAAAAAAATCTAAAATTCACAAAATATATTAAAAATTCAGAAATTTCAAAGATTCAAAATTTCAAAAAAATAAATTTCCGATTACTCGAAATTCTCATTTTAAAAACAACGAAAATGGTCTAACCCAACATGTAAATACATGAGGATTTGACCCATTTTTTTATTTGTGTAGAAGTCATACTCTCATTTTATAGGCGATACTTTGGAGCCTTCTCCCTCTCCCAACAGATATGGGACATGGAAAAATTTTAAAAAATCGAAAAAATCGAAAATAGAAAAATAATTCAAAAAAAAAATTAAAATAATTCGAAAAAATCGGATCTGCATAGTTTCAAAAAAATCAAAAAATCGTAAATTCAGAATTGTTTCTGATTTCCGATCCGATTTTTTTCCGGAAAATCAAAAATCTGAAAATCAAAAATCGACAAACTAAAATTTTATTCCAAATTCAGAACAAATCAGATCGAAAATTGAAAAAATCAGAAGTTCGGGAAAAAAAACCACAACCCTAGTAATGCCCAATGAAATCCAAGCATTTTACTACTTGAACCCAAGGGTCCATTTTCATTTTCCTTGGGGAAAAACGTCTCGAAAGTCATACAAAGTGTCGGAAAAAGGGAAAATGAAATCTAATGTAAAAATAATGAAAAGTTTTGATGTTTTGCGTTTTATATACAAAAAATATTATACCCTAAAGTACAAATCTTCGTTTCTTATTTACAGTTGCAATTACTAATTGTATAGTGTGTTGTAATATATAACTAGTATGTAACCCGCGCGATACGCGAACGCTCTAGTTAAAAATTATACAAAGCAATGTCTACTCTATTACTCGTGGAATGATGTTCTCCATTATATGTAATAAGATGTATAACCAAATTATTAAACAATCAAACCATTATTTTGAAAAAATAAAATATACATTAGCATTGTGAAATAAGTCTACATACAATCAATTTTCATTTTGTTACGACCTCCATGCATAGTAAAATGAGTAGTTTCAACACTTAAAAACATTTTATATTGAATAAGTCATTTGGGCAAGTTATCCAAACCCCCATTAGACAGCAAAAGCCCTAATTGCAAATCACATCGAGGTTGATCATATTTTAGGACACTGGTGTTGAAGCCAAGCATAAAACGAATTAGACACCAACTTGAAATTTTTTGACCTGAGCAGTGTAAGAATGTGGTTCCTCAATACTAACAAACTAAGAAATGATATCATTTCAAACTTACATTATGATTCACCATGTTGGCACCACCATTTCAAATGCGATACATGAAAACCATTTTCGAGGGACTTCAAGAACAGTCATTAACGTCTAAACTGATTGCTAAACAATTAAAATTATTTTAGCTCATTTCATGCATACTTTTTAATAAATAAACTTGGACCAAAGTGCAATGAGGGTACAGGGAAACAAACACACCATTTGATCTGGATGAGGGTATCAAGGGAGTTGAAATAAGCATGAATGAGTGAGAAATTAACTCTATAACAATTAAAACCATTTTAGCTCTGTCCAATTGATTATCTTTAAAAACAATTAAGAAATAAATAAATAAGACAGGAAAAAGTTACGATAATAGAGATGGGAAGCAACCATATCATTTGATCCAAACGAGTATATGAAGTGGGTTGAAATAAGCAAGGATTGGCGAATCACGTTCGTAAAATATAAACTTTCAGTCCTTTCACATCATACTATCAAATTCGTTTAAATTATTAAAAGCAATCAAGAGGTCGGATATGTGGACAATTTATAAATTTGAGATTAAGAGTGTGCTACCATTGTAACAATGTGTTGAAGTAAAGTTATATATACTTTACTATTGTAACAAAGAAATACATGAACAACAAATATAAAAGAATTGTTCGAATAGTTATTGTTGATGTAAAAAATTAGATCGTATCTAATTATTTAATCACAGATAAAATAAATGAGACACAGAAGTTTTAAAGTGGTTCAACCTTATAAGAATTGCCTACGTCCACTGTTTCTGATATTGATGACTGTTTGGGGAATTCTCGATTACAAGTCCAATCAAGAAATTTCGGTCCCCTTACAATGAGGATTGTACAATGTATTTATAGCCCTGAGGCTGTAATATGAAAGGGTAATACATTCAATGCTGTACATGTGAAAGGGTAATATATTAAATGCCCCTTAAGCGTATACATCTGAATGATAAGCATTTAATGAACAGTCAAACTGTTGGTTATCCTGCTATTAATGCTTTGTTCAAGATGCAGCTCGGACCGCCTAAGCTGCTCGGTACTCAAAGGTTGCTCGGTACTCAAGAGTTCCTCGTAGAGTTCTTGTTCCTCGGAGCGTCTGAGTTCTTCGGGGAAGCAGTGTTCCTCTTTGTAGTATGGTTCCTCGGAGCGTCTGAGTTCCTCGGAAGTGTTTGTTGTTGCCACGTAGATTGCCACATGTCTTCATTCAATTGGGCCATGTCAGCAGACTAAATTTGGTATCAACAGAATCCCCCAATGTTTCATAGTTCGAAATTTGAGGAGTGTGGAACATTCTCTCTCGGAATATGGTAGCTTTAAATGGTCTTCCTGATTTTTAGGAGTGTTTCCCTTGTATTTATTTTTCCTTCCAAATTCGTAGAATCAGGCTTTTTTGAATTTTTATAACCGCCTCGATCTCCGCGTAGTTTTTGTCCTTCTAGCCGCCGGTAGCGTCATCGTTTCTTTTTGTAATCATTAACTTTACCGTTTTCCATGGCAGAGTATTTAAGCGTCACAGACAATCCCATCGTCTTCTACCTTTTCAAATTTGTATCTTCGAATTTTCCATTGTCTTACTCTCTTGTGCGTTCATCCTTTCCATCGTTCGTTGTCAACAGATCCACTCTTTTTCTGTAAGATCTTATTCCTTCTTCTTCATTTCCTTCTTTCGTCATGGTTTATCCTGTAGAATCGATTGATAAATTTTGCTCTGATTTCTCTATTCCCTCCTGGGTTATTTTGGAAGAGCTTTCTCAGCCTTTTGACTATTTCCATTTGGCTGAGGGACATTGGTTCCCCAGTCTCTTTGTTGCTGAGTGTGGATTTTCTTTTCCTCTCAACCCTCTATGTCTGGAATTCTGTCAATACTTTGACGTGGTTCCTGCAAGAATAGCCCCCAATACATGAAGAATAGTTAATGGGGTTCATAGACTAAATCAAATTCATGGAACTCGCATAGGAATTCCAGAAATCATGTTTTGTTATAGATGGGCTATTGGGGATAATACTTTTTATTTAAAAACTAGATTTTTAAATAGGGCTTTAGTGGTCAATCTCCCGGATGCCAATAGGGATTATTTTGAGCACGGGGTTGTTATAAAAAATTGGCAACATGCTCCTTTATCTGGAGATGAAGTGTATTAGGGTCCCAGATGCCCTCCCTATGGCAATGGGATAGGTTATTTTTATTTCATTTTATTTATTTTGAAATTATGCTTCCTCTGTGTTTGACAAAATGTGCCACTGATATTGTAATTTTGATTTATTTGCAGTTGACAACAAAAGAAAGTGTCCAAAAGAGGCAGACGTTAATATAAGACACTTAAAACTTATCTGGAATTTGCATCAGTCTATTGCCGACGAGCATATTAGGTCAGCTTCATATCTGCTGCAGTACAAGAGCTACACCACTTCTTTTACTGCTCGTCCGGTAATAAGTGAAGTAGAACCAGTACCAGCTTCTACCAGTTCTTCGCCTGAGTCACACGTTCCTTTAAGTGAAAGGATGAAGAAGAGAAGACCTCCCACCCTTTTCGAGAAACCTGCCTCTGCTGCTGGAGAGGCAAAAAGATGTAAGCTTGATGTCCCAGCAGAAGGGACAAAGAAAATTGATGCACCTTCTTCGGCTGCTCCTGTGAAGGTTGTCGAGAAGCCCCCAGTGGCCCCGAGCAAGGTTGCTGCTCCAGGTGAGGTGATTTTCATATCACCGACAAAGAGTTCCTCCTTGGTCAAAACTATTCTTGTTCCCCCGAGGAAGCTGAAGAATAGCTCCTTGGTCAATTTGGCTGAAACCACCTCTCAGCCTCCAACCACTGGAACTGGTGTTCCTACTTTTGTTCCCCCGAGCTCTACCATGAGCTCGGTGAAGACTTGGATCATTCCCGAGATCCAAGGTATTGAAGAGAACCTTTCTCGGGACATGGTTACCTCATTGGCTGCTCGCCAAATTGCTTCTTTAAGTCTTGTTTCTTTGAACTTTTCATCTTTCCCTTGTTATATCTGTCTCTGACTTGCTTTCATTTTCTTTTCACAGTTGGTGAGCTGCTTTAACACAATCTTGAAAAAAGATGAAGCTATTAAAGCTTCAAGCTCCTCATCTGGTGTGGAGGAAGCTTTGATGGGCGTGAGGCAGTCTTTAGAAGATTCTCGTCAGAAGTACGATGCTGACAAAGCTGTTTGGGAGAAGAAACTTACCTCCACCGAGCAGGAGAAGGCTCAGGTTGTTGAAGTCTCCAAGGGGTTGGAGAAAAAGAATGAATGCTTTGGAGAAGAAGAATAAAGAGCTTGAAGGGAAGCTAAAAAATGCTAGAGAGCTTGAAAATAAGCTCAAGGTTGCTGAGGAAGAATTAATCCAACTTCGGGAAGTAAGTCGCCAGAAGGAAGAAGTTGAGAATAAATTGAAGACTGCTGAAAATCTTCTGTCCGAGAAGCTTTCCTCAGAGAAGTTAAAGAGGAAATTGGCTGTGAAGAAGTCTTTCAGCGCTAGCTGGGACAAAGGGTGGAACAAAGTCTTGGCTGCCATGATGTCGCAAGTCGAATATGGCAGCCTCAAATACTTTAGAGATGGGTGGGTCGCTGCTCTACAAGAAATGAAAGTCGATGAAACTTCTGAACTCTTTCAGCGACACATCCCTGGTCCCCCTCCAACTCCTGAAGACGAAGAAGAGGACGAAGCTGCCTCCGAAGAGTCTTCCATGGTGATGGGAGATCAAGTTTCTCATCCCCCAGCCATCCATCATACAAACGAGCAGCTCGCTACTTCCTCCGAGCAACCTCCAGCACTTCCCCAACTACTATCTGCTCCATCCGAGCAACCTACCTCCTCGTCCCAGCCTCCCGAGAAAGTTTTGGGAGACAAGGAAAAGGTGTAGAGTTGTTCGAACTTCTATCTATTTTATTTTTCTTTGACAAATGTAATCCTGAACCATGTAACTCTGAACCTTGTGATATAATAAAACTTGAACTTTTGTTTTTGCATACTGTTGTCTCTTCTTCATGCTCTGTTTTGATTATTGATTACTGCTTTTTCTTCCTCTGCTAGTTTCTGGCCAGGATGGAATTGTTATCTGCTCACGATACAAAGTTGTTGAGGCAATGCAATGATTATTTTAAGGTTGGTCACACAGATCTGAGTGCAGCACAAATCGTCGACATCCTCGGCTAAGATGCTTCGGAACAGGCAGTTGAAGCTTACCAATATTTGAAGTGTCTGCTTGATCGTGCGGTGGCCAATAATGTAGCTTATTATGATATAATTGAAGATCTCCAAGGCACTCTTGAAGACCTTCAACAACAATATAAAGAATCCACTACTCTCTTGCACGAGAGGTACGAGAAGAAATATGAGCAAATCGTTACCGACAAGGGATACGACAAACTTTTTGCTGTCTACGATGTAAGGGAGAGAACTCTGAGGGCTGAGGTCGAAGAGTGCAGACAAATAGCTGAATTATTAGAGCAAGAGAATAACAACCTGTAAAGAGAGTTGTCGCAGTTGAAGTCTGCAGCTTTCACTTCAAAAGCCTTGATCCCAATGACTGATGAGGGATTCTCGTTCTTGGAGGTTGAGAACGCCAACTTGAGGGATGAGTTGGAAACCTTGAAAAGAGCTGGCCCTTTTACATCTTCTCGTGGACGAGCAAGATCTCCTCGTGGATGAGCAAGAGCATCTCGGATTCCTGTCGAGGAACAGAGGACTCAATCTGCTTTAGAGAACCAGGCCTTCCAATTAATGGCGAAGAACCAGGCGTTAGCTGAAATGTCAAAGAAGATCAAGGACCTGGAAGAGAAACTTTCTGAGCAGAAATATATCTTGGAGAATAAAGAACTCTTCATCAAAAATCTCCACAAACAGCTGGAAAGATTGACATATCAATTCCACAAACAGCCCAGGGAGTTCTGGATGGCTGGGTACAACGAGGCTCTCTACCACTTGGACGATCGTATCCAGAATGCCAATAATGAGGGCTACAAACAGGGCTGACTGAATGCCTTAGGTGTGCTGTAACTCGAACAGGGTCATTACCTGTGGGACTACCATGATCCTGGGCTGCTCGACCTACTCGTTCCACCATTCAAACTTGATATGAGTTAGATCCCTGCTCGGGCCATTCCTCGATGCTTAATTTCCAAATATCTCGGTGACTACAATCTCCATTCAAATGTCGAGATATCTCATCCCGAGCATCTCCTAGATCGACCATCCGTGATGAATATCAGGATGTTAAAAGATCTCAACTTCATAAATTCTCCTCTTGCTTTAAATGATCCGCCTGCTGGCGAGGAACCTGTTTCAAAAGCAGAGGGGAAGAAACCAATAGAGTAGGAATTTTGATGTAATAGTTAGTATACATTTCATTCTCAATGTAATTTGTTTTTGATTTTAATGAAAGACTTTCATTTTTGTTCGCTATCTTAATTGCTATTGTCTTGTAAAGCACTTTACATCTGTGCATGTGTATCTGTTAAAAAGATAACAATATTGTGTTGTTTGTCGATCAACTTATTGTCGACTAGTTTGAATTTGTGGTAGTCTTTTGGCAAACATAATGTTTTGTTTCTCGACCAACTTAGTAAAAAGTTACGAGTATAAAAAATGTTGCTCGATCACTTTCTCGTTTTCATAAAATGTTTCCGACCAACCAAGGTCTGTAAATTTTCCTTTTCGACCAACTACAGTTAGTGGGTTTTTATCCCCGACCATCCGTAGTTAGTGGATTTTTCCTTTTCGAGCAACTTTGGCACTTTTTGGAATAGTTGTAGCTCCCGACCAACCTTAGTTGGCATTTTCGAGAATATATTTACTTCCTAACCAACATAAGTTGGCATTTTTAGGAATACTTTTACTTCCCGAGGAACACATAGTTTTACTTCCCGGAGGAATACAAGTTTTACTTCCCGGAGGAATACAAGTAGCTTTACTTCCCGGAGGAATACAAGTAGCTTTACTTCCCGGAGGAATACAAGTAGCTTTACTTCCCGGAGGAATACAAGTTTTACTTCCCGGAGGAATACATTTGTTTCTAGACCAACCTTAGTTGGCCTTTTCGAGAATAAATTTGAGTAGTCCAAGTTTTGCCGAGTTTTGCCGAGTAGTGTGTAGCACTAGTATTCCCCGAAAAACTTTCAATAAAAAGAGAGAATTCTGCAGAATATCTTCATTTTATTCATCACTGATAATACTTGCGTAGGTGCTCTGCGTTCCATGCATTCTTAAACTCCTCCCCTTCTAAAGTTGATATTCGGTAAGTTCCTGGTCAAACAACTTCTGTAGCTCGGTATGGTCCATGCCAGTTTGCCTCCAGTTTATTGTGCTTTTGAATCACTTTCTTCAGCACATAGTCTCCTTCTTTCAGGTCGCACTTCTTCACTCTCTTGTTGTAGAACAAAGTTGTTCGCTGCTGGTAAGCAGCATTTCTAATGGCTGCTTCTTCTCTAACTTCCTCGAGCATGTCTAAATCCAATCTTCTCATTAAGTCGCTGACAGGGGAATTGAAATTCAGTACCCTGTGTGTTGGGAGGCCCAACTCGGCAGGTATAACAGATTCACTTCCAAACGCTAGCATATATGGAGATTCCCCTGTTGCTACTCGGGGAGTAGTTCGGTAAGCCCATAGTACTGATTGTAATTCGTTGATCCAATTTGCTTTTGCATCACTTAGTCTTTTCTTTAATCCATTCAGCAGCATTCTATTTGTCACTTCAGTTTGTCCATTGCTTTGAGGATGGCCTGGTGCTGAGTGGACCTTCAAAATATTTGACTGATGACAATAGGCAGCGAACTCCTCGTTATCAAATTGTGTTCCATGGTCTGTGATAAAAGCATGAGGAAGACCATATCGACAAATGATGTTCTTCCAAACAAATTGGTACACCTTGTCGTACGTCATATCAATGAGAGGCTCAGCTTCTACCCACTTAGTAAAATAATCCACTGCGACGACGAGGTATTTGAATCTTCCTCTGGTCGTTGGCAGTGGCCCGACCAAATCTATTCCCCACATAGAAAATGGCCAAGGGGGAGTGATGGGTGTCAACTATGCTTGTGGAGTTCTTCGGATGGAGGAAAAGCGATGGCACTTGTCACATTTCTTGGCATAGGCTATACAATCAGCCCTCATCGTCGGCCAGTAGTATCCCTGCGTCATCACCCTTTGCAAAAGCGTTCGACCTGCTACATGGGCTCCACAAGACCCTTCATGGACCTCTTCAATCAATTCTTTCACCTCGAAGGTAAGTACACATCTTTGCAAACCTGCCATAATTCCTCGTCTATATAGAATACCGTTAGTTAATACATACCGAGCAACTTTAAACTTCAATTTCTTGGATGCGAGCTTGTCAGTTGGTAATTCTCCCTCCTCATTATATGCTTTGATGGGATCCATCCAAGATGGTCCTAAATCGAGGGTAATAAAATTCGTTGTCAGATCTTCATCTATACTCCGACCTGTTAAAACTTCAATTAGGATTGTTCTTCGTAGCTCGGTACGAGTAGCTGATGCTAATCGAGCTAGGGCGTCTGCTCTTGCATTCTCCATTCTTGGTATTCTGACCAGCTGAATAGCAGTGAATTCTGATACCAACTCCATCACTTTTACTTGGTACTTGATCATTAATTCTCCTTTGGCTGCATATATTCCCAACATTTGATTTACGATCAATTGAGAATCACTGAAAACAATAACCTGTTGCGCGTCCATAATTTTTGCCAAATTAAGACCTGCAATCATGGCCTCATACTCAGCCTCATTATTGGAAGCTTTGAATTGGAAACGTAAGGCGTATTCCATGTTGACCTCATCCGGAGTGCTCAAAACTATCCCCGCTCCACATCCTGTAGTGCAAGATGAGCCATCTACATATAGCCTCCATATAGGTAACTCGTCTTCAAATTTCTGATCTGACAGAGTTCCTCGATGGAATATTTGTTGCTTCCTTTCATCATCTCCTGATATTTCTTGCTCTTCGTCGATCATCTTTTCTTGCCCTTTTACCAACCTGAGTTGGTCTGAGCTCGAATTTGATGATCCTGTAACATCCACTTGCCCTTTTACCAACCTAAGTTGGTCTGAGCTTGCATTTGACGATCCTGTAACATCCACAGGTTGATCAGCGAGCAACTTTTGCTCCTCGGGGGTATCAGGATAGGTGAACTCTGCTATAAAATCAGCTATAGCTTGCCCTTTTAGCGATGATCTGGGTTCATAGACTATATCATATTCACTGAGCTCTATTGCCCAATACATCAGTCTCCCTGATTTTTCTGGTTTATGAAGGGCTTGCCTCAATGGCATATCAGTATATACGACTATAGTATGAGCCTGGAAGTATGGCCTCATTCTCCTACTCGCCTCAATCAGTGCCAGTGCCAATTTTTCCAGCCTTGGATATCTGATCTCTGCTCCTCGGAATGCCTTACTCGTATAATAAATTGGTTTTTGCACTCCATTCTCCACTCTGATCAACGCCGAGCTAACTGCATTCTCGGACACTGCAAGATATAAGTATAATTTTTCTCCCATCACTGGCCTGGACAACAGTGGAGGTGCTCCCAAGTATTTCTTCAAGTCTTGAAAAGCCTTCTCACATTCATCATTCCACTCAAAAGTCTTTCGGAGTGTCTTGAAGAATGGGAGACATCGATCAGTTGCTCGCGATACAAATCTGTTGAGTGCTGCTACTCGTCCTGTAAGACTTTGCACCTCTTTCTTCGTCGTTGGAGATCGCAGCCCTAATAGAGCTTTGATCTTTTCAGGGTTAGCTTCAATGCCTCGCTGATTGACAATGTACCCGAGGAACATGCCTTCTCATACTCCAAATGTGCACTTCATCGGGTTCAACTTCATTTGATATTTATTCAGTTGATCAAAAGTCTGACTTAAGCCAACTAGGTGATCGACAGCTTTCTTGCTCTTTGTCAGCATATCGTCAACATAGACTTTCATATTGCAACTAATTTGTTCAGCAAAAACCTTATTCATCAGCCGCTGATATGTCGCACCTGCATTTTTCAAACCAAAAGGCATAACATTATAACAATATGTTCCCCTAGGGGTAATGAAAGAAGTACTCTCCCTGTCTTCAGGTTTCATTTTAATCTGATTATAGCCAGAATAAGCATCCACTAAGCTCAGCAGCTTGTGTCCCGAGGTAGCATCCACTAGTTGATCAATTCGGGGCAATGGAAAGTGATCCTTTGGTAATGCTTTGTTGAGGTTGGTGAAGTCTACACACATCCTCCACTTGTTGTTCTTCTTTTTCACCATCACCACATTTGCTAACCAGTCTGGATATTTAACATCTTTAATAAAACAAGCCTTCTGGAGCTTCTCGACTTCCTCCTGTATAGCTTGATTCTTCTCGGGGCTTAACACTCTTCTTCTCTGCTTCACTGGCTTGATCTCCTTATTCACATTGAGCTCGTGACATAAGAAATTTGGGTCTATCCCAGGCATATCCTCATGACTCCACGCAAAAGTTTGCTTTCTGCTTCTTAGGAAAGTTATCAATTCCTGTTTTAGTGAGGCTTCCAACGACGAACCTACTTGAGTAGTTCGCTCAGGGTGCTCGTCGTCCAGAATGATGTTTTCAGTAGCTTCCACCACTTGACCCTTCACGAGTTGCGACTCATCTCTAGGATCCAATGTTTCCATTTCTGTACCTTCATCCACTTGATAGGTAGTAGTCTTTTTCCTTGATTCCTCTAGTTCCTCTTGCTCGGCGGATGAATAATAGCATTCCCGAGCTACTTTCTGGTCACCTTTCACAACTCCTACTCCAAAATTTGTTGGAAATTTTAGGCATTGATGAACCGTAGATGGTACAGCCTCGAACTTCTTCAATCCTACTCTTTCCATGATGATATTGTATGATGATTGAACATTCTTATCCATCACGAAGAAGCGTATTCTTTCTGTTCGACAAGCAGGCCACGTACCAATGAATATATCCAACTTGATCGTCCCAAGTGGAAATACTTTCTCACCAGGAAAACTGAGGAGGGGTCTATGATAAGGCTCCAGTTGAGATAACTTTAGATTTAAACTGTCGAAGCACGAGTAGAACATGATATTTGCCGAGCTACCATTGTCGACCAGTACTCTTGAAATCATTACCTCCTTCATCCTCATTTTGATCACCAATGGGTCATCATGAGGATATAGAACACCTGCAAGGTCGTTCTTTGAGAAACCAATGACCAATTTTTCTTTGTTCACCTTTCTCGGGCGATCCTCCTCAGCTAGATTTATTCGTTGAATGTATGAGCAAGCTTGAGCCTCACAGAGGTAAGCTTTTCTCTCTGCAGTAAGGTCTCCTCCTCCTGCATCTCCACCTGTTATAACATTACAATCAAATGACCCAAAGCGTATTGAAAATACCTCGCGTTCTGGCTGCCTTGGTCCCTTGGGAAGATCGGGGTCGTCTTCTCGATCAACTTCATGGTTTCTTTTCTTGTTCTCCTCTGCTCGACGAGGAGATCTAGACCTGTTTCTTGTTCAGTCATTGTTCCTTCTTTCGCTTCCATGATCAACATACTTTGCTAGTTTTCCTCGTCTGATGAGTGTTTCAATCTCATTTTGAAGAGCTATGCAATTTTTGGTCATATGGCCATGATCTTTATGAAACTCGTAATACTTTGCCTTATTCCTCCTGTCAGGGTCTGCCTTTATTTTCTCCGGCCAGTTTAATTCCTCGTTGTTCTTGATTTTTTCTAGAACATGGTTGATGTCCTTCTTCAAAGGAGTATAATTATCAAATTTCTTCATTACGTCCCATACCGACCTAGTTTTTGAATGTTTGTCATTACCATTGTTCTTATGCTCTTTCTTTTTAGCTTTATCACCTTCCACCTTGGTTTCTTTGGCATCCATATTCTTCTTCGCAGCCATAGCCTCCTCGACATTCATAATCTTGGACGCTTTTCCCATCAGATCTGACATGGTTCTAGGTGGATCTTTAGCCAAAGTGTAGTACAACTTGTTGGGCAGTAGTCCACTCATCAAGACGGTAATCGCTGTCTTCTCCTCATAATCAATGACTTCGAGTTTCTCGTTATTAAAACGAGTTATGTAATCTCTGGTGCTCTCACCATCTTTTTGTTTAACACTTAACAAATGTGCTACTCGTTTAACTAGCTTTGCCCCAAAACAGAAATTCCCAATGAATAACTCGGCCAGTTGAAGAAAAGTTGAGATCTTACCCCGAGAAAGATTATTATACCACATTTGAGCTGATCCGGTAAGAGTTCCCGAGAATGCTCTGCATCTCATCTGGAACATCATAGATGTCGGCTGTAGCTTGGTATTATTCTATATGAAGGATAGGGTCAGTCTTTCCATCATATTTGGGGGTCACAACAGGTGCTTTGAACTTTGATGGTGTTGGAAAATCTACAATGGCCTGGACAAAAGGTGTTCCTCGAACGAAGGTTCGTTGTAGAGGGTTCTTGGCTTTAGCCATTTCTCCTAATCTATCCTCCAGCCTCTAAATAGAGCCTTTCCATGCATCATTTCCTTCCTCGGACCTGGTGGTTCGAGCAACTGATCGCGTTGATGTGGCTTCCTGGGATCTATCTTGACGAGCAGCTGGTCGCGACTGGGCAGATCCTTCCCTTAAATCTAATGGTCGTCGAAAACTCCTGGATGCGACTTTAGGAGGACTTCTACTCCTTCTAGGTCATAATCGATTGAAAGGTGATGCCCTGCTTAACCTCTCTAGCGCACTAGTCCTTTCTGGAGAGAGAGTGACACGTTGTTCAGTATCTGTGGCTCGTACTGACGAAAGTCGCCCAGGTTGATAAGAAAAATCTTCAGATTCCTCATTGCGATATGAATCAGTACGCCTACTACGTGAAGAAGGTGTACGGGTATTTCTTTGAATACTTCGCAGTCCTGAATGGGTTGGTGCACCGCCATGGAGGGTTTGTATGAGTTGTCGCATAGTTTCTTGCATGACTGTCTAGCCCTGAGCCAGATTTGTCATTATTCCAGCTAGATCTGGAATATTTGGCGGAGCAGATGGATTTGGAGGACTTCCAGCGTTTCGATTGCTGGATTCTGGAATATCATCCATTTGTGATGAATTATTTTTGATGAAAAACGATATTACCAGTCGTTTTCCACAAACGGCGCCAATCTGTTGATGTAAAAAATTAGATCGTATCTAATTATTTAATCACAGATAAAATAAATTAGACACATAAGTTTTAAAGTGGTTCAGCCTTATAAGAATGGCCTACGTCCACTGTTTCTGTTATTGATGACTGTTTTGGGAATTCTCGATTAAAAGTTCAATCAAGAAATTTCGGTCCCCTTACAATGAGGATTGTACAATGTATTTATAGCCCTGAGGTTGTAATATGAAAGGGTAATACATTCAATGCTGTACATGTGAAAGGGTAATATATTAAATTCCCCTTAAGAGTATACATCTGAATGATAAGTATTTAATGAACAGTTAAACTGTTGGTTATCCTGCTATTAATGCTTTGTTCGAGATGCATCTCGGACCGCCTAAGCTGCTCGGTACTCAAAGGTTGCTCGGTACTCAAGAGTTCCTCGTAGAGTTCTTGTTTCTCGGAGAGTCTGAGTTCTTCGGGGAAGCAGTGTTCCTCGTTGTAGTATGGTTCCTCGGAGCGTCTGAGTTCCTCGAAAGTGTTTGTTGTTGCCACGTAGATTGCCACGTGTCTTCATTCAATTGGGCCATGTCAGTAGAATAAATTTGGTATCAACAGTTATGCTTACTTTTTACTAGTGACTTACTGTAGGTTTATACTGTTAATGGGTCATATTGCAATTTGTCATCCCTGCACCATATATAAGTTGGAGATAGTTTTATAGACTCCATCGTATGCAACGTTTGGAGGGGATAAGGGATATGTAAGGTCTGCTTTGGAACAGACGTTTGGAGGGGATAAGGAAGACGTAAGTTCTAAGGGAGATGTAGCGGCTGATGTAAGGAAGTGTACTAAATAAAAGTTAAATGAAATTCATATATTTAACTTTGTAGGGCCTGAATTCACTATACGAATTGCCCGTTGAAAATTTTGTATCATGAATGTGAATTTATACCTCTAATCTATCATATTAGAGGTATATAATAGGTTTTTTTAGAAAAACTTCAAAAGAAATATGAGAAGTATGTGCACTTGTGGAATAGAAAGTGTAGTAGATTGGATGGGCAGTTCTTCTCCAATAGCTTGGTACTCATTCATTTTCAGTTTTTGTTCCATAAGGAGCTTTGCCTTTGTAAAATATCATTGTTTTCTTCACTCCAATCACTTTATTATTTGAATAAAGATAAGCAGGTGACCCTGTCTTCTAATAACCCAAACATGTTGTTAGGGTCGGTCTCCATCCTAGGGCTTCTCTTCTTCTTTTTTCACCAAAACAGAAAACACTAATTATTATATAAGAAATGGAGAAGGGGGATGATCAAAATCCCTTATAATTAAATTGAGGATATATTTATCCGAGGAGCCCATTACAGTAGGCAACCATTGGTAGATACAAATATTGAAAATAGTAGTTACTCAACAGTCAAAATTAAAACAATGCCCACAAAAAGAAGGCAAATAATTAAAACATATTTTTTATGGTAGCATGCCACGAAGTTTTCGGCCCAGCTCATGCGCATCTCGTTTAATCCTCATTCGCGGTATGTGGCTTACGCTGGCCAAACATTATTTTGATAGTGACACGGATCGAACTGGGGACCAAACTCAATCTACCGCTAAGAATGTCCCAGTGACAACCTTACACCACTGGGCCAAGATGCTATGGGGTTGTTAGGTTCTGTATAAAAAAAACTTGATTCAAACACTATTTTTAAATACAGTTTTAAAATTCAGTTTTTTGTTTTTATAATTATTAGTGTGTGTTTGGTAAACTTGTCTTTCAATACAACTTTTTGAAAATTTGACAAACACACATACACACACACACACACACACACACACACACATATATATATATATATATATATATATATATTGCATGTATAATTCACTATAAAATTATATACATACATGAATTGATAATATTTTTTGAAAATATTTTTTAATACATATGTATGCATATGTAATTTTGTGTACATATACATATATATTTATATTTATAAGAATTACACACATATTAATGTATTATGTATGTATATTATATATTGAGGTATAAATGCTTTAAAATATTAAGAATGAATAATTCTGAGTCGAAAAATAAAAAAACAGAAGTTATAAAACACCCTTAACCCGTTTTCTGAAAAATTTGATTATAATACAGTGTTTAAAAACATGTTGTGCTTTTGTATTTAAACAATGGAAACATAGTTATAATTGCAAACCAAACAGGCGCTATATGTTTTAATTTTCTTTTAATAATTAAAACATATCGCAAAGGGCCATAGGAAGATATAATGGCTTTAATTGAAATCTGGCTTTTGTGGGTATGTGCAGTCAGACCTTCCTAGGGTTTCTCCCTATTTTCTCGGAACAAAGAAAAACCATTGCTCAGTATCCCCATGACATAACTCACCTGATAACTCTGCAACAAGTAAGCATCATGGAGAAAAACACATGGTTATAATAATTTTTTATAACTACCTATGACATAACTACCTAAACGTTAAATATTTTTTATAAAAATAATAATCTTAGAGCATATCTAACAGGAATGACCTAGAAAATAAAATTCATATTAATTGCTAAACTGTAAACGTCGATATTTTCTTAGAGGAATTCTGCAACGGACAGTCTCTTTTGATCATCATTGTTGGCCCTGCAAACTTAATTTGCACTATTTGGGTGCAAAGTTGAATTTGCAAACTTAATTTTGCAATATATACGCTCAAACTTTCGTTTTCGATTTTAAATCTCTGGACAAAAATCAGTTCAATAAATTGTATCACAAGTTATGTCACACGAAATATTTTCTTAATAATTAAAATAGGCAAAATTTGAGTCTTGCTATGTCCTCTCTGGCAAAGCATCTCAAGGTGGATGAATATTTCTTGAGGCAAAAGGCTAATAAAAAAATGGGAGAAGGAGGGAGATAAACTAATATTGCTAATCCTAAGAAATATTTGGAATAATTGACCGGAAAGGATGACGTATGTGTTCTTGTGTGCATCCTTGACGCACGGAAGATATCGGGACTGCACGATCAGATCAAACATAACTATTTCGTCTAAACAAGTGTTGAAGTAAAGTTACAAAATAATTGCTTCATACATTCACCAATGTTATCACCCGATGGGTTTTACAATAGGATGTTGTCCACGTGGACAGTGGAGTTGATAATGATCCATGTGGATACCTTAAACAAAGATAGCTTTAACTATTTTGTATTGCATTTTCGAGTATATAATAGATATCACGTTACCTCAACGTGTATTCGCTTAATTAGCTAATTATATACAATATATAATATAATCATTAATGACCTACCTAAATTAAAATATCAAAGCTAAAATTTTAGTATTGAAAGATTTAGGGTACATCCATAATATGTAAAAAAACCCATTTCATTTCTCAAACAAATAGCTTTTTATTTATAAAAATATAAATAATATTTTTCAAAAAAATTAATAAAAATATTTTTCATATAAAACTAAAAAAATGTTATCCAAAAATGTCTTATAATAGATGTTTTTATGAAACATGTTTTATATAACTTTGTACCGACTTTTTTAATATTTTAAAAAAAAATCTTTTTAGAATTTTTTTTTTTGTTAAATAGAAAATGGTTGTAATAATTAAAACTTTTAAAGAACTAAAAGAAAAAAAAGGCCTTTTCACGATTTAAATAATAATGTTAAATATTAACATGAATTAAATACATATAACATTAAAACAACAAATTTAAAATTTTACTATTCAAAGCTTTAGGGTATATATATATATAAAATAATGCTCTTGTGTGGACTAGTCTGCATTTTTAGAATGCGGACCGGACATGTGTCACCTAACAGTAAGCCTAGAAATTATCCCCTAAATTATAGGCACACTCTCTCTCTCTTCCGGGATCACCGCCACGTGACACATGTCCGGTCCGCATTCTTAAAATGTGGACTGGTCCGCACAAGAGCATGACTGTATATATATATAATCCTGAAAAATCGGATCGGCATAGTTTCGAAAAAATCGAAAAATCGGAAATTCATAATTATTTCTGATTTCTGATTCGATTTTTTTTGGAAAATCGGAAATCTGAAAATAAAAAATCGGCAAACTAAAATTTTATTCCAAATTCGGAACAAATCAGATCGAAAATCGAAAAAATCAGAAGTTCGGAAAAAAAACACAACCCTAGTAATACCCTATGAAATCCAAGCTTTTTACTACTTGCACCCAAGGGTCCATTTTCATTTTCCTTGGGGAAAACGTCTCGAAAATCATACAAAGTGTTAGAAAAAGGGAAAATGAAATCTAATGTAAAAATAATGAAACGTTTGGATGTTTTGCGTTTTATAAACAAAAAATATTATACCCTAAAGTATAAAATCTCCGTTTCTTATTTACAGTTACAATTACTAATTGTATAGTGTGTTGTAATATATAACCAGTATGTAACCCGTGCGATACGCGGGCGCTCTAGTTAAAAATTATACAAAGCAATGTCCACTCTATTAATCGTGGAATGATGTTCTCCATTATATTTAATAAGAAGTATAACTAAATGATTAAACAATCAAACCATCACTTTGAAAAAATAAAATATACATTAGCATTGTGAAATAAGTCTACATACAATAAATTTTCATTTTGTCACGACCACTATGCATAGTAAAATGAGTAGTTTCAACACTTAAAAACATTCTATATTGAAAAAGTCATTTGGGCAAGTTATCCAAACCCCCATTAGACAGCAAAAACCCTAATTACAAATCACATCGAGGTTGATCATATTTTAGGACACTGGTGCTGAAGCCAAGCATAAAACGGATTAGACCCCAACTTGTAATTTTTTTACCTGAGCAGTGTAAGAATGTGGTTCCTTAATACTAACTAACTAACTAAGAAATGATATCATTTCAAATTTACATTATGATTCACCATGTTGGCACCACCATATCAAATGCGATACATGAGAACCATTTTCAAGGGACTTCAAGAATAGTCATTAACGTCTAAAACAGATTGCTAAACAATTAAAATTATTTTAGCTCATTTCATGCATACTTTTTAATAAATAAACTTGGACCAAAGTGCAATGAGGGAACAGGGAAACAAACACACCATTTGATCTGGATGAGGGTATCAAGGGAGTTAAAATAAGCATGAATGAGTGAGAAACTAACTCTATAACAATTAAAACCATTTTAGCTCAATCCAATTGATTATCTTTAAAAACAATTAAGAAATAAATAAATAAATAAGACAAGGACAAAGTTATGATAATAGAGCTGGGAAGCAACCATATCATTTTATCCAACCGAGTATATGAAGTGGGTTGAAATAAGCAAGGATTGGCGGATCACGTTCGTAAAATATAAACTTTCAGTCCTTTCACATCATACTATCAAATTCGATTAAATTATTAAAAGCAAAAAAGAGGTCGGATATGTGGACCATTTATAAATTTGAGATTAAGAGTGTGGTACCTCCTCCAAAACTCTATTGTTCTAAAATTCAGTCCCAGAAAAAAAGTGAGATTAGCGAGAAGATTGAAGAGCACTAACATCATCTTATAATCAAAGATCAGATAGACACGAAGCCTAATGATTATTTGAGATGCAATTTTCCTTGTGAGTTTAATCGACCAATAAATTGCTTATAGATTATTTAATGTGGACTGGTAAATTCCCCAAAATAAGCTCTCTATGAAAGAGCCTCGTCATGAAATAAGAATTGTCTGCAAGACTTCCTTTAAATGTGATGTTCCCTCCTCCATTATAAGATGTTTCCTTAAAACTACCATGTGCAAATATATATTTAATTCAAGGAATAATGGTACTTTTTATCTAATAAAAATGTAGCAAAAACAATTCAATAATTAGAATTTTGTGAACAATACTATAGATGTGATGATGCACCAGCCTGATTAGATGTAAAAGCATGAAGTATATAAGTTGTCTCTATAAAATCATTCTTAAGAACACCCTAATATTAATCACGAACAAATTAATATAATTAAATTTTAGCATACAATTGTTCTTAATAAAAGGATCTTGGATCTTCATGTTTTCACAAAATACGTCTAAAAGATAGAAAATAAGACTTACCTTGATCAAGGATCAATCTTGATTAATTGCTCCATCAATCTACCTTCTTGGAAAAAATACATTCTAATGGAATCTCGGAGTTTCTCTCCCACCTCAGAAATAGTGTGTTATGAGATAACCCCAGATGGTGTAGGGATCCTCTATTTATAAGGGGAAGATGGCCGAAATCCTAATCAAGGTGGGACTCTTTTTCAAGTCTCCCACTAATGCCACTAACCATCATGTGACTAACGGATAAGATTGACCCAATCTTCTAATATTCGTATTTATCACGTTCCTAATTAATTATCTGATATTTATCAAGACCACATAATTGGGAAATTCATAAATTCGAAATTTAATATAATTGAAATTAAATAATTAATTTCGACACTGAATATTAATTTCCAACAGTCTCCCACTCGGTCTTAATAATCCCCATAATTAAAATAGGTACCATAAGGTGCACAATAACTAATAAATATAGTTTGCTTAAATCAAACAATTCACGGATGCGAGTCATGGCGGTTCCATGCTATTCAAGAGCATGGTTCCTTCCATGTACTACAACACCAATGTTTCATTCAACTAAGCCTTTAATATTGGGTATCATAATGGCCTCATTATGTCCTTTTGAATAAAGACTATTTCTGTCAACAATAATTCATAATCATATGCATGCATTCACAAAAGACAAAAATAATTGAAATCAGAAACACTTTAATTGAATTCAAGTAATAGTGTGAAACAACTAAGACAAATAGCAATCATAATTTTACTAATTGAAACCCATCTCTTTGACATGTTCCATAAGGTCTTTAGAGATAGTCCTTTCGTAAGAGGATCTGTTATGGTATCACTCGTACTAATGTGATCAATTGACACTCTTTGTTTCTGAATTTCTTCTTTCACATATATGTATTTCATTCAACGTGCTTAGTTAATTTAGGAATACCTAACATTTCTTTATAAAGAATATTGCAGCGACATTATCATAATATTTCAGCGGCTTGATAATAGTGTCGACAACTCCAAGTCCCGAAATGAAGTAACGCTGCCAAAATACATAAGTTGTAGCATCAAACATGCTACAAACTCATCTTTCACAATAGTTAATGGATGGATTGTGTTTCACTCCTTCATTATATTAGTTGATAAACCAAAAAAAATATTCTTAAGCAAGAGTGAACTTCATACCATCCGTACAAATAGTAAATCTGAGTCACAATAAATGTTCATATTTAAATGAACACATACATCATAAATATGAGCATATAGTCCTTTAAGTATCTCATTACTTCATACACAACTTTTAAACCCATAAGATTATTTTGATTCTCTACTTTCTAAATATGTGCTTGAATATAGAGAAAATATATAAACTTACTCTTACTGATCTTATGGTGTATACAAATATACAACGATTAAAAATAATAATGATATTATTTCTTAAAATACGTCATGTGGGAAAATTATGTTTATAGAATGATCTCCTAAACATATACGCATGGTTTATAAGACTTCAAAAAGTAATTTTCACATCCACTACATGTAACTCTCATTCATAATGAGCTACTAATGTCATAGGATTTCCATGTCCTTACATATAATTGAGAAGGTTCATTTATAACCTTTTCTTCATTAATAGTGAAATATTTTACTACAATTTAGCTTTATCTCGTTTAACTATCGTTAGTGTCGTGTTTGGTCTTGATGACCCCCTTATACCCAACTTTAGTGCATCAATTATGTAATTCAATGAGATTTCAACCTTAGTTGTAGTCCATTAGTTTCACTTCTTATGAGTTTTGAAAATAAAACCATGTCATTATTTATCCCTTTGCCAAATTCATGTTCATGCAGATACACAACATAATCATCGAGGATAGTAGACCTTTTAGGATCTTCTTAATACTATTCCTTATGATTTTATCTACATTTCTCTCACAATGACAATACTATCATTTAGTGGTTGATCATTTATTTATTCTTTATTGTTTAGACAATCTAACAACTAAAAGAACAAGGATTCAAGAAGTTTGTCGTTAATGGGATAAGTACCCTACCTTCCTTTATAACCATATTTCATGATTTTCTACTACCACTAATTTCACCTTTCATAATGAATTTGACTTTAATGCAATAAATACGTGTCAATGACAATTATATGATCTATGTAGGTTCACTTTAAGGGAAGTTTCTCATAATCTCCCACTTGGGTCACCTAGGTCATTCTTATATTAGACATAGTAATACCTTAAGAACGCAACTCGACTATCAAAATTTGTAAGAGACATTACAAATATCTTGTCCACGAAATTATGAAAAAGAGTCTAGATTTAATTTGGCACAAGATTTAAAGAGTTTCATCAATAACGCTACGATTATGATGCAGGATCAAACAAATCTTTAAAGAACTATGTCCAAACTTTATTTTGTACAAAACATCAAAAGGAATATCATAATCCTTGAAAAAAATATACATCAAAAGATTCTTTAGAACATATCCCTCATGATCAAGTCTAGACAAACATTTTCCAAAAAAAATTGAGGGTTTATGAAAACAAATGGCGATTTGATTCCCCAAGAACAAAAGAAAAGAATCTTATTAGCATTTCTAGTTTGTTTTGTAAGAAATCCTTGAATCAAAAGTAAATACTTTCTATAAAACAGTAAGTATAACTTGCAAACTCTACTGAGATGAAAAACTCGTTTCAAATCATAAAAGATACATATTATCTTTATCATTATTAGTCCGAGTGTGCAATATGTAAACAAACTTAATTTGTTTAACGAAATTAAATATGAAATTTTTAGAGAAACAAAATGGGATACAATAATATGTGATAAGATAATGAGATAAATTGCTCACTTCATTATTGCTTTTATTTAACAACACGCACATCGATTACATGATAATAACTTGAGTGCATAATCGTGAGTTTTCTTCAGTAGTAACTGTGAAATATCGATTATATGATGCTTGTAGATTACTTTATTGGGTATAATCTTATTTCATTTTATTGTACACAATATTTGTGCACAACTTATTTTCACATACTATAATAATGTATGTGATCTATGATGTTCATTCAATCACTCAAAATTGATTCCCTGTAAGGAATAACCTTGCTTGAAGAAATAAACTCAATATACCCCATTAATATCTTTACAATTATAAGCATCATGAGTTACTACTACCATCATCTTTACATTTAATATTCATTGTCATTCTAGTTGGGTCATTGTGTAGTGACTATCAAACATTTCATAATATGAAATATTACATTATGTAAAGACTTACATACACAAGTCAATAAATTTTTCACTTATTTTCATTAAATATCGCATTATCAATAAACTAAATTATTCATTTTTATGGTTTTCATAAACTTAATTGGTGATATGATAGTGAAAGAAACTATGCCATATGCGTTTGACGACCATTATTACCTTTCCAAAATATATATCACCACTAACATTTTGTTCAATTATTGTAATCACAATAAATGAATAAACAGTAATATATATGCAACATCATAAAGTATCATCATCCTAGCATTCAATATCATACATGAACCCGTAGGCAACCAAAATATTCATGATATTAATGCATTAGTCCAATATTTATATCTTCTAGAATGGAGCACTTTAATGAACACCAAACCTTATATTATATAAATATTAGAGATACGCATACATGTTCAAAATACCCGTAATACATGAATAATTATATTATTGTCTATTCCCTAACATGAAATTCACGAAAAATTATACATAATGTGAAAATCAAATAGACAAAGAGTTTACATGAGATATTACACAAATAATAGTAAATGGAAGACATAAATCATTTACTTTCGCTTTATCACTTATGTATGAGTAACAAATCAGAAATATTGACCCAAATCATTCATGGTCATACTAATGCACAATACGATTATAATCAAAATTATCATACTAGTGGCATATGTAAATATGACTTTTTAACATTGATGCCAATTATTTAACATTTACAAAAATTCCAATGTTTATTTGATTCAAATTTTAGCATGTGTTGTGCTTCAATTTAACCTTATAACAAACATTAGGATAATCTGAAATGACTACAAGTATAGTATCTTCACATGTAATCTTAGCCTATATTTGGCATTTGATTAAACTAAATGAATACCTACTTATGAGTCCCAAAATTTAAAAGTCATGCATTCAAATATTCATGTATGCAACAAATAAATCTAGTATCCGAACATATGAATTGTCCTGTGTTTGACATTTAATTTAACTTAATGGGAGTACTAGCCTCAGAATAAACAATAATTCTGATTTTCAACTACATGAATCATTGGCCCGTGTTTGGCATGAGACTCATTAAAACACGAATATCATAATATTCAATAATATGAATCATCGGCCTGTGTTTGGCATGAGACTCATTAAAACACGAATATCATAATATTCAACAATATGAATCATTGGCCTATATTTGGCATGAGACTCATTAAAACATGAATATCATAATATTCAACAATATGAATCATTGGCCTGTGTTTGGCACGAGACTCGTCAAAATATGAATATTAACAATAACGCAAGTCGAATATCCTACACAAAGATATATGTTGGTCTGTGTTTCGCACGAATATTCAACTAAAAAGGATCATTAGAGAAAGGTTTTATCATAGTTCTAGATAAAACATACATGAAATATGGAAAAACTTAAAATTTTCCAAAAAATAAATGAGTTAGCATCATGGAACTGTCGGAAATTACTCCAGAATCTCAAATATTCGACGGAATTCAAAAATATTTTTTTCTAGAACTCAGAAACATTATTTATGCAAAATCAATGCCCCCCAAAATATTATACTCAAAACTTAATGTATAATTAATGGTCCAAATATAGATGCATACATAATAATCAAATATTTACAATTATAAATTAAGACACTTTCATGTCTTCCCCATCCAACACCATATAAATATTATTGTCTAAATATCAATTCATAATTACATTAGGACCTTTGGGCTACTAAATATAGATTGTGCACAATAACCTAATATATCGAAATGTTATTGTCAAACACATAATCATACATCTAATATTCAAAATTTTACATTGAACTCTTTCATCAATACCAAATACTACATAACATGAATATTAGAACAACCATGAACATAAAAAAACAGCCCCCGTGGTGAAAAAAATACATAATATTCGGAAAAAATCGTAATTTTTGCCAAAAATAGAAAATTTGAGTTAGCACAATTGGGATGTAGATAATTACTCTAGGATCTCAAAACAATTTGCGGAATTCAAAAATCAATTTTCTGGAGTGAGATATTGACGTCAACATTATTACAAAAAACGGCAAAAATGCAATTTTAAGGGTCTTAACGACGTCAAAACGCAAAAGTAAGGCGGTGCCCATTTTATATAATGGGTTTTATTTATTTTGACGTTTCCATTCGACCATGTCAGTTTCGTAAAATTCACAGCAAGTTTTGACCTTTTATTCTCACCAGTGAGTATTGGCGACAGAAGAAAAACGTTACAGAAAATCTCAGACACACTTTAAGAGCAGATTTAATGACAGAAATAAGACGTCGTAGAAGGTCTCAGGCACAAAAGCAATTTAATGACATAAATAAAAATATCGCAGAAAGTCTCAGGCACATATTTCATTATAGACGAACATCAATAAGGAAAATCTTGAGATCTTAAACTTTAGCTCTGATACCACATATAAAATCATTCTTAAGAACACCCTAATATTAATCACGAACACATTAATATAATTAAACTTTAGCATACACTTGTTCTTAATAAAAGGATCTTGGATCTTCATGTTTTCACAAAATACGTCTAAAAGATAGAAAATAAGACTTACCTTGATCAAGGATCAATCTTGATTAATTGCTCCATCAATCTACCTTCTTGAAAAAAATACACTCTAATGGAATCTCGGAGTTTCTCTCCTACCTCAGAATAGTGTGTTATGAGATAACCCCAGATGGTGTAGGGCTCCTCTATTTATAAGGGGAAGAGGGCCGGAATCCTAGTCAAGGTGGGACTCTTTTTCAAGTCTCCCACTAATGCCACTAACCATCATGTGACTAATGGATAAGATTGACCCAATCTTCTAATATTCGTATTTATCACATTCCTAATTAATTATCTGATATTTATCAAAACCACATAATTGAAAAATTCTTAAATTCAGAATTTAATATAATTGAAATTAAATAAGTAATTTCGACACTGAATATTAATTTCCAACAGTCTCATACTGTTCATAGAGGTTTTTTTTTAAACGTCAGCAATGCTCCTCTATGAATTGTCCCCAGTGGAATGACTTCAAAAGAAATATGAGAAGTATGTGCACCTGTGGAATGGAAAGTGTAGATTGGATGGGCAGTTCCTCTCCAATAGCTTGGTACTCATTCATTTTCAGTTTTTGTTCCATAAGGAGATTTGCCTTTGTAAAATATCATTGTTTTCTTCACTCCAATCACTTTATTATTTGAATAAAAATAAGCAGGTGACCCTGTCATCTTTTAATAACCCAAACATGTTGTTAGGGTCGGTCTCCATCCTAGGGCTTCTCTTCTTTTTTTTTTTCCACCAAAATAGAAAACACTAATTATTATATAAGAAATGGAGAAGGGGATGATCAAAATCCCTTATAACTAAATTGAGGATATATTTATCCGAGGATCCCATTACAATAGGCAACCATTGGCAGATACAAATATTGAAAATAATAGTGACTCAACAATCAAAATTAAAACAATGCCCACAAAAAGAAGGCAAATAATTAAAACACGTTTTTTTGGTAGCATGCCACGAAGTTTTCGGCCCAGCTTATGCGCAGTTCGTTTAATCCACATTCGCGGTACGTGGCTTCCGCTGGCCAAGCATTATTTTGACAATGACAGGGATCGAACTGTAATACCCCGTAATTTTATTGATTTTTAATTAAAGGATTAATTGAATTAAATGAGAATTAATTGGGAATTAATCCGGATATAAATACTAGCGAGATGTGAGTTGGTATTTGATTATGATGTTAAAATTGAATATTTCTGAGTATATATGGTAATATATGAGTATTGAAAATATTAAAATTGTCGCGAGGCAGAAATACGACAATTTGGAAAATTTAGTCGGGACGGGCGTGTCAGTCGCGTCAGGAATGAATTTATTTAAATTAAAAAGTAAATTATAATTTTGTCAACCGAATGATCATTTTGAGTGCGCCAACGCGTCCGGAAGGGTCGAAATAGTCAGAAAATACTAGCCGGGGGTTTAGTTTGGGTCCTGGGGCACTTTTAGGCCAAACCGGCAACCTAGAAGGGTATTTTGGTAATTTTAAAAATTGAGAAATTAAAACCCACGAATTTTAGAGGTTAATTATATATTATTTGGGAGACCACTAAGGCCATTACTAGCAAAATATAAGAGAGTGGGCTACGGGAGTTTTGAGAGAAGTTGGAGAGAGGTTACAAGAGCCAAACCAAAGCCATCACCCATCACCACCATTCTGGAAGGATTTCTGACAAAAAGAGGGGAAATTCAGCCTATAATCAACGATAACAAATCTGAAGAACAACCCTACGGCAAGTGATTTGATATTGTTATTTGCAATGAATATTTCCTCCATGTTTAGTGTAGGAACCTTATATGCTGAGAATATTTTTGACGAAAACCCAATTGATCCTTGTAGAAAACTCTTAACCTTGGTTAGGAATTGCATGTAGAATGGTTATGGATGAATTTGGTATCCGAAGACTTAACTTTGATGATTTAAAAACGGATTTATGATGAGTAATTAGGCACAATAAAATTCTGGGTTCATGTTCATAGGGTTTGGGATAAATTTTGGGGATTAATGATAATTACATGTTGATTAGGAGGATTTGACCCCAAAAATATGTTAAGAAACGACCTAAGAGGATTTAGAGAAGTTTAATAACATTAAAATGCAATTGGGATGATCTTAGGATGAATTTAGAGAAGAGAAAAATGAAGAAAAATGAATTGGAAAATTTCTGGGCGTGTTCTGCCATCTCGTTAGAAGACCTGCCCAGGTCGTTCGAATGACCTCGTTCGAACGAGCTTCTAACGAGATGACAGTATCCCTTCTAATGAGTTCGTTCGAACGACCCTCGTTCGAACAACCTCATTCGAACGAGATTTCTAACGAGTTGACAAAATGGCCTTGTTAGGCCTGATTTTATTTCAAACCCCCATTAGACTTATTTAATTGAGTGATAACCTTCCTTTGTTGACCAGTGAGTATAGTTGTGAGAGTTGAGTACGTTGAGGATTAAAACTTAGAATTTGGCAGTAAACAGGATGACATCTATGGGCTAGGGTATAAGTAACTAAAATTACGACGTGAGAAGAGTTGATAACTTTAAAGTATATAAATCGGGGACTTGTAAATGTGTAACATTAAATGACGGTATAGGGATGAGAAATATACCTCTATTAATATTATGGGATACCAAAGATGTGTGAATGCTTGGTATATGTAGTGAATTGTGTATAACATACCTACCATACTTGCTATCACGGGAGGTCGACGTTCGATCAGGGCCATCTAATCTTTGTGTGCCTACTGGGGGGATTTAGGTTGGTACCTCAAGGACATAGGTCAGAGAAGGACTTATTGAGAAGTTAATAAGTCTGCTGATCATGGGAGCGTAGGTATGTGCGTGACCCATGTGATGTGAACTATGTTCGCCTCCATTATATGGGCTTGTTTTTTGTTGGAACGAATCCTGAGAGATTCGGAATGCGTGATCCTTATGTACGTGATGTACCGGGATTTGATAGCAGAGTATGTGTGCACCACAGCTTAGTCTCAAGGTGCCAGTATTGTATATTTATGATGTGAATAATATACTATTAATTTGAAATGAACTGTCATGTACAAATGTAAGTGTGAATAATATCAACATTTTAGTAGAGCTAAAAATGGAAAATATCTAGTGATTAGTATTGCAAATTTTGAGAACTAGGAAGAAAAGTAAAACTCTCTGTTTAAATTAAGATGTCGGGAATTGAATCGTAAATCGTATAGTAATGTTAGATTGTGTATTGGACTAGTTTTATAGTAGAATAACTAGAACTGGTACGGGTACGATAGGTGTGCACAATTAGTTGAGAGGTGAGAAACTCATGTGAGTGCACGCACTATCATGTATTTTATATTCACTGTTTAATGATATTAAACACTTGCTGCATTTTAAACTGTTTTCACAATCGGGCTCTGACCCATTTGCTTTCAAATCTTTTTTTTTTGTAAAAAACCTTTTAGGTGCCCAGCCACAAGGACACCAAGCGTAGGAGTTCCATTCCGATGACGTGTTATAGCTGCTGTTGAAGTTACAGGACCTCGATAGTAGACGCCTCCACTTTCTATCTTGACTCTATTTCAGATTTACTCATCTGTAGGGCATATCGCCCCTTTTCTTTTAGAGACATCTTACTTACTCAGCTTTATTTCAGATTTTGGGTTGTAATTATTTAGTGATTCAGACTTTGTATTCAGTTTTATTCAGTACTTCGGATTATTACCGAGGAGTGTTCCTCCAGATTCATTATTCCTTTATCATTGTAATGTGACTGTAATGTGGTTGTGATATCATTATTCCATAATTTAATACTTGTTGCATGTTAATCAGATTTAATTAAAATTGACAACTCACTTTTTAAATATTAGGTGGCTAGTAATGGTTAAAACATTTTCGACAGTGATCCTATGAACTGAACTAACTTGACATTTTGAATTAATTTGAATAAAGGAGTAGCTACCCGATATTTAATTAGTCGGTTTGTCACACGAACTAGGGACCAAATCCAATCTACCCCAAAAATGTCCCAGTGTCAACCTTATACCACTGGGCCAAGACCCTATGGGCTTGTTTGGTTTTGTATTAAAGAAACTTGATTCAAACACTATTTTTAAATACAGTTTTAAAATTAAGTTTTTTGTGTTTATAATTATTAGTGTGCGTTTTGTAAACTTGTCTTTCAATATTGTTTTTTGAAAATTTGACACAAACACACACACACACACACACACACACACACACATATATATATATACATATATATATATGTATACATATATATATATGTATACATATATATATATATATATATATATACATATATATATATATATACATATATATATATACATATATATATATACTGCTCTTGTGTATACCAGTCCGCATTTTAAGAGTGCGGTCGGGCATGTGTCACCTGGCGGTGAGCCTAGAAATTATAGGCACACTCTCTCTCTTTTCTGGGCTCACCGCCAGGTGACACATGTTCGGTTCACACTATTAAAATGCGGACTGGTCTGCACAAGAGTATAAAATGCGGACTAGTATGCACAAGAGCAATACTGTATATATATATTGCATGTATAATTCACTATAAAATTATATACATACATGAATTGATAATATTTTTTGAAAATATTTTTTAATACATATGTATTCATATACATATATATTTATATTTAGAAGAATTACACACATATTAATGTATTATGTATGTATATTATATATTGAGGTATAAATGCTTTAAAATATTAAGAATGAATAATTCTGAGTTGAAAAATAAAAAAAACAGAAGTTATAAAATACCCTTAACCCGTTTTCTGAAAAACTTGATTATAATACAGTGTTTAAAAACATGTTGTGCTTTTGTATTTAAACAATGGAAACATAGTTATAATTGCAAACCAAACAGGCGCTATATGTTTTAATTTTTTTTTAATAATTAAAACATATCGCAAAGGGCCATAGGAAGATATAATGGCTTTAATTGAAATCTGGCTTTTGTGGGTATGTGCAGTCAGACCTTCCTAGGGCTTCTCCCTATTTTCTCGGAACAAAGAAAAACCATTGCTCAGTATCCCCATGGCATAACTCACCTGATAACTTAGCAACAAGTAAGCATCATGGAGAAAAACACATGGTTATACACTACCTAAAAGTTAAAAAAAAATTATAAAAATAATAATCTTAGAGCATATCTAACAAGAATGACCTAGAAAATAAAATTCATATTAATTGCTAAAGTGTAAACGTCGATATTTTCTTAGAGGAATTCAGCAACGGACAGTCACTTTTGATCATCATTGTTGGCCCTGCAAACTTAATTTGCACTATTTGGGTGCAAAGTTGAATTTGCAAACTTAATTTTGCAATATATATGCTCAAACTTTCGTTTTCAATGTTAAATCTCTGGACAAAAATCAGTTCAACAAATTGTATCACAAGTTATGTCACACGAAATATTTTCTTAACAATTAAAATAGGCAAAATATGAGTCTTGCTATGTCCTCTCTGGCAAAGCATCTCAAGGTGGATGAATATTTCTTGAGGCAAAAGGCTAATAAAAAATGGGAGAAGGAGGGAGATAAACTAATACTGCTAATCCTAAGAAATATTTGGAATAATTGACTGGGAAGGATGACGTATGTGTTCTTGTGTGCATCCTTGACGCACAGAAGATATCGGGACTGCACGATCAGATCAAACATAACTATTTCGTGTAAACAAGTGTTGAAGTAAAGTTACAAAATAATTGCTTCATACATTCACCAATGTTATCGCCCGATGGGTTTAACAATAGGATGTTGTCCACGTGGCCAGTGGAGTTGATAATGATCCATGTGGATACCTTAAACAAAGAGAGCCTTAACTATTTTGTATTGCATTTTAGAGTATATAATAGATATAATAGATATCACGTCAACTTGTATTCGCTTAATTAGCTAATTATATACAATATATAGTATAATCATTAATGACATACCTAAATTAAAATAGCAAAGCTAAAATTTTAGTATTCAAAGGTTTAGGGTACATCCATAATATGTAAAAAAACCCATTTCATTTTTCAAACAAATAGCTTTTTATTTATAAAAATATAAATAATATTTTTCAAAAAAATTAATAAAAATATTTTTCATATAAAACTAAAAAAAATGTTATCCAAAAATGTCTTATAAAAGATTTTTTTTATGAAACATGTTTTATATAACTTTGTACCGACTTTTTAAATATTTTATAAAAAAAAATCTTTTTATAAAAAAAAACTTTTTTTGCTAAATAGAAAATGGTTGTAATAATTAAAACTTTAAAAGAAAAAAAAAGAAAAAAAAGGCCTTTTCACGAATTAAATAATAATGTTCAATATTAACATGAATTAAATATATATAACGTTAAAACAACAAATTTAAAATTTTACTATTCAAAGTTTTAGGGTATATATATATATATATATATAGTATTGATCTTGTGCATACCAGTATTTATTTTAAGAGTGCGGACCGGACATGTGTCACCTGACGGTGAGTCCAGAAGAGAGAGATAGTGCCTATAATTTCTAGGTTCACCGTCAGGTGACACATGTCCAGTACGCACTCTTAAAATACATACTAGTATATATATATATATTTTTGTGTGGACTAGTCCATATTTTAAGAATCCGGGTCGTACATGTGTCACATAACTGTGCGCCTAGAAATTATCGCCTAAATTATAGGCACACTCTCTCTCTTTTCTGGAATTACCGTCAGATGATACATATCCGATCTGCACTCTTAAAATGTGGACTGATTCATGCAAGAGCAAAACTGTATATGTATATATATATATATATATAAGACATGAATTAATTATTAGCATCATATGGTATCCAAGTTATCCAAGTCATCTGCTTTGGATAAGAATTAAAATCAGAAAAGTCTCTGTAACGTATAATAATAAATGGAGTATAATAATTTCCGTTCTCTGTTCTCTCTAACTTTTGACTCTGAGCAGTATCAAATCGGCAATTTCTAGAAAACAAACTCAAAACCTGACCAGTGTATTATTTTTCTATTATGGTTGGAAATTAATAAAAACACCAGATAAAAATTTTAGAAAATTTTTTACTTTTTTATATTATTATTACAGAGCATCCATGCATAATGCATAATGCATCAACACCATCTTCAATTTATGTTTGTATTTTTACATACTCAAAATGTTCAAATGTATTTTTGTTCCTAAAATGTTGATTTGATTAGGACAGTAAGTAAAATACTGGTCCGTTGCAAATATAGCGACTCTGAAAAGTAAAAAAAATACAAAATAAAGTCATAAAATAACATTTTAAAAATATGGTCTACTTTAAAAATATGGTCTACTTTAGACATTGACAGTCGTCTCACGGCAATGTAGAGGAAAAGATGTATCATTCTAGTGGAAAGGACAAATTATTTACCGGAAATTTAGTTAAGGTGGGCCAATTAAAATTGATGAGGAGATGAGAACTGTAAGGATTTTAAGATGACCCGGAAGTCAAATTTGGAGGGTTAAACACAAACATTATTGATCATGTAAAAATATCTACAGCTATTGTTTGATTAATTAATAATGCAAAAAACGTAGGAAACAAAAAAGGAAAGAATAAAATTAAAGATTTTGTTCCTTTTTCCTTTTTAAAAATTTGTTGTTGTGTTAAATTTAGGTCATCTCCGTTACTCTTGACTAAATTTAATCGAAGTATTTACAAATGAATGACACGAGAATATGTTGACAGAAAATCGTAATATTTTACGTGTCACTCATTCAAGTGTACAATTGATAAAAGAGTGAAAAATAAATCCAAGTTTGTTGTTAGTCGGTTTATTCAATTGATTTTCGCATGTAAGTTTTGTACATTTTAAGCCGTAGTTCACACATTATTTGGAATTATTGTGAGAGTTTTCATCCGTAAATTATGAAAAACTAATGCTTTAAGCGTCATTTTGAAAATGTCGCGTAAAAAAAGATGTAGTGTATGCCATTTTGCATTAATTTAGTTATTTGAAAATGTCACGTAAAAATTGTGTAGTGTGCCATTTTGCATTAACTTAGTTCTTTGAAAATGTCACGTAAAAATTGTGTAATGTGTGCGTTGAGATATTAACTTTTGTGAGATACACGTAAATTATATATTTTTTTGGTGGCTTGATGAAACAACAGTATGCAACGCATGTTTTTCCATGCCATTAAAGAATTTATTAAAAAGGGGGAAATAATGACATGAAAATTCTACTGATTTGTTTTATGTTGTAACAGGGAACCGAACCGAAGAATCATTTCGTTATAAGAACCGAAACCGAGCCATTAGCCTAAAAACCTGAACTGGACTTAACCCAACCGGTTTGATTTGATTTATCAGATTTTCGGTTCCACTTTGCATCCCTACTATGGACTAACTACTACGGGGCTCATTTTGAAACTATTTCTATCATGTCCCCACTCGCCCATTTTTGTGATATTACAAAATTAATATTTTCAAAATATAATTTATAATATAAGTATTAATTTATCAGCTAACTTTATGAATTGGTCCATATATGTAGGTAACTAATACAGCAACTGGAACCTCGGAAACGGTGAGAATTGTTGATCAATGTAGCAATGGAGGTCTAGATTTGGAGGAAGGCGTTTTCAGAAGACTTGACAGAAATGGAGTCGGCATTGCTCGAGGAAGCCTTAATGTGAACTACCAATTTGTCAACTGCAATGATTAAGGAATGTTTGACTACTTACTATGAAAAATCGAGATAAATAATGTTAAGTATTTGACAAAATGTTAGAGAACAATAAAATGTAAGCTCAACTTGTTGAGATGCTTGGGAGATGGAGATCAAATAAAAAAACTCATATAAATAAATGGATGATCTTCGATTATTAATCAAAATGTTTTACATTGCATGTTTATGATGTGCCTCGTCCGATAACATATCATAATTTGTTTAATATTTGATAATTTTATGCTCATTTTTTGTGCCTTGTTATCATAATTCTTGTTTGTTTTTCTGACACAATTTGACAAGAAAGAATATGTAGTGACGATATACTAGTTAGTGTGTAGAGAGTATAAGGGGTTTTATGTATTTATCACTATTTTCGTTCCACTTTTATTCCTAAAAAGAAAGATTAGGGACCGTTTCTATAAAACATCATATGACATTGGTGATGGAGTATTGGGGAAAAATAAACAATAGGACCATTTTTACGAATATATGTAGAATGTCCTAAATCGTAACCAACAATAGTTTATAAGCCCGGATTCTACAAAATTTGTTAGTAGTATAATCGACATTTTCACAGTTCATATGGTGACCTATATGTTTTCTTAAGACACATTTTATTTAGAAGATAATTTAAAGAAAGTAAAGCTTCCCTCCATAAGTTTTGAGGTAATCCCAAACTTATGAACATAGCATTCATCATCTATTTTAGAGATCGTTTTTTGCGTTCAGCAATCCCGTAAGATTGAGGTGAGTAGGGGAGGTAGTTCGATGAATAATTCCGTGTTTCGAACAAAATAGTTCAAAAGGGGAGTCATATTCACCATCTCTATCTTTTTGAATCATTTTTTTTTGTTTTATAATATTTGAAGATATTTACCACCTCATTCTTGCTTCGAATCAAGTAAATATAACAATATCTTATGAAATCATCAATAAAAGTAATAAAAAACTTTTTTTCCAACTCATCTTTGTACAAATTTCAAATCACATATATCATTATGAATTAACTCAAGAGGGTTCAAAGTTCTTTCGATTTATTGAAAATGAGTTTTAATTAACTTTGGTTTCACATACGTTTCACATTCATGATTTGATTTAATACTAAATTTACGTATTAAATGAAAATTATTTAATCTAAGAATAGTATAATTAAAAATAGTTTTTTACTTAAAAATAGTTCGTTACTTGCTACAAAAATATTTCTTTCTTACTAAAAATAGTTTTTTACTTACTAAAAAATAATAAAGAAGATTTTTGTAATAAAAATTATTTAATAAAAAATAGTTTTTTACGTGCCACAAATTTTTTTTTAAAATGTTTCATATAAAATAAGTTTTATATTTCTAGAAAAAACTTTTTAATAAAAAATAGAAAAAAAAACTGATAATTTTTTATTTTTTGTATAAAAATCCATTTATGTTATTTATATAAATAGTCTTTTATTTATAAAAATTATAAATAATAGTATTTAGCAAAAAATAGTAATAAAAAATACTGTCTTATAAAATAGTAAAAAAAATGTTCCGCAAAAATTTCTTATAAATTAAAAAGTGAATTTTTTATAAAATACTTTTATAACTTGTTGTGACTTTTTTTTAATATTTCTATACATAAAAATATTTTTATAAATAAAAAATATTTAGTAAATAAAAATGGTTGCAATAATTAAAAGTTAAAATAATAAAAATTACTCAATTTTACACGAATTAAATAAAATGTTATTTATATTAACATGAATTAAATATATATAACGTTATTATACATACATATATAGATATATATTATAATTTTTGAAATTTACAAATTATTTTTTTAAAACTTTTCAAATAATGTATATGTACTACATATCAAACCCATTTAGTTATAAGTTAGTTAATTTGAAATATGAAATATGACAATAAAAAATAAAAAGATCCAAAATTTGTTCATGAATTTACTTCATTTTCGACAATTTCATCCTTAGCGGACTTGAATATTGCATGAGTCCAAACATCATTAAAAGTCTCCACACTGATGCAATAACCCGTATCTTGGGGACAGACAAATACACATCACCGTGGCATTTAAGAGATAGTTTGGCATTGATCTCTCCCATTTACTACTCGATACTGCATATGGTTTCACAGTGACATGAAGGCACTCATTACGGAGAAAATGATTTGAACCTCAATAGATTTTTTTATGAGCTTTTCTATTTGCACATAGAATTTTTGTACATAGGATGTAAATAGTGACGTGGCCACATAGCTTCCTTTTTTTTAAGGTTCTTGTTCTTTTGTTTTTAACAATGGATATAAAAATAATTTTTAATATAAAAAAAAAACTGTTTTCTATTAGTATAAAAAAAAGATTTTTTTTATTGAAAGTAAACAGTTTTTTTATAAAATTAAAAAAATATTTTTTTAAACCAAAAATGTGGGTACCTCGATTCATCACTTGGGCCCAGACGGGAAGCTCAATCGAACGCGACCCATAGTCTAGAAATGCCCCGCGCCTCAACCAACTCAGTTTTGATACAGTAGTTCCTAAAATCTCTCTTCAGAGATATTCTAGGTATTGTGGGCTAACGTGGGGGAGTCCCACTCCTCCACTCTCCGAAATAACATGTATATAACAAACCCTCCGCCCGGGGCAAAGGGCATGCATTATTTTTCCTGTAAAACACTCCCCGGAGTAAATAGAAATAATATTGAGAGCACCACCGTGGACGTAGGCATTCTTGCTGAACCACGTAAATTTTGTGTTGTGTGATTGTCATTCCTTACGTTCTTAATTTATTCTGGTGATTGCCTTTTCTTGTTATTTTGTGCTGAACTTAATTGTCACCACAATTAACGTCGTCTGTGGGAAACATTTATCTTTCTTTTAGAAATTCCTCACCAATAAGAATTTGGAATGTCTGGTCACATCAGCAATGCCCCTAAAGCAGAGGATATTCAAGAGCAGCCTGTCCCTCGCAGGATCAGATCTAAAGTTCGACCTTCAGATCCTAGGGCTCGCCCAGAACGTAGGCCTTAGAAGAAAGTCAAGGGCCAGCCAGGTTCACATAGGTCTCCAGGCTAATCGACGCCAATGAGGCCAGGCTCCGAGATCAAGAGGCGTCCACGCGCAAGCAAGAGGCTGAGAATGCTTGCCTCAAAAGGAGATTGGAGAGGATGGAGAAAGAACTCCATCGTAGCACCAGGCAACGTCGGTATTGCACTCCTAGCCCTCAGGTGAGCAAGTCTCGCAGCCGAGAAAGGAGCCCTAGGCGTGGATCTCAGAGATTCGAGGAACACAGGTCGGATGATAATTTACACGAGCAACAGCAACTTGCTCGCCGTCACGGGAGTCCAACTCGAGGAAACAATGACATATGAAATTTGGTCTAGAGAGAAATGGACCAGCACCCAGCACATTGGGGTGCCAGATCGACCAGAGAGCTAGCCAGGTGAGCTCTCAGGACCCAGCTGAAATCCCATTTCTCAAGAGATATAGAAGAAGAAGCCCCCAAGAAGCTCGCAATCCCTAGATTCAAGATCTACGACGAAAAGACTGACCCTATCGATCATGTTAGGGAGTACAGGCAGGCTATGACTCTCTGGAACCACAAGGATGCACTAATGTGCCGGATCTTCCCTTCGAGATTATATGATGTGGCCCAGAAGTGGTTCGAGAGACTCCCTCACAGATCCATCAGGAGCTTCGAGTCCCTGGCAGAGCTCTTCACATCTCGTTTCATCACCAGCAGCTCCCATCCAAAAAGGATGGATGCCTTGTTGACAATGAAGAAAATGCCTCAAGAAAGCCTCAGGGACTATGCGAAAAGATATTGGGAGCTATTCAACGAGGTCGAGGACTGCTCGAAGAAGGTCATCGTGGCATCCTTTAAAATCAGCCTACCCAACTCTTGCCTCTTTTACCAATCCCTCACTAAGAAGGAGGCCACAACCATTGACGACCAAATGGCTTGTATAGAAAAGTGCGCTAAAGTCGAGAATGTGACCCGCCTTAGTGCAGAAGAAAATGGTCGCGCCAAGTTCGCCAACAAGAGTGGCGATAAAGCTGAGAACCAAAAGAAAGGAAGTAAGAATGGGGGCAAAGGTGGTCCCAATAATGGGAATAAAAGCGATGATTCAAAAGCATTTCAGGAAGTGAACACTGTATTTAAAAAACCAATCTACAAGATATTAGCAAAGATCAAGGATGAACCATTCGTCAAATGGCCCAGAAAGATGGGCGGAGATCCCTCGAAAAGGAACAATGCACTACGGGGTTCTTTCCAGAAAGAGGGTGGACAAAAAACCAAGCACTGCAAGGCTCTCAAATCTCACCTTGAAGAGTTAGCCCAAGCTGGGCATTTGAACGAGTTTGTGGAGAAGAAGGCAGAGAAGGTCGCTGCCAATGGAGATCCGAGGCCTGACGACGTGCTCGAGGAGGATGTTGGCCATGAGTTCACAGTAATTCATGGGGCATCGGATCTAAAGCAGATTCAAGAAAATTCAGCCCGAATGGAAGTGAAAATGCTTACGACAGTAATGCAAGATTTTCAAATCGATCCAGCAAAAACATAGGCAGGAAAGCACCGATGAGCAGATGACGTCGACAACAGCAAACACATCATGTTCACAGATGAAGAATTAGTGGGAGTGATAACCCCACATCATGACGCCTTGATCATTACACTCTGGATAACAAACTATGATGTCGACAAGTTTCTCGTCGACCAGGTAAGCTCATCCAAAGTAATGTATCTCTACCTCAGAAAATTGAAGTTAAGCGTCGCTGACTTAAAGGAAGACATTGTCCCTCTAGTTGGCTTCACTAGAAAAGTGACTATCCCTTTGGGAAAGATCATACTACCAATGAGGGCAGGAAGTGTCTCCAAGATGATCGAGTTTTTGGTAGTCGACATTGACTAGCCCTACCAGGATATCCTCGCCAGAGGATGGCTACATGCAATGAAGGTCATTCCCTCAACCTACAATCAGAAACTCAAGTATGTGACTGAGTGAGGAGTAATGGAGATCCACGGAGATCAAGCGATGGCAAGAAGGTGCTTTATAGCAGTCATCCGCCCAAAACCAGAGAAGAAGGTCGAGAAGGCCAAAGAGAAGGTTGAGGAATAATAAGGTTTGATACCTTCAAAATAGCAGCTAAGGTATGGAAGACCTGGAGTGGAGTAGACCAGACTCCTCCCCTCTGAGCGGGTCATTGAAAACCTGGAAAAGGTCGCAGTCGGTGGCAGCGAAAAACACAGGATGTTCTTGATTGGAGCCTCTCTCACAGATCGAGAGAAAAAGGAATTGACGGAACTTTTGAGGAACAAATTGGACGTTTTCCTGTGGGAACCTTACGAGCTGCCTGGAATTGACCCCAGTGTGGTTTGTCATCGGTTGCACGTCGACCCGACTTTCAGGCCTATCGCGCAGAAGGCACGGTGAACTGCACCCGAGAAGGCCAAGGCTGTAGAGAAGGAAATGGAGAAGTTGTTGGATGTAGGATCCATACGGGAAGTACAATTACCTAAATGGCTGTCCAACCCAATAGTGGTTCCAAAGAGCAATGGGATATAGAGAGTGTGTATTGACTTCACTGACCTTAACAGGGCATGCCCTAAGGACAGTTTGCCTCTCCCGAAGATCGACCAGTTGGTGGATGCCACGGCAGCTCATGAAAGAATGAGTTTTCTGGACGCGTACTCTGGGTACCACCAGATTCCTTTGTATGTACCAGACCAAGACAAGACATCGTTCATCACCACCGTCGGATTATATTGTTACAAAGTTATGCCCTTTCGGCTAAAAAATGTAGGAGCAACCTACCAGTCGCTGGTCACCAAAATGTGTAAAGACCAAACGGGAGATACCATGGAAGTCTACATCGACGATATGCTCGTAAAGAGCAAGCACAAAGAAGATCACATATCAGACCTATCAATGACCTTCGAAATCCTCAGGAAATACCGAATGAAACTCAATGCAAGCAAGTGTTCCTTCGGTGTATTGAAGCCAACCCGGACTAGATTGACCCAATCAATAAGGTGCAGCCCCCCCCCCCCCCCCCCGCACGATAAGAGATGTACAGAAGGTCACATGCATGCTCTCCGCCTTGAATCGGTTCATCTCGAAATCATCAGAAAAGTTCCAGCCATTCTTCCAGCTATTGAAGAAAAGCAAAACAGTATAGTGGAACCAAGATTACTCGAGAGCATTAGAGGAGCTCAAAGCTTATCTCAGCACACCAACCTTGCTCGTAATACCTCAAGAAAACTATTCTTTGTAGATATACCTTATAGTTTCTAGCCATGCTATCAGTTCTGCACTGGTATGCGAAAGAACGGGAATCCAGTACTGAGTCTGCTATGCGAGCAAGACCCTCTTGGACACCGAGCAACCATACCTACCACTGGAAAAGCTCATATTTTCACTTATGGTAGCCTCGAGGAAATTGAAACACTACTTCGAAGTTCACTCCATAATCATCTTTACATCTCACCCCATTAAAGCAGTCACGCGGAAGGCAGATCTGTCCAGCAGACTATCAAAGTGGTCAATCGATCTCGAGAGATTTGATATCCAGTTTCAACTAAGGAATGCAATCAAGGGACAGGTCCTCGCCGACTTTATCGTGGAATTTACAAGAGAACATCCTTGCGACCAAATTCAATCCGTGGGTCAAAGGGAAGATCACTCGACGCAAGGTGTTTGGCGACTGTTTGTTGATGGAGCCTCCAACTCCAAAGGGGCAGGAGTAGGCGTTGTGCTCGTTACCCCAGAATATACAATCCTCGAGAAAGGAATCAGGCTTGGATTTGAAGCCTCCAACAACGAGCAGAATATGAATCATTGATAGCAGGCCTGCAGAAGGCACAGGCGTTGGGGGCAAAGAAACTCCAGGTGTTCGGTGACTCATAACTAGTCTCTAATCATATAAGTGGAGACTTCAACGCAAGGGATGAGAGAATGGCAGCCCACCTCGCCTTAGCAAAGAAATTAATGTCTAACTTCGAGCAAGTCAGTATCCAGCAGTTTTCCAGAGGATAAAATAGTCATACTGACGCCCTAACGACCTTGATTTCAGTAATTAACTCTGACTTAAAAAGAACAATTCCTATCGACTTCCTCGCCCAGCCGAGCATCAACCAGAGCGACGAATTGCCAGACGTAAGCCATGTTCTCCAGATCGAACCAACCCCTAGTTGGATGGACCCCTGGGGGATTATTTGAAAGATAGTGCCCTACCAGATGATAAAAGGCCACTCATATCAGATAAGAGTCAAAGCTTCTTGCTTTCACTTATCTCCTGACGGCATGATGTATAAAAGATCTTTCACTGGCCCTTACCTCTAATGTGTTCACCCGAAGGACGTTGAGCAAGTTTTGCACGAGCTTCATAAAGGAATCTTTGGGAGCCATATTGGGGGTAAATCACTAGATTTCGAGCAATGAAGGAAGGCTAATGGTGGCCATACACGCAGAAAGATTTTGGGGTATATGCTCGCATGTACGAGAAATGTCAACTATACGCTCATATAGTTCACCAACCTTCTAGCGACCTAAAATCACTTACTAGCCCTTGGCCTTTCTCCCAATGGGGAATGGACATCATGGGCCCGCTTCCTACCACTGCCGGTAATCGTAAGTATCTATTGGTCGCGACAGACTACTTCACCAAATGGATTAAAGCAGAGCCTCTGTCAACAAACATCAAAGATGTAGATATGATGAGATTCATATGGAAGAACATAATTACTCGCTTTGGGATCCCTGGGACCATCATTACTGACAACGGAACACAGTTCGAAAGTGTCCCCTTCCAGAGTTTCTGCAACGACCACGGGATCAGACACCATTTCAGCTTTGTAGCATGTCCCTAGAGAAATGGACAAGATGAAGCTTCCAACAAAGAGGTAATTGATGGATTGAAGAAGTTTTTGGACCGAGACAAGGGGGAATGGGTGAGCGAGCTACCACATATCCTATGGTCTTATCACACTACCCCCACGATGAGCAACCGTGGAAACCCCTTTCTCACTGACATATGGTATGAAGGCAACCATCCCCTTAGAAGCTGGCCTCCCCACCATGAGATCCACCCTAGTCGACCAAGGCCAGAATGATGCAGCATTACTCGTTGAACTTGACTTAGATGACGAGCGTAGAGAACTATCTCTAGTGAAACTAGTAGGCTATCAACAATAACTGGCGAAGCACTATAACAAGAAGGTCAATCCAAGGGCATTCCAAGTTGAGGACTACGTCCTAAAGAAAGTTCTTGGCAGTGCAGTAAAACCATTGGATGGCAAGATAGGACCAAACTAGGAAGGACCATTCAAGGTGATACGGGACAACTTGTGAGGAGTCTATCACTTAGAAACGCTAGAGGGCAGGGAGATACCCCGATCTTGGAACGTAGCCAATTTAAAGAAATTCTACTTCTAGTTTTTCTGTTTGAGTCTTTTATTACGATGTCGAAATTTTCAATTCTTTACTGATTAATAAAAGATTGTTTGGCAGTAGCATTATACGAAGTGTTGATTTCTTTTAAAAAACTTTATAACTTATGCACCTTTTCTAAGTGACAGTCTCTCCTCTTGACACATATAAGCAGGGTATTACCCTCCTTAGGTTCTTGTCATCTAACACAAGCAACCTCTTAGCATTACCCCTGACAATATATGAAGCCGCACAGGGTACCCTTAGGTAGCTCGACCAACTCGAGATTGGTCGGCAAATGATGTTTGGCTAGAAAAAACCTGCTCGGATGAAACATATAACACCAAGTGTATCCTCGCCATTGCCACACTTAGGCTTAAAGAAGTGTGATGGCACGACCTAAAAGGTAAAGTAGGGAAGAATGGTATCTTATAAGCATACTGGACTGGGAGGATACTCACGCAATACAACTCTAGTCGGCTAAAAAAATCCCAAAATAATCAAAATAATAAGTCAATGAAGTAGACAATACACAACACATGTTTAGTCGGCAAATCACCCAAAACATAATTATTTTATTACTTCACTGCATTTATAACAGAGTTACATTGAATGAATTAAGTAAATCCTATTGGGGATTAGGCCTCCGAGCAAGGTAATCAGCTACTTGCGCTCTTCAACCATCGTCTGGGCAAAGAGCTAACTCCAACTCAACTTCATTTGCATCTGACTCCAGTAGCTGCCTGGGGATAGCATCTATGGGGACCCACTCGTCATCCCTTCTGAAAGTATTAGGCATCAGAGTCGAAGGAGAGATCTCATGATAATACCAGATTAATGAGTTCCTGGGGACCTTCAGCTCCCTGAGAGCATTCAACCACCCCTAATAAAGGATAGCTATTCAACCTCTGCCAACTTCGTCAGAGCATTTGTCCAACCCTCATCATAACCATCAGCCCACACACACCGAGGACCTTTCTTGAACAGATTCCTTAGCAGCGTACTATCTCTCTGGAGCCCAGCAGCTATCACGTATGCTCGATGAATATCTCTTTAAAGCTCATCAACCTCCCTAGCTGCACCCCTATCATCTGTACCAGCCCGCGGACCAATCGATGAAGAGGAACCCCGTAAAACTTGAGGTGCAACGCTCGGCGCATGCTCTCTGAGTCGTGATACCTCCCTCCTCAGAGCTTCATTCTCCTGTTGAAGAAATTCTCCGACTTAATTGATCTCGGAGGCATTCAGAAGTTTAGATCTCAGAGCATTCACTTCTTCTTGAACGAAAGCGCAAACCTCTACCATCTCCTAAAGTATATCCTTCAGTTTGGCAACAAGCTCGGACTAGTATTTAAAACTCTTGTTCTTCGACCTAAAGGACTTGTAAATACTTACAAAGGCTTGATGAACTTGGGTACTAGCATTAAGACCAAGAATCCTTCCCAGTTGAGAAGTAGCAGGTATATACTCATCAACACCAATCAGCTACAGACCATATAAGCATTAAAGGATGAAATCAGTACGAAGAAGGGAACAAAACTTCATTCCATTAATAAAGAGTTCATAATATATCATCAAAAGGAAAGAACAAGAAAAGAAAAAATACAAAGAGTTCCCTAGAACAGGCTAGTTAGCAACCTCAGTTTGCTCCGAGGTCACTGGTTAATTTCCCTTTTCTGCAGCGACAGGAACACCTCCCTCAGATAGAGAGATTAATGTCCCCTGGTCTGAAGGAGCACCAGCAGGGACAGTCTGGGTGGCAGGAACACCTTCGTCAATGGCGGGAGCAGGTGCCTCATCCAGAATAGGCTTAGGGCCAGGATCATGCTCTTCATACAGTGAGGAGTCGATATCCACCTCGGTAGCTAGGAGAGCCTTGTTCCAACCCTTCTTGAAGTTCAAACGATTGATATAGCCAATCTGAACATCAGTATCCTCATACGCAATGGCCCTTCCGGCGTTGTACGATCTTTCCTTAAGGGTGGCTGCCTCGGATTCCACCTTCTTCACTTGTTCCGCGAGCACCTTATTCTCCTCCACCATGGATAATTTGCTCGAGTAGACCAAGTCATAGGACTGCCTTAACTCCACAAGCTCCTTGATCGCTGCCTCCTTTGATTGATTGGCTTCACACAGAGCATGATCGAAAGACTACTGGGAAGCACTGGCAGTCTTCAAGCTGGCCTTCAGCTCAACATTCTTCTTTTTCAGATCAGTATTCCTTTTCAGTAACTCATCATGACTGCGATAAAGGACGGCGAAGTCGGTCACAAACTATAAAAAAGAGAAATATTAGCGAGAGAAATATTGAACAAAATATTGCGGGAATAGAGAAAAAAAAGTATACTTACCAAGGCTAGCCTTTGACTCGCCTGCAGGGCTAACTGTTCAGTCCCCATCGACTTCTGACGATCAGTCGGCAAAATAGCTCTTTCAAGTAGTGCAGGAGCCAACTGAGGGACAAGGCAACAGAAGCCCCCTCTGGCAAGGCGAACACATGCACCAAAGATTGCCCCACCTTCCTCCTCACCTCCTCTCTCCTTCTTTCTTCTTCTTCTCTCTCTTTCCTCTCCTTTTCAACTCTCTTCCTCTCTTCACTTTCTTCTTCTCCTCTACCTTCTTCTTCTTCTCCTCTTCTTTCTTCCTCTCCTTTTCTCTCGCCAAATCGTCCTCTTTCTTCTTCATCTCCAGCTCATAAGCATCAGACTTAGAACCGATGGCAACATCCCCACTGCCAGACTTCTGCTTATTCGATCGATGAGAGAGAAGCACATCATCATCATCATCATCATCATCATCATCATCATCATCATCATCATCATCATCATCATCATAATCATCTCGGATCAAATTCTTCCTGGGAGGATCCATCTCTTCCTCCCTAGAATAACTTGATTCACTCGAAGACTCTTGAGCCTATGAACCCTCTTCCGAACTGGAAGATTCTTCACTACCATCTCTCCTCACTGGAATTACCTTCGGCCCCACACCTATCAGTTCCCTCTCTCTCCTCAGAACTGCTCTCCTGCTCGTCCAATTGAATTGGGTCAACAAGAACCTCTTCTGAGATGTCTAGCTCAGGGATGCTATCCACAGGTCGCGCAATAAATCTAGACCCAACCTTTTTGTATTCCAAGAGGAACGTCGCTAATCGAGTATTCTCTCCGTCAGCTAAAACTTCCCTGGTTTTCACTACACCAAATCTGCACTATTGTCAAGGTCATTGACCCTGACAAATCCAACTTGTCAAGGTCAATGACCGTGACATTTCGAGGCGAGATAACTTTTTTTGTCACGGTCGTGTCACGGTCATTGACCTTGACACAAAACTCGCGTTTTATGTCATGGTCGTGTCGCGGTCAATGACCATGACACGTTTGTCACGGTTTATAACCGTGACAAAGCCGGGACCCTTTTTAAAAAAATTATCGCGGTCTATGACCGTGACACGTCCGTGATAACTTTTTGTCACGGACTTGTCACGTCATTGACCGTGACAATTCTGGGCAGAATTTAAAAAAAATCTGCTGGGCAGTATGGCTACTGCCACTGCCCAGCAGTATATTTGTACCTGTTATAGCAACGTTGTACCTGTTCCAAACATCATATATCCAAACAAACTAAAGATAATGCAAATATATATTCAAATAGAGACAATATGCATCACGATATAATTCAAATGTAACAACTTAAAACAATTCAATTCAAACTTATAACAATTCAATTCAAACTTAAAACAATGTCACTACATGTCTGGTGTATTGTTAAAACTGAGGAGGTGAGTAGGCCACACGACATACGAATTGACGCACCCACTAATATACGTTGTGCCGCATTGTTCGCGCAACCACAATTGGGAGTTCTCCTTCCCGGGTATGACATGCGTGACGAGCACCCTGTACTCCATCTCTTGAAGTGCACGTCCATGAACTATTCCACCCTGGACGATATTCGGGTCCCTCAACCCCCGCCCTATCCGCTGGCCATCAAATACGTCCAATATGAACACGGTCGGCCAACCAAGTGTCGACATTGGTCTGTTGAAGGGTGCCAAATAGGGAAGTGGATCATCGAAGTACGAACGTGTCGGTGATGAAGCAGCAAGGTCCACATCCTCGTCATCCTGCGCCTCGTCCTCCCGCACCTCCTCCTCCACCGCCTTCTCCTTCCCTTTCCCTTTCCCTTTACGGTCTCCGTCCAACGTACGCTTCATGAATGCGTACATATCTTGGACCGTCGCCTCCAAACGGGATAACTTCGCATCGTGTGAATCCACCGTTCGAGCCAACCCGGTGTCGCTCATCTCCAATCCGATGATCCTAGATTTGGCCACCCGCGAGCTCACCCCCCTTGTCCTCCCCTTGCGATCAGAGCCAAGCACTTGGCTGAGTGCATTTATGGACGAAGATGCCTTGTCGGCATCAGACTGCGACTCATGCACTTCCTTAAGCTTTGCCTGAAACGACAAAAAGCACATGATTAGTAAAATAAGTAAACTAAAAAATTATAACGTAATTAACAAAAATTAAACTGTCGGATTACTTACAATCATGGTCGCGACGCTCGGGGAACACCTCTTTGTCCTTCCCCTTCTTCGTCCGAAGAGCCACATAAGTATCGAGCCTATGTGGCTTACCCCCTGGCCCACTCCTTACCCCCTGAAATAAAATAAAGTAAAGTAAAATTAGTATCGGCCCCGCAAAGTAAAATAATGAAGAATAATATATTTCTGTAGTTATAGAAAAATTAATTATACCTCCATCCTATGCTCCACCTCGGCATAAGAGGTCCGGCCGGAGTAGTGCACGTCCGTCTTTTTTGCCCGATTTTCCCTCCCCGATTGGCGAGATGCCAATTGTCGATCCTCAATCTCATTGTCAATGAACTTCTGCCATTGTGCCAATGAGATCGGCTCCTTGGGGGGACGGATTCACGCCATTGGATAATCGACTCTCGTGTTTTCCCAAAGTACCGTGCCCGCATTTTTTTTTCCACGACTTAATCTGCTCCAACACGGGATCGCGTAGCTTTGGATCCAAGTTGAATTGTTCCTGTCCAGCAAATACAATGTTAGTTGCGAATAAATATAAATATAAATATAAATATAAATATAAATATAAATATAAATATAAATATAAATATAAATATAAATATAAATATAAATATAAATATAAATATAAATATAAATATAAATATAAATATGAAATTGAAATTGAAATTGAAATTGAAATTGAAATATTCATATTCATATAAATATAAATATAAATATATTACCTGTAGTGCCGCCCATACAGCTAACTTGAGCTCATATGGCACCTCCTTCCAACTCATAAACCCCGGGCCGATGACCGTCTTTAGCAGAACGAGGGATCTCGCTAATATCTCCGATTTGTTCTCGACGGTAATCCCATATTTCCCATATTTGGGGAGCCTAGGGGCGGAAGAGCCCTCGTCGCCTCCACTACCACCGACCCCAGACGACATCATCATAAACAGCATCATCATCTTCGCCTTAATATCTGAAGGAGACATTTGCTGTAAAAAAATGTTATTAGTACAGATATAATATTATCACAATATGCATATCTTATAAGAGAGTCGGGTTTGGCATTAATAAAGTGAGAATTACACACACACACATAAAAATCTTTAATAAAATTCTCATATCTTCTTTCAATTTAAACACACACACAGTAGTGACTATCTATTTAAAATAATCTCAATGTTAATTTCAGGTATTGAATTTCTACTATTGTTTTGTGCTTTTTATAAATCATACCCCACCCCCACCCCACCCCACCCACACCCACCCCCACCCCAACATGTTTACGGGCTTTCATCACCCGTCATAAATTTTTCGGTTCGTGACTTACTGGCCAGTTGTCTTGGGTCTTTTAGTCCTTTAACATTAATTTAAGAATTTTACCCAATCTAAATACCACATTTTCTTTCTTGTTATACACTTGAACACGTTTTGTTATTTAGTCCTTATTAATTTATCTTTGATGTATTACCAGCATCTTTACTTTTATAAACTTTATTTAATTTTCAATTTTAAGGACTATTTTCATCACTTAGTGTTCATCTAAGTTCTAGTATAACAAGTTCCCATAAAAATCTTTAATAAAGTATTATCACAAATATAAACTAAGAGTGATAAAATAACTTTGAGGCATATAAATTAATTGTGACAAAGTAAGATTATGGAAACCCCACTTTTTTTTCTATAACTCCTATTTTATTAAACTTTAAATATAATTAGGGGTGTATAGAAAGAAAAGTTAAATAGGAATAAAAACAACATTTTTAAAATATGAAGGGCTCACCAATTTGATCAAATTTTTCAACAACATAGACTAATTGATCTTTATTATAAGACAATTACTACAAATTTATGCGCATCGCCCGAATTCAAAAAGTAATTTAATGACTAAAGTAATACTTTTTTTAACTTTAGTTATTCACCACAAATCTTAAAAAATATTTTATTTTTCATGCTTTTAGCAACTTCGGATGCCATTTTAACCCTTATTGTAGTTTTTTAGTTTTCATGCTTTTATTTGGTGGATATAAAGTCATGTGATTATTTCACCATATAAAGTCAACAAAAAACGCCATATATGGTTTTTTTCTCCATTAGTATAAGTATATAGCGATTATTTCACACTTAAATCACATATTAAGCCGACCATCATTTTTTTATGAAATTTGTAGAAAATTACTTATTTATTTTGAATGAAAATAAATTGTTATCCAATATTTTTGGATATTATTTACATTTACATTTTTGGATATTATTTACATTTACATTTTTGGATATTATTTTTGGAAATTTATAGAAAATTACTTATTTATTTATATTTTTAACCCCCTACCCCCACCCTGCCCCACCCCCCTACCCCCCACCCTGCCCCCACCCTACCCCCACCCTGCCCCACCCCCCACACACGCATACACACACGCACATATATACACACATACACACATATATATACACACAAACATATATATAAATGGAAGAGAGAGAGAGAGAGAATTAAACCTGAAAGTAGAGAGAGAGAGAGAGCAGCGTCGAGAGAGAGAGAGAGGGAGGGAACGGCGGGAGGGAAAAAAGAAGGGGGAAAGGGTTTTTGCTGCAAACATTGTCACGGTCGTGTCAAGGTCATTGACCGTGACAATTATTTAAGGAATTGTCACGGTCAATGACCGTGACAAGTAAATTTGTCACGGGCTTGTCACGGTCATTGACCGTGACAATTCTTTATCACGATCGTGTCAAGGTCAATGACCGTGACATAAAACGCGTATTTTTTATCAGGGTCAATGACCTTGACAAGGGTGGCCGACTTAAAGGTGATATTTTGGCCATTTTGGTGTAGTGTTTCCAGGATTTAATCAGCTCGGCAGCACGAATTTTGCGAAGACCCGATTCTAAATTCTTCGTCTTCGCTGCAAAAGGAAGAGAGAACGATATGGGAAAAACCATACACAAAAAGAGGGTCTACGAGTAGAAAATGACTAAGCCTACCTACGTACTCCTCCCTATAAAAGGGAATCACAAATCTCCCAGACCTCGACCCTTCAGTATGGGGAGGGAACTGCCAATTTCAAGTAGTAAAACCTTCATGCCAGTAGTCCTTGTGGGAATCAGGTAGATTTACTACCAATACCCTATCAGGACTCCTGGACTTGAGGTACAGAAGACCAGAGCTTGTTCACAAAAAAGAATAACAGAAGTAGATTTTAGCATGCCCTAAATTGGTGCCATAGAACTGATTTATTCTATGCACACCATTGACAATCTTCGAGACATTGGGTGAGCACTGTGCAAGGACTATATTGAAATAACCAAAAAAGTGCAAACACAAATTGTTTGGTGGAAAAGTAAGACCCCCCTAGGATAAAAAGAGGACATGAATCTAGTAACCATCCTCAACTTCTCTGACATTACAAGGGATAAGGGCACATTCAATGTCCACCCAATCTGGAATGTTATAGTACTTCCTAAATTCAGTGATCGATCTAATGCCTATTTTCGATATCGGAAAAAGAAAAACCCTAGCAGCGGATATGAAGAAATTCCAACAGAAAATAGAAAAAGAAGAAGTAAGAAGAACTTATGATGTAAGAGTCAGCTTGAGACAAGGCAAAGTCACAAGTAGGAACAATGAGAAGATGTAAAAAAAGCTTAAAAATGGAAGACGAGACCTGAGAGTAAAAAGAGCTGCAGTGAAAGCTTCAAGAGATTGAGAGAATGCGAAGAGATATGAAAAGTGACAATTCGATAAATGACCTCTCTAAAAGATTTAAACCTTTCTAATCATGATGCACCAGAAACGAGGCAATCTGCCATCGAAGTCAGTTCGGAAAGGGCGCTTCAGTTCAAAAGTATGATACGAATCACAAAAATGCCATTGAGACTAATCATTTAAAATTATTGAACCCAAATTGTGACCCAAAAATGTTAGGGGCAATTGTGGGTACCTCGATTCATCACTTGGGCCCATACGGGAAGCCCAATCAAACGCGGCCCAGAGTCTAGAATGGCCTCGCGCCTCAACCAACTCAGTTTTGACCCAGTAGTTCGTAAAATCTCTCTTCAGAGATATTCTAGGGATTGTGGACTAACGTGGGGAGTCCCACTCCTCCACTCTCCAAAATAACATGTATATTACCAACCCTCCGCCCGGGGTAAAGGGCATGCATTATTTTTCCTGTAAAACACTCCCCAGAGTAAAGAGAAATAATATTGAGAGCACCACCGTTGGCGTAGGTATTCTTGCTGAACCACGTAAATTTTGTATTGTGTGATTGTCATTCCTTACGTTCTTTATTTGTTCTGGTGATCGCCTCTTCTTGTTATTTTGTACTGAACTTAATTGTCAACACAAAAAGTAAACCAAAAAAAGAGTTTTTTATTTTGTTTTAAACTAAAAAAAAATGAAAGTATGAAAATTTTGTTTTTTTAAATAAAGTAAAACCACAAATTTTGGTTTTTAAATAACGTATGAAAAATTGTTTTTTAAAATAAAGTGCCATTTAAACCAAAATAAGAGTAAAACTTTTTTTTCTTTAAATAAAAACAAAAAAATTGCATTTTCAATAAAAACAGTAGTTTTTAAAAAAAAACTGTTTTTAATAAAAGTATGAAAAATTATTTTGTAAACATTGGCGCGGACCCATGTCATTTAAAGTACTTTTTTTAAGTGACTTTTATTTAAAATACAAATTTTCAAGAAAAGTCGTTTAAAAAAAAATAGTGTAGTGTTTTTTTTAAACATTTATAAAAAGTTAAAAACATATGAAAAATGGCATTTTAAAAAAAATTGCAATTTTTTATAAAAAATATGAAAAATTATCATCGTGATTAGTTAGTGCCGCTGACGCGGACCCACATCATCATCGTGATTGGTTAGTGCCGCTTGCGCGAACCTGCATCATCATCACGTTTGATTAGTGTCGCTGGTTCGGATCTACATCATAATCGCGATTCGTTAGTGTCGCTAGCACGGACCCACGCGATTTAATAAAATGACGTTTATTAAAAATACACATTTTGATTAAAAATCATTTTAAAAAAAAAAGTGAAATATTTTTTTTTTTTTTTTAAAACTGTTAAAAAAAAGTAAAATTAAAAACAATTTGAAAAATACACTTTAAAAAAACTTTTTTATTAAAAATCCTAATTTTTAGTTTTATTAAAAAAAACGAGTTAAACAAATCTTAATAAAAATATTCATTAACTATTCCTTTGTTTATTGTCTTTTAGTCATCTGTACATATATCGGTCAATAAAATCTCGGTGCAAATAGAATTTTTCTTTTTTTATCAGGAACAATTAGCTGGAATTTTTCTTTGATAGAGGTGTAGATTCATCAATGGCAATGATCTTACAAAGTTGTTAATGAAGAGACTTTAAATGTATGGATAAGTGACAATATATGGTAAAATGTAGAGGTATTTAAAATGGATATCTTTTTTAAAAAAAATTGAAAATAATAAAATAAATTATTTCTTAAGTAAATCCCATTTCTTAGAATTGGGATTGGGTGGAAACAAATGAGATTTTAAAGAGTCTAATAAAAATCTAACCCAAGCCCTTGCCCATACCCAAACCAGACCCCAACTCCACAACCCATCCTAACCCCAAAAACCATACTCATATTGATTAATTAGTGAATCGTTATATACAAATTTATATTTCTAGTTATTTTGTGATTTGCCTCCCATATATTTAGATTTATCAGACTTTTGCCATGACACCCTCCTGGCCTCTAAAAATGTCAATATATATATATATATATATATATATATATATACCTCTTTTTTAAGGCGCACTTTGAGGATATTGTGATAAAAGTGGATAAACATACATCATTAGAACCGGTTGGTTGCACTGATATGTAAGTGGGCTAAGTCGCAGATTTATATTATTAGTTTATTTGTAATTTTTTCTCAATAGTTTTTATTAATACCTAGGCCTGTGTTTCGGTCGAATCGGATCAGACAATGCCTATTCGAAAAAAATTCTGATTTTTCTGAAAATAAAATAATTATTTCGATTTGATTTTTTCGAAAGATTAAAAAAACTTCCGAATTCAAAAAAATTCAAAAATCGGAAAATAAATCGGAAATTCACAAAATATATTAAAAATTCAGAAATTTCATAGATTCAAAATTTCAAAAAAATATATTTTCGATTACTCGAAATTCTCATTTTAAAAACGACGAAAAGGGTCTAACCCAGTATGTAAATACATGAGGATTTTACCCATTTTTTTTATTTGTGTAGAAGTCATACTCTGATTTTATAGGTCATACTTTGGAGCCTTCTCCCTCTCCCAACCGATATGGGACATGGAAAAATTTTAAAAAATCGAAAAAATCATAAATCGAAAAATAATTCCAAAAAAAAATGAAAATAATTCGAAAACATTGGATCGGCATAGTTTCGAAAAAATCGAAAAATCGAAAATTCATAATTATTGCTGATTTCCGATTCGATTGTTTTCGAAAAATCGAAAATCGAAAAATCAAAAATCGGCAAACTAAAATTTTATTCCAAATTCGGAACAAATCAGATCGAAAATAAAAAAAATCAGAAGTTCGAAAAAAAAATACACAACCCTAGTAATACCCTATGAAATCCAAGAATTTTATTACTTGCACCCAAGGGTCCATTTTCATTTTCCTTGCGAAAAAACGTCTCGAAAGTCATACAAAGTGTCGGAAAAAGGGAAAATGAAATCTAATGTAAAAATAATGAAAAGTTTGGATGTTTTGCGTTTTATATACAAAAAATATTATACCCTAAAGTACAAATCTTTGTTTCTTATTTACAGTTGCAATTACTAATTGTATAGTGTGTTGTAATATATAACTAGTATGTAACCCGCGCGATACGCGAGCGCTCTAGTTAAAAATTATACAAAGCAATGTCTACTCTATTACTCGTGGAATGATGTTCTCCATTATATGTAATAAGATGTATAACCAATTGATTAAACAATCAAACCATTATTTTGAAAAAATAAAATATACATTAGCATTGTGAAATAAGTCTACATACAATCAGTTTTCATTTTGTTACGACCTCCATGCATAGTAAAATGAGTAGTTTCAACACTTAAAAACATTTTATATTGAATAAGTCATTTGGGCATGTTATCCAAACCCCCACTAGACAACAAAAACCCTATTTGCAAATCACATCGAGGTTGATCATATTTTAGGACACTGGTGCTGAAGCCAAGCATAAAATGGATTAGACACCAACTTGAAATGTTTTGACCTGAGTAGTGTAAGAATGTGGTTCCTCAATACTAACAAACTAAGAAATGATATCATTTCAAACTTACATTATGATTCACCATGTTGGCACCACCATTTCAAATGCGATACATCAGAACCATTTTCGAGGGAATTCAAGAACAGTCATTAACGTCTAAACTGATTGCTAAACAATTAAAATTATTTTAGCTCATTTCATGCATACTTTTTAATAAATAAACTTGGACCAAAGTGCAATGAGGGTACAGGGAAACAAACACACCATTTGATCTTGATGAGGGTATCAAGGGAGTTGAAATAAGCATGAATGAGTGAGAAACTAACTCTATAACAATTAAAACCATTTTAGCTCTGTCCAATTGATTATCTTTAAAAACAATTAAGAAATAAATAAATAAGACAGGACAAAGTTACGATAATAGAGCTGGGAAGCAACCATGTCATTTGATCCAACCGAGTATATGAAGTGGGTTGAAATAAGCAAGGATTGGCGCATCACGTTCGTAAAATATAAACTTTCAGTCCTTTCACATCATACTATCAAATCCGATTAAATTATTAAAAGCAATCAAGAGGTCGGATATGTGGACCATTTATAAATTTGAGATTAAGAGTGTGCTACCATTGTAACAAAGTGTTGAAGTAAAGTTATATATACTTTACTATTGTAACAAAGAAATACTTGAACAACAAATATAAAAGAATTGTTCGAATAGTTATGCTTACTTTTTACGAGTGACTTACTGTAGGTTTATACTGTTAATGGGTCATATTGCAATTTGTCATCCCTGCACCATATATAAGTTGGAGATAGTTTTATAGACTCCATCGTATGCAACGTTTGGAGGGGATAAGGGATATGTAAGGTCTGCTTTGGAACAGACGTTTGGAGGGGATAAGGAAGACGTAAGTTCTAGGGGAGATGTAGCGGCTGATGCAAGGAAGTGTACTAAATAAAAGTTAAATGAAATTCATATATTTAACTTTGTAGGGCTTGAATTCACTATACGAACTGCCCGTTGAAAATTTTGTATCATGAATGTGAATTTATACCTCTAATCTATCATTTTAGAGGTATATAATAGGTTTTTTTAGAAAAACTTCAAAATAAATATGAGAAGTATGTGCATTTGTGGAATAGAAAGTGTAGTAGATTGGATGGGCAGTTCTTCGCCAATAGCTTGGTACTCATTCATTTTCAGTTTTTGTTCCATAAGGAGCTTTGCCTTTGTAAAATATCATTGTTTTCTTCACTCCAATCACTTTATTATTTTAATAAACATAAGCAGGTGATCCTGTCGTCTTCTAATAACCCAAACATGTTGTTAGGGTCGGTCTCCATCCTAGGGCTTCTCTTCATTTTTTTCACCAAAACAGAAAACACTAATTATTATATAAGAAATGGAGAAGGGGGATGATCAAAATCCCTTATAACTAAATTGAGGATATATTTATCTGAGGAGCCCATTACAATAGGCAACCATTGGTAGATACAAATATTGAAAATAATAGTTACTCAACAGTCAAAATTAAAACAATACCCACAAAAAGAAGGCAAATAATTAAAACATATTTTTTATGGTAGCATGCCACGAAGTTTTCAGCGTAGCTCATGCGCATCTCGTTTAATCCTCATTCGCGGTATGTGGCTTACGCTGACCAAGCATTATTTTGACAGTGACACGGATCGTACTGGGGACCAAACTCAATCTACCGTCAAGAATGTCCCAGTGGCAACCTTACACCACTGGGCCAAGACGCTATGGGGTTGTTAGGTTCTGTATTAAAAAAACTTGATTCAAACATTATTTTTAAATACAGTTTTAAAATTTAGTTTTTAGTTTTTATTATTATTAGTGTGCGTTTGGTAAACTTGTCTTTCAATACAGCTTTTTGAAAATTTGACAAACATATATACACACACAAACACACACACACACACACACACACACACACACACTCACACACACACACACACACACACACACACACACACACACACACACACACACACACATATATATATATATATATATATATTGCATGTATAATTCACTATAAAATTATATACATACATTAATTGATAATATTTTTTGAAAATATTTTTTAATACATGTGTATGCATATGTAATTTTGTGTACATATACATATATATTTATATTTATAAGAATTACACACATATTAATGTATTATGTATGTATATTATAAATTGAGGTATAAATGCTTTAAAATATTAAGAATGAATAATTCTGAGTTGAAAAATAAAAAAAACAGAAGTTATAAAACACCCTTAACCCGTTTTCTGAAAATTTTGATTATAATACAGTGTTTAAAAACATGTTGTGCTTTTGTATTTAAACAATGGAAATATAGTTATAATTGCAAACCAAACAGGCGCTATATGTTTTAATTTTTTTTTAATAATTAAAACATATCGCAAAGGGCCATAGGAAGATATAATGGCTTTAATTGAAATCTGGCTTTTGTGGGTATGTGCAGTCAGACCTTCCTAGGGCTTCTCCCTATTTTCTCGAAATAAAGAAAAACCATTGCTCAGTATCCCCATGGCATAACTCACCTGATAACTCTGCAATAAGTAAGCATCATGGAGAAAAACACATGGTTATACACTACCTAAACGTTAAAATTTTTTTATAGAAATAATAATCTTAGAGCATATCTAACAGGAATGACCTAGAAAATAAAATTCATATTAATTGCTAAACTGTAAACGTCGATATTTTCTAAGAGGAATTCAGCAACGACCAGTCGCTTTTGATCATCATTGTTGGCCATGCAAACTTAATTTGCACTATTTGGGTGCAAAGTTGAATTTGCCAACTTAATTTTGCAATGTATACGCTCAAACTTTCGTTTTCAATGTTAAATCTCTGGACAAAAATCAGTTCAACAAATTGTATCACAAGTTATGTCACACGAAATATTTTCTTAACAATTAAAATAGGCAAAATTTGAGTCTTGCTATGTCCTCTCTAGCAAGGCATCTCAAGGTGGATGAATATTTCTTGAGGCAAAAGGCTAATAAAAAAATGGGAGAAGGAGGGAGATAAACTAATACTGCTAATCCTAAGAAATATTTGGAATAATTGACCGGAAATGATGACGTATGTGTTCTTGTGTGCATCCTTGACGCACGGAAGATATCGGGACGGCACGATCAGAACAAACATAACTATTTCGTGTAAACAAGTGTTGAAGTAAAGTTACAAAATAATTGCTTCATACATTCACCAATGTTATCACCCGATGGGTTTAACAATAGGATGTTGTCCACGTGGACAGTGGAGTTGATAATGATCCATGTGGATACCTTAAACAAAGAGAGCCTTAACTATTTTGTATTGCAGTTTAGAGTATATAATAGATATCAAGTTACCTCAACTTGTATTCGCTTAATTAGCTAATTATATACAATATATAATATAATCATTAATGACATACCTAAATTAAAATAGCAAAGCTAAAATTTTAGTATTGAAAGGTTTAGGGTACATCCATAATATGTAAAAAACCCATTTCATTTCTCAAACAAATAGCTTTTTATTTATAAAAATATAAATAATATTTTTCAAAAAAATTAATAAAAATATTTTTCATATAAAACTAAAAAAACTGTTATCCAAAAATGTCTTATAATAGATTTTTTTATGAAGCATGTTTTATATAACTTTGTACCGGCTTTTTAAATATTTTATAAAAAAAATATTTTTATTAAAAAAAAACTTTTTTGTTAAATAGAAAATGGTTGTAATAATTAAAACTTTAAAAGAACTAAAAGAAAAAAAAGTCCTTTTCACAATTTAAATAATAATGTTAAATATTAACATGAATTAAATACATATAACATTAAAACAACAATTTTAAAATTGTACTATTTAAAGCTTTAGGGTATATATATATATATATATATAATAATGCTCTTATGCGGACTAGTCTGCATTTTAAGAATGCTGACCGGACATGTATCACCTAACCGTAAGCCTAGAAATTATCGCCTAAATTATAGGCACACTCTCTCTCTCTTCCGGGATCACCGCCAGGTGACACATGTCCGGTGCGCATTCTTAAAATGTGGACTGGTCCGCACAAGAGCAGGACTGTATATATATATAATCCTGAAAAATCGGATCGGCATAGTTTCGAAAAAATCAAAAAATCAGAAATTCAGAATTATTTCTGATTTTCGATTCGATTTTTTCGAAAAATCGGAAATCATAAAATCAAAAATCGGCAAACAAAAATTTTATTCCAAATTCGGAACAAATCAGATCGAAAATCGAAAAAATCAGAAGTTCGGGAAAAAAAAACACAACCCTAGTAATACCCTATGAAATCCAAGCTTTTTACTACTTGCACCCAATGGTCCATTTTCATTTTCCTTGGGGAAAACGTCTCGAAAATCATACAAAGTGTTGGAAAAAGGGAAAATGAAATCTAATGTAAAAATAATGAAAAGTGTGGATGTTTTGCGTTTTATAAACAAAAAATATTATATCCTAAAGTATAAAATCTTCGTTTCTTATTTACAGTTACAATTACTAATTGTATAGTGTGTTGTAATATATAACCAGTATGTAACCCGTGCGATACACGGGCGCTCTAGTTAAAAATTATACAAAGCAATGTCTACTCTATTAATCGTGGAATGATGTTCTCCATTATATTTAACAAGAAGTATAACTAAATGATTAAACAATCAAACCATCACTTTGAAAAAATAAAATATACATTAGCATTGTGAAATAAGTCTACATACAATAAATTTTCATTTTGTCACGACCACTATGCATAGTAAAATGAGTAGTTTCAACACTTAAAAACATTCTATATTGAATAAGTCATTTGGGCAAGTTATCCAAACCCCCATTAGACAGCAAGAACCCTAATTGCAAATCACATCGAGGTTGATCATATTTTAGGACACTGGTGCTGAAGCCAAGCATAAAACGGATTAGACCCCAACCTGTAATTTTTTTACCTGAGCAGTGTAAGAATGTGGTTCCTTAATACTAACAAACTAAGAAATGATATCATTTCAAATTTACATTATGAATCACCATGTTGGCACCACCATTTCAAATGCGATACATGAGAACCATTTTCAAGGGACTTCAAGAACAGTCATTAACGTCTAAAACTGAATGCTAAACAATTAAAATTATTTTAGCTCATTTCATGCATACTTTTTAATAAATAAACTTGGACCAAAGTGCAATGAGGGAACAGGGAAACAAACATACCATTTGATCTGGATGAGGGTATCAAGGGAGTTAAAATAAGCATGAATGAGTGAGAAACTAACTCTATAACAATTAAAACCATTTTAGCTCAGTCCAATTGATTATCTTTAAAAACAATTAAGAAATAAATAAATAAGACAAGGACAAAGTTATGATAATAGAGTTGGGAAGCAACCATATCATTTGATCCAACCGAGTATATGAAGTGGGTTGAAATAAGCAAGGATTTGCGGATCACGTTCATAAAATATAAACTTTCAGTCCTTTCACATCATACTATCAAATTCAAATAATTATTAAAAGCAATCAAGAGGTCGGATATATGGACCATTTATAAATTTGAGATTAAGAGTGTGGTACCTCCTCCAAAATTCTATTGTTCTAAAATTCAGTCCCAGAAAAAAAGTGAGATTAGCCAGATTATTGAAGAGCACTAACATCATCTTATAATCAAAGATCGGATAGACACGAACCCTAATGATTATTTGAGATGCAATTTTCCTTGTGAGTTTAATCGACCAATAAATTGCTTATAGATTATTTAATGTGGACTGGTAAATTCCCCAAATTAAGCTCTCTATGAAAGAGCCTCGTCATGAAATAAGAATTGTCTACAAGACTTCCTTTAAATGTGATGTTCCCTCCTCCATTATAAGATGTTTCCTTAAAACTACCATTTGCAAATATATATTTAATTCAAGGAATAATGGTACTTTTTATCTAATAAAAATGTAGCAAAAAAATTCAATAATAAGAATTTTGTGAACAATACTATAGATGTGATGATGCACCAGCCTGATTAGATATAAAAGCATGAAGTATATAAGTTGTCTCTATAAAATCATTCTTAAGAACACCCTAATATTAATCACGAACACATTAATATAATTAAACTTTAGCATACAATTGTTCTTAATAAAAGGATCTTGGATCTTCATGTTTTCACAAAATACGTCTAAAAGATAGAAAATAAGACTTACCTTGATAAAGGATTAATCTTGATTAATTGATCCATCAATCTACCTTCTTGGAAAAAATACATTCTAATGGAATCTCGGAGTTTCTCTCCCACCTCAGAAATAGTGTGTTACGAGATAACCCCGGATGGTGTAGGGATCCTCTATTAATAAGGGGAAGGGGGCCGGAATCCTAGTCAAGGTGGGACTCTTTTTCAAGTCTCCCCCTAATGCCACTAACCATCATATGACTAACGGATAAGATTGACCAAATATTCTAATATTCGTATTTATTACGTTCCTAATTAATTATCTGATATTTATCAAGACCACATAATTAGGAAATTCATAAATTCGAAATTTAATATAGTTGAAATTAAATAATTAATTTCGACACTGAATATTAATTTCCAACAGTCTCCCACTCGGTCTTACAAATCCTCATAATTAAAATAGGTACCATAAGGTGCACAATAACTAATAAATATAGTTTGCTTAAATAAAACAATTCAAGGATTCGAGTCATGGTGGTTCCATGCTATTCAAGAGCATGGTTCCTTCCATGTACCACAACACCAATATTTCATTCAACTAAGCCTTTAATTTTGGGTATCATAATGGCCTCATTATGTCCTTTTGAATAAGGACTATTTCTGTCAACAATAATTCATAATCATATGCATGCATTCACAAAAGACAAAAATAATTGAAATCAGAAACACTTTAATTGAATTCAAGTAATAGTGTCAAACAACTAAGCCAAATAGCAATCATAATTTTACAAATCGAGACCCATCTCTTTGACACGTTCCATAAGGTCTTTGGAGATAGTCCTTTCGTAAGAGGATATGTTATGTTATCACTCGTACTAATGTGATCAATTGACACTCTTTGTTTCTGAATTTCTTCTTTCACAGATATGTATTTCATTCAACGTGCTTAGTTAATTTAGGAATACCTAACATTTCTTTATAGAGAATATTGCAGCGACATTATCATAATATTTCAGCGGCTTGATAATAGTGTCGACAACTCCAAGTCCCGAAATGAAGTCACGCTGCCAAAATACATAAGTTGTAGCATCAAGCATGCTACAAACTCAGCTTTCACAATAGTTAATGGATGGATTGTGTTGCACTCCTTCATTATATTAGTTGATAAACCAAAACAAATATTCTTAAGCAAGAGTGAACTTCATACCATCAGTACAAATAGTAAATCTGAGTCACAATAATTGTTCATATTTAAATGAACACATACATCATAAATATGAGCATATAGTCCTTTAAGTATCTCATTACTTCATACACAACCTTTAAACCCATAAGATTATTTTGATTCTCTACTTTCTAAATATGTGCTTGAATATAGAGAAAATATATAAACTTACTCTCACTGATCTTATGGTGTATACAAATATACAACGATTAAAAAAAAACAATGATATTATTTCTTAAAATACGCCATGTGGGAAACTTATGTTTATAGAATGATCTCCTAAACAAATACGCATGGTTTATAAGACTTCAAAAAGTAATTTTCACTTCCACTGCATGTAACTCTCATTCATAATGAGCTACTAATGTCATAGGAATTCCATGTCCTTACATATAATTGAGAAGGTTCATTTATAACCTTTTCTTCATTAATTGTGAAATATTTTACTACAATTTATCTTTATCTCGTTTAACTATCGTTAGTGTCGCGTTTGGTCTTGATGACCCTCTTATACCCGACTTTAGTGCATCAATTATGTAATTCAATGAGATTTCAACCTTAGTTGTAGTCCATTAGTTTCACTTCTTATGATTTTTCAAAATAAAACCATGTGATTATTTATCCCTACGCCAAATTCATGTTCACGTAGATACACCACATAATCATTGAGGATAGTAGACCTTTTAGGATCTTCTTAATACTATTCTTGATGATTTTATCTACATTTCTCTCACGGTGACAATACTATCATTTAGTGGTTGATCATTTATTTGTTCTTTATTGTTTAGACAATCTAACAACTAAAAGAACGAGGATTCAAGAAGGCTGTCATTAATGGGATAAGTACCCTACCTTCCTTTATAACCATATTTCATGATTTTCTACTACTACAAATTTCACCTTTCATAATGAATTTTACTTTAATGCAATAAATACGTGTCAATGACAATTATATGATCTATGTAGGTCCACTTTAAGGGAAGTCTCTCAGAATCTCCCACTTGGGCCACATAGGTCATTCTTATATTAGACATAGTAATACCTTAAGAGTACAACCCGACTACTAAAATTTGTAAGAGACATTACAAATATCTTGTCCACAAAATTATGAAAAAGAGTCTAGATTTAATTTGGCACAAGATTTAAAGAGTTTCATCAATAACGCTACGATTACGATGCAGGATCAAACAAATCTTTAAAGAACTATGTCCAAACTTTATTTTGTACCAAACATCAAAAGGAATATCATAACCCTTGAAAAAAATATACATCAAAAGATTCTTAGAACATATCCCTCACGATCAAGTCTAGACAAACATTTTCCAAAAAAAATTGAGGGTTTATGAAAACAAATGGCGATTTGATTCCCCAAGAACAAAAGAAAAGAATCTTATTAGCATTTCTAGTTTGTTTTGTAATAAATCCTTGCATCAAAAGTAAATACTTTCTATAACACAGTAAGTATAACTTGCAAACTCTACTGAGATGAAAAACTCGTTTCAAATCATAAAAGATACATATTATCTTTATCATTATTAGTCCGAGTGTGCAATATGTAAACAAACTTAATTTGTTTAAGAAAATTAAATATGAAATTTTTAGAGAAACAAAATGGGATACAATAATATGTGATAAGATAATGAGATAAATTGCTCAATTCATTAATGCTTTGAGTTAACAACACGCACATCGATTACATGATAATAACTTGAGTGCATAATCGTGAGTTTTCTTCAGTAGTAACCGTGAAATATCGATTATATGATGCTTGTAGATTACTTTATTGGGTATAATGTTATTTCATTATATTGTACACTATTTGTGCACAACTTATTTTCACATACTATAATAATGTATGTGATCTATGATGTTCATTTAATTACTCAAAATTGATTCCCTGTAAGGAATAACCTTGCTTGAAGAAATAAACTCAATATACCCCATTAATATCTTTACAATTATAAGCATCATGAGTTACTACTACCATCATCTTTACATTTAATATTCATTGTCATTCTAGTTGGGTCATTGTGTAGTGACTATCAAACATTTCATAATATGAATATTACATTATGTAAAGACTTACATACACAAGTCAATAAATTTTTCACTTATTTTCATTAAATATCGCATTATCAATAAACTAAAATTTTCATGTTTATGGTTTTCATAAACCTAATTTGTGATATGATAGTGAAAGAAACTATGGCATCTGCGTTTGACGACCATTATTACCTTTCCAAAATATATATCACCACTAAAATTTTGTTCAATTATTGTAATCACAATATATGAATAAACAATAATATATATGCAACATCATAAAGTATCATCATCCTAGCATTCAATATCATACATGGACCCGTAGGCAACAAAACTATTCATGATATTAATGCATTAGTCCAATATTTATATCTTCTAGAATGGAGCACTTTAATGAACACCAAACCTTATATTATATAAATATTAGAGATACGTATACATGTTCAAAATACCCGTAATACATGAATAATTATATTATTGTCTATTCCCTAACATGAAATTCACGAAAAATTATACATAATGTGAAAATCAAATAGACAAAGAGTTTACATGAGATATTACACAAATAATAGTAAATGGAAGACATAAATCATTTACTTTCGCTTTATCACTTATGTATGAGTAACAAATCAGAAATATTGACCAAAATCATTCATGGTCATACTAATGCACAATACGATTATAATCACAATTATCATACTAGTGGCATATGTAAATATGACTTTTTAACATTGATGCCAATTATTTAACATTTACAAAAATTCCAATGTTTATTTGATTCAAATTTCAGCACGTGTTGCGCTTCAATTTAACCTTATCACAAACATTAGGATAATCTGAAATGACTACAAGTATAGTATCTTCACATGTAATCTTAGCCTATATTTGGCATTTGATTAAACTAAATGAATACCTACTTATGAGTCCCAAAATTTAAAAGTCATGCATTCAAATATTCTTGTATGCAACAAATAAATCTAGTATCCGAATATATGAATTGTAGCCTGTGTTTGACATTTAATTTAACTTAATGGGAGTACTAGCCTCATAATAAACAATAATTCTGATTTTCAACTACATGAATCATTGGCCCGTGTTTGGCATGAGACTCATTAAAACACGAATATCATAATATTCAATAATATGAATCATTGGTCTGTGTTTGGCATGAGACTCATTAAAACACGAATATCATAATATTCAACAATATGAATCATTGGCCTATATTTGGCATGAGACTCATTAAAACACGAATATCATAATATTCAACAATATGAATCATTGGCCTGTGTTTGACATGAGACTCGTCAAAATATGAATATTAACAATAACGCAAGTCGAATATCCTACACAATGAAATATGTTGGCATGTGTTTCGCACGAATATTGAACTAAAAAGGATCATTAGAGCAAGGTTTTATCATAGTTCTAGATAAAACATACATGAAATATGGAAAAACTTAAATTTGTCCAAAAAAAAATGAGTTAGCATCATGGAACTGTCGAAAATTACTCCAGAATCTCAAATATTCGACGGAATTCAAAAATATTTTTTTCTTGAAGTCAGAAACATTATTTATGCAAAATCAATGCCCCCAAAAATATTATACTCAAAACTTAATGTATAATTAATGGTCCAAATATAGATGCATACATAATAATCAAATATTTACAATTCTAAATTAAGACACTTTCATGTCTTCCCCATCCAACACCATATAAATATTATTGTCTAAATATCAATTCATAATTACATTATGACCTTTGGGCTACCAAATATAGATTGTGCACAATAACCTAATATATCAAAATGTTATTGTCAAACACATAATCATACATCTAATATTAAAAATTTTATATGGAACTCTTTCATCAATACCAAATACTACATAACATGAATATTAGAACAACCATGAACATAAAAAAACAACCCCCGTGGTGAAAAAAATACATAATATTCGGAAAAAATTGTAATTTTTGCCAAAAATAGAACATTTGAGTTAGCACAATTGGGATGTAGATAATTACTCTAGGATCTCAAAACAATTTGCGGAATTCAAAAATCAATTTTCTGGAGTGAGATATTGACCTCAACATTATGACCAAAAACGGTAAAAATGCAATTTTAAGGATCTTAACGACATCTAAACGCAAAAGTAAGGCGGTGCCCATTATTTATAATGGGTTTTATTTATTTTGACATTTCCAGCCGACCATGTCAGTTTCGTAAAATTCCCAGCAAGTTTTGACCTTTTATTCTCACCAGTGAGTATTGGCGACAGTAGAAAAACGTCACGGAAAATCTCAGACACACTTTAAGAGCAGATTTAATGACAGAAATAAGACGTCGTAGAAGGTCTCAGGCACAAAAACAATTTAATGACATAAATAAAAATATCGCAGAAAGTCTCATGCACATATTTCATTATAGACGAACATCAATAAGGAAAATCATGAGATCTTAAACTTTAGCTCTTATTCCACATATAAAATCATTCTTAAGAACACCCTAATATTAATCACGAACACATTAATATAATTAAACTTTAGCATACAATGGTTCTTAATAAAAGGATCTTGAATCTTCATGTTTTCACAAAATACGTCTAAAAGATAGAAAATAAGACTTACCTTGATCAAGGATCAATCTTGATTAATTGCTCCATCAATCTACCTTCTTGAAAAAAATACACTCTAATGGAATCTCGGAGTTTCTCTCCTACCTCAGAATAGTGTGTTATGAGATAACCCCAGATGGTGTAGGGCTCCTCTATTTATAAGGGGAAGAGGGCCGGAATCCTAGTCAAGGTGGGACTCTTTTTCAAGTCTCCCACTAATGCCACTAACCGTCATGTGACTAATGGATAAGATTGACCCAAGCTTCTACTATTCGTATTTATCACATTCCTAATTAATTATCTGATATTTATCAAGACCACATAATTGGAAAATTCATAAATTCGGAATTTAATATAATTAAAATTAAATAATTAATTTCGACACTGAATATTAATTTCCAACAGTCTCATACTGTTCATAAAGGTTTTTTTTTAAAACGTCAGCAATGCTCCTCTATGAATTGTCCCCAGTGGAATGACTTCAAAAGAAATATGAGAAGTATGTGCACCTGTGGAATGGAAAGTGTAGATTGGATGGGCAGTTCTTCTCCAATAGCTTGGTACTCATTCATTTTCAGTTTTTGTTCCATAAGGAGCTTTGCCTTTGTAAAATATCATTGTTTTCTTCACTCCAATCACTTTTTTATTTGAATAAAAATAAGCAGGTGACCCTGTCGTCTTCTAATAACCCAAACATGTTGTTAGGGTCGGTCTCCATCCTAGGGCTTCTCTTTTTTTTTCCACCAAAATAGAAAACACTAATTATTATATAAGAAATGGAGAAGGGGGTGATCAAAATCCCTTATAACTAAATTGAGGATATATTTATCCGAGGAGCCCATTACAATAGGCAACCATTGGCAGATACACATATTGAAAATAATAGTTACTCAACAATAAAAAATAAAACAATGCCCACAAAAAGAAGGAAAATAATTAAAACATATTTTTTTTGGTGGCATGCCACGAAGTTTTTGGCCTAGCTTATGCGCATTTCGTTTAATCCACATTCGCGGTACGTGGCTTCCGCTGGCCAAGCATTATTTTGATAATGACAGAGATCGAACTGTAATACCTCGTAATTTTATTGATTTTTAATTAAAGGATAAATTGAATTAAATGAGAATTAATTGGGAATTAATCCGGATATAAATACTAGCGAGATGTGAGTTGGTATTTGATTATGATGTTAAAATTGAATATTTCTGAGTATATATGGTAATATATGACTATTGAAAATATTAAAATTATCGCGAGGCAGAAATACGACAATTTGAGAAATTTAGTTGGGACGCGCGTGTCAGTCGCGTCAGGAATAAATTTATTTAAATTAAAAAGTAAATTATATTTTTGTCAACCGAATGATCATTTTGAGTGAGCCAACGCGTACGGAAGGGTTGAAATAGTCAAAAAATACTAGCCGGGGGTTTAGTTTGGGTCCTGGGGCACTTTTAGGTCAAACCGGCAACCTAGAAGGGTATTTTGGTAATTTTAAAAATAGAGAAATTAAAACTCACGAATTTTAGAGGTTAATTATATAATATTTGGGTGACCACTAAGGCCATTACCAGCAAAAGATAAGAGAGTGAGCTACGGGAGTTTTGAGAGAAGTTGGAGAGAGGTAACAAGAGCCAAACCAAAGCCATCACCCATCACCACCATTCTGGAAGGATTTGTGACAGAAAGAGGGGAAATTCATCCTAGAATCAATGACAACAAATCTGAAGAACAACCCTAAGGCAAGTGATTTGATATTGTTATTTGCAAAGAATATTTCCTCTATGTTTAGTGTAGGAACCTTATATGCTGAGAATATTTTTGACGAAAACCCAATGGATCCTTGTAGAAAGCTCTTAACCTTGGTTAGGAATTGCATGTAGAATGGTTATGGACGAATTTCGTATCCAAAGACTTAACTTTGATGATTTAAAAATGGATTTATGATGAGTAATTAGGCACAATAAAATTTTGGGTTCATGTTCATAGGGTTTGGGGTAAAATTTGGGGATTAATGATAATTACATGTTGATTAGGAGGATTTGACCCCAAAAATATGTTAAGAAACGACCTAAGAGGATTTAGAGAAATTTAATAACATTAAAATGCTATTGGGATGATCTTAGAGAGGAGAAAAATGAAGAAAAACGAATTGGAAAATTTCTGGGCGTTTCCGGCCATCTCGTTAGAAGACCTGTCCAGGTCATTCGAACGAACTCATTCGAACGAGCTTCTAACGAGATGACAGTATCCCTTCTAAAGAATTCGTTCGAACCACCTCGTTCGAATAAGATTTCTAACGAGTTGACAGAATGGCCTTTTTAGGCCTGATTTTATTTCAAACCCCCATTAGACTTATTTAATTGAGTGATAACCTTCCCTTGTTGACTAGTGAGTATAGTTGTGAGAGTTGAGTACATTGAGGATTAAAACTTAGAATTTGGTAGTAAATAGGATGACATCTATGGGCTAGGGTAGAAGTAACTAAAATTATGACGTGAGAAGAGTTGATAACTTTAATGTATAGAAATCGGGGACTTGTAAACGTGTAACATTAAATGACGGTATAGGGATGAGAAATATACCTCTATTAATATTATGGGATACCGAAGATGTATGAATGCTTGGTATATGAAGTTAATTGTGTATAACATACCTACCATACTTGCTATCACGGGAGGTCGGCGTTCGATCAGGGCCATCTAATCTTTGTGTGCCTACTGGGGGGATTTAGGTTGGTACCTCGAGGACATAGGTCAGAGAAGGACTTATTGAGAAGTTAATAAGTCTACTGATCATGGGACCGTAGGTATGTGCGTGACCCATGTGATGTGAACTATGTTCGCCTCCAGTATATGTGCTTGTTATTTGTCGGAACGATTCCTGAGAGATTCGGAATGCGTGATCCTTATATATGTAATGTATCGGGATTTGATAGCAGAGTATGTGTGCACCGCAGCTTAGTCTCGAGGTGCCAGTATTGTATATTTATGATGTGAATAATATACTGTTAATTTGAAATGAACTGTCATGTATAAATGTAAGTGTGAATAATAGCAACATTTTAGTAGAGCTAAAAATGGAAAATATCTAGTGATTAGTATTGCAAATTTTGAGAACTAGGAAGAAAAGTAAAACTCTCTGTTTAAATTAAGATGTCAGGAATTGAATCCTGAATCGTATAGTAATGTTAGATTGTGTATTGGACTATTTTGATAGTAGAATAACTAGACGGGTACGGGTACAATAGGTTTGCACAATTAGTTGAGAGGTGAGAAACTCATGTGAGTGCACTCACTATCATGTATTTTATATTCACTGTTTAATGATATTAAACACTTGCTGCATTTTAAACTATTTTCACAATCGGGCTATGAACCGTTTGCTTTCAAATCTATTTTTTTTGTAAAAAAACTTTTAGGTGCCCAGCCCCAAGGACACCAAGCGTAGGAGTTCCATTCCGATGACGTGCTGTAGCTGCTGTGGAAGTTACATGACCTCGATAGTAGACGCCTCCACTTTCTATCTTGACTCTATTTCAGATTTACTCATCTGTAGGGCATGTCGCCCCTTTTCTTTCAGAGACATTTTACTTACTCAGCTTTATTTCATATTTTGGGTTGTAATTATTTAGTGATTCAGACTTTGTATTCAGTTTTATTCAGTACTTCGGATTATTACCGAGGAGTGTTCCTCCAGATTCATTATTCCTTTATCATTGTAATGTGACTTTAATGTGGTTGTGATATCATTATTCCATAATTTAATACTTGTTGCATGTTAATCATATTTAATTAAAATTGACAACTCACTTTTTAAATATTAGGTGGCTAGTAATGGTTAAAACATTTTCGACAGTGATGCTTTGAACTGAACCAACTTGACATTTTGAATTAATTTGAATAAAGGTGTAGCTACCCGGTATTTAATTAGTCGGGGTGTAACAAGTGGTATCAGAGCATCAGGTTCTAGTGTCCTTAGGATCTGTACGGCTTGTTATGTTTTCGCGTAGCTTTAGTTGATATAGAGCCCTATATTTTAGGATTGTTGTACTATATTGTGTATGTTTCGCTCTTCAGCTATTTTGAGATAATAACTGCAAACTTATAAGACTTTACACTCATTTCAGATTCCTCCACGACGTGCACAGCGAGTTCCCAGGGATGCTCAGCCCAAGCTACAGCCTGCACCAGTCCAGGGCTCCTTGAATGCCGCAGAGGTTGTCGCTATTGTAGCCCAAGCGGTAAATTCCACCCTCGCAGTTGTGCAGCAGGCACCACCCCAGGCTCCGGCAGTAGCTCCAATTCAGGCTCATGCATTCTCGTCTACTTGGGAACGTGTTCATGATGCTTTTCAGAAAGCACACCCTCCAGAGTTTGCAGGTAGCTCCGATGTTGTTGTGTCCAGCCAGTGGAAGAAGGACATTCAAAGACATTTGAGGATGTATGAGTGCACGGAGGTACAGAAACAGATACTGGCTACTTTTAATCTAGTAGGATCAGCATTGCAGTGGTGGGAGTCCATTACCACCCCAGAGGAGAGAGATGTCCTTTCTATACAGGAGTTTTGGGTGCGGATCGACCGCAAATATTTTCCATCATCCGTTCACACCGAAATGAGGAGGAAGTTAATGAACCTCAAGCAAGAGGGGAAGACCGTGGCCGAGTATGAGGCCGAATTCACTAATATCTTGAACATCGTTCTTGATGAGATTCCAATCGAGGAGAAAAAGATTCAAAAATTCACGGATGGGTTGACTTGGAGGATCCGTCAGCACTTGTTGGGTAACCTCTCGTTGGGCACTTATTCTGATGTGGTTAACGCAGCACTGCTTCACTGCCAGGACCACCGCTTTCACCTGTCAGAGAGTAAGCGATCAGGAGAGTCCCGCCATCAGGGAGGGACATGGGGAAATGGTGCCAATGGGGGACAATCTGCTCAAGGTCAACATAGGCAGGGAGATCAGGGTTCCCAACAGGGGGATTTTAAGAGGTTTAGATCTGTAGGTTTCAGAGATGGTCAGGGAGGTTTTCGTTAGGGCCAGCAGGGTCAGTACGGCCAACAGCAGCAATTTCATCAGGGCCAGCACGACCAGGGGAGGAATAGCAATGGCCACCAGGGTCATGGGCAGCAGGGGCAGAGAGGGGGAATTTTTCGAGGAAATGTTTCACTTGTGGCAAGATTGGACACAAGCGCCAGGAGTGTCCTGATAGGGGCAGGGCCCCACAGCAGCAGCAACAGGGTGCTCGACATGAGCCCCAGAGACCTATGTTTCCCATCCCCCTCCCAGCACCACCACAGATGCCAGCTTTACCACCCATCCCAGCAGTCCCTGTCCAGCAGGGACAGCTTCAGTACGGGCGAGTTTATCAACTCCAGCATGCCGCAGTCCCACAGGATCCACCTGCTATTGAGGGTATGTTCTCTATTCAGGGGACTATGGGGCGTATTTTATTTGATACGGGGGCCACACACTGTTTCATTGTAATGAGATTTGCACGCACTTTGGGGTTGTTAGACACTGCAGAGAGCACGATTACTTGCATAGATTCACCGTTGAGTAGGGGTTTAATGATTTCTCTTATTTGTAGAGGTGTGGGTATAGAGATCGGGAGATTTACTTTACCCGCTGATATGTTAGTATAAGAGATGACTGAGTACGATGCGATTGTTGGTATGGATTGGATAGTTGCGTACCGAGCCATGATTGATTATTTCAGTAGGAGTATTATTTTTGCCATTCTCTGGAAGGAGATGTTTTTAGTGGCGATGCCTCACCCTGAGGGAGGATCGTCCACTCACTTGTATAATATAGAGGAGGAGACCTCTATGGAAGTGGTATTACCACTCGATTCGATTCCAGTTGTTAGGGATTTTGCTGATGTATTTCAGGATATACCTGGATTACCTCGTAGTAGGGAGATAGATTTTGTTATCGATTTGACGTCGGGCACTCAACCAATTGCCCGCGCACCTTACTATATGGCTCCAACGGAGCTGAGAGAGCTAAGAGATCAGATAGAGCAGTTGTTGGGTCAGGGGTTTATCCGAAGGAGTACTTCGTCATGGGGTGCCCCTGTGTTGTTCGTAAAGAAGAGGGATAGATCGTTGAGGTTGTGTGTAGATTACCGGGAGTTGAATAAAGTCATGATACGGAATAAGTATCCGTTGCCCCGAATCGATGACTTATTCGACCAGTTGAGAGGAGATTGCTTCTTCTCAAAGATTGATTTGCGATCGGGATACCATCAATTGTGTATCAGGGAACATGAAATCTCGAAGACTGCTTTCTTGACAAGATATGGTTTCTACGAGTTTCGGGTTATGCCTTTTGGCTTGACCAACGCTCCAGTCGTGTTTATGGACTTAATGAATAGGGTATTCAGAGAGTTCATAGACCAGTTCGTCATTGTCTTTATTGATGACATTCTGGTTTACTCCCAGACAGAAGAGGAGCACGCTGAACATTTGAGGCAGGTTTTGCAGACGCTGCGTTAGAACGAGCTTTATGAAAAGTACGAAAAATGTGGGTTTTGGCTAAAGGAGGTTCAGTTTTTGGGGCATATCATTTCAGACCGGGGAATATATGTTGATTCGGGGAAGGTATCCGCGGTGATGGAGTGGGGACAACCCACGACAACGACTGAGATCCATAGTTTCTTGGGCCTAGCAGGATACTACAGAAGGTTTATTCGGGGTTTCTCAAAGATAGCGGGTCCTTTGACACATTTGACTCGCAAAGGTGTGCCATTCATCTGAAGCGATGTCTGTCAGTTGGCATTTGATGAGTTGAAAGACAAGTTGACCTCAGCGCCTGTGTTAGCATTGCCCAGACTGGGAGTTGGGTATCTAGTCTACACCGATGCGTCCTTACAAGGACTGGGAGGTGTGATGCAATAGGAGAGTCAGGCTATAGCTTATGCATCCCGTAAGCTTAAGCCTCACGAAAGAATTACCCCACCCACGACTTGGAGTTAGCGACAGTCGTATTCGCTCTTCGGATTTGGAGACACTATTTCCTGGGGGAGAAATTTTGGTTATTCACAGACCACAAGTCTCTACAATACCTCTTCACGCAGAAGGAACTCAATATGCGTCAACGTCAGTGGCTTGAGTTTGTGAAGGATTATCAGTTTGATATCCAATATCACCCGGGGAAGGCTAACGTGGTAGCAGATGCGTTGAGCCGTAGGCCAGTAAATGAGGTGGCCGAGGTGTGAAAAACTAAGTGGAAGGAGTTGGGACACCAGGATGAAGTGGCCCGATCGTTCATGTCTGTGATGATTGTTACACCTCAGATGGTTATGAGAGTAAGAAAGGCCCAGGGAAATGACTCATTCTGTCAGGAGCAGAGAGTTCGATTACTAGCAGAGGGAGTCGAGTCCTATACCATTAGTTCAGATGGGGGATTATGCTTCAATGGGAGACTGGTCGTTCCGGAAGGGGAAGACTTGCGACATGAGGTAATGATAGAGTCGCACGGCTCACGGTTCGCGGTACACCCTAGTGAGGATAAAATGTACCAAGACATGAGACGACAGTACTGGTGGAGCTGGATAAAGAAAGATATCGCCGTTTTCATTTCTAAATGCGCCACTTGTCAGCTAGTAAAGGTGAACCATGAGAAACCTACAGGACTTCTACAGCCGTTAGAGGTTCCGATATGGATATGGGAGAGCATATCCATGGACTTTATCACGGGGTTACCTACGTCACAGAGGGGTCACGACTCCAAATGGGTAATTGTGGATAGGTTGACCAAAGTTGCTCATTTTCTGCCCGTGAGGACAGACTACACTACGAGACAGTATGTCCAGATTTTTATTATCGAGATAGTGAGACTTCACGAGGTGCCTCAAAATATCGTGTCTGACCGAGACAAGATATTTATTTCACGATTTTGGGAGAGTTTCCAGGAGGCCATGGGTACAGAGTTGCGGCTGAGTACGACATATCACCCGCAGACTGATGGGCAAACAGAGCGGACAAATCAGATGTTGGAGGACATGTTGCGTATGTGTATCCTAGACTTTGGAGGTGGTTGGGAGCAGTACCTTCCACTGGTGGAGTTTGCTTACAATAACTCCTACTAGTTCACCATTGGCATGGCTCCATTCGAGGCGCTGTATAGTAGACCTTGTCGTTCCCCAGCATGTTGGTTAGAGGTGGGGGATAACAAACTCCTTGGGCCAAAAGTGATTCAGGACACTTTGGCAAGGATAGAGATGATACGGAGCTGTATTCGGGTAGCTCAGGACCGGCAGAAGAGCTATGCTGATGCCAAGAGGTTCTTTAGAGAATTCAAGGTGGGGGACCAGGCGTTACTCAGAGTATCTCCTATGAAAGGGATTATGTGTTTTGGGAAGAAGGGGAAACTAGCACTAAGATACATGGGGCCATTTCCTATCATCGAGAGGATTGGTCCAGTTGCGTATAGACTTGGGTTACCGGAGCACTTTCATAGGATTCATGATGTGTTCCATATTTCCTCGCTAAAGAAATATCTTAGGGACGATTTGGCCCATACTCACATTGCTTTAGAGGACATCGATCTTCAGCCTAATAGTTCCTAAGAGGAGGGGCGATTGCTATTCTGGATCACAGTGAGAGGAAACTGAGGTCGAAGATAGTACCATTAGTACGCGTGCAGTGAAGGCGTCATAATGCCGAGGAGTCCACATGGGAGCGCTAGGATGAGATGCGCGAACGTTATCCATAGCTATTTTTACCAGGTATTCTTTAGTTTCGAATTTCGGGACTAAATTCTGTTATTAGGGAGGAAGTATGTAATACCCCGTAATTTTATTGATTTTTATTTAAAGGATTAATTGAGTTAAATGAGAATTAATTGGGAATTAATCCGGATATAAATACTAGCGAGATGTGAGTTGGTATTTGATTATGATGTTAAAATTGAATATTTTTTAGTATATATGGTAATATATGAGTATTGAAAATATTAAAATTGTCGCGAGGCAGAAATACGATAATTTGGAAAATTTAGTTGGGACGCGCGTGTCAGTCGCGTCAGGAATGAATTTATTTAAAGTAAAACGTAAATTATATTTTTGTCAACCAAATGATCATTTTGAGTGCGCCAACGAGTCCGAAAGGGTCGAAATAGTCAGAAAACACTAGCCGGGGGTTTAGTTTGGGTCCCGGGACACTTTTAGGCCAAACCAGCAACCTAGAAGGGTATTTTGGTAATTTTATAAATTGAGAAATTAAAACCCACGAATTTTAGAGGTTAATTATATATTATTTGGGAGACCACTAAGGCCATTACCAGCAAAAGATAAGAGAGTGGGCTATGGGAGTTTTGAGAGAAGTTGGAGAGAGGTTACAAGAGCCAAACCAAAGACATCACCCATCACCACCATTCTGGAAGGATTTGTGACAGAAAGAGGGGAAATTCAGCCTAGAATCATCGACAACAAGTCTGAAGAACAACCCTATGGCAAGTGATTTGATATTGTTATTTGCAATGAATATTTCCTCCATGTTTAGTGTAGGAACCTTATATGCTGAGAATATTTTTGACGAAAACCCAATGGATCCTTGTAGAAAACTCTTAACCTTGGTTAGGAATTGCATGTAGAATGGTTATGGATGAATTTGGTATCCGAAGACTTAACTTTGATGATTTAAAAACGGATTTATGATGAGTAATTAGGCACAATAAAATTCTGGGTTCATGTTAATAGGGTTTGGGATAAAATTTGGGGATTAGTGATAATTACATGTTGATTAGGAGGATTTGACCCCAAAAATATATTAAGAAATGACCTACGAGGATTTAGAGAAGTTTAAGAACATTAAAATGCTATTGGGATGATCTTAGGATGAATTTAGAGAAGAGAAAAATGAAGAAAAACGAATTGGAAAATTTCTGGGCGTGTTTTGCCATCTCGTTAGAAGACCTGCCCAGGTCGTTCGAACGAGCTTCTAACGAGATGATAGTATCCCTTTTAACGAGTTCGTTCGAAGACTTCGTTCGAACGACCCTCGTTCGAACAACCTCATTCGAACGATATTTCTAACGAGTTGACAGAATGGCCTTTTTAGGTCTGATTTTATTTCAAATCCCCATTAGACTTATTTAATTGAGTGATAACCTTCCTTTGTTGACCAGTGAGTATAGTTGTGAGAGTTGAGAACGTTGAGGATTAAAACTTAGAATTTGGTAGTAAATAGGATGACATCTATGGGCTAGGGTATAAGTAACTAAAATTACGACGTGAGAAGAGTTGATAACTTTAAAGTATATAAATCGGGGACTTGTAAACGTGTAACATTAAATGACGGTATAGGGATGATAAATATATCTCTATTAATATTATGGGATACCGAAGATGTGTGAATGCTTGGTATATGTAGTTAATTGTGTATAACATACCTACCATACTTGCTATCACGGGAGGTCGACGTTCGATCAGGGACATCTAATCTTTGTGTGCTTACTGGGGGGATTTAAGTTGGTTCCTCGAGGACATAGGTCAGAGAAGGACTTATTGAGAAGTTAATAAGTCTGCTGATCATGGGAGCATAGGTATGTGCGTGACCCATGTGATGTGAACTATGTTCGCCTCCATTATATGTGCTTATTATTTGTCGGAACGAATCTTGAGAGATTCGGAATGCGTGATCCTTAGGTACGTGATGTACCAGGATGTGATAGCAGAGTATGTGTGCACCACAGCTTAGTCTCGGGGTGCCAGTATTGTATATTTATGATGTGAATAATATACTGTTAATTTGAAATGAACTGTCGTGTATAAATGTAAGTGTGAATAATAGCAACATTTTAGTAGAGCTAAAAATGGAAAATATCTAGTGATTAGTATTGCAAGTTTTGAGAACTAGGAAGAAAAGTAAAACTCTCTGTTTAAATTAAGATGTCGGGAATTGAATCGTGAATCGTATAGTAATGTTAGATTGTGTATTGGACTAGTTTGATAGTAGAATAACTAGAACGGGTACGGGTACGATAGGTGTGCACAATTAGTTGAGAGGTGAGAAACGCATGTGAGTGCACGCACTATCGTGTATTTTATATTCACTGTTTAATGATATTAAACACTTGCTGCATTTTAAACTGTTTTCGCAATCGGGCTCTGACCCGTTTGCTTTCAAATCTATTTTTTTTTGTAAAAAAACTTTTAGGTGCCCAGCTACAAGGACACCAAGCGTAGGAGTTCCATTCCGATGACGTGCTATAGCTGCTGTGGAAGTTACAGGACCTCGATAGTAGACGCCTCCACTTTCTATCTTGACTCTATTTCAGATTTACTCATCTGTAGGGCATGCCGCCCCTTCTCTTTTAGAGACATCTTACTTACTCAGCTTTATTTCAGATTTTGGGTTTTAATTATTTAGTGATTCAGACTTTGTATTCAGTTTTATTCAGTACTTCGGATTATTACCGAGGAGTGTTCCTCGAGATTCATTATTCCTTTATCATTGTAATGTGACTGTAATGTGGTTGTGATATCATTATTTCATAATTTAATACTTGTTGCATGTTAATCAGATTTAATTAAAATTGACAACTCACTTTTTAAATATTAGGTGGTTAGTAATGGTTAAAACATTTTCGACAGTGATCCTATGAACTGAACCAACTTGACATTTTGAATTAATTTGAATAAAGGAGTAGCTACCCGGTATTTAATTAGTCGGGGTGTCACACGAACTGGGGACCAAATCCAATCTACCCCCAAAACTGTCCCAGTGGCAACCTTATACCACTGGGCCAAGACCCTATGGGCTTGTTTGGTTCTGTATTAAAGAAACTTGATTCAAACACTATTTTTAAATACAGTTTTAAAATTAAGTTTTTTGTGTTTATAATTATTAGTGTGCGTTTGGTAAACTTGTCTTTCAATACAGTTTTTTGAAAATTTGACAAACACACACACACACACAGATATATATATATAAGTACTGCTCTTGTGCATACCGGTCCGCATTTTAAGAGTGCGGCCGGGCATGTGTCACCTAGCGGTGAGCCTAGAAATTATAGGCACACTCTCTCTCTTTTCTGGGCTCACCGCCAGGTGACACATGTCCGGTTCGCACTATTAAAATGTGGACTGGTATGCACAAGAGTATAAAATGCGGACTGGTATGCACAGGAGCAATACTGTATATATATATATATATATATATATATATATATTGCATGTATAATTCACTATAAAATTATATTCATACATGAATTGATAATATTTTTTGAAAATATTTTTTAATACATATGTATTCATATACATATATATTTATATTTATAAGAATTACACACATATTAATGTATTATGTATGTATATTATATAATGAGGTATAAATGCTTTAAAATATTAAGAATGAATAATTCTGAGTTGAAAAATAAAAAAAAAACAGAAGTTATAAAATACCCTTAACCCGTTTTCTGAAAAACTTGATTATAATATAGTGTTTAAAAATATGTTGTGCTTTTGTATTTAAACAATGGAAACATAGTTATAATTGCGAACCAAACAGGCGCTATCTGTTTTAATTTTTTTTTAATAATTAAAACATATCGCAAAGGGCCATAGGAAGATATAATGGCTTTAATTGAAATCTGGCTTTTGTGGGTATGTGCAGTCAGACCTTCCTAGGGCTTCTCCCTATTTTCTCGAAATAAAGAAAAACTATTTGGGTGCAAAGTTGAATTTGCAAACTTAATTTTGCAATATATACGCTCAAACTTTCGTTTTCAATGTTAAATCTCTGGACAAAAAACAGTTCAACAAATTGTATCACAAGTTATGTCACACGAAATATTTTCTTAACACTTAAAATAGGAAAAATATGAGTCTTGCTATGTCCTCTCTGGCAAAGCATCTCAAGGTGGATGAATATTTCTTGAGGCAAAAGGCTAATAAAAAATGGGAGAAGGAGGGAGATAAACTAATACTACTAATCCTAAGAAATATTTGGAATAATTGACTGGGAAGGATGACGTATGTGTTCTTGTGTGCATCCTTGACGCACGGAAGATATCGGGACTGCACGATCAGATCAAACATAACTATTTCGTGTAAACAAGTGTTGAAGTAAAGTTACAAAATAATTGCTTCATACATTCACCAATGTTATCACCCGATGGGTTTAACAATAGGATGATGTCCACGTGGCCAGTGGAGTTGATAATGATCCATGTGGATACCTTAAACAAAGTGAGTCTTAACTATTTTGTATTGCATTTTAGAGTATATAATAGATATAATAGATATCACGTCAACTTGTATTCGCTTAATTAGCTAATTATATACAATATATAATATAATCATTAATGACATACCTAAATTAAAGTAGCAAAGCTAAAATTTTAGTATTCAAAGGTTTAGGGTACATCCATAATATGTAAAAAACCCATTTCATTTTTCAAACAAATAGCTTTTTATTTATAAAAATATAAATAATATTTTCAAAAAAATTAATAAAAATATTTTTCATATAAAACTAAAAAAAATGTTATCCAAAAATGTCTTATAATAGATTTTTTTTTATGAAGCATGTTTTATATAACTTTGTACCGACTTTTTAAATATTTTATAAAAAAAATCTTTTTATAAAAAAAACTTTTTTTGCTAAATAGAAAATGGTTGTAATAATTAAAACTTTAAAAGAAAAAAAAAAAGAAAAAAAAGGCCTTTTCACGAATTAAATAATAATGTTAAATATTAACATGAATTAAATACATATAACGTTAAAACAACAAATTTAAAATTTTACTATTCAAAGTTTTAGGGTATATATATATACCCTAAAACTTTGAATAGTAAAATTTTAAATTTGTTGTTTTAACGTTATATGTATTTATTTTAAGAGTGCGGATCGGACACGTGTCATCTGCCGGTGAGCGCAGGAGAGAGAGAGAGAGAGAGAGAGAGAGAGAGAGAGAGAGAGCCTATAATTTTTAGGCTCACCGCCAAGTGACACATGTCCAGTACGCACTCTTAAAATACATACTAGTATATATATATATATATATACTCTTGTATGGACTAGTCCATATTTTAAGAATCCGGGCGGTACATGTGTCACATAACGATGTGCCTAGAAATTATCTCCTAAATTATAGGCACACTCTCTCTTTTTTCTGGATTCACTGCCAGATGATACATGTCCGATTTGCACTTTTAAAATGTGGACTGATTCATACAAGAGCAAAACTGTATATGTATATATATATATAAGACATGAATTAATTATTAGCATCATGTGGTATCCAAGTTATCCAAGTCATCTGCTTTGGATAAGAATTAAAATCAGAAAAGTCTCTGTAAAGTATAATAATAAATGGAGTAATTTTTTTCTATTGTTTTTTCTGGGGTAATGAATGGCAATTTCCGTTCTCTTAGAGCATCCACAGTGGTGGATGCTTTGCATAGGCAAAGTTACAAACCTGAAAGCAGATATAGCTTTCGTCAAACAAAGCAAGTCACAGTGGTGATTTGGATAAATTAACAACTCACTTCCTACGAACTTATGTTGTTCGTAGGAATGAAATACACATTTCTTACGAACAACATTTGTTCGTAGGAAAATATTACGAACAAATGTTGTTCGTAGGAACCCAAAGATATAATAAAAACGATTATTTATATTTGTTACGATCTTCATTTGTTCGTAAGAATTCCCACGGACAAATGAAGTTCGTAGGAAATATTTACAAATTCAGTACCCAATTGATAACTTTGCAAAACGCTTACCATTTCAACTACAAAATTTGTAAATATCAGTACACCACTGCGAACCTTTCAATTTGTAACGTTACCATTTTTTGTCTTTTAGTCCCACCATTAAAGATGCTCTTAGTGCGCAATTTCCGTTCTCCGTTCTCTCTAACTTTTGACTCTGAACAATATCAAATCGGCGACTTCTAGAAAACAAACTCAAAACCTGACCAGTTTATTATTTTTCTATTATGGTTGGAAATTAATAAAAACACGAGATAAATATTTTATAAAAATTTTAACTTTTTTATATTATTATTACAGAGCATCCATGCATAATACATCAACACCATCTTCAATGTATGTTTGTATTTTTACATACTCAAAATGTTCAAATGTATTTTTGTTCCTAAAAAGTTGATTTGATTAGGACAGTAAGTAAAATACTGGTCCGTAAAGTCATAAAATAACATTTTAAAAATATGGTCAACTTTAGACATTGACAGTCGTCTCACGGCAATGTAGAGGAAAAGATGTATCATTCTAGTGGAAAGCACAAATTATTTACCGGAAATTTAGTTAAGGTGGGCCAATTAAAATTGATGAGAAGATGAGAATTGTAGGGATTTTAAGAGGACCCGGAAGTCAAGTCAGGAGGGTTAAACAAACAGTTTTTTTAAATAAAGAAAAACAGTTTTTAAATTTAAAAAAACAAACAGTTTTTTTATCGTACTTAAAAACTGTTTTTAAATTTAATAAAACAGTTTTTTATCCTATTTAAAAGAAACATTTTTTTTTTAAATTTAAAAACTATTTTTTTTAATTAAAACAGTTTTAATTAAAACTGTCTTTATGAAAAAGAAAAATTTAATTAAAAATATTTTTTGATTAAAATTTGTATTTTATTAAAAATGTTTTTTTAATAGAAGGCTGTTTTTTTTTAATTAAAACTGTTTTTATTAGAACTGTATTTTATTAAAACTGTTTTTATATTAAAAATTGTTTTATATTTATTAAAAAAACAGATTTGAGGACTAAATCGGCCAAAATTAGTAGTTTAGGGACTAAATTGATCAAATTAATAGTTTAGGGAGTAAATTGGTCAAACCTCAATAATTTGATTAACTTTTGTGAGATATTCCTAAATTATATTTTTTGATGGTGGCATGAAAAAACAACAGTATGCAACCTATGCATTTCAATGCCATTAAAGAATTTATAAAAAGGAGGAAATAATGACCTGAAGATTCTGTTGATAATGCCGAATCAAAGTGGCATATTTTGAAAAGAAAAAAAAAATTGACTTGACTCTTGGTTAATAATAACTTTTGCTCTATAAATAGGATCACTCTTGCACCATCCTTCCATACATATCTTAGTCAAAATTAACAAACACTCATCATGGACAAAATGAAGTACTTGTGTGTATTGGTGTTTGTGTGCTTGAGCCTGCTGGTGGGTGGTGGCATTGCCCAAAGTGCCTCTAATGTTAGGGCAACCTACAATGTCTACAATCCTCAACAAATTAACTGGGACTATAACCGCGCTAGCGTTTATTGCGCAACTTGGGACGCTAACAGGCCGTTAGAATGGCGACGTAGGTATGCTTGGACCGCCTTTTGTGGCCCCGTCGGACCTCGTGGCCGAGACTCTTGTGGGAGGTGCTTAAGGGTAAAATATATAACATCCTCTAAACTTTCTCTCTTGTTTGAGTATTCTTACGGTGGTACGATTTTTTGACGCAATTTGACTGATTATAAATCCATTTGATTCAAAAATGCATTTATGGTGAAAAAAACAGTCACTGTAGAATTTTTTACTTTGGATAAATTACACGACTATGTTTTTTTTTTTTTTAAAAGAATCTAATACTTTTCATGCACAAGAACAAGTTTTATCAACTTTTATTTTACATTTTGAGTGGTTTATAAAATATTTATAATTTCAAGTTGGTTTATCGCAATTTACCCTTTTTATATATATACCAATTATGGTATTTTTTTTCATTTTATATTCTATTGGCCAAAGTTTTTTATGAAATTTGGGGGAGATATGGTGAAAAAATCCTCTCTATCAAATGTTATTTATTTAACCTCATAAAGCAGGCGTGGGCAGGTCTATGTGGGAGGGAATGGTTAGAGGAAATGGAAGAGCAACAGTTTAACAACATATAATTTTAATATTGGTACTTTGTCCCCTTCAAAATTTGAATATAGAAAACTTGTCAAGGATTTTTTGTATGAAGGGTGAATTAGTGTTTAATGTGTTTGCTCTTCAAGTTGTTATATAACTATAAATGTGAGATAATGTTATTGTGTTTCTTTAATATTTGTAATCATAACATGACCCTCTCACATTGAACTATAAATCTTAAATTGCGAGGTAATACACTTGCGAGGTAATACACTAATTGCTTTTAATATTATAGTAGTATATAACATTCCCACGTTGTTATATTTGGGTAAGTAGGAAATCACACCCTAAAACATCTTATAAGTAACAAAGTGCCACGTAGCCATAAAAATGTGTTGGACCATACACAAACAATTCTACGTACTATGGAGACGATTCCGGATTAGATCGATTTTCGAATTGGGTCTGTTTTGTTTTATGTTGTAACAGGGAACCGAATCGAAAAATCATTTCGTTATAAGAACCAAAACCGAACCATTAGCCTAAAAGCGTGAAATGGACTTAACCCAATCGGTTTGATTTGATTTATCAGATTTTCGGTTCCACTTTTCATCCCTACTATGGACTAACTACTACGGGGCTCATTTAAAAATTATTTCTATCATGTCCCCCCTCGCCCATTTTTGCGATATTACAAAATTAGTTTTTCCAAACTATAATTTATAATATAAGTATTAATTTATCAACTAAATTTATGAATTGGTCCATATATGTAGGTAACTAATACAGCAACTGGAACCTCGGAAACGGTGAGAATTGTTGATCAATGTAGCAATGGAGGTCTAGATTTGGAGGAAGGTGTTTTCAGAAGACTTGACACAAATGGAGCTGGCATTGCTCGAGGAAGCCTTAATGTGAACTACCAATTTGTCAACTGCAATGATTAAGGGATGTTTGACTACTTACTATGAAAAATCTACGAGATAAATAATGTTAAGCATTTGACAAAATGTTATAGAACAATAAAATGTAAGCTCAACTTGTTGAGATGCTTGTGAGATGGAGATCAAATAATAAAACTTATATAATATAAATGGATGATCTTCAAAATGTTTTATATTGCATGTTTATGATATGCCTCGTCCGATAACAAAGCATAATTTGTTTAATATTTGATCATTTGTAGTGTCGATATACTAGTTAGTGCGTAGAGGCTCGAGAGTATAAGGGGTTTTATGTATTTATCACTATTTTCCTTCCACTTTTATTCCTAAAAAGTAAGATTAGGGACCATTTCTATAAAACATCATATGGCGTTGGTGATGGAGTATTTAGAAAAAATAAACAATAGGACCATTTTTACAAAATATATGTAGAATGTCCTAAATCATAAGCACCAATAGTTTATAAGCCCTAATTCTTCAAAATTTGTTAGTATTATAATCAAAATTTTCACAATTCATATAGTATCTTATATGTTTCCTTAAGACACATTTTATTTAGAAGATAATTGGCAGAAAGAAAAGCTTCCCTCCGCAAGTTTTGAGGTAGTTCCGAACTTATGAACATAGCATTCATAATCTATTTTAGAGATCGATTTTTGCGTTCAGCAATACCGTTAGATTAAGCTGAGTGAAGGGAGATAGTTGGATGAATAATTCCATCTTTCGAACAAAATAGTTCAAAAAGGAATCATATTCACCACCACTATCTTTTCGAATCATTTAATTTTTTTGTGTTCAACTTTTGTTTTATAATGCTCGAAGGCATTTATCGTCTCATCCTTGCTGCGAATCAAGTAAACATAACAATATCTTATGAAATCATCAATAAAAATAATAAAATACTTTTTTCCAACTCATGTTTGTACAATTTTCAAATCGCATATATCACTATGAATTAACTCAAGAGGGTTCAAAGTTCTTTCGGCTTATTGAAAATGAGTTTTAATTAACTTTGATTTCACATACGTTTCACATTGATTTGATGCTAAATTTACGTATTAAATCAAAATTAATTAATCTACGAAAAGTAACATAATTAATAATAGTTTTATTAAAATTAGTTTTTTACTTACTAAAAAAATAGTTTTTTTTCTTACTAAAACTAGTTTTTTACTTACTAAAAAATTATAAAGAAATTTTTTTAAATAAAACTTGTTTTATAAAAAACTGTTTTATTTACAAGCCACGAAAAATTTATACAAATATTTCATAAAAAATATGTTTTTTTATTGTAACAACCCCAATTTTCTCACGTAAAGGCTGACCAGACACGATACGCTGAAGATAAGGCTTGCTTGTGAATTAATACCATCCTTAGCATAAATACGAATATAACATAATTATTAATTAACGCCCAAGTTGAAAAGTCACGAATACATACACAATAAATAAATAGATCCAAACCACAAGTAATAAAATGAATAAATCCAATTAGAGTAATATGAGTTTCAACCAACATGAAATAAAAATCTCGGTCTTATACCCTTACAAATATTCCCAAATAAATAAATAAGTACGGCAGAATAAGCACCAATACTAGAATCAAAGAGTCTGAAAACTGAAGCACCAGTAAGTCTGCAGGACCAATATAACCCAATCCAGTTATCCATGTCTAGGAGCACCTGGGGGGGGGGGGGGGACATATAAATTTGGGTCAGAGCCCACGGTGTGCAAGAATTAATTTAATTAATTTATGATGCAATAATACAGTCGATGCACAATAATTATTCCCCCTTCGTCACTCACATGCGTATAACACCTCACCTCTCATCTAAGTGTCATATCACCCGCATCCCGAAACATCCCAAATAATAAATCGTGACATCATCTCAAGTCTATAGAATGATTATATCTATAATTAATTAATTAAATGTAATTCTTACATCCAATTGTCATCTTACGTTTGTTCCAATCTCATAAGTGTTATGTATAAGGCATGAGCATTTATTATTCATTATAGGATCAGGAATAATATTTATTGTCCACATTCTTAGACAATTAAATTTATTTCAATAATGACAGGGTAATTTATAATATATGTGTCCTTCCATATATTTGACACACAAGTGCATCTACCGTTGGTGTCTAATTCGTGCTCTATCGGTAAGTCCGGATGGATCCCTTTTCCTAAGCGGACAACACAAACACACATAAATTGGTGGGCGGTCCCTACGCAGGACACCTGTACACGGCCCATATCCAGCAGTGATACAGGAACGATCAAAGCCAACACCCACCTCTCGTGTATGGACCTCCACGTAGTACCTATATGACCTACACATCGTCAAGACCACCTGTGCCGACGTGTGGTACGCAACCCAAACGCGCGAACCCCCGCCCCGATAGGACAGTCCACTCGTATGTCCACACAAATATATAATAATACATATTATTATCCCAACAAAGTTCCACAACATTTTATTAATTAATAATTTACCATATAATAAATTATTAATTTAATTCCAGAAAAATAATTACTTAACCATTCAGTTTATTGTAATTATTATTAACTAAACCGTGGGTGTAACATTTACAACATAAATGTTTGTTAGCCCGCAATAAACCCCTTTCCCCATTCAAATTTACTGTTCCTTTTTAATTTCTCATATTACTAAACATGTTAACAACCGAAGCTTACAACTTAGTAGATTCAGGCTATAAGGCAAAAAAGGAATGAAAAGTCAGAGGTCAACGACATCGCTCGAACGAAGGGCATGGTCGTTTGCGCGACACCATACGTCGTTCGAACGACATGCCATGACGTTTGAATGACCTCTTCTTCCCCATGCTCCTCTATTTCCTGTTTTCCCAGATCAATTCCAACCCAGAATTTTCTTGTCCTTCGACGCCTTGAAATTTATGTACATATCCATCCAAAAACCGATCCAACATTTAACTTTATTAATTATGTAAAACTAAGTTTCTCAGTCCCAAAGTCATCCCAACATTCATGTTTAGTAAGGGTTTTAATTGATAACGAATATCCCCAAATTTTAGTCCCAACTTTCTCAAAATATGGCCATTGATCATAGGGCTCATAATAAGATTTAGTCCATAAATTCACAGTGATTTTTCCTACATCAATTCATTTCAACATTCCAAAATAATCGTCAAATCTTAAGGAATATACCCTCCATTTCCATATTTAAATGGCCTCCATTCCTAGGATAATTTCTACATAAATTTCCATCATTTACATGCATTTGTTCATCATCAATTCAGTCAATTTAAACCTAATTCCTAGGAATATAAAGGGGATAATTATACGCATAAAGAACTATATTGGAAAACATAAATTAAGCAAGATAATTCTTGCCTTAGAATGGTAGAAGAGAAGTCCTTTAATTTTCTTCGTTGGTTCCTCCTCTGTTCTTGCCCCTTTTTCCTTTCTTGGGTGTATTTCCCTCTCCTTCACGTAACTGTGACTTTTAGGTTTGTGGAATGATAGCGGGGGAGTGGTTGAACCCCAATTATCCTCTACTTAGATGATAAATTCCGAGTTGGGCCCTAAGCCCAACTTTTGGACCCCCAAATGGATCCGAATCCATAATCCAATTGGCCCAAAACTTCCCCAACCTATATATTATTGACCTAGGACTATTTTTAAAAGCCTAAATCATCTAAGCAAGCCCATATATGTCCCAAAATGTGTTTCGAATCATTTATGTCAATAATAGATACTTTTAAGTTGTGCCGCATATTAATTATGTATTTTCTTCATTATATGCAAATGTCATATTCATGCACATAAAAAATTAATCACACAAATATAGTCAAACAATAAAATTTCAACTGTGACAATTTAAAATGAAAATTTTAATTAGGTTCAATTTTCAAAATTAATTATTTAATCCAAAAATATTATTTCATTATTTATTTAAAAGAAAATAAGGGGTATTACATTCTTCCCCCCTAATAACGGTATTCTGCCCTCGGAATCAAGAAAAATATGTTCCTAGATAGAAGAGTTCGGGGTACTTTATATGCATGTCATCCTCCCTCTCCCAAGTTGACTCGTCCTCCTGATGGTGTCCCCACTACACCCAAACTAAAGGAACAACCTTGGATCGCAGTCGGTGCTCTCGTCTGTCCAAAATGGCTATCGGTTTCTCCTCATAAGTAGCGTCTGATAGGAGCTCAATCTCATCGATGTCAATTTGATGGTACGCCAATTCATCTCTAAGGAATCTCTGTAGTAAAGTTATGTGAAAGACATTGTGCATCTCCTGCAAGTGATATGATAATCTCAACCGATATGCTACGGGCTCAATCCTCTCCAGAATAGGGAATGATCCCACATATCGAGGAGCCAACTTCCCTTTCTTCCCAAATCTCATCACCCCTTCATGGGAGACACTTTAATCAATACCTGGTCTCTAACATTAAAGTCTAAGTTTCTTCGATAAGCATCCACAAACACTACACCAAAACTGGAGATTGGTCACGACTAAAATCCTGGCCAAGACTGTGGGTCGCGGACTTGGGCCATGACCATTTCGGGTGTGACCAATTTCGTGGGTCGCGGCCCAAGTCCGTGACCAAAAAATGGTCACGGCCCGCAGGGGGTCACGGAAGATGGTCGCGGACTTGGGTTGTGACCTATGCCGTGACGGGTCGCTGTCCTCGTCTGTGACCCACAACCGTAACAAATTGATCGCGGCCTAAGTACGCAACCCAAAACCGTGATAAAAAATGAAAAAAATGGTCGCGACCCATGTCCGTGACCCACAACTGTGACAAATTAGTCGCGGACTTTGGCTCGACCCACAACCGTGGAAAAAAAATGGTCACGGACCAAGTCTGTGATCCACAGCCGTGACAAATTGGTCGCGGACTTTGGCCGGGACCCACAACCGTGACAAAAAAAAGATAAAAAAAATGGTTGCGACCCAAGTTCGTGGGGGTCATGGACTTTGGTCGCGACCATTTTTATGCGCGACGAAAAAAATAAAAATGGTCATGGACAAAGTCCATGACCATATTTAACTATTATTAAAAAAAATGTCTTTTTTTGGTCCAATACTAAAATTTGGGGTCTTGTGAGTGCACTGTCGGTTGGTACGTATAACGTTGGACGCGTACGAGGTGTTATAAATATTTATTTGACAAAACAATACAAAAAATCACAAATTTCGAATCGAGAACGTTGTTAATAAACTAATATATAAACAAAATTAAAAATATTACACGTCTTAATAATTCACTGACCCAAAAAAAATTGGGCAGAGTTTTCTCTATTTTCTGGACATTCCAAACCCTGTAAATGTAAAATCAGCTTATAATAAAGCCAGCACAGCCATAAAACTAAATAATAAAAGCCCGCACGGCTGTAACACATAAAAAACATAACCCTGAATGTCCATAACATTATATAAACGATCTTCATGTTGTAAACCATTACCTCCTTCATTTGTTCCAAGTGCGAAAATCCTACAAATGATAGGATACAAAACAAAATGATATCAGTAACCAAGTAGTTTTACAAAAAATTTATTCAAGCTGCAAAATTGCATATATGGGTTATAATTATCAACATATAAATATTTGTATGCCTAAGTCTATATATATGAAAATTATCGTCGTATTCTCAAACCGGGGGTCCCGTGATAGCATGGTCAGTTCGTACGAATTACATTGGTCTCGTGCGAGGTGTTGGTACCACTCACGGGGCCGTTCAGGAGTTGTTTTAATTTTTCAACCACAAACGCCATATTTTTAAACCTAAATCTAGAAATATTCAAATTATCGTCGTATTCTCAAACTGTTAGCCCCGTGGCTACGCGGTCAGTTCCTACGAGTTACATTGGTCCCGTGGGAGGTATTGGTGCCTCCCACGGGGCATTCGGGGGCTGTTTTGGGTTTTCACCCACGAATGCCATATTTTGCTTAAGTCTAGAAATATACAAATTATCGTCGTATTCTCAAACCGAAAGTCCCGTGATCGCACGGTAAGTTCTTACGAGTTATATTGGTCTCATGCGAGGTATTGCTACCACTCACGGGGCCGTTCGGGGGTTGTTTTGAGTTTTCGCCCACTAAAGCCATGTTTTTAAGCAAAAGTCTAAAATTATGCAAATTATCATCGTATTCTCCAATTGGGAGTCTCGTGGTAGCACGGTCAGTTCCTACGAGTTATATTGGTCCCGTGCGAGGTGTTGGTGCCACTCACGGGTTTTCACCCACTAACGCCATGTTTTTAAGCCTAACTTTAGAATTATGTAAATTATCGTCGTATTCTCAAATCGGGAGTCCCGTGATAGTGTGGTCAGTTCCTACGAGTTATATTGGTCCCGTGCGAGGTGTTGATGCCACTCACGGGGCCACTCGGGGACTATTTTGGATTTTCATTTGCTAACACCATGTTTTCAAGCCTAAGACCTCATATTTTTAAATTACCATCGTATTCTCAAACCGGGAGTCCCGTGTCTGCATGGTTAGTTCCTACGAGTTACAATTGTCCCGTGGGAGGTGTTGGTGCCTCCCACGGGTCCATTCGGGGGCTGTTTTGGGTTTTTACCCACTAACGCCATGTTTTGCTTAAGTTTATAAATATACAAATTATCATCGTATTCTGAAATCAGGAGTCCCATGATCACGCGGTAAGTTCTTACGAGTTATATTGGTCACGAGCGAGGTGCTAAACAGCTGACGCATGTGATGACAATTTGGACGTATAAAACAAAACATCCAAATCAGTTACTATTTTCTTTTTAATATTACTGTGCACCTACTGTACACTTTATGACTTTTCTTTTCTTTAGCAGCCCACGTTTTAAATGATATAACCTTTATGAAGGTTATAAAAGGAGTATTCCTCCTCCCTTGTAAATCATCAGTTGTAAAATTTCTCTTACTCTTTTGTACTCTCTTCTCCACATATAATAATAGTCCAATCATTTTAGACATTTTCGACTTGTGTAATTGGTATCAGAGCCTTGCGATCAAAGGTTAGCATTATAATTATGTTTATATTGTTATGCTAGTATGAATGTTAAAGTAGAAACTATTATACTCCATCACAGAACTTATGTTTCTGGAGAAAATTTTAGAGTAAAATATAAAGTTCTTGGAACTAAGTGTCGTAATAATTGTTGTATGAGATATTGTTTAATCCTAGTTTTATATAAATAACTATGTTATTTGGTATATGCAGTTAAAATCTCCATATTATAATCAAGTTACGACTGTCCTTGTAAAAAAAAAGAGTAAAAAATCACGGTGATTTAAATATAAAGATATTATTATATTATTTTGAAAATCTTTAAAGTTTTCATAAAACCCATATCCCTATTATTATTTCAAAGCCCATATTTCCATTCGCCAAAAAGCTACTCTAGTTAAGCATTAGGCGTTAGGAAAACTGGTTTTAGGCACCTGGAATAACATATAATAGGAGGTCTTAGGTACCAATGGAATCTCGAAAAGATGAACAAAATAATAATAATATTAATCTACAATGTTTAGCACCATGGTTACAAAAAGATGAGTCTATGTATAATCATAGTTTACATATACATAAAAAATCTGAAAATGATATTACTAAAATTAGTACTACGTTAAATAGTTTAACTGATATAGTTTTTAGTTGGGTCAAACGAACTGAAAGACATCAGGTCGTTAATCAAAATTATATAGAGAAAAAATTATATTGTATTGAATTCAACTTAAAAAAAGTTGATCAAAAAATTAGTCAACTCGAAACGGTTACAAATTTAGATCTAAAAGAGGAGACTAAACAACAAATTGAAAATCTATTAAACAAAATAGATAATCAAAATCCAGAACAAACTGGAATGAATAACCCAGGGGATAACAAAATCCCTAGGTTATATTATGGTTCGGAAGAAATTAAAGCTCTTCAAACAGAAGAATTTAATTACACCGAATATATAAACGTTCGTGAAATATTAGATTATTGGAAACATCTATACAAAGATCCAATATTAACTGTTTCAGAACGTAATAAACTCATTGAACAAATACAAATCACATATTTGGAAAATGAAAAATTATGACAACACTATCAGTATGAATTAAACCAATATTCATCTGATGAAGAAGAAATTCCACCACATGTAGTAAATACAATTGATGGAAAAAGGAAGGCTGAAGACCCACTTCAGGAATTCCAAAATTGGGAAGCTTTTGAAGATTATATGCAAACCCCTGCATATAAAAATGAAAAAGAAGATTTTGTTAAAACAGGCAATGCTTCTACAAGTAATACTAAAAATGAGGATGAACCAAACCCTTTTTTCTTAAGAAGAGATAATTTGAATAAACAAAATATATCTCAACATGGTATTTATCTTGATCTAAGGCATGTACCTTTTAAAGATCAAGAACAAACTATTAATGAGTGGGCACAATCCATGTCCATACTCATTACTAATTATAAGAGTACATGGTCTAAAGAAATTTTTTTAGACTACCTTGCTGCAACACTCCAAGGTGATGTTTTACAGTGGTTGCAACAATGGGAAAGCTCAGAAATAGGAATTCAGCAAAAAACTGAACTCCTAAAAACCTTTAAATCTTTTGATGAAATATTAAAAGGATTTGTTGAAATAATTAAAGAAAATCTGATTGGATATACTGGAGAACCCAGACTCCAAGAGGATGCGTGTTACATCTTATCTAAACTAGAATTATGTAACATTTGTCAATTTGAAGAATTTGTTGAACTATATAAAAAAATATTATTTCAAACTAAAACATTCAGAGACCAAACACTGGATGGATCAATTCTTTCATAAACTCCCAAACCCATGGGATGAAATAGCCTTAAAATCTTATCCTGGCTGGTTAAAAACTATCGGGAAGGACGAGAAAGATGACAATCTTGGTTTTCGCATTAATTGGGTATTAAGAAAAATATCTGACCACTGCATTGAAATAAAAGCCAAGAAACAAGTTAAAAATCAAATCACAAATTCTAAAGCTGGTTATAAATGTTGTGATAAGATTTTAAAAGAAAACTGGAAAATAGGATGTAATCCACCTTCTAGAAATTCCAAATATTCTAAATATTATCGAAAGAGAAAATTTAAATGGAAACCTTGGAAAAAGAAAACATCTTTTTCAAAGAATAAAAAATATATTAGGAAAAAGAAACCTTCTAAAAAACCACCTCTAAAAAAGAAGTGTCGCTATTATATTTGTAACGAAGAAGGCCATTATGCACCTGATTGTCCTAAAAAGGAAAAAGGGCAAATAAAATGATAAAATTTCTTGAAGAACAAGAATTAGAAATATTTTATGGAGAAGATTTATCTGATTCTGATATTTCTAATTATGAAATTTTATATGAGATTGAATCGGATTCGGAAACATCCGAGGAAGAACTCGTATTTATGTATAATACTGTAGAAGTACGAGGTAGTAGTGAAGATGAGCTACAAACAATAGCCCTTCGTGAAATAGTTGGAGAAGAAATCACTTTCACCAACGAACAATTACAAGAAATTGATAATCAAAGGCAACTTATAAAAAAGGAAGATGTCTATAAATTATCAAAATTCAAATTATTCTCAACAAGAATATTTGAACAATTTAATGGTAATACTACTGCTGGCTCAATAGATGATGAAACAGCTGATATTAAACTTTTTGATTTAAAAAAGATCAAAAGATGGAAGAAGAAACACCCAAATATTAAATATATACATATCGGGTTTATTCAAATCTGTATTACTGCCCTGTTTAGACAAGGTATGGATACACCCGTAGCTATACTAGTCTTAGACAAAAGATTCAGTAATCCTATGAATACCATAATTGGAGGAGTCCAATCCAATTTGGTAAATGGAGTTATTTGGTTTAACATAAAACCAAATTTCTTCATATCTATTGATGATCCAAACATTGAGGAATCTGTCATTATAAAAATCCAAACCAAAGGAATAAGAATGAAAGATACCTAACGAAATATGTCAATACATTGGAAAACAATTCATGAATTGACAACTCTACCACATACAAATACACAAAATGTGGATAGAAATATTATAGAAATATTTGAACCTCGACCATTTGATTCGGCAATACAACCCAGATTAATCAACTGGAGAGATTTGGAAGTACCAAGACAATGGATACTACCCCAAATAACAGAACCACCTCCTGAAAAACAACGAAACAGCGTTGAATTACAGGTATCTGGTAATAATGTCTATTTTAAAAATAAATATTCAGAAAATTGGCAAAAGAATTTTCCTGACAATGATTGGGAAAAATTGAAGGGAAACCGTTCGGGGGCTGTTTTGAGTTTTCACCCACTAACGCCATGTTTTTAAGCCAAGTCTAAAATTATGCAAATTATCATCGTATTCTTAAATCGGGAGTCCCGTGATAGCGCGGTCAGTTCCTATGAGATATATTCGTCCCGTGTGAAGTGTTGGTGCCACTCACGGAGCCGTTCGGGGGATATTTTGGGTTTTCACCTGCTAACGCCATGTTTTTAAGCCGAAGTCCTCATATTTTCAAATTACCCTCGTATTCTCAAACCGAGAGTCCCGTGGTTGCGTGGTTATTTTCTATGAGTTACATTGATCCCCTGGGAGCTGTTGGTGCCTTCCAAAGGGACGTTTGGGGCTGTTTCGGGTTTTTACCCACTAACGTCATATTTTGCTTAAGTCTAGAAATATGTAAATTATCGTCGTATTCTCAAACCGGAGTCCCGTTATCGCGCGGTAAGTTCTGACGAGTTATATTGGTCCCGTGCGAGGTGTTGGTGCCACTCACGGGGCCGTTCGGGGGCTATTTCGAGTTTTCACCCACTAACACCATGTTTTTCAGCCTAAGTCTATAATTATGTAAATTATCGTCGTATTATCAAACCGTGAGTCCCGTGATAGCGCGATCAGTTCATACGAGTTATATTGGTCCCGTGCAAGGTATTGGTTCTACTCACGAGGCCGTTCAGGGGATGTTTTGAGTTTTCACCTACTAACGCCATGTTTTTAAGCCTAAGTCTAGAGTTATGCAAATTATCGTCGTATTCTCAAACCGGGAGTCCCGTGATAGCGCGATCAATTCCTACGAGTTATATTGGTCCCGTGCGAGGTGTTGGTGCCACTCACTGGGCCGTTCGGGGGTTGTTTTGGATTTTCACCAGCTAACGCCATATTTTTAAGCCTAAGTACTCATATTTTCAAATTAACATCGTATTCTTAAATCGAGAGTCCCGTGGCTGCGCAGTTAGTTCCTACGAGTTACATTAGTCCCGTGGGAGCTGTTGGTGCCTCCCACGGGGACGTTCGTGGACTGTTTCGGGTTTCACCCACTAACGCCATGTTTTGCTTAACTCTAGAAATATAAAAATTATCGTCGTATTCTCAAATCGGGAGTCCCGTGATCGCGCAGTAAATTCTTACTAGTTTTATTGGTCCCATGTGAGGTGTTGGTGCCACTCACGGGGCCATTCGGGGGCTGTTTCGAGTTTTCACCCACTAACACAATGTTTTTAATTGTAAGTGTAGAATTATGCAAATTATTATCGTATTCTCAAATCGGGTGTCCCGTGATAGCACGGTCAGTTCCTATGAGTTATATTGGTCCCGTGCGAGGTGTTGGTGCCACTCACGGGGCCGTTCGGGGGCTGTTTTGGGTTTTCACCCGCTAACATCATGTTTTTAAGCCTAAGTCCTCGTATTTACAAATTAACATCGTATTCTCAAATCGGTGGTCCCGTGATCCCGTGGTCAGTCTCTATGAGTTACATTGGTCTCGTGGGAGCTGTTATTACCTCCCACAGTGCCGTTCGGGGGCTGTTTTGGGTTTTCACCCACTAACATCATGTTTTTAAGCCTAAGTCTAGAAATATGTAAATTATCATTGTATTCTCAAACCGGGAGTCCCGTGATAGCGCGGTCAGTTCGTACGAGTTACATTGTTCCTGTGGAAGGTGTTGGTGCCTCCCACGAAGCCGTTTGGGGGCTATTTTGGGTTTTCACCCTCTAATGCCATGTTTTGCTTAAGTCTAGAAATATGCAAATTATCATTGTATTCTGAAACCGGTAGTTTTGTGATCACGCAATAAGTTCTTACGAGTTATATTGGTCCCGTACGAGGTGTTAGTGCCACTCACGGGGTCGTTCGGGGGTTGTTTTGGGTTTTCACCCTCTAACGCCATGTTTTTAAGCCTAAGTCTAGAAATATGCAAATTATCATCGTATTCTCAAACCGAGAGTCCCGTGGGTGCGCGGTCAGTTCCTACGAGTCACATTGGTCCCGTGGGAGGTGTTGGTGCCTCCCACGGGGCCATTCGGGGGCTGTTTTGGGTTTTCACCCTCTAACGCTGTGTTTTTAAGCCTAAGTCTAGAATTATGTAAATTATCATCGTATTCTCAAATTTGGAGTCTAGTGATAGCGCGATTAGTTCCTACGAGTTATATTAGTCCCGTGCGAGGTGTTAGTACCACTGACAGGGCCGTTCGGGGGCTATTTTGGGTTTTCACCTGCTAACGCCATATTTTTTAGCCTAAGTCTAGAAATATGCAAATTATCGTCGTATTCTCAAACCGGGAGTCCAGTTGTTGCGTAGTCAGTTCTTACGAGTTACATTGGTCCCGTGGGAGGTGTTGGTGCCTCCCACGGGGCTGTTCGGGTTTTTTTTGGAGTTTTCACCCTCTAACCCCATGTTTTTAAGCCTAAGTCTAGAATTATGCAAATTATTGTCATATTCTCAAACCGGGAGTTTCGTGATAGCGCGGTCAATTCCTACAAGTTATATTGGTCCCATGCGAGGTGTTAGTGCCACTCACGAGGACGTTCGAGGGCTGTTTTGAGTTTTTACCCGCTAACGCCATGTTTTTTAGCCTAAGTCTAAAAATATGTAAATTATCATCGTATTCTCAAACCGGGAGCCCAGTGGCTGCACGGTCAGTTCCTATGAGTTACATTGGTCCTGTGGGAGGTGTTGGTGCCTCCCACGGGGCCGTTCGGAGGCTGTTTTGGATTTTCACCCTCTAATGCCATGTTTTTAAGCCTAAGTCCTCAAATTTTCAAATTACCACCGTATTCTCAAATCGGGAGTCTCGTGGATGCGCGCTTAGTTCCTACGAGTTACATTGATCCCGTGGGAGCTGTTGGTGCCTCCCATGGGGCCGTTAGGTCGTTGTTTCGAGTTTTCACGTACGAACGCCATGTTTTGCTTAAGTCTAAAAATTATCAAATTATCGTAAACCGGGAGACCCATGATAGCACGGTCAGTTCGTACGAGTTATATTGGTCCCGTGCGAGGTGTTGGTGCCACTCACGGGGTTGTTTTGGGTTTTCACCCGCTAACGCCATGTTTTTAAGCCTAAGTCTTCAAATTTTCAAATTATCGTCGTATTCTCAAACCGGGAGTCCCGTGGCTGCGCGATTAGTTCCTACATGTTACATTGGTCCCGTGGGAGCTGTTGGTGCCTCCCACGGGGCCGTTCGGGGGCTGTTTCGAGTTTTCACCCACTAACGCCATGTTTTTAAGCCTAAGTCTATAATTATGGAAATTATCATTGTATTCTCGAACCGAGAGACGCGTGATAGCACGGTCAGTTCCTACGAGTTATATTGGTCCCGTGCGAGGTGTTGGTGCCACTCACGGGGCCGTTCGGGGGCTATTTTGAGTTTTCACCCACTACAACATATTTTTAAGCCTAAGTTTAGAATTATGCAAATTATCGTCGTATATAGAAGGTTCTATACATAGCCATATGACCATATATAACAGCTACTATACATAGCCATATGTAGCTTCTATATATAGCCATATATAGATGTTATATATAGCCAAATATAGTTGCTATATATAGCCATATATAGCTACTGCAGCCGACTTAGATTTTGTTTTGTGTGGAATTTTTATTTTCACAAAATCCTGGTGACTTCAAAGTCACAAAAAAGATGAAAATTTGAGAAATTTTCACAAAATCTAGCCCAGTGATCACGCGGTAAGTTGCTACTAGTTAAAGTGGTCCCGTGCGAGGTGTTGGTTCCTCTCACGGGGTTGTTCGGGGGTTGTTTTGGGTTTTCTCCCTCTAACGCCATATTTTAAGCATAAATCCTCATATTATCAAATTATTGTTGTATTCTCATATTTTAAGCCTAAGCCTAAAGCTAAGTTTATATATATATATATATATATATATATATATATATATATATAGAGAGAGAGAGAGAGAGGGGAGATGTGTATATATATATAGAGAGAGAGAGAGATGTACCGGAATGTGTGTAGAGAGAGAGATGATCGTCGGAATATGTGAGGAAGAGGAAAGGGGGTCGTCGTTGCTGCAATTAGAGAGAGAAAGCAATTACCAATTTATACTGATTTCAATATACAAATACCAATTTTAGAATACCAATTTCAATAAACAAATACCAATTTCAATATACAAATGCAATAGTTGTACATTATATAAATACACACACGCAATGTACAAATACATACACAAAAAATAGAAGATAGAGGAGGTTACGTTAGATCAAAGAGAGTTGTAAGTGACTAAAAACTTGAGAGATATGAGAGAGTCAAATTCCAAATTTAGTCAAATCGTGGAACCCATGATCCCCGTTGATCCAAATTCCTAATGCATAGATGATTGGACAAATAGTAAGATTTACAAAGATTAAATAGCTTATAAAAAGTCGATTTAAATTAAAAAATTGGAGGCAACCTCAAACTATTTGTCATACTTTAATCACTAATTGATAATAAAAATCTAACTTGTAGTTTACGTATTCATTGTGGTGCCATTGAGGTATGGAAGGATACTTAGTTCCACTAAGAATCTTCCATATAGTATGACTAAAAAGTTCAAGAACCTCTTATATCGATTTTCATTTTACATTGAATATATACGACCGATGTTCCTATCCGCTACCTCACATGTTCAAATCATCTAAGCTTACAAAGAATTGCAAACCAAATCATAATCAATAATCGTTCTTCATCATACAAACGAATCTTTTAAATAAATTGTTCAAGATGATCTATAATCAATAATCATTCTTCATATCATGAATTCCCAAATCAATTTGAAGTATTTTTTAATATACAATATGTATGATCATTAGTTTAAAGCTATATTTATCAAATATGAAACCATAATAAATGCATAATGAAGACACTATATGTAGTTAAATGTGTCTCTAAATCAGTATGTAGTTAACTGTGTATCTAATTTAATGTGCAGTAAAATATTTATCTAAATCAATTGGAAACTAACATAAACATAATTTGTAAAGATACACATTTAAGTACCAAAACATCCCATTACAGTTGGTAATTTGTAAACATATCAGTACATATTAGTAGATTAGATTCCCAATTGCAGGTATCAGTATGCTAGTTTATTATTTGGGCATATCAACACACTAGTTTATCACCAGGCTTCACAAATTGGTTTATCAGCAGACTACATATATCAATGCCAAACCAAAGTATTGGTAGGCTACAAAAATATGTTGAATGACACAAAATCGGTTAGAAACTACTCAACTGATACCAGAACATATTTTTTTATTCAATCCTAGTGTATCTAACTGTGCCAACACTTTCAATACCAATTGTGTTAACATATTCAAGTCCCAAATAAATAACTATGTATAAGCACATTGGATTACCATAATGTATATATATAAACCAACCCAGCTTATTACCATTATACTATCAATACATCAGTTTATTAGCAGAGATCCAGAATATCACAAGTGCTTATGATATAAATATGCGGAAGCAGAATGTATATATCACGAGTTCTTATTATATAAATATCGCGAGTGCTTATGTTATATATCTTTTTGAAGTACAAAAAAAGCATTAAGTAGGTTCAATTTGGGGACACTGGCTAATATTATTAATTAATCTAGAACTTTCAACTTACATCATCAGCACCATGTACTTTGAGAAGTGCAAATTTTGGGTGGAACTGACCACTTGAATGGTGGATTCATTGCTTCATCAATTATGCCAACAGCTAAGACATCATAGACGAGTTATCCCTAAAAATGAATAAATAGACAAATGTCACTATTAGAACCGACAAGAAGAAGTTGTTGCAACATGTAAACAAAAAAATAACAAACAATATCATTCAATTTAAACTGTAAATAACAAACATAACTGTATGCCTTCAGTATATCACATGTTTCCTAATGGCATAAACAGTACACGCCCTCGATGATAGCTAATTGGGTCCCTTTTCCAGACCCACGTGGACCTGAAATTTGTTAAACTCTTATTATTATGCACATGATTGAAGCTACTCACTTTCCAAAACATTATTTGTAGATCCAAATGCAATTAATATAACATTACTTTCCACAAATTAAATAAACTTTTTACACAAAAGTCATAAATCACAATGTATGTCATAAATTAATATTAATTAACTTCATCCTTGTCATATAATTATACAGTAGCAGTTGGCCTCAACAAAGTATCATCAATAAAAATATGGAGTACTATAATATAATGGCTCAAATATGGTTATTATGACACAAATCCCTATAGGGCTAAAAAACACAAACCCAATAACCACATTTGCACGACTTCAATTATTGATCCATCCAGTCCATCTCTTCCGCACATAACGGACACCTCCGAACGTGATGAATTTACATATCTTAATGCACAGTGAAAAAACAAATCCAAAAAATCCTTTCGTTTAAAGATTAGAACAGTGAAAAAAATATATGGCATTGGTGTACTAAAAAAATGAAAACGCATATACTGAATAATAACACATATACCACAAATTAAATGAAGAACTTAAAATAAAAGTGGATATGAGAAGATATTTTTGTGTGTAGAAATATAGGAGAAATTATAACAAAATAGATCTAGGGTTTTGAGATTATAAGTTTATACTAAAGTTTTGATTTTATTGAGAAGAGAATGGTGGAAACTCGTACACTGCCGTCCATCTCCCCGGACGACCCCTCATCAGACGAGTTATCCCAGCCGTCCACTTCCCCGGATGATCCCCCAACTATGGCAGCCGGATAATAGACCGACAAAAGTCGTACTCCGCCGTTTGCAAAGTCGTATGCCTCCATTTCTTGGGATGACTCCCCACCGCCATTTGCAAAGCGATGGCAGCGTATGGGAGAAATGAATGAGAGAGTCGGGAATTGAGGAAATGAAGGCAGCGACCAATGGTTTTTTTTTTCTAAAGCTTGAACCTGGTCAGGGCTTTCAGCCGTGACACATAACCAGCGAAACCATTAAATGAAACCATCTCATCAATTTGCATATGGTCGCGGCCCATAGCCGTGACCCACATAAAAAAATGGTCACGGCCCCAGCCGTGACCCTCAGTGTGTGTATTTTGTGCTTCGTCCTGCCTATGGTCATGCCCCTAGTTTATGACCCATCCGTGACCAAGTTAGAGGGAATTTTTGGCACGGTTTTGACACCAACATGGTCACGCCTTGGTCACGACCAAAGTCTGTGACCCACAGTGGTCAAGGACTTGGGTCGTGACCACTTCCAAAGCATCCATGACTCAGTGCAATAATGGAAATGGTCATGCCAAATATTGAGTTAGTCACGGCCCAAGTCTACGACCAGCTGGTCATGGACTTAGGCCATGACCAATTGGGCGTGACAATTCGCAGGATTTGGTGTAGTGATAGCTCTTCTACCTATCCTGGGCAATCTATATCCTGGCCCGAATCATCTCTACCTTCTCTGAGGTTTCCTGAATGAATTATGGCCTAAGTAACTTGTTCTCCCCCACCTCTAACCAGCATGAGGGTGAACGACAAGGTCTCCCATAGAGTGCCTCAAATGGTATCATCCCCATTGTGAACTGGTAGCTATTATTGTAGGCAAACTCTACTAAAGGAAACAATAGTGCTCCCAACTTCCCATAAAATCCAAGATACACATCTGTAGCATGTCCCCCCACTACACCAAATCTGCCCATTTGTCAAGGTCATTGACCTTGACAAATTCACCTTGTCAAGGTCAATGACCGTGACATTTCGAGGCGAGACAACTTTTTTTGTCACGGTCGTGTCACGGTCATTGACCTTGACAAAAAACTCGCGTTTTGTGTCACGGTCGTGTCAAGGTCAATGACCGTGACACGTTTGTCACGGTTTAGAACCGTGACATAACCGTGACCCCAATTGTCACGGTCAATGACCATGACACGCCCGGGACAACTTTGTCGCGGACTTGTCACGGTCAATGACCGTGACAATTCTGGGCAGAATTTAAAAAAAATATGCTGGGCAGTATGGCCACGCCACTGCCCAGCAGTATATTTGTACCTGTTATAGCAACGTTGTACCTGTTCCAAACATCATATATCCAACACAAACTAAAGATAATGCAAATATATATTCATGACGATATAATCCAAATATTCAAAGTAAAAACAATATACATGACGATATAATCCAAATTTAATTAAAATGGACAAACTTAAAAATAATGTTACTACATGTCTTGGATAAAACTGAGGAGGTGAGTAGGCCACACGACATACGAATTGACGCACCCACTAATATACGTCGTGCCGCATTGTTCGCGCAACCACAATAGGGAGTTCTCCTTCCCGGGTATGACATGCGTGACGAGCACCCTGGACTCCATCTCTTGAAGCACACGTCCATGGACTATTCCACCCTCGACGATATTCGGGTCCCTCAACCCCCGCCCTATCCGCTGGCCATCAAATACGTCCAATATGAACACGCTCGGCCAACTAATTGTCGACAATGGTCTGTTGGAGGGTGTCAAATAGGGAAGTGGATCGTCGAAGTACTAACGTGTCGGTGATGAAGCAGCGAGGTCCACATCCTCGTCATCCTGCGCCTCGTCCTCCCGCACCTCCTCCTCCACCGCCTTCTCCTTCCTTTTCCCTTTCCCTTTACGGTCTCCACCCAACGTACGCTTCATGAATGCGTACATATCTTGGACCGTCGCCTCCAAACGGGACATCTTCGCGTCGTGTGAATCCACCGTTCGAGACAACCCGGTGTCGCTCGTCTCCAATCCGATGATCCTAGATTTGGCCACCCGCGAGCTCACTCCCCTTGTCCTCCCTTTGCGATCAGAGCCAAGCACTTGGCTGAGTGCGTCTGTGGACAAAGATGCCTTGTCGGCATCAGACTGCGACTCATGCACTTCCTTAAGCTTTGCCTGAAACGACAAAAAGCACATGATTAGTAAAATAAGTAAACTAAAAATTTATAACGTAATTAACAATAATTAAACTGTCGGATTACTTACAATCGTGGACGCGACGCTCGGGGACACCTCCTTGTCCTTCCCCTTCTTCGTCCGAAGAGCCACATAAGTATCGAGCCTATGTGGCTTACCCCCTGGCCCACTCCCTACCCCCTGAAATAAAATAGAGTAAAGTAAAATTAGTATCGGCCCCGTAAAGTAAAATAATATCCAATAATATATTTCTGTAGTTATAGATAAATTAAATCTTACCTGCATCCTATGCTCCACCTCAGCGTAAGAGGTCCGGCCGGAGTAGTGCACGTCCGTCTTTTTAGCCCGATTTTCCCTCCCCGATTGGCGAGATGCCAATTGTCGATCCTCGATCTCATTGTCAATGAACTTTTTCCATTGTGCCAATGAGATCGGCTCCTTGGGCGGGACGGATCCGCGCCATTGTAAAATGGACTCTCGTGTTTTTCCAAAGTACCGTGTCCGCCTATTTTTCTTCCACGTCTTGTGTTGCTCCCTCAACTGCTCCAAGACGGAATCGCGTAGCTTTGGATCCAAGTTGAATTGTTCCTGTCCAACAAATACAATGTTAGTTGCAAATAAATATAAATATAAATTGAAATATTCATATAAATATTACCTGTAGTGCCGCCCAAACAGCTAACTTGAGCTCATACGGCACCTCCTTCCAAATCATAAACCCCGGGCTGATGACCGTCTTTAGCAGCTCGAGGGATCTCGCTAAAAGCTCCGACTTGTTTTCGACGGTAATCCCAAATTTTCCATATTTGGGGAGCCTAGCGGCGGAGGAGCCCTCGTCGCCTCCGCTACCACCGAACCCACACGACATCATCATAAACAGCATCATCATCTTCGCCTTAACATCTGAAGGAGACATTTTTGCTGTAAAAAAAATGTTATTAGTACAGGTAAAAAAAAATGTTAATAGTACACATTTCATTTTACCTAATTGAATTAATTGAATTAATAGTACAGATAAAAAAACGTTCCATCTATATTATAACATATGTGTAAGTTCCGTCAATACCATTTCGTTTCAATTTTGTAATATTATGTTTTTTCCAAATATTTAAAGAGTTATTAAATGGGTGCCCCACCCCCACCCCCACCCACCGCCACACACACACGCACACCTACGCACCTACGCACACACACACACACACACACACACACACACACACACACACACCACCTCCACCCCTACCCACCCCACCCCTACATATATGTTAGTTGATGCCATTATATTTTTACCCTAATTAGATTCTAAGGTTATCTCAATTTATATTTTAAGTTTGTATCCATTTGTGATGTTCAAGTAGTTTGAAATGTTGGAATTATATACTATTACTTTGACCGTTAGTTTGTGCACCACCTAAATTGAACATCACACACACACACACACCCCACCCCACCCCACCCCCTGCCCCCCTCCACCACCCCCTCCCCCACCACACACCACCACACACACACACACACCCCACCCCACCCCACCCCCTACAAGTCTAAGGATGTTCTTGATTAAAAATGGGAAATCTCATATCGTTTGCAAAAAGTTCATAGATTCTTAATCCCTAGGGTTATGGATATCAAATTTCTTTCACAATTATTTCTTCGATTGCGATGGGTGAAGTTCAATTATATGTTAGAACAATAGATCCTCGCAAGTTGGTCAATCATTGTGTGAATAGGTATGAGATCATAATTTGGAGGAATTCACGTCCAAGAAATAATTTGGATTGTGATACCCCTTGATAGACTTATATGTTTTGTTTACACGACCGATGAACTATTTTATAATCCTATAGAATTAAGTTTTAGAATCAAGGAATTGATCAGATATTCATTAAAATCGGTTAGTAGAAAATTTATTTAACCAAGAGGGTATCGAAAACATAACGTGGGGAATCATAATATACCGTAATCAACTTTAATAATAAGAACACATTCTTTCGAGTGATTTATAAATAATTAAATTTGAGTGCAATCATGATTATTTAGTGGAATGAATCATGATTAAATAAATAAAGGATATAAATTAGACGTTTATAAATTGGGATTTCCTAGTATTTACTTTGAATCCAGTTTATTTATTTATCTTTGGTCCCTAGTATAGTCATTGCCCAAGTAGTAGGAGCGAAACTCTAAAAAACCCTAGTTTAGCTAAAGCCCGTGAATTATCCCTCCCCCACCACACACCACCACACACACACACACACACACACTCCACCCCACCCCACCCCCTGCCCCCCTCCACCACCCCCTCCCCCACCACACACCACACACACACACACACACCCCACCCCACCCCCTGCCCCCCTCCACCACCCCCTCCCCCACAACACACCACCACACACACACACACACCCCACCCCACCCCACCCCCTGCCCCCCTCCACCACCCCCTCCCCCAAAACACACCACCACACACACACACACACACCGCACCCCACCCCACCCCCTGCCCCCTCCACCACCCCCTCCCCCACCACACACCACCACACACACACACACACACCACCCCCTGCCCCCCTCCACCACCCCCTCCCCCCCCCCCTCCACCACCCTCTCCCCCAAAACACACCACACACACACACACCCCACCGCACCCCACCCCACCCCCTGCCCCCCTCCACCACCCCCTCCACCACCCTGCCCCACCCCGCCCCATCCCCCACACACGCACACACATACACACATATATATATATACACATACACACATAAATATACACACAAATATATATATAAATGGAAGAGAGAGAGAGAGAGAGAGAAATTGGACCTGAAAGTAGAGAGAGAGAGAGAGAGAGAGAGAGCAGCGTCGAGAGAGAGAGAGAGGGAGGGAACGGTGGGAGGAAAAAAAGAAGGGGGAAAGGGTTTTTGCTGGAAAAGTTGTCACGGTCGTGTCAAGGTCATTGACCGTGACAAGAATTGTCACGGTCAATGACCGTGACAAGACCGTGACAATTAAATTTATCACGGGCTTCTCACGGTCAATGACCGTGACATAAAACGCGCGTTTTTTTGTCACGGTCAATGACCTTGACAAGGCTGGCCGGCTGAAAGGTGACAATTTGCCCATTTTGGTGTAGTGCCCAACATCATATTCACCCTCTCTGCCTGCCCATCAGTCTGAGAATGATATGACGTGCTCGGTTTCAAATCTACCGCCAAAGCCTACTGGAAGCTCCTCCTAAAGTGGGACACAAGCGTCCTATCCCTATCTGATACTATATTGAGCGGTACCCCATGTACCTTAACAATCTCTACAAGAAATGGTTTGGAAAACTTCTCTGAGCTATAGTATGTCCTGACCCGTAAGAAATGAGCCACCTTTGTCAATATATTAAAAATCACCAATATTGAATCATACCCCCTCTGTGAAGTAGGTAGTCCTCTAATAAAGTCCATATATATATACTTTCCCATTTCCATAGTGGGATCTCCAAAGGCTGCAAGGTACTTACACGACGCTGGTGATCCGCCTTTAGCAGCTGACATGTATCACACCTGGACACAAACTCAGCTATATCCCTTTTACATACCGTCCCACCAATACTGATGATGCATATAGTGGTACATCTTATCCCTTCCGGGATGTACCATAAAAAGTGAGTTGTGAGCCTTTGGAATAACCAGGATGATGCATATCGTTGGACTCACCGGGATGATACATATCGTTGTGAGCCTTCTGGGATGATGCATATCGTTGGACTCACCTCAACTCCTCATCATCTTGGAATAACCAGTCTCCCCTGGAATCTCAAACCACCATTGGACTCGATAGAACAATGCCCCATCCCCTCAACTAGCAACTGTCTTACCCTCTCCTGGCAAATTTGATCCTCCGCTTGTGCCTTCACCACCCGAATAATGATCTCGGGGGTGATGGTGAGAACTGACTTAAATAATCGGGTCAAGTTGTTGTCCCCACAAAGTGACCTCCACTTCGCCTTCCATACTATCGCTAACTCCAGAAATGGCTTACGGCTCAACGCATCCGCTACGACATTCGCCTTCCCCGGGTGGTACTAAATATCGAACTCGTAATCGTTCACAAATTCTAGTCAGCTCCTTTGTCTCATGTTTAACTCCTGTTGTGTGAATAACTACTGCAGGCTTTTGTGGTCTGTGAAAAGCTGAAATTTCTCCCCCAATAGATAGTGTCTCCACACTATCAAGACAAAAACCACGGCTACTAACTCCAAATCATGGGTGGGGTAATGTCCCTCATGAAGCTTATGCTTTCGGGAAGAATAAGCTATCATCCTCTCCTCATGTATCAAAACCCCGACAAGTCCCCTTAGGGACGCATCTATATAAACACTGTAATCAACCCCTGCCCGATGCAACATTAAAACTGGTGTGGTAGTCAATCTAGTCTTCAGCCCCTCAAAGGCCTGTTGTCACATCTCATCCCAAATAAAATGTACCCCTTCCTTATCAAATTCATTAAGGTCCCAGCTATATTGAAAAACCTGAATGAATCGACGGTAGTACCCGACCGACCCTAAAAAGCTGCCCACCTCGGTGGGAGTAGTGGGTTGTCTCCACTCCATTACGACAGAAAATTTTCCTGGGTCCATGGATATCCCCCGTTCGGACAGAATGTGGCCCAAGATCTATACCTCTCTCAACCAGAACCCGCACTTCTTAAAATTAGTATATAACTGATGATCCCGAAGCGTTTATCAGACCACCTATAGATGATCTTTGTGCTCCTATGCAGTCCTAGATTATACCAAAATATTGTCTATGAATACGATAACAAACAAATCAAAAAAGTCCCTAAACACCTGATTCATCAAATCCATGAATATTATCGGTGCATTGGTTAGCCCGAATGACATAACCAAAAACTCGTATGACCCATATCGAGTAAGAAAGGTTGTTTTTGAGACGTCCTTCTCCCGAACTCTCAACTGGTGGTACCCCGAACTCAAATCAATCTTCAAAAAATACGCAACATCCCTCAACTGGTCAAATAAATCATATATACATGGCAATGGATATTTATTTCAAATAGTGACTTTATTCAACTCCTGGTAGTCGAGAAAAGCTGTAAACATCCATCCCTCTTTTTGACGAATAACACTGGAACACCCGAGGGTAAAGTACTCCTCTTGATAAACCCATACCTTAACAACTACTCAATCTTATCTCGAAGCTCCCTCATCTCTAACGGATCCATCCGATACGGAGTACGGTCAATAGGTCTCGTGGTCAGAATTTAGTCAATCGCAAAGTAGATCTCCCGACTAGGTGGTAGTCAAGGAATCTCCCCAAAAATATTAGAAAAGTCACTCACCATCGGGATGGAATCTAGCATCACCAAAACCTCCGAAGAAGTATCCTTCTCGAATGTAATACAAATGCGTTCTCGACCCACCCCCTGGGTACGGCATCGCAACTGGGTACATCTCATGTACCGAAATGCCGAACATGATGAACCTCCCATAGCAATCCACACATGCTCTATAAGTGGCTAGCCAATCCATCCCCAAGATAACGACGTAGTCATGCATGTCACGTACTACTAAATCAGCAAGAAAAGTAAGTCAACTTATCTACATACCGATACCCCGACACACTGACCGTTTGGGTGGACCTCTACCCATCGGTGAGTCTATGTGTAAAATAATGTCTGAAACAAAATATAACATACCCGTCTCCTATGTAAACCCCATGCTAATAAAAGAGTACGATGCACCCATATAAAAAAGAATGCGACCAATATAACCAAAAATGGAAAACATACCCTCGAATTCCTGTGGAGGTGCAGGACCATCTGTTGCTGCAACATGGTAGACCCGCCCACACTGCAATAGTTGTTTCCCTGAGTTGGGACAGTGAGTTCTGGAGCAGTAGCTCCCTGAGCCGGAATCGGTGGGCGATGTCCCTGAGGTGCCTGTTGTCCCCTAAAACCTTCCTGTCTCTGGGATGCTTGGTCCCCTCTCACGCAACTCCTCGAAGTGTGGCCCTTCTCGCCACAAGTATAGAAGTTTCCCTGAAATGGACCCTGCTCAACACGTCTGCCCGGATGGCCTCTATATTATTGGCCCTGCTGGCCTCTGTACTGTTGGCCCTGATGGCCCTATCCTGACTGACCCTAACCATGTCGGCCCTGCGTCTATTGGTCGTCAGTACCTCTTACTCTAATCAGTGGATGGTGTGCCCCTGTACGAATGGGCCCCAAATACACTTCCCCATCTCACCTTGACCTGCTGGCTAGACGATTCTCCTCCATAATGTTTTTCTTCCTTGCTTTTCAGAAAATCCCTGTGATCCTGGTAGTGGAGAAGTGCAGCATTAACAACTGGTTATAAGTAGTGAAGGATGGATTCCCCAGAAGCGCCTTCCTAATATGCCAAGACGACCCAAAAATAAATCTATCCATCCTCATCTGCTCGGTTCAAACATCCTCCCTGGCGAAGTATGAGAGGGTAGCGAACTCTTCCTTATAATCGGCGACAATATGCCCCTCATGTCTAAGCTCTGTAAATCTGGTCCTCATCTCGGACTGCATGATTGGGGGAAAGTATTTTCCCTCAAACCTCTCATAGAACTGGATAATGATGAGGTTGTCCCTCTCCTCAATAGTCATGACCGCCTCCTACCAACTTGAATGAAGTTAACATCTGCTTCTGAACTGGCATGCACTCCACCATTCATAAGTGCCTCTCGATGTCCTTCTTCCACCGACTAGCAATCAATATATCAGACCTTCCTGCAAACTTTGTAGACTGACCCTTAACAAAGGCCTCCCTCGCTCGGTCCCAGATGTAGCCTGGTGCCTGCGATGGAATAGCCACCTACTGTGGTGGTGGTGGTGGTTGCTGAGGTGCCTGTGGCAGTGGGAAATAATGAAGCACGACTGCCATCGCTGTAGATACCGCCTGAGACACGATAGTGGGTATCTCAGCGTGGGTGATCAACTGTGGGGACTGTGGTGCCGGTGGTGCCTCCCTTAACATTCGCATCCCAAAACCTCCCAAATAATAAATTGTCACATCATCTCAATTTTATAGAATGAATATATCAATAATTAATTATTTAACTGTAATTCCTACATTTAATTGTCATCTTACATATTCCACTCTCATAAGTGTCATACATAAGGCATAAACATCTATTATGCATTATAGGGTCAGGAATAATTTTTATTGTCCACATTCTTAGACAATTAAATTTATTTCCATAATGACCGAGTAATTTATAATATGTTTCCTTCCATATATTTGACACATAAGGGTACCTACCGTTGGTGTCGAATCTGTGCTCTATCGATAAGTTCGGAGGAATACCTTTTCCTAAACGGATAACACATACACACATCAATTAGAGGCGGTCCCTACATAGGACACCTGTATATGGCTCATACCAAGCGTTGATACAGGAACGGTCAGCGCAACACCCGCCTCTCATGGGTGGAGCCTCCACGTAGTACCTATATGGCCTATACATCGTCAAGCCCGCCAGTGCCGACGTGTGGTATGCGGCCCGAACGCGCGAACCCTCGAGCCGATAGGAAGGTCCACTGGTACGTCCACACACAAATATATAACAGTATATATTATTATCCCATATAGAATGTAAATGTAATTACTCTATAATTGCTATAAGAGTCCCAACAAAGTTCCACAACATTTCATTAATTAATAATTTACCGTGTAATAAATTATTAACTCCATTCCAGAAAAATAATTACTTAACCATTGACGCGACTAAGAATTTGTCTCAGAAGTGCGTTCTCTTTAGGCTCAAGTCCAAGCCTGTCGCGTTAGTAATAATCCGACAAGTCGGGATCGTCTCCACAAGGATCAGAAATTGGTAATTGGGAATTATGTAGGAAAAGTTATTTAACCTTCAAATGGTTTCTCAAAAGAAAAGAAAAGATGATTGATGGTTTGAAATTTCCAATTGGTGATGAAAAAAATAAACTACGTGCAGAAAAACACTAAGAATTGTAAGAAATTAGATATGAATATGAGAGAAAATAGGGTGGAGTACAATCCCTAAAACCTTAGTAAATTACCGAATAGAATACTAGAATTGTAAATTGAAATTTTGACTAAATTCAGTCTTTATAGATCCTAAGCATTACATATATGACGGAATTAGCCCACATTATATGAAATCAAAGGTAAATACAAAGCGGTGAATGGACAATTACACTTGCATAGTGTTCTTAAACATCCCAAGTACCTAGGGCAAGAGAGATTAAAAGATCGGCTCTGTTCGTATAATTTCCATACACGATTCGGTCAATATTTAATTTACCCTCTATTTTCTACATAGGTAATTTAACTCGGAATGAGTTCATGTACCCTAACCCTTGAAAATTTAGCTAGACATGGTTTTATGACAAAAAAAATTCATAACAATGCATGTAATGATGTATCTAAGAAACATTGTTAACAAATTACAAAACCAGTGAGGATTGAAAATAAAATTGAGACTAAATAAGAGAATGGAATTTGATACTTGGATTGAAAAATTAGTACTTGAAATTAGCACTAGGAAAAATAGATGAAATTGAATCCAGAATACTCCTTGTTCCTCAAACTTACAAATTAGGTTTTTTCTAAGAATATGAAATCGTCTACCTAAAGAAAACTAAAAAGGTTCTCTAAAATCTGACCCCCCTTTTGAAGGATGTAGGGCTTGGCCTTTTATAACACCAACTAGCACGAATTGACAGCTAACATCGATGAGTTGTGTAAGATATTCCAAGATTTGCACCTCTTTAGCTCCATAATTAATGCCAAAAATTCGAACAGCCGGACCGGTCCGGATCTCATCGGATCGGTTCTTTTTTTTCAGTAACCGGTTTGGTTCTTTTTATTTCTACCGGACCGGCCCGAATGCTATCGGATCGGTTCGGTGTTCATCGATTCGGCATCAATTTGGGGGCTACTGGAATGGTGACATTTCGAATCGGTCCGAGATAAACCGAATCGGTCCGATTATCTTCAATTTTGACTTTTTCTTTCCATCTTTGACTTGTCATAACTTTTGATCTCAAGCTCCGATTTGATTGTCGTTTCTTCCGATGCTCTTGTGAAATAAGGATCTTCAACTTTCCTTTAGGCTTGAAATCTGAACTCCAGGTGTAAATTTATGCTTTTGCCCTTGGACTTGCCTTCCTTTGTTTTCTTCCTTTCTTCCGGTTTCTTTCTTTCTTTTCTTGCACTAAATACCTGTAAAATCAATAAGAAATACACGAAACTCAGGGTACTTGTTAGAACAATTCAATGGCAATGATATGAGATAAAAGCGATTCAATTACGTTGTTCGAGATATCAAAATTACTAACTTAAGGGGATAAATTCAGAAGAATTTATGCTTAGTCAAATCCCCCTAACTTAGAACTTTGCACGTCTCGGGCAATGTAAATGAAGCTACCCAAAGTTTTATTCTTGAGATTTATTTTATTTAACTGAAATTCCACTTTCGCAGGCATGCGATTGCATTGAGCATATGCAACAAGACTTTAAAATCCTAGGTTACCCTAGTAGGATGAGTTTTGTCTCGTGAGGGTTTGCAGTGAATACACCCACAAAATTCTTTATTGACTCAAATAAATATCAAAATACTTAAAAAATTGTACAATTTAAATTTTTCGAAACATAATCACTATAAATTCATATTCAAATGTCTCAAACCATAGTGTGTGTGTGCAAAGCCAGAAATTAAACCTCAAATTTCCACCGATTGAGCATTACGTTACTTTCCGAAAATTCGTTTTGATTCAAATTCTTACAGATGCACTCACAAACGAATCACTCGGATTGTGACTATTTTCTCTCGGTATGGATGATATAAAGAGTAAATATAATGGACACAAATTCACGCATACAAAATTGAAAAGAAAGAAATATATGGTGAAAAGATCTCATCATCGGAATACAGTATTAGGAAACGGGAAACATTATCTCTTAATCACACCATTTTAATCTCTTTTATTATCTTTTCATGTCTTATCTCTCCATGCAGTAATTAATTTCGCCATTTGGACTCAGTTAGGACTTTATCGGGTTATAAGGTGTACAGGGTAAAAATGGGAATGGGCGGAATGTTCGAAATTGGAAAATGTCCTTATGATGTCCATTTAGTGCTTTTTCAAGCATTTGCTCATTTTTCTCTTTCTTTTCTCTATTTTTTTTTCCCTGTTTTTCACTTCTTTTCTTGCTATTTTTGTTGAGCATTTCTATTCTTTTTCTTGCCCCTTTTATGCACACTTTTGGACTTGCTGAATTTTCTCAATTTTCACAATTTCGGGCTATTTGGGTTTTTCGGGTTATCAAACGAAAGGAAAATATTTTATTAGGCTTAAAGTGGGTTGAAAAGGATAATTTTTCACAATGTTTTTATGGCTAATATTTTTTTTTTTTTGGGGGGGGGGGGGGGGGGGGGGGTTAAACAAAAGAGGGCCTACTTCATTGTCCAAATTGCTAATCACATTACCATATGCATCTCGAGATTAATCAAGTTTAGAGATATATTTAGCATGAATTTCGAGACAACATTTCACACGTTTCCCATAACCGATCAAAACAAAGGATTGAGATCATCAACGACTTATTAAAATGCTGAAAAGAACTTTGAGTTAATCATAAACTCGGATTGATTTAAAAACTCATAAAAAATTGAAAGGCTCGAAATCTCACCGGGTTTGTTAATCTCCACACTTATTCGTTAAGTCGTCAATTTTCGCCCAATTTCCATCCTTGGTCAATTTCGGCTTTGTGTAATTTGATTGTTAACAATTTGAGACTTTAAATAGAATAAAGATGATATTTTTGAAAATTTTAAATTCCAATTTTTATTTATTTTGAGGAAAAATATATATATTTTTTTGTGTGCGAAGTTTTATTAATACGCACTTATCATCCCCCCTAACTTAGGCTTTTGCATTGTCCACAATCGAAAGGACGATAAAGCTAAATAAGAAGAAATAAGGAGTGCGATAAATAAAACAAGAAAATAACTACACTAAAAACTGTTTAGTACAACACAACTGTGGAAACAAAAGATAAAAACATAACATAACATAACATAACCAGAACATAAAATAACCAGAGGGGGATTGGGAAAGGTTCCAACGGCGCGGCCTACGGTGCTGGTGGGTGGTGGGAGCTACCGGGGGCAGTGGGGTCATAAGGGTCATAAAAATAAGCAGGAAGTGGGGCTTCGGGACCCAACTAGAGGTGATAAAGATCAGCCTGCATACGACATGGTCGATCTGGATTCAGACCGGACCGGTCCGATTTTATTTTTATTTTATTTATTTTGGATATCGAATCGGTTCCTTTTTTAGGGCCGGATCGATCCGATCTAAAAAAAATACCAGCCTTCCCTTCTTTTGCTCAGTGGTCACTTTCTTCTTAATTGTTCTAACCCAACATTCCCTTAAAAGCAATAGGACCTCAAAACTATCAGAACTCTCATCGAAACCCGAAACGCTCTCGAAACATGTGTTTGATTCCCACCTCTGGTAATGTCACGCAACCATGAATTCCTAACTAGCCTAACATCCTATGACTACTATACACAACATTCACCCCATACACGTCGAGGGTGCGACGACCTCACCTTTTGTGCTTAGTCAATCCCCATAAATGGGGTCCGACAACCAGATCGTGTCGGCTTCCATTACAACCGCTTCCAAATACGGCTTGAGACGTTGGCCGTTAACCTTGAATGTGTTTCCCCTTTTTTGATCCTCTAGTTCAACTGCTCCATGGGGGAATACTTCCTTCACAATAAATGGACCTGACCATTGTGACCGCAATTTTTCGGGAAACAAGTGTAACCTCGAGTTGTAGAGAAGTACTTTTTGTCCCGAATGAAACTCCTTACGTCGGATGATTCTGTCATGAGCTCGTTTCATTTGTTCTTTTGAGATTTTAGCACTTTCATACGCATCATTGAGTATTTCTTCTAACTCATTCAACTGAAGTTTACGTGTTTCATCGGCTTTTTCCATGTTAAAGTTCACCCTTTTGATAGCCCAATACGCTTTGTGTTCAATTTCAACAGGAATATGATAAGGCTTGCCATATACAAAACAAAATGGGGACATCCCAAGGGGATTCTTATATGCAGTTCGATAAGCCCAGAGCGCATCATTCAATCTGAGAGACTAATCTTTCCTGTTAGGTTCGACTGTCTTTTCCAATATATTCTTGATTTCCCGATTGGCTAGATCGACCTGGCCATTCGATTGAGGGTGATAAGTTGTTCCAACCTTATGGACGACCCCCTACTTTCGCATTAGCTTTCCCAACGGCCTATTGCAAAAATGAGTGCCATTATCACTGATGATAGCCTTAGGAACTCCGAATCGAGAAAGTATGTGTTCTTAAATGAATTTTACCACCACCTTATTGTCATTCGTCCTTGTAGCTATGGCCTCTACCCATATTGAGACGTAGTCTACTGCGACGAGGATGTATAGAAAGCCAAAATAGGGTGGAAAAGTCCCCATGAAGTCAATACCCCAGTAATCAAACAACTCTAAGACAAGTATGGGGGTCAATGTCATCATGTCACGGTGAGTAATAGCTCCCATTCTTTGGCATCTATCACATGATTTGCAAAAAGTATTCACATCCCGGAAGATTGTGGGCCAAAAGAGACCGCTTTGCAAGATTTTCGCAGCAGTTTTATTTTTTGAGAAATGACCTCCACATTGTTCCGTATGACAAAATCGGATTACCCCTTGAATTTCTTCATCAGGTACACATCTTCGGATGATTTGATCAGCGCAATACTTAAACAAATATGGATCATCATGAAAGAACATGTGTGACCAAGTAATGAACTTCCTTCTCTCTTGCGGAGTCCAATTGGAGGGAACGACTCCAGTGACAAGGTAGTTTACTATATCCGCAAACCAAGGAAGAGAAGAAGTAGCAAATAGATTTTCATCCGGAAAATACTCGTCTATGGGGATGGGATCAATATGTACATCGGACGAGAGTCGTGACAAATGGTCAGCAACGACGTTTTGTACTCCTTTTTTATCTTGAATCGAGAGATTAACCTCTTATAGGAGTAGGATCCATCTTATTAGGAGCGGTATGGCATCTTTCTTGGTCAAAAGATATATGAGGGGCGAGTGACCAGTGAAGCAAATGATGGGCGACCCAACAATGTAAGAGCGAAATTTGTCAAGAGCAAAAACGACCGCTAGTAACTCTTTCTCCGTGGTGGAGTAGTTAAGCTGGGGCCAAGATAATGTCCTACTAGCATAGTAAATAACATGAGCTTTCTTGTCTTTTCTTTGTCCGAGAACATCCCCAATCGCGTAATCACTTGCATCACACATAAGCTCAAATGGGAGAGACCAATTGGGACCTTGCATGATAGGAGCAAAAATTAGCATGCTTTTGAGTCTATCGAAAGCTCCTTGCATTCGTTATTCCATTCAAACGGAGTGTCCTTCATGAAAAGATTACTTAAGGGTCTAGTGATGGCGCTAAAGTCTTTGATAAATCTCCTGTAAAATCTAGCATGACCTAGAAAGGACCTCACATCTTTAAGCGATTTTGGCGGGGGTAACTCAGCTATTACTTCTATTTTTTCTCGATCAACCTCAATTCCCCTAGATGAGACTATGTGGCCCAGAACTACGCCCTCAGTGACCATAAAATGGCATTTTTCCCAATTAAGGACTAAGTCTTTTTCCACACACCGGTATAAAACTCTTTCAAGATTAGCTAAACATTATTCGAAAGATGGACCAAAAACGTTGAAATCGTACATGAACACCTCCAGACGTTTTTCTATCATGCCGCTAAAGAGACTCAACATGCACCTTTGAAAAGTTGCTGGCGCATTACATAACCCAAAAGGCATACGTTTGTAGGCAAACGTACCAAACGGAAATGTAAAAGTCATCTTTTCTTGATCAAGTACATCCACTTCAATCTGATTATAGCCAAAATACCCATCTAGGAAATAATAGTAAGGATGGCCCGCTACCCGTTCAATCACCTGGTCGATAAATGGCAAGGTAAAATGGTCTTTTCTTGTTCCGGCATTGAGCTTTAGGTAATCAATGCAAACACGCAACCCGGTGGTGGTGTGTTGATGTATTAATTCTCCCTTAGTGTTTTCAACCACCGTCATGCCCGACTTCTTTTGAACGACCTGAATTGGGCTCACCCATTTACTATCAGAAATGGGATAGATAATCCCAGCATTTAATAATTTGATGATTTTTGCTCGAACTACATCTTTCATGGTTGGGTTCAGTCGCCTTTGCAACTCTCTCGAGGGCTTCACCTCCACCTCGAGGTGGATTTTATGGGTACAAATTAAAGGACTTATACCTTTCAAATCTGCTATAGTCTAACCAAACACACTCCTATGCTTCTTCAACACATTCAATAACATGCCCTCTTGCTCTTTTTTTAAATTGGAAGAAACAACAACAGGAAATGTATCATCCTCTCCCAGAAAAGCATATTTTACATGAGAGGGTATTTTCTTTAACTCAAGACTAGGAAATCTATCTTCAGAGGGGATCATGAGTGACTCCCTCGGGGGTAATTCCTCAAATTTAGAAATCAAGTCAACATCTCTCAACTTCTCAAAACTCACTTCTTCTTGCAACCAAGCTCCCAACTTTTCCACTTTACGCTCAAACTCAGTATAAGAACTCTTATTCTCAACACCTTGCACTAAACAAACTTCCAGTGCATCTCCACCTATGATCTTCTCGATGTGATCATCCACCACCTCTTCAATAAGATCAACCTCGTGAATTTCATCCTCATCACCCATTTGGTTATCAACATTGAAAATATTAGTTTCGAGGGTCATGTTTCCAAAAGTGAGCTGCATTTGGCCATTACGTGTATTGATCAAAGAATTAGCAGTAGCTAAAAATAGACGGCCCAAAATTATGGGAACATGATTACTCGAATGGGGGGAAGGCTCCGTGTCCCAAATGACAAAATCAACAGGGAAGTAGAATGTGTCCACTTGAACTATCACGTCCTCCACAACCCCACGAGGCACTTTCACTATTCGATCTGCTAACTGTAGAGTGATTCAGGTAGGTTTAAGATCACCTAAATCAAGCTGCTTATAGATAGAGTATGGAAGGATGTTCACACTCGCACCTAAGTCAAGCAAAGCTTTTTCTACTCTACTCTCTTCGATAACACACAAAATTGTAGGTGAACCAGGATCCTTGAATTTTGGTGGAAGATCATTAAGAAGGACCGAGCTCACATTTTGTGCCAAAAAGACATTCTTCTTCACCTTAAGCCGTCGTTTGATAGTCAAAAGATCTTTGATGACTTTGGCATATGCTGGAATTTGTTGGATAGCATCCAGAAATGGAAAGTTCAACTTCACTTGCTTCAGAACATCTAACACTTCAGTACGCGAAGCTCCCTTTTTGGGTGGTGCCAAGCGTTGAGGAAATGGAGCAGTAGTGGGTAGTTTTATTTCAGCTTCAGGTTCAACTCCTTCATCCTTATCATCCATGTGCAATGGGGTCTCCTCAGATTCTGAAGCTTCTTTAGCTTTAGATTCCTTGGGAGGTGGTGGCGCTAGATCAATTACGAAACCACTACGAAGAGTCGTGACATCATGACATTGTTCGGGGAAATCCGATGATGTAGAGCTAACCGTAGTTTGTCCTTGAGGAGGAGGTCTTTGGCCTTGAGCTAGGAATTTACCCTTCTCCTGAGTATTCAATGCAGATTGCAACCTAAAGATGCTAGTATGAATTTCGTGAACATTCGATCATACTTAGCATTGCTCTCCTTTTGAGATTAGATGAATTGATTCAGATTATCCTCAAGAGATCGCCTAGGTGGAGTGACATACGGACCAGGAGATGGGACCAGCATAGGGGTTTGCATCGAAGGAGGCATTTGCTGAAATTGATAAGGGGGTGGTGGCCACATGTGGATTAGGAGCCATCCCACCTTGTGGTTGTCCATAGTTGAAACCAGGATGATTCCTCCAAGATTGATTGTAAGCATTCCCTTGCAGTACATTAAAATTACCTCGAAACCCTTATATCGCCTCTATTTGCTCAGTGTACATTGCCTTGTATGCAAGGACGGTAGGACATCCTTTGGTAGAATGACCAGCAGCACAAATGGCATACACTTTCTCCTTTCCTGCTTGCATGGGTTCAGCTACTTATCTTAATCGAACTTTAAGCATGTCTCTAAAATTCTTTTCCAATTGGTCAATTTTACGATCTAACAAAGTGTCCTTGTCCAAGTGATAAATACCGGACGCAGGAGGCAAGTTGGACACTTGTCGATTTTTATTTTGACTATTGGGGTCAAAAACATCCCATGCTTGCGTAGTCTCAGCTATGTATTTCAGATGAGCCTCAGCATCGATCGAGTCTAGATCCCAAAATGGTCTTTCGCATATTGTTTGAACAAGTTGTTTAGATGCTAAAGTAAGCCCTTGATGAAAAAATGAAATGAGATGATGTTTTTCGAATCCATGATGTGGGCAAGCACTAACTAACTCCTGAAAACGTTCCCAATACTTGTTGAAATCCTCATTCTCATTTTGCCGAAAATCTTATATTTGAGCTTTGACAGAGTTGGTTTTATGTTGTGGAAAGAACTTGGAGAGGAACTTGGTCTGCATATCTCTCCAAGATAAAACAGAATTCGGGGGTAGTGACCATAGCCAAGCCTTAGCTTTATCCTTTAAGGAAAAAGGGAAAAGCTTTAACCAGATAACATCTTGTGGGCAGGTTTGGTCACCAAACATCTCACATGCTTCTTCGAACTCTCTAATATAGAGATATGGTTTTTCAGAATCCATCCCATGAAATGTAGGAATAATTTGAATCATCCCATTACGGAAGTGGAACTGGCCGACATTGTACGGGAGTAAAATGCAACCAGGGGTAACAGTTCGCTCCGAAAATAAAAGATCTTTCATGGGAAGATATGGTATCTCTTCTTCTCCAGCACCAGCACCAACACTTCCGTGCACAAACATATTGCTACCAAAAGATTCAGAATTCTCACTCGGTGTTTGACTCAAAGAGAGACTTGTGATTGAATTATTAGGCGAAGGAGGTAGAACCCAAAAGTGTGGAGAGTCGGTGGTATGAGAATTTTCAGAATTAGCTTCGGCAATAGGATTTTCATGGACTTGGGTGGGAAAGGGATTCTGCATATAAGTGTACAATTTTTTTTTAAATCACTTTAGGATAAAAATCACTTTCCTAAATATTACTACTTTCGATCCCCGACAACCGTGCCAAAATCTTGATGCGACTAAGAATTTGTATTAGAAGTGTGTTCTCTCTATGCACAAGTGCAAGCCTGTCGCGTTAGTAATAAACCGACAAGTCGGGATCGTCTCCACAAGGATAAGAAATTGGCAATTGACAATTATGTAGGAAAAGTTATTTAACCTTCAAATGGTTTCTCAAAAGAAAAGAAAAGATGATTGATGGTTTGAAATTTTCAATTGGTGATGAAAAAAATAAACTACGTGCACAAAAACACTAAGAATTGTAAATTGAGATTTTGACTAAATCCAATCTTTATAGATCCTAAGCATTACATATATGAGGGAATTATCCCGCATTATACAAAATCAAAGGTAAATACAAAGCGGTGAATGGACAATTACACTTGCATAGTGTTATTAAACATCCCAAGTACCTAGGGCAAGAGAGATTAAAAGATCGGCTATCTTCGTATAATTTCCATACACGATTCGGTCAATATTGAATTTACCCTCTATTTTCTACATGGGTAATTTACCTCGGAATGAGTTCATGTACCCCAACCCTTGAAAATTTAGCTAGACATGGTTTTATGAGAAAACAAATTCATAACAATGCATGTAATGATGTATCTAAGAAACATTGTTAACAAATTACAAAACCAACGAGGATTGAAAATAAAATTGAGACTAAATAAGAGAATGGAATTTGATACTTGGATTGAAAAATTAATACTTGAAATCAGCACTAGGAAAAAGAGATGAACTTGAATCCAGAATACTCTTTGTTCCTCAAACTTACAAATTAGGTTTTTTCTAAGAATATGAAATCGTCTACCTAAAGAAAACTAAAAAGGCTCTCTAAAATCTGACCCCCCTTTTGAAGGATGTAGGGCTTGGCCTTTTATAACACCAACTAGCATGAATTGACATCTAATATCGATGAGTTGTGCAAGATATTCCAAGATTTTCACCTCTTTAGTTCCATAATTAATGCCAGAAATTTGAACAGTCGGACCAGTCCAGATCCCATCGGATCGGTTCTTTTTATTTCTACCGGATCGGTCCGAATGCTATTAGATCGGTTCGGTGTTCATCGGTTCAGCATCAATCCGAGAGCTACTGGAATGGTCAAATTTCGGATCGGTCCGAGATAAACCGGATCGGTCCGATTATCTTCAATTTTAACTTTTTCTTTCCATCTTTGACTTGTCATAACTTTTTAGCTCGAGCTCCGATTTGATTGTCGTTTCTTCTGATACTCTTGTGAATTAAGGATCTTCAACTTTCCTTTAGGCTTCAAATCCGAACTCCAGGTGTAAATTTAAACTTTTGCCCTTTGACTTGTCTTCCTTTGTTCTCTTCTTTTCTTCCGGTTTCATTCTTTCTTTTCTTGCACTAAATACTTGTAAAATCAATAAGAAATACACAAAACTTGGGGTACTTGTTAGAAGGAGTCAATGGCAATGATATGGGATAAAAGCGATTCAATTACGTTGTTCGAGATATCAAAATTACTAACTTAAGAGGCTAAATTCAGAAGAATTTATGCTTGGTTAACCATCCAATTTATTGTAATTATTATTAATTATAGCGTAGGTGTAACATTTACTCCATAAATTTTGTTAGCCCACAATAAACCCCTTTCCCCATTCACATTTACTGTTCCTTTTTAATTTCTCATATTACTAAACATGTTAAGAACCGAGGCTTAAAACTTAGTAGATTCAGGCTAAGGAAAAAAAGGAACGAAAAAGTCAGAGGTTAACCACATCGCTCGAACGAAGGGCTTGGTCGTTCGTGCGAAACCATACGTCGTTCGAACGACATGACAGGTCATTTGAATGACCTCTTCTTCCCCATGATCCTCCATTTCCCAGATCAATTCCAACCCAGAATTTTCTTGTCTTTCGACCCCCAAAAATTTATGTACATATCCATCCAAAAACCGATCCAACATTTAACTTTATTAATTATGTAGAACCAAGTTTCTCAGTCCCAAAGTCATCCCAACATTCATGTTTAGTAAGGGTTTTAATTGATAACGAATATCCTCAAATTTCAGTCCCAACTTTCTCAAAATATGTCCACTGATCATAGGGCTCATAATAAGATTTAGTCCATAAATTCACAGTGATTTTTCCTACATCAATTCATTTTAATATTTCGAAATAATCCTCAAATCTTAAGGAATATACCCTCCATTTCCAGATTTAAATGGCCTCCATTCCTAGGATAATTTTTGCATAAATTTCCATCATCTACATGCATTTGTTCATCATCAATTCAGTCAATTTAAACCTAATCCATATTTTAATTAGCCTAAAACTTTCCCAACTTATATATTGTTGACCTAAAACTATTTTTAAAGCCCTAAATCATCTAAGCGAGCCCATAAATGTCCCGAGAATGTGTTCTGAATCATTTATGTCAATAATAGATACTTTTATGTTGTGTCGCATATATAATTATGTATTTTCTTCATTATATGCAAATGTCATATTCATGCACATAACAAATTAATCACACAAATATAGCTAAACAACAAAATTTCAACTCTGACATTTTTAAATGAAAATTTTAATTAGGTCCAATTTCAAAAATTAATTATTTAATCCAAAAATATTATTTCATTTTTTATTTAAACGAAAATATGGGGTATTACATTTATTTCTAGAAAAAACCTTTTAATTGAAAATTAATAGAAAAAAAGTGATAACAGCAGTTTTGTAAAAAACTCCATTTCTATTATTTAAATAAATAGTTTTGTATTTACAAAAAGTATAAATAAAAATATTTAGCAAAACAAAGTAATAAAAAAAACAGTTTTATAAAAAAGTAAAAAAATGTTCTGTAAAAATGTCTTATAAATTAAAAACTGATTTTTTTAATGAAATACTTTTATAACTTTTTTATGACTTTTTATTAATATTTTTGTAAATAAAAATATTTTTATAAATAAAAACGTTTTTTTAGTAAATAAAAAATGGTTGCAATAATTAAAACTTAAAAATAATAATAAAAATAAAACCATTTTTCACAAATTAAATATATTAACACGAATTAAATATATATATATATATATATATGGACTTTTTAATGAATTTAACAATAAACACTAATAACCCATTAATTTTAATTCATATAGTTTAACTGGTCCGCGCCAGCAGTACCCGAGAACCGAGACCCCACCTTCACCCCTTACCCACTCATGCTTACCTCCATAGACATGTTGCCTTACCCATATGTAGTTACTGGTATTCTGTTATGTTTATTTCGTACCATTAGTTGAAGTGGAAGGAGTGAGCTGATCACATCGGAGCTTGAAATCGGGTTATGGTGGATTTGGAGATCTGGGTTTTTGGTTTGAATGGGTGTGTAGTGGTTGATTTGGTTTGCCAGAGGTGCTGGCCGGACTTGATGATGGGTAGGACGGCTCCAGGTTTCACATGATTTTCTGTTATGTTTATTGCCAGCGTTTTGATAGCTCCGGGTTTGACACGCCGGAGTTCAAGGTTTGCCTTCGATTTTTATGGAGGGACTGCCTGGAGGTGAAGGTCGAATGGTAGGGTCCGGAGGCGATGGGTTTTCATGGGGTTTTGGTTACGGAGTATGGAGAGAGGAGACAGAATGGGGAGATGGGTTGAGGGGGGTCTCGCCGGAATGGTGGGTGGGTAGGGGGTAGATGTGGGTGCGTGGGGGGTAGGGGGTGAAGGTGGGGTTTCGGTTCTCTAATGCCGCTTGCGCGGACCAATTTAACTATATGAATTAAAATTAATGGGTTATTAGTGTTTTTTATTAAGACCATTAAAAAGTCCATTCTTTTGGTCCACTTGTGATCCTCTCTCTCTCTCTCTCTCTCTCTCTATATATATATATATATATATATATATATATATATATATATATATATATATATATATATATATATATATATATATATATACATATATAAATAGTTTTTTAAATTTTCAAATTATTTTTTTGAAATTTTATGGGAGCATGAAAGAGAGAGGGGGAGGTGTTTAGAGAGAAATGAAAAAGAGAAATAGAGCGAGTGCTAGAAAATTATAGGTATTTTGGAAAAAAAGATGAAAGCAATTCTTTTGGTGCACAACTTAATTATTAAATAAAATTACGGTTAAGTTTAATATCGTATTATACAATTAAAACTTTTTCAAAATGACTTTAATGAAAAATAAGGAAGGATTCTTTGTTATAAAAAAATCTCCTTCAATTGCCTAGTCTTTTATGTATAGTTGCTCGAGAATCATCTAAAACTGGTTCGATTTGACTTTGGAATTTTTTTCAAATTATGGGCTTGATAATGTCCTAAGCTAGTACTATGATTCAAAATTATGTTTATGTCATATTACCTCAACTTGTATTCGCTTAATTAGCTAATCTATATCTCTACTACTTAAAAAGGGGTAAGTTCCTCTTCAAATCTCAAAGTACTAAATTACCCTCATTAAATTAACATTTCCTATCATACCCTTAATATTAGACTCACACATTCATTAAATTAAAATCATTCCATGAATCTTAACTTGATACGTTCTCTCTCCTAATACATTCATCTAACAAAACTTCCAAATACATTCATCTTGAAACCCTAGAAATCAAAAGTCAGCTGTCCAAGTTCCTTCATCATTCCATCATATTGTATAGTTTCTTCGTTGCTGTTGTTTTTTGTCCAAAAAACAAGGTGAATACTCCTAATTTCCTCTCTAATTTTTTACTCCTTTTTCATTTGCCATCAAAAGTATGCATTAGTTAATTTGAAAGCAAATACATAATTTTTGTAATTATATCTATCTCATTCATGAAAGTTGTCTCTCTTTTGTGCTCACATTTTGTATTTCCAATTTTATTGTTGTTCTATTAATGTTTTATAATAATTCTAAATTCAATGTTAATTTCAGAAAAAATATATATATTTTTTAAATTAAGGAATTACCAAGTTCATACCTTATTAGATTTTTGTTTTTTATGCATTCATATGTATCTTCCAGTTTGATATATTTGATTTCATGTTTATTTCTTAAAGATTCTAAAAATTCTTAAAACACTCCAATTACTTTTTAAAAGACAAACTATCCCTTTGCTCTAAAGATCAAACAAATATTTTTTTATTTGTTAATTTTTTTTCAATAAAAAAAAGTATTTTAAACTATTTTTTAAAACATTTTTTTATTTTTTAAAATTAAAAATAACAGTTTTTTATTTAAAAAAACTATTATGATGCTTTTATAGAAGTTTTTTTTAAGATAGATTTAAAAACTATTTTTTTTTTCAAAAAAATGTTTTTTTTACATAAAATCGGGAAACAAATTAACAAATAAAAAATTGTTTTTTAAATTGAAAATTATTTTTATAATCGAACACAACTCAAATAAAAGCAACTCGACACAACACGACATGACAAATTTTTTTTTAACCAAACATGAACACGATCCTAATAAAAGTGACACGACACAACATGAAATATTATTTTTTTACAAAACACGAACACAATCCAAGTAAAAGTGTCACGCCAGAATATATGTTATTTTTTTAACCAAACACGAACCCAACTAAACTAAAAATGACACGACACGCCTCAAAATCTTATTTTCACCTATAAAAGTAATATGACACATCACGAAATCTCATTTTTTACCAAATACTAACACAACCCAGTTAAAATGCAACACGACAAGTGGGCCGTGTTCGCATTTCGTAAAAAAAGGAATTTTATGTCGTGCCATGTCACTTTCATATGTGTTATATTCATTTTACGTAAAAATAAGATTTTGAGGTGTGTCGTGCCATGTCGTGTTAATTTTCTAATCTCAAATACCTTTTTGTAAAATAAATAAATGATTATATATATGGTTAGAGTATATGCTTTGATCCAATTATATATTATTGTTTTATGAGTGTCCGACAATTAAACTTTGTTAGCATGAATGAAATCCATTGCATATCATGTGTTTGATAATATTCATCTATGTCTTTTTTTTTAACATTTCTATCTCCATTTTCTGTTTTGGGTATCCGATTTGCGAATTATAAAATACAAATGTATACATACGTGGTACCTAATACTGAAAGAAATGCAGGTGATATAGTTCTGTAAAAGGGTTGTATTTATAAACTACGCGTGTATAACAAATTATAGAGTAGAACCAAGTAGACAGCCAAATTTTTATAAAATAATGAAGAACATAATTGTTTGGATAAATAAAATTACGTCATTGCAATATACATATTAAACTTTCTGATATCATGATAAATGAAACAACCTATGAACCAAAATAATTAAAGACTTTGATGATTCATTATTTAGTGGGCTTTTTTGGAGCGATTGGGTACTCAGTGAGTGGAATTTTGGGGCCACTAAGTTTAAAATGACATTTACGCACAAACTTACGTATTGATACATAATTTATTTTTATATTAGCAGAATATATGTTTTTTAACCTAAATTTTTCAAACTATTTTCATTATGTCATAATTGTTGGATTCATATATATGGGAGACTAAATGGATACGTACATAGAGACAATGGGGATGGGTTTGGCATTAGTTTTATAGGGTGCGGCATAAATTGTTGAGTATAATGAAGATGGTGGCACATATTGTTCCATTTATTTAGTCCTGAAAATTTAGCACTTGGCAAAATACTATCGTCTTTCGCCTACATTGGAGAGAAGATTTTTTTTCCACGTGATTAGTGTAGGGTACATCTGATTGGTAAGTTATAAAAATGGTGAATAACATTTTAATTTTTTATGATAGTAAGAAAAAAAGACTAGTGGTTAGGTACCCAATTAATAAAGTCAATGATGAGAATCCTATTTCTTTGGTACGGTAGAAAAGTAGACCAATATCAAGTCGAAAGCGTTAGAAAATAATCTACCAACTCAACAGTATATATTGCGATCGGTGGTTACGACTGTAACATCTGCCTAGACATGGTTGAAGACCCTGTAACCACCTCTATTGTTTCCCTTGCATTTACAAATGGATTCATTACCCAAGTGTATCTGCTGAAATCCAAGATCACCAACAGCCTCAGTGCCCTGTGTGCAAGACAGAAATTACAAAAAAAACCTTAGTACCACTCTACGGTCGCGGTCAAACAGAAAAAGCATCTGAAGACAAAGTCCCACACATGAATTTAGTCATACTACAAGGCCTTCGAGTCCTAAATAGGATTTAGTCATCAGTCGATATCGCCCACATGCATGACAGGCTGGCAATAACAGTAGCTGCTGCTGTTGCTTATAGATACCTATCATCTAGCTGGAACAGAGGAGTAAGCACGGATGAATGACTAAGCAAGAACAGTAGCTGCTGCTGTAACTAGAATTTTAACGAGAAAAGATAGGATTCTTTCAGCGAAATCAACCTCAGTGGATGCATAATATAATAATGTGTTGTCATCTAAGTTGGTTTAATATTGAGCTTAGCATCTTTCATTTAATAATTCATGGTGGAATTCAGTACATTTTCCTAGAATTTGTGACAACTTGGTTGTTGTGAATATTTGGAGTAATAATTTAATTGGTGAGATAGGAAATTCCCCTGATGTATGCTCTAATATTCAGTATGTTGATCTGAGCGCTAACAAATTAAGTGTAGATTTAGGGTTTGAATTTCAGAAGCTGAAAGAGTTTTGGGAATCGGAGAACAGATTAGGTGACATAGTGTCACTCACGGAAAATTGCATTTTACAAACTCTGGCCCCGTCGAAAAATGATTTCAGAGGATAATAACCTAGGGGAATTTCAAACTGCCAAAATTTACCTGTATTCACTTTGCGGGGTTACAGGGCCAATTTAACAAAAGATTGGTTTATTTTTGAATCTCCAGGGGCTTTTGTTGGGTAACAAATCCTTAATTCTAGAGCGATTATTAAGCTTGAGAAAATTCCCTTTCCCAGATCTAAGTACGAACAAATTTTATACTCCATATTAACATCCCCTCATTTTTTACCTATTTGATGAGCCACATAAATCGTCTCAACCACTCGAAAGAGGTATTTTTATCAGAGTTTTTGCAGTACCTATGTTGCAGTTATAGGGATTCTAAATGTCTCATTCTGGATTGTCGATGAGAAAATTTTGAGGATTGATTGTGAGTTATTTCTACTGGAGGTATTAACCTATCATATGCTTTAAACTAATTTCAATTGACATTTTTATTGTGATTATTCGATAGATAATGATGTTCAGTTCGCTCTTGTTACTATATTACTGTATATGTCTTAGGTTTATGTTATATATATCATGTGTGTATGATATGTTTGATCAAATGTACAAAGCACAAACTCCTACATGCTTCCTGTTTGATATAAACTTAACTCCATAATTAATTTGTAATTTGGTGTACTGTGTTATAAAGTAATAATATTTCTTAAGTAGCTACTGTTACTCTTTGTTTAAGTTTAATGTTCTCTTTCAGATTACACATAACATGTTTAGGTAAAATCTTCAATGCAGAGGAATAAAAGGAATATTTTTCGTTTTCTATTTATTTAAAATAGATACCATGATGTTAGATTTTTTGGTTTGAGAATTCAAAATCTCAAATCTTTTGATTGTTAGTGTTTTTATAATCTAATTTAATTCCAATTTCCTCTGTGTTGGAATTTTTTCACACTGTATGGTTCAATGTATTCATTTTGTCTCTCTACATACATATATTCTTCTTATTAAGTCTTACGCCGGTTCAGGTTGTAACTTCCCAACTAAGAAAAACATAACTTCCAAAACAACCAAATAAGTGAGAAAAATGAGTCCAAATTACCTTAGTGTAGCTGCAATTACACGCCTTGGTTGAATTATCTTTGTCAACTCAAAGACACACTCTAAATTGTATCTTTAGCATCTTTAGATACGTAGTGTTCAAAGAATTTCAGTTTATTCTTCCCTGCTCTTAATATTTAGTACTGAGTGCCATTTATTTAGTTTATAGTTTATGGATACTTGTGGAATACATTGCACTTATTCAAGTACCAATTTTTTTTTAATTTTTTAAAATTAATTTATAATTGTTGTTTTCTATTCATTTTATTGTTGAGTAAATTATTTTAATTTATTGGAAACTTAGGTTTGGTCATACTTATTAACCGGATGGATTCTCTTTGTTATTTTGTAATTTCTATTCAATGAACATGAATGCAGTTTCTCTGTCTCACGTAATTTATCTTTGAAAGTTGTTGTATTGATATGTTAAGACTGATAATCCATCCATCATAGTATGTAAATGTAATGACTAAAAAGAACTAATGCCCTGTTTAACTTAATAGTGATGATTAAGTAATTAAACATTTGGGTATTAATTCCTCACTTAGCGATTTCCTTTTAAGGATTGGCAATGGGACGGAAGCATAAACACATGATGAGGGCCCCGAACAGTCTATCATTTACGTTATCTTCCCATTATTAAATATAAATGCCAACTCGCCAAACTTCTTGACAGATCGAGCAATTCTTGCAACAACAAATGAGCACATAGACTCACTTAATGATATGATGATTGATATATTCCCCGATGAATTGAAGACATTAAATAACTTTAATGAAGCCGTGGATGACACGCACAACTATTACCAAGAAGAATTTTTAAATTCTTTGATGCCGAATGGATTGCCACCACACGCATTGAAACTTTAACATAATTGTCCAATCATTCTTTTATGCAATATAAATCCATCAATTGGATTATGTAACGGAACAAGAATGTTGTACAAAGGTTCTTCGAATAATGGCATCCACGTCCGTCGCACATAAAGTTAAAGAGGAAGAAGAACCTTTGAATCCTAACAAAAGTCAAAAGCAACATATTTAAGCATTAAATTTCCAGTTTTTAGGATTACACACTGTTTTTATCAAATGTCATCTTTCAATAACTGCGATTTGGAATTTTCTTGCTGAAGCTTTTTTTAACTTCTTTTTTTTAATTATATTTCCCTATAAATCATTTTAAGCTAGTTTCATTGTGATATATGTATTCGGATTATATATACATATATGTTTGTGTGTATTTCTTCCTGATTTTGAGTAGGGAGTTCTGAGTTCATTTGTGATAGATTTAGAGTATTCATAGGAATATCTTATATAGTTTATAATTGAATGGATGTTTGGTTTTCGGGGTAATGATTGATGCTTCGTACTAGGTACTTTATGCTATATTCTAAGAAAACAGATTCTACATAATATGTTGCAAGTATTTTTATTACTTTGTCCTTCACAGATTTGCAGTGGGAGATTAATATCTGGAAACGGCCACACGTGCATTGCATGTGGGTACAACTAGTAACTATATAAAAACTGTAGACCCAAATCATGGGAGGATGACACGTGGTTGTCATAAATGCAAAATATAATTAAGTTTCAAACTCTTTTAAAAAACCTTTGCTTCGTTTTCTACCAAATACATTTTCGCTTCCCAATCTCATTCATCTCCCTTTTTGATTAACCCCTTCTATATCTCATATTAAATATATACACTCTCTTCTCTTTCTTTCAACCTTTCACTTTCTTTATTTTTTTTTCATCTCATCTTAAAGGTACGAATCTCTTTATCTATTTCAACCTTTCATTTCTTCATTTTACTACTCTTACAAATATCGTTTTGATCTCATGTCAGTGCAGGAGGTAAAAATATTTGAAGAACCAGGGCAATCTTTTCTGTACCAGACATTAGCAAGCCTCCTTCAAGATCATCACGAATTTTTTTATGTTATCATTTGTTGTTTTTGTCTCAGTTTTTTTTATCTAAAACCTTTCTATGAGAGTGTAATGATGTCTGATAAATGTCTAATCGACTCACTCATGCAGGTAAGGTTAATCTCAAACTAATGTTCTTTTTATTCAATTATATATTTTTTGTATGGATTTTATTTTAATTAACATGTTTTTTTGGAGTTTAATTAAGTTTCTGTTATCGGTTTGGTTGTCCAACTAGAATTGAGAGTTAATAGTGTATTGAGTTATATCAGTTTAAATCTTAATTTATATAAATCCATATTTTTTTGGTTGGTTTATGATTGTTTGTTGTTGTAGCTGTGATTGGCTTTTGTTCTCCTCATTTGTTTATGGTGTTTATCAAAGTAAGTTTTCTTGGATTCAAGACAGAAATATAACTCCGCAATGGTTTTATAGTTGGATCTATACGAAACCTGTAGTTTTTAAATTTTTCCATATTTTTGCGATTATTTTCATTGCATTTGTTATTTAGCTATGGAGGTGTTTCTAATATGTTTTTCCATTTCGTTTATGCTTTTACAACAGAATGTTGATGGCATGTTTCCTTGAGGAGAGATTTTAAGGTACAACTACCACTTTATATTGAAATTATCTCTAAATGTAAACATCAATATAATTGATTTGATAAACATATTAAGAAAATAATACACCATATGAATGACTACTTTTTGAAGCAAACTGCTATACATCAAACTACTACAAAGGTATTGAAACTCTTGAATTATTATTTTTCTTTGGTTTATAGTATTATTTTATTTATATAATTATGGGTATAGGTTTATTTTATTTGGAATTTTCACCGGAGTTGTTGACAAGTCCAAGAGGCACCCCAAACATTAATAGGTAAGATAAATAATGAATCCTTCCATGTTTTAAGACTGAATGGAATTTATAAAAGTGTATTAAACTTTGACTTAAGTTTTTGGTTTAGTTCTTTTAAATATAAGTTCTATATTATAAGTCGCTTTCTTCATCAGATTATGAAAAGAATAAGGCACGGTTAAAGGGTTAAAAAATGCTAAAATATGGTGAAGTGGAAAAGTGTAATTATATTTTCCCAAGGGGAGTAGATTTTTTACGGCTTAGTTAGCAAAGTATAATTACATTTTCCTTATCGTTTTATTTTTGTTTTGATAATGTATATACAACTGTATTATATATTTGAAATTGATTTAATAAATTAATATGTGTGTGTGGAAGGAACTTCATTCTTCTATTATATATGAGTTTATGGTTTACAATGGCCAGTGAAAGTGGACAGTAAAAGTGCCTAAAATTTTTCTAAGCATTATATCCTGGGTGGAAGTTTAATTTAGAAGCTCTATGAATAGTGTGTTATCTTTGTAGTTGATGGCTATCTTTGTTTCTTCTAATGTATTTCCTTTTATTTTTTTTTTCCTTTAATTCCTATTCATCTTATATTACATTTGAAATAAATAAAAAACTAAATTATCGTGCCCTATTTGAGGTTTAGTTTAGATTATTATTTCGGTAGGGTGGCTTTTAATCACCGTTTAGATTTTTTATTATTTTATTTTAGATCAACTTTTGTTTATTTTGGTTGTAAAATTGAGATTTTGTACTTTTTTACTTCAACTACTTCAAACAAATATGCCTCTTCAATTTTTACATGTGTTGCAGATCTCATAAATAAAGAATTAATGTTTGATTGAGGTTGCTTTGAAGAAGACGAAGACACTTTCTTATTTTAGTGACCAAGTGTAATTTTATGCAATTGAGCAAGTGTAATGGGGTAGTTTTTATATTTTATTAATCTTGGGTTTGAATATTCTTAACGTTTTGGGTTTTAATGTTGTTAACGTTTTGGGTCAATTGGTAATTCTGAATTGATTTGCTAACTATTAATTCGTACCGTTTTCATAGTAATATATATTCGGCCACGCATCGCGTGGCCTTCATGCTAGTTATATACAATATCTGTATTATCTCAATCTCTACTACTTAAAAAGAGAAAAATTCTTCTTCAAATCTCAAAGTACTAAACTACCATCATTAAATTAACATTTTCTATCATACCCTTAATATTAGTCACACACATTCATTAAATTAAAATCATTCCATGAATCTTAACTTGATACGTTCTCTCTCTTATTACATTCATCTAACAAAACTTTCAAATACATTCATCTTGAAACCTTAAAAATCAAAAGTCAGCTGCCCAAATTTCTTCATCTTCTCATCAGATTCAGATTTGCCATCAAAAGTATGTATTTGTTAATTTCAAAGCAAATACATAATTTTTGTAATTATATCTATCTCATTTATGAATGTTGTCTCTCTTTTGTGCTCAAATTTTGTATTTTCAATTTTATTATTGTTCTATTCATGTTTTATAATAATTCTAAATTCAATGTTAATTTCAGAAAATTTATATATATTTTTTAAGTCAAGGAATTACCAAGCTCACACCTTATTAGATTACTGTTTTTTATGCATTCATATGTATTTCCCAGATGGACATGTTTGTTTTCATGTTTATTTCTTAAAGATTCTAAAAATTCTTAAAACACTCCAATTACTTTTTAAAACACAAACTTGCCCTTTGCTCTAACAATCAAGCAAATCCTTTTTTATTTGTTAATTTAAAAAAAAATTGTATTTTAAACTGTTTTTTTAAACATTTTTTTATTTTTTAAATTAAAAAATAACTGTGTATTATAAAAATTGTTAAAAAACTGTTATGATAGTTTTAAAAACCCTTTTTTATTTAAAAAAATGTTATGATACTTTTATATAAGTTTTTTTTTAAGAAATATTTAAAAACTGTTTTTTTTTCAAAAAAAATGTTTTTTTACATAAAATTGGGAAAAAAATGACCAAATAAAAAACAGTTTTTAAATTAAAAATTGTTTTTATAACCGAACACGAAGCAACATGACACGACAATTTTTTTTTAACCAAACATGAACACGATCCTAATAAAAATGACACGACACAACATGAAATATTATTTTTTTACAAAACACTAACACAACCCAAGTAAAAGGTCACGCCACAATATATGTTATCTTTTTAACCAAACACGAACCCAACCAAAATAAAATGACACGACACACCTCAAAATCTTATTTTCACCTATAAAGGTAATATGACACAACATGAAATCTCATTTTTTACCAAATATTAACACAACCCACTTAAAATGCAACACTACATGTGGGTCGTGTTCGCATTTTGTAAAAAATGAATTTTGTATCGTGCCATGTCACTTTCATATGTGTCATATTCATTTTACGTAAAATTAAGATTTTGAAGTGTGTCGTGTCACGTCGTGTTTATTTTATTTTGGTCGCGTATTATAAAACATTTTAAATAAAATGTACAAAAAAACAGTTTTAAACAATTTTTCAAGTGCCTAAAGATTTTATTTAGAAACAATTAAGATTCTAATAGTTACTATTTTGGAACTACTGACTTTTTATTTTTATAAAACAATTTTTGTAACTATTAAAATTTTTGTTACAATTTTTGTAACTATTTTCTTAAAACACTCCCATGCTTGGATTTTACTTGAAACAATTTTTTTTAAATAAAATCTTTAGGCACTTAAAAAATTGTTTAAAACTGTTTTTTTTTTTACATTTTATTTAAAATGTTTTATAATACCGTCTATACATACCGCTGGTACGTACCAACATCCTAAAAAATGGTAATAACTTTTTAAATAAAAAAAGTTTTTTAAAACTATCATAACAATTTTGATAAAAAAAAACTGTTATTCTTTAATTTTAAAAAATATATATATATTTTAAAAAGAAGTTTAAAATACTATTCTTTACTGAAAAAAAATTAACAAATAAAAAAGTATTAGCCGAATATATGTTTTTTTAACCTAAATTTTTCAAACTATTTTCATTATGTCATAATTGTTGGATTCATATATATGGGAGACTAAATGGATACCTATATAGAGAGAATGAAGATGGATTTGGCATTGGTTTTATAGGTTGGGACCTAAATTGTTGAATATAATGAAGATGGTGGCACATATTGTCCCATTTATTTAGTCTTGAAAATTTAGCACTTGGAAAAATACTATCGTCGTGCCTACATCGGACAGAAGATTTTTTTCCCACGTGATTAGTGTAGGATACATCTGATTGGTAAGTTATAAAAATGGTGAATAACATTTTAATTTTTTATGGTAGTAAGAAAAAAAGACAAGTGGTTAGGTACCCAATTAATAAAGTCAATGATGAGAATCCTATTTCTTTGGTACGGTAGAAAAGTAGACCAATATCAAGTCGAAAGCGTTAGAAAACAATCCACCAACTTAATGGAAAATAATGCGACCGGTGGTTTCGATTGTAATATTTGCCTAGACATGGTTCAAGAGCTTGTACCCACCTCTATTGTTTTCCCTGTATTTACAAATGGATTCATTACCCAAGTGTATCTGCTGAAATCCAAGATCACCAATAACCTCAATGCCCTGTGTGCAAGGCTGAAACTACATAATAAACCTTAGTACCACTCTACGGCCACAGTCAAACAGAAAACGCATCCGAAGACAGTCCCACACGCGGATTTAGTCATACCACAGAGGCCTTCGAGTCCTAAATAGGATTTAGTCATCAGTCGATATTCCCCACATGCATGACAGGCTGGCAACAGCAGCAGCTGCTGTTGCTTACAAATACCTATCAGTTGGTTGGCACAGAGGAGTAAGCACGGATGAATGACTAAGCAAGAATTGGAATATCTTGTATAGTTTACAGTTGAATGAAGGTTTGGTTTTTAGGGTAATGATTGATGTTTCGTACTAGGTACTTTATGTTATATTCTAACAAAACAGATTCTACATAATATGTTGCAAGTATCTTTATTACTTTGTCCTTCACAGATTTGCAGTGAAAGATTAATATCTGAAAACGGTCACACGTGCAACGCACGTGGGCACAACTATACTTCTAAAACAATAGAAAGAGAGTTTAATGAGGATCATTTATTGTCACTTTAAAATTCATTTCAATCAATTTCCTAGAAACCTCTCCCTTCTCCCAAACTTTTCGATTTCTCAAAAAAAAAAAAAAAGAATTTCTTGAGATTGCCTCTTTACGTTTCTTCTCCCATAATAATTTCTCTTATATTTGGGTAATACATGAATTTAGTTGGTTCATGTTTTATGAAATTCACATATAGAAGTTTAAATGGATGTTCATGTATTTAGTCAATACATGCATTTAGTTGGTTCATGTATTAAGATTTCCATGTATAGACGTCTAAATGGAGAATGTTTTAGTTAAAAAGTTAAATGATATTTGAGATAATATAACATGTAGATTTTATTTATGCTGATTATTATGAATATATTTTTGCCAATCAAAATTTATTGTTTGGCTTAAATAATGGGTTTTGTTTCGTTCATGTATTGTATAAGATATTAATTTGAAATTATTTGTATAAATTGATATTAATTATAATAGGAACACGAAAACACAACATAAAATCAATTATAATTTAAACATGAATATTATTGATCGAACTGAACTAAATGAAAATAACATGATTTATCATATTACGTTCGGATCAAACTTATATCGATTTAGTCATGTTCATGTGAGTTTTAAAATTACCACCCGGATATAGCTACGTTCTTGACCACATATATTTATCGAAATATGATAGGAAAAAATAATGATATGCCCCCACGCATTGCGTGGGTTACATGCTAGTATAATATAAACAAGTAATTCAATTTAATTTCAATCATTAATGAGATACGTAAATTAAAATAGCAAAGCTAAAATTTTAGTAGTCAAAGTTTTAGGGTACATCCATAATATATATAATTCTGAAGAAGCCGAAGCTCAACATTTGAAAGCTTAATTCATTGTTAGCAACATATGGTATCCAAGTTATCCAAGTCATCTTGAAGGTCTCCTTTGGATAAGAATTAATATCACAAGGCCTCCTTTTTCTACTAAAGTCTCTATAAAGTATATGATGATACAATGAATCAATCTGTTGTACGTCTTTGACTCATTAAAGAGTGAGGGAGTAATTTTTTTTCTATTATTTATTTTTTATAATAAAGGGTAATTGCGATTCAGTTTGTGCGTACTACGAAGTAATTCTTTCGACTTCGAAGTAATTCTTTCGACTTAGAATAGTCTTTATGAGAGATATCTCTCTCACTTCTGACCCTCAGCAGTCTCAAACCGGCGAGTTCTGGAGAGCAAACTCAAGAACTGACATGAGGGTTATTTTTTTTATTATCATTGGACATTAATAAAAACACGAGATAAATATTTTGATTTGTTTTAAATTTCTTATAGTAATATTATAGAGCATCAACGCATAATAAATCAAAACCATCTCGAATGCATGTTTGTATTTTTACATACTCAAAATGTCCAAATGCATTTTTCCTCTCTCAAAGGTTGATTTGATCCAACTAAGTAAAATACTGGTTCGGTGGCAAGTGAAGTGTCGCGAGAATAGTGAGAATTTTTTTAAAAAAATTGTAAGGACACAAATTTCCAATTGAGTCCCTATATAGTTTTGGCTCAATTCCGAACAAAAACATTTATTCATAGGATAGTATGTAATTGGAATATTCTCAAGCCTATGAAGTGTTTATTGAAGACGTAGCGGCAAAGAGTATAAAGCTTCATCATTATGCCAGTTTGCGTGCCTCGTTTCTACGTCATCAACTATAGTTCCATGCTCCCAAGGTATGAATGCAATATTATATATATAGGAGCTTGGAACAAGTTAATTGGGTGTTAGGTTTTATAAAAACTGCGTTTTGTTTTAACAAAGAAATTATATAAAACTTTAAAATAAGTTCATAAAGTTTTCTGGGCCAAAATCGTATTTTTCAATCTTTCTGGTCGTTCGTTAGAAATGTCGTTCGAACGAGTTTTTCGTTCGAACCAGGTTTCGTTCGAACGAGTTTGCCAACGAGTCTAAACTGGTATGTCGTTCGAACGAGATTGTTCGTTCTAACGAGGTTTCTAACGAGATTCTAACGAAGTCCATACTGGTGCGTCGTTAGAAGCTCGTTCGAACGAGCTGTCAGGCGGGAACAGTTTTTAGCAGTTTTTGGCAGTTTTTCACCCACTTCCCCACTTGGTTTTTAACCAACTTTTTCTGACTTTATGAAGTGCGAGAATCACATTTTCCAAACTAACATTTCCATAACTTTTTCAACTTAGTTTATCTCTTAGAGAGAGTTTGAGAGCAAAAATGTTTTAGGAAAATGTTCATGTTTTGAGTGAGATTTTTAGAGAAAAATACTTTCATCACTCTAGTGTTTACACCCAATTGAGTTAATCTAAGTTCATATATACATATCAAATTGCTTGGAGTTTGGCACCGGTTTATCTCTACCGAATTCAAGAAGAGAAGTTTTGGTTTGCTTCAACATCCATCAAAGAAGAAGACATTTTGTTGTGATTCTACCTACTTGGAGAAAGGCTCCTTACTAGGGTGACGGTGACCATAGAAAGCCCCATCGGTGGATTCCGATATCGCGGTGGTGTTCCGAGGCTATCCGCTAGGAAGAGGTGTCTACGAGAAGAAGCGTCGAGGCTTGAGAGGGATCGAGTCAGTCGTTGTAAGTCTATCTGTCTTGTAAGTATAATTCCTTATCTAATGGATTTGTGGCTAGGGCCGTCCGAGGTTGTTTCCCGTGTTGGGTTTTTCCTCGTACATCGCGGCGTAGTGTGATTGGTTTATTTTATCTTGCATAATTTATTTAGAAAGCATGCGTAGCATAATTCAAGATAATATTCGGTTTAATTTATCACACACATTTAATTTGGACTAAATTAATATTGGGTAAAGTTTGTTTAATTCAAGTCATTTGCTAAAATTTGATTTCGCCTAACTTTGTTGAAATATTGATAAATATGACTTAGGCAAATTCTAGGAGGACTTGGATTGACTTATTTTAATTTGTTTTGAAGAAATTAACATTTGGCTTTGTTTATTTGTGAACCATCATTCAACGCTTCCGCATCATTTATTGAATTTATATTAAAGGGAAATTAGCTCAACGCTTTTACAAATTGGTATCATAGCCAAAGCGATAAATTATTTCGTTAACGATCTCTTTAAATAATTTTTGGCTAAAATGGATTTTTCCCCATTTTCAAAATTTTCTATTTTCGATGGTTCAAACTACGCGTATTGGAAAGCGCGAATGAGATCGGCACTAAAATATATCGACGAGAGAGTATGGATGTCTGTTGTTACCGGGTACTCCCCACCAACTTACCTAGTTTAAAATGAACGTGTTATCAAACCCGCCGATAGATGGACTGAAAATGAGTTTAAACTTGCTAACTTTAATTCCCGAGGTTTAAATGCCTTATTTAGCGCTGTCGCACCGGATGAATTCCGACGTATTATGACGTGTGAAACCGCTAAAGAAGCTTGGGATATTTTACAATTAACTCATGAAGGAACTAGTGTCGTTAAAGCTTCAAAACTCCAAAACCTCACCACTCAATTTGAAACTATCAAAATCGATGAAAAAGAAACTTTTGATAAATTTTATGCTAGACTTTCTGATATTGTTAATTCATCTTTTACCTTGGGAGAGAAAATACCTGACGACCGTGTTGAAAAGAAAATTTTAAGGTCCCTACCCGATAGATTTATTCCTAAAGTGACCGTTTTAAATTCTTTACCCACTTTAGCCTCTACGAAATTAGAAGAGCTTGTAGGTGATTTACAAACCTATGAACTAGATATGTTTCCCTCTAAAACTGAAAAGAAAATTGAAAAGGGTGTTTGTAAGGACACAAATTTCCAATTGAGTCCATATATAGTTTTGGCTCAATTCCGGGCAAAAACATTTATTCATAGGATAGTATTTATTGCAATATTCTCAAGCCTATGAAGTGTATGTTGAAGACGTAAAGGCAAAGAATTTAAAGCATCATCAAAATGCCTGTTTGCGTGCCTCGTTTCTACGTCATCAATTAAGGTTCCATGCTCCCAAGGTATGAATGTAATTATATTTATATAGGAGCTTGGAACGATTTGTATTGGGTGTTAGGTGTAATAAAAACTGCATTTTATTTTCAGAAAGAATCAATTAGAACTTTAAAATAAGTATATAAAAGTTTCTGGGCTAAAATCGAATTTTTCAATCTTTCTGGTCGTTCGTTAGAAATGTCGTTCGAACGAGTTTTTTCGTTCGAAACCAGATTTCGTTCGAACGAGTTTTGTCGTTCGAACCTGTTTCGTTCGAACGAGTTTTGTCGTTCGAACCAGGTTCGTTCGAACGAGTTTTGCCAACGACCCTAACTGGACAGTCGTTCGATATGTCGTTCGAACGAATGTTCGTTCTAACGAGGTATCTAACGAACTTCTAACGAGCCCAGGCTGGTCACTCGTTAGAAGTCTCGTTCGAACGAGAATCACGTTCGTTCGAACGAACTTCCAGCGGGAACAGTTATTTGGCAGTTTTTTGCAGTTTTTCCCCACTCCTCCACTTGGTTTTCAACCAACTTTTTTCAGACTTTTATAGGTGCGGGAATGACATTTTCTAAACTAACATTTCCATAACTTTTCCATTCCATATCCATCTCTTAGAGAGAGTTTGAGAGGAAATTTATTTATGGAAAATGTTCATGTTTTGAGTGTTAATTTTTAAAGAAAAATTCTTACACACTCTAGTTTACACCCAATAATTGTTTATCCAAGTTTCTATATTTATATCAATTGCTTGGAGTTTTTGGCACCGGTTTTCTCTACCGAATTCAAGAGACGTTTCGGGTTTGCTTCTACACCCCATCACAAAGAAGACTTTTGTTGAAGATTCTACCCACACGGAGAAAGGCTCCATGCTTGGGTGACGGTGACCATATAAAGTCCCATTGGTGAATTCCGAGACCACGGTGGAGCTCCGTTGGTTATCCGCTAATTGGAGGTTGATACAAGAAGGAGCATCACGGCTTGAGAGGGTTCGAGTTTAGGAAGTAAGTCTTTTGTCTTGTATTTTGTAATACCGTTTTTAGTGGATTTGAGGCTAGGGTCGTCCCGAGGTTTTTTCCCGTTAGTGGGTTTTTCCTCGTACATCGCGGTGTAGTGTGACTTTGTTTATTTTATCTTGCACAATAATTTAGAATCCATGTTTAGGATAATTTCAAGATAAAATTGGGTTTAATTATCACACTCATTTAATTTGGGACTTAAATTAAATATTGGGTAAAATTGGTTTATTCAAGTCACTTGCTAAAATTGGTTTCGCCTAACTTTGAATAATGGTTAATTATGACTTAGGCAAATTCTAGGACTTGAATTATGTTTTAATTTGTTTTGTGAAATTAAAACTTGGTTGTTTTATTTTAAAGTTAAAACCATCTCAACGCTTCCGCATTTATTTAAAAGGAAATTATTATTTTAATTTGTACTCGGGCCTTTCAGATTGGTATCAGAGCCAAAAACGATAAATTATTTCGTTAAGATCTTTTTAATTTTTGGCTAAAATGGATTTTTCCCCATTTTCAAAATTTCCTATTTTTGATGGTTCTAACTACGCGTATTGGAAAGCGCGAATGAAATCGGCACTCAAATCTATCGATGAACGTGTTTGGATGTATGTTGTTACCGGGTACTCCCCACCAACTCATCTAATTGAAAATGAACGTGTTCCCAAACCCATCGATAGATGGACCGAAAATGAGTTTAAGCTTGCAAATTTTAATTCCCGTGGATTAAATGCCTTATTTAGCGCTGTCGCACCGGATGAATTCCGACGTATTATGATGTGTGAAACCGCTAAAGAAGCTTGGGATATTTTACAATTAACTCATGAAGGAACTAGTGTCGTTAAAGCTTCTAAACTCCAAAACCTCACCACTCAATTTGAAACTATCAAAATGGATGAAAAAGAAACTTTTGATAAATTTTATGCTAGACTTTCTGATATTGTTAATTCATCCTTTAACTTGGGAGAGAAAATACCTGACGACCGGGTTGTAAAGAAAATTTTAAGGTCCCTACCCGATAGATTTATTCCAAAGGTGACCGTTTTAAATTCTTTACCCACTTTAGCCTCTACGAAATTAGAAGAGCTTGTAGGTGATTTACAAACCTATGAACTCGATATGTTTCCCTCTAAAACTGAAAAGAAAATTGAAAAGGACGTTGCTTTAAAAGCCCGAAAAGAGGTTAAACAAGTAGTAGAGAGCGATAGTGATAGTGACTCGGAAGATATGGCTTTATTTGCTCGTAAATTTAGAAAATTTCTTAAATTCAACAAAGATAAATATAAAAATGATTTTAAGAAATTTGAATCTTCTAAACATGATAAAAACGAGAAGATTTCTAAAGCCGATAAGATCCCTAAACCAAGTAATGAAAATGTTGATAGGGACGAGTCTAATAAATGTTTTGGTTGTGAAGGTTATGGCCATAGGGCTTTTGAGTGCCCCACTAAACTAAGGAAAGAGGGTAAACGACCCGTTTCATATAATTCGACCCTTAGTGATAGTGATAAGGAAGAAAAGCCCGATTCCCCAACTAAGAAAAATTTTGTGGCTTTTATGGCTAGTCATGTGAGTGATAATGAGAACTCATCGATTGATGACACGATTGCACATGCCACTTCCAAGGTCATTGTTCATGATTCCCTTGTTTTTAATGATAGTGAGAGTGAAGAAGAAAGTGAGAGTGAAAATGAAGAAGAGGTTGATGTGAGTGAACTTCAAAATGCTTTTCATGAATTATATAAAGAATCTATTAATTTGAAAAGAACTAATTTGAAGTTAGAAGCTTGTTTAAGAAAGAGTGTCAAGGTCGTTGATGATAGTGCCTTAATAGAAGACCTTAGGACACGTGTGAGGACTCTTCAAGAGAAGCTTGATTATATAGAAGGCGAAAGAGATAGCCTTAGGGGTTTAATGGAATCCTTGAAAAAGGAGCTTCTTGCTTTTGAAGAGCGAAATGTTTTACTAGAATCTAACATTGTTGAATTGGAAAATAAATTAAAAGATTCTAGTATTGTCAAATTTGATTTGGAGTGTCGTTCGGAAAAACTAGATAAAATGTTAGGAACGGTCCAAATTAAAAATGACACTTGTGGTTTAGGCTTCAATCCTTGTAATGAATTTACTCATAATGCCCAAACCAATGTTTTAGGAGAATCAACTAGGAATACTTTTAAAGATCACTCCTTAAGTAAATCTTTTCGACATGTTCTCACATGTACACATTGTGGTCGACAAGGTCATCTTAGGAAATTTTGTTTAGATCTTAAACGAATTCCTAGAAAATCCCATAGTAAAGTAACCACGATAGCTAACGTTCCTACACCCCAAGATAGTAATTCTTCATTAATTTGGGTTAGGAAATCCGACTTGGTTACCTTACAAAATAGGGATTTTGATTCTCATTTACTTTCACATCCTTCCTCCCTTGCTAAATCTAGCGTTTGTACTTCATGCTATATTCATATGCTAAATGTATGCTTGTTTAGTCATTCTCTAGTCATTGCCTTATTTCATATCACATGCTAGAAATTATGACTTGTTTATCTTTTTGTATTATATTTTGTGTTTGAATCGACTGCATAATATAAAAAGATTTTTGTTTATCATTTGTGTTTTATTTATTTCATTTAAGCTTAATGAAAAATACAAATGATTTTTGTTTGTCCTTTTTGAGTAAATATTTATTTTTGATTAAAAATGTTAAAAACTCAAAAAGATTTTGTTTTGTGTGTATTTTTGTTTGACACACTTTATGTGGCATATATTTGTGTTTGAATCCTATCGTTTACGCTTCCATGTGGCTAGAACTTTTGGTTTAGATTTTCAATCCTTAAAATGTTCTTTACCATGTTTTATATGGAGTAGTTGGATTTTGTATTGTTTAAATGGATTCTATTTCTATATGCCTCTATTCACACATGCACGAGCTCTTTTGAAATCTTAATGTCACATGTTATATTTGAGCTTTTTGAGGTGTTCTCCTATCAATCTAGTCATCTACATATCTATGACCTAGGAGGACTAGTGCATGTCAAAATCCGTTGCATGTGAGATTTGTGTGAAAAATGAAAACATGATGAATTAATATATGCACGGGGAAGGGCTCCGAAAGGATGAATTAAATCCTTTGCGATAGTAAGCCACCGTTGATTGGATCTCAAAGAAATACGTGATCCAAAGGCCTAAAAACAGAATATTTGGCATTAAACAGAAAGCAATTGCCAAGGCCTATGTTTGTAAGATATATTCATTCAAAAAGGAATATATATGCTCATTGAGGGAGAATTGGATGGTATATCAACGGTTTGCACAATGTCCGTTTATCCTAGTTGTCTTTAATGTCATGACTCTATTTGGTTTGTAGAATCATCATCATGCTAGGCTTGTATGCATTGTGTATGTTTGTTCATTGAGTTCAATCTTTACATTGTCACATGAGGTTATATTTAACTGTGATGAAGTTTGCAATCAAATGAGAACTCCGTGAACGTTTCTTAAGTGTTTGGGTCTAAATTTAATTGTTGCTAGTTCACACCCCTACACTTCCGTTTCCATATGACACATTTTTGCCATAGGAGTGTGCAAACTTATTGTATTTTGTGTCATGTGTGTGTTTATATCTATCTATATATATACACGTACTTATTGGTATATTTATAGTATATATATATATATGATATTTGTTTGTCTTTGCCTTGCTTTTATTGCCCATATGCTGTCATGTCTTTTATTTAAGCTTCCACATGCTGTTTATTAGTTCTTTTATCCTTTGCCTATTCCCGAACAAAAAGGGGGAGAATGATGATAGGGGGAGAAATGGTATCTAATCCTATTATCATCGTATCTTCGTTTGAGGGAGATTTATCTTAGGGGGAGACGTCTTTCTAAGTAGGTCATATGTTTAAAGGGAGAATTAATTTAGGGGGAGTAATTAATTAATTGCACATTTAATATTTTGATATTCCCTATGCATTTGATGAGTTTGCTTAAGTGTGTAGGAATTATTCTAAAGCGGCATCTTTCTATGGCAAAGCGTTTGATCCTTGGGTTGAGTCAAGTTTGGGCGGGTTATGTTTTGAGTCTAGTAGAGCTTGACGGCCCTTTAGGATTTTTGTTTGGTTTTTGTCCCGGAATAGCCAAAGGGGGAGATTTGTAAGGACACAAATTTCCAATTGAGTCCATATATAGTTTTGGCTCAATTCCGGGCAAAAAAATTTATTCATAGGATAGTATTTATTGTAATATTCTCAAGCCTATGAAGTGTATGTTGAAGACGTAGCGGCAAAGAATTTAAAGCATCATCAAAATGCTTGTTTGCGTGCCTCGTTTCTACGTCATCAATTAAGGTTCCATGCTCCCAAGGTATGAATGTAATTATATTTATATAGGAGCTTGGAACGATTTGTATTGGGTGTTAGGTGTAATAAAAACTGCATTTTATTTTCAGAAAGAATCAATTAGAACTTTAAAATAAGTATATATAAAAGTTTCTGGGCTAAAATCGAATTTTTCAATCTTTCTGGTCGTTCGTTAGAAATGTCGTTCGAACGAGTTTTTTCATTCGAAACCAGATTTCGTTCGAACGAGTTTTGTCGTTCGAACCAGGTTCGTTCGAACGAGTTTTGCCAATGACCCTAACTGGACAGTCGTTCGATATGTCGTTCGAACGAATGTTCGTTCTAACGAGGTATCTAACGAACTTCTAACGAGCCCAGGCTGGTCACTCGTTAGAAGTCTCGTTCGAACGAGAATCACGTTCGTTCGAACGAACTTCCAGCGGGAACAGTTATTTGGCAGTTTTTTGCAGTTTTTCCCCACTCCTCCACTTGGTTTTCAACCAACTTTTTTCAGACTTTTATAGGTGCGGGAATGACATTTTCTAAACTAACATTTCCATAACTTTTCCATTCCATATCCATCTCTTAGAGAGAGTTTGAGAGCAAATTTATTTATGGAAAATGTTCATGTTTTGAGTGTTAATTTTTAAAGAAAAATTCATACACACTCTAGTTTACACCCAATAATTGTTTATCCAAGTTTCTATATTTATATCAATTGCTTGGAGTTTTTGGCACCGGTTTTCTCTACCGAATTCAAGAGACGTTTCGGGTTTGCTTCTACACCCCATCACAAAGAAGACTTTTGTTGAAGATTCTACCCACACGGAGAAAGGCTCCATGCTTGGGTGACGGTGACCATATAAAGTCCCATTGGTGAATTCCGAGATCACGGTGGAGCTCCGTTGGTTATCCGCTAATTGGAGGTTGATACAAGAAGGAGCATCACGGCTTGAGAGGGTTCGAGTTTAGGAAGTAAGTCTTTTGTCTTGTATTTTGTAATACCGTTTTTAGTGGATTTGAGGCTAGGGTCGTCCCGAGGTTTTTTCCCGTTAGTGGGTTTTTCCTCGTACATCGCGGTGTAGTGTGACTTTGTTTATTTTATCTTGCACAATAATTTAGAATCCATGCTTAGGATAATTTCAAGATAAAATTGGGTTTAATTATCACACTCATTTAATTTGGGACTTAAATTAAATATTGGGTAAAATTGGTTTATTCAAGTCACTTGCTAAAATTGGTTTCGCCTAACTTTGAATAATGGTTAATTATGACTTAGGCAAATTCTAGGACTTGAATTATGTTTTAATTTGTTTTGTGAAATTAAAACTTGGTTGTTTTATTTGAAAGTTAAAACCATCTCAACGCTTCCGCATTTATTTAAAAGGAAATTATTATTTTAATTTGTACTCGGGCCTTTCAGTGTTGCTTTAAAAGCCCGAAAAGAGGTCAAACAAGTAGTAGAGAGCGATAGTGATAGTGACTCGGAAGACATGGCTTTATTTGCTCGTAAATTTAGAAAATTTCTTAAATTTAACAAAGATAAATTTAAAAATGATTTTAAGAAATTTGATACTTCTAAACATGATAAAAGCGAGAAGATTTCTAAAGCCGAAAGGATCCCTAAACCTAGCAATGGCAATTTAGATAGGGACGAGTCTGATAAGTGTTTTGGTTGTGAAGGTTATGGCTATAGGGCGTATGAGTGCCCCACTAAACTAAGGAAAGATGGTAAGCGACCCGTTTCATATAATGCGACCCTTAGTGATAGTGATAAGGAAGAGAAGCCCGAATCCCCCACTAAGAAAAATTTTGTGGCTTTTATGGCTAGTCATGTGAGTGACAGTGAGAACTCATCGATTGATGAAACAATAGCACATGCCACTTCCAAGGTCATTGTACATGATTCTCTTATTTTTGATGATAGTGAGAGTGAAGAAGAAAGTGAGAGTGAAAATGAAGATGAGGTTGATATGAGTGAACTTCAAAATGCTTTTCAAGAACTATATACCGAATCTATTAAATTGAAAAGAGCTAATTTGAAGTTAGAAGCTAGTTTAAGAGAGAGTGTCAAGGTCGTTGATGAAAATGCTTTAATAGAAGACCTTAGGACACATGTGAGGACTCTTCAAGAGAAGCTTGAATATGTAGAAGGCGAAAGAGATAGCCTTAGGGGTTTAATGGAATCCTTGAAAAAGGATCTTCTTGCTTTTGAAGAGCGAAATGTTTTACTAGAATCTAACATTGCAGAATTGGAAAATAAATTAAAAGATTCTAGTAATGTCAAATTTGATTTGGAGTGTCGTTCGGAAAAACTAGATAAAATGTTAGGAACGATCCAAATTAAAAATGACACTTGTGGTTTAGGCTTCAATACTTGTAATGACTTTACTCATAATGCCCAAACCAATGTTTTAGGAGAATCTACTAGGAATACATTTAAAGATCACTCCTTAAATAAATCTTTTCAACATGTTCTCACTTGTACACATTGTGGTCGACAAGGTCATCTTAGGAAATTTTGCCTTGATCTTAAACGAATTTCTAGAAAATCCCATAGTAATGTAACCACGGTAGTGAAAGTTCCTACACCCCAAGATAGTAATTCTCCATTAATTTGGGTTAGGAAATCCGACTTGGTTGCCTTGCAAAATAGGGTTGTTGATTCTCATTTACTTTCACATGCTTCCTCCCCTGCTAAATCTAAAGGATGAATGTGTTAGTGTTTGCATACTTTAGCGTTTGTACTTTATGCTATATTCACATGCTAAATGTATGCTTGTTTAGTCAATTTTCTAGTCATTGCTTATATGATATCACATGCTAGAAATTATGACTTGTTTATCTTTTTGTATTATATTTTTGTTTGAATTAATTGAAAAATATAAAAAGATGTTTTGTTTATCATTTGTGTTTTATTTATTTCATTTAAGCTCAATGAAAAATACAAATGATTTTTGTTTGTCCTTTTGAGTAAATATTTATTTTTGATTAAAAATGTTAAAAACTCAAAAAGATTTTACTTTGTGTGTATGTTAGTTTGACACACTTTAAGTGGCATATACTTGTGTTTGAATCCATCCTTTAACACTCCCACGTGGCTAGAACTTTTGGTTTAGATTTTCAATCCTTAAAATGTTCTTTACCATGCTTTATATGGAGTAGTTGGATTTTGTATTGGTTAAATGGATTCTATTTTTATATGCCTCTATTCACACATGCACGAGCTCTTTTGAAATCTCAATGTCACATGTTATATTTGAGCTTTTTGAGGTGTTCTCCTACCAATCTAGTCATCTGCATATCTCTGACCTAGGAGGACTAGTGTATGTCAAAATCCGTTGCATGTGAGATTTGTGTGAAAATGAAAACATGATAAATACAAATGTGCATGGGGAAGGGCTCCGAAAGGATAAATCAAATCCTTTGTGATTGTAAGCCACCGTTTATTGGATCTAAAAGAAATACGTGATCCAAAGGCCTAAAAACAGAATATTTGGCATTAAAAAGAAAAACAATTGCCAAGGCCTATGTTTGTTTGATATATTCATTCAAAAGTAAAAGAATATATATGCTTATTGAGGGAGAATTGGATGGTATATCAACGGTTTGCACAATGTCCGTTTATCCTAGTTGTCTTTAATGTCATGACTCTATTTGGTTTGTAGAATCATCATCATGCTAGGCCTGTATGCATTGTGTATGTTTGTTCATCGAGTTCAATCTTCATATTGTCACATGAGGTTATATTTAAATGTGATAAAGTTTGCAATCAAATGAGAACTCGGTGAATGTTTATTAACTGTTTGGGTCTAAATTTAATTGTTGCTAGTTCACACTCCTACACTCCCGTTTCCATATGACACATTTTTGCCATACGAGTGTGCAAACTTATTGTATTTTGTGTCATGTGTGTGTTTATATCTATATATATATGCAAGTGCTCCATTGATACATTTCTAGTTTATATATATATGATATTTGTTTTGTCTTTGCCTATGCTTTTATTGCCCATATGCTTTCATGTCTTAACACTTTAAGCTTCAACATGCTTTTATGTTTATTAGTTCTTTATCCTTTGCCTATTCCTGAACAAAAAGGGGGAGAATGATGATAGGGGGAGAAATGGTATCTAATCCTATTATTATCATATCTTAGTTTGGGGAAGATTTATCTTAGGGGGAGACGTCTTTCTAAGTAGGTCAAGTGTTTGATAAAGGGAAGAATTAATTTAGGGGGAGTAAATTAATTAATTGCATTTAATACTTTGATATTCCCTATGCATTTGATGAGTTTGCTTAAATGTGCAGGATTTCTTCTAAAGCGGCATTGTTTAAACGGCAAAGCGTTTGATCCTTGGGTTGAGTCAAGTTTGGGTGGGTTATGTTTTTGAGTCTAGTGAGCTTGACGGCCCTTTAGGATTTTTTGTTTGGTTTTTGTCCCGGAATAGCCAAAGGGGGAGATTTGTAAGGACACAAATTTCCAATTGAGTCCCTATATAGTTTTGGCTCAATTCCGGACAAAAACATTTATTCATAGGATAGTATGTAATTGTAATATTCTCAAGCCTATGAAGTGTTTATTGAAGACGTAGCGGCAAAGAGTATAAAGCTTCATCATTATGCCGGTTTGCGTGCCTCATTTCTACGTCATCAACTATAGTTCCATGCTCCCAAGGTATGAATGCAATATTATATATATAGGAGCTTGGAACAAGTTAATTGGGTGTTAGGTTTTATAAAAACTGCGTTTTGTTTTAACAAAGAAATTATATAAAACTTTAAAATAAGTTCATAACGTTTTCTGGGCCAAAATCGTATTTTTCAATCTTTCTGGTCGTTCGTTAGAAATGTCGTTCGAACGAGTTTTTCGTTCGAACCAGGTTTCGTTCGAACGAGTTTGCCAACGAGTCTAAACTGGTATGTCGTTCGAACGAGATTGTTCGTTCTAACGAGGTTTCTAACGAGATTCTAACGAAGTCCATACTGGTGCGTCGTTAGAAGCTCGTTCGAACGAGCTGTCAGGCGGGAACAGTTTTTAGCAGTTTTTGGCAGTTTTTCACCCACTTCCCCACTTGGTTTTTAACCAACTTTTTCTGACTTTATGAAGTGCGAGAATCACATTTTCCAAACTAACATTTCCATAACTTTTTCAACTTAGTTTATCTCTTAGAGAGAGTTTGAGAGCAAAAATGTTTTAGGAAAATGTTCATGTTTTGAGTGAGATTTTTAGAGAAAAATACTTTCATCACTCTAGTGTTTACACCCAATTGAGTTTATCCAAGTTCATATATACATATCAAATTGCTTGGAGTTTGGCACCGGTTTATCTCTACCGAATTCAAGAAGAGAAGTTTTGGTTTGCTTCTACATCCATCAAAGAAGAAGACATTTTGTTGTGATTCTACCCACTTGGAGAAAGGCTCCTTGCTAGGGTGACGGTGACCATCGAAAGCCCCATCGGTGGATTCCGAGATCGCGGTGGTGTTCCGAGGTTATCCGCTAGGAAGAGGTGTCTACGAGAAGAAGCGTCGAGGCTTGAGAGGGATCGAGTCAGTCGTTGTAAGTCTATCTGTCTTGTAAGTATAATTCCGTATCTAATGGATTTGTGGCTAGGGCCGTCCGAGGTTGTTTCCCGTCTTGGGTTTTTCCTCGTACATCGCGGCGTAGTGTGATTGGTTTATTTTATCTTGCATAATTTATTTAGAAAGCATGCGTAGCATAATTCAAGATAAAATTCGGTTTAATTTATCACACACATTTAATTTGGACTAAATTAATATTGGGTAAAGTTTGTTTAATTCAAGTCATTTGCTAAAATTTGGTTTCGCCTAACTTTGTTGAAATATTGATAAATATGACTTAGGCAAATTCTAGGAGGACTTGGATTAACTTATTTTAATTTGTTTTGAAGAAATTAAAATTTGGCTTTGTTTATTTGTGAACCATCATTCAACGCTTCCGCATCATTTATTGAATTTATATTAAAGGGAAATTAGCTCAACGCTTTTACAAAAATAATAGAAAAAGCCGAAAGTCTAATTTTATCACTTTCGGATTAGCAAAATTGATTACAAAACTAATGCGAATAACGTTTGCAAATATAGTCACGGTTCTAAAAAATAAGAAAATACAAAATAAATCCATAAAAATAACATTTTAAATATATGGTCTACTATAGACATTGACAGTCGTCTCACGAAAATGTAGAGAAAAAAAATGTATCATTATAAGGCGAAAGGATAAATTATTTACCGAAAATTAGTTATGATGAGAAGATGAGAATTGTAAGGATTTTGAGAATAACCGGAAGTCAAGTCAGGAGGGTTAAACACATAACATTATTGACCATGTAAAGATATCTACAGCTGTTGTTTGATTAATTAATAATGCAAACAAAATAGGCAACAAAAAAAGGAAGAATAAATTTAAAGATTTTGTTCCTTCTTTCTTTTTGAATTATTTTTGTTGTGTCAAATTTAGGTCATCTCCATTACTCTTGACTAAATTTAATCGACGTATTTATATATGGTTGACATCATGACGCGAGAATATGTTGATAGAAAATCGCAATATTTTACGTGTCACTCATTTAAGTGTACATTTAGACAAAAGAAATGATAAAAGAGTGAAGTGAATCCGAGTTTGTTGTTTAGTCGGTTTTTCAATTGATTTTTGCACGTAAGTTTTGTACATTCTAAGCCTTAGTTCACACATTATTTGCAATTATTGTGAGTGTTTTTATCTGTAAATTATGAAAAATTAAAGCTTTAGGCGTCATTTTGAAAATGTCACGTAAAAAATGTGTAGTGTGTGCCATTTTGCATTAATTTAGTTCTTTGAAAATGTCACATAAAAAATGTGTAATGTGCGCCGTTGAGATATTAATTTTTGTGAGATACACGTAAATTATATTTTTGTTGGTGGCATGACGAAACAACAGTATGCGACGAATGTTTTTCCATGCCATTAAAGAATTTACAAAAAGGGGGAAATAATGACATGAAAATTCTATTGATAATGCCAAATCAAAATGGCATATTTTGAAAACAAAAAAAAATTGACTTGACTCTAGATTTATAAATGTCAAAAATATCAACTGCCATTCCGTAACAACTTTTGCTCTATAAATAGGATCACTCTTGCACCATCCTTCCATACATATCTTAGTCAAAATTAACAAACACTCATCATGGACAAAATGAAGCACTTGTGTGTATTGGCGTTTGTGTGCTTGAGCCTGGTGGGTGGTGGCATTGCCCAAAGTGCCTCTAATGTTAGGGCAACCTACCATATCTACAATCCTCAACAAATTAACTGGGACTATAACCGCGCTAGCATTTATTGCGCAACTTGGGACTCTAACAGGCCGCTAGAGTGGCGGCGTAGGTATGGTTGGACCGCCTTTTGTGGCCCCGTCGGACCTCGTGGCCGAGAATCATGTGGGAGGTGCTTAAGGGTAAGATATATAACAACCACTAAAATTTATCTCTTGTTTCAGTATTTTTACGGTGGTACCATTTTTTGACGCAATTTGACTCGTGCAGTAATACGTTATAAATCTTTTTGATTCACAAATGCATTTATGGTGAAAAAAACAGTTCACTGTAGAATTTTTTACTTAAGATAAATTACAGGACTATGTATGTTTTTTAAAAAAGAATCTAATACTTTTCATGCACAAGAACAAGTTTCATCAACTTTTATTTTACATTTTGAGTGGTTTATAAAATATTTATAATTTCAAATGGGTTTATCGCCATTTACCCTTTATATATATATATATACACTAGCGGATGCCCGTGCCCGAGGGCACGGCGATAAATTTGCCCTCGTGATAAAACCCAACCCTTAATAACCCGTTTTTTTTTTTAAAAACCTTTTAAAAAAATAAAAAAAAAATTAAAAATATTTAAAAAATATTTAAAAAAATTTATTTTAATAAAAAAAATAATAAAATAATAATCTACATGTGTATGCATGCAAGCATGCAACACATAAAATGCCATGCATGAGTTACTATTCATAACACCATTGTCCCATATTATATAGGTATATACCAATTATAACATTTTTTTTTGTTTTATATTCTATTGGTCAAAGTTTTTTATGAAATTTGGTGGAGATATGGTGACAAAATCCTCTCTATCAAATGTTATTTATTTAACCTCATAACGCAGGCGTGGGTGTGGGAGGGAAGTTTAGAGAAAATGGAAGAGCAGCAGAATAACAACACATAATTTTAATATTGGTACTTTGCCCCCTTCTAAAATTGGATATAGAAAACTGGTCAGGGATTTTTTTGTATGAAGGATGATTTAGTGTTTAATGTGCTTGTTCTTCAACTTGTTATGTACCTATAAATGTGAGATAATGTTATTGTATTTCTCTAATATTTCTAATTTTAACAAGGCCCTCTAACATTGAACTATAAATCTTAAATTGTGAGATAATATATTAATTGTTTTTAATAGTATTTTCGTATATAACATTCCCACGTTGTTATATTTGGGTAAGTAGGAAATCACATCGTAAAACATCTTATAAGTAACGAAGTGCAACATAGCCATAAAAATGTGTTGGACCACACACAAAAAATTCTACGTACTATGGAGCCGATTCCGAATCAGATCGATTTTCGAATTGGGACAGATTTGTTTTATGTTGTCACAGGGAACCGAACCGAAAAATCATTTTGTTATAAGAACCAAAACCGAACCATTAGCCTAAAAACTTTAACTGGACTTAACCCAACTGGTTTGGTTTGACTTATCAGATTTTCGGTTCCACTTTGCATCCCTACTATGGACTAACTACTACGGGGTCATTTAGAAATTATTTCTATCATGTTCCCCCTCACCAATTTTTATGATATTACAAAATTAATATTTCCAAAATATAATTTATAATACAAGTATTAATTTATCAGCTAAATTTATGAGTTGGTCCATATATGTAGGTAACTAATACAGCAACTGGAACCTCGGAAATGGTGAGAATTGTTGATCAATGTAGCAATGGAGGTCTAGATTTGGAGGAAGGCATTTTCAGAAGACTTGATAGAGATGGAAGGGGCCTTGCTCTAGGAAGACTTGATGTGAACTACCAATTTGTCAACTGCAATGATTAAGGGATGTTTGACTACTTACTATGACATATCTACGAGACAAATAATGTTAAGGATTTGACAAAGAGTAGTGATATGAGTCCCAAATAACTTCCCCAAAAAGCAATTAATATGATGTTCTGGCGCGACCCCATAACACAAGGCAATACTTAATAGGCAGGTGAGATAGTAAGTGGAATCCACATCAGATTTGGAAGAGATTTTGGGAGAGATTTTTGTACTCATATCATTATTCTTAGACAAAATGTTATAGAACAATAAAATGTAAGCTCAACTTGTTGAGATGCTTGTGAGATGGAGATCAAAGAATAAAACTTATATAATATGAATGGATGATCTTCGACTATTGATCAAAATATTTTACATTGCATGTTGTGGATATGCCTCGTCCGATAACATATCATAATTTGTTTAATATTTGATAATTTTATGCTCATTTTTTGTGCCACGTTATCATAATTCTTGTTTGTTTTTCTGACACATTTTGACAAGAAAGAATATGTAGTATCGATATACTAGTTAGTGTGTAGAGAGTATAAAGGGGTTTTATGCATTTATCACTATTTTCGTTCCACTTTTATTCCTAAAAAGTAAGATTAGGAACGATTTCTATAAAACATCATATGACATTCGTGATGGAGTATTGAGGAAAAATAAAAAAATAGGACCATTTTTACAAAATATATGTACAATGTCCTAAATCATAACCTCCAATGGTTTATAAGCCCTAGATCTACAAAATTTGTTAGTATTATAATCAACATTTTCTCCGTTCATATGGTGGCTTATATGTTTTCTTAAGACACATTTTATTTAGAAGATAATTTAAAGAAACTAAAGCTTCCCTCCACAAGTTTTGAGGTAATCCCAAATTTATGAACATAGCATTCATCATCTATTTTAGAGATCGATTTTTGCGTTCAGCAATACCGTTAGATTGAGGTGAGTAAGGGTAGGTCGTTCGATGAATAATTCTATGTTTCGAACAAAATAGTTCAAAAGGGGAATCTTATTCACCACCTCTATCTTTTTTAATCCATTTTTTTTTTGTTATATACTATTTGAAGACATGCGGAGGCCTCATGATTGCTTCGAATCAAGTAAACATAACAATATCTTATGAAATCATCAATAAAAGTAATAAATTACTTTTTTCCAACTCATGTCTGTACAAATTTCAAATCGAATATATCACTATGAATTAACTCAAGAGGGATCAAAGTTCTTTCGACTTATTGAAAATGAGTTTTAGTTAACTTTGATTTCACATACGTTTCACACTTGCGATTTGATTTAATGCTAAATTTACATATTAAATCAAAATTAATTAATCTACGAATAGTATCATAATTAAAAATAGTTTTTTACTTACTAAAAAAATTATAAAGAATAATTTTTTTTATAAAAAAACTGTTTTTTTTACATGCCACAAAAAATTATAAAAATGTTTCATAAAAATAAGTTTTATATTTCTAGAAAAAACTTTTTGATTAAAAAAATAGAAAAAAAACTGATAAAAACAATTTTGTATAAAAATCCATATTTTTTAATTAAATATATAGTTTTTTATTTATAAAAATTATAAACAATATTTAGCAAAAAAAGTAATAAAAAATACTGTTTTATAAAATAGTAGAAAAATGTTCTACAAAAATGTCTTATAAATTAAGAACTGATTTTTTTATGAAATACTTGTATAACTTTTTTTATGATTTTTTTTAAATATTTTGATAAATAAAAATCTTCTTTATAAATATAAAAAATTTGTAAATAAAAAATCGTTGTAATAATAAAAAGTTAAAAAAATAAAATAAAACAATTTTTCACGAATTAAATGTTAAATATATTAACATGAATTAAATGTGTGTATATATATATATATATATATATATATATATATTAGATATATTTTTTATAATTTTTTAAATTTTCAAATTATTTGTTGTAGAAAATCTCCTTCAATTTCCTAGTCTTTTATTTATAGTTGCTCGAGAATCATGTTGTATAAATTGTAAAAACATGAGAAAGGCTACACCAATTTATATTACCAAAAAAGAATACCAATTGTAGTAGGTTATAGAATTTCATAAGAAACAATGTTGTAATGGTTTAAACTTAAAGTAATATATTTAGGTGAAGTTTTGAATTTGAAGCAATATGTGAATGAATTAATTCATTTTTATTTCATTATCAAATACAGTGATAACAATCAATTAATACTAAATAAATTTCAAGAAAATAGCAATTCAAACACTTTTTGCTCACAGTTTCAATTTTAAACCCATGTGTAATCCACGAAAGAGTGGAAGCAATATCTTTTCAAAGAGTAGCATCGGTCATACATACTTTTTGTCCTCCTCCTCCAATACCTTTTGTAATCCAACAAATAACGTATATGTACTACCTATAAAACCCATTTGGTTGTAAGTTAGTTAATTTGAAATATGAAATATAAAAATAAAAAATAAAAAAAAGATCCAAAATTTGTTCATGAATTTACTTCATTTTCGGCAATTTCATCCTTAGCAGGCTTGAGTATTGCATGAGTCCAAACATCATTAAAAGTCTCCACACTCTATGCAACAACCCGTATCTCGGTGACGGATAAACACACTTCACCGTGGCATTTAAGAGATAGTTTGACGTTGATCTCTCCCATTTACTACTCGATACTACATATGGTTTCACAGTGACATGAAGGCACTGATTAAGGAGAAAATGAGTTGAACCTCAGTAGATTTTTTTATCAGTAACAATTAGCTAGAATTTTTCTTTGATTGAGGTGTAGATTCATCAATGGCAATGATCTTACAAAGTTGTTAATGAAGAGAATTTAAGAATATGGATAGGTGACAACATATGGTAAATTTTAGAGGTATATAAAACGAATATTTAAAAAAACGGAAAATAATAAAATAAATTATCTCTTAAGTAAACCCCATTTCTTAGAATTGGGATTGGGTGGAAACAAATGAGATTTTAAAGAGTCTAAAAAAAACCTAGCCCAAGCCCTTGCCCCTACCCAAACTAGACCCCATCTCCACAATCCATCCCAACCCCGAAAACCATACTCATATTGTTTAAATAGTGAATCGTATTTTTTTTTATAAACAAGTGATACATTAAACCTCATCAATTAAAAAGTCAACAACTTAACTCGTTATATACAAATTTATAGTTCTAGTTATTTTGTGATTTGCCTCCCATATATTTAGATGTATCAGACTTTTGTCATGACACCCTCCTGGCCGCTAAAAATTTCAAAATATATATATACCTCTTTTTTAAGGCTCACTTTGAGGATATTGTGATAAAAGTGGATAAACATACATCATTAGAACTGGTTGGTTACACCGATATGTAAGTGGGCTAAGTCAAAGATTTATATGATTAGTTTATTTATAATTTTTTCTCAATAGTTTTTTGTAATACCTAGGGGTGTGTTTTGGCCGGATCGGATCGGATCGAAAAATATCTCTTTGAAAATAAAATAGATTTTTTCGAAAATAAAATAATTATCCCGATTTCCGATCTGATTTTTTCGAAAAATTAAAAAAAAAAACGAATTCGAAAAAATCCGAAAATCGGCAAAAATAGGAAAAAAACGGATATTCACAAAATATATTAAAAATCTAGAAATTTCAAAATTTTCAAAAAATAAAATTTCGATTTTTTATTACTCGAAATTCTCATTTTAAAAACAAAGAAAAAAGTCTAACCCAACATGAAAATACATGAAGATTTGACCCAATTTTTCATTTGTGTAGAAGTGATACACTCATTTTATAGATCACACTTTGAAGCCTTCTCCCTCTCCCAACCAATATGGGACACGAAAAAATTTTAAAAAATCGAAAAATCGGAAATGAGAAAATAATTCCAAAAAAATCGAAAATAATTCGGAAAAATCGGATTGGCACAGTTATGGAAAAATCGGATCCTAAAAATCGAAAAATCAGAAATCGAAAAATCCAAAATTGGCAAACTAAAATTTCATTCCAAATTCGGAAAAAATCAGATCGAAAATAGGAAAAATCGGAAGTTCGAAAAAAAAACAAATCCCTAGTGATACCGTATGAAATCCAAAATTTTCACTATTTGCACCCAAGGGTTCATTTTCATTTTCCTTGGGGAAAAACGTCTCGAAAATCATACAAAGTGTCATAAAAAGTGAAAACGAAATCTAATGTAAAAATAATGAAAAGTTAGGATGTTTTGCGTTTTACAAACAAAAAATATTATACCCTATGAAATCTAATGTACAAATATTGCTTTCTTATTTAGAGTTGCAATTACTAATTGTATAGTGTGTCGTAATATATAATTTTTTGGAAAAACTTCAAAAGAAATATGAGAAGTAGGTGCACCTGTGGAATAGAAAGTGTAGTAGATTGGATGGGCAGTTCTTCTCCAATAGCTTGGCACTCTTTCATTTTCAGTTTTTGTTCCATATGGAGCTGTGCCTTTGTAAAATATCATTGTTTTCTTCACTCCAATAACTTTATTATTTGAATAAACATAAGCAGGTGACCCTGCCGACTTCTAATAAGTCTCCTTCCTAGGGCTTCTCTTTTTTTTCACCAAAATAAAAAACAAAATTAAAACAATGCCCACAAAAAAAAGGCAAATAATTAAAAAACGCATCGTTATACACTACCTAAAAGTTAAAAAAATATATAAAAATAAATAATCTTTGAGCATATCCAGCAGGAATGACCTAGAAAACAATATTCATATTAATTGTTCAACTGTAAACGTACATATTTTCTTAGAGGAATTCAGCAACGGACTGTCGCTTTTGATCATTGTTGTTGGCCCTGCAAACTTAAATTTTCACTATTTTGTTCATTGTTGTCACTCATACTTTCGTTTTCAATGTTGAATCTCTGGACAAAAATCAGTTCAACAAATTGTGTCACAAATTATGTCACACGAAATATTTTCTTAACAATTAAAATAGGCAGTCTATGAGTCTTGCTATGTCCTCTCCGGCAAACCATCCCAAGGTGGATGAATATGTCTTGAGGCGGAAGGCTAATAAAAAATGGGAGAAGGAGGGAGATAAACTAATACTGTTAATCCTAAGAAACATCTGGAATAATTCACTGGGAAGGATGACGTGTGTGTTCTTGTGTGCATCCTTCACGCATGGAAGATCTCGTGACTGCACGATCAGATCAAGCATAACTATTTCGTGTAAATAAGTGTTGAAGTAAAGTTACAAAATTATTGCTTCATACATTCACCAATGTTACACCCGATGGGCTTAATAATAGGATGTTGTCCACGTGGACAGTGGAGTTGATAATGATCCATGTGGATACCTTAAACAAAGAGGGGCTTAACTATTTTGTATAGCATTTTAGAGTATATAGTAGATGTCACGTTACCTCAGCTTGTATTCGCTTAATTAGCTAATTATATACAATATATAATATAATCATTAATAACATACCTAAATTAAAATAGCAAAGCTAAAATTTTAGTATTGAAAGGTTTAGGGTACATCCATAATATATATAAATCTAAAGAAGCCGAATGGGTTATGACCATTTGCTTTTCTTTTTGTTTGTATACTTTGCGTATACAGGATTCTACCCCATAGGCGGGTTGTTTTATTGAATCATTTACTTATTTAAAAAAAATCCAAATCTCAAAAGGTTTGAAAACTTGAATTCATTATTAGCATCATATGGTATCCAAGTTATCTAAGTCATCTTGAAGGTCTCCTTTGGATAAGAATTAAAATCACAAGGCCTCCTTTTTTTTACAAAAGTCTCTATAAAGTATAATGATACAATGCATCAATCTATTGTACGTCTTTGACTCATTAAAGAGAGAATGAGTAATTTTTTTCTATTATTATTTTTTTTTAGAACGAAGAGTAATTTCGGTTCAGTTGTGTGCCTACTTCGGAGTAATCCTTTCAACTTAGAACGTTCTTTATGAGAGATTTTTCTCAGGCTTCTGACTTCTGACCCTGAGCAATCTCAAACTGACGAGTTCTGGAGAGAAAACTCAAGAACTGACATTATTATAGAGCATGTGATAAATATTTGGAAAAAAATTTAAATCTCTTATATTATTATTATAAAGCATCAACGCATAATACATCAAAACCATCTTGAATGCATGTTTGTATTTTTACATACTCAAAATGTTGTAATGCATTTTTCCTCTCTAAAAAGTTGATTTGATCCAAGACAATAAGTAAAATAGTGAACCGGTGGCAAGTGAAATGTCGCTAGAATAGTAAGAATTTAAAAAAGAAATGGAAAATGCTGAAATATACTAAAAAAAGTAAAGAAGCAAGGCTCATGCGACAAATGAAGTGCCTCGAAAATGTAATTTTATCACTTTCGAACTATTAAAATTAATTACAAAGCTAATTCAAATATTTTTTGAAAATACAATGACGACTCTAAAAAATAAAAAATACAAGTTGAATCTATAAAAATAACATTTTAAATATATGGTCTACTAAATACATTGACAGTCGTGTCACGGCATTATAGAAAAAAGATGTATCATTCAAAGGGAAAAGACAAATTATTTACCGTAAATTTAGTTAAGGTGGGCCAATTAAAATTGATCAGAAGATGAGAAGATGAGAATTGCAAGGATTTTAAGAAGACCCGGAAGTCAAGTCAGGAGGGTTAAACACGTATCATTATTGACCAAGTAAACATATCTACAGCTATTGTTTGATTGATTAATAATGTAAAAAAAAAAGAAACAAAAAAAAAAAAGAAGAATAAAATTAAAGATTGTGTTCCTTCTTTCTTTTTAAAAACTGGTTGCTGTGTTAAATTTTAAATTGAAGTATTTATAAATGAATGACACGGGAATACGTTGACAGAAAATTGCAATATTTCACGTGTCACTCATTTAAATGTACATTTAGACAAAAAAAAAATGATAAAAGAGTGAAGCAAATCCGAGTTTGTTGTTTAGTCGGTTTTTCATTTGATTTTCGCATGTAAGTTTTGTACATTTTAAGCCGTAGTTCACACATTATTTGGAATTATTCTGAGTGTTTTTATTTGTAAATTATGAAAAATTAAAACTCCAAGCGTCGTTTTGAAAATGTCGCGTAAAAAAAGTGCAGTGTATGCCATTTGGCATTAATCTAGTTATTTGAAAATGTCACGTAAAAAATGCGTGGTGTGTGCCATTTTGCATTAATTTAGTTCTTTGAAAATGTCATGTAAAAAATGTGTAATGTTTGCCGTTGAGATATTAACTTTTGTGAGATACATGTAAATTATATTTTTTGTTGGTGGCATGACGAAACCATGGCCGGCCCTGGCCATGTGCCAAATGGACAATGGCACATGGCCCATTTTAGAGTATGCACCTATGTATGTATATTACAGGGGTCCAAAAATATTTTGTGTATATTAAAAACGTCAATTTTTAAAATAAGTTTAATTTTTTAGGGGACCCATTTTTTTAACTATCCAAAACAATCTGTACAAAGGATGATTCAACTACCCAAAAATCTCTCCGAACTAAAATGGGCCCCTAAAAAATAAGTTTAATTTTTACGGGCCCATTTTAAGTATTTAATATCTTTGTACAATATTTTTTTAGAAGGGCCCTAAATTGATTTTCGCACAGGGCACTCCCAGTCTTAGAACCGGCCCTGGACGAAACAACAGTATGCGACACATGTTTTTACATGCCATTAAAGAATTTATAATAATGACATGAAAATTCTATTGATAATGCCAAATCAAAATGGCATATTTTGAAAACAAAAAAAAAATTGACTTGACTCTAGATCTATAAATGTCAAAAATATCAACTGCCATTCCATAATAACTTTTGCTCTATAAATAGGATCACTCTTGCACCATCCTTCCATACACATTTGCATACATATCTTAGTCAAAATTAACAAATACTCATCATGGACAAAATGAAGTACTTGTGTTTATTGGTGTTTGTGTGCTTGAGCCTGCTGGTGGGTGGTGGCATTGCCCAAAGTGCCTCTAATGTTAGGGCAACCTACCATATCTACAATCCTCAGCAAATTAACTGGGACTATAACCGCGCTAGCGTTTATTGCGCAACTTGGGACGCTAACAGGCCGCTAGAGTGGCGGCGTAGGTATGGTTGGACCGCCTTCTGTGGCCCCGTCGGACCTCGTGGCCGAGAATCTTGTGGGAGGTGCTTAAGAGTAAGATAGATAACAAACACTAAAATTTATCTCTTGTTTCAATATTTTTACGGGGGTACGATTTTTGACGCAATTTGACTCATGCAGTAATACATTATAAATCCATTTGATTCACAAATGCATTTATGGTGAAAAAAACATTTCACTGTAGATTTTTTTTTTTCTGTTTTTTTACGATAAATTATAGGACTATAGATGTTTTATTAAAAAAAATCTATAACTTTTCATGCACAAGAACAAGTTTCATCAACATTTATTTTACATTTTTTAGTGGTTTATAAAACATCTATAATTTCAAGGGGGTTTATCGTAATTTAACCTTTTTATATATATCCAAAAGCCGTATTTTTTTTGTTCTATTTTTCTATGAAATTTGGTGACGACATCCTCTTCACCAAATGATGTTCATTTAACCTCATAAAGCAGATGTGGGGGGAATGGTTAGAGAAAATGGAAGAGCAACAGTATGAAAACATATAATTTTTATATTGGTTTGGTACTTTTCCCCATTCTAAATTTGAATATAGAAAACTTGTCAAGGATTTTTTGATATGAAGGGTGATTTAGTGTTTAATGTGTTCGTCCTTCAAGTTGTTATTCAACTAAGCATGCGAGATAGTATTAGTGTCTTTCTTTAATATTAACTCTATATAATAATATTTTCATATATAACGTTCCCACGTTGTTATATTTAGGTAAGTAGGAAATGACATCCTAAAACGTCTTATATGTGCCGAAGTGTAACCTAACCATAAAAATGAGTTGGACCACTCACTAACACTTCTATGTATTATGGAACCGATTTCGGTGTCAGTTCCGGATCGAATTGGTTTTATGTTGTAATAGAGAACCAAATTGGAAAATCATTTCTTTTTATGAACCGGAATCGGACCATTAGCCTAAAAATCCGAATTGAATTGAACCAATACAATCGGTTTGAATCAATTTATCATATTTTCAATTCTGTTGTGCACCCCTACTATGGACTAACCACTACGGGGCTCATTTAGAAATTGTTTCTATCATATCCCCCTCACCCATTTTTGTGATATTACAAAATTAATATTTCCAAAATATAATTTATAATATAAGTATTAATTTGTCAACTAAATTTATGAATTGGTCCATGTATGTAGGTGACTAATACAGGACCTAATCCTCCAACTTCAACGACGGTGAGAATTGTAGATCAATGCAGCAATGGAGGTTTGGATTTGGAAGAAGGTGTTTTCCGAGGACTAGACACGGATGGAAGGGCCATTGCTCGAGGCAACATGAATGTGAACTACCAATTTGTTAACTGCAATGATTAAGGATGTTTGACTACTTATTATGAAAAATCTATGTGATAAATAATGATGAGCATTTTACAAAATATTATAGAACAATAAAATGTAAGCTCAACATGTTGAGATGCTTGTGAGATGGAGATCAAAGAATAAAAGTTGTATAATATAAATGAATGATCTTCGACTATTAATCAAAATGTTTTACATTGCATGTTATTGATATTTCTTTGCTCTACAAGACATGATCAAGTCAATAGGCCTCGTCCGATAGCATATCATAATTTGTTGAATATTTGATAATTTTATGTAAATTTTTTGTGCCACATTATCATAATTCTTGTTTGTTTTTCTAACACATTTTGACAAGAAAGAGTACGTAGTGCCAATATACTAGATGTTGTATAGAGAGTTTGGTTTTTTTTTATGTATTTATAACTCATTAACTTTTTTATTCCACAAATAGCACAAGCACTATTTTCATTCCACTTTTATTCCTAAAAAGTAAGGTTAGGGACCATTTATATAAATCATCGTATGATGTCGATGATGGAGTATTGAGGAAAAATAAACAATAGGACCATTTTTACAAAATATTTGTAAAATGTCCTAAATCTTAAGCACTAATAGTTTATAGGCCTTAATTTTACAAAATTTGTTAGTATTATTGTTGATGTAAAAAACTAGATCGCTCTTTATTTTTTCAATCACAGATAAATAAATAAGACAAAGATTTTTAAAGTGGTTCGGCTAGGAATAAAGCCTACGTCCACTGTTATGTTATTGCTGAGTGTTTGTGGAATTCTTGATTACAAGTTCTCTCAAGAAATTCCGGTCCCTTACAATGAGGATTGTACAATGTATTTATAGCCCTGAGGCTGTACATGAAAGGTCCAATACATTAAATGATTTACATATGAAAGGGTAATACATTTAATGCAGCGTGTGCGTCAAGAATACAATGGATAGTTGAACAGTTGTCCGCCTGGTAATTAATGATGCGGCCGAGATGCAGTTCGGACCGCCTTAGTTGCTTGTTGATCAAGAGTTCCTCGGAGTACTTAGAGTATCTCGGGATGATAGAGTTCCTCGGTGTGATATAGTTTCTCGGAAAGAAGCACGGTTGGTCGGGAAATGATCTTCCTCGATGCTATTGTGCCATGTAGATTGACACGTGTCTTCATCTTCTTCGTCCACATCAGCACATTAATTTTGGTATCAACAGAAGCCCCCAATGTTTCATATTTTGAACTTTGAAGAGTATGGAACATTCTTTCTCGATATATGGCAATATTAAATGTAATTCCCGGGTTTTAGGAACATTGTATTCAAATTTCCTTCTTATTTTGCAGTTTCCGCCTTTTTGATAAGCGCTTTGATATTCGTGCAAATTTTGTCCTTTTAGCCGTCGGAAGTTTAGTAGTTTCTTTTTGGTAATCATTTCTTTCGCCGCTTCCCAATGAAAAGTATTTAAACTTCTTTGGTAACCATACCGTCGTCTACGTTTTTCATTCTCTGCATTCAAGCTTTCTCTTCTCTTCTTCTCTTGTGCGTTCATCTTTGTTTCCGTTCGTTGTCAACATATCTCCTTTCTTTCTGTAAGATCTTCTTTCTTTCTTCTGTATCTCTTTTATTCAATATGGTTTATATTGTGGAATCTGTTGAGAAATTCCGTTCTGATTTTTCCATTCCTTCGTGGGTAACTCTAGAGGTTCTTTCTGAGCCTTTAGATTACTTTCGATTGGCTGAGGGACATTGGTTCCCCAGTCTTTTTGTTGCTGAATGCGGTTTTTCCTTTCCACCAAACCCATTATGTCTTGAGTTTTGTCAATATTTTGATCTTGTTCCTGTAAAAATAGCCCCCAATTCATGGAGAATAATTAACGGGGTGCACAAATTAAATCTAACTCATGGGACTCGTATTGGGATCCCTGAAATTATGTTTTGTTATAAATGGGCCGTTCTAGATAATATTTATTATTTAAAAACTAGATATTTGAATAGGGCTCTTGTAGTTAATCTCCCTGACTCAAATAGGGATTATTTTGAGCATGGGTTGGTCATAAAAAATTGGCAACATGCGCCTTTATCTGGGAATGAAGTATACAACGGTCCCAGATGCCCCCCATACGGCAATGGGATAGGTTTATTTTTCATTTTATTTTACTTATGAAATTACGCTTTCATCATGTTTGACAAAATGTATGACTGATATTCCATTATGTATTTATTTGCAGTTGATAGCAAAAGGAAAACTCCAAAAGAGTCAGAAGTGAATATCAAGCATTTGAAACTTATCTGGAATTTGCATAAGACCATTGCTGACGAGCATATTAGATCTGCTTCATATTTACTACAGTATAAGAGTTACACAACCTCTTATACTGCTCGCCCTGTTGAACCAGCTTCAACACCAGAAAGTTCATCTTCAGATTCTCATATCCCCCTATCTCAGAGAATGGGCAAGAAAAGAGCTCCTCCTGCTCTATTTGGCGACACTTCTTCTGCTGTTGGAGCCCAGAAAGGCAAAATTGATGTCCTAGAGGGGACTAAAAAAGTAGATGCTGGTTCGTCCAAAGTTGCCGAGAAGCCCCCAGTGGCCCCGAGCAAGAAAAATGCTCCTACTGATGTAATTGCCATCTCTCCGACCAAGACTTCTTCCTTGGTTGATGCTGCTGACCGTCCTTTGAAGAGATTGAGGAAATCATCCTCAGTTAATCTTGCTGGAATTACATCTTCTCTACCCGCTGGTGGTAGTAGTGTCTCAAAAAGCATTCTTCCGAGTTCTTCAACGAGCTCAGTTATACCCGAGGTTCTCGGGGTTGATGAAAAAATTCCTAGGGATACACTGACATCCCTAGCTGCTCGCCATCTTTCTTCAGTAAATTTCTCATACCTTTGGTCTTTCTTTCTTTTTCTTGAATTCTTATATTTGTGTTGACTCTATTGTTTTTCTTATCTTTCAGCTGGTGAACTGCTTCAATTCCATCGTGAAGAAAGATCAAGTTATTAAAGCTTCCACTTCCTCGTCCGATGTTGACGATGCTTTGTTGGGTTTAACCCAATCTGTGAAGGAATCTCGCCAACAGTACATCGAGGAGAAAACTGTTTGGGAGAAAAAATTGGCTGTGGCTGAGGCTGATAAGATGAAGATGGCTGAAACCTCCAAGAATTTGGAGGAGAAAATTAAAGATTTGGAGGTTAAACATCAGGAATCTGATGATAAATTGAAGAAGGCAGAAGAAGAAATATCTACTCTGCGAGATATTAAGGTTAAGAAAGAGGAACTGGAGGTGAAGCTCTCCTCGGAGAAATCGAGGAGAAAAGTTGCAATCAAGAAACATTTCAGCGTTGGTTGGGAGAAAGGATGGGAGAAAGGGATAGCTGCAATGACGTCCCAAGTCCAATATGGGGAGTTGAAATACTTCCATGATGGTTGGGTAGCTGCTCTCCAAGAGCTAAAAGTCCAAGACGATTCTGAGCTATTCCAACGGCATCTCCCTGGTCCTCCTCCACCAATTGTGGAAGAAGAAGAAGATGAACCTGCTTCAGATGAGTCTTCCATGGCTATGGGTGATCAAGTTTCTGCCTCTCAACCCTCTACCACCGAGGACGTTTCCTCCATGCCTCCTCCTCCTGAGAAGATTCCTACCGATCAAGCTGTAGTTATCACCGAGCAACCGAGCTCCTCGTCCCAGCCTCCCGAGAAAGTCTTGGGAGACAAGGAAAAGGTGTGAAGTTGTTCGGTAGCCTTTCTGTATTTCCTTGTAATCGAACAATGTAACTTTTTGATGATCTAATAAAATATATCTTTGCTTATCTCTGTTGTTGATAACTTGTTTTTGTTGATTGTTGTCTTTTTCTTGTCATTAGTTTGTTGCTAGAATGGAATTGATCTCTTCTCATGATACCGAGCTGATGCAGCAATGTCATCAATACTATAAGGCTGGTCATACAGATCTTAGTACATCGGAAATTGCTGATATCCTTGGTCACGGTGCTTCAGAGCAGGCTATTGAAGCTTATCAGTACTTGAAAGCTTTACTCGACCGAGCAGTGGCCAACAATGTCGCTTACTATGAGTTGATTGAAGAGCTTCATGGTTCCTTAGAGGATCTTCAAAATCAACATAACGAATCAATGGCTTTGTTACATGAAGATTATGAAAATAGATACCAGCAGCTCTCTTCAGAAACAGGCCACAAGAAGATCATTGTTGGGTATGATGTCAGGGAGAGGACCCTAAAAGGTGAAATTGAAGCCTGTAGACAAATCGCCGAGATCCTGGAGCAAGAAAATAATAATTTGCAGAAGAAATTAGCTCAATATGAATCTGCTGCTTCATCCTCTACTGCATTAATACCAGTTACTGATGAAGGCTTCTCGTTCTTAGAGGTCGAAAATGCCAAACTGAGGCAAGAGCTGGAGGACTTAAGAAGATCTACCATTTCTGGAACTGCTCGGGGACGAGGAAGAGATTCTCGGGGGCGAGGAAGAGTCAGCCAAAATGTTGAAGAGGCTCGCACTCAGTCTACTCTAGAAACTCAAGCATTCCAGTTGAAAGTAAAAGACCGTGCTCTGACTGAAATGTCCAATAAAAATCTGTCTCTGGAAGATCAGCTGGCGTCAACGAAATCTGCCTTGCATAACAAAGATCTCTTTGCCAAAAGCCTTCATGAACAATTGGATAGATTAACCTTCCAATTCCATAAACAGCCAAGAGAATTCTGGATGGCAGGATACAATGAAGCTCTCGTTCATCTGGATGCTCGCATTGAACATGCTAATAATGAAGGTTACAAGCAAGGATGGTTAAATGCATTGGGTGTATTAAAGTTGGAGCAAGGGCATTTTTTATGGGACTATCATGCTCCATCATTATTAGACCTGCCTGTACCACCTTTCAAATTGGATATGGCATAGATTCCAGCTCGTTCTATTCCTCGCAGTCTAATTTCAAAATATCTTGGTGATTATAGCCTTCACTCCCAAGCTGAATTATCTCGTCCTGAGCATCTTTTGGATACACCTTCTGTTATGAACGTCAGAATGCTCAGAGATGTTAATTTCATCAATTCTCCCCTTTGCCTAGAAGACCCTCCTGCCGGCGAGGAACCTGTTTCTAAAGCACAGGGCAAAAAACCAATAGAATAGTAATATCCATGTAATAATTTAGTACCTTCTTGTAATTTGTAATTTATTCTAGATTAATGAAAAGATTTTCATTTTCTGTTTGCCTATTTTGTTAGTCTTGTATTTATCAAACACATTTATATTTGTACATATGTATCTATGTATCTGTTATAAAGATAACAATATTATTGTTCAATAAGCAACTTAATAAAAGTTACAAGTATTAGTAATGTTTCTCGATCACTTAATAATAAAGTAATGAGTAAAAATGTTCAAACTGTTTCCAACCAACCAAGGTGGGTGAATAATGTTTGTCGACCAATTACAGTTGATGGGTTTTTATTCCCGACCAGCTATACTTGGTTTATTTATAAAATTGCGTCCGACCAACTAAAATCAGTAATTTGTCCTTGCCGACCAACTACAGTTATTGGGTTTTTATCCCCGACCAACTATATTTGGTGTATTTTTTAAACATTTTGTTCTTCAAAGAACTCATTGTAATAATATTACCTCCCGACCAACATAAGTTGTAATATGAGAGTATATTTTTATCTTACCAACCGTAGTTGATCATGCTGGTGTACACTTTCTGGCTCCTTAAAGCTTTTGGCTCTTTAGAGCATTTTTGGCTCCTTAGAGCATGTCCTCCTAACCAAAGGAGGTTGGCTACTTATAGCACTTTTTGCTCAATAGAGCTGTCCTCCTAACCAAAGGAGGTTGGCTCCTTAGAGCACTTTTGCTCCGTAGAGCTGTCCTCGTAACCAAAGGAGGTTGGCTCCTTAGAGCACTTTCGCTCCGTAGAGCTGTATTTTTTGGCTCCTTAGAGCATGTCCTCCTAACCAAAGGAGGTTGGCTACTTATAGCACTTTTGCTCCGTAGAGCTGTCCTCCTAACCAAAGGAGGTTGGCTCCTTAGAGCACTTTTGTTGTGTAGTGTATTACACTAGTATTCCCCGAAAAACTTTCATCCAGAAAGAAAAATGGTGAAACATCTTCGTTTTATTCATAATGAAAGAAATACTTTACATTTGACATCATTGATAATACTTGCGCAGGTGTTCAGCATTCCATGCATTTTTAAATTCCTCTCCTTCTAGAGTTGCTATTCTGTAAGTTCTTGGTCGAACAACTTCTGTAACTCGGTAAGGTCCATGCCAGTTTGCTTCCAGTTTATTCTGCTTCTGAATGACCCTCTTTAGCACATAATCCCCTTCTTTTAAATCACATTTCTTTACCCTTTTGTTGTAAAACAGAGCTGTTCGTTGTTGATAAGCAGCATTCCTAATGGCTGCCTCTTCTCTGACTTCCTCGAGCATATCCAAATCCATCCTTCTCATCAAATCACTGATCGGAGAATTGAAATTTAACACCCTATGTGTTGGTAGGCCCAATTCGGCAGGTATCACAGCCTCATTTCCAAATGCTAGCATATATGGTGATTCTCCTGTTGCTGCTCGGGGAGTTGTTCGGTAAGCCCACAAAACTGACTGTAGCTCATTAATCCAATTTGCTTTAGCCTCACTTAACCTCTTCTTCAACCCATTTAGTAATGTTCTGTTCGTCACTTCAGTCTGCCCATTGCTTTGGGGATGGCCTGGTGCTGAATGAAACTTCAAGACGTTTGACTGATGACAATAGGCAGCAAATTCTTCATTATCAAATTGCGTTCCATGGTCTGTGATGAAAGCGTGGGGGAGACCATACCGACAAATGATATTCTTCCATATGAACTGATACACCTTCTCGTACGTCATATCAATTAGTGGTTCAGCTTCCACCCACTTAGTAAAATAGTCTATTGCCACGACGAGATACTTGAACCTTCCTCGGGTCGTCGGCAGTGGTCCAACCAGATCAATCCCCCACATGGCAAATGGCCAATGTGATGTTATAGGTGTCAACAATGCCTGTGGAGTTCTTCGGATGGAAGAAAAACGTTGGCACTTGTCACACTTCTTAGCATAGGCTATACAATCAGCTCTCATCGTCGGCCAGTAGTATCCCTATGTCATCACCCTTTGTAGCAGGGTCCGACCTGCTACATGAGCTCCACAAGATCCTTCATGGATTTCTTCAATCAATTCTTTGACTTCTGATGGATGCACACATCTTTGCAAACCTGCCATAATTCCTCGTCTATACAAAACACCATTAGTTAACACATACCGAGCAACTTTATACTTCAATTTCTTGGCAGCTAGTTTGTCCTCCGGTAGTACTCCTTCTTCAATGTATGCTCTGATAGGATCCATCCAAGATGGTCCTAAATCAAGGGTAATAATCTTCACCGTCAGATCCTCTTCTATGCTCCGACTTTCTAGTACTTCAATTGGTATTGTTCTTCGCAGTTCGGTGCGCGTAGCTGACGCTAGTCGGGCCAATGCGTCTGCTCTAGCATTCTCCATTCTCGGTATCCTCACCAATTGAATAGCATCAAATTCTTTCAATAACTCCATCACTTTTGCATGGTACTTCACCATTAACTCTCCCTTCACTGCATATATTCCCATCATTTGATTCACAATTAATTGAGAATCACTGAAAACAATTACTTGACGTGCCTCCATAACTTTCGCCAAATGAAAACCTGCTATCATAGCCTCATATTCAGCCTCATTATTGGAAGCTTTGAATTGGAATCTCAAGGCATACTCCATGTCAATATCATCTAGAGAATTTAAAACAATCCCTGCTCCACAACCAGCCGTGCAAGATGATCCATCTACATATAATCTCCATGTATGTAACTCGTCTTCAAATTTCTTATCTGTTAGAGTTCCTCGGTGAAATATCATCTGTTTTCTTTCATCATCCCCGGGTATCCTTCGTTCCTCGTCGGTCATTTATTCGCGCCCCTCTACCAACCGGAGTTGGTCGGGGTTTGAATATGATGATTTTTCTACATCCACAAGTCCTTTTACCAACCTTGGTTGGTTTGGATTTGTGTCTGTTAATCCTGTATCGTCCACAGGTAGGTCAGCAGGCATCTTTTGCTCCTCGGGGGTATCAGGGTATGTGAACTCTGCTATAAAATCTGCTACGGCTTGCCCTTTCAACGATGATCTGGGTTCATACACAATATCATATTCACCGAGCTCTATTGCCCAATATATCAATCTCCCTGATTTTTCTGGCTTGTGAAGGGCTTGTCTTAACGGCATGTCGGTATACACAATGATGGTATGGGCCTGGAAGTATGGTCTCATTCTTCTACTTGCTTCAATTAATGCCAGTGCCAATTTTTCCAGCTTTGGGTATCTGATTTCCGCACCTCGGAAGGCCTTGCTTGTGTAATAAATTGGCTTCTGGACTCCATTCTCCAATCTGATCAACGCCGAGCTAACTGCATTTTCTGATACTGCCAAATACAAGTACAGCTTCTCTCCAGTTATTGGCCTAGACAACAATGGTGGGGCTCCCAAATACTTCTTCGGATCTTGAAAGGCTTTCTCACATTCATCAGTCCACTCAAAACTTTTTCGTAGTGTTTTGAAGAATGGGAGGCATTTGTCAGTTGCTCGGGATACAAATCTGTTGAGTGCTGCAACTCGTCCGGTAAGACTTTGCACTTCTTTCTTCGTCGTCGGGGATCGCAGCCCTAAAAGAGCTTTGATCTTTTCTGGATTTGCCTCAATACCTCGTTGGTTGACGATGTATCCGAGGAACATTCCTTCTCGTACTCCAAAGGTACATTTCGTCGGGTTAAGCTTCATCTGGTATTTATCCAGTTGATCAAAAGTTTGACTCAAGTCAACCAAATGATCTGCAGCTCTCTTGCTTTTGGTGAGCATGTCGTCGACATAGACCTCCATATTGCGGCTGATTTGTTCGGTGAATACCTTGTTCATCAACCGCTGATATGTTGCACCTGCATTTTTTAAACCAAAAGGCATAACATTATAACAATAAGTTCCCCTTGGGGTAATAAAAGAAGTACTTTCCCTGTCTTCAGGTTTCATTTTGATTTGGTTGTAGCCAGAATAAGCATCCATGAAGCTGAGTAGCTCGTGTCCCGAAGTAGCATCTACTAGTTGATCAATTCTGGGCAATGAAAAATGATCTTTTGGACATGCCTTGTTGAGATCAGTAAAATCAACACACATTCTCCATTTGTTGTTCTTCTTCTTTACCATCACCACATTTGCCAACCAATCTGGATATTTCACGTCTTCAATGAATTGGGCTTTATGGAGTTTCTCGACCTCCTCTTGTATGGCCTGGTTCTTCTCGGGACTAAACACTCTTCTTCTTTGCTTCACAGGTTTGATCTCCTTATTCACATTGAGTTCATGACATAAGAAGTTTGGATCTATTCCTGGCATGTCTTCATGACTCCAAGCAAAAGTATTCTTCCTGTTTCTCAAGAAAGTTATCAACTCCTGTTTTATTGAAAAATCCAACGACGACCCTATCTGAGTTATTCGTTCAGGATGCTCGTCGTCCAGGATAACAATTTCTGTAGATTCCACAACCTGTCCTTTTACGAGTTGAGATTCATCCCTAGGGTCAAGAGTTTCAATTTCTGTGCCTTCCTCCACTTGGTAAGTAGTAGTCTTTTTCTGTAATTCTTCAAGTTCCTCTTGCTCGGCGGACGAATAATAGCATTCCCGAGCTACTTTTTGATCACCTTTCATAATTCCTACTCCAAAATTCGTTGGGAATTTCAAACACTGATGAACTGTAGATGGAACTGCTTCGAACTTCTTCAATCCAACTCTTCCCATGATGATGTTGTAGGCGGACTGCACATTCTTATCCATCACAAAGAAGCGTATTCTTTCTGTTCGACAAGCAGGCCAGGTTCCAATGAGTATATCCAACTTGATCGTCCCAAGTGGAAAAACTTTCTCGCCAGCAAAACCCAGAAGGGGTCTGTGATAAGGTTCTAATTGAGATAATTTTAAATTCAAGCTATCAAAGCATGAATAATACATGATGTCTGCTGAACTACCATTGTCTACTAACACCCTTGAAATGACCACATCCTTCATCCTCATTTTGATCACCAGAGGATCATCATGAGGGTAGAGAACACCTGCCAGGTCGTTTTTTGAAAAACCAATCACTAGCTTCTCTTTGTTTACCTTCCTCGGACGATCATCCTCGGCCAGGTTTATTCGCTGAATGTATGAACAAGCTTGAGCCTCTCCGAGATAAGCTTTTCTTTCTGCAGTAAGGTCTCCTCCTCCTGCATCTCCTCCTGTAATAACATTACAATCAAATGACCCAAAACGTATGGAAAATACCTCGCGTTCAGGTTTCCTTGGCTTTTTGGGAAGATCGGGGTCATCATCTGGATCCTCTTCATGGTCCCTCCTCTTTTTCTCCTCTGCACGACGAGGAGATCTAGATCTCTCTCTAGTTCTATCATCATTCTTCCTCTCACTCCTGCGATCTACGTACTTTGACAATTTTCCTCTTCGGATGAGTGTTTCAATCTCGTTCTGAAGGGCTATACAATTTTTGGTCATATGGCCATGATCTTTGTGAAACTCACAATATTTGGTCTTATTCCTCAGGTCGGGATCTGTCTTCAGTTTCTCTGGCCATTTGATTTCCTCGTTATTCCTGATTTCTTCCAAAACATGATTAATACCCACTTTCAATGGAGTATAATTATCATACTTCTTTAGGGCTTCCAACTTCATCCTGTTATTCTTGGAATATTTGTCACCACCATTACTTTTCTGATCTTTCTTCTTAGAATTGTCGACCTCCACTTTAACTTCTTTATCCATATTCTTCTTTGCAGCCATAGCCTCCTCGGCATTCATGATTTTGGCCGCCTTTGCCATCAACTCCGACATATTTTTAGGTGGATCTTTGGCCAAAGTGTAATACAGCTTGTTAGGCAGCAAACCACTCATCAGAGCAGTGATTGCTGTCTTTTCTTCATAATCTATGACTTCCAACTTTTCGTTATTGAAACGAGTTATGTAATCTCTAGTACTTTCACCTGATTTTTGTCAAACACTTAGCAAGTGTGCTACTCGTTTTACCGGCTTTGCTCCAAAACAAAAATTTCCAATAAACAGCTCGGCTAACTGAACAAAAGTTGAAATCTTTCCCCGAGGAAGATTATTACACCATATCTGTGCAGATCCGGTAAGAGTTCCCGAGAATGCTCTACACCTCATCTCGTCGGGGACAGCGTAGATATCTGCAGCAGCTTGATACTGTTCTATATGAAGTACGGGATCTGTCTTTCCATCGTACTTGGGAGTCACTACGGGTGCTTTGAATTTCGACGGTGTAGGGAAATCCACAATGGCTTGCACAAAAGGTGTTCCTTGAACAAAAGTTCTCTGTAAGGGGTTTCTCGCCTTAGCCATTTCTCCCAGTCTATCCTCCAACCGTTGAATGGAACCTTTCCATGCTTCATTCCCTTCCTCGGGCCGTTTAGTTCGAGCAACCGATTGCTCTGACGTAGCTTCCTGAGATTTATCTCGACGAGTGGTTGGTCGCGACTGCGCAGATCCTTCTCTCAAACCTGGTGGTGGTCGAAAACTTCTTGATGGAGCCCTAGGTGGACTCATGTTCCTCCTTGGTCCTAACCGACTGAAAGGAGACACTCTACTTAACCTTTCCAAAGCGCTAGTTCTCTCCGGAGAGAGAGTGATACGTTGATCTGTATCCGAAGCCCGTATCGATGAAGTTCGCCCAGGTTGATAAGAAAAATCATTAGACTCCTCATTGCGATATGACCCAGTACGTCTAGATTGCGATTGCCTATGATCACTCCTTTGCCCTGAATAGGTAGGTGCACCGCCCTGAAGAGTTTGAATGAGTTGCCTCATAGATTCTTGCATGGCGGTTTGTCCTTGAGCCAGATTCTTCATGATTCCAGCCAGATCTGGGGATGCAGATGGATTTGGATGATTTCCAATATTTCTAACATTTCGATTACTGGATTCTGGATTATCTGCCATTGGTGACAAATGATTTTTATGAAAAACGATAATAACAGTCGTTTCCCACAGACGGCGCCAATCTGTTGATGTAAAAAACTAGATCGCTCTTTATTTTTTCAATCACAGATAAATAAATAAGACAAAGATTTTTAAAGTGGTTCGGCTAGGAATAAAGCCTACGTCCACTGTTATGTTATTGCTGAGTGTTTGTGGAATTCTTGATTACAAGTTCTCTCAAGAAATTCCGGTCCCTTACAATGAGGATTGTACAATGTATTTATAGCCCTGAGGCTGTACATGAAAGGTCCAATACATTAAATGATTTACATATGAAAGGGTAATACATTTAATGCAGCGTGTGCGTCAAGAATACAATGGATAGTTGAACAGTTGTCCGCCTGGTAATTAATGATGCGGCCGAGATGCAGTTCGGACCGCCTTAGTTGCTTGTTGATCAAGAGTTCCTCGGAGTACTTAGAGTATCTCGGGATGATAGAGTTCCTCGGTGTGATATAGTTTCTCGGAAAGAAGCACGGTTGGTCGGGAAATGATCTTCCTCGATGCTATTGTGCCATGTAGATTGACACGTGTCTTCATCTTCTTCGTCCACATCAGCACATTAATTTTGGTATCAACATCAATATTTTTACAATTCATATGGTGTCTTATATGTTTTCTTAAGACACATTTTATTTATAAGATAATTTGCAGAAAGCAAAGCTTCCCTCCATAAGTTTTGAGGTAATCCCAAACTTATGATCATAGCATTCATCATCTATTTTAGAGATCGATTTTTGCGTTTAACAATACTGTTAGATTTAGGTGAGTAAGGGCAGATAGTTCGATGAATAATTTCATATTTCGAACAAGATAGTTCAAAAGGGGAATCATATTCACCGCCTTTATCTTTTCGAATCATTTAATTTTTTTTTCTCAATTTTTATTTTATAATGTTCGAAGACATTTACAGTCTCATCCTTATTTCGAATCAATAAAAGTAATATCTTATGACATCATCAATAAAAATAATAAAATACCTTTTTCCACCTCCTGTTTGTACAAGTTTCAAATCGCATATATCACTATGAATTAATTCAAGATGGTTCAAACTTCTTTCGACTTATTGAAAAGGAGTTTTAGATAACTTTGATTCCACATATGTTTCACACTTGTGATTTGATATAGTACTAAATTTAGGTATTAAATAAAAATCAATTAATCTACGAATAGTATCATAATTAAAAATAGTATTATTAAAAATATTTTTTACTTACTAAAAAAATAGTATTTTTCCTTACTAAAAATATAGTTTTTTACTTACTAAAAAAATATAAAGAAGAATTGTTTTTATAAAAAATGTTCTATTAAAAAGTCACAAAAATTTATAAAAATGTTTCAACAAAAATAAGTTTTTTAATTTCTAGAAAAACATTTAATAAAAAATAGAAAAAAAAACTGATAACAATAGTTTTGTAAAAAATACACCTCATTTATTTAAATAAATAGTTTTTTATTTATAAAGGGTACAAATAAAATTATTTAGCAAAAAAAGTAATAAAAAATACTGTTTTATAAAAAAGTAAAAAAAAAAAGTTCTTTAAAAATTTCTTCTAAATTAAAAACTGAACTTTTTTTGAATTATTTTTATAATTTTTTTATGACTTTTTTAATATTTTTATAAATAAAAATCTTTTACATATATATAAAACTTTTTTAGAACATAAAAAATCGTTGTAATAATAAAAAGCTAAAAAATAAAATAAAAATAAAACCTTTTTTCACGAATTAAATAAAAATGTTAAATATATTAACACGAATTAAATGTATGTCTCTCTCTCTCTCTCTCTCTCTCTCTGTATATATATATATATATATATATATATATTTTAATTGTTTTTTAATGTTGTTAGTGAAGATACTTTAAGTATGTCAATGATCTTACAATGTTGTTAGTGATCTTACAATGTCAATGATCTTACAATGTTGTTAGTGAAGATACTTTAAGTATGTGGATTGATGACAACATATGGTAAAATGTAGAGGAATATAAAATGGATATTTAAAAAAAACTAAAAATAATAAAATAAATTATCTCTTAAGTAAACCCCACTTCTTAGAATTGGGATTGGGTGAAAACAAATGAGATTTTAAAGAGTATAAAAAAAACTAGACCAAGCCCTTGGCCATACCTAAACCAGACCCCAACTCCACAACCCATCCCAGCCCCAAAAACCATACTCATATTGATTAAATAGTGAGTGTTGATGTAAAAAATTAGATTTGATCTAATTTATTAATCACAGATAAATATGACTAAAGAGATAAGATAAAGGGTTTTTAAAGTGGTTCAGCCTTAATGAAATGGCCTACGTCCACTGTCTTATATTGCTGGATGTATTGCTTTGATCTTCATGAGGTTCGCTAATGATAGCTTACCCCGTTGTGACGGTATTACAATGTATTTACAGCCCTTGGGTTGTCAATACGAATAGACAATACGCAATCATTAAATGTACATATACATCTGTACATGGTAAGAATATTCATTGAATCTGTCTTCGTCGTTTGATCTTCTTGACCAGGTGCTTGGTATGTTTAGTAGCTCGGTACGCTGAGTAGATCCGTACGTATATTTATGCCATGGTGGATGACACGTGTCTTCACATAACTAGTCCATGTCAGCTGACTAATTTTTGTATCAACAGAAGCCCCCAATGTTTCACAGTTAAGGTTAGATATGAGAATGTGGAATATTATACCCAAAGGTTGCTCAGGCATGTTTATTCTGCCTTGTTTGATTACAGACCTCCAACACTTGTAAAATTTTACGCTTATCATAACAGTTTTGAGAGCGAAATGAAGAACTTGTAAATATTTCAATTTTTACAAGGATGCTTGGGTACTTGCATTTTTTTCTTTATTAGCCGCCGAAAATGCAATCATCGTCATTTGTGATCATTACTTTCTCATTTTTCAAGGCAGCGTATTTAAAGACGATAGAAACAGATTGTCTTCTACCTTTTTGCTTTGAGATTCCCAAACTTTTTGTCTTCTCACTTTTCTTCTTAGATCATTCTTTCTATCGTCTGCCTTAGCTGATTTTCTTGATTTTCTGTAAGAATTTTTTCCTTCCTTCTTCTTTCTTTGTTTTAGCCACCATGGTTTACCTTATCGAATCGTTGGATAAGTTTAGGGCTGACTTTGGGATTCCTTTTTGGGTTATTTTGGAAGAACCTCATTTCCCCTCTGATTTATTTTCTCTAGCTGAGGGATATTGGCTTCCTTCCATTTTTGTAGCAGAATGTGGTTTTTGTTTCCCGCCTAATCCCCTGTGTTTGGAATTTTGCCAATATTTTGATATTGTTCTTACAAGAGTAGTTTCAAATACATGGAGGGTAGTTAATGGCGTACATAGGTTAAATCAAATTCATGGAACTCGTTTAGGGATTCCTGAAATTATGTACTGTTATAAATGGGTCACCAGCGACACCACCTTTTATTTAAAAACTAGGTTTTCTAATATAGCTTTAGTAGTCAATCTCCCTGACGCTAATAGGGATTATTTTGAACATGGGGTTGTGATGAAAAATTGACAACACCCCCACTAAAAGGGAAAGACGTGTACCAAGGTCCCAGATGTCCACTTTACGGCAATGGGATAGGTTGTTTTGTTTTTCAAATTAGCTCTGTTTTTGTTTGATAAAATGTGTGACTAACATTTATTTTCTGTTTTGCAGTTGATAGTAAAAGGAAACCCCCAAAAAATAGTGACATTAATATAAAAGATTTGAAGCTTATTTGGGGTTTGCATCAATCGATTATTAGGAAGCACGTGAGGTCTCCTTCTTATTTGCTGAGATATAAGAACACCACTTCATCATTTATTGCTCGACCTCTTGTTCCTCCCTTGGTGATTGCCTTGACCAGACTCCAGCATCTTCGACAACTATTGAAGAATCTTCTTTTGATTTGGGTACTTCTATTGCTGACCTAATGACGAAGAAGAGGAGAGTGTCTGACCTTTTTTCCAAGGCTGTCCCTGGTGCTAATGGGGAAAAGAGACGCAAAGAGAATTTTTCAGCTGAAGGGACTAAAAAAATGGATATTTCTCCATCTAAAGGAACAGTCACAACGGTGAAGGAGGTCAGCAAAAAGCCCCCTGTTGCTCCAAAAGAGGCAGCACCTTTGATTGAAGGGGTTGTTGTTATTCAAGAAGAGGCAGCACCTTTGATTGAAGCTGATCCTTTGAAGAGGTTGATGAGGGGTTTGGCTGAAAAGACCTTGGATGCTGCTGCTCAACCTTCTGGGATTGAAATACCTTCTTTGAAAACTAGTTTTTCAGCACTCATTACTCCTGGCTTTGCCAAGAAGCTGATTCGATCTGGAACTCTTCCTGACTGCCGAGCTGCTGAGACTTCTACTCCTCAGGAGAGGGTTACTAACTTGGCAGCCCAACACCTTGCATCAGTAAGTGTTATTGCACTTGTTAATTTGATTCTTCATGCGATGTTTTTTTCTTGATATTGGGATTCTCTTCATCTTGTAGTTTTTGGTGTATTTTAATAATATCGTGGAGAAGGATGAGGCAATTAAAGCTTCAACTTCTTCCAGTGGAGTAGAATAAGACCTTGCTGGATTGTCAAAATCGTTGGTGGAGTCCCGATAGAAATATAAGGATGACAAAGCTGCTTAGGAACGTAGAATCGAGTCTGTTGAGACAGCTCGATAAAAAGCTGAGGAAACTGCCAAAGGGGCTGATACAGCTCGACAACAAGCTATAAATGCTTTCAAGGAGGTAGAGGAAAAATTAAAGGTTATTATTTCTGACCAAGTTGAGACTGCAGGCAAGCTTGAAGAGGTTGAACGGCATAAGAAAGATCTTGAACAGAAAGTGAAATCTATTGAAGAGCACCTTAGTGAAAGTATGATGAAGAAAAAACCTATTGTAAAGAAATCCTTTAGCTCTGGCTGGGACAAAGGATGGAACAAAGCTTTAGTTATTGTCTTTACCCAAATGGATTATGCGAGTTTGAAGTTCTTCAGGGATGGATGGGTTACAGCGTTGAAGGAGTAGAATGTTGCTGATGATTCTGAATTATTTCAGAAACATGTTCATGGCCCTCCTCTTGCTATTGAAGATGGAGAAGAAGATGAAGCTGGATCTGATGAATATTCTTTGTTGGTTGTAGAACAAGCACATGCTGCCTCCATTCTTCAGTCTTCCGAGCAAGTTCAGCAGACAACAACTTCTGCCGAACAAACCCAACTGCCCACTGAGCAACTAATTCCTTCTGTTAAATCAGCCGAGGATGTTGTAGGGAATAAGGAGAAGGTGTAAAGCTGTTCAAAAATTTGTTGATTTTCTCTTTTAATTTGTACCTTTTGTTGTACCCTCTTCTCTTATGATCAATAAAATGGACTTTGTTATTTACTCAGGATTTCTCCTTTACTTGTTCAAGTGTAGTTATACTGTTGTTAATCTATTATTACTTTTCCTTGCTAGTTTATTTCCTGTATGGAACTCTTGTCAGCTCATGATACAGAGTTGATAAAAAAGTGTACTGAGTACTTCAAAACTGGTCATACAGACTTTACTGAAGCATAAATGATTGACATTCTTGGGTCTGATGCTTCTGAATGAGCAATTGATGCTTACCAGTATTTAAAATGTTTTCTTGATCGGGCGGTAGCAAACAGTGTGTCTTACTATGAGATGATTGAAGATCTTCAAGGGACGATTGAAGCACTTCAACTTCAACACAAGGAAATCGCAGTTCTGCTTCATGAAGGCTATGAGAAGAAGTATAAAAAAATAAGCGTTGATTGGGACTATGACAAATTTATCTCAGTTCAAAAGAAGAGAGAGGGTGTGTGTTAAACCTTGAAGTTGAGGAGCACAGAAACATTACCAAACTGTTAGAGGAAGAAAATATTGCTTTACGAGAAGAGTTGGGACAGCTAAAATCTACTGCTTCTTCTGGAGCTCTGGTCCCAGTTAATGATGAAGGTTTCTCCTTTTTGGAAACTGAGAATGCCTCTTTGAGGGAAGAATTAGAAACTTTGAAAAGGGCCAGACCTATGTCTTCTTCTCGTGGTAGAGCAAGAGTTGGTCGGAGCAATATTAAAGAGACTAGGACTCAACAGGCTTTAGAAAATCAAGTTGTTCAATTGAAGGTAAAAAATAAAGCTTTAGCTGAGATGTCCCAGAGAATTCAAGCTCTTATCGAGCAACTTTCCAATCAGAGTTCTGCGCTGAAGAGTAAAGAAAACTTGGTGAAGAGGCTTCATCAGCATGTTGAGCGATTGACTTATCAATTCCACAAGCAGCCAAGAGAGTTTTGGATGGGAGGATATAATGAAGCTTTATTCCATCTTTATGTCAGGTTGAAGCAATCAAACAATGAGGGGTATATATATGGATGGATGAATGCTCTAGCTGTGATGCATATTGAACAAGGAACAGAGCTATAGGATTTGTGTGACCCTGGTTTGCTTGATCTACCAGTGCCTCCGTTCAAGCTCGATGTTAGCTGGATTCCAGTTAGTTCCATTCCTCAGTGTTTGATTTCCAAGTAACTTGGTGACTACAATCTTCAAGAAGATTTTGAGATATCCCTACCTCCACATTTGCTTGACCGACCAAGTACAAGCAATACTAGAAAATTACGAGATTTAAACTTTATCAACTCTTCCTTTGCTTTAGATGATCCTCCAGCCGGAATAGATCCTGTACCTAAATCTGAAGGAAAGAAACTAATTGAATAGGCTGTTTGTATTTGGTTAGTGGAGAAAAATCATCTTTTTGTAATTTTATTCCCTTGGAAATAAATTAATTGTTTTATCTTGTCAATCTTTATGAGATCAACTATAATAGTGTTGTTCTTCACTGAATATATATATATATATATATATATATATATAGATGGACAGTTTGTCCTTTATTGATTTGATTGCCTAGACAATGGAACTTTGCCCCATATGTTTGCCTAGTTGTAGTGACTTATCACACATATGTGCCTAAGCAATGGAATTATTTTTATTCCATATTCTTGCTTAGTTGTAGCAATCTTATCTAGATTGCCTTGGTGATTAGACAGTGGATATTTTACCCATCTTCTTGCCTAGTTTATATGCCACGTGGGTCACCCAAATCAAACAGGCCTTACCTTGTTCGACTGTAATACCAACATTGTTGGTTATGTTGATGTCGACCAACTTTGTTGGTGTTTGTGCTGATTCCGACCAACTTTGTTGGTGTTTGGTGATGTCGACTAACTTTGTTGGTGTTTGTGCTGATTAAAACCAACTCTTGTCAACTTTTAACTGAGAGAAGAATTTTTTGTGTTTGGGTGCTGCAGGTTAGATGTAGTGTGTGGCACTAGTACTCCAAAAAATAATAAAACAACAAATGTTGGGGAATCATCGTTTTCATTCATACTGAAATAATAGGATACATATGTAGTTACATTACTAATAGTGTTTTCGCAGGTGCTTTGTATTCCAAGTATTTTTGAATTCTTTCCCTTCTAGAGTTTCTATTCTGTAGGTTCCAGGTCGAACAGCAGTTGTGACACGATAAGGCCCATGCCAGTTAGCTTCCAACTTATTGTGTTTTTGAAATACTTTCTTGAGCACATAATCTCCTTCCTTGAGATCACACTTCTTGAACCTTTTATTGTAGAACATAGCAGTTATTTGCTGATAAGATGCATTTCGGATGGCTGCATCTTCTCTGACTTCTTCAAGTATATCCAAGTCTAAGCGTCTCATTAAATCACTTACTGTATAATTGAAATTAAGCACCCTATGAGTAAGTAAGCCTAATTCAGAAGGTATAACTGCTTCTCTCCCAAAAGCTAACATGTAAGGAGATTTCTTAATTGCTATTCGAGGCGTTGTTCGGTAAGCCCACAACACGGAGTGCAACTCGTTGATCCAATTTCCTTTGGCATCATCCAACCTTTTTTTCAACCCGTTCAATAGAGTTTTGTTTGTTACCTCTGTTTGTCCATTACTTTGAGGATGACCTGGATCAGAATGAATCTTTTGAATGTTAGACTATAGACAGTACGCAGCGAATTCCTCGTTATCAAATTAGGTACGGTGATCAGTGATAAAATCATGTGGCAGACGATATCTGCAAATAATATTCTTTCAGATGAACTGATAGACCCTTTCATTGTCCAAATCAATGAGAGGTTCAGTTTCCACCCACTTTGTGAAATAATAAACAACGACCACCAAATATTTGAATCGTCCTTTTGTAATTGGCAGAGGCCCGACTAAGTCTATTCCCCACATGGCAAATGGCCAAGGTGAGGTGATTGGTGTTTGCAATGCCTGAGGAGTTCTTCGTATAGTAAAAAATCGCTGGCACGTGTCGCATTTCTTGGCATAAGTTGTGCAATCAGCGCGCATTATTGGCCAATAGTATCACTGCGTAGTTATTCTTTGTAAAAGAGTCTGACCTGCTACGTGAGCTCCACAAGATGCTTCGTGAATTTCTTCTATTAAATCTTTAACTTCTGCTAGATGAACTCATCTTTGCAGACCTGCTATCACACCTTTTCTGTATAGAACTCCATTATTTAAGACATATCTAGCAGCTTTAAACTTCAACCTCTTGGCTGCAAGTTGATCGGCTGGTAGAATGCTTTCTTCGATAGAAGCCCTGATGGGATCCATCGAGGAAGGTCCCATATCCAAAATGATAAACTTCACCATTAAATCTTCATCAATACTTCTGTTTGCAAGTATCTCAATAGGAATTGTTCTTCGTAGATTGGTGCGAGTAGCTGAGGCTAATCAAGCTAGTGCATCTGCCCTTGCATTCTCCAGTCTTGGTATTTTAATCATTTGGACAGCTGCTAAATTGGCTATAATCTCTATAGCTTTATCTAATATACTTCGTCATGAACTCTCCTTTTGCTGCGTAAAGACTGTGCATCTGATTTACCACTAGTTATGAATCACTGAACACCATAACTTCCTCTGCATTAAATGATTTAGCTAAACTGAGGTCCACAATTACATCTTCTTACTCGGCTTCATCGTTAAAAGCTTTGAATTAAAAATGTAAAGCATATTCTACGTCTACTCCATTTGAACTATTGAGAATAATTCCAGCTCCGTAACTTGTTGCACACGAAGAACCATCAACATATAAATTCCATATAGGGATATTATTGTCAAACCCTTGGTCTGACAAAATCCTGTGATGGAATATCTTGTGTTTTCTTTCTTTACCCTTCAACTCTGTCTTCTTACCAGAATATTCTGGTTGATCGTTTGCCATCCTTTCTGGCAACTCTGCTACTGGGAGTTGACAGGGGACGGTTTCTATTGATTCTCTAACATCCTTAAGTTGTTAAGCATTAGCCCCTGTTAGTCGGAGGTATCTGGGTAGGTAAATTCAACAATGAAATCTGCCACTGCCTGCCCTTTGAGAGAGGATCTTGGCTCATAGATAATGTCATACTCACCTAACTCCACTGCCCAATATATCAATCTTCCAAATTTTTCTGGCTTTTGTAAAGCCTGTCTGAGTGGCATGCCAGTATATACCACTATTGTATGGGCTTGAAAATATGGTTTCATCCTCCTGCTCACGTCGATCAATGCTAACTCCAACTTCTCCAATTTTTTATACTTGATCTTTGCCCCTCTGAACGTCTTTCTCGTATAATACACTGGTTTTTGCACTCCGCTTTCTACTCTTATCAAAGATGAACTAACTGCACTTTCCAAGACGGCTAAGTATAAGTATAATTTTTCTCCTAACACCCACCTGGAAAGCAGAGGAGGTGTCCCCAATTATCTCTTTAGTTCTAAGAACGCCTTCTCACATGCGGCATTCCACTCAAAGGTCTTTCTGAGCACCTTGAAGAATGTGAGACATCTATCCGTTGCTCGGGAGATGAATCTGTTGAGAGCTGCGACACGCCCAGTAAGGCTTTGCACTTCCTTCTTGGTGGTTGGAGACTGCAATTCTATCAAGGCTTTTATCTTATCAGGATTTTCTTCAATACCTCGTTGATTCACAATGTACCCCGGGAACTTGCCTTCTTGTACGCCAAAAACGCACTTAGTCAGATTCAGCTTCATCTGGTACTTCTCTAACTGATCAAATGTTTGGCTCAGGTCAGCTATATGGTCAGTAGCTTTCTTTCTTTTGGTCAACATATTATCGACATATACCTTCATATTTTTGGCAATTTGCTCTGCGAATACCTTGTTCATCAGTTGCTGCTGCATTTTTAAGACCAAAAGGCATAACATTATAATAATATGTTCCACGTGGGGTAATGAAAGAGGTACTTTCCCTGTCTTCTGGTTTTATTTTAATTTAATTATATCCGGAGTAGGCATCCATGAAGCTTAATAATTTATGCCCCGAAGTTGCATCTACTAGCCGATCTATCCTGGGCAGAGGGAAATGATCTTTTGGGCAAGCCTTATTTAGGTCTGTGAAGTCCACACACATTCTCCACTAGTTGTTCTTCTTCTTCTTCACCATAACCACATTAGCCAACCAATCGGGATATTTGACATCTTCGATGAAAGAAGCCTTTTGTAACTTTTCCACCTCTTATTGAATAGCCTGACTCTTCTCCGGACTAAAGACTCTCTGTCGTTATTTCACTGGTTTGATCTCTTTGTTGACGTTGAGTTCGTGACGTAATAAAGATGGGTTTATCTCCGGTATATCTTCGTGACTCCATGTGAATGCTTATTTTCTATGCTTTAGAAATGCCACCAACTCTTGATTTAATACTAGATCAAGTGAAGCACTAATCTGAGTTGTTCTTTCTGGTTGCTCGTCATCTAGAATAATGTTCTCCGTCGCTTCCATGACTTGGCCTTTAACAAGCTTCGTTTCATCTCTTGGGTCTAATGTTTCAATCTCACACTCATCAAATTTATCCACTTGATAAGTAGTTGTTTTCTTGATAGCATCTTCCAATTATTCTTGCTCGGCAGATGAATAGTAGCATTCCCGAGCTACTTTCTGATCGCCCTTCATAATTCCAATCCCAAAGTTGGTCGGGAACTTTAAACACTGATGTATAGTTTATGGAACTGCTTCAAAAAATTTCAGGCCTACTCTCCCCATGATTATATTGTAGGTTGATTAGATATTTTTATCCATTACGAAGAAGCGTACATTTTCTGGTCTGCAGGCAGGCCAGGTACCAATCAGCATGTCCAACTTGATCGTCCCAAACGGAAAAACTTTTTCACCAGAAAAGTCGATAAGGGGACTATGATACGGCTCCAACTGACCGAGTTTTAAAGTCAAGCTATTGAAGTAAGGGTAGAACATGATGTCTGCCGAACTACCATTATCCACTAGTACTCTTGAAATGATTACGTCTTTCATCCTCATTTTGATCAGTAGAGGATCATCATGAGGATACAAAATGCCTTCCAGGTTATTTTGGGAAAAACTAATGACCAGCTTATCTTTGTTAACCTTGCTCGGACGATCTTCCTCTGCGAGATTTATACGCTGTATATAGGAACAGACATGAGCCTCATTAAGGTAAGCTTTCCTTTCAGCGGTATAATCACCTCCTCTTGCATCTCCACTTGTAATCATATTACAATCGAATGAACCAAAACGGATTGAAAATACCTCACGCTCTTGCTGTCTTGCCTTTTTTGGGAGATCGGGGTCATCTTCATGGTCCCTTTTCTTATCGTATCTTGGTCGGCAAGGAGACTTGGACCTTTACTGTGCTTTATTATTGGTCTTCCCACCATTCTGGAGGTCAACAAACCGATTCAACTTCCCTCGTCTAATGAGTGCCTCTATCTCATTTTGGAGAGCTACGAACTGCTTGGTTATGTGACCATGAGCTTTATAGAACTCGTAATACTTGGACTTATCTCGTCTTTCGGGAGATATCCTCAGTTTTTCTGACCAATTTAATTCTTCATTGTTCTTGATCTCTTCTGGAACATGGTTTATATCCGCCTTTAAAGGGGTGTAATTTGCATATTTCCTCAAGTGATCCAACGTTTCTTTGCCTTTTGCCTGCTTGTTCCCTCAATTATGCTTGTGATATTTCCTCTCCGACCTGCCTTCAGCTTTAGTTTCTGCCTTTATCTAAGCATTCTTCTTCGCAGCCATAGCTTCTTTGGAATTCATGATCTTGGCTTCTTTAGACATCAACTCTGCCATGGATTTGGGGGGATCATTGTCCAAAGTGTAGTACAGCTTGTCTGGTAAAAGACCACTCATGAGAGCCGTAATAGTTGTTTTCTCCTCATAATCAATGACCTCCAATTTCTCGTTGTTAAAACGAGTGATATAGCCCCTAGTGCTTTCTCCTACTTTTTGCCTAACCCTCAACAGATGTGCTACTCTTTTAACCGATTTTGTGCAAAAATATAAATTTCCCATAAAGAGCTCGGCCAGCTGATGGAAGGTTGCAATTTTCCTATGAGGAAGGCTGTTGTACCATATTTGAGTAGATCCAGTGATGGTTCCTGAGAAGGCCCTGCACCTCATTTCATTTGGGACTGCATAAATATCTGCAGCAGCTTGGTACTGCTCTATGTGGAGAACATGATCAGTTTTTCCATCATACTTTGGCGTAACCACGGGAGCTTTGAACTTTGAGGGTGTGGGAAAATCCACAATTGCTTGTACAAACGGAGATCCTTTGATAAAGGTTCTTTGGAGAGAGTTTTTGGCCTTAGCTATCTCCCCTAACCTGTCTTCAAATCTCCGAATGGATCCTTTCCATGCATCATTTCCAGCCTCTGATTTATTTGCACCAGCAACAGATCGCATAGAGTTCTCCTCCTGGGATCTTTCTGTGCGTGCTGCAGGCCTGAGATTCGAGCGTGATTGAGCAGAATATTTTCTTAAATCATTTGGTCATTGATAATTTCTCGACGCAATCCGAGGAGGGTTTCTGTTCCTCCTAGGGCCCAAACGGTCAAAAGGGGAGACTCTGCTCAATCTTTCTAGAGCGCTTGTTCGTTCTGGAGTTAAAGTGATGTTATCTTGAGAATCAACAATTCTTATGGGGGATGTTAGACCAGGTTGATATGAGGGATCACTTGAGGTTCGAGTATGATGGATTTCAGTTCGTCTAGATCGTGAAGACGGTGGGCGCATGCTTCTATGAACGCTTCGTTTTCCTGTTTGAGCGGATGCTCCATTTTAAACAGTCTTAATGAATTATCGCATGGTCTCCTGCATGGCCGTTTGTCCCTTGGCTAAGCTTGCCAGGATTCCCGTGATTTCGTTTGCATTTGGAGGAGCAGACGGGTTAAGGGGATTCCCGTCATTGTTTCTGTTGCTGGATTCTAGGATCTCAGCCATGTATGATGATTTTTAGTGAAAAATGCTACGTATAGTTGTTCTCACAGACGGCACCATTCTGTTGATGTAAAAAACTAGATTTGATCTAATTTATTAATCACAGATAAATATGACTAAAGAAATAAGATAAAGGATTTTTAAAGTGGTTCAGCCTTAATGAAATGACCTACGTCCACTGTCTTATATTGCTGGATGTCTTGCTTTGATCTTAATGAGGTTCGCTAATGATAGCTTACCCCGTTGTGAGGGTATTACAATGTTTTTATAGCCCTTGGGCTGTCAATGTGAATAAACAATACGCAATCATTAAATGGACATATACATCTATACATGGTAAGAATATTCATTGAATCTGTCTTCATCGTTTGATCTTCTTGACCAGGTGCTTGGTATGTTTAGTAGCTCTGACGCTAAGTAGCTCGGTACGTATATTTATGCTATGCGGGATGACACGTGTCTTCACATAACTAGTCCATGTTAGCGGACTAATTTTTGTATCAACGGTGAGTCGTATTTTTTTTTATAAACAAATTATGCATAAACCTCATCAATTAAAACTCAACAACTTAACTCGTAATATACAAATTTATATTTCTAGTTATTTTGTGATTTGCCTCACATATATTTAGATGTATCAGACTTTTGTCATGACACCCTCCTGACCTCTAAAAATGTCAATATATATATACCTCTTTATTAAGGTGCACTTTGAGGATATTGTGATAAAAGTGGATAAACATACATCATTAGAACCAGTTGGTTACACCGATATGTAAGTGGGCTAAGTCACAAATTTATATGATTAGTTTATCCATAATTTTTTCTCAATAGTTTTTCGTAATATCTAGGCGTGTGTTTCGGCCGGATCAGATCGAAAAATATCTCTTAGAAAAAAATTAGATTTTTTTGAAAATAAAATAATAATTCTGATTTTCGATCTGATTTTTTCGAAAAATTAAAAAAAAAATCGAATTCGAAAAAAAGCAAAAATTGGAAAAGAAACGGATATTCACAAAATATATTAAAAATCCAGAAATTTCAGAAATTCCAAAATTTCAAAAAAAAAAAAATCAATTTTCGAAATTCTCATTTTAAAAACAAAGAAAAGGGTCTAACTCAACATGTAAATACATGAGGATTTGACTCATTTTTTCATTTGTGTAGAAGTGATACTCTCCTTTTATAGATCACACTTTGAAGTCTTCTCCCTCTCCCAACCGATGTGGGATATGGAAAAATTTTACAAATCGAAAATCGAAAAATAATTCCAAAAAAATAGAAAATAATTCGGAAAAATCGGATCGAAAAAAATCGAAAAATCAAAATTTCAGAATTATTTCCGATTTTCAATCTGATTTTTTTTGAAAAAATTGAAAGTTCGAAAAAAAAACATAGCCCTAGTAATACCCTATGAAATCCAAACTTTTCACTTTTTGCACCCAAGGGTCCATTTTCATTTTTATTGGGGAAAAACGTCTCGAAAATCTTACAAAGTGTCGAAAACGGTGAAAATGAAATCCAATGTAAAAATAATAAAAAGTTTGGTTGTTATGCGTTTTACAAACAAAAAATATTATACCCTAAAGTACAAATATTCCTTTCTTATTTACAGTTGCAATTACTAATTGTATAGTGTGTTGTAATATATAATTTTTTGAAAAAACTTCAAAAGAAATATGAGAAGTATGTGCACCTGTGGATTGGATGGGCAGTTATTCTCCAATAGCTTGGTACTCATTCATTTTTCATTTAATTTTTGTTCCATAAGGATCTTTGCCTTTATAAAATAACATTGTTGTCTTCACTCCAATCACTTTATTATTTGAATAAACATAAGCAGGTGACCATGCCATCTTCTAATAACCCGAACATGTTATTCGGGTCGGTCTCCTTCCTAGGGCTTCTCTTTTTTTTCACAAAAAAAAAAAAAACACTAATTATCATATAAGAAGTGGAGAAGGGGAATGGTCAAAATCCCTTATAACTAAATTGCGGATATATTTATCCAAGGAGCCCATTATAATAGGCAACCCTTGGCAGATACAAATATTGAAACTAACAGTCACTCAACAATCAAAATTAAAACAACTAGCATGTAACTCGCGTGATGGACGGACGCATATCAACTGTATTCGAAAACCAACTATTATAAAAATTCAAAAATCACAAAAACTAACATGAACTAAAAAAAATTAAAAATCCAAAAATACTGTTTTTCATAGAAATTCAAACATAATGGAAAAATATTTCAAAACTTATAGAAAGTATGAAGGATATTCTTAAAACCTTTTTAAAATCTTGAAAAATAGAAAAAAATATAGAAAATTTATTTTTTTAAAATCTGAAAATAATAGAAAAATATTTGTAAATTACAAAAAAAAAATACTTTAAAAATCTAGAAATTATTGAAAAAAACTTATACAAAATTTTGAAAATAATAGGAAAATATTTAATAAGTTTGAACATTATTGAAAAAAGGAATCAAAAACCTAGAATATTATAGAAAAAATATTTTTGGAAGTCTTACTAATATTGAATAAAATATTTAAAAAATGTGTAAAATGACAAAAACAAATTTCACCAAAAAAAACTTCCTCGATATACATAAAAAATCCAATAAAAAATATTTCCACAAAAATTCCAACCATAATAAAAAAAAACGGAAAAACATTCCTTAAAAAAAACGAACATGAACTTTTTTGTGTTTGCTTGATTCCATTTTTTTGTGCTTTGCTAGAATTGAAAGTTTTTAAGTCTCATAATCCACATCAAGTGTTCCAATCATTAGATGAATGTGTCCCACCTTTAATATGCAAGCTTTTTATATAGGCACTGTCATAAGAGAAAGATTTCATCATCATTTTTAGATTTTCCTCAAGCAAGAAAATATGTTATATACATATATGTGCAAAGCCCTAATATATGCATATATAGCTTATAGTCATTTTTCTTAATAAAAAATAGATTATTATACCCTACCTTGAAATGGACTTTGATGAAGGTGAAGAGCGGGCGACAGGGTTTCTGATAATACCACTTGAGGACCATCTATCTCGGATCTAAACAAATAAAGGAGAAGAAGGAAATGGAGAGCCGATTGGGTACTCTAATTAAATAGGAGGAAATGGAGAGTTCAAAGGATATACAAAGCCATTTGGGTAGTTTAATTTTACTCCGTTATTTGTGAATAGTAAGGATCAAAACTTTTTTGAGAGACCCCGTAGTATTAATGGCATTAACACCTCTAATACTATCGTATTAGAGTTATAATATAGATCCCCACAAAAAGAAGGAAAATAATTAAAACATATTTTTTTGGTAGCATACCATAAGGTTTTGGGGGAGCTTACGCGCACCTCGACTAATCCACATTCATGGTACGTGGCTTTCGCTCGCCAATCGTTATTTTGACAGTGTCAAGGATCAAACTGGGGACCAAACCCAATTTACCCCCAAGACGGTCCTAATGACAACTTTATACCACTGGGCCGAGAGGGGGTCCGTTTGGTTCTTTATTAAGAAAATTTAAACACTGTTTTTAAATACAATTTTAAAATTCTGTTTTTTGTGTTTATAACTATTAGTGTGCGTTTGGTAAACTTGTCTTTAAATACAGTTTTTTGAAAATTTGACAAAATTGAGAAACATATATGTATGTGTGTGTGTGTGTGTGTGTGTATATATATATAATGCTCTTGTGCGGACCAGTCCGCAATTTAAGAATGCGGATCGGACATGTGTCACCTAATGCTGTGCCTAGAAAGTATCGCCTAAATTATTGGCACACTCTCTCTCTTTTCTGGGCTCACCGCCAGGTGACACATGTCTGGTCCGCATTCTTAAAATGCGGACTAGTCCGCACAAGAGCAAGACTATATATATATATATATATATATATATATATATAGGGAGAGGATCACAAGTGGACCTAAAAAGTGGACTTTTAAATAGCCCTTAACAAAAAATACTTAACAACCGATTAATTTTAATTCCTTTGTTATAATTGATTTCACACACGTTTCACACTTGTGAATTGATTTAATAATAAATTTACGTATTAAATCAAAATTATTTAATCTATGAATTGTACATAATTAAAAATAGTTTTTTACTTACAAAAATAATAGTTTTTTTTCTTACTAAAAAAAGTTTTTTACTTACTAAAACAATTATAAAGAAGATTTTTTCTTAACAAAAATTATTTTATAAAAATTATTTTATTTACAATCCACAAAAAATTTATAAAAATGTTTCATAAAAAATACGTTTTTTATTTCTAGAAAAAAACATTTTAATAAAAGAATTAATAAAAAAGTGATAACAACAGTTTTGTAAAAAAATCCATTTCCGTTATTTAAATAAATAGTTTCTTATTAATAAAATTATTTAGCAAAAAAAATTAAAAAAAAATACTGTTTTATAAAAAAGTAAAAAATGTTATATAAAAATGTCTTATAAATTCAAAACTGGATTTTTTATGAAATACTTTATACTTTTTTATGATTTTTTTTCAAACATTTTTGTAAACAAAAATATTTTTATAAATAAACAACTTTTTTTAGTAAATAAAAAATGTTTGCAATAATTATAACTTAAAAAAATAATAAAAATAAAACCATTTTTCACGAATTAAATAAAAATGTTAAATATATTAGCACGAATTAGATATCTATAACGTTAATATATATATATTATAATTTTTTAAAATTTCAAATTATTTTTTTGAAATTTTATAGGAAGAAGAAAAGGAGAGGAGGAGGTGTTTAGAGAGAAATGAAAAAGAGAAATAGAGAGAGTGCTAGAAAATTATAGGTATTTTGGAAAAAAAGATGAAAGTAATTATTTTGGTGCACAACATAATTATTAAATCAAATTAAGGTTAAGTCTAATATCGTATTATATAACTAAGACTTTTTCAAAATGACTCTAAAGAAAAATAAGGACGGATTCTTTGTAATAAAAAAATCTCCTTCAATTGCCTAGTCTTTTATTTATAGTAGCTCGAGAATCATCTTGTATTACCTCTGAAATTGGTTTGATTTGACTTTGGATTATTTCCCAATTTATGGGCTTGATAATGTCTTATACCATAACTTGTATTCGCTTAATTAGCTAATTATATACAATATATAATATAAACTAATAATTTAATTTAATTTCAATCATTAATAAGATACCTAAATTAAAATACCAAAGCTAAAATTTTAGTATTCAAAGTTTCAGGGTACATCCATAATATATATAAATCTAAAGCAGCCGAAGCTCAAAACGTTTGAAAACTTGAATTCATTAGTAGCATCATATGGTATCCAAGTTATCCAAGTCATCTTGAAGGTCTCCTTTGGATAAGAATTAAAATCACTAGGCCTGCTTTTTTTGTTTTTTGTTTTTTTACTAAAGTCTCTATAAAGTATAATAATACAATGCACAAATCTCTTATACGTCCTTGACTCATTCATAGCAAAGTAATTTTTTTCTATTATTTCTCTTTCAGTGGAGGGGGACTCGACCTAATTTGCGGACACTTCGAAATCATTTATAGAGTTTATTTTGGTGCGACACAATCATGTGTCGCATCAGTATTTGCTAGTGCCGCCGTTGGCACGGACTCACATTCATAAGATAATAGTCAATACTGGTATGACATGTCCCTGTGTCGCACAATTCTGTGTCGACCTAGTATTTCTAATTTCTTTAATTTGGAACAGTTCTTTTTATAGAGTTTTCTCAACTTCTGACGCTGATCATCTCAAGAAGGGATGAATATAACTTGAGGGGGGCAATGTAATATTTTTATTTAACTAGGTTAAATATTAATTAATTCTATTAACAAATTTGTTATTACAAAATTTTATAGCACAAAATAGTTATAAATTGGATGTTATTATAATTTTATGTATTGGAATCTACATTTTATATAAATTATATTCTAAAATAATATCTTGTGTAGGTAAAAATTATTGAAAAAAAGTCCTTGTACAAAATTTAAGGGGTATCTTTTTAAAATTTTCCAAAGTTGGAGGGACCATGAGCCCCCTTAAGAATGGCTAATTTCGTCTCAACGAATTCTGGGGAGCAACTGAAGGCTTGACTAGCTGAACTGACATCAGTGTTAATTTTTTATTATTGTCGGATATTAACAAAAGCGCGAGATAAATATTTTTTTAAAAATATTAAATTTCTTATGTTATGATAATAGAGCATCAATGCACAATATATCAGGACCATCTTCATTGCATGTTTATATTTTTGCATAAATGTTCAAATGCATTTTTAAGCTACACAAAAGTTGATTCGATCCAAGATAGTAAGTAAAATAATGGTCCGGTGGCAAGTGAAGTGCCACGGAAATAATGAGAATATTTTTAAAAAAAATGGAAAATGGCAAAAAATACGAAAAAATAAAAAAACAAAGTTCACGTGACAAGTGAAGTGCCTCAAAAGTCTAATTTTACACTTTCGAATTAGTAAAATTGATGACAAAACTAATTCAGAGAACGTTTGCAAATATGGTGACTGATGATACGAGAAATCGCCCTCAAGTCGTTCTCATATCAGCAAATCAAAGTGTAAAATATGTAATGTATAAACCAAGCAAGTAAATAGAGAGAAGACAAGATATAGAGTGGTTCAGCCTTTAAAATAGGCCTACGTCCACTGTGTTGCTCCGTTCTCATTATATGTGTTGCATTGTACAATATAATCATGCCTAAAGAGGCGTACAAGTATGAGAATAAAGGAGAATACATGATGACTGAGGATTCCGGTGTGCCGGAGAGGTAGCTGCGATGTGGATGAACAGTCCTCCAACTGTGCGTTGAGGTTGTGTAGAGAGAGTCGGTGTTTTAGAACCTGCCCCGGATGTGTGTGGAATCCCTCCTCCCCCTTATGTCGAGGTGTGGTCCTCTATTTATAAGAGGTATGTGTGTTGTGTCACATGCCTTGAGCAAGTGGCATATATCAATTCTGGAGTAGTTGCGAATGAGGAGAATGCGGCCTGCAAGGCAAGCAATGTGTTGAACCTGTGGCGTTGGAGGCAAAGCTGTCGCGCCCCGTACCGAGTAGTTCCGCGGCTGATTCTTGGGGAATAATTACTATGTTTCGCGCTCTATAATAGACAGGGCCGCACCCCGTGCCAGCCATCTCCGTGGCATCTTGATGGAGGCCGCGCCCTTTGATGAGGTGGGTCGCTCCCTGTATCCTGCAGGGCCGCGGCCTGTATTTCTGTAGGGTCATGGCACCTTAGCATTTGTATTGTAGAATACTATCCGCGGCAGGGTGCTATATTTGCACTATCAATAAACCCCCAAGCCGTGGTGCCAAGAGAATTTAATTGGGGACGCGACTTAGACCAGTATGCTTGGGTGCCGCGGGTCTACCAAAGCGATGATTCGTCTTCCGCGCTCTCTTATATAAATTGTTTCTGGCCGTGGACTTCATTACGTTTCCAAAACTTTGAGAGCAAATCGCGAGTGAATTATGTTCTTCCTCTCTTGTGTATTCCGGCGACCCTCTGAGGCTGCGTGTGGTGGTGCTAGGTGGTTTGAAGGTGAGCATTGTTGACTTCTTCATTTTCCAGGTAACTTTTTCGATCAATCATCCTTTTTAATCAACTTCGTAACTTATATTTCTTCAATAATCAAACACACAAGCTTCTTTATTGCTTGATAGGATTTTAGGGTTTTAATTGAACTGCCATCACCCTAGAATCAAACTCACGTACGATAAAATTGTTTGAATCCATCTTCGTATGCTGAATCCAATGTTGAATCCCATGAAATCATGTAATGGTTCTTACTGTTCATGATGTTTCTTGAAGTTCTCGACATAAATTCTTCATATTCTGGGTATTGGATCTTCAAAATAGCTAAACAATAAATACTTAACTGTTTAAGGGAGAGGACGCGGCACGATAGGAATTCGATAATCCATTCCCCTGAATTGTCTTGGTCCTTATCTGCGCCATACCGTGCCAAATGGTCGTGGTCCCTTAAATTATCATCCGCGGCACTTTGATGCAAATCAACGTATTCTTCCGCGGTGGTGGAGTCTTTAAAGGCTCTGAATCACCACCCTTGTAGTTTTTAACAGACTTCAAACTTTCATGAACCAAATACACATCCATGTTAAATAACTGTATTTGCTACTAGAACCCCTTGAATCGACTTAGCAAATTTAGGAACGGTCGTGGCCAAGAATTACTTAAAATAATTTGAGCCTATATCCGCGGTAGTATATGTACCCCTGCTGATATAGTAGGTGGCTGCGGCTGGTAGGACCAGAGGACGACCCCTTAGGTTCAAGTAGTAGTGTTGGCCCATTAATAACTACGTTAGGGAAATAATTCCAAACAAATTTTTACTATTTATAAATAATCCTTACGCGGCTTCTTAAAGTCTTTTCCAAACCATACTGGCTGCGGCGCCTAACTGCGAACTCTACTTTTCAGGTACTGCTGCAACCATATGAGCTTTGACCTAGACGAGTTCCTGAGAGGCTTTTGGGCAAAGCACTTTGGAACCTCTCCTCCTGAACTGACTTCCGTGCCCCCTCTAAGATCAATAGGTCCTTGCAAACTAAAGGGTTTCCCAAACTGCATGATACTTGATTCAGACTCCGCGGATTCTGCGTCTGGGAAGGATTTTCAATCCGCACCGATGGAAGAAGAGGCCAACTCAAGTAATCACCCAGTGGGTTCAGGTGATGATGCCGCGAAAGTTAGAGAAAACCCAGTTGGTACTTCTGGGAGGGCTGAGAGACCCTTAGCTGCATTTGATATTCGCAGCGCCATGACCCAAGACTGGGTTGAGCAGGTGGCTGAGGCCTTCAAATTTCCAGAAAATTTGATGTGCTCTGCACCTTCCGCGAACCAAAGACCTTGCAAGGTTCTGGCCGATGGAGTTTGCTTCCTACTCCATGCCTTTATTTACGGGCTGCGGCTGCCTGATCCTGTTCCCATCCGTCGCCTTTTTCAGACAATGAAACTGGCCCCAGCCCAGTTAGATGCCCCAGCCCAGTTAGATGCCCCAGCCCAGTTAGATCCTAATGGCTGGAGAGCCATTCTTTTCGCGGTTGTCCTTTGGGAGAACTTATTCAAAAAGGACATCACTCCCGCAGAATTCTTTCACTTCTACCGCCCAAAGGAGAACTCAGTGAAGTTCGCGGGTTACTACTACTTCTCTGTCCATGGTAGGGACGAGACCCTTTACACTGGGAGGCCGACCAGTGTGAAGAACTGGAAGGGGAAATATTTTTACAGCTCCGGCGAAGGCTGGGAGATTCACCCCGAGGAGAATGATAGGGAAAGGTCATATAGAATGCTGTGGAAATGGGGGTCTCCCTTTAATCTAGGTACTAAGACTATAGCCGCGTCCCTTCATCATATTTTGTATATTAACTTCCACTAATCTTTACATTGTCTTTTTTGCAGCTCTTGACCATTTGCATTTGAACAAGCGGCAGGAAAAGAGAGTTGTCGAGGCCGCAGCAGTTCCTGCCGAACATAAAAAGTTCAACACACTTGTTACATCAGCGACCATATTTGAAGCAGGATTTTTCCCAAACAAGTCCATTCCTCAACAAATGGGCTCGAAAGGTAATACACTGTGTCATGATTTTTATTCCGCGGTCACTTATGCTCTTAAATTCCTTTCCCAATATTTTCTGTTGCTTTTTCAGGTGAGGAAGTTGACATGGAATTGCTAGTCGCGCAACTGGCAGAAATGGACGAGGACGCAGTCGTCCTAAACAACATTGCGCGGAGCAGAAAGAGAAAAAGGTCAAAAGCCAAGGCACCTGCCGCCGCTCTTTCAAACGATTTGGAAACACCGGCCGTGAACTCGACTCCTGCCGCAGAGAAAACTAGTGTTGCCGCCCATCCAACGTCTGAATTTGATCATGACATTGGGGCCAACCTAGCTGGGGAAGGTTTGATGTCCGACGATGTTCCTTTAGATTTAACTTCTCCTCTGCCACCACGTGTTGTTGTAGTAAACGCAAATCTGGCACCTCCTCAGTTCCGTGGCGAAGCTGGTCCCGATGGTAGACCGCGACCCCAATTGAGACAGCCTGACCCAAAGTCTTCATGGGACACTACCGCAAAGGCTGCGCGAAGAATGGAGAGAATTATTGATGCCGCGGACCTGGACAGGTTGGTGGGGGTAGACCACGACGACTTGGGGAACTTTGGTCTCCATATCCTTCTGAGGGTAAGTGCTACCACTCTTTAATTTTGCTACTAACTTTTTTGCCTCCCATATTTTGCTTCTGACTTGTTTTATTATAGGCCGTGAATGTTATGGTGGCCCTGAAGAGGATGTATGACGCCCTTTATAAACTGAAAGAGGCTACAGATAGGGTGCATACTTTTGACTTGAAAGCTGCACGGACCTCATCTTTTGAAGCTGGCAAGAAGTCTTCTGCCGCGGCTCTTCAGGCAGCCCACATGGACCTGGAGAAAGCAAACAAGGCGAGGGAGGAAGCGGAAGAGAACTTCAAACAGGCCGTGGACTACCTTAAAGCCTCCCAGGCCCAGACTGTGGAAGCTGCCCATGTCGCGGAGCTTTCAAGCAGTAAGCTCGCTCTTCTTCAGGAGAAGTACGAACAGCTATAGGCGAAGTCTGCTCAAGAAGCCCAAGAGTATGCCGCGGTAATAAAAAAGATGGAGGGTGATCATGGCGACGCCCTCCAGCTGGCCATAGACCACGCCGTAGAGTCATTCAAAGGCTCCAAGGACTTCTTCCTCATCAACAACAGGGATTACCTCCGCGGCTATCAGGAGCTTCGCCAGAGATTTATAAAAAAATTCCCTGAGAACAATGTGACACCCCGCCTAATTAAACCTTGGGTGATCAAGCCTTATTTTAATATAAACAGGTTTCTTAAATGGTTCATTCTTAGCATCACTGTCGATCGCCTTTTAATTTACTAACCACCTAAATAAAATTAAACGGGTGCCAAATTTTATCCTTCTTAAACAAAACATTCACCATACAACCACATTACAAATTCTAGATATAAATAAGCAGGTTGTAAAAATATATGAAAGCAGGTAAAGTCTTGCCGAAAACCACGGCCCAAAAGACAACTACAATTCCATAACTAGAATAAACTGTAATACTAAAGGTGGAACAACATGTCCCAACTAAGAATAGTAAAACTGAGATCTTGCACTAGAACTGAAAAAGAGGAAGCGTCTAAACAATCCCTGCAACATCCACACTTGCTGCAGCTCCCAAATATCTGAAATGAAATCATGCTGGGTGTCCCTGTGGCTGGGCACCTAAAAGGTTTTTAAAATTTTACATAGCAAGAGTTAGTACTCAAAACGTTTGAAAATATTTTGCAAGCAGTTATCACGATTAAGTTATTGATTACAAGTATTAAGGTTTCGCACACTCCCTTGATCTTCCTCACCTCTCTTACGTAGTACGTAACTATCGAGGATACTTAGTCTACCTAGTTATACTACCCATAACCGTAGTTAACTCATTTACTGTTCGTTGTCCTTATTCTTGTAATAATTTCATCACGCTATAAATTATTACTAAGACATTTATATTTCATTTCATTGTCTACTATTTTAAATTAATAGATTATGCACATAGAATACATTTTATCACACAACAATGTATTTAATATTAGTTACCACTAACATATCCTTTTATTACACATAAAGGACTCTTGGTTCGGAATAATTCATGGACCCCACGTGAAAGTTGGTTCGGAATGATCCATCGACCCCAACTATTTAAAAATATAAATATATACACATATTCTGGTTCGGGACTCTTTCATCGCGACACCAGTTACAGGTTTGGTTCGGCATTTTTCATCGACCCCAAATATATAATAGTTTTATGTTAGTTCGGAATGTCACATCGACCCTAACATAATTAATTTAGGTAATATTCTCTTAACCCAAAATTTTTATATAATTTAGTAGGTACACACCCGACCTAACAAATCATACCCGTACGTAATATATTTTACTTATATTCACCGTACTTATAAATTACAATTTATTTCACCATTGTATTTATTCGAGTATTCACGCAACTCTAAGGGCCCTAGTTACCCCTCTCTTAATTCAGTAGTTAAGTTAATTTTTAACCTACTGGTATTTCTTTTCTGGAATTTAAATCTCATTCTTTCCGAAATTTAATTCGCACAATCGCAACATATGGCTAGATCGCTCATTCTTCCGTCAGTCCATTTCTCCAAAATTACCACTCAATCATTTGTGAAGAAATCTAATGGTACACCTACTGGTAATTTTAAAGTCCCCTCATAGGTAAAATATCATTTCTAAGGTTCCCATTAAGCGACGGTAATTAAAAGAAATATTCGCAAATTTCTCTAAAGTCCAGCCAGGGTCGATCGATCGAAGGGTATGGTCGATCGATCGACTGCTCGATCGATCGACATTCAAGGGTCGATCGATCGATCAAGCAGTGACAGGCCCAGTTCATCTTCTTCCTACGGGTTTCACCATTTTTATTTCTATAACTTTCATGATAGTCCACCATATTCATAACCAACAATTTCTAATCATTCCTACATGTTCTGGGATGATTACTAACGATTTAAAACAACAAAATCATTATAAATATTGGCCAAATTAACTAAAAATCCCACCAATCTTCAAGAACCCTAAAAATGCATTCTTTAAATCTTTCATCCAATTTCCAGATTTTCTCACGAATTTGTCATCTAGTTTTCTATGATATAAACATACTTGGTAATCCAAAAACGTCCTACATGCAGATCCTAATCAATCATGGATCATAATCAATTGTTTGTTCCCAAGAATATCATAAAAATCATGTTCTTCCTAAAGCTTAATTATGGGTATTATAACTCAATTATTTTGCAAATAACCACTTGCCTTATGATTTGTAGGGTCTGATTTCGTGGTTGTTGATGATGGTTGATGATATTGATACTTCAATCCTCCTTCCCAACAATCTTTGTGGTAAAATCTCCTTAAAATGATCCCTCCTTCATTCTTTTGCCTTAGGAATTTGCCTCTCTCTCTCTCTTCTCTAATGGCTATGGTGTATCTTTATTTGACTAACCCTAGACACCACTCTTATAATCTGATCTAGGGTTTCAAAATTCGTAGGTCTTCTTTCCCATAATTGTAAAGAGACCAAAATGCCCCTCGAATGGTCCCGTTTTAGCCCGAAATTGACCCGGCACTCAACTAGTACCCCCGGGTATACTATTTTGACTAATTCGGCCCTTTCGGAATCAACCGTGGACTCTAAATTATCATTTGAGTCTCTTAAATATTTTTCTACTCTCATCCTTAATTTTTGTCCTACGCGCGACACTCGGTTGAGATAACTCCGGTACGTCCATATAGTCACTAGACCGTAACTATCAACATTAAAACTTTACTATTCACATTTAGTAACTTTTTACTCGTCATATTCATCTTTATTAACATAATATTTCATTAAATTACTCATCTCACGTAATTTAAATAAAATGTAATTAATCACATAAATTACTCTACTCACGTGATCACCTTAAATTACTCTACTCACGTAATTTAAACAAACGTGGTAATTAATCACATAAATTACTCTACTCACGTAATCACATTAAATTACTCTACTCACGTAATTTAAACAAACGTATTTTCCTAATTAAGCAGAATTACGGGGTGTTACATACTTCCCCTCTTACAAAAGGAATTTCGTCCTCGAAATTAGAAAATACCTGCTGTGAATAATTCTGGATATTGCTCTCGCATATCCTCCTCCCATTCCCAAGTGGACTCATCCATATTGTGGTGTCCCCACTGTACTCGCACTAAGGGTACCACCTTGGATCTTAGTTTGCGCTCACTATAATCTAGGATAGCCACGGGTCTTTCTTCATACGAGACATCTGGCTGCAAATCGATCTCCTCCAGTGGAATGTGCCAGAAGGCTCTCTCGCTCCTCTTGTATTTCTTCAGCGACGCCACATGGAACACATCGTGTATTCGCTGAAGATGCTCAGGGAGTCCCAATCTGTAAGCTACCAGTCCCACTCTCTCAATGATAGGAAACGGCCCCACATATCTCGGTGCTAACTTCCCCTTTTTGCCGAACCTCGTAACCCCTTTCATAGGAGATACTCGAATTAACACCTGGTCGCCCACATCTAATTCCACATGTCTCCTATCGGCGTCAGCATAACTCTTCTGCCTATCCTGGGCTATTCGAATACGTCCTCGAATTAACTCTATTTTGGAGGAAGTCTCATGTATCATCTCTGGCCCCAAAAGATTGTTATCCCCCACCTCTAACCAACAAGCGGGTGAACGACAAGGCCTCCCGTAAAGCGCCTCGAATGGAGCCATGCCAATAGTGAATTGGTAAGAGTTATTATACGCAAACTCCACCAAAGGAAGATATGGCTCCCAATTTCCCCCAAAATCTAGAATACACATTCTCAGCATGTCCTCTAACATCTGGTTTACTCTTTCCGTCTGGCCGTCCGTCTGTGGGTGATATGCCGTACTCAACCGTAAGTCGGTGCCCATGGCCTCCTGAAAACTCTGCCAAAAGTGTGACACAAATATCTTATCTCGGTTCGACACGATATTAATAGGAACTCCGTGCAGCTTAATAATCTCTGAAATAAATAGCTGCACGTACCGCATAGTATCATAATCCGTACGAACCGGTAAGAAATGGGTGACCTTAGTCAAACGATCCACTATCACCCATATGGAATCATGGCCCTTCTGTGAGGTGGGTAACCCGGTAATAAAGTCCATTGAGATGCTCTCCCACTTCCACACGGGAATCTCTAGTGGTTGTAACATCCCTGAAGGTCTCTGATGGTCAACTTTTATGAGCTGACATGTAACACACCTTGAGACAAACTCTGCAATATCTCGTTTCATACCTGACCACCAATATACTCGTCGCATATCCTGGTACATTTTATCCCCACCTAGATGTACCGAGAATTTTGACCCGTGTGACTCTGTCATAACGGCATGTCTCAAATCACCATCTTCGGGTACTATCAGCCTACCATTGAAACGTAGTCCACCCTCTGAACTGATGGAGTAGAACTCTGCCCCCTTGGCCAGTAACTGCCGTACTTTGTCCTAACAAAATGGGTTTTCTGCCTGTGCCCTCACTACCCGCATAACGTTCTCGGAAGTGATAGCTATAACTGCCATGCATGCTCTCGCCATTTCATCCTCGTGTCGGAGCTCACTCCACTTCGCCTTCCAAACTTCTGCTAACTCCCCGGTAGGTCTTCTGCTTAACGCATCTGCCACCACATTAGCCTTACCAGGATGATACTGTATATCAAATTGGTAGTCCTTCACGAATTCAAGCCACCTTCTTTGCCTCATATTCAGGTCCTTCTGAGTGAATAGATACTGCAATGACTTATGATCCGTGAATAGCGTCAACTGCTCGCCCAGAAGATAGTGTCTCCAAATCCTCAATGCAAAAACAACCGCTGCCAACTCGAGGTCATGGGTGGGGTAATTCTTCTCATGTGGCTTAAGCTTTAGGGACGCATAAGCTATGGCCTTCTCCTCCTGCTGTAACACACCCCCAAGTCCTTGTAAGGACGCATCAGTATAGACTCGGTATTCCACTCCGCTCCTAGGCAAGGTAAGAACGGGGGCTGATGTCAACTTTTCTTTTAATTCATCAAATGCTAACTGGCAACTGTCACTCCATACGAAGGGAATTCCCTTCCGAGTCAGATTCGTCAACGGTCCGGAAATTTTTGAGAATCCCTTGATGAAGCGACGATAATAACCAGCCAATCCCAAGAAACTGCGAATTTCTGTCGGTGTCGTGGGCTGCCCCCACTCCCTCACCGCCGATACCTTACTCGGGTCAACAGCAATGCCCCTGCTAGATACGACGTGGCCAAGGAACTGAACCTCACAAAGCCAAAATTCACACTTCTCAAATTTGGCGTATAACTGATGGTTTCGCAATGTCTGTAGAACCAATCGCAAGTGTTCTGCGTGTTCCTCCTCCGTACGAGAGTAAATTAGAATGTCGTCTATGAACACAATCACAAACTGATCCAAAAACTCCCTGAATACCCTGTTCATGAGATCCATGAATACTGTCGGCGCATTAGTTAGCCCAAAAGGCATCACTCTGAACTCGTATGACCCGTACCGCGACAGGAAAGCGGTCTTAGGTACATCCTCTTCACGAATACGCAATTGGTGGTAACCCGACCTCAAGTTGATCTTCGAGAAGTATGCAGCCCCTCTCAATTGATCAAACAAGTCGTCAATCCTCGGCAATGGATACTTATTACGTATCATCACTTTGTTCATCTCTCTGTAATCTACACACAGACGAAGTGAACCATCCCTTTTCTTTACAAACAACATCGGTGCACCCCATGGCGATGTACTCCGTCGAATCAAACCCTGTCCTAATAGCTGCTGAATCTGTTCTCTCAGTTCCCGCATCTCCGAAGGAGCCATGCGATATGGTGCTCTGGCAATAGGTCTCGTCCCCGGTGTTAGATCAATAACGAACTCTATCTCTCTGCTAGGTGGTAACCCTGGTATCTCCTGAAAGACATCCTCAAAATCCCTCACAACTGGGATAGAGTCCAGAGAAACGACAACTCCATGTGAGGTCTCCTCCTCAAGATAATACAAATGAGTTCGCGATCCTCCCTCGGGAAGTGGCATTGCCACAAGGAACATCTCTTGCCCCGGGATGGAGAACATGATGGTCCTCTCATAACAATCTACCATTGCCCTATTATGTGCCAACCAATCCATGCCTAGGATGACGTCATATCCCTCCATATCCAGCACTAGGAGGTCCGCCGCTAGACTCAATCTCCCGACTATAATGTCCACACCCTTACAAATCGAGTGTATAAGGGACCCACTACCCATCGGTGACTCCACACACATAAGATGAGTGTCTGCTGTCGCTAATAGGCCGGTTGCCCGTGCAAATCTAGTGGAAATAAACGAATGCGATGCCCCCGTGTCAAACAAAATATTTCCCTCAAGCCCATGAATAGGACACATACCCGCAACTGTCGGCGGTGCTGGAGGGGCCGGCTGAAATGGAATATCACGGATGTTGAACACACGCCCGTACTTCATCTGCCCTGGCTGTGGGGCCTGTACTGCTGCTGGGGCTAATGGTGCCTGTTGCCCCTGTTGGGCACCCTGTTGTTGTGCCCTGTCTTACTATGGACAATTTCTGCTCTTGTGACCCTGCTGGCCACAAGTGAAGCACTGACCCTGAAACTGTCTCTGTCCTTGGCCCTGTTGGCCCTGACATTGGCCCTGTCGTCCTTGGCCTTGTTGTCCCCCATTTTGATTACCCTGACCCTGTCGACCCTGAGGGACTGGTTGCTGAGGACCCTGCTGGCCCTGCCGGTTAAAGCGATGCCTCCCGTGCTTAAACTTCTTGGCAGAGTTCTCCTGTCGGGAATCCTGTCCTATCTGACCTGTTGTTTGCTGCTGTGATGCGCTGCTGCCACTACCTCCATCCACCTTGCCCGGTTGGCTAGGCTCACCCCTCTTATTTCCCTTAGTATGAAAACGGTGATCCTGACAGTGTAGTAGAGCGGAATTGACGACATCTGTATAGGTTACCAACGCCGGATTACCAATCAAATGCTATCTGATTCTCCAGGTTAGGCCCTCCATAAATTTGGACTTCTTTCTCTCCTCATTGCTCACCTCGTTTGGCACAAAATTGTCCAAGCGGGTAAACTCTTCCTTGTAGTCAGCAACTGAGCGATCACCCTGAACCACTTCACTGAACTTCTTCCTCATCTCTGACTCTACTGCTGGAGGGAAATACTTGCGGTCAAACCGCACCCAAAACTCAGAAATAGTCAAAGTATCCCTCTCCTCGGTGGTGGTAACTGACTCCCACCACTGTAGGGTCGCTCCTGACAGACGGAAAGTGGCTAGCATCTGTTCCTGTACCCCGGTGCACTCTAGCATGCACAAGTGGCGCTGGATATTCGTCTTCCATTTGCACGCTTCCACTACATCAGTACTGCCCTGAAACTCGGGTGGGTGTCCCTTCTGAAATGTCTCCCTGACTCGTTGCCAAGTAGATGGCCCTGCTGGAACTTGCACTACCAGTGCCACAGGAGGAGGTACTTGGGGCTGAGGAAAGTGGGCTGCCATTGCCCTCATCGCTGTCTCGACTGCCTGAGCCAATATCACTGCAACCTGAGTAGTGGAGATTAACTCGGGTGGGGGTGGTGGTATCGGTACCTGTGGCTCCTGATGAGACTCCCTCACCTCCTCTCTGGCTTCAGCCCTCTCTGCTCTCTGTCTCCTTGGCGGCATCTGAAATAAGATTCAAATTGTATAAGTACACAGTTTATACAAAATTTAAAGGCAGAAGTACGATAATGCAACAGTGGAAATTTTGAATCAACAATCCTAGTAGTAGGGCTCTAATACAAACAAACGCTACGCTGAATCGTAGTAAGCCGTACAGATCCTATGGACACTAGAACCTGATGCTCTGATACCATCTGTGACACCCTGCCTAATTAAACCTTGGGTGATCAAGCCTTATTTTAATATAAATAGGTTTCTTAAATGGTTCATTCCTAGCATCACTGTCGATCGCCTTTTAATTTACTAACCACCTAAATGAAATTAAACGGGTGCCAAATTTTATCCTTCTTAAACAAAACATTCACCATACAACCACATTACAAATTCTAGATATAAATAAGTAGTTTGTAAAAATATATGAAAGCAGGAAAAGTCTTGCCGAAAACCACGGCCCAAAAGACAACTACAATTCCATAACTAGAATAAACTGTAATAGTAAAGGTGGAACAACATGTCCCAACTAAGAATAGTAAAACTGAGATCCTGCACTAGAACTGAAAAAGAGGAAGCGTCTAAACAATCCCTGCAACATCCACACTTGCTGCAACTCCCAAATCTCTGAAATGAAATCATGCTGGGTGTCCCTGTGGCTGGGCACCTAAAAGGTTTTTAAAATTTTACATAGCAAGAGTTAGTACTCAAAACGTTTGAAAATATTTTGCAAGCACTTATCACGATTAAGTTATTGATTACACATATTAAGGTTTCGCACACTCCCTTGATCTTCCTCACCTCTCTTACGTAGTACGTAACTATCGAGGATACTTAGTCTACCTAGTTATACTACCCATAACCGTAGTTAACTCATTTACTGTTCGTTGTCCTTATTCTTGTAATAATTTCATCACGCTATAAATTATTACTAAGACATTTACATTTCATTTCGTTGTCTACTATTTTAAATTAATAGATTATGCACATAGAATACATTTTATCACACAACAATGTATTTAATATTAGTTACCACTAACATATCCTTTTATTACACATAAAGGACTCTTGGTTACGGAATAATTCATCGACCCCAAGTGAAAGTTGGTTCGGAATGATCCATCGACCCCAACTATTTAAAAATATAAATATATACACATATTCTGGTTCGGGACTCTTTCATCGCGACACCAGTTACAGGTTTGGTTCGGCATTTTTCATCGACCCCAAATATATAATAGTTTTATGTTAGTTCGGAATGTCACATCGACCCTAACATAATTAATTTAGGTAATATTCTCTTAACCCAAACTTTTTATATAATTTAGTAGGTACACACCCGACCTAACAAATCATGCCCATACATAATATATTTTACTTATATTCACCGTACTTATAAATTATAATTTATTTCACCATTGTATTTATTCGAGTATTCACGCAACTCTAAGGGCCCTAGTTACCCCTCTCTTAATTCAGTAGTTAAGTTAATTTTTAACCTACTGGTATTTCTTTCTGGAATTTAAATCTCATTCTTTCCGAAATTTAATTCTCACAATCGCAACATGTGGCTAGATCGCTCGTTCTTCCGTCAGTCCATTTCTCCAAAATTCCCACTCAAAGAAACCTAATGGTACACCTACTGGTAATTTTAAAGTCCCCTCATAGGTAAAATATCATTTCTAAGGTTCCCATTAAGCGACGGTAATTAAAAGAAATATTCGCAAATTTCTCTAAAGTCCAGCCAGGGTCGATCGATCAAAGGGTATGGTCGATCGATCGACTGCTCGATCGATCGACATTCAAGGGTCGATCGATCGAAGGGTATGGTCGATCGATCGACTGCTCGATCGATCGACATTCAAGGGTCGATCTATCGATCAAGCAGTGACAGGCCCAGTTCATCTTCTTCCTACGGGTTTCACTATTTTTATTTCTCTAACTTTCATGATAGTCCACCATATTCACAACCAACAATTTCTAATCATTCCTACATGTTCTGGGATGATTACTAACGACTTAAAACAACAAAATCATTATAAATATTGGCCAAATTAACTAAAAATCCCACCAATCTTCAAGAACACTAAAAATGCATTCTTTAAATCTTTCATCCAATTTCCAGATTTTCTCACGAATTTGTCATCTAGTTTTCTATGATATAAACATACTTGGTAATCCAAAAACGTCCTACATGCAGATCCTAATCAATCATGGATCATAATCAATTGTTTGTTCCCAAGAATATCATAAAAATCACGTTCTTCCTAAAGCTTAATTATGGGTATTATAACTCAATTATTTTGTAAATAACCACTTGCCTTATGATTTGTAGGGTATGATTTCGTGGTTGTTGATGATGTTTGATGATATTGATACTTCAATCCTCCTTCTCAACAATCTTTGTGGTAAAATCTCCTTAAAATGATCCTTCCTTCATTCTTTTGCCTTAGGAATTTGCCTCTATCTCTCTTCTCTAATGGATATGGTGTATCTCTATTTGACTAACCCTAGCCACCACTCTTATAATCTGATCTAGGGTTTCAAAATTCGTAGGTCTTCTTTTCCATAATTGTAAAGAGACCAAAATGCCCCCGAATGGTCCCGGTTTAGCCCGAAATTGACCCGGCACTCAACTAGTACCCCCGGGTATACTATTTTGACTAATTCGACCCTTTCGGAATCAACCGTGGACTCTAAATTATCATTTGAGTCTCTTAAATATTTTTCTACTCTCATCCTTAATTTTTGTCCTACGCACGACACTCGGTTGAGATAGCTCCGGTACGTCCATATAGTCACTAGACCGTACCTATCAACATTAAAACTTTACTATTCACATTTAGTAACTTTTTACTCGTCATTACGTGAGTAGAGTAATTTAATGTGATTACGTGAGTAGAGTAATTTATGTGATTAATTACCACGTTTGTTTAAATTACTCTACTCACGTAATTTAAACAAACGTGGTAATTAATCACATAAATTACTCTACTCACGTAATCACATTAAATTACTCTACTCACGTAATTTAAACAAACGTATTTTCCTAATTAAGCAGAATTTCGGGGTGTTATAAACAAGGATTCGGTTCTTGCTTGGAAACTCAGTGATGTCGAGCATCAAGAATGCATTGCCGAGCTTAAGGTCGCGGCCGAAGAGAAAGCGAGGCTGAGGGCTGCAGCAGAAGCGGCGGCCGCGGATGGAGAAACTGAGACAGCCGTGGACGGCGAGGAGGCTGATGAGAATGATGACGCAGCTTCTTGAACTTGTACTCAGTTTCTTATCAGTAATACAGGGCTGTGTCCCTCCTTTTACTTTATTTCTATTGTGGTTGCGAACTACTTTTCTGTAAACTGTTAATATTAAGGATACATCCATATTTGATTGCTTGTAACTCTTTGTTCTATTACCTTACTTGCTTTAATGAATGGTTGTACGTAATTTCTTTTCATATTTAAAAATGCATTCTTGATTGGATGAACATAATATTTTCAGTCCGCGGATAGCATGTGAAACGATTTGTTATGTCTGTGTCCACATAAATAGTGATACGGCACCTTCAGAAGTATAGGCCATAGGCTGCACTGTTTCATAAGGCTGTTGTATACGGGTCGCGTCCCTTTCTCTATTTTCAATGAATGCACTGCTCCTAAATAAGGCCGCATCCTCTAAACGATTTCACTTGATGTCCGCAGGCGTACTTGCAAGGCTGCGGTACTCTGAGTACATGGATCTTCTCAGGATGCGGCACTCTGATGTGTGTGGTTTCTCCATGAAGGTCGCGACCTGTTGTGCTTTTCCCTTGCACTTTTCACTTGTATTTTTCCTTGCATGCTTTATATAATGAATTAACTTAGCGGCTATAGCCATACTGATAAGGTTGTGGTGCCTACGGCACCTTTCTGGCCCTTGCATCTGAACCATGAACCTCTGTAGACATACATGATATTTTCAAGCCTTCCCGGGCTGGGTTATGTTATTAAGCCACTCACAGCTAATATACGGGATACTATCAAGCCTCCCCAGACGAGGTTATGTTATCAAGCCACCCACAGCTATCAGATAGGATATTTTCAAGCCTCCTCAGGCTGGGTTATGTTATCAAGCCATCCACAGCTATCAGATAGGATATTTTCAAGCCTCCTCAGGCTGGGTTATGTTATTAAGCCACCCACAGCTAATATATGGGATACTATCAAGCCTCTCCAGGCTGCGTTATGTTATCAAGCCACCCACAGTTGTCAGATATATATAAAGCCATCCCTGGCTGGATATTATAAGCCTCCCAGCTTGATGACGCATTTCGAAAGCTTAAGAACAGTCATTGTAAGCCCTCATGGCTAATGATGCTCCTTGAATCCTCATATGCTTTCGTGAATATGGTCATCATACGATAGGATATAGTTGCACATCGTGAGGGGAACTTCTGAGCTAATTGAAATCGCAATCCCTCCATAGGTGCATCCCGAAATAATAATAATTTTTTGAGATAATTTATTATTATTCCCTTAGAATCTGTTTAAGACAAAAGGTCTTTTTGTGAGATGACAGATTATGAAAACATGAAAGAAATCAGATATAGCAAAACTTGCTAATTTTTACATTTATATATGCATGCACCAACAAATGACTTCGTTAAGAAAACATAAAGTCTTGAAGATTAGGGCTATAGTGAGCTTCATAAAACATAAATAGAAATAGTTGAAATTGGAAAAACTAAGGATGAGATGCGGTATGCAGCCTCTGTCAGGTTTGGCTAAATCCTTTATGCATTCTTTAGGAATCGCTGCAGCATCCCTTGACCAATTATCCTTTCAACTTCATCCTTCAGAGCATAGCATTGCTCAGTTTCATGGCCATGGTCCTAGTGGAGTTTGCACTAGGTAGCTTTGTTCCTCTTATGGGGTGGAGCTCTCAGCTTTTCTGGCCACCTCAACAACTTGTCCTCTTTGATGGACTCAAAGATCTCTTCAATCGGGAAGGTCAACGGAGTGTAGGCTCCCGATTTTTTCTCTTCCTTCTCCACTTTCCTTTTCTGGCTCCTACTAACCGCTTCCACGACTGTCTCCTCTTGAAATGTCGCGGCATCAAAGACTGCTGGAGCTTTTTTCATGGGGGCCGCACCCACATTGGGAGAGGCCACGGCCTCTAGCATAAGGACCCTCTGAGTTAGATAGTTGACCTGGGTCTGAAGTGAGGCATGGCTGTCATAGAGATGGTTGAGGTGATTGTACAACTGCACAATCTCATTTTTTACTTTTGCGCTTTGGCTGGATTCTCCTTCAATTTATGTTTTTGTTAGTCTTTATAAAGTATATAGAATCTGAGACAAAACTGACAGAAGTGAGTAATCACAGAATTATTGGGAAGCAGTGTTTGAACTGCTTCATGATATGCTGACGAGGTCGCGACCAGTATGGCACCCAAGTGCACTGCCACAACCCTTGAATTGTATTCACCAAGGTTAAACTGAAGGCCAATCGAGTCCCTTCCCCGGTGAGTGAGATGTTGTAACAGGTCCGCACTAGTAGGGGTCGCGGCATTTGAGTCTGTTGAATTGACAGGCCGCACCCCTGTCTAGGCAGTGAAGGAAAAAATCCCAAGACAGGAACCCATAAACTAAGTTCTTCTCCCCCAACACGTGAAGAGTACCTACTAGGGTCTATCGATGAGATAATACCTTTGCGATGCACAAAACGACACAATTTCAATGATAAACCCTAGATCATAGGTCGATAACAGCAAAAGGGGAGTAAATATAACCTTTCCTTAATCATCCATCTTTTCGGGACTAAAGTCCACCATGCTTTTCAGCATTATCTAGATGAAATGATATCACAGGGGTATGTAAAATAGATCCAAAGTCATCAAATGAAGACCCAAGAGTAGATTTGGATATAAGGAATACCCATTTAAGGGTGCAAATATAGAACGAAGCTCAATAACCATAATCGACCCATGAGTAGATGATCCACAGGACACTCAGGGATTGAATAAGGTGTTTAAGAACTCAAATATATAGAGAAACAAGATTGAAATATCTCGTTTCCCACAGACGGCGCCAGATTGATGATACGAGAAATCGCCCTCAAGTCGTTCTCATATCAGCAAGTCAAAGTGTAAAATATGTAATATATAAACCAAGCAAGTAAATAGAGAGAAGACAAGATATAGAGTGGTTCAGCCTTTAAAATAGGCATACGTCCACTGTGTTGCTCCGTTCTCATTATATGCGTTGCATTGTACAATATAATCATGCCTAAAGAGGCCTACAAGTATGAGAATAAAGGAGAATACATGATGACTGAGGATTCCGGTGTGCCGGAGAGGTAGCTGCGATGTGGATGAACAGTCCTCCAACTGTGCGCTGAGGTTGTGTAGAGAGAGTCGGTGTTTTAGAACCTGCCCCGGATGTGTGTGGAATCCCTCCTCCCCCTTATGTCGAGGTGTGGTCCTCTATTTATAAGAGGTATGTGTGCTGTGTCACGTGCCCTGAGCACGTGGCATATATCAAGTCTGGAGTAGTTGCGAATGAGGAGAATGCGGCCTGCAAGGCAAGCAGTGTGTTGAACCTGTGGCGTTGGAGGCAAAGCTGTCGCGCCCCGTACCGAGTAGTGCCGCGGCTGCTTCTTGGGGAATAATTACTATGTTCCGCGCTCTATAATAGACAGGGCCGCACCCCGTGCCAGCCATCTCCGTGGCGTGTTGATGGAGGTCGCGCCCTTTGATGAGGTGGGTCGCTCCCTGTATCCTGCAGGGCCGCGGCCTGTATTTCTGTAGGGCCGTGGCACCTTAGCATTTGTATTGTAGAATATTATCCGCGGCAGGGTGCTATATTTGCACTATCAGTGACGGCTCTGAAAAGTAAGAAGTACAAAATGAATGGGTCCTTCTATTCCCACTCTAAAACAATTTAACCCTATTCCACCTTTACACCAAATGACTATAATACCCTCAAACCTCACCATCTCTTTTTCTTTCATTCAAAACAAACTTTACCACCAACTAAAACAAATCCATTTGATAAAAATCAAAAAATTATATTTTCAATAAAAAAACTGTTTTTATATTTAAAAAAAACATTTCAATTGTTTTAAAAATGTAAATCTTATCTATTATTTTTATTAAAAAACTGTTTATAAAACGTAAAATTTGTTCCCTTAAAAAATTGTTATCTTAAAAATGTGTTTATTTTGTCGACAAATTTTATTTTTGGTTAAAAACTGTTTTTTTTGTACTATTTTGAAATTAATATTTTTGCTCTTTTAAAAAAAATGTTCCGCGCCAGCGGTATGTATAGGTGATCCAACCACCTATATATACCACTGGTGCGGAAAAAACATTGTTTCTTTGTACTATTTTAAAAATAATATTTTTTTGTACTATTTTCAAAATAATCTTTTTACCATTTTAATATAAAATGATCCGCGTCGGCGGTAAGTATAGGCGGTCCGACCACCTATAGATACCGCTGGCGCAGACCAACATATATGAAAAAATGGTCCGCAGTGGAATATATAGGTGGTCGGATCCCCTATACATATCTGCTGACGCGGACTGTTTTTTATAGTAAAAAATTATTTTTTAAATAGTATAAAAAAACAGTTTTTAGCCAAAAATAAAATTTGTAAACAAAATAAACACATTTTTAAGAAAACTATTTTTTAAGGAAACAATTTTATGTTTTATAAACCTTTTTTTAATAATAAAAAAAATAGATAAGATTTACATGTTTAAAACAATTGAAATATTTTTTTAAACATTTATAAAAAGTGTAAAAAAACATTTTAAAAATAGAATCTTATTAAGAACATTTTTTTTTTATAAAAAACAGTTTTTTTTATTTATTGAAAATATAAATTTTTGATTTTTATCAAATGGATTTGTTTTAGTTCGTGATAAAATGTGTTTTGAATGAAAGAAAAAGAGATAGTGAAGTTTGGGGGTATTTTAATAATTTGATATAAAGGTGGATTGAGGTTAGATTATTTTTGAGTGGGATAGAGAGACTCAAAATGAATTCATAAAAATAATATTTTAAATATATGATTTACTATAGACATTGACGGTCTTCTCACGACAATGTTGAGAAGAAGATGTATCGTTACAAGGGGAAAGGACAAATTATTAATTGAAAATTTAGTTAAGGTGGGCCAATTGAAATTGATGAGAAGGTGAGAATTGGGAAGACCCGGAAGTCAAGTTAGGCAGGGCTAAACAATCACATTATTGACCACGTAAAAATATCTACACTTATTATTTGATTAATTAATAATGCAAAAAATAGGAAACAAAAAAAGGGAAGAATAAATTTGAAGATTTTGCTCCTTCTTTCTTTTTAAAAATTTGTTGTTGTGTTAAATTTAGGCCATCTCCGTTACTCTGGACTAAATTTAATTGAAATATTTATAAATGAAAGACACGAGAATATGTTGACAGAAAATCGCAATATTTTACGTGTCACTGATTTATGTGTGCATTTAGACAAAAAAAAATGATAAATGAGTGCAAAATAAATCCAAGTTTGTTGTAAGTCGGTTTATTATAATTTATTTTCGCGTGTTAGTTTTGTACATTTTAAGTCGTACTTAACACATTATTTGGAATTATTGTGAGTGCTTTTATTTGTAAATTAAGCAAAATAAAATCTCTAAAACAAAATATGTTTGAAATAAAAATCTGTGTTATTCTGCAAACGTCATGTAAAACATGTGTAGTGTGTGTGCCATTTTGCATTAAATTAAGGATCAAATGTCAAAAAGTCCCTCAAACATTTTTTAATACACATTTAGTCGAAGTGTTTTATTTTGTACTAAAAAGTCCCTTATTCTCTTATCTTTTAAGGTACGCGCCAGCGGTATGGTAAAACCTTTTTGACATGGTGAAGGACTTTTTGGTGCAAAATAAAAACGCTTAGACTAAATGTATATTAAAAAAAGTTTGAGGGACTATTTGGTATATGCCTCTTAAATTAATTAGTTAAGGCATTTACTTTTGTGAGATCCACATGAATTATCTATTGATTACTTTAATGTATCAACCAATCAAGTACGAACGAACACCGTTAGTTAACAAATTTAAACTCGTGGGAGACGTCTATATATGATCATCTCCAAGTGCTTGGCTATTTACCATGACAAAATATTTAAAATTTAGATTTTTCCATAATAAAATTCGTTTGAATTTCAAGCGTGCGTGCCATTTTTGTCGGTGGCGCGACGAAACAATGGTATGTGACATTAGAATTTACAAAAAAAAAAAAGGAAAATAATGACGTTCCAATTCTGTTGATAATGCAAGAATCTAGCTGGTCTATTTTGATAAAGATTAACTGGACTCATAGATTTATTAAGTGTAAAAATTATCCAATGCCATTCCAAGGAGGGCAATGAGTTTTGCTCTATAAATAGGACCACTCTTGCACCATCCTTCAATACACATTTGCATACATATCTTAGTTATAATTAACAAACACTCATCATGGACAAAATGAAGTACTTGTGTGTGTTGGTGTTTGTGTGCTTGAGCCTGCTGGTGGGTGGTGGCACTGCCCAAAGTGCCTCTAATGTTAGGGCAACCTACCATATCTACAATCCTCAGCAAATTAACTGGGATTATAACCGCGCTAGCGTTTATTGCGCAACTTGGGACGCTAACAGGCCGCTAGAGTGGCGGCGTAGGTATGGTTGGACCGCCTTTTGTGGCCCCGTCGGACCTCGTGGCCGAGACTCTTGCGGGAGGTGCTTAAGGGTAAAATATATAACAACCTCTTAAATTTCTCTCTTGTTTAAGTATTTTTATGCTGGTACGATTTTTTGACGCAATTTGACTGATACATTAATACGTTATAAATTCATTTGATTCACAAATGCAATTATGGTGAAAAAAACATAGTCACTGTAGAATTATTTTTTTAGGATAAATTACAGGTCTATAGATATTTTATAAAAAATAATCTAGTACTTTTCATGCACAAGAACAAGTTTCATCGACTTTTGTTTTACATTTTGAGTGGTTTAAAAAATATTTATACTTTTAAGGGGGTTTATCATAATTTACCCTTTTTATATATATACCAATTACGGTATATTTTTTGTTCTATATTTTATTGGACAAAGTTTTTGATGAAATTTGGTGGAGATATGGTGACATAATCCTCTCCACCAAATGTTATTTATTTAACCTCATAAAGCAGCGTGGGTGGGTCTATGTGGGACGAAATGGTTAGAGAAAATGGAAGAGCACCGGTATAAAAACATATAATTCTTATATTGGTCTATACCCCCTTGTTAAGGATTTTTTTTGTATGAAGGGCGATTTAGTGTTCAATGTGTTTGTCCTTCAAATTGTTATATAACTATAAATGTGAGATAATATAAGTGTATTTCTTTAATATTTCTAATCATGACATGACCACCTGACGTTGAACTACAAATCTTAAATTGTGATATAATATATTAATTTTATTTAATAGTATTTTCGTATATAATGTTCCCACCTTGTTATAGTTAGGTAAGTAGGAAATCACATCCTAATACATCTTATATGTACCGAAGTGCAACCTAACCATAAAAATGTGTTGGACCACCCTAATACTTCTATGTAATATGGAGCTGATTTCAGTGTCGGTTCCGGATCAAATTGGTTTTATGTTGTAATAGAGAACCGAACTGAAAAATTATTTCCTTTTAAGAACCAGAACCGAAACGTTAGCCAAAAAATCTCAACTGAATTGAACCAATTCAATCGGTTTGGATCGATTTATCGGATTTTCGGTTCTGCTGTGCAACCCTACTATGGACTAACCACTACGGGGCTCATTTAGAAAGTCTTTTTATCATATCCCCCTCACCCATTTTTGTGATATTACAAAATTAATATTTCCAAAATATAATTTATAATATAAGTATTAATTTGTCAGCTAAATTTATGAATTGGTCCATATATGTAGGTAACTAATACAGGAACTGGAACCTCAGAAACGGTGAGAATTGTAGATCAATGTGCCAATGGAGGTCTGGATTTGGAACAAGGCGTTTTCCAAAGACTGGACACAGATGGAAGGGGCTACGCTCGAGGCAACCTCAATGTGAACTACCAATTTGTCAACTGCAATGATTAAGGGATGTTTGACTACTTATTATGAAAAATTTACGAGATAAATAATGCTATGCATTTTAAAAAATATTATAGAACAATAAAATGTGAGCTCAACTTGTTGAGATGCTTGTGAGATGGAGATCTAAGAATAAAAATTATATAATATAAATGAATAGTCTTCGACTATTAATCAAAATGTTTTACATTGAATTTGTTTGCTCTACATGAAATGATCAAGTCAATCGTCCGATAACATATCAGAATTTGTTTAATATTTGATAATTTTATGCTCATTTTTTGTGCTACATTATCATAATTCTTGTTTGTTTTTCTAACACATTTTGACAAGAAAAAATATATAGTGCCAATATACTAATTGGTGTATAGAGAGTATATGGAGTTTTATGTATTTATGACTCCTTAACTTTTTTATTCCAGAAATAGTACAAGCAATGTTTCCATCCCATTTTTATTCTTACAAAGTAAGGTTATGGACCATTTTTATAAAAGATCGTATGACGTTGGTGGTGGAGTATTGAGGAAAAATAAACAATAAAACCATTTTAACAAAATATATGTAGAATGTCCTAAACCATACCCACTAATAGTTTATAGGTCTTAATTCTACAAAAAAATTTAGTATTATAATCTACCTTTTAACAATTCATATAGTGTCTTGTATGTTTTTATGTCACATTTTATTTGGAAGATAATTTTTATAAAGCAAAGCTTCCCTCCACAAGATCCCGAACTTTTTATAATTTTTATAAAAATTGATCCATGAACCAAGTTCAATGGAATGGATGGGAAATTAAGAACGTCATTGAGAGCAAGATCCTTTCCTGAAGTCATCTCGAGTGTAACTTTCCCTTTCCCTTTAACCTTCAAGGTAGAAGAATTTTCCATGAAACGTTTCTCCTTGTGATCAGAGTATTAGTAAGAAGTAAACATATTATTTTCAACAGATTTGTGACGAGTGGCTCGAGTATCCACCCACCATGTTAACTTCAAAAACCATGGCTGAAAGGATCAAATCAGTGATATCATTTGAAAGGTTCTCAACTTAAGTGACATTGGCTTATGCGGGCTTCTGTTTCTTATTCCCTTGATTTTCACGCTTACGAAAATATTTTGCACGATGTCCCAACTTATCACACACAAAATATTCTGCCAGCGAACTTCTTAAATTTTCCACCTTTTGGTCCTTTGAAATGACCACTTTGGTTTACACGCTTTCTTTTCTTATTTTGGCTACCTTGTCCTGCTTCCACAACATGTGCTTTGGATTCCATAGGATTTTCAGTTTTCTTCTCAAATGCACGATTATCCTCTTCAATCATTAATCTCACAATTAAGTCCTCAAGCCCCATTTCTTTATGTTTATTTTTTAAATAATTTTTAAAATCCTTCCTAGATGATGACAATTTTTTAATCATTATAGCCACTTAGAATGATTTTCTTAATTCCGTTCTTCAGAAAATATTTCATGAAAAATTAATTGAAGCTCTTGCACTTGATTCATGATAGTTTTTGAATCAATTATTTTAAAATCCAAGAATCTACCGACAACGAATTTCTTCATTACGCATCTTTCATTTTGTACCTTTTTTTTCAAAGACTCCTATACCTTTTTAAACATTTTAAGAGAGTTATATGCATTATACAATGTATTTTCCAGATTCATGAGAATATAATTCTTGCATAGGAAATTAGAATATTTTCATGCACCCACCGCAACAATAATATGTCGGTCATTCTCACCTTCTTTAAGAGTTGGTGCCTTCTCATAAAGGAATTTATCCAAATTCAAAGTTGTCAAATAAAATAACATTTAATGTTTCAACCGTTTAAAATCAGTCCTTTTGAAATTTTCAGGTTTTTCCCCATATCTAACATTTTATTTGTACAACCGCAATGGGAAAAGCAGAAGTATAAATGATTTATCTTTCAAATAGAAATAATAATAAATATGTGTTTATGACATGATATATGACTGCATAGATTATAAAAATATGATCACACTTTTTATTGAATAAAAACTTGTAAACAAACACTCCGGTTAACGTATAATAATATACAAGCAATAAGAGTAAATTGTACTTTCGAATTAACATAAATCTATTATGTCACACGATAAACATTTGTTGTATCTAAATAAAATCATATAAACAGTATACAATTAAAATTTCTTTTTTTTCTAATTATACAAAAATATTTATTTTACAGAACTAACAATCATTTTATGTATATAATTTTTATAAAATGCAACAGTTTAAAATAGTTTTTTGAATTACAGAAAATATTTTTTGAACACACAAATTATTACTAACATGATTTTGTAATTTTATTAATACCGAAAATCATTATGAAAATAAATAACGGTAGAAACTCTCGTCTTAAAATTGTCATCGAAAATGATTTTAACTAATTACAGAATATATACGCGTAATAATCTTAGCAAATACAAACTTACAGTCAGAAGATGAATATAAATATGATTTAGTCAAATGTTGAATATTTTATCCTTAATACGAGATTTTCCCTACAACGGTAGTTCAAAGACTCAACGACAATCGTCTCCCACAATATAACAATCACACTTGCAATAGTAGCACTACAAATTGCAAGTAACAGGCGAATTACCAGTAAAAGAACTCTCTTTATCAACAAAAATGATGGCTAAATTAGAGAGAAAAATATGTCTCGAAAGCAACTAGAAAAATAAAACACAAACCGCCAGTTTATACTAAAATAAATGGCGGTTAAAAACAGTTAAAACTATCCAAATTGTCACAATAGTTGGGAACAAAATAAACTGTTAAACCAAAATAAAAATTTGACCAGTATAAATAAAATAAACACCAAAATATTATACTCGAAAAATAATAAAAGTCCCCCAAAGTTAATACTTAGGCCAAGCCAAAGCCCAACGCTCATGACCCACGCCTTTCTGAGTCAAACTGAGTCGGGTGGTGCATGCTGTGGACTTGGAAGTCAATCCAAGTCTATGTAGGTCATCCATCCTTCAAAGGGTTGGCCTACCCTAAGGGCACCAGGTCTAAAAGTCACAATGTGTTATAATATACTATACCCATTTATCATATTATATCTACGTGAGACTTTGGCTTTTACACAACATTTAAACCAAATTCTATGTTTAAAGTGGGTACTTTGAATAATAATTTCTCATTCATTAATTTATAATTTTGCACAAGTGAGTATACGATGTTATACACCTCGCGGAGGAGAACGCATTAATACTTCGAAACATCTCGAAGGACGCATGGGTCCCATATTAAATGGCCCTCAAAGTTGACCAAAATAAGATTTTTTTGACCCGTTAAAAACCCATAAATTACAACAAACTTTTTCACTATAGTAAAATGTACTTCATTGATTACGTGTAAAAAAGAGTAGCGAAGTATTATTTTGGAATGCCCCAAGAAGAAGGGTGGGTCTATGTTGGTGGTAAGGGAGGAATTACACCCCTTAATATTTGAAAATTTCCAAAAGAAAAAAATATAAAAATGTATTTTTTTTCATACTAGTACTTTACCACTCCTAAACATAAGAAAAGAAAATGTAAAAAATTCAGGGGCTCTTTGAATGAGGAGTGATTTAATGTGTAGCACAATAGTTTCAAATGCTTCACATGAGGGTCTCTCAAGTTTATATATAACTATAAATGTGTGATAATATAATTGTCTTTCTTATTAACTAAAACCGTACTATAACCCTTTTATATTGTACTAACTCTATTACATTGTAATATATGGTAAATTAAGTGATAATATCACGGTATATAATAGTATTATTATAATAGTATAGCCTCACGTCTGTTGTATTAGGTTAAGTAAAGGATCACATCCTCAAACATCAAATAAAAGCGACGGGAGGATATTAAACACAAAAAAAGTATTGGACCGCATGCTAACACTTTTAAGTACTACTGACGAATCATTAAAGTACCCATTTTTAGAAGGATGTTTTTGACATAAAATCTACTTTATAATGATATATTTGACATAACCCACACTTTACTAATGTCCTCCCAGAATCCTAACAGCCCTCTAAATAAAACCTTAATTTTAACCCCCAATGATATTTTAGGACCAAACTACCGTACAATTACAGCAACTTCATCTTCATCCCCAAATTAAAACCTTAATTTTCAATAACCTTAAACTTCCTCCTACATCACAATCACCATCATTGTTTCCACCATTACAATCAGTGACATGGCTCCCTACCACTACCACCAATATCACCACCATCCACCCCATTATTTTAAGACTGTTTACGATCTTGAATTCTATCAGTAGGATGATGAAGTTTTTTTAAATAAAGAATACCTATCAACAATAGCCAACAAAATATTATTCATCTCATCCCTAAACTCCTCCTTATCCAAAATCCAACTTTGATTACAATCAAATTTCTCAAATATTGAATGATGAAGCTTTATCAACTTAGTTGGTGTTTTCGGCGCATTAATGCCAAAATGGGATTTTAGTAGCACAAGAGATTTTAACCCTTGCGGAGTTCGGATCACGATAAAATGAAAGGTTATTCTTGTTTCGCTTGTGCCTACTTCGGAGTAATCCTTTCAACTTGGAATAGTCTTTATCAAAGATTTCTCTCTAACTTCTGACCCTGAACAATCTCAAATCGACGACTTCTGGGAAGCAAACCAAAAACCTAACAAGATGACTTCTAGGAAGCAAGCAAACTCAAAAACGAGACAAATATTTTTATAAAAATATTATATTTCTTATATTATATTATAGAGCATCAACGCATAATACATCAAAATCATTGTAATACCCCGTATTTTTATGCTATATTAATTTGGGGATTTATTAAATTTAATGTGAATTAATTATTTAATATAAATTCAGAAATTAATTATGTTATAATTATTAACGTGATGAGAGTTAGTAATTATGGGAAATTTGTTGAATATTATTAATGAGAAAAGTAATATATAATATTGGTTATATTAAATGTCACGAGTGAATAGAATGATAATTTTGAAAATTTGAGTCGGGACGCGCCTGTGTCGCGTCGGGACTAAATATTGATTAATAAAAGTGAATATATTATAAGTTGCTCGTATGGTCATTTTGAGTGCGCCAAAGTTTTCGGAAGGGTCGAGATAGTCAGAAAAGTAAACCCGGGGGTTTAGTTTGGGTCTCGGGGCATTTTTAGGCCTATTTAGCACCCCGGGAGGGCATTTTGGACATTTTACATTTTTGGGGAATTAAACCCACGAAATTTCAAGGGTTTTATCAGATGACTAAGGTTTCCTTCTAGGGTTAAAACAACCAAAGACAAGTGACAGCCATAGGAGAGGAAAGGAGAGAGCTTTCAAAGCAATCCAAGGCCCAAAATCCATCCGTTTGCACCGCCACCACCACCAACGCGTAGATTGCGCGACGAGAAACGCAACCACGCCAAATTCGTCATCAAATCAGAACTCTAAAAATCTTAGGTAAGTGTTTATCTTGCTTATTTTTGTTAATGCATCACTCATGTTAGTCTAGGGATGATTAGGATGAGTTTCATGGAAGAAAACCCAAGTTGGAGATAGGAAATCGCATGTAGTAACGATTTGAATGATAATCTGGAAGCCCCTTCACATGTAGAGGATTAAACCACGAATTTATGATGTTTTAGAAGAAGAAAATTCTAGAAAATATTGATTAGAACCATGTTAATGAAATTCTAGGGTTCTTGAGATTTTTATGAAGTTTTTGCCTATAAATCCATGGTTATTGACGTAAAATTACATGCTTTACGTAGAAGATGAATAATATGGGTGTATACTGATTATTGTATGAATTTTAGGAAGTTTAGGTGTGAAAAATCTGGATTTGGATGAGGTTGTGTGATAGAACCCGTAACTGGTTAACTGCAGAATTCGCCATACCTGCTTGATCGATCGATCGAGCCAAGAGCTTCGATCGATCGAGCCCCAGCCCTTGATCGATCGACCCCTTCTGGCAGACTTATATTTCCCCTTTTTAAATTAGTTGAATTCAATTTAATGAGAAATATTTCTTGGACATCCTTATTAAAATGACTTGGGAGATAAAGAAGACCAGTAGGACTTATAAATAATTATGGGACCTTTAATGTAAGACGAGAATTGAGTTTTTGGGATATTTACACCTACGGGACGATGAAATTATGTATTAAGGGGAGAGATGCGTAAGATAGTTACGTTGAAAATTAGATGAGTACCTACTGAATTCTACACTTGGGAGGATAGAGTCCATGAGTGTTACGTGATAAGTTGGGATGATCCCTCAAATTAAAGTAAGAAATGAACAGTTATACGTGAGAACTAAATAATGAGAAATAAGGACAAATGTCGTAATTATGGGATTAGAAATGTACCTAATTTGATATGGTAATAGTAGTATGGTTATATGAGTGTGTTTATGCATATACTATCTATGTGTGAAAATCGTGCCCGCGCTACTTGCTATCCCTGAGGTTACCGCGCTGGGATAGTCTTATCTCGATGGGATCTTTATGGGGGATATTGACTCGCACCCTAGAAGATAGAAATTCTTGGTACAGGCTATCGAATCGATAGTTCAGACGGTCCTAAGAGACGTGGGGGCATGTGCTATCCTCTTAGAGACTTGGAATCTATGTTTCGCCTCAACATTGTCTGTGTATGTGTTAATACAGTTCGAGAGTGATTTTGAACTTGAATTTCCCTTAGTACGAGTAAGACAGGGATTGGATAGCAGAGTATGCACGCACCATAATTTTTATGTGGGATGCTGTTAGAATATATATATTATATGAGTATTTAATATATATATATATATATATATATATATATATATATATATATATATATATATATATATATATATATATATATATATATATATATATATATATATATATATATATGAAATTCTGAAATGTGGAACTTCCTATTGTGTTTATGGTAAGTAAGAAATGAATAATGAATTCAAATTGGAAATACATGTTTTGAAAATTATAATGGGACACTGGGAGACTTTATTAGCATATAAGGTTTAAATGAGAACTTTGTGATCAAATGAAATTATCCTCTTAAATAATTATATTGTTCAGTTTTAAATCTTACGAGTAACATAAGATAAGTTAAACCATTGAAAAGATTAGTGCGATATAAGATAAGATAAACCGTTGGGAAGGTTAGTACGATAGGTGTGCACATTAGAAGAGAGGTGAGAATTTCTCAAGAGAGTGTCTCACTAATATGTTGTTGCATTGGCCTGTAAACATTTTAAATACTTGATAAACAAATTTTAAATCATTTACACTATCGGGCTCTGACCCGTTTTTATTTTTCCTTTCTCTCTTGGATATATATGTATATATTACAGGTGCCCAGCCAAAGGGGCGTCTTGCATAGTATCCTTTGGAAGGAACGCGCTGCAGCTTAGGTGGGAGTTGTAGGCCTCTTGCTTAGACGACTTCATTTATTTGATTCCACTCCTAGCTTATTTATTCAGTTGGGCATGTGTCGCCCGTTTCCATTATTCAGTTGTTTATTTGGACATTATGATTCATTTATTTCTAGTATTGTCACATTGGGATTTATTACTGTCTGGATGTTTTACTTTAAGTTTTAATGTTGGGATTTAGTTGTTGAATGTTTAAATTATTTGGATTATATATTCCAACGTAATTGTGGTGTGATTCTTTAATATGGAAATATTGTAAAGATTTAAATCTTGGTTTATAAAAATAAAATTTGGAAAGTAATGTCTAAAAATTGTTTTGACACTTAGCTTAATTAATTAGGGTGTTTAAATTGGAAAAGTTAATTTTTGACAGTGATGCTAAGAATGAACCAACTGTTCACCTTGATTTAATTTAATAAATGAGTGATCGCCCGGTATTTAATCACGCGGGGTGTCACAATCATCTTCAATGCATGCTTGTATTTTTGCATACTCAAAATGTTCAAATGCATTTCTGCTCCTCAAAAGTTGGATAGATCCAAGACAGTAGCAAAATAGTTGTCTGGTGGTAAGTGAAGTGCAACAGGAATAATCAGAATTTATAAAAAATAGAAAAAGCCAAAAAAATACTAACAAAATCAAAGAAACAAATCTCTCATGGCAAGTGAAGTGTCTCGAAAGTCTAATTTTATCACTTTCAAATTAGCAAAATTTTCAACAAAGCTAATCCGGACAACGTTTGCAAATATAGTAACTGCTCTCAAAAGTACAAACTACCAAAATAAATCCATAAAAATAACATTTTAAATATATGGTTTACTATAGACATTGACAATCGTCTCACGACAATGTAGAGAAAAAGATGTATGGCCTTTTTACGGTCTAGTCCTTGGACTAATGATTTTGGACAAAAATATCGGACCCAACAAATTTTAAACGATTAGGTCCAACATGCAAATACCCCCGAATTAAAATAAACACATACTTCACAAAATCCAAGCGCCAAAAATAAGGTATTGTCTCTTCGATCAAAACCGCAAAACGATTCTCATTATCAATCAAATTTTGGTCCAACAACAACCTATAAATATCCTTGAATTCCAAAAACAAACACACTTCATAAATTCAAGCGAGTAAAACCCTAATCGTGGAAGTTATACCAAACACTTCACATTCTCAATCAAATTCTTTCAAAAAACACTAACAAGTATGGATACATGCTCATATATATGTTCTTAAGTTTTGTTCTTGAGGTTATATCATACACTCTGTATATATTATGTTCTTAGGATTTTGTTTATGATATCACATGTTTGCCCTTGTCTCATTACACCAAATCTGTAGGATTGTCACGGTCATTGACCGTGACAAGTCCAACTTGTCAAGGTTAATGACCGTGACAATTTTGGGGGTGACAACTCTTATTATCACGGACTTGTCACGGTCATTGATCGTGATAAGTTCATTAGACTTGTCACGATCCTATTACAGTCTTTGACCTTGATAAAGTTTTCCACGATTAAATACCAGGACAAACCCATGGCAACCTTTAAAAAATTGTCACGATCATTGACCATGACAAGTTCGTGACAAGTTTTTTTTGTTATTGACTTGTTATGGTCAATGACCGTGACAAATCTGGGCCGAATTTAAAAAACATATACTGAGCAGTTTGGCCACTGTCACTGCCCAGCTGTATATTTGTACTTGTTATAGCAAAATTGTACATGTTCAAACAATATATATCCAAATAAAATAGAAAGAATGCACAAATTCATTGCATATATATTTCCATATCCAAATGTCCAAATCAAAACAATTCAAATATAATCCAAGTGTCAAATAAAAATATATGAAAATAATGTCACGACATAGTGTTTGGGGCAGGATTGAGGAGGAAGGAAGTCCACATGATATACGCATTGAGACACCCCTAAATATGCATCATGTCGCATTATTCGCGAAACCATAATGCGGAGTTCTCCTTTGTGGGTATCACATACGTGACGAGCACCTTGGCCTCGATTTTTTGAAGGTTACGTCCATGAACCGGCGTACCCTCGTTATCTGCTAGCCATCACATATGTAACGTAAAAACATCCTCGGCCAATTGATTGTTGATATATGCCGCTGGGCGGGATCCAAGTAGGGGACTTGATCATCAAGCGATGAGTCTGCATGTATCAGTGATGAAGAAGCGATGTCCACATCCTCGTCCTCCTCCACCACCTTATCCTTCCCTTTGCCCTTGCCCTTTTCGCCCAACTGACGCTTCACGAATGCGTACATATCTAGGACCGTCTCCTCCAACCTTGATAGCTTCACATCATGCGTGTCCACCTGATGAGCCAATCTGGTGTTTCTCGTCTCCATTACGGTGATCCTAGATTTTCCCACTCGCGAGATCACCCCTAGTTCTCCCATTGCCATAAGCGACAATCCCTTGGCTGAGTGCGTTCGTGGAAAAAGATGCCTTGTCGGAATCAGACTATGACTCATGCACTTCCATAAGCTTTTCCTGAAATGACAAACAACACACGATTAGTTAAATAAGTAAATAAAAAAAATTATAACGTAATTCATAAAAATTAAACCGTCGAATTACTTACAATCGTGGCCGTGACGCTCGGAGACACCTCCTTATCCTTTCCCTTCTTCGTCTAAATTGTCACATAGGCATTGATTCTATGTGGCATACCCCAAGGCCTCTTCCCATCCCCTGAAATAAAATAATGCAAAATTAGTGAGTAACGCAAAGAAAAATAATGTAGAATAATATATTTCTATAATTATAAAAAAAAAACTTACCATCCTGTGCTCCACCTCGGCGTAATATGTCCGGCCGGAGTAGTGCACATCCGTATTTTTCGCCCGCTTTTCCCTCCCTGATTGGCGAGATGCCAATTATCACTCATCGATCTCATTATCAATGAACTTTTGCCAATGTGCCTATGCGATTGCCTCCTTCAGCGGGATGGACTCATGCATTCTGATAATGGACTCATGGGTCTTCCCAAAGTACCGGGCCAGCAAATTCTTCTTCAATGTCTTGTGTTGCTCCCTCAACTGCTCCAACATAAAATTGAGGATTTCTGGGGGCTGGCTAAATTGTTCCTGTCAAACAAATATAAAACAAAAATAATGTAAGTGTTAGTCACGAATAAATATAAATTGAAATTGCAATATAAATACATTACCTGTAGTGTCACCCAAATAGCTAACTTTAGCTCATTTGGCACCTCCCTCCAACTGGTGTATCCCAGGCCGATAATCGTCTTCACCAGCTAGAGGGATCTAGTCAATAAGCCCGTATTGTTCTCAACGGCCATTCCCAATTTTCTCCATTTGGGGAGCCTAGGGGTCGAGGAGCCCTCGTCGCCTCCACTACCGCCGAGACCTGAAGAAGTCATCATCATCATCCTTGCCTTAATCCTTGAATGAGACATTTTCTGTAAATTTTTTTGTTATTACTACAAATCCAAATGAATTAGAAAAATACAAATGAATTAGAAGACATACAAACATTTTATGTGGCCTTGCCACTCTCGAATGGGTTATGACACGAAGTAATTTTAGAAAATAGTTAAAAGCTCCCCCCCCCCCCCACACACACACACATATACAAAGGAATGAGAGAAAGAGAGAAAATGATCAAGTACAAATGAATTAAAAGAAGTAAACCGATGTCCGATAAAAGCATTAAACTATTGTCCGATAATTTGAATACTTATTACAAATCTAAAAATTATTTCAAATTCGGGTTATCATAAAAAATAGATTGATATTTGGTAGAAGTAGCCAAGTCATCCAAACTACTATTTAGACTCTTTGGCGCATGTAGAACGATTGACAATGGCTCGTTGTTGATATACTCTGAGTAAAACACTTGCTTGACCTTCTGAAATACACAAACAAACGTCTCATCGCTCACGTGTTTGTTGCTCTTCAACTTGGACAAGTTAATCATGATCAAATTGGTGTCAGGATCAACTTTACAATCATTTTTACCCTCAACTCTTAACCAATCACAGTAAAATACAACCTCTTTAAAGCTTACATAGTCCAATTCAAATATATTTCGAATTACACCATAGTAAGTCATTTTAGCTTCAACGAGGTTTTTATCTTTTGCGCTCGCTTGAAAGAAAGTAAAAGCCTTCTATGAAATGCCCGAGTTCTGTACATTTGTACTTTCCTCGTACACCCTTGTGCCAAATAGGTAACCGTTCAATCGATACTTTTTTTACTCTTGTGCCATGAACAAGGGTCCAGTTGCTAAACGAGCAAGCCTTGATGTCGCATCACCCGTCTTTAAGAGCTGAGGATATAGATAAATTAATTAGGTCAGTTGTAAAGTTTTATTGTAATGTAACATTATATAACAACCATTTTCATTACAATTACCTCGTGTGGCAACCACAACCTAAATTCGTTGTCTGATTGTGCCATTGTTTTTCGTCTTGTATTGTTCTCGCATGCTTCATATTTTCTGCATAAATTTAATGTGACGAGCGTATTACAAAATTAATCATGTATAAAATAATATAATATAATGTAAGACTTAAAATAATTTAAACTTACTTTTTCCATTCTTCGACATCTTCATGTGTGTCAAATAGATAACGAGCTACTTGTTCATGTTGCAAACTCGCTAATTTCACTCGCTTGCCCATCGCATGACCACCCTCGTTGACGAACTCATCAATGTCATCAACGCTGGTCGAATCAGGCATATATTCCCGAGTATAGATTGATGACTCCACGGTGATATATTCCTCTGTAATTGATCTTGTAATGTATCGTGTATTCTTGACGTAATCTTTGAAAACTTTCATCAATTTTCAAACATATACATCCACCGATATCGAACTGGACCGTAAAGAAGTGCCTTGTCATATAGGTGTACCAACAAGTGAACACTTATGTCAAAGAATGATGGGGGAAAGTATTTCTCCAACACACAAATTTCTTCAATCAACGCCAAATTTTTGGCCATTATGTGTTCTCGGCTGACTACCTTCTCACACAAAAGTGAGAAGCATATACTAATTTGCATAATAGCCCTCCACAAATCCTTGTGCTTGGAGAAATGGTGCTTAAATAATAGAGGAACCAATTGCAAGATCACATGGCAATCTAGGGACTTACACTTATGTAAATCATGGTTAGCGTAATTCATAATCCTTTGCAAGTTGGACGAAAAATTAGATGGAACTTTCAAATTATATATTTTGTCTAAAAGCACCTTCATTTCCCCAATCGTCAAAGTAAACGCACCAGGGGGAATTATTGTCCTTCCCCTACTATCTTCTTTGAACCATAGTTGTGGCTTAAGTTTCAACGATTTAAGGTCTTTTCGTGAATTTTCTCCATCGTTGGAATGACTCCCCCAAAGGCATGTTCCCACAATATGTTCAGCGATGTTCTTCTCTGCATGCATCACATCCAATATATGGCGCACTTGGTTATTCTTCCAATAAGGAAGGTCAAATAAAATTGACCTCCCCCACCCACCCACACACCCTCCCCACGACTCCCCCTTCCCCCCCACCACACACACACACCAGTAAAAATACACACACACACTCACCCACCTACACATACACACGACTCCCTACCCCCACCACACACACACACACACACACACACACACACACACACGTACATACATGCATACATATACACACACATATATACAAAGGAAAGAGAAAGAGAGGTAAAACCTAAAAATCGCTTAGAGAGAAACAGAGCAGTCGCTTAGAGAGAGAAAAAAGGAGGGAAACCAAAAAGGTGGGAAAAAAAGGAGGGAAAGGCTTTTTTTACTGAAAAATTTATCACAGGCCTGTCACGGTCATTGACAGTGACAACTTTATAAGATTGTCACGGTCAATGACCGTGATAAGTCCCTGATACCTGTACTTGTCACGAACTTGTCACGTTCATTGACCGTGACAAGCCTTTATCACGGGCTTGTCACGGTCATTGACCGTGAAAAAAAATGCATGTTTTTTTGTCACGGTCATTGACCGTGAAAAAAAATGCATGTTTTTTTGTCACGGTCATTGACCGTGATAAGGTTGGCCGACTGAAGGGTGCTAATTTGGCCTTTTTAGTGTAGTGTCTTTTGAGTGTTATATTGTGTATTCTATGTACTATTTTTGTGTCCTTAGGTTTTATGTAATGTTTTCCTTATTTATTATGTATTTTATGTTCTCATATTTATAAATTTGTAGACATTATACATGGACTGATGAAATCACATTATTCTTGTTCATGATATGAAAAAATACATGTGTTAAACACACTTATTTCATGTTATATTTATGTATTTCATCATTGTAAATTTCCTCCTGTAAACATCATTTATTGAGGATTAGGAATATATACATGATTGGAATATGTACGTACTCTTTGTATTTGTATAACTCCTATATTAATTGTGGTTTGCACTAGCAACATTTATTTAGGATTCCATATACCTTATGGATTTAGGTCCTGTATTTGTATAAGTCATGTATAATATGCGTGTAATTTATGAATTTGGGTGTACTTTCAAACAGTACAAACAAATTCATAAAGTACACGCACATTGAAATTGAATTGGTTCAATCCAATGTGGGTGTAATTTTATGTACTATGCGTGTACTCTATAAAATATATATGTCATCTTTATATTTAATCAATCCTATGTTATTTTGGTCCGCTCCAACGGCATTTTAATGATATTCCATAAGTTTGTAAGAAGTATTATTGTTGTGTTATTGTTTTGGAATCATACCATCAAGCATGTTAAACTACAAAATTGTTTCTTCCACCATTAAAGATCTTAACAATACAAAACCTTTCACATTGACGGGCAATACTACTAATGATGACGAAATTCATTTTCTCCTTTGCATCAATGATACAGAGAAAAGGTTACTTGTTTTTTCTACTACTGAGAAGACATTAAGTGCACTTTTGATGTGCAAAATCTTCAGGTAACTGAATCAAAAGAGAAGGATTTAGCAAAACGAATTGAGCAATATTGCTTAAGAGGTTTTGAAAACGTTGGCCCTTTTAGCATGGAGCTATTGTATCACTTATTTTCTGAATATGTTAAGAACAGATAATATTGGTTTTTAACTTGTCGAACAACATGTATTAGGTATTACCATGTAATGGATGATATATATTATCTCCTTTAGCTTGTATTTTGTTTCGATTTTTATGAAGTGTTTATGAGAATATAGCATGTACTTTTGTTAAATACGCATGTTTTTTATTGTTTGAGTCTGCATGTTATTCGAATTCGTGTGTATTTTATTTTTTGTACATGTAATTTATCATTATAGGTTTGTAATTTAAATTTTATATGTTTAGATTATTAGAATGGGTATGAATATGAGGGAAAGAAAATGAAAGAACAATAAGAAGAGCAGTTCTGAAGAAAGTTCTTCAAGCAGTGCTAGTGCTGTGGAATCTACACTTGGTGTGAATAAACACGACCAGTATAGGTCGAATGTTGTTAGTTTTTTCATGATTTTTCTGCTATTAAAAATAAAATAAGTGATAGGCTTATTGAATTGCTTAAAAAGACTCCATTCTGGGAGCTTTTGAAAACCTGAATGTGTCATTTCCCTATTGGTGAGCAAAACATACTAATGCAGTCATACAAACAAATTGGAAAAATTATTTGAAAACCTGAGTTCACGTGTACTTTGTAAATATCACGTGTACTTTGAAAGTACATGTGATATTTATAAAGTACACATGATAATTTCATTGACCATTGTGTACTTTGTAAATATCACGTGTACTTTCAAAGTACATGTGACATTTATAAAGTACACGAGTTTAATTTCATTGATCATGGTTGGAATATCACGTGTACTTTCAAAGTACACGTGATATTCCAACCAAATACACGCGTGTACTTTATAAATATCACAAATATCATGTGTTCTTTGAAAGTACACGTGATATTTACAAAGTACACGCGTGCACTTTATAAATATCACGTGTATTTTGAAAGTACACCTGTTATTTACAAAGTACACGTGTTATTCCAATTATGAGTAACTAGATAATACAATTATTATTATCATGTTTTTTTTGCATGATAATAATATTGGGTATGTGAGAAGTTTGATATCATTCCACATGTTGAAGAGAAGAAAGAGAAGACACCAAAATTTCTTAGATGGAACTTGTCATCTTTGAAAGATTGGTTTTCTGAGAATTATATTTCTTCAGCAAATTTGAAGAATGAGACTACAAATAAAGCATCTAGTAAGGACAGTGCAATGGAAAGTGAAGATGATATCAACAAGGGCATCAAAAAGAGTTAAACTCAATGCGAAATGGTGACGTTGAGGCTAAATCTTCAAGAATCAGAAGCGAAAAAAACTGAACAGGTACTTTTGATTAATTTTCAAAATGAAAACATCATTATTGTATAAAGTACAAGTAGTTATTTTATAAAGTACACGCATTTTATCAAAATACACACAGTATTTTGATGAATGTACATGCGTTTTAACAAATATACACACGGTACTTAAATTAAACTACACGCATTTTATATTGTAGAATAATGATGTTTTATTAAAGTACACACAGTTATTAATGTTATTCTTTATCTATTCTTTCATTCATTTTAATTTGTATTCATGGTTCTTTGACATTATGCTTATCAAATAATGCTTATAATCTAACATTCTTTTTATATATCAGGAAAACAATAATAAATCTCCCAATGACAAAATTTCGATGTTGAAGAAAATTCTTGAAGAATCACAACTGAAAAAAACTGAACAAATATCTAAAAAGTCAAGCAATTTTTATTAAGTACACGCAATATTTTGATAAAAGTACATGAATGTTTAAAAGCACACGCGTTTTTAAAGGACGTGTTCTTTTTTATTAAGTTCAGGCATGTGACACCCTGTCCATTAAAATAAGAGGTGGCCAGCCCACTACTCCAATAATTACGGAAATCATAAATGGTCCATTCTTAGCATCACTTTCGCATAAATAATAGTACGAGATAACCAACAAATATTTTTTGAAAACGGGTGTCAATTAATTTAGCAAATTTGATGAAAACAATTTAGACAATCCCATTCGTAACAGAAGGTGAATATATACAAAAACATGTAATAGTTTAATAACCATTCTATGAAACATAACCGAATAAGTTGTCGATTAATAGACTAGTACAAAAGATTACACCAAGTATTAAAGTAAATATGAACAATAACCGGGGCAACACGCCGGAATGTACAGACTGATCATAACTAGATTATACAAAAGATTGATGCGTCTATTACAAAAGTCCTACAACATCTGCAAAAATGCTATAGCTCCTTGACACTGGGAAGGAAAGATCAAATCGGGCGCCCTTGCGATGGAGCACGTGAGCATAAATAAGAACCACACAAGAGGGAGGAATATAAACGGGTCAGGGCCTGGTTTGATATGATGTACGCGTGAATAAAATGCATAACAGTTATGAATACTAACATCATAAACAAGATAAAATCGCTCTTTATTGTAAGAATCATCCTCACCTCTCATCAAAGTGCACATCCTAGTGCCATACCAATTCATTAAGTTAAATTGCCCATCAATTAATGAGAAATAGCTAAATTCCATTTTTAACATGCTTCATCTTCCAATTCATAAAGTATAACTTCACAAGTCCATTTAACATTGGGAAATCTTATGCCATATGGTTGATTTGTAAATGCACTACTCAATTATGAAATGCCACATTCGTGAGAATAGTTTCAATCATGATATAACGATTATAATACCATCCTTCCTGGAGTCACCCCACTGGATGCGCCCCTAAATGCTACCATCTTCCAGGGCCTATAATCAAGACCACCTGGGTACCCTAAATCGCGTCGCGTGGGGAGCGACCATATACTTTCGACAGTGAGTGATAACCATACCTATAATTACCTCACTTAGAATAAAACAACCACACAATGTAACCACCGGTCTTATGGACGAGGACTATATTCTCTCAGCATTCACTAGCTAGGGGATTTACCTCATTTTCGTAACTTCCCTTATGCTAGCATTTAGAGACGTATGTAAATTCAAGCTATAATTACAAGATATGCCAATTAAGATGTACATTTCTTATTTACAAAACCATGTGTGCTTAAACATATAGGCTACAAAGTATAATTACCCTCATATTAGGCCCCTAAAGTTCAAAACGATACTAACCAACTCTTCTTTAGTCCTAAAATAACTTACTAGATGAAATAAGACATTAATTTCCATTAATTAGTCCCCAAAATAAGCTCGGATACTCCCTTTCTAACCTAGGGTATTAATCCGCCTAATACAAGACCCTAATACTCTTTATTACTTCATATAAGAAGGTTCCTAAGCCTCAAACCTAAAAGAAAAGGGCTAAAAAATAAGTTGGAAAAATCCTATAAAATAGCAGGATTTCCGAATCGATTCTCCTAGGGCCGAATCGATTCGCCCCTGATAGCAAATCGATTAGCTCAAGAATCGAATCGATTCGGTTGAGAAAACCAACCTTCTGTCTCAACCCAAATTGATTCGGCCTTAACCTGAATCCATTCAGCTCCTCAGACTTGTAGCCACCCTTTTTAGCGAATCAATTCGCTGGGGAGGGAGAATCGATTCGCCCCAGTCGGATTGCCCAGTTGGGGCTACAGGATGGATATGAACCCTAAATCCTCAAAACTTATTTCTTCCACTTCTCTCAACATCCTTAACTAATAATTTCGCCAAATCATTCCTACACAATAACCAAATAATAAAACCAACTCTAATCATATCTAAATAAATATTTAAGGGTTTAAACACCAAAATCATCAAAATCCATAAATGGTTTTATCGCAAGAACACAACTATATATACAAATTATTCACACTCAATCATACATATATGTAAGTTAGAAACTTGCCTCAAGATTGTAGCCTTGGATTCTCTTCTTGTAGCAACGATTCCAAGCCCAAATCACAAATTCTCTCTCTTTTCTCTCCTCTTTCTCCCAAGCTCTCACTTCTATCTAACTCTCTCTAGGTTTAGAAACACAAATGAGAGATAAATTCTCTTGCAAGACTAAAATACCCAAAACACCCAAAATAAATTTAGTCCAACATTAAATGCTACTACACACTTAAAATGACTTGTAACATCATAATTAAGTTATAACTAGTCAAAAGTACCCTAGAACCCAAAACACATTTGGTACTTATTTTGACTATTTCAACCATTTTTGGATTAACCGTGCCCTCTAAACTGGCATCCAGAATATCATCCATGATTTTATGTACCAACGTCATATTAACTCATTATTAATAACCCGATTGGAATATAAGTTATAACTGTCATTTAAAGCACAACGACGCAACAAAACAAAATGTTATACTATTTACATTCGCTTAACAGTAAATATGCAAACTCAATAAATATTATCTCTTTGATCACTTAAAGTAATATTTACTTTAACTTCGTTGATTTTAGATAATTAACCCTCAAGGAAAATTAATATGAAAATAATTACTCATAAATAAGGGGTATTACATATTCCCTTCCTTACAATGGAATTTTTCCCTCAAAATTTGGTGTACCGTGTAAAAAGAGGTCGGGGTACTTCTCTTGAATATCGTCCTCTCGTTCCCAAGTTAATTCCTCGGCATTGTGGTGTCCCCACTGGACTCGAACCAATGGTAACACTTTCTATCTTAGTCTACGCTCCTCGCGGTCTAAAATAGCAATCGGTTGTTCCTCATATGAAATATTGGGTTGTAACTCGATGTCATTCAATGGAATGTGCCAATGAGCTCCCTCACATATTTTATACTTCTTCAAAGATGAAACATGGAACACGTTGTGAATTTATTGTAGGCGTTCCATCAAAGCAAGTTGATATGCTACGGGGCCTACTTTTGCAATAACGGGAAAAAGGTCCTACATAGCGCGGTGCAAGTTTGCCTTTCTTCCCGAATCTCATTACACCCTTCATCGGGGATACCCTTACTAAAACTTTATCCCCCACTTCCAATTCCACATGCCTCCGATTTGCGTCGACATAGCTCTTCTGACGATCTTGTGCAATTCGTATGCGGTTTCAAATGAGATCAATCTTCGAAGAGGTATCTTGGATCATTTCAGGTCCAAGGAGCTTATTGTCTCCTAATTCAAACCAACAAGAAGGTGATCTACATGATCGGCCATACAATGCCTCATACGGTGCCATACCAATCGTGAATTGGTACAAATTATTATATGTAAATTCGACCAAGGGAAGGTATTGCTCACATCCTCCTCTAAAGTCAAGTACGCACATTCGGAGCATATCCTCCAATATTTGATTGACTCTCTCCATTTGGCCATCAGTTTGCGGATGGTATGATGTACTCAATCACAATTCAGTCCCCATTGCCTCTTGGAAACTTTACCAAAAATAGGATACTAAAATTTTGTCTCGGTCTGAGACTGTATTGATAGGCACACCATGGAGTTTCACAATTTCTACAACAAAGAGATGGGAGTAACGTATCGTATTATAATCCGTCCGTACCAGTAAGAAGTGTGCCGATTTGATCAAACGATCGATGATAACCCAAATTGAATCATGACCTCTTTGCGACGTCGGCAACCCAGTGATAAAATCCATTGAGATACTCTCCCATGTCCACATCAGTATTTCTAACAGTTGCAACAATCCAGTTGGTCACTGGTGGTCCACCTTCACTAATTGAAAGGGGCACATTGGGAAATAAATTCAAAAATGTCCCTTTTCATACCTTCCCATCAAAACTGATGGTGCATATCTTGGTACATTTTTTCCCCACCTAGGTGCACCGCAAATCTTGAACCATGAGATTTCGTCATAACAGCACGTCTCAAGTCTCCCTCGTCCGGGACTATAAGTCTTTCGTGGAAACGTAACCCACCCCCGAACTAATAGAGTAGGACTCCGCTCCCTCGATTAATAATTGGCGTGCCCGATCTTGACAGTCTTTATCCCCTCCTTATGCTTTTACGACTTGCATCACAATAGCAGGCGTAACAGTTAACACTGACATACATGATCTGGCTACAACATCATCCTGGCTAAGCTCTTTCCACTTGGCCTTCCACACCTTCGCTAGTTTCCCCCACGGGTTTTTGACTCAGCTTATCCGCTACTACATTTTCCATGCTAGGGCGGTAGTGAATATCAAATTGATAGTCCTTTACAAACTCCAACCACCGACGTTGTCGCATATTTAGATCTCTTTGATAGAACAAATATTGTAACGACTTGTGGTTCTTGAAAAGACTAAATTTCTCACCCAGAAGATAATGCCTCCATATCTTTAAGTCAAACACTACCACGGAAAGCTCCAGATCATGCATGGGATAATTCTTCTCATGGGGCTTAAGCTTGCGAGATGCATAAGAAATGGACCTATGCTCCTGTTGTAACACACTTCCCAATCCTTGTAGAGATGCATTTGTGAAGACTAAATAGTCCACCCCCGGTCTTGACAATGCGAGTACAGGAGCAGAAGTCAACTTTTCCTTCAGCTCATCAAAAGTTAGCTGATAGGAATCATCCCAAACAAGACATATTCCTTTCCGGGTTAAGTTCGTTAAACGGCCCGCAATTTTGGATAAACCTTTAATGAAATGGCGATAATAACCCGCCAAACCCATAAAACTATGGATCTTAGTTGGCGTCGTGGGCTGACCCCATTACCTCACCGCTGTAACTTTTCTTGGGTGTACGAAAATACCCTCAGCCATCACAATGTGCCCCCAAAACCGCACTTCCTGCAACAAAAGCCACATTTCTCGAACTTAGTATAAAGCTGATGATCTCATAGTGTCTGAATGACCAATCGCAAGTGTTTGGCATGATTAGCTTTAGTCCGAGAATGGACTAAAATGTCGCCAATGAACACTACGATAAAATGGTCTAGGAAATCCCGAAATGATTCAAAAGGTCCATAAATACGGCAGGAGCATTGGTTAGCCCAAAAGGCATGACCAAAAACTCATAGGACCCACACCTGGTCAAGAATGCAGTTTTTGACACGTCCTGCTCTCAAATTCGTAGTTAATGATACCCAGTCCTTAAATATATTTTAGAGAAGTACGACACTCCTCTTAATTGATTAAACAAATCGCCAATTCGAGGTAACGGGTATTTATTCCTGATGGTTACCTTATTCAATTCACGATAATCGATGCACAACCGAAGGGAACCATCCCTCTTCCTCATAAACAACACAGGAGCACCCCATGGCGACGTGCTACGCCGAATGAACCCCTGCCCCAACAGTTGCTGAATTTGATCCCTTAACTTCCTTGTTTCCAAAGGATCCATACAGTATGGAGCTCTCGCAATTGGCTAAGTTCCCGGCGCTAAGTCAAATACAAACTCAATCTTACGACTTGGAGGTAAGCCCATAATTTCCTGGAAGACATCCTCAAATTCTCTAACAACAGGAATCGAATCTAGGGAAATAACTATTTCTCATAAAGTCTCCTCCTCAATACAATACAAGTGCATGCTCGAACCTCCATCCGAAAGAGGCATAGCTACTAAAACATTTCTTGCCCCGGAATGGCAAAGACTATACTCCTCTCGTAACAATTTACTATGGCTCGATATTTTACTGACCACTCCATGCCCCAAATAGCATCATAATCGACCATATCCAGGACGAGTAAATCAGCCTCAAAGCGTAAATTACCAAGGTCTATTCCTACTCCTTTACAGATAAAAAGTATAAGGGAACTATCACCCATAGAAGACTCCAAACTAGTAAAAGTACTTTTGGCAGAGTTAATCAACCCCGTTGAATGAGCAAAGTGCCTAGAGATAAATGAGTGCGTTGCGCCTGTGTCAAATAACACTCGAACCACAATCCATGAATGGGAAACTTACCCTCAATAGCTAGATGTGCAGGCGGTGCTGGAGGAAATGAAGCATCCTAAATATTATACACACGCACATACTGAAGTTGCCCCTATTATAGAGGGACAGCTGGAATAGGTGTTGGAGGCTGTGGATGTTCCTATTGATTCTGAGGACCTATATGAAATTATACCCCTTTCAATTGTAGACAAGTTCTCCTCATGTGACCCTATTTACCGCACTGAAAATAACGGCCCACAAAATTTTCCAGATGTCATCCCCGATTGTTGTTTCGAAACTGCCCCGCACCTTGGCCCTGATGTCCTCGACCTCCATTATTCCCTCTTCTTACTTGACCTGGTTGGCCTAACTGTTATGGCTGCTGAGCACCCTGACCATGCTTAAAACTACCTCTTCCAAAGATATAACCTCCAAAGCGTTGTTTCTTAGTAGAGTCCCTTTATTGTGGGTCTCGCTCTTTCTGCTTATTCCCAGACTGTTGCGGTGGTGGTAGTTCTCCACCGACACCATTTTCTCCTTGTTTACTAGCTTGATCGGAATCTTCAATCTTCTTACTCTCCTTCAAATGAAGGCGGTGATCCTTGCAATGGAGCAAGGCTACACTCATCACATCGCCAAACGTTTTCAAACCTGGGTTCCCCAATAGGTGCTGCCTTATCTTCCAATTCAAACCCCCGATAAATTTTGAAATCCCACTTTCTTCTCGAATCACTTAATCCAGCACAAAGTTTGCTAAACGAGTAAATTCCTCTTCATATTCCGCCACTGATCGCTCCCCTTAAACAACATCCTTAAGCTTCATCCTCATCTCTTTCAGGACCGCTGGATGAAAATACTTTCGATCAAATAGAAACCATAATTCTGAGATAGTCATGGTATCCCTTTGTTCCGGAGTTGTCACCGACTCCCACCATTGGAGGGCTACTCCAACGAGTTTTGAAAGTGGCGAGAATCTATTTCCACTCCCAGCTACATTCCACCATTCGAAGATGGCGTTGCATATCTTTCTTCCATTGATTTGCCAAAATCACATTAGCGCCACCCTGAAATTCTGGAGGGTGACCTTTTAGGAAGGAATCTCTAACTCTTTCCCATGCGGAGGCTCCAACATAGGCTTGGGCCACCTGTGCAATCGATTCTTGGGCTTGTGGAAGTTGTTGTGCCATAGCGGTCATTGCTGCGTTGACTGCCTTGGCAATAATATTAGCCACCTCCATCGCATTCATCGTTCCTTGCGGTGGTGGGGATTTTACGTCCTCTGTAACTCGATTTACCCTTGCCGGGCGACCTCGTCTAGGAATCATCTGAGATAAAAAGTAAATGAATCAGAATCTAGATAGAACAATTTATCCTTACAAAAGATCACAAACAAGCACAAACAAAATTGTCCTAAAAATAGGGCTTTATATCAAAGAACGCTACGGTAGAACGTGATAAGTTCTCATAGATCCTAAGGACTCTAGAACCTGATGAGTTGATACCATATGTGACACCCCTCTTATTAAAATAATAGGTGGCTAGCTCGTTACTCTAATATTTACGGGAATCATAAATGGTCCATTCTTAGCATCACTTTCGCATAAATAATAGTATGAGATAACCACCAAATATTTGTTAAAAACGGGTGTCAATTAATTTAGCAAGTTTGATGAAAACAATTTAGACAATCCCATTTGTAACAGAAGGTGGATATATACAAAGACATGTAATAGTTTAATAACTATTATACAAAACATAACCGAATAAGCTGTCGGTTAATAGACTAATACAAAAGATTACACCAAGTATTAAAGTAAATAAGAACAATAACTGGGGCAACACGCCCGAATTTACATATTGATCATAACTAGATTATACAAAATATTGATGTGTCTATTACAAAAGTCCTACAACATCCGCAAAAATGATGTAGATCCTTGACGCTGGGAAGGAAAGATCAAATCGAGTGTCCTTGCGACGGAGCACCTGAGAGAGGGAGGAAGATAAACGGGTCAGAGCCCGATTTGATATGATATACGTGTGAATAAAATGCATAACAATTATGAATAGTAACATCATAAATAAGATAAAATATCTCTTCATTGTAGGAATCATCCTCACCTCTCATCTAAGTGCACATCCTAGAGCAATACCAATTCATTAAGTTAAATTGCCCATTAATTTATGAGAAATAGCTAAATTCCATTTTTAACATGCTTAATCTGCTAATTCATAAAGTATAACTTCACAAGTCCATTTAAAATTGGGAAATCTTATTCCATATAGTTGATTTATAAATGCATTACTCAATTATGAAATGCCACATTCGTGAGAATAGTTTCAATCAAGATATAACGATTCTAAGACCATCCTTATGGGAATCACCCCACTGGATGCGCCCCTAAATGCTACCATCTTCCAGGGACTATAATCAAGACCACCTGGGAACCCTAAATCGCATCGCGTGGGAAGCGACCATATACCTTCGACATTGAGTGATAACCATACCTAGAATTACCTCACTTTGAATAAAACAACCACACAATATAACCACCGATCCTATGGCCGAGGACTATATTCTCCCTACATTCACTATCCAGGGGATTTACCTCATTCATGTAACTTCCCTTATGATAGCATTTAGAAAGGTATGTAAATGTAGGCCATAATTACAAGATATAACAATTAAGATGTACTTTTCTTATTTATGAAACCATGTGTGCTTAACCATATAGGCTACAAAGTATAATTACCCTAATACTAGCCCCCAAAACTTCAAAACAATACTACCCAACTCTTCCTTAGTCCTAGACTCACTTACTAGATGAAACAAGACATTAATTTCCATTAATTAGTGAAACAACCCGTACCTTTGGGGATAATTAAATTCCATAATTGGGTGCAAATGGGAAATTTGAGGAATTTCTCGGAATAGTAATTTTTGGGATTTTCAAGGATTTGATGATTGTCGATGGGTTAAATTAGCGAGTTGCGGTCAAGTACCTCGGATGGAAATTTCGACTTTGCGGTGAGTCTCGAAATGGCCGAGATAGTCAGAAAAGAGTGTCCGATGATCGAAATTGAGTTTCGGGTAATTTTAGAGTAAAAGTAACTCGTATGAGCAAACGAGTAGTTTTGGGGGTTTAAAGGGTTAAAACCCTTTTTCTCCCTATATAAGGAGGGAAAGAGGGAGAAAAGAGAAGAAAAAGAGAGAAGAGAGAGAGGAGGAGAGAAAAGAAGAGGAAAAGAGAGATTTCGGCCAAACTCCACGGGATTCGACTCGGGATCATCGAATTTTATCCACGAGGCAAGTGTTTACTTGCTTTATTTATTTTTTAGCATAAATCTCATATCGTAGTTGGTAAATAACAAACCCTAAATATTTTGGGTTGGGTTTTCGTGGATAAAAACGGGGTTTGGGGAGTTAAAACAAATAAACCCCAATAATTTTATAATTGGAGAAACTTAGACATTAATCGAAATTAATTGTTGGTTTTGGGTTCTAGGATATTTAGAACCATTTTTATATGAGTAGGAGTAGTTGGTTGAGGTTGTAGGATGTCGGGAGAGGAGACAAAAGCTTGGGAGAAGCTTTAATGGCCGAAACAGCTTCTCGAAGAAGAAGCTGTCCGGCATGATCGATCGATCGACTGCCAACGGTCGATCGAGGGCCATGGGTCGATTGATCGCCCTTCAGGAAGTTTGGCAATTTTTCCTGGGGTTAATTGGATGGGATGAATTCTAATTCAAATTGATTCAAGGTTATTTATGTAATAAAATAAGTGATCTATTAAAATTAAATAGTCCTCCAATTGAGGGAATTTAGGAGGGCTAAGTGAGGGTTTTAAATGTGTAACCCTAAAATTATATTTTCGAGGAAAATAGAGAAATTGTAGAAATAGAAGGTTTAGGGTTCCTAAAATAGGGTGGGGACCTATAAGTGATTATATGGACAAGATGTAGTCCTTAGGTTCATGGAAATAAAATCCATAACCTACTAAATTTAAGGTTGTTCGGGAAAGAATAATCCCTGGGATATTTCAGTGGGCAATTAGGCCTATATAATTATGCGTATAGAAAGCATAATTATATCGATATTGGTTAGGTAAATCCTATGAGAGTATTAGGATGAAATTGCGAATATAGATATATATTCACTTAGTGTGGAGTGGTATAATTGGAGATATCCAATAAATCCTTAGATGGGATTAAGGTATGTATTACTTATCAAAGTTAGGGAATACTTTGGGTATAGTACCATGCGTATGTGAATGCATGAATATGATTCTTTGAGAGAATCTTTGGGATTATTGGTCATCGCTATAGGTGACAATTATGGCCATACATATATATATATATTCGAGGAGGGGTGTGTGTGTCTGTGTGAAGCATACCCCCTCTAATGCTATCATTGGGAAGTTGCGCGATGAGGGTGAGCGCCCTGGCTCGAGGAGCAGAGTGTGGATATTCCCCAGGTCGTAGTCGTCGATGTTTTTATTATGTGATATACATTTTTGGGATGAGACGTGGTGGGTATGTTTCGTCTCATTGCCGGTTCGGAGCTATGACCGCTTCCCAGGCGTTGTGATTTGGTTTTGACCACGAAGTAGGTGTCGTTTAGTCCTATCGGTGGTCCCCAGTATTCTACGTGAGGTGGGCACTGGAAGATGATAGCATTGAGAGACGGCATCCTCGAGTTATAGCTCGGTGGTATGGTTATTGTACTTATGTGATAGTACATTACTTATGTATGAGAACAAGAAAAACATATCTCTATGAGAATAAAGAGATAAAAATGAATATAGAATACACCTTAGTCTGGGAGATAGATCCCAATGTGTATTATAAAGATGAATATAGAATAAACCTCAGTCCGGGAGATATTATACGGATGTATATTGTAATATGTATATTATTATATAAGTATGTATTTATATATTAGTTTTGTACTACTGGCCTAATGGATCTCTACCATTAACCCTGCCAAGTAGTAGTGTATCGGGGGGGGGGGGGTGTTCCTTGTTTGGATTTCGCTTCGCGAGACACCCCACGCACAAACTTAGCACAGTGTTGAGAATGGGGAGAAGTTTATCCCTTAGTACTCGGGTTGTAGAGGTTTCTAGTAGATGGATGAATTAGATTAGTTAGGCGAGGTAGCTTAACTAGAATGTTTTAGATAAGTGCGTTAGGTGTGCACTATTAGAAGAGGGGTGAGGGGTATCTCATGGGAGTGTGATACCAATTTAAATATGAGATAAAAAAAATTCTAAAAATAAAGCATTTATGCACTTGCAAAATATTTTTACAACTCGGGCTCTGACCCGTTTCTATATTTTCCTTATTTGCTATATATATATATATATATATATATATATATAGGTGTCCAGACACACGCCTGGATGACACTTCTTTTAAGTCAGACGTCAACTGCAGCAGCTGTGGATGCACGCAGATTCTCGATAGACACTTCTATCCTTGTACTCTAGATAGGAGATATTGTATAAACATTCGGGTTAATAGCCCAACTGCAGTTATTTGTTATTTTCTTGCCTTTTAGTGCGACATTCGATATGGCTGTATAATATTGGAACCGAGTGTTCGGTTATTTTATTTCATTTCAGTTTTTTATATATAAACTGTGTGAATGTTTTAATTGTGTAGTTGTTTAAAAACAGTAGTTAAGTAAAATTTTGACGTGAGCCTAACAGGTTATTAGTAATTAAATTGGTTTTCAACAATGATGATAAGAATGATCCATATGCTCCGGTTTTAATTTGGTACATGAGTGATCGCTCGGTATTTTATTAGGTGGGTTATCACAATTAGTCCTCGAAATAAACGCGAATACTCCCTTTCTAATCTAGGGTCTTAATCCCCCTAATACAAGACCTTAATACTCTTTATTACTTCATATAAGAAGGTTCCGAAGCCTCAAACCTAAAAGAAAAGTGCTAAAAACTAAGTTGGAAAAATCCTATAAAACAACAGGATTTACGAAACGATTCACTTAGGGCCGAATCGATTCGCCCCTGATAGCGGATTGATTCGCTCAAAAAGCGAATCGATTCGGTTGAAAAAATCGACGTTCTGTCTCAGCCCGAATCGATTCGGCCTTAACCCGAATCGATTCGATTCCTCAGACTTGTAGCCACCCTTTTTAGCGAAACGATTCGCTGGGGAGGGCGAATAGATTCGCCTTGGTCGGATTGCCCAGTTGGGGCTACGGGATGGATATGAACCCTAAATCCCTAAAACCTATTTCTTCCACTTCTCTCAACATCATCAACTAATAATTTCACCAAATCATTCCAACACAATAACCAACTCTAATCATATCTAAATCAATGTTTAAGGGTTTAAACACCAAAATCATCAAAATCCATAAATCGTTTTATCTCAAGAACACAACTATATATACAAATTATTCACACTCAATCATACATATATGCAAGCTAGAAACTTACCTCAAGATTGTAGCCTCAGATTCTCTTCTTGTAGAAACGATTCCAAGCCCAAATCACCAATTCTCTCTCTTTTCTCTCCTCCTTCTCCCAAGCTCTCACTTCTCTCTAACTCTCTCTAGGTTTAGAAACACAAATGAGAGATAAATGCTCTTGCAAGACTAAAATACCCAAAACAGCCAAAATATATTAAGTTCAACATTAAATGCTACTACGCACTTAAAATGACTTGTAACATCATAATTAGTTTTAACTAGTCAAAAGTACCCCGGAACCCAAAACACAATTGGTATTTATTTTAACGATTTCAACCATTTCCGGACTAACCGCGCTCTCTAAACTGGCATCCGGAATATCATTCATTATTTTATGTCCCAACGTCATATTAACTCATTATTAATAACCCGGTTGGAATATAAGTCACAACTGTCGTTTTAAGCACAACGATGCAACAAAACAAAATTTTATATTATTTACATTCAATTAACAGTAATTATGCAAACTCGGTAAATATTATCTCTTAGATCAGTTAAAGTAATATTTATTTAACTTCCTTTATTTTAGATAATTAACCCTCAAGGAAAATTAATATAAAAATTATTATCATAAATAAGGAGTATTGCAAAGAGGTTATTTTATAAAGTACACGTGTGTACTTTATAAAATACATGCAAATTTTGATGAAAGTACACACATTTTATCAAAATTCACGTAGTACTTAATTCAAAGTACATGCGTCTTACATTGTTGAATTATGGTGTTCTTTGAATTCATGGTTATCAAAAAATGCTAACAATCTAAGATTTCATTTTTAAATATATCAGAAAAGCACTAATAAAAAACTCGTGGAAGAAATTTCGAACTTGAAGATTGTACAGGCCTCGATGTTCAGGAGAATCTATATGAGAAACGATAGAAAACCAAAGAGAGAAGATGATTACATTTATCAAGATGAAATAAAGACACTATAGGCCACCCCCGAAATACTCGAAATAAAAGGGTATGTTACTAGAGGACAGAAGAATAAAAAAATTCAAACGAAACCGAGATGAATCCCCTAATTAAAATCAAGAAGCTGAGAAAACCGAGAACCATCAATCTAACAATAGCCCAAAAATTCAAAGAAACTCACTTCGAGCTTGAAGCAGTCAATGCATATAAATACCTCAATGTTGCTACGAAGAATAAAATTGAAGAATTTATTCAAAAGGCTGATGTGACACCCCTCCTAATTAAATACCGGGTGATCAGTCCTTTATTGAATCCAACATTTAATACTTAAAATGAAAAACACCCTGACAGTGATAATCCCAAAGTGCAAATACTGGAAATAAATGGATTACAATATCCAATAAAACAACTGAATAATGGAAAGGGCGACACATGCCCATTGAAATAATAGTTCTAGAAGAGGAATCAAGAAGTGAGGTCGTCTAAGCAAGAGGCCTGCAACTCCCACCAAAGCTGCAGCGCATTCCTTCCAAAGAATCCTATGCAAGACGCCCCTATGGCTGGGCACCTGTAATATATACATATATATACAAGAGGGAAAATAAAATGGAAACGGGTCAGAGCCCAATTGTAAAAACGATTTAAAATTTGTTTAGCGAGTATTTAAATGTTTACTGGCCAATGCAACAACATATTAGTGCGACACTCCCTTGAGAAATTCTCACTTCTCTTCTAATGTGCTCACCTATCGCACTAACCTTCCCAACGGTTTAACTTATCTTATCTTAGGTTACTCGTGAGATTTAAACCGACGAATTCAACTATTTAAAAGGTAGGTTTCATTTAATAACAAAGTTCCCATTTAACCTTTATTTGCTAATAAAGTTTTCCGGTAATATACTATACTTTCAAAATACGTATTTCTCAATTGATATCATTATTAATTTCTTACTTACAATAAACACAAGAGGTAATTCACATATTTCATAATTTAATATATATATTAAATACCCATGTAATATATATATATATATATATTCTAATAGCACCCCACATAAAAATTATGGTGCGGGCATACTTTGCTATCTAGTCCCCGTATCATTTGTACTAAGGGAAATACAAGTTCGGAATCACTCTCGAACTGTATTAACACAAACATAAAAAATATTGAGGCAAAGCATAGAGTCCCGGTCTCTAAGAGGTCATCAATGCCCCCACGTCTCTTAGGCCGTCTGACTATCGATCCGATTAGCCTGTACCAAAGGATCTCTATCTTCTAGGGTACGAGTCAATATACCCCATAAAGGTCACATCGAGATAAGACTGTCCCAACGCGGTAATCTCAGGGATAGCAAGTAGCGCGGGCATGGTTTTCACACGTATATAGTATATGCATAAACACAGTCATATAGATATACTACTATCACCATATCAATTTTAGGTACATCTCATAACCCATAATTATGACATTTATCCTTATTTCTCATTATTTAGTTATCACGTATAACGGTTCGTTTCTTACTTTAATTCGAGGGATTATTCAAACTTACTACGTAACACTCATGGATTCTATTCTCCCAAGTGTAAAATTCAGTAGGTACTCATCTATGTTCCAACGTAACTACCTTACGCGTCTCTCCCTTTAATACATAATTCCATCGTCCCTTATATGGGAACATCACCATAAAAATATAAATCTCGTCTTACATTAAAGGTTTCATATTTTTAATAAGTCCTACTGGTCTTCTTTATCTCCCAAAATATTTTAATAAGGATGTCCAAAGATTATTACTCATTTAAATTGAATTCACTATTTAAAGGGGAAACATGAGTCTGCCAGGAGGGGTCGATCGATCGACACTCCTGGTTCGATCGATCGATCAAACAGGTATGGCGAATTTTGCAGATTAACAGTTACGGGTTCTATCATCCAACATCACACAAATTCAGATTTTTAACATCCAAACTCTTAGAAATTCGTACTACAAACATTATAAACCCAAATTAAACATCTCCTACGTAAAGCATGCGAATTTTCATCAATATCCATGGATTAATGGGCCAAAACTTATATAAATCTCATGAACCCTAGAAATTTCTTTAACTTTGTTCTAATAAGTCCTTTTCCAGAATTTCTACTTCTAATTCATCACAAATCCTTGGTTAAACCTCTACATATGAAGGGGACTTCCATATTTTCATTCATATCATTACTACATGCAATTTTCCTATCTCCAACATGGGTTTTCTTCTATGAAACTCATCCTAATCAACCCTAGACTAACATGAATGATGCATTAATGAAATTAAGCAAGATAAATACTTGCCTGTAGATTTCAGAGTTCTGATTTGTGGACGAATTTGGTGTGGCTGCGTTCCCCGTCGCGCGATCTACGCGTTGGTGGTGGTGGCGGTGCAACCGGATGAATTTTTGGGATTGGATTGCTTGGAAAGCTTTCTCTCTTCCTCTCTAATGGCCGTTCTAAGGTTTTGAGTATGCTAACCCTAAAAGACCATTCCAAATGGCTGATATATCCTAATAAATTTCGTGGGTTTAATTACCCAAAATTATAAAATGTCCAAAATGCCCTCTCGGGGTACTAATTAAGCCTAAAAATGCCCCGAGACCCAAACTAAACCCCCGGGTACACTTTTCTGACTATCTCGACCCTTCGGGACACTTTAACGCACTCGAAATGACCATACGGATAACTTATAATTTATTCATTTTTATTAATCAATATTTAGTCCCGACACGACACAGGCGCGTCCCGACTTAAATTTCCAAAATTATCATTTTATTCACTCGTGACATTTAATAGTACTAATATTATATTACTCTACTCATTAGTAATATTCAACAAGTTTCCAATGATTACTAACTCTCGTCACGTTAGTAATTAAAAATAATTAATTTCCAGATTTATATTAAATTAATAACTCACATTAAATTTAATAAATCCCCAAATTTAGAAAGCATAAAAATACGGGGTATTACAGCTGAGCCAGGGCAAAGTGTATTGTTTGATGATATGTCACTTCACTTATTATATTTTTTGGTGCAGAAGAATAATGTTATTCTTATTATTCAATTGTTATTGCGTATATAAAATGTAGGGAATTTATTTACCAAGGGTTGGTTTAGCTTATCCCATGGGAATATTTTGTTGAAGTCCTCAAGAATCAAGAAATATCAAGCCAAGTATGTAAACCAAATATTAGACATTCATTAAATTTCAACATTATTATATCCTCACCATTTTATATTGTGTGAAACAGATAATAATCGCCTTTAGTGAAAAATTGAGGTTAAAATTGTCAAATGAAGGGTTCTCCCTGTCACACACTTTTTTTTATTATTGTTGGGTAAGAAAAATTAAACCAAAAGCTTTGTGAATCACAATCACACACTTTTTTTTATTAACAAAATATCTTTATTGTTTTTTCATATAGAATCTTGTAACAAAAATGAAGTCAATAAGATGGGCGAGTTATACAGAGATTTATTTCAATACTTGTGCCGTTGTAATAATTTGTTCATTGTACTAAGACATGGCGTAGGACATTTCACATTACTTACGATATATAGAGACCAAAAAAAGTCGTCCATATGGATTCCCTTCTACCGGACGACAAGGAACAAGACACAATATACTTCGATGATGCAAAAAAAAAATGGTTAGAGCCTAAACTTAATTAGTCATGTTACCTGTACTTTTATGATTTATGTGTACTTTACCATATAATGTGTGTAGTTTGCATTAGTTCCAAATAATCACCCAGAGTATCAAAGTACATGCATTATATTTTAAAATACATGTGAAATGCACAAAAACTAAGCATATGTACTTTAATATTATGCGTATACTTTTCACTCATTAATCTACATATAATTTTTTATTTGTATACACTTACTATTTATCCTCTTAACAGTTTTCTTTCTTCCAAAAAACGTTATACGTATTAAAGACTGAAGCAAAAACATTGAAAAATGGCTTAAAAACTCAGAGAACGATTTATGAAGGTACACCAAATGAGTTTACAATTGATGATAATCCATTGACAGAATAAGAAAAATGAACAGTAGATTTCTTGCTAGAAAGTGATCTGAAATATGACCAAATAAGAGATCATGAATGCCCTAAGAAATATAATATGTAAGAAGAAACTTCATTTCTTTAAAATACTAATTTGTATATTTGCGACAAATTTCATTCACGTCATACTAATTTGTGTATTTGTTTTATTTTAATTTCAGGGTTGACTGCGGGGTGTTCTGCATCTACTTCATTGAACAAATTACTAGAGACAAGGAAATGTAAAAATCCTTTTAAGACCTTGAAATGTTAAAACACAAAGCATATGTACTAAGTGAAATTATTTTTTCAGAATATTTCTTCCCCAAGAAGGAGAAAGACCTTTTATAAATTGATTCAAATATACACCATATTTGTAATTTATTTTGTTTTATATTGGTTATTGTTTATTATATGTATTACACCAAAATGGTGTATTGCCGCTGGTGCGGGCCATAATGCACGTAAGGTATACACAATGATAACTAACAAACAATGCACGTAAGGTACACACAATGATAACTAACAAACAATGAACGCAAGTGTTGTGAAATAAATTACACGCATTTTAATCAAAAGTACACGCTTTATGAATAAAGTACACGCATGGATTCTTCAAATTAAAGGTAATGAAATAAAGTACACGCGTTTTAATCAAAATTACACGCTTTATTTACAAACTACACGCAATATAAACAAAGTACACGCACTGATTAATAAAATGAATTTTGATTTGGTAATTGAAAATTACTTTATATATTTATTCAGCAAGATACAATAACCAAAACCATTTATTAAGCTCAATTGCATTTTTCCAACTACTTCTGGTCAAAGAAATAAATAGCTTTTATTTGGCCTATAAAAGAGTAATATTTGTTCCTTTCTTAACCATTACATCTCAAGTAAAAATTAGATAATGAGTATCCCAACTGAAAATTTGCGAGCTACTTTAGAAAAGGAAGAAAGAAACAAAAAAGATTATAGGAAATTGAAGAAACTCTTTCCTTATATGAAACTACATTTGATCAGTTTCAAGCATACGTAAGGGAAGGCTACTCTCGACTTCCTTCCAATCCCATGTATTTATTTGATGTGGATGAGGACCATCCTCAAACACATGAAGGCCTCATATCTTTCTATACACATGTGGTTACAGAGAAAATTGCCCAGCTGAAGGAGAAGAATGCTTATCATGAAGGCCTTGTAGTTGTATTGAAAGAACAAATTCGAACCTACTGGAATTTAATCGACTCTCTTCTTGACATCACAGATGCCTTTAACAAGTTTCCTAACTAGCAGTCTTCTTTATTTTTTTTTAGCTTTTGTTATCGATAGAAATTATACTTTTTTTATTTGTTTTAATAATTTTTTTATTTCTTTCATGCGTGTCTTGTGATTTATATCATACACTATAACCTACATAATATACTGCTATCTCGAACCCTGATTCATATAGAGAGCTCAAAAACTTAAAATACATGAAAATTTAATAAAGTACATGTGAACTTTAGGAAAAATGTTCACATGTACTTTGTAAAACATACGTATACTTTTCTGAACTTCCATACAAAAAACAAATTAAAAAATACATCAAACACTAAGCAGTAATATTACATTCATTTATTCAAACAAATGGCTATTAAATAATTTATTCAATCAAAAAGTTACAAGAAATTATTTAACAATCATACATAGAGTGCAAAGTGTAAAGTACAGATGAATTTAATAAAGTATACATGAACTTTAGGAAAATTAATCACGTGTACTTTCCGAATAATATGTGAACTTTGTTAAACTACCATACAAAAAACAAATTAAAAAATGGGGCTTTTATCAAAAAGACCCTCAAATATTTTTTTAATACACGTTTAGTGCAACCATTTTAGTTTATTCCACAAAGACCCACATAATATAAATACATTCAAAAAATTTAAGTACGGTTAGGCTGGGATGGTGGGGAGGGGGAGGTGGGGGATGAATGCCGCTAGCGCGGACTTTTAAAAATAAGAAAATATTAGTTAAATGTGTGTTTGAGGGAATTTTCGAATCAAAGTAAAAGACTTGGACTAAATATACATTACAAAATATTTGAAGGAATTTTTGTTATTTGATCTTATAAAGATATAACTAAAAAAATTACATTCCTTGATTCAATTAAATGGGTTTTTAAATAATTTTCTTTCAATCAAATGGTTACAATGAATGAGTCTAGGCAAATTTAATAAAGTATTGTAACACCCCGTAACTTCGAGGACTTTGAATTATATTATTTTGGGAGAAATATAAATCATTTTATTTATATAAATTTAAATTTATGATCTGGAGGAATTATTTAAATTGCAGGATTTATTTAATTTGGAGAAATTGAGATTTAATTATTTGGATTGTTTTTATGTCCCATTTTGAGGACAAAAAATTGAAGAATGTTATAAGTTATTCGGATGAAAATTCTTAGTACACGGTTGATTCCAGATAGGTTGAAATAATCAAAAAAGAGTACCGGAGAGTAGTAATTGGGTCTCGGGGCATTTTTAGGCACAACCGGGGCTCAAACGGGGGTGTTTGGACCATTTTAATTTAGCCCACAGGCATAATTTCGGGATTGACTTTAGAAGATCAAAATTTAAGAGTTGGGGGTGAACACAACTCTAAAGGAAAGATATTATAAAACACAAATTAGAGAACTTTTGACTGAACAATTCTAAAGGAAGAACTCTAGAGAAGAAAAGAGGGAGAAAGCAAGGAGATTGTGGAATTCAAAGGAATTTGAAGGTGTTCTTTGTGGAATCAACATCAACACCAAGGGAATCAGACTCTACAAACCATATACAGGCAAGTGGGTAATTTGTTTCACTGTAAAATTGTGATAATCAATTCATATCATAGTGGGTTGGATAAAATTCAGTATTTTTGGGATAAGTTAACTCGTAAATTGGGTTTTGATTTTGGGAACATATGGTATAAATTTTGTGGTTAAGAAAGATTGTGATAACAAGTCTAGTGTTGGCGGTTTAGTCTTGTGAGTATAAGGCCATAAATTAGATTTGTTAAAGTGTTGATAAGTGAAATCGATTCTGGGTAGAGTGTAGTAAAGTTTTTGAGTAATGATTATTAGAGGAGTTAAATACTGAAAAGTGATAGAGGACTATTAAATCTTTACCAAACTGAAATCGTTGGTTGAACATAAGTTGGGAATTAAAACTAATGGCAAATCATTTCAATATAAAGGAATAATCATTGGAAATTCTGGGTTTAAAATAGTGGGAAATCTTTAGGCAGTCGATGCCGGAGAAGGAGAAGAGCAGAGAGAAACAAGGCTGGTCGTTTGAGCGTCCGGGATGATCATTCGCGTGACATTAAAAGTCGCTCAAACGACTTTGAAGGTTGTTCGAGCGACGTATGATGATGTGGCAGTTCAATGAATTGGTTAACTTTTGGTTGGTTTGGAACATTTCATGAACGGAGGGACTTACTGGGTAATACAGTAAAGAAAATTTTAAGTGAATATTTACATGGAGATAATTACCTAGGATGTGATGGATGGGCATTAAGGATATATTAAATTTGATACGTGTGTCAAAATTTTATATGGAAGTTGAGGCGGTAAATTTTTTGGAATTAATTACGGTTCAAGGGAGTGTGTCCAAGTATTTTGGTTGAGTGACACCATTTATAAATAAAATTAATATGAGTAAATTATTTAAAGTTTAGAGTCGGGGAATTGACTCCGATGTTTTTGGTCTATTGATACGAGTGTTTAGGTACGGATTGGCCGCGTTAAATTTATTATAGGGTTATATAATAAATTATGGAATATTAAAAGTAAAAAGGGTGTTAATCAGAATAATGGTATTTCAAGAATAAAATTCTAAGAGATGGAATTTCAGACTGAATGAGTGAGTTTGGGTATTTTAGTTGGGTGACGCAACTTGAGTGATAAGTATATAAATGTGTGATTTATTTAAATTACAAGTTGGTATATAGACTTGGATATTTTAGGCTAGTGTAACGATAATTGTTCACGGATTATCCAGGACTACTAATATATGCGGTGATTGTGTAGTATATATATATATAATCTATAAATATTTGTGTGAATTATATTTATAGGAATATATACCCCACTAATGCTATCATAGGAGGTTTCCCAATGTGGGTGAATCCCCTGGCTTGAGGAGCAGGGTGAGTATAATCCCCGGGTTATAGCATCCATTTTCATACGGTGAGGCACTTTGGGTATGATTTGTCCTCATTCATGGTAGGAAATATGACCGCTTCCCACGCTTATATATTTTACCTGATTCGGTGGTGAAATCGTCTTAAGGTAACCAGGCAGATGAGTATACCTGGATTTATAGCATTTTAGAGAACATTCGGGAGAGTGTCTACTCGGGAGGATGGTTATTCATATATTCAACAAATGTGTGATTGTTGTAATATAGGATACGTATATATGGTGTAAGATTATATACGGGTAAAATACAAAAAGTGCAACTGTGTTATATATATTGTATATATATACGGTGTAGTTTATATACGGATGAAATACATGGAGTGCAATTGTATAAATGTTACGTATATAAGAGTGTAAATAATTATATACGGGGGAATTACATAAAGTTAAAAGGTATTAGTTGTATATAACTAGTGAGACAGTTATATAGAGATTCTAAAAAGAATTAATTAAGTTAAGGTAACGAATAATTTATGAGGCGAAGTTAAAACAATTACTCGGGTTAGAGTAGTGTTTAAAGGAGCTTCAGGACAAGGCTAGTTTTATAGGGTAGTGTAACTAGGAGGGTAAGGAAGGAGAGTTAGGTGTGAACAATAGTTGAGATGTGAGAAGTATCTCAAGTGAGTACGACACTAACTTAAATATGAAGAGTATTCGTGCATTTTAATTGTTGCATCTTAATTCACTTGCAAAATATTTTCAAATAGATTTGAGCTCTGACACGTACTTGCAAAATATTTTCAAAACCTTTTAGATGTCCAGCCACAGGGACGCCAGACTTGAAGATTTGTTCCAGGGATGCGTGACTATAGATGGTGTGGATGTTGCAGGATTTTAATTTAGTCGATTCATTCATTTCATTCCTAGAGTAGGATGCAACTCAGTATTTCTTTTGGACTAGTTGCCACATCGATGGATTATTATGCTGGATTCGGGATTTTTAGCCGATGGTTTATTCAGCCTGTCATTTATTTATTTATGTAGTATTTGATTTAGTCTTCGTATTGGTGTGTGTATATGGTTTTAAGATTATATTATGTTGCATGTTGTTACTGTTTAATAAAAAGATAAAATTTGGCATCAGTCTTTTTGAATACTAGGTTGTTAGTAAGTGTTAAAAAGTTTTCGACAGTGATGCTAAGAATGATCCAAATGAGATTCCTCTTTTTATTGGATGAAGGATTGATTACCCGGTATTTAATTAGGTGGGGTATCACAAGAACACGCAAATTTAGAGCGCAAAGGGTAAAGTATACGCAAATTTAATAAAGTACACGTGAACTTTAGGAAAATTGATCACGTGTACTTTCCAACTAATACGTGTACTTTGTTGAACTGCCATGCAAAAAACAAATTAAAAAATTGGGCTTTTATCAAAAAGACCCTCAAACATTTTTTAATACACATTTAGTACAACCCTTTTACTTTATTCCCCAAAGACCCACACAACATAAATACATTAAAAAAAATGAAGTATGGTTAGGCTGGGATGGTGGGGGGTGGGGTAGGGGAGGGAGGTAGGGGATGAATGTCGCTAGCGTGGACTATTAAAAATAAGAAAATATTAATTAAATGTGTGTTTGAGGGGATTTTTGGAACAAAGTAAAAGATTTAGACTAAATGTGCATTAAAAATGTTTGAAGGAATTTTTGTTATTTGATCCTATAAAAATAGAACTAAAAAAAATTACATTCCTTTATTCAATTAATTGGGTTTTTAAATAATTTTCTTTCAATCAAATGGTTATAATGAATGAATTAAAATACACGCAATTTAATAAAGTACATGTGAACTTAATAAAGTACACGAAAATTTAATAAAGTACACGTAAATTTAATAAAGTACATGTAAACTTAGAGTAAACATGTAAAGTACACGCAAATTTAATAAAGTACACATGAACTTTAGGAAAAATGATCACATGTACTTTCTAAATAATACGTGTACTTTGTGGAACTGCAATACAAAAATAAAATAAAAAATGAAACTAAAAACTAAAAACTAAACAATAAAATTACATTCATTTATTCAAACAAATGGTTTATTAAATAATTTATTCAATCAAATAGTTACAATGAATGAATTGAACAATTTTAAATGTAATCAAATGGGTTCTTTACATGTAGACATGTAATGGCCAATTTTACTACACCTAGAGCAAGTAACTTCCCTAAGTATGATCTCACAAGAAGATTTTATTCTCTTATTTCTTGGCCTGCATGTCTGTCTCTTTGTCATTGGAGGAAGGGCAGATGGATTTTCAGGTATAGGAATAAGGAAATCAAATCAGGAAGAGGAATTCTAGGTATTGAGTATTATTTTTCATAGAAAAATACCTTATAGTACTCCTTAATATACTCATAAATACTGGTCCCTATCCTACGTACAACAGAAACAACATGAGAACTTGAAAAACATCATATTTGCTAACCATTACAAGAACAAGTTATTTCTTCTAAATCAATCGTCTCTCCCACTTCTGATTGAAGTTCAAATACATGTTGACTAATGTCGACTTTTATTCCAATTTTCATTCAGTAACTTTTGAAAAAAAGGAAATAGCTCATTTGTCCAAGTGTCAGACATAACAAGCTTGTTTGCATTGAAATTCATAATCTACACTCTCAATTTATCGAGCATAATCATTATTAGTAAATACCTTTCATCCAAAACTCATGAATTGAATGACTTCGCAACATTATATGCCATGTCACCATACCATTTACCGAAAAAATATGCACAAGACCAATTCTCAGGAGGCAAATTATCAGCGAAATCAGCAACACCGGATCCTCTTTCCTTTTTCAATGCTCCAATATTCTTGTGAAATTCATCTACCGAGACAACCTATGCACAAGACAAAAAATCTTTAACAATTTTCTTTCGAAACCCACCACAATTCCCATGCATTTTATTATTTGTATTCCCTTGTAAATGGTGTATACAGTTGACTAATGTCGACTTTTATTCCAATTTTCATTCAGTAACTTTTGAAAAAAAGGACATAGCTCATTTGTCCAAGTGTCAGACTTAACAAGCTTGTTTGCATTGAAATTCATAATTTCCACTCTCAATTTATCGAGCATAATCATTATTAGTAAATACCTTTCATCCAAAACTCCTTAATTGAATGACTCCGCAACACTATATGCCATGTGACCATACCATTTACCGAAAAAATATGCACAAGACCAATTCTCAGGAGGCAAATTATCGATGAAATCAGCAACACCAGATCCTCTTTCCTTTTTCAATGCTTCAATATTCTTGTGAAATTCATCTACCGAGACAACCTATGCACAAGACAAAAAATATTTAACAATTTTCTTTCGAAACCCACCACAATTCCCATGCATACAGTTGGAATGTGCAGACATCGGGAAGACCCTCGAAACAGCTTCAATTAATCTATTGTTTAGATCAGATATAAACGTTATGTTTCGATATTGATTAGCTACTGCATTATGTAAATTGATAAGAAATCACATCCAGTTATTTTCCATTTTAGAATCAAAAACAACATATGCAAGAAGAAAAAGGCCTGAAATATTAAAATATATCAAAATGATAATAAATTGCATATCCATATTGAACACATCGTTAATTGATGCTGCTGGCACAGACCTTAAAACACATAGGAAATATATTAATATATTATGTGTTTACTTTGCATTGGTTGCAAATAACAAGACCAAACATAAAATTACACGCATAAAAATGTAAAGTACACGTGATCATGACACAAAGACATACACGTTTACTTTACAATCTTTGGCTTGTACTTTGAATTGGTTGCAAATAACAACACTAATCATAAAAATACATGCATAAAAATGTAAAGTACACATGAACTAAACAAAAACATTCAAAGCTACTTTAAATTTTTATGCGTGTATTTCGATGATATGTAGTGGAACAAACAAAATGTGAATGCAATACACAAAATAATATATTTGGAATTAATTTACCATTGTTCCCATTCCTTTCATTTCCTGACAATATTGTTCCGCGGTAACGACTCTTCAAAAAGGCACCATCAAGAAATAAAACAGGTCTTCAGTATTAAAATCCATAAATACATCCTCCAAACATTACAAATATTCTCTTGAATTTTTTACTCTCAGGTTCCACGCCAAGGATGCAATGCGACCTAAGATTATACTGCAATAGAAGTTCCCGCTAATTATTCATTAATGCATAAGAAACCTTTTCATCCCCATGTATATCAACAACAACCATCTCTTTCGCACGCCACGCATGTTGATAGACTATATCGAGACCATAGTTCTTCTTCATATCTCTAACTACATCAATGGGTCACAACAGTGGTTTATCTCTAAGATCATCGGCTACCAATGTTGAAACCAACTTGGAGGCTATCATTTTGGCCGACGGACTACAAAAGACACCTCTACATGTCTGCTCATTATTCAAACTTCGTATGTAAAAGTATCCATTTATTGTAGATAATGAAGCATGAATTCTCCACATGCAATTCTCAATAGTCCTTTTAGAGCATTCAGCCATCAGCCGAGTTTTATCATTCTCCAAATACACATACTTGAATCCAACATCAACAACATACTTTCGTAATTTATCTTGAAATTCCAGTACACCTCCTTCAAAACACTGCTACTCATGACTTATATATGGCTTCCAATCATTGGGAAGATTGACTTTTCACTTACTTTGTCTCCACACCTCCAAGATAAAAGTCATTTTGAATGCCACTATTAAAATCATTTGCAGTGCCTGATGATAAAGACTCTAACCGCTCTGTATTTGTATCAACATTTTTTACCCTCTCAGAACTTGTATTACTGTAGTTACCCCTTCATAAATTCGATTAAAGCATTCAACCCATTCACGACATGTATTACATGGCAATGCTCATGAATCAATGACATATATCCAAATGAAATCAGCATTCACGATCAATTGGATGAACCGACATTCATCACCAAATGAAAACCTCAATAAAAAACTCTGAATTCTCAAATCAGTAAACCTAGTACACAACCCATTGAATATGAACCTAATGATTTGCCTTCAAATATTTCAATACAAGCCATATTATCCAAATAACAACACCTTATCATTCTACTACTTACCATAATGTCCCGCATTAAAAGAAAGACGAAAATCATTTACTTTAAGGTCAAGAATTGTAAAAATCTGTGTAATAGTTGATCAATAGTAGTAATTTAATGCATGAAAATCAAAATGTTTATATATACTGATGAGTTAATTTAAAGTACACATGAATCAATAAAGTGCACGCACATTTTTTCAAAACACATTCACGTGTACTTTATAAACAGTGCGTGCACTTTGCAAACTGCTAATCACAAAAAGAAAATAGAAATGAACACTAAAGAAGAATTGTAAATATCGCTCGCGTGGACGCACTAAAACATTCACAATTAAAACATTAATAATTATACACACCGCATTTTGATACCCGATTGAAAACACATGTTTACATGGCATGTCAAATTGGTTAATTCCGCTGGCGCGGACCCATATCCATAAGTGATTCAATGCCAACTCAAAATCGAGTACACTTAGAAATAGTCTTAAACATTAATAATTCTACACGTAACCGCATTTTGATACCCGATTGAAAACACATATTTAAATGGCATGTCAAATTGGTTAATTCCGCTGGCGCGGACCCATATCCATAAATGATTCAATGCCAACTGAAAATCAAGGACACTTAGAATTAGTCTTAAACATCAATAATTCTACACGTGACCACATTTTGATACTCGATTGAAAACACAAGTTTACATGGCATGTCAAATTTGTAAATTTCGCTAGCGCGGACCCATATCCATAAGTGATTCAATGCCAACTCAAAATCAAGTACACTTATAATTAGTTTTAAACATCAATAATTCTACACGTAATCGCATTTTGAGACAACATTGAAATAGAATGCTTACGAGGTGTGTCGAGATTGTATAATTTTGCTCGCGCGGACCAACGTCCATAAGGGAACCAAATAATTTTAACAACCACATAGGCATGCCGTTTCAATGCCGTCTAAAAAGTGTCGCACATAAAATTGATCTTAAAACATGTCCACCATATTAGAATTGTGTTTTGATTTTAATTATTTATACATCAAAACACACTACATTTTACACAAATATATAAAAAAACACAAAATCAAATCATTGAGAGAATATTGTAGTTCATCCAGCACATACAACAAATAATTATAATGATGTCATTGACTCAAAATGAAATACGTACATTAAACTATTATAGATAATCGAGATAAAACAATTATAGATAAATATAAACTTATATATATGATAGAATTAAACATAAATACATAAAAAAACAAAAAATCAAAACATATTCATATAAAATGTATAAAAAGTTATTCAATCACATGAATTACGCAATTACAATGATTTCATTGAATCAAAAGCAAGTACATTGACTTATTGTAATCGATCGAAAATAGAAAAAAATAACTATTGATAAAGATAAACTTACAAATGAGAGAGCCAAGTGATATAGGTAGAATCGATTAAGAACGATGTAATCGATTATTGAACAGAGGAAAAAACTAACAAGATTGATGTTATTTTCGATTCTTGAAGAATAATAGTTTGTTGAAGAATATATGTGGACCTAGTCGTTTAAAATTTGTTTGACCGGTTTTTTTTGTCCAAAATTGTTAGTCAACGGACTAGGCCATAAAAAACTAAAAGATGTATAAGGGGAAGGGAAAAATTATATACCGAAAATTTTATTAGGGTGGGCCAATAAAAATTGATAAGAAGATGAGAATTGTAAGGATTTTAAGAAGTCTCGAAAGTCAAGTAAGGGATGGTTAAACAGTCACATTATTGACCATGTAAAAATATGAATAGCTATTGTTTGATTAATTAATGATGCAAAAAAATAGGAAACAAAAAAGGGAAGAATAAATTTAAAGAATTTGTTCCTTCTTTCTTTTTAAAAATTTGTTGTTGTGTCAGATTTAGGCCATCTTCGTTTTTCTTGACTAAATTTAATTGAAGTATTTATAAATGAATGACACGAGAATATGTTGGCAGAAAATCGTAATATTTTACTTGTCACTCATTTAAGTGTTCATTTAGAAGGAAAAAAAATGATAAAAGAGGGAAAATAAAATCCTTGTTGTTAGTCAGTTTTTTCAATTGATTTTCGCATGTAAGTTTTGTACATTTTAAGTTGTAGTTCCCACATTATATGGAATTTTATTGTGGGTGTTTTTATTTGTAAATTAAGAAAAATTAAAGCTTTAAGCGTCATTTTGAAAATGTCACGTAGAAAATGTGTAGTGTGTGCCATTTTGCATTAATTTAGTAAGTTGAGATATTAACTTTTGTGAGATACACATAAATTATATTTGTTTTTGTTGGTGGCATGACGAAAAAATTGTACGCGACATATATATTGCCATGCCTTTAAAGAATTTATAAAAAGGGGAAAATAATGACATCAAAATTCTATTGATAATGCCAAATCAAAATGGCATATTTTGAAAAGAAAAAAATATTGACTTGACTCAAGATTTATAAATCTCAAAAATCTCAAATGTCATTCCATAATAACTTTTGCTCTCTAAATAGGACCACTCTTGCACCATCATTCCATACCCATTTGCATACATATCTTAGTCAAATTAACAAACAATCATCATGGAAAAAATGAAGTACTTGTGTGTATTGGTGTTTGTGTGCTTGAGCCTACTAGTGGGTGGTGGCACTGCCCTAAGTGCCTCTAATGTTAGGGCAACCTACCATATCTGCAATCCTTAGCAAATTAGGTAGGACTATAACCGCGCTAGCATTTATTGCGCAACTTGGGACGCTAATAAGCCGCTAGAGTGGCATCGTAGGTGTGGTTGGATTGCCTTTTGTGGCCTCGTAAGACGTCGTGGCCGAGACTCTTGTGGGAGGTGCTTAAGGGTAATATATAACAACCTCTTAAATTTCTATCTTGTTTAAGTATTCTTATGGTGGTATGCTTTTTTGACGCAATTTAACTAATACATTATAAATCCATTTGATTCACAAATGCACTTATGGTGAAAAAAACAAAGTCACTTTAGATTTTTTTTTAGGATAAACTAGCATGCAGGCCACACGATGCGGGGCCAAATTTATTTAAATTGTATTATTTTTTTGTTGTAGCATGTTTCACACAATTTATTCTACGAATGAAAGAAGATTGAATTTTAAATTAATATCAAACGTCATATAAATGACATTCAATCAGTGTAACCGTTATTTTTAATTTTGAAAATACATTATAACTCAATTTCCATTCAGTTTTATGATCACTAAACAATAAAAACAATTACGTTCAATCATTGAAGTAGTTTAATATGATAATTAAAACTATAAATACTTTTTATTTTGGAACAAAATAAAAAGATTTGGACTAAATGTATATAAAAAAATATTTGAGGGACTTTTTGATAAGTGATCTAAAGAATTATAGCAAAATGTCACAACAAAAAGTAAACAATTGAGAAAGATTCTTACTTCCTAGAAAAAACAACCTTAGAAACAAACAAACACCTAAAAACATAAAATTCTTCTTTTAAAAAAATGTTATCCTAGATTTACCCAAAAACTAAGCAAAAAAAACTTAGATTAAAATCCCACGTACATTAAAAAATTGAGAGGAAACTTCAAGAATGCAAAAAGAATTATAGCAAAATGAGACAACAAAAAGTAAACAATTGAGAAATATTCATGCCTTCCATTTCCATAGAGTTGCAAAATAAAATACCTTCACTTTTGTTGACTATTTAGTGTTAATAAATAAGCCGCATACAAAATAAAATAAAGAGTACTCAATTACTTTGGGTAAGTCTATGACAAATTCGAGCAGTAAGCATATTCTTATATATCTTGAGTTCTAACTGATAATTGGGGTGAGGAGACTACCGGTACTTAAAAACTAGAAAAAAAAATGAAGCATCAAAGTGGGATGAGTTCCTGAAGGTTCCACAATTAAAAAAATTTAGATGATAAATATGACTCATTGTATAAGGAAGGAATAATCCCGTCTTTTTAACTATCAACCACCCCATGTGTTAGTGATATCCAACTAGAAACTCGTTATAAATTGTACATGTGGCGTCGTGAGGAAGCGAAAAATGTCGTAACCTTGTTCCGTTGTCAATTTAGTTATATACTATAATTACAGGACTATAGACTTTTTATAAAAAAATCTAATACTTTTCATGCACAGGAGCGAGTTTCGTCAATTTATATTTTACATTTTGAGTGGTTTATAAAATATTTCTAATTTGAATGGGGTTTATCGTAATTTAACCTTTTTATATGTATACCACTTATGGTATTTTTTTTTGTTTTATATACTCTTGGTCAAAGTTTTAGATGAAATTTGGTGGAGATATGGTGACGAAATCCTCTTCACCAAATGTTGTTCATTTAACCTCATAAAGCAGGCATGGATGGGTCTATGTGGGAGGGAATGGTTAGAGAAAATGGAAGAGCAACAGTATAAAAACATATAATTTTTATATTGGTCTATACCCCCTTCTAAATTTGAATATGGAAAACTTGTTAAGGATTTTTTTTGTATGAAGGGTGATTTAGTGTTTAATGTGTTTGTCCTTAAGTTGTTATATAACTATAAATGTGAGATAATTTTAGCGTCTTTCTTTAATATTTCTAATCATAACATGACCCTCTCACACTGAACTATAAATCTTAAATTGTGAGATAATATATTAATAGTATTTAATAGTATTTTCGTATATAACATTACCACGTTGTTATTTTGGGGTAAGTAGGAAATCACATCCTAACGCGTATTATATGTATCGAAGTTCAACCTAACCATAAAAATGTGTTGGACAACACACTAACATTTTGGTACCGGTTCCGGATCGAATCAGTTTTCGGATTGGGTCGAATTGGTTTTATGCGGTAATGGGGAACTAAACCAAAAAATCATTTCTTTTAAGAATCAGAACCGAACCATTAGCCTAAAAACCTGAAGCGAACTGAACCAATACAATCGGCATGGATCGATTTATCAGATTTTTGGTTTCGTTGTGCACCCATATGTGACACCCTACCTAATTAAATACCTGATGATCAGGCCTTTATTAAATTAAAATAGGATATACAAATTGGTTCATTCCCAGCATCGCTGTCGAAAAACTAAATTAATTACTAATCACCTATTAGTTGCCAAATTTTATTATTCGTTAAACAGTCAAATAATAGTATGCGAAAACATGAATTTAAAACATTCACACAATACTAGAATCTAAGTCATCTCAAGTAAATAAATAAATAAAGTCTTGTCGAATAAACAATCGGCTAAAATCCCAAACGACAATAATGAATCCAACTAATAAGAATATCTGAATACAAGTCTGAAACTGAAATACAAAATGAATAAAGTCTCAAATTGGGCCAACATGCCCTAACTGAAATACTACAATAAACTCCTACACTAGGAATGAAGTAATAGATGTGTCTAATCAAAACTCTGCAAGCCTCCACAGAGCTGAAGTTATCCGTCCTTGGAAGGAATCATCACGTCTCTCGTCATTGTGGCTGCACACCTACAATGTTTTAAAAAGATTTTATAGAAAGGGTTATTACCCAAAAAATTTTGAAAATATTTTGCAAGTATTTATCACAATTTAAAATCAGTTATTAATTACACATGTTAGGTTCACGTATACTCACTCGAGTTTCCTTACCTCTCAACTACTGTGCACGCCTAACGTTTATACTTAACACACCTATCTATTCTACCCAAGCTAACTAGACTTAAGTATTTTTGAATAAGAACACGTCTCTATTCTCGTACTGCCCATACAGTACTTCGCCCGTTAGTTAACCTTTCTTATACGTTATAAGAGTTGAAATTACCATTTTACTTATATTCTCATTATTCTATTTATTAAGTTTCACTACTTAATTCAATCTTTAGATAGCCACCATCTAAATGTCTACTGTCACACATAAGTAGAATATTCACATCGGTATATATATATATATATATATATATATATATATCTAAAGGACCACCGTGAAACAAGGGCATACTCTGCTATTAGTCCAAGTATCTCTCCCACTAAACAGGGACAAATGGTTTAGTACATCTCCTCGAACCCAAAATCAAATAACAAGCAGTGGAGGCGAACATAGTTCTAATCCTTTAGGCTTCGCACATACCTAATGTACCCAAACGACACACCGGCCACACTAATACACGACATATAGTGAGTCACCCTAAGTTCTATGTTCTGGGGCACAAATCCAGACCTCCCTGGAATTGGCAAGGTGAGATCGCCCACTATGCGGGAACCTCTATGATAGTAGGCAGCATAGGTATGTTAACATAAGTCATCAATCATATAATAGGTACACACACAACCTATATATATTTAGTAAGTATTCACACAACCTAATTATCATCATTTGTACGTAGTATATATCACTCCAATACACACCGTACATTCAATTTATAATTATTTTCACTATCGCATTTTAGGGAGTATTATTCTCTACTCTAAGGGTCCTAGTTACCCCTTGTTTTATTTCAGTAGCTAAGTCTTCATTACCCTATCGGTTCATGCCATAAGCTCACTTACGCTTTCCCGTCATTACATTCTCATTCTCGGGAATAAATTACACTATCATTTAATCCAATTTAATCGTTGTCTTAATTCTCTCGAAAAGTCTAAACCCCGTAACTCTATCAAGGCCTACTGCAATATAATAAACCCCTTATTATATTCTAACAATGTTCCAAAAGTTTTAACAACACGATTTAGGAGTTCAAGGGTTAAAAAGGGAAAATTTTACATTTTTCAGGGAACCGGACAGGTTCGCCTCTGATCCGAACCCGTTCAATCCTCTGCACTTCGTCTTCTTCCTTTCACAGATGCGTTTTTCACAATTATCACTCACATAGCTTACATATTTCTTCACCAAATTTGAAACCAATTATCCCTGACCATTTCTACATGCATTAGGATGATTTCTAATGTAAATATAACATCAAAACCTTACAATTTTCATCCAAGAAACATTGCATGCTATTGATATTTCTTTGCTCTACATAACATGCTTAAATCAATAGGCCTCGTCCGATAACATATCATAATTTGTTTAATATTTGATAATTTTATGCTCATTTTTTGTGCTACATTATCATAATTCTTGTTTGTTTTTCTATCACTATTTGACAAGAAAGAATATGTAGTGTCGATATACTAGTTAGTGTGTAGAGAGTATAAGAGGTTTTATGTATTTATCATTATTTTCATTCCACTTCTATTCCTAAAAAGTAAGATTAGGGACCATTTCTGTAAAACATCATATGACGTTGGTGATGGAGTATTGAGGAAAAATAAACAAATGGACCATTTTTACAAAATATTTCTAAAATGTCCTAAATCAAAACCACTAATAGTTTATAAGCCCTAATTCTACGAAATTTGTTAGTATTCTAATTGACATTTTCATAATTCATATGGTGTCTTATATGTTTTTTAAGACACATTTTTTTTAAAGATTTGCAGAAAGCAAAGCTTCCCTCTACAAGTTTTGTGGTAATCCCAAACTTATGAACATAGCATTCACCATCTATTTTAGAGATAGGTTTTTGTTTTCAGCAATACCGTTAGATTGCAGTGAGTAAGGGGAGCTAGTTCGATGAATAATTCCATATTTCGAACAAAATAGTTCAAAAGGGGAATCATATTCACCACCTTTATCTTTTCGAACCATTTAATTTTTTTTCTCAACTTTTGCTTTGTAATGCTCGAAAACATTTACAGCCTCATCCTTGCTTCGAATTAAGTAAACGTAACAATATCTTATGAAATCATCAATAAAAGTAAAAAAAAAATACTTTTTTCACCTCCTGTTTGTACAAATTTCAAATCGCATATATCACTATGAATTAACTCAAGAGGGTTTAAACTTCTTTTGACATATTGAAAAGGGGTTTTAGTTAACTTTGATTCCACACACGTTTCACACTTGTGATTTGATTTAATACTAAGTTTAGGTATTAAATCAAAATTTATTAATCTACGAATAGTATCATAATTAAATATAGTTTTATTAAAAATATTTTTGTACTTACTAAAAAAATGGTTTTTTTCTTAGTAAAAATCGTTTTTTACTCACTAAAAAAATATAATGAAGAATTTTTTTTATAAAAAACTTTTTTATTAAAAAACCACAAAAATTTATAAAAATGTTTCATAAAAAATAAGTTTTTTATTTCTAGTAAAAACATTTAATAAAAAAATAGAAAAAAACACATAACAACAGTTTTGTAAAAATACATTTCATTTATTTAAATAAATAGTTTTTATTTATAAAAAGTATAATAAAAAGTATTTAGCAAAAAAAGTAATAAAAAATACTATTTTATAAAAAAGTAAAAAAAAATGTTCTATAAAAATATCTTATAAATTAAAAATTAAACTTGTTATATAGTATTTTTATAAATTTATAATATTTTTATAAATATAAATCTTTATTATAAGTAAAAAACATTTTTTAGTAAATAAAAAATTGTTGTAATAATTAAAACTTAAAAAATAAAATGAAAATAAAACCTTTTTTTCACGAATTAAACATATATATAGTTTATATATATATATATATATATATATATATATATATATATATATATATATATAGAGAGAGAGAGAGAGAGAGAGAGAGAGAGAGAGAGAGAGAGAGAGGCAGGCTCCTGTGCACACTAAGTTTGTACATTACTTTTTTAAAGTAGTAAAAAAAATATTTTTGAGGTTATTTTTTTTTGTGTGATATTTAAACATTTCAAGGAACCCATATAAAAAAAATCAGCTCAAAAAAACTTTTTTTGCTAGTTTTAAAAAACCGGTCAAACTTTCTATGCTTTTAAGCCCTTTAAAAACTGCGAAAGTTTGACCGATTTTTTAAAAATAGCAAAAAAAGTTTTTTCATCTAATTTTTTTTATGTGAGTCCGTTGAAATGTTAAAATATCACATAAAAAAATTGGTGTGCGCCAGCACTCAAAAATATTTTTTTTACTACTTTAAAAAAGTAATGTGCAAACTTAGTGTGCAAACTTAGTGTGCACAGGAGCCTGCCTCTATATATATATCATGTAAGGACTGTTTATAGTGCAGACCCCGATACGTACCATTGTTTAAAATAGTGAATAAATGACTTTTTTGATGAAACTTCATGGATGTGATCTCCATGATGAAAAGATCATGTCTAATTTTTTTCATCAAAAAATTCAATAAAAAAAATCCGTTGAGATGAGGGAATATGTAAAAAAAATGGTGTAAATATGTATTTTTGACCGTTGAAATTTTGGGTATGCGCCAGCCACTTGATTGATTGAATTTTTTGATGAAATTTCATGGATATGATCTTCTCATTGTCGAGATCATATTCATGCAGTTTCATCAAAAAGTGGGTGAGATGATCACCATTTTTTCAACGGTCGAAAATGCATATTTATACCATTTTTTACATATCATTTCATCTCAACGGTTTTTTTAATTAAATTTTTTGATGAAAAAATTGGAGATGATCTTCTCACCGTGGAGATCATATCCACGAAGTTTCGTCAAAAAATACATTTTTTTACTATTTTAAAAAAATGGTATGTACTGGGATCTGCACCATAAGGAGTCCTTACACGAGGGGGCTTAATATACATAGAATATCATGTAAGTACTTCTTATGGTGCAGATCCCGGTACATACCATTTTTTTAAGTAGAAAATAAATGACTTTTTTTATGAAACTTCATGGATATGATCTCCATGATGAAAATATGATCTCCAATTTTTTTCATCAAAAAAATCAATAAAAAAAATCGTTGAGATGAGGCGATATGTAAAAAAATGGTGGCAATATGCATTTTCGACCATTGAAATTTTGGGTCTATGCCAGCCACTTGATTGATTGAATTTTTTTATGTAACTTCATGAATACGACCTTCTCATTGTCGAGGTCATATTTATGAAGTATCATAAAAAAATTAATCAAAAAGTGGTTGAGATGATCATCATTTATTCAACGGTCGAAAATGCATATTTATAGCATTTTTTTGCATATCATCTCATCTCAACGTTTTTTTTATTAAATTTGAAGTTGTACGGTTATATGAACTGAGGTTATTTCGTAGAACACATACACTACACAAGTAAAAAATTTCCAAATAGAGAAATATTTCAATTTAAATATCCTTTGCAAATTAGTAAGTTAGCATGAACAATTATCAATTAAAGTGATGGAATATTTAACTTGATTAAGAGATACAAATTAGACAAATATTATCCTTATTATCCTACACATGCATATAGGTGATTATATGCAATGAAATAGGAAATCACAACCAAAACACGCCGATGTACGATGAAAACTCAAATGAGAAAAACTCGGACGGCTGGGCCTAAACAAATCCACTACAAATATGATTTTACAAAGAGACTCAAAAGACTTACTGACTTGACTCACAAAGACTCGTTGATGTCGTCTCTAATACCTATGTTTGTAGTGCGCGAAGCTCCAACGCGATGCACAACATAGCTCATGTCTCGGTATCCACCGAAGGCCAAAGAACCGTCTCCAATTAGCTAGGACGCAGAAATCCACCGCATATGCCCATGATGAAATTTCGGTTGAAGGCTTGGGGTTTTGATTTAATTGAAAATCAAATTTGTTTTGGAATGTTATTCATATAAAAAGAAGACAAGAGTTGTTATCTCAAAAATGTGTAAGTTCATGTTTAAAAACTCATTTTCGTCCAACTAATGAAAAATTGGAAAAGTAGTGGACAATGACAGTTAATTAAAATAACTGCAGGAAGGGAGTAAAAAAATTTCAAAACTGATGAATCTCGTTCGAACGAGGTCGTTCGAATGACCTTTCGTTCGAATGAGATATCTAACGATAGTCCATAACAAATGTGAGATAAGTCATTAGAAACCTCGTTCGAACGAATGGCTCCTCATAGTCGTCGCACCCGTTGCATGAGTGACTCTCCCGAGGAATGATCTTCTTCATCATCTTTATCCTCATCCGATGAGGACAACAGTGTTAATACGTCCATCCCTGATCTTAAACTACGCTAGAGGACTCTCACCAGTCATACCCAATACCATACACAGGGTTTTTCAAATCGGTCCATTATCAGAGAAAAACTTGTCCATCTGTCATCTCTAGAAGGTACCACAGTCCACTCTTGGATATCTGACTTAGGATGGGACCCCTTGTTCAACCTCACTGACATAATTTTTCCCGACCTTATTCGGGAATTTTATTTTTGGATGTCTGCTCGTGAGGATCATATTTCCTCTCGAGTGCGAGGTAGGCAAGTCATTGTCAGTCCTGACTTCGTATCCCATCTCCTCACTTTATCCCGTGTCATAAATTCATCCTACCCTTGGTCTCCCGATTGTCGTCCTGACTTCAATTTGATTATGAGCTCCGTCTATAGGAATATCCAACTCGGTACTGTTACCATTTTCCAAAAAAATTTACATCTGGATTTTATGGTCCTTAATTGGATTGTGTGTTCTTGCCTCATTCCTCGTGCAAACTCCACTAAAATTACTAAAATGAACGTGGACCTTATGTTTTCCATTATCATTAGGTCTTCCATCGATCTACCCGCCTTCATTTACCTAGTAACTAAGTCTGTTAGAATCAATCCATCCGGTCTCACTAGGCAAGCTCTCCCCTTTGCCGTTATTATTATCCACCATTGTCTTTCTGTCAGCTGCCCTCATCTTCCCACCGATGTACCTGTCACCCGATACCAAACCATTGATATGTCTCGTGGTCACTTACCCCCCGATACTCTACAACTCACTCCCTCTCAATCCATATCCTCTCAATTCGCCACTGCCTCCACTCATGCTCCTACTAGATCACTACCCTCTCGTGCTACCCCTAGACCGTCCTCTTCTCATGCTCCCGCACCCCTTAAATCGGAGGATCTTAGGTTTGGTCGTACACAAGTGGAGAAAATTCAGGAATACAGGCGCCAAGACAGAGCTATTTTGCAGGAGCTACTGATTAATATGTAGTAAGATAGGGAGGCTCAGGCTCGTCACGAAGAGGCTCAATCATGTTGGGATGAAGCTCAATCTCGTCTTTATTCTATTCTTCTTGAGCACCTTGAGGTGATTCGTCGCATGGAGATGCGTCGTGGAGCTGGCTCATCCGGTATTGGGTCCCTTCCAGATGATTCACCACATGGCGCCCCAGCTCCTTGATTTCATTTATGTTTAAATTTATTTCATCTTTTGTACTTGTGAGGGCGAGCGGAACACCTTTATTTCCATTTTATCACTTGTACCTATTTCTATGTTTTGGTTAGATTCTCTTTATTGATGTATGGATGTTTGGATTTTCCCTCTATGGTTAATGATACCCCTCTCTTGTTCATTCAATTGTTGCATATATGGATCTTGGATTGTGTTGCATATTTTTTTATTGCTTTTATTCCTCATATCCTTTTCTATAACCATGCACGCTATGTCTATCCCTTTGCCTTTTCTGAATAAAAAGGGGGAGAAACATTAATAGGGGGAGTTCGTATTTAGGGGGAGCTATTTATAATTTAACATATGTCTTACTGACGCGACTAAGAATGTGTCTCTAAAGTGCGTACTCTCTAGGATCAAGTGCAAGCCTATCGCGTTAGTAATAAACCCGGTAAGTCGTCTCCACAGGCAAATAGGAAGAGAAAGTCATGACGACGGAAGGACAGACGGTTGACCTAAAATTCAACTCTAAAAAGAAACGAAAAGATGATTGTTTTACGAATACTCCTACTAAGTAAAAAAGAAACTAGATTAAAACTATGGAACTACCGAATTAAGCAATGATAAATAATAAAGAATGAATTAATAAATATGAGGAGAAAAAGAGGTCGGGAATACAATCCCTCAACCCTAGTGTATTGTTGGCATAAAACTAATCATAAATTTAAGTGATTAATCAGACCTAGTCTTTAGTACTCCCAAGCATTACTTATATGAGGTTCAAGCCCGCACCATACCTAATCATAGGATGAGTAAAGCGGTAACATGATAGTTACACTCGCATTGCATTCTAAGGCATCCCGGTTACCCTGAAGCAAACGAGATCCAAAGATCTACAATGGTTGTATTCGTTACGCAATACGGTCTAATAAACCCTTAATTTTAATTTTATACACATGCAACTGTCACATTGGATTGAGTTCATGCACCCCGACCTTAAAAAATCTAGCCGGACATATTGAACCTAATTATGCATGAATTAACTACGTTGCATGTGAAAAAAATCATGATGAAAGTATGCAAAAACATGCAAGGAAAGATTGTAAACCTAGAAACCATTTGAATTATGCCAGAAATATAAACATGCAAGAACAATACTAGAGAGAATGAAAATTGAATTAAAACTTGAAATCAAACTCGAAAATAACTGATCTTGAAGAACTAAATCAAAGTTGTGTTCTTAGGGTGTTCTCCTACTTTTCTCTCTATCAAAAACTATTCAAAACTATGTTTTCTAAGTCAATACAAAGATACAAATACGTTTTAGAAGAGTTTACAACATATTAGGACTCTATGGACCAATCATCTTTTAGGAAGAATTTCGTGCATCAGGCACCTTGAACCGGTTCGCAGGTACCCCGAATCGGTTCGCCCCCCGAACTGGTTCACACTGTGGTTAGGGGAAATTCACTGGTGTGGAGCCTCTTTTCCTTCATTTCCACACTTACAAAATTTTCATGTTTTCTTCCTTTCTTCCTTGGATTTTTCTTTAACTTCAAGGGATCATAACTCTTTCACCGTGGCTCGGATTTGGGTGTCATTTTTTCCAGTGTCCTCGTTGTTCCGAGATCTTCAACTTTCCAGTTGGATCCTCCTTTGGGATCAGGCTGAAGAATTTACCTGTAAAACACATAAGAGAACCAAAAAAACATGAAATACTTGCCAACAAAGGTTAGTAGCATAATTTCAAGTTAAATCCATATCAATTGCACCACTCGGGTTCACAAAGGTACCGAAATTAAAGGTATATGTACACAATATTTATGCCTAATCACTTACTCATGTTTAACTAACTTGCTTTATATTTTATATTTCCATGATTAGTTAAAACTTGATTTATATTCTCTATTTCCCCATGCGTTTTTTGTATTTGTTGTTTCATGTGTGTAGGATATATCGCCTACTTTTCTGCAGCACACCGTCAGTCGAGTTATTTAGTCTGTATTTTTATTTGGGTTTTTGGGACGGGCTTTAGAATCGGCTTGACGGTTAGCTTAGGAAATTCAGTCTTTTTGTTTATTTATTTAATTTCGTTTTGTCCCGAAATAGCCAAAGGGGGAGATTTGTAAGGACATTTTCAATCGAGTCATTTGTAGTATTGGATACATTCCGTTGGACAAAACTCTTTTGGGTCATTGCCAATCAAGCTTCATACAACCTTAGAGAATCGGGCATTCAAAGTTCAAGCTACATCAATATGCATCTCAATTCCATTCTCCTAAAAAGGTATATGACCAAAACCATTTTTATGTGTTGGAGTAATTTTAATTAAAAATTAAATTTCATAAAAACCATTTTAGAAATTAATTTTAAATATTTTTTAAAGAAAATAGAATTTTCGTTCGAAGTTTCTCCAGGTTGTTCAAAGGACTTGGATCTAACGACCGGACCAATCCTGCACTTTTATCTTGTAAGAAGTTCATTAGAAATGTCGTTTGAACGAACTCGTTCGAACGAGGTTTCTAATGACTTATCTAACAATTGTTCTGGACTATCGTTAAATATCTCATTCGAACGAAAGGTCGTTCGAACAAGATTCGTCAGTTTTGAATTTTTTTTTACTTCCTTCCTGCAGTTATTTTAATTAACTGTAATTGTACACTACTTTTCCAGTTTTTCATTAGTTGGATGAAAATGAGTTTTTAAACATGAACATACACATTTTTGACACAACAACTCTTGTCTTCTTTTTATATGAAAAGCACTTTAACACAAATTTGATTTTTAATTGAATCAAAACCCCAAGCCTTCAACCGAAATTTCATCATGGACATATGTGGTGGATTTCTTCGTCCTAGCTAATTAGAGACAGTTCTTTGGCCTTCGGTGGATACCGAGACACGAGTTGTATTGTGCAACATATTGGAGCTTCGCGTACTACAAACGGAGGTATTGGAGACGGCATCAACGAGTCTTTGTGAGTCAAGTTTATAAGTCCTTTGAGTTTCTTTGTAAAACCATATTTGTAGTGGATTTTCTAGGCCCAACCGTCCGAGGTTTTTCCCATTTCGGTTTTCCTCATACATCGGCGCATTGTGGTTATGATTTCTTATTTCATTGTATATAATCACCTAGATGCATGTGTAGGATAATAAGGATAATATTTGTCTAATTTGTATCTCTTAATCAAGTTAAATATTTCATAACTTTAATTGATAATTGTTCATGCTAACTTACTAATTTGCAAAGGATATTAAAATTGGAATATTTCTCTATTTGGCAAATTTTTACTTGTGTAGTGTGTGTATTCTACAAAATAACCTCAGTTCATATAACCGTACAACTTCAAATTGGTATCAGAGCTAGTCTCTAAAAGTTATTTAGATGAATCCTGGAGGTTATATAGAAAGTTTTTCGTTGAATAGACCACCTATGTTTGATGGAAATAATTACACCTATTGGAAAGAACGTATGAAATTTGCCCTTAAATCCATTGATGAACGTGTTTGGGTTGCTATTAAAAAAGGATGGTCCCCTCCGACTATGATCCTTGATGATGAAATTGTTTTAAAACATGTAGAGAATTAGAGTGAGGAAGAATTGAAATTATGTAACTTTAACTCTAAAGGCTTAAATGCATTATTTAGTGCCGTAACTCCCGAGGAATTTCGTCGTATCATGACTTGTGAAACTTTTAAGGATGCTTGGAACATTCTACAAGTTACTCATGACGGAACAAGTGAAGTTAAAGAATCTAAGCTTCAAAACCTAACCACTACATTTGAAACCATCACTACGAAAGAAACTAAAACCTTTGATGAGTTTTATGCTCGTATATCTGATATTGTTAATTCTTGCTTTAACTTAGGTGATAAAATCCCTAAAGATCGTGATGTTAAGAAAATACTTAGATGCCCTCCTGTGCGGTTCATTCCAAAAGTCACAGTTCTTAATTCCTTAGGAAAGCTAAATACTTTAAAACGTGAAGAGCTTATTGGTGATCTTCAAACATATGAATTAGATATGTTTCCTAAAGATAACAAAACAAAAGATAAGGGTGTTGCCTTGAAAGTAAAGAAAGCAGAAGTATATGAGTCTGATATAGATCTTGATGATATAGCTCTATTTGCTAAAAAAATTAAAAAAATTCTCAAGTTCAAAAAGCAAAACTCAAAATTTGAAAAATCAAAATTTGAGAACAACAAAAAAAAGGTAATCGAAATTTCAATAATCAGGATCCTAGGGAGAAGAGATGTAGAGGTGTGAACAATATGTAATACCCCGTATTTTTATGCTATATTTAATTTGGGGATTTATTTAATAAAAATCCGGAAATTAATTATGTTATAATTATTAACGTGACTAGAGTTAGTAATTATGGGAAACTTGTGAATATTACTAATGAGCATAGTAATATATTATATTGGTTATATTGAATGTCATAAGTGAATTAAATGACTATTTCGGAAATTTAAGTCGGGACGCGCCTGTGTCACGTCGGGACTAATTATGTTAATGTATAAAAGTGAATATCTTATAAGTTGCCCGTATGGTCGTTTTGAGTGCGCCAACGCGTCCGGAAGGGTCGAGATAGTCAGAAAAGTGTACCCGGGGGTTTAGTTTGGGTCTCGGGATGTTTTTAGGCCTAATTAGTGACCCGGGAGGGCATTTTGGTCATTTTACAAAATAGGGTAATTAAACCCACGAATTTCAGCCATCCTTAGCAGCCATTTAAGTCAGCCTTTTAGGGTTAGAACATTCAGAACCCTAAGACGGCTAGTGGAGAAGAGAGGAGAGACCTTGCAAGGTGATTCAAGGTCAAAAACACCACCTTTTGCACCACCGTCACCACCAACGCGTAGATCACGAGGAGGAGAACGCAACCACACCAATATCAGCAGGAAACCAGACCTCTGAAATCCCAGGCAAGTAACTTGCGTATTTTCGTTGGTGCAATAATCATGTTAGTGTAGAAATGATTAGGAGTATAATTAAGGAAGAAAACCCCAATTTTGATAGGGATTTGCATGTAGAAATCATTATAACCTGATTCTGGAAATTTATATGTGAAGTAGATGATTGACCCACGGATTTGTGATGATTTGATAGAAGGAAATTCTGGAGAAAACTGTTTAGAACAAAAGTTAATAAAACCTTAGGGTTCTTGATGATTAGATGGAATTTTAGGTTGTTTAATCATGTTTAATGATGGTTATACGCATGCTTAACGTTAGAAACATCTGGTAATATGTTATCATGTTTGTAGTATAAGTTTTAGGACGATTAGTGTTGGAAATTATGGATTTGGATGAAGTATTTTAATGAAACCCGTAACTGCACTTCTGCAGAAATCGAAATACCTGTTCGATCGATCGATCGACCCTATATCGTCGATCGATCGATCCCCAGACATCGATCGATCGACCATTCCTGGCAACCTCTTATTTTCCCCATGTTTAATTAGTTGAAATTAATTTATCGTGAAATAATTCTTGGCATTATGAATAAAATATTTTGGGATGTAGGAGAGACCAGTAGGACATATGAATGAGTGTTGAGAACTTTATTATGATATGATAATTGGGTTTGGGGATAATTAATTTAGGAATGACGAACTACGCATATCAAGTGAGAGATTACGTCAAATACTTACGGTAGTGATTAGATGTCTACCTACTGAATTTACTACTTGGATAGTTAAAATCCACGAGTGTCACGTAATTAATGAGAAAACCCTTCGAGTTAAGGTTAGAGACGAAACCCTTTTACGTAATCTTAACAATGTGAAATTAAGGATAAATGTGGTAATTATGGGTAATGAGAATAACCTATATTAATATGAGGAAATTGGTATATTTATATGATTGTGTGTGCATATATTATATACATGTGAAAAACGTACCCGCGCTACTTGCTATCACTGAGGTTACCACGCTGGGATGGTCTTATCCTATGTTGCCTTACGGGGGATATTGATTCGTACCCTAGAAGATAGAAATCCTAGGTACGGGTTATCAGATTGATAGTCGGACGGTCCTAAGAGACGTGAGGGTATGTACTGACCTCTTGGACTTGGAATCTATGCTTCGCCTCAACGTTATTTTGTATATGTTAATACAGTTCGAGAGTGATTCCGAACTTGTGTTCCCCTTTGTGTGAGCGATACGGGGATTGGATAGCAGAGTATGCCCGCACCATAGATTAGTTGGGGTGCTGTTATATATATATTATACGAGTAGTTTATATATATATATATATAAGGTTATAAACTTTGATATGCCTACTATAATGTTATAAGTAGGACATAGTTGTTGACGCAATAATAAATACTTGTTTTGTGAAAGTATGAGAAGACACTGGGGAACTTTATAAATTAATGAAGCTAAAACGAGAGTTGTGCTACACATTGAAAGTAACCTTTTCACACGTTGACATGGTTCGGTTTTAAAACTTATGAGTAAGTTAAGAGAAACTAAATTATTAGGAAGGTTAGTATGATCTAAAATGTTAAGTTAATCCATTTGGGAAGGTTAGTACGATAGGCGTGCACACTAGAAGAGAGGTGAGAATTTCTCAAGGGAGTGTCGAACTAATATGACGTTGCATTGGCCTGTATCAATTTAAATACTTGCTAAACTGATTTTAAATAACACACACTTTCGGGCTCTGACCCGTTTCTTTTCTCCCTCTCCCCCTTGTATATATATGTATGTATTTCAGGTGCCCAGCCACAGGGGCGTCTTGCTTAGGATCTATTGGAAGGAACGCGCTGCAGCTTAGGTGGGAGTTGCAGGTCTTTTGATTAGACGACTTCGTTCATTCAGATCCACTCTTAGCACTTTCATTCAGATGGGCATGTGTAGCCCTTTCCATTATTTCTTTATGTTGGGACATTGTTATTTCAGTTATTTCCTAGTTCATTATTATGGGATTTGTTCAGGACGGATGTACTACTTTATTCTTCTCGCATGTTGACATTCGTTGATGAATGTTTTATATATTTGGATTCTTTCGTTCCAGTTTATTGTGGTGTGTATCTTATTCATTGAGTTTTGTTAATAAAATTTAAATAAATCTTTTCTTTAAATAAAATTTGGAAGTTAATTGTATGAAAAATGTTTTTGACACTTAGCTTAATTATTTAGGGTGTGAATTGGAAAGTTTCTTTTTACGAAAGTGATGCTAAGAATGAACCAAACTGTTCACCTTGATTTAATTTAATAAAGGAGTGATCGCCCGGTATTTAATTAGGCGGGGTGTCACAGGTGGTATCAGAGCATCAGGTTCTAGTGTCCATAGGATCTGTACGGCTTATTTTCGCTTTCAGCTTAACGTTATTGCTATAGAGCCCTATTGTTAGGACTGTTGTATTCTTGCTTTGACGTTTAAGTCTTCAACTATTTGAGATTTATTGATAACTGTAGACTAATAAACTTGTTCACGTTTCAGATGCCTCCGAGACGTGCTCCGAAAGATAGGCGTGCCCAAGCCGAGCAGCCAGCAGCTCCGGCACCAGGCACTATGAATGCGAATGAAGTAGCCGCCATCGTTGCACAGGCGGTGAATGTCGCGATAGCAGTGATTCAGCAGGCTCCACCCCAGGTTCAGGCAGTGGCGCCAGTACCAGCACAGCTTCCATCTGCATGGGAGAGGGTTCGGGATGCTTTTCAGAAAGCACATCCCCCTGAGTTCTCTGGTAGCTCCGATATTGTTACTGTCAGCCAATGGAAGAAAGACATCCAGCGGCACCTTCGTATGTATGAGTGCACCGAAGTGCAGAAGCAACTATTGGCCTCTTTCAAGTTGGTGGGAGCCGCATTACAGTGGTGGGAGTCCACTACTACTTTGGAGGAGAGGGACACGATCCCTATTCAGATGTTCTGGGAGCGGTTTGACCGCAAGTACTTTCCACCCGCAGTGCAGACTGAGATGAGGAGGAAATTACTAAATCTGAAGCAAGAGAATCTTACTGTAGCCGAGTATGAGGAGGAGTTCACGAGACTTCTCACTATTGTGCCGGATGAGGCACCCACTGAGGGAAAGAAAATTTTGCTGTTCGTCGACGGGCTAGCTTGGAGGATCCGTCAGCACCTTATTGGGAATTTATTCCTGAGTACTTTCACTGACGTACTCAATGCAGCGTTACTACATTGCCAGGATCACCGCTTCCATCTTCAGGGAAGCAAGAGAGCAGGAGAGTCCAGCCAGCAGGGCAGGACCGGAGGTAATAGTGCCGGTGGGGCACCAACTCATGGACAGACTCGTCAGCACGAGCAGAGTTCCCATCAGGGGGACCCTGCTAAGCGATTCCGTTCAGGTGATTCTAGGCAGGGATTCGGGGGATTCAGGCAGGGCCATCAGGGTCAGCCTAATCAGCAGGGCCAACACCGACCACAGGGACAGCAGCAGGGCCAGCAAGGCCAACAGCGTGCACATCAGGGCCAACAGGGCCAATGGCGTGGAGGTAACGGCCAGCAGGGTCGTGGTCAGCAGGGACAGAGGGGAGGAAATTTCAGAGGCCGGTGTTTTGTGTGCGGCAAGCACGGCCATAAGCGTCAAGATTGCCCAGAGGGCGATAGGGCCCCACAGCAGCAGGGAGCCCGTAATGAGCCGCAGAGACAACTCTTCCCACCTGCCCTTCCAGCTCCAGCCCAGGTGCCAGCCCTACTAGCCATTCCAGCAGCTCCAGTGCAGCAGGGACAATTGCAGTATGGACGTGTTTATAACGTCCACCAGGCAGCAGCTCCACAGGCACCACCCGCGATTGAGGGTATGTTTCCTATCCATGGTACTATGGGTAAAGTTTTGTTTGATACGGGGGCAACGCATTGTTTTGTAGCTACGCATTTTGCGAAGTCCTTAGGGTTGTTAGCCACAGCAGAGAGCACCGTGACTTGTGTCGACTCACCACTGGGGAGTGGGTCACTTATATTCTTTATATGCCGGGGAGTAGGGGTAGAGATTGGTGGCTTGGTATTGCCTGCAGACATGCTAGTCTTAGACATGCACGAGCATGATGTGATTATTGGTATGAATTGGCTCGCATCTTATAGAGCCATGATTGATTGCTTCGGTGGGAGCATTATTTTTGCCATTCCGGGGCAAGAGATGTTTGTAGTGGCGATGCCTCGCCCAGAGGGAGGTTCGAGCGCTCATTTATATTACATTGAGGAGGATACCTCTAAGGAGGTTGTGATTCCTTTGGATTCGATCCCAGTTGTTAGGGAGTATTCCGATGTGTTTCAGGAGATACCAGGCCTACCGCCCAGTCGCGAGATAGACTTCGTTATAGATTTATTGCCGGATACGAGACCTATAGCACGCGCACCGTACCGTATGGCTCCGGCAGAGATGCGAGAGCTATGAGATCAGATTGAGCAGCTATTAGGTCAGGGTTTCATTCGCAGGAGTACCTCACCTTGGGGCGCTCCAGTTTTGTTTGTGAAGAAGAGAGATGGTTCACTGAGGTTGTGTGTGGACTACCGGGAGTTGAACAAGGTCACGATACGGAATAAGTATCCGTTGCCTCGAATCGATGATCTATTCGACCAGTTGAGGGGAGAAACTTTCTTTTCGAAGATAGATCTGAGGTCGGGGTACCATCAGTTACGGATTAGAGAGCAGTATGTTTCAAAGACTGCCTTCTTGTCGAGATATGGGTCCTATGAGTTCAGGGTGATGCCGTTTGGACTCACAAATGCCCCAGCCGTTTTCATGGACTTGATGAACCGAGTGTTCAGAGAGTTCTTGGATCAGTTCGTCATCGTCTTCATTGATGATATCTTGATATATTCACACTCCGAAGAGGAGCATGCCGAACACTTGAGGCAGGTTCTTCAGACTCTACGAGAGCATCAGTTGTATGCTAAGTACGAGAAGTGTGGATTCTGGTTACGGGAGGTACAATTCTTGGGCCATGTTGTTTCTGAGCAGGGGATAGCAGTTGATCCGAGTAAAGTGTCAGCGGTGAGGGAGTGGGGGCAGCCCACGACACCGACGGAAGTACGTAGTTTCTTGGGGTTAGCCGGATACGACAGGAGGTTCATTCGGGGATTCTCCAAAATAGCGGGTCCATTGACGAATCTGACTCGCAAGGGGGTACCATATATTTGGGATGACGCTTGTCAGTTGGCTTTCGACGAGCTAAAGGACAAGCTTACTTCGGCACCAGTCCTTGCTTTACTGAAGCCGGGCGTAGAATACCTGGTTTACACAGATGCGTCCTTACGGGGACTTGGGGGAGTACTTCAGCAGGAAGAGAAGGCTATAGCTTTTGATTCCCGCAAGCTTAAGCCGCATGAGAAGAATTACCCCACCCACGACCTGGAGTTAGCAGCGGTCGTATTTGCATTGCGGATATGGAGACACTATCTATTGGGAGAGAAATTCTGTTTGTTCACAGACCATAAATCACTGCAGTACCTGTTCACTCAGCGAGAGCTGAATATGCGTCAGCGCAGGTGGTTGGAGTTTGTGAAAGACTATCAGTTCGATATACAGTATCATCCGGGGAAGGCCAACGTAGTTGCTGATGCGTTGAGTCGTAGACCGGTAGAGGATGTGGCGGACGTTTGGAAAGCAAAGTGGAAGGAGTTGGGTCACCAGGACGCAGTAGCCCGTTCTTTCATATCCGTTATGTCAGTCACACCCGAGATTGTTACGAGGGTGATACAGGCACAGACCACAGACCCGTTTTGTCAGGAGCATATTGTACGACTTCTAGCCGAGGGTGCTGAGTCCTATTCTATTAGTTCGGATGGAGGGTTGCGGTTTAATGGGAGATTAGTGGTTCCAGAAGGAGCAGAGCTACGTCATGAGGTGATGACTCATTCTCATGGGTCCCGATTTGCAGTACATCCGGGAGGCGATAAGATGTACCAGGACATGAGACGTCAGTACTGGTGGAGTGGGATGAAGAAGGACATCGCTGAATTTGTGTCCAAATGTTCTACTTGCCAGCTGGTGAAGGTGGACCACCAGAAACCGTCGGGATTACTACAGCCGTTGGAAGTACCTGCGTGGAAGTGGGAAAGTATTTCCATGGATTTCATTACAGGGTTGCCTACATCACAGCGAGGTCACGATTCTATCTGGGTGATCGTAGACCGCCTGACCAAGGTGGCTCATTTTCTGCCAGTAAGGATAGATTATACCACAGGTCAGTATGCTCAGTTATTCATCGCTGAGATTGTCAGATTACACGGGGTGCCCCTGAATATTGTGTCAGATAGAGACAAGATTTTCGTGTCGCGTTTTTGGGAAATCTTTCAGGAGGCTATGGGTACTGAGTTGAGATTGAGTTCAGCTTATCACCCACAGACAGATGGACAGACAGAGCGTACTAATCAGATGTTGGAAGATATGCTACGCATGTGTATCCTCGATTTCGGAGGAGGTTGGGAGCCACATCTTCCACTGGTAGAGTTTGCTTACAATAACTCCTATCAGTTTACGATTGGCATGGCTCCATTTGAGGCTTTGTACGGCAGGCCTTGTCCTTCTCCAACCTGTTGGCTCGAGGTGGGGGACAACAAGTTATTAGGACCAGAAGTGATCCAGGAGACCTCCGCGAGGATTGAGGTAATCAGGAGTCGTATTCGGGTAGCCCAAGACAGGCAGAAGAGCTACGCCGATGCGAAATGGTTCTTCCGGGAGTTTAATGTGGGAGATCAAGTGTTGTTGCGTGTATCTCCTATGAAAGGAGTGATGAGGTTTGGGAAGAAAGGGAAGTTGGCTCCGAGGTACGTAGGACCATTTCCCATCATCGAGAGGATTGGGCCGGTAGCATACAGGTTGGGATTACCAGAACATTTACATCGCATCCACGATGTATTCCACATCTCGTCGTTGAGACGATATCTTCGGGATGATATGGCCCATACTCACATTGCGATAGATGAGATTGACTTACAGTCGGATAGCTCTTACGAAGAGAGACCAGTGGCTATTCTAGACTATAGTGAGAGGAGATTGAGGTCGAAAGTAGTTCCACTTGTGCGAGTCCAGTGGGAGCATCATAATGTGGAGGAATCCACTTGGGAGCGTGAGGCAGATATGCGCGAGAGATATCCAGAGTTGTTTTTACCAGGTATGCCTTATTTTCCGAATTTCGAGACGAAATTCCGTTATTAGGGGGGAAGTATGTAATACCCCGTATTTTTATGCTATATTTAATTTGGGGATTTATTTAATAAAAATCCGGAAATTAATTATGTTTTAATTATTAACGTGACTAGAGTTAGTAATTATGGGAAACTTGTGAATATTACTAATGAGCATAGTAATATATTATATTGGTTATATTGAATGTCATAAGTGAATTAAATGACTATTTCGGAAATTTAAGTCGGGACGCGCCTGTGTCACGTCGGGACTAATTTTGTTAATGTATAAAAGTGAATATCTTATAAGTTGCCCGTATGGTCGTTTTGAGTGCGCCAACGCCTCCGAAAGGGTCGAGATAGTCAGAAAAGTGTACCCGGGGGTTTAGTTTGGGTCTCGGGATGTTTTTAGGCCTAATTAGTGACCCGGGAGGGCATTTTGGTCATTTTACAAAATAGGCTAATTAAACCCACGAATTTCAGCCATCCTTAGCAGCCATTTAAGTCAGCCTTTTAGGGTTAGAACATTCAGAACCCTAAGACGGCTAGTGGAGAAGAGAGGAGAGACCTTGCAAGGTGATTCAAGGTCAAAAACACCACCTTTTGCACCACCGTCACCACCAACGCGTAGATCACGAGGAGGAGAACGCAACCACACCAATATCAGCAGGAAACCAGACCTCTGAAATCCCAGGCAAGTGTTTAACTTGCGTATTTTCGTTGGTGCAATAATCATGTTAGTGTAGGAATGATTAGGAGTATAATTAAGGAAGAAAACCCCAATTTTGATAGGGATTTGCATGTAGAAATCATTATAACCTGATTCTGGAAATTTATATGTGAAGTAGATGATTGACCCACGGATTTGTGATGATTTGATAGAAGGAAATTCTGGAGAAAACTGTTTAGAACAAAAGTTAATAAAACCTTAGGGTTCTTGATGATTAGATGGAATTTTAGGTTGTTTAATCATGTTTAATGATGGTTATACACATGCTTAACGTTAGAAACATCTGGTAATATGTTATCATGTTTGTAGTATAAGTTTTGGGACGATTAGTGTTGGAAATTATGGATTTGGATGAAGTATTTTAATGAAACCCGTAACTGCACTTCTGCAGAAATCGAAATACCTGTTCGATCGATCGATCGACCCTATATCGTCGATCGATAGAAGGTTCGATCGATTGAACCCCAGACATCGATCGATCGACCATTCCTGGCAACCTCTTATTTTCCCCATGTTTAATTAGTTGAAATTAATTTATCGTGAAATAATTCTTGGCATTATGAATAAAATATTTTGGGATGTAGGAGAGACCAGTAGGACATATGAATGAGTGTTGAGAACTTTATTATGATATGATAATTGGGTTTGGGGATAATTAATTTAGGAATGACGAACTACGCATATCAAGTGAGAGATTACGTCAAATACTTACGGTAGTGATTAGATGTCTACCTACTGAATTTACTACTTGGATAGTTAAAATCCACGAGTGTCACGTAATTAATGAGAAAACCATTCGAGTTAAGGTTAGAGACGAAACCCTTTTACGTAATCTTAACAATGTGAAATTAAGGATAAATGTGGTAATTATGGGTAATGAGAATAACCTATATTAATATGAGGAAATTGGTATATTTATATGATTGTGTGTGCATATATTATATACATGTGAAAAACGTACCCGCGCTACTTGCTATCACTGAGGTTACCGCGCTGGGACGGTCTTATCCTGTGTTGCCTTACGGGGGATATTGATTCGTACCCTAGAAGATAGAAATCCTAGGTACGGGCTATCAGATTGATAGTCGGACGGTCCTAAGAGACGTGAGGGTATGTACTGACCTCTTGGACTTGGAATCTATGCTTCGCCTCAACGTTATTTTGTATATGTTAATACAGTTCGAGAGTGATTCCGAACTTGTATTCCCCTTTGTGTGAGCGATACGGGGATTGGATAGCAGAGTATGCCCGCACCATAGATTAGTTGGGGTGCTGTTATATATATATTATACGAGTAGTTTATATATATATATATAAGGTTATAAACTTTGATATGCCTACTATAATGTGATAAGTAGGACATAGTTGTTGACGCAATAATAAATACTTGTTTTGTGAAAGTATGAGAAGACACTGGGGAACTTTATAAATTAATGAAGCTAAAACGAGAGTTGTGCTACACATTGAAAGTAACCTTTTCACACGTTGACATGGTTCGGTTTTAAAACTTATGAGTAAGTTAAGAGAAACTAAATTATTAGGATGGTTAGTATGATCTAAAATGTTAAGTTAATCCATTTGGGAAGGTTAGTACGATAGGCGTGCACACTAGAAGAGAGGTGAGAATTTCTCAAGGGAGTGTCGAACTAATATGACGTTGCATTGGCCTGTATCAATTTAAATACTTGCTAAACTGATTTTAAATAACACACACTTTCGGGCTCTGACCCGTTTCTTTTCTCCCTCTCCCCCTTGTATATATATGTATGTATTTCAGGTGCCCAGCCACAGGGGCGTCTTGCTTAGGATCTATTGGAAGGAACGCGCTGCAGCTTAGGTGGGAGTTGCAGGTCTTTTGATTTGACGACTTCGTTCATTCAGATCCACTCTTAGCACTTTCATTCAGATGGGCATGTGTAGCCCTTTCCATTATTTCTTTATGTTGGGACATTGTTATTTCAGTTATTTCCTAGTTCATTATTATGGGATTTGTTCAGGACGGATGTACTACTTTATTCTTCTCGCATGTTGACATTCGTTGATGAATGTTTTATATATTTGGATTCTTTCGTTCCAGTTTATTGTGGTGTGTATCTTATTCATTGAGTTTTGTTAATAAAATTTAAATAAATCTTTTCTTTAAATAAAATTTGGAAGTTAATTGTATGAAAAATGTTTTTGACACTTAGCTTAATTATTTAGGGTGTGAATTGGAAAGTTTCTTTTTATGACAGTGATGCTAAGAATGAACCAAACTGTTCACCTTGATTTAATTTAATAAAGGAGTGATCGCCCGGTATTTAATTAGGCGGGGTGTCACACAATACGATTGAGAGCTTTTACCTAAGACAATGCACAAGTGCGGAATGCCAAATAATATATAGACGCAATATGCACTCACATCAGCCTTGTGTCAATAAGGAAATACCATAGGACACTCAATCACTAAAGCAACATGCATACAATGTTGATGATTATCTCGCTAATGTTGTCATAATAAGAAAGAAATGTATCGAATAAATGTGTGTACCCATAGATCTTCAACTTATATCTCCCATTAGCAATTATAGATTGAGGCTTTTCTTTTGAAGAATCAATCAAGCTAAATAATTTTGGCCTTGTCATTATATATATCATTTTTCAATGCTTCAATTTTAGGCTCTTATTCTATAATGCAAATGGAGACTATTCACGCAAAAACTTTTTATTTTTCACAGCCCGAGTCCATTTCTAGAAACAACAAACAACCGGATGAATATAATAACATTTTTTTTAAATCCGGGTAATGGATGATCATGCACAATTTCTATTTCTTATAAGAGATGTGACTAAGATTGAAAAGACAACATCAAATCTCACCACACGAGTGCAATACAAAGAAGATATCCTCAATATTTCGTGAAAAGTGTGTGCAAGAAGGCAAATATATGAGGCAATCACAAAAATACATATCATAAAAGAGCATTATTGAGCACAAGTGAAACGAAGTCCGAATTAACTACTCATCGAAACCCACGTGGACATGAAACGAAATAGTGATCCGAACACATCGAACACAAAACCATATGGACAAAATTTGTGATAGCTTTTCTAACCTTTCCCGATTTCCTTGAAAAAAATGAAAATATTTTTGAAATTTTGAATAAAATATTTACAAAAATAATCTAGTTCATAGGTAAAAAGATAGACAATAAATCCAACCTAAACTAGATAGACGACTTTGATCTCAATCAATGGAGCAAACCCCAATTGAGTTCCTAAGGTTTTCAAACCTAAGGGCATCTAAAGGTTTGGTAAAGATATCGGCCAATTGTTGATCGGTGCCTACGAAGCTTAAGGAAATAATTTTCTCTTCAACCAAGTCACGAATAAAATGTTCACGAATCCTAATATGCTTGGTTCTAGAATGTTGAACGGGATTACGGGAAATATGAATTGCACTTGTATTGTCACAATAGATAGTCATAGTGCCTTGAGAAATACCGTAATCTTCCAACATTTGTTTCATCCAAATGAGTTGAGTGCAACAACTCCCGGCGACAATGTATTTGGCCTCCCCCATGGACAAAGAAATAGAATTTTGTTTCTTGCTCATCCATGATACTAGTGCACTTCCAAAGTAGAAACAACCACCAGATGTACTCTTGCATCCATCAAGATCTCCTGCCCAATCGGCATCCGAATATGCCGATAGACAATCATTTGTGTCGAAGGAATACCAAATCCTAAAAGATAGGGTCCCACTAACATATTTGATAATACGTTTAATGGCAAGTAAATGAGATTCTTTTGCGGCTTGATAGCGGGCACAAACTCCTACACTAAAGGAAATATCCGGACGACTAGAGAGTAGGTAAAGTAGACTACCTATCGTAATCCTAAAGAGAGTGTGCTCTACATCCTTTCATTCGGTGTCCATACTAAGTTTAATCGATGAACACATTAGAGTACGTGCATGCTTAGAGGATTCTAGTTTAAATTTCTTCACAAGGTCTTTAGCATACTTAGTTTGGGACAAAAATATCCCACTTTCGAGTTGACGAACTTGAAGATCTAGGAAGAAGATAAGTTCACCGACCATACTCATCTCAAATTCATCTTGCATTTCTTTTGAAAAAATTTGAGTATTTTTATCACACGTAGAACCAAACACTATGTCGTTGACATACACTTGTGCAACTAAAATAGTTTTCTCATCACGACGGATAAATAGTGTCATGTCTACTCCCTTTCTCAAAAAACCCCGAGAAAGGAGATAAGAAGTGAGCCTTTTACACCAAGCACGGGGTGCTTATTTCAATCCATATAGCGCTTTCTTTAGAAAGAAGACATGATTAGGATGCTTCGGGTCCTCAAACCCTTTAGGTTGTTAAACATAGATTTCTTCATGAAGTTCTAAAAATTCACTTTTGACATCCATTTGATACAATTTAAATTTAAGGTGACATGGTATGGCTCGTAAAAGGTGAATCGAGCAAAAGTCTCTTCAAAGTCAACACCTTATATTTGGGTGTATCCTTGGGCAATCAACCTAGCTTTGTTACGAACAATGACACCATTTTCATCCATTTTATTTTTGAAAATCCATTTGGTACCAATGACGTTAGTATTAGAAGGCCTATGGACTAATTCCCAAACATCATTTTTCTTAAATTGAAATAATTCTTCTTGCATGGCATTAATCCAATGTTCATCTTTTAACGCTTTTTTAAAGATTTTAGGTTAAATTTTAGAAGTATAGCACAAATAGGTAACTTCATTTTCTAATTGATCCCTAGTCTTAACACCTACCTCGGGATCTCCTATAATTTTTTAAAGGTCATGAGTTTTACAAACCCAAGGATAAGGATCCTTTATCTCAGTAGTGGGAACAACCAAGTCAGTGTGAGACTCAATATTTTCTACATCGAAAATAACTTCACATTCACATGATAAATCTTCCTCATTTTCAATAGATGTGGCTGGAGCATCGTCTTTTATTACAACATTTATTGATTCCATAACTTTTGAACTACTTATGTTGAAAACTCTAAACGCTCTACTATTTTGAGAATATCCTAGGAAAATACCTTCATCACTCTTTGAGTCAAATTTACCTAGGAGTTCTCTATCCCGAAGAATATAACAAGGACTACCAAAAACTCTAAAATAGGCCAAATTAGGTTTCTTTCTAGTCCACAATTCATATGGCGTTTTGTTAGTATTAGGACACAAACAAACCCTATTTACGGTGTGACATGCAGTGTTAACTGCTTCGGCCCAAAACTTACGAGACACATTTCTTCCTAGGAGCATAGATCTTGTCATTTATTGGATTGTTCGATTTTTTCTTTCAACTATACCATTTTGTTACGGTGTTCGAACGGCCGAGAATTAATGCTTAATTCCTATTTCATCACAAAAGGCATTTACACCGGATTTCCATTATCACTCCTAAAGTGGTTTATGGTGACACCGTGTTGATTTTGAAGAATTCTACATTTAACAGGAGAAAATCAACACTCTCAAATTTTTCTCTTAGATTACCTACTATAGAGTATCTTGAAAAATCATCCACCATCACTAAAATGTATCTCTTTCCTCCAATGCTCTCGGTACGAGTGGGACCCATAAGTTCCATGTGTATCAATTCTAAGACACAAGAGGTAGTTATAGAGTTCAACATTTTATGAGGATTCTTAATTTTCTTTCCTAATTGACAAGGCTCGCATATAGTGGAGGTTAGTTTTCCTAGAGATGGTAAACCACGAACTAGCTCTTTTCTCACTAAACGATCAAGATCTCTAAAGTTAACATGACCTAACCGTTGATGCCAAAGATCGGCAGACGAGGCTTTTGCACTATTGAAAATTAAAGAGGATTTAGGAACTATTCTGTAGCAATTGTCATAAGACCATCAACAGAAAGGACATTTTCAAGTTTAGGAAACCCAAAAATTTCTATAGATCCTCTACCCATGATTCGAGATTTTCTTCCATCCCCAAAAGTGACCTTACCATATTTATAGTTTTCAAGAGTGGTAAACAAGGATTTGTCACCGGTCATATGTCTCGAACAACCACTATCAAAGTACCATTGGGAGGTATTTTGAGCCTTAAGAGCAACATGAGCAACAAAAGCTATATTAGTATTATCTTTCTTAATCCAAGCTTGAGTTGTATTCTTTCCTTTGTTCACTCTAGTGTTATGATTGGAATTATTTCCTTGGATTTTAGAAAACCTTAGAAACTCTTCCATTAGACCTTTAGAAGTATTAAATAGATACACAAATTGTCTCTTAAGACTAGCTAAGGATCTATAGTGTTGCTTAGAAGTTGTGAAATAAGAGTTCTTCCCAAGCTTGTAACAAAAATCTATAAGATGACCCCGTTTGTGATAATAAGTGCACACATAGGGTTGTTTTGGACTAGCTTTTGAAGATTTCTTAGGAGGACTTATTTCAGGTAGATAAGATTTAGGAGGATTTGATTTGGTAATAAACTTAGCTAGGGGTTCGGGTTTGTCTTTGGATGACTTTCCTTCTTCAAATCCTATACCCTTTATCTCTTGATAACCTTTCTCCTTATATCCTAAAACAAGACCTAGAAATAATTTTCCCATTCTTCCTAAATTATCTTTGAGTGAAACTTTGACTTCACGAGAGGACTCGAGATCTTTTTTAAGTTGGACAATTTTAGCTTCAAGAGATTTTCTAATCTCTAAAGACTCATGAAGATCTTTGTTGACACCTTCTAAGGAGTTAATTAAGTCACATTTTTCCTTACCTACCAAGATAAGCTTCTCAGAAAGGGGTATCTTAATTGCCTCGAGTTGACTAACTAAAGCTTCCTTCTCCTTCAGTATTTTCAACTCTTTTTCTAAAGTTAAAACTTTAAAGGTTAATCTTTTATTTACCTTTTGAATATGAAGAGACTCAGTGAATAGTTCAAAATAGGCGAATTTCAATTCACTCTCACTTCGTTTTTTATCACTACTAGCAGAGCGAGTGGAAGAAACCTCAAGATTTTGCTCAGAATTGTCAACATTAGGATGTGACTCACTTGAATTACTAGCATGACTTGCTATAAATTCAGTGAAATTATTTCTAGACAGGTTAGAGCCATTCAGAGTCTTCAGACTCATTATCACTGTCGCTTAGAGTAGCATTGTAAACTGTCTTTTCTTTACCTTGTCTCTTAAGTTTAGTAGGGCACTCAAACGCTCTATGACCACTTCCCTCACACTCAAAACATCTCTCAGAATCATCCTTTTTAAAGTTGTCTCTCTTAAACTTCTTAGCATCCTGATTATTGAAATTTCTATTACCTTTGTTTTTGTTGTTCTCAAATTTTGAGTTTTCAAATTTTGAGTTTTGCTTTTTGATCTTGAGAATTTTTTTACATTTTTTAGCAAATAGAGCTATATCATCAGGGTTTATATCAGACTCATCAGACTTAGACACTTATTCTTTCTTTACTTTCAAGGCAACACCCTTATCTTTGGTTTTGTTATCTATAGGAAACATGTCTAATTCATATGTTTGAAGATCACCAACAACCTCTTCAAGTTTTAAAGTGTTTAGATTTCCTAAGGAATTAAGAACTGTGAGTTTTGGAATGAACCGCTTAGGAATTCATCTAAGTATTTTCTTAACAACACGATCTTCAGGGATTTTATCACCTAATTTAAAGAAAGAATTAACAATATCAGATATACGAGCATAAACTCATAAAAGGTTTCAGTTTTTTTCATAGTGATGGTTTCAAATTTAGTGGTTAGGTTTTGAAGCTTAGATTCTTTAACTGCACTTGTCCCCTCATGAATAACTTGTAGAATGTTCCAAGCATCCTTAGAAGTTTCACAATTCATGATACGAAGAAATTACTCGGGAGTTATGGCACTAAATAATGCATTTAAGCCTTTAGAGTTAAAGTTACATAATTTCAATTCATCCTCACTCCAATTCTCTACAGGTTTTAAAATAATTTCATCATCAAGGATCATAGTAGGAGGGGGCCATCATTTTTCAAAAGCAACCCAAACACGTTCATCAATAGATTTAAGGGCAGATTTCATACGTGCTTTCCATTACGTGTAATTAGTTCCAACAAACATAGGTGGTCTATTCGACGAAAAACTTTCCATATAACCTCCAGGATTCATCTAAATAACCTTTAGAGACTAGATCTGATACCAACTTGAAGTTGTACGGCTATATGAATTGAGGTTATTTCGTAGAATACACATATTACACAAGTAAAAATTTGCCAAATAGAGAAATATTCCAATTTAAATATCATTTGCAAATTAGTAAGTTAGCATGAACAATTATCAATTAAAGTGATGGAATGTTTAACTTGATTAAGAGATACAAATTAGACAAATATTATCCTTATTATCCTACACATGCATCTAGGTGATTATATGGAATGAAATAAGAAATCACAACCACAACGCGCCGATGTACGAGGAAAACCTAAATGCAAAAAACCTCGGACGGCTGGGCCTAGACAAATCCACTACAAATATGATTTTACAAAGAGACTCAAAAGACTTACAGACTTGACTCACAAATACTCTCTGATGTCGTCTTCAATACCTCCATTTGTAGTATGCGAAGCTATAATGTGTTTCACAATATAGCTCGTGTCTCGGTATCCATCGAAGGACAAAGAACCGTCTCCAATTAGATAGGACGCAGAAATTCACCGCATATGCCCATGATGAAATTTCGGTTAAAGGCTTGGGGTTTTTATTCAATTTAAAATCAAATCTGTGTTGGAGTTTTTTCATATAAAAAGAAGACAAGAGTTGTTGTCTCAAAAATGTGTAAGTTCATGTTTAAAAACTCATTTTCATCCAACTAATGAAAAGTTGGAAAAGTAGTGGACAATGACATTTAATTAAAATAACTACAGGAAGGAAGTAAAAAAAAATTCAAAACTGACGAATCTCGTTCGAACGACCTTTCGTTCGAACGAGATATCTAACAATGGTCCAGAAAAATTGTTAGATAAGTCGTTAGAAACCTCGCTCGAACGAGTTCATTCGAACGACATTTCTAATGAACTTCTAGCGAGATACCAGTGCAGGCTGGGCTGGGTCATTAGATCTAGGTCGTTCGAACAACCTGGAGAAACTTCGAACGAAAATTCCATTTTCTTTAAAAAAGATTTAAAATTAATTTCTAAAATGGTTTTTATGAAATTTAATTTTTAATTTTAATTACTCCAACACATAAAAATGGTTTTGGTCATATACCTTTTTAAGAGAATGGAATTGTGACGCATATTGATGTAGCTTGAACATTGAATGCCCGATTCTCAAAGGTTGTATGAAGCTTGATTAGAAATGACCCAAAAGAGTTTTTTCCAACGGAATGTAGCCAATACTACAAATGACTCGATTGGAAATTTGTCTTACCAAATTTTTTTGATGATAAAAATTGGAGATGATATTCTCACCGTGGATATCATATCCACGAAGTTTCATCAAAATATTCATTTTTTTACTACTTAAAAAAAATGGTATGTACTGGGATCTGTACCATAAGGAATCTTTACAGGAGAAGGCCTATGTATATATTTTTTTAAATTTTAAAATTACTTTTTTGACATTTTATGGGAGCATGAAATAGAGAGGGGGAGGTGTTTAGAGATAAATGAAAAAGAGAAATAGAGAGTGTTAGAAAATTATAGGTATTTTGGAAAAAAAATATGAAAGTAATGATTTTGGTGCATAACATAATTATTAAATAAAATTAGATTAAGTCTAATATCGTATTATATAACTAAGACTTTTTCAAAATGTTCTAAAGAAAAATAAGGAAGGATTCTTTGTAATAAAAAATCTCCTTCAATTGCCTAGTCTTTTATTCATAGTTGCTCGAGAATCATCTTGTATAACCTCTAAAACTGTTTCGATTTTACTTTGGATTATTTTCCAACTTATGGGCTTGATAATATCTTAAGCTAGTACTATGATTCAATCTAATGTTTATGTTACGTTACCTCAACTTGTATTCGATTAATTACTAATTATATACAACATAAAATATAGACAAGTAATTCAATTTAATTTCAATCATTAATGAGATACCTAAATTAAAATAGTGGATTGAGCCAAAATAGTTTGTTTCTTAGATTTCTAAGAAACTGCACCACCAGCGATGCTAAATATATATCCACTAGTAGCCTTAGAATCATCAGATAGGGTGTTCCAATCTGCATCACTAAATCCTTCAAGGACAGCGGGATGCTTATTATAGTGTAATCCGAGGTTCATCGTCCTTTTAAGGTATCGCATGACCCTCTCAATAGCATGCCAATGCTTCATACTAGGTCTACTAGTAAATCTACATAGTACTCCCACAGCATAAGCTATGTCAGGTCTAGTACAATCTGTAGCATAACGTAAGCTACCAATAATGCTTGCATAAGCATTTTGGTTTACACTGTCGCCAGTGTTCTTAAATAACTTTACACTAGGGTCAAATGGAGTACTAGCAGGTTTACAGTCAAAGTAATTATATTTCTTTAGAACTTTCTCAACGTAATGAGATTGATCCAAAGAAAGTCCCTTTTCTGACCTAGTAATATTAATTCCTAATATTACACTAGCTTCACCCAAATCCTTCATATCAAAGTTGACACATAATAATGATTTAACATTTTCTACGGCATGAATATTGGAACCAAATATAAGCAAGTCATCAACATAAAGACATATGATAGTGCAAATGTTCTCAACATATTTATAATAAATTCATTTGTCACTTTCATTAATTTTAAACCCATTAGAGATGACTAGGCTATCAAATTTATCATGCCATTGTTTAGGTGCCTGTTTGAGTCCATAAAGAGATTTATCTAATTTACACACTTTATTTTCTTGACCGTGTACAATAAAACCTTCAGGTTGATCCATATAAATCTCTTCTTCTAATTCTCCATTTAAAAATACAGTTTTAACATCCATTTGGTGTACAATTAAATCATTTAAGGCAGCTATAGCAAATAGTACACGTATAGACGTTATTCTAGTCACGGGTGAAAATGTGTCAAAAAAGTGTACATTTTCTCTTTGTCTAAAACCTTTAGCAACAAGACGTTCCTTATATTTTTCAATAGTGCCATCAGATTTTAATTTCTTTTTAAGAATCCATTTACACCCAATAGTTTTACATCCAGGAGGAAGGTCCACTAAATGCCAAGTTTTATTTGTTTCCAAAGAATCCATTTCATCACTAATGGCCTCTTGCCATAAATCGGCATCTAAAGAAGATAAAGCTTCTTGAATAGTGTTAGGATCTTCTTCTAAAGTACAAGCATAAAAGTCGGGACCAAAATCTTTTTCCACACGAGCCCTTTTACTTTTTCGAATTTCTAAAATGGATTCATTATTTTCTTTATTTTTATTTAAAGAAATATTAGTGGATGACTCGCCCCCACTATTCCTCAATTTAAAAGGAAATTTATCTTCATAAAAATCGGCGTCATTTGATTCAATAATTACTTGATTTTTCAAGTCATAAAATCGGTATGCTTTGCTATTAATAGCATAGCCTATAAAAACGCACTCATATGCTCTACTCGCCAATTTAGACCTTTTAGGGTCGGGTATACGTACATAGGCTAAGCACCCCCACGTTCTAAAGTATGACATGTTGGGCTTAATATTTTTCCAAATTTCATAAGGAGATATTTTCATTTTAGTCTTAGGAATTCTATTAAGCACGTGACACACAGTCAAAATAATTTCACCCCACCAATGTGAGGGAGCCCCTGAATTTAATAAAATAGCCATAACTAATTCAGTTAATGTCCTATTTTTTCTTTCGGCTTTACCATTCATTTCGGGAGAATAAGGGGTAGTTTTTTCGTGAATAATACCGTGGGTTTTATAAAATTCAATAAATGGTCCAGAATCATATTCGGTGCCTCTATCACTACGTAACCTTTTTATTTTCCGATTAAATTGATTTTTAATTTCATTAAGGAAAATTTTAAACATGTCAAACGCTTCACTTTTATTTTTCATTAAATACACAAATGAATAATCGGAACAATCATCAATAAAAGTTATAAAATAACGTTTGCCATTTCTAGTTGTGACACCATCCAATTCACAAATATCTGAATGAATTAAATCAAGTGGTTCAGATTCTCTAAAAACAGATTTATGTGGTGTCTTAGTGATTTTTGCTTGACTACACCATTCATATTTTTCAAAATCATTTAATGATAATTCGGGAATTAATCCTAAAGTGCTCATATTTTTAACAAGTCGTTTATTAACATGACAAAGCCTAGCATGCCAAATATTAAATGAACAAGCAATATAAGTAGAAGGAGAAATTTTATTCATTGCATCAACATTCAATTTAAACATCCCATCAGTGGCATAACCCTTGCCTACAAAAATTCCATTTTTTGTCAAAGTAAATAAATCATCACCAATAGTTTGAGTAAAGCCAACTTTGTTGAGAAGATAGCTCGAAACCAAATTTTTCCTTATCTCGGGAGTGTGAAGAACATCTTTGAGGATAACAGTCTTTCCCGAAGTGAACTTCAATTCCACATTTCCAGTACCAGCAAGCTCAGTGGAGTGAGAATCACCCAACAACACCTTATTATCTGCAGTCTCAGAATAAGTCTTAAACAGACTACGGTCATAACAGATATGGCGGGAAGCGCCAATATCCAACCACCACCCTTCGGCACCGCTAACCATGTTGATTTCTGAAATCATAGCACATAGGTCCTCTTCGGTCAAATTCGCTTGTGCTTGTGGCACATTGCGACAGTTGCGAGTCATATGGCCAGGCTTGCCACAGTTGAAACAGAGAAACTGTCCCGAGTTGCTAGACTGTCCATTTCCAGGGTTCTTATACTTATTCTGAGTCTGAGTCTGATTTTTAAAATTCTGGTTGTGGCCCTTTTTCTGATTTTTCATATTTTTTCCGTTTGCTTTTAAAACACTGGAGTGTGGTTCTTTTTCTGATTTTTGTTGTTAGACACAACAAGAATTTCATCTTTATAGTGCTGTTTTCGGGATTCCTCCTCAATTCTCAATTTAGTAATAAGTGACTCTAGTGAAAATTCTTTAGACTTATGCCTCAAAATATTTTTAAACTTTTTGAACAGTGGAGGCAATTTATCAATAATTACAGCCACCTGAAATTGCTCATCTAAAGCCATGCCCTCGGAAATAATTTCATGGGCGATCATTTGCAAATCATGGGTTTGAGCAACAACAGATTTGTCATCCGTCATTTGAAATTTCAAATAACGGCTGACGGCATATTTTTTAGCACCCGCCTCCTCCGTGTCATATTTTTTTGAAAGTGCGTCCCAAACATCTTTCGCAGTTTTATAATTGGCATAATAGTCATAAAGTTCGTCACTTAGAGCATTCAGAATATAGTTCTTGCACAAAAAATCATTTTCCTCCCAATTTCTAATTGTTTTACTTTCCTCAACAGTAGGTGGATTATTTACTACGGGTTTGTCAAATTGAACACATGATGCGACTTTTTTCGTAGTTAAATAAAATAACAATTTTTTGCTCCAACGTTTAAATTGAGTGCCTTCATATTTGAAAGGCTTATTTAGGTTACTGGAGTTAATTTCGTCCATGGCAGAATTTAGAACACCTTAAAATTGTTGTTGCAATAATAAACAATTAAATGCAGAATTAAAATTAGGAACGAAATTACCCAATTTTTGGAGCAAATAAATCTGGGGCAGAAAAATGTAAGAAATCCCGAAGTGGACAGTCAAGAACACGGCTGAGTCGCGGACAATGTCGCTCTCTTTAAGGTGTTTCGCGGCTCTGCCCAAAGTGTGCTGCCAGTCTCGAAGCCCCGCCACCCCCAGGATAAAACAGCCTCCAAAATTGAAATACGAATTGATAAAGCACAAGAATCAATCCGGTCTGTGTACAACCATTCTGTATAATAATTGCTCGATTCTAAATATAATTAATCTGTACAACGAACGAGATTAATTATTCTAAAAAAATTATTCTGGGAGAAGGAATTTTTTTTTTTTCAGAACTGTAGAAGAAATCGTTAATTTATTTGTCCAAAAAATTATTTCTTATTGAGCCCAAGACCCGGGCACGGGCACCGGCCGGCCGGACGGACGGCGGCGGCGCGCGTGTGACTTCGCCCATTGGATCTACCCCACATTCCCACAAAACATTGAATGCCCAAAAGGCTGAACCTTTGTTCCCAAAAAATTGTAAATATACACAACACATTTTTTCTTTCCCACTAATGTGGGACACTGCCTAAAGGCAGTTTAAAGCTTTGCACCTCACAGCTGCCAAAGACAGCTGTTTCCAACACAATTTAATTTCAATCATTAATGAGATACCTAAATTAAAATAGCAAAGATAAAATTTTAGTATTCAAAGTTTTAGGGTACATCAATAAGTATATATAAATCAAACGCAGCCCAAGCTCAGAAAGTTTGAAAACTTGAATTCATTATTAGCATCATATGGTGTCCAAGTTATCCAAGTCATCTTGAAGGCCTCCTTTGGATAAGAATTAATATCACAAAGCCTCCTTTTTCTACTTAAGTCTCTATAAAGTATATGATCCAATGCATCAATCTGTTGTGCGTCTTTGACTCATTAAAGAGAGGAGGAGTAATTTTTTTCAATTTTTTTTTATAATGAAGGGTAATTCCTTTTGCGTCCTTCGGAGTAATTCTTCCAACTTAGAACGATCTTTATGAGAAATTTCTCTCTGACTGCTGACCCTGAGTAGTCTTATACAGGCGACTTGTAGAGAACAAACTCAAGAACTAACATCAGGGTTATTTTTCTATTATTGTTGGACATTAATAAAAACAAGAGATAAATATTTGAATTTTTTTTAAATTTCTTATATTATTATTATAGAGCATCAAAACCATCTCGAATGCATGTTTGTATTTTTCAAGGTTCTAAAAAACGCGGGGCGTGATCGAGGCGTGGAGGCCAAGCCTTAAGCCTTAGAAGTCTAGGGGGGCCTAGGCGCAAAAAGGCATGAAAAGGCGTTTAGGCCTTTTTAATATATTTTAATATTTTTTAACCATAACAAGGCTATTAAAATACTAAAATTATACATATCATAAAGATATGTCTGAATATTTGCAAATAAAAATACTATTTGATTATTTTGGATGAGATAATGGTCCGGTTTGTAAAAAAATCTTTAAAAGGCGATATCGTTTCACTAAAGCATTGTTGTTTTTAGAGAAAAAGTACGCCTTAAGGGTTTTACCAAGCATAAGGCGTCAAAATCTTAAGGCGGGGCGTTTCTCCCAAGCCTCAAGCCTAGGCGTACCTAAACGGAGCCTATGCGGATTTTTTAGAACAGTGGTATTTTTACATACTCAAAATGTTCAAATGCATTTTTCCTCTCTCAAAGGTTGATTTGATCCAACACATCAAGTAAAATACTGGTTCGGTGGCAAGTGAAGTGCCGCGAGAATAGTGAGAATTTTTATAAAAAAATAGAAAAAGTCGAAAGTCTAATTTTATCACTTTTGGATTAACAAAATTGATTACAAAAATAATGCGAACAACATATACAAATACAGTCACGGTTCTGAAAAATAAGAAAATACAAAAAAAATTCATAAAAATAACATTTTAAATATATGGTCTACTCTAGACATTGACAGTCGTCTCACGACAATGTAGAGGAAAAAATGTATCATTATAAGGGGAAAGGACAAATTCTTTACCGAACATTTAGTTATGGTGGGCCAATTAAAATTGATGAGAAGTTGAGAATTGTAAGGATTTTAAGAAGACCCGGAAGTCAAGTCAGGGAGGGTTAAACACATCACATTATTGACCATGTCAAAATATCTACAACTATTGTTTGATTAATTGATAATTCAAAAAAATAGGAAACAAAAAAGGGAAGAATAAATTTAAAGATTTTGTTCCGTCTTTCTTTTTAAAAATTTGTTGTTGTGTCAGACTTAGTACATTTTAGTTATTCTTCACTAAATTTAATCAAAGTATTTATAAATGAATGACACGAGAATATGTTGACAGAAAATCGAAATATTTTACGTGTCACTCATTCAAGTGTACATTTAGACAAAAAATGATAAATGTGAAAAACAAATCCAGGTTTGTTGTTAGTCGGTTTATTATAATTGATTTTCGCATGTAAGTTTTGTACATTTTAAGCCTTAGTTGACACATTATTTGGAATTATTGTGATTTTTTTTATTTGTAAATTAAGCAAAATAAAAGCTCTAACAAACACAATATGTGCAAATAAAAAAACTCTGTTATTCTGAAAACGTCGTGTAAAACATGTGTACTTTGCGTTCCATTTTGTATTAAATTAGTTAGTTAAGGCATTAACTTTTGTGAGATCCTTAAGAATTATTTATTGATTACTTTAATGTATCAACCAATCAAGTATGAAGAGAAGAACCATCGTTAGTTAACAAATTTAAACTCGTGGGAGACATATATATATAACCATCCCCAAGATTTTGCACTATTTACCAAGACAATATATCTATAATTTAGATTTTTCCATAATAAAAAATAAAATGGTTTGAATTTCAATCGTCCTACCCTTCTATTTGTAGCATGACAAAACAACAGAATGCGACATTAGAGTTTTCGAAAAAGGGAAAATAATGACGTGCCAATTATGTTTTTTTGTTTTTTTTTGTTTTTTTTAGTAGCCCACGAAGTCTTTCACTACCTGAAAGGAAGAGAAAGTTTTTTAAAAATTTTCGTTTCTTTTATCTCCTTTTAAACTCTCAAACGAGAGAAAGTCACTTTCTTTCCTACTTAAACTCCCAAACGAAGGAAAGGAAACACACTTTCTCTTCCTTTCTTTTCTTTTCTCTCCAAAAATAAAACTCGCAAACGAGGCCTAAAACTGGACCTAAATAAAGCGTATGATGGAGTTGAATGGGACTTCTTGGCTGAGGTGATGAGGAAGATGGGGTTTAGTGAGATATGGATAGGGTGGGTTCATCAGTGTATCTCAACAGTTAAGTTCACTATCAGGGCTAATGGAAGAGATATGGGTTCTTTTTTTTCGGAGAGGGGTTTACGCCAAGGTGACCCGCTATCCCCCTATCTATTCCTCATAGTGCAGGATGTTCTTTCAAGAATGATAAATTGGGCAGTCATAAACAAAGAAATTTCAGGTGTTAATATCAAGAGAGGCTCCCTATCATTTCGTACATGTTCTTTGTTGATGATTCAATCATGTTCCTCAAGACGAATGAAACAGAAGCAAGGAATACTTTGAAGATGCTGACAACATACGGAGAAGCCTCTGGCTAAAGTATCAACTTTGCTAATCAGGAGCCTTTTTCTCATCCAATTCTAAGGAGACTTCGGTAATGAGTGTCCAAAACATCCTTGGAGTCACAAGGCTTGACCCGAGGTCTAAATACCATGGGTTTCCCTGAACGTGAGGGAGAGAAAAGAGTAGTACATTTAAGTACCTCGAAGAAAGGATGAAGCTAAACTTCAAGGATGGAAGAATTTATACCTTTCTCCTGGAGGAAGGGAGACCCACATCAAAGTTGTGGCTCAAGCCATACCCTCCTATGTTATGTCATGCGCTCTCCTACCCAACAAGGCCTGTGATAAAATGGATTCACTCGTATGCATATTTTGGTGGGGAGGCAATGAAAATAAGAAAAAGATCCACTGGAGGAAGTGGGATGACCTGTGTGATCCCAAGAATAAGGGTGGACTTGGTTTCAGAAGCTTTAGGAGATTCAATCTTGTTATGTTGTCCAAACAAGCCTGGAGACTCATTAAGAGCCTTAATGCTTACTGGGCGAGAATCATCAAAAGTATTTATTTCCCATATGATTCCTTTCCTAAGAGAAAAAGGGGACTAACTCCTCCCCCTTTTGGAGTGGATTACTGGAGAGAAGATGTGTGTTAGCTTCCCAGGTGGGGTGGGTAATTGGCTCTGGGAGGGAGGTCAACATTTGGGATGATGCATGGACCCTTGGATTTCCTGACCGTGGGATACAATCCCGACGGCCTCAAAATTGCGGGGTTAATAAGGTGGCTGATATTATTGAAAGTAAGGCATGGAATGAGGAGCTAATCAAGACGTTGTTTTTAGAAGTTGAAGCCCAAACTATTATGAAGATACCTATTAGCCAGACTCGATTGTAAGGATACCCTCTCAAAAGGAAATTACTCAGTGAAATAAGGATATTGGGATTTTGAGGAGACGAGAAAGGAGATTATTAAGTAGAAAAATCTGGCTAGCCCATCTTCATCCTTCCACACTAACCCAATCCTAAGGAAAAAAATATGGGGTCTGAACCTCCCCCCAAAATTTAAACATTTTTCATGGAAAATGTGCAATAATGCCCTAGCTACTACCCTTAACCTGTTTAGAAAGAGTTGTGTCGTGTCTCCATTATGCCAAATATGCAAAGAGGAAACTGAATCCATTGAGTGCACAATGCTTAGGTGTAAAGGGGTTGAGAGACTTTGGTATTTGAATGGGTTGGGTGGTGTTTATCTTGGGGCTGATGGTCACTCTCTTCTAAAATGGTTTGATAAAGTAGTTTTTTTTTTTAAGAGAGGGCCTTTCTTTATTACTAGCAAAAATTATTACCATGTGTTGGCTCTTATGGAAGAGGAGAAATGATTTGACTTTCAATAATCAAGTTAGGATCGACTCATCGTTTAAAACAAATTTTGATCTGATGTGGTCTGAGATCCTAGAAGCCCTCTTTTTCCCATTGAAGCATAGAGGAAAACATAGGACAAATGCTTATAGGGGGGATAGACCTGTTAAATCAAAGAGTATAATTATGGATTATTGTAAGGACATTTTTGTCCAACATACTTGTATATGTCATTAGCCGTCACACCGTTGAAAAGATTCAAAGTCCATTCATCATCAACGGAATCCGAAGATCAAAAGAAAGGAAGAATTCAGAAATCCAGTCAGTCGGACCGGTCCGCCTGAAATTAAAACGAACCGATCCGCCTCTGACTACCCCGGACCGGTCCGCCTTTATATAAAAAGAACCGATCCGCTGAGCCCCGGACCGGACCGCCCCAGACCGATCCGCCGTGCACTTTGAAGCCAGTGAGCCCCGAACCGAATGTGAACCGAATCAGCTTCAAATTAAAAGAACCGGTCCGCTATCGGACCGATCCGCCTAAGGCCCGGACCGGTCCGCCCTGGATAAACTCTGCCAGATCGTGTTGCAGATTTTTTAGGGTTTTGACTCCTTATTTAAACCACGATCAGTAGTTGGTTTCGAGAAGACTTACCCACGATTTTCAGAGCATATCAACCCTAAAAGTCTTCACCTATTGAGTCCTATGATTCTAGGTTTTTAGATTCACACATCTTCCATATCTATGTGAATCAAGTTTTGGTAACCCAAGAACACCATTGTTGTTGTTCAACCCTTGTGAAGTGGACCGTTTCTTCCTCTTCATTGCAGCCCTACTGGAAAGGGATAATTCCAGCCGCGACTACAGAATCCGATACCTGAGGGTAATTCTTAGTCAAAAACTTGTATTTCAGTGTAATCCGATTGTAAGCCGTTTCTCTTACAAATTATAGTGATATACAAATGCTTTTGCCCCTGTGGGGGATTTTTCCTTAAACTTTGTGTGTTGAATATCTTGTGCATGATTTCATATTGTTTCTATCACACTTAGTTGCATGTTTAGGGTTTGTTTGGGTTAAAAGGTGTTTATTATATTATTTCTTAATTGAACGCAAGCGCCAACTCTTTCAAATTGGTATCAGAGCAGGTTACGCTATTCTATCGCGTATTCCTTTTTCCGCAAAATTTTTCTAAGATATCAATTTTCTAAAAAATTGATTTTTTTGAAAAGTGCGTGTTCAAATGGAGAAATCATACAATAAATTGCCTGTCTTTGACGGAACTAATTATGCGTATTGGAAAGCCCGTATGAGGTCGGTTTTAAAAGCCATTGATGAACGGGTATGGATTCTTATTGAAAGAGGGTGGACACCTCCCTCCGTCACTTTTGATAACGTGACAAATTTGAAACCTGTCACGACTTGGACCGAAGATGAATTTAGATGGTCTTCCTTTAATTCTAAGGGATTGAGTGCTATTTTCGGTTCCATCACTCCCGATGAGTTCAAACGCATAATGACGTGCACCACGTCAAAGGAGGCATGGGATGTTTTGAAACTTACCCATGAGGGTACGAACACTGTTAAAGAGTCTAAATTACAAAATTTGGCCACCCAATTTGAGACTATCACCATGTCTGAGTCCGAATGCTTTGATGAGTTTTTTGCACGCTTGTCGGACATTGTTAACACTAGTTTTAATTTGGGTGAGGTAATTGATAACACGCGTGTCGTTAAAAAGATTTTGAGATCTCTCCTAAAACGCTTTATTCCTAAAGTCACTGTTTTGAACTCTTTGGGAAATTTGAAATCACTTAAGTTGGAAGAACTTGTAGGAGATCTTCAAACCTATGAGATTGACATGTTTCCCAAAACCATTAAGGCTAAGGATAATGGGATTGCTTTAAAGACTCATTTTCAGAAAAAGAAAGAAAAAGTTTTTGAATCCAAGTTTGAATGTGATTTTGACTTAGATGACTTGGCCCTGTTTGCAAAAAATTTCAAAAGAATTATCAAATTCAAGAAAAGTGGAAATTTCAATGATAAAAGGATTGTTGAGAAAAATATTTCTGAAAAGGAAAATGATAAAGATTTCAAAGACCCTCCTAAAAAAGACAGTGAGCGATGTTTTGAATGCGATGGTAAGGGTCATAGAGCGTTTGAGTGTGCCACTCGTCTGAATAGGGAAAAGGGTAAAGCTGTCCTCAATACTACCCTTAGTGACGACAGTGAGGTCGAGTCCGTGGACTCAAGAGATGAGTCACCGCATGAGCGTAACTTCACCGCGTTCATGGCAAGTCATGTGAGTACCTCCAATGCTTCTCACGACGATGAGGATGCTACGTCACAAGGACACCTCGACAGTAAGAGCGATAAGAGTGAAGGGGAGGATGAGGCAAGTGAGAGAGAGAGTTGTGGTGAGAATAAGAGAAATAAAAAACTTGAGAAGATAAGATGTTTTGAGTGCGATGGGACAGGGCACAAGAAATTTGAGTGTCCCACTAGACTTAAGAGAGAGGGCAAGAAAGTTGATATGCCCACTTCTTTAAGTGATAGTGAGGAGGATAATGGTGATGATAGGTTAATTCAAAAAGCCTTTAGAAAGTTGTTTATCGAGACCATGGAAACAAAAAGGACTAATAGGATCCTAGGTCTTCGGATTGGTGAATTGAAGGGAGAGAATGATGAGCTTAAAAGGGAAAAAGGTGACTTGACCAACACGATGTCTAGTCTGATGACACGTGTATCCCATCTCGAGGATGACCTCAAACAAGCACGAGAGGTTCAAGTCACATTAGGGAATTCACCTGAGCCTATATCCACCATTGTGAGTAAGTCCCATGGGTATCCGTCTAGGAATGTTCATCCCATAATTATTGATAAATTACTTCCTAGACCGGTTTATGTTTGCTCCCACTGCAAGAAGCGAGGACATCTTAGGGAATTTTGTTCTAAGTTGGGTTTTGTGCCATATCATGCTACGTCACACATTCATGCACATGCACCCACTCATGATACTTTGCCTGCTCATTTTGATAGAGAGTTTGCACATATTCGCGAGCAAGTGAAGTTTTTGGTCAAGACTATACATGATCTAGTGGAGTTGGTTCAAAAGATGTCACCATCTTTAGAAAACTCCACCGTTACTCCCGTTTGAGATCTAGTCTTGATTGCTAGCATAGGTTGTTTATCATATTTTTTTTTACCTATTGCTAGCATGTATCATTAGTTAGTTTTTTCATTTTTTTTTTTTTAAAAAAAATACAAAAAGATTTTCCTTTAAGAAATATTTTTGAAAAAGACCAAAAAGATTTTTTCTTTTGTTTTGCATCTTTTATGGATGAGCATTTAAGATAGCCAAGTCACAACTTCATTTCATATATCCATGTGACTGTTTGGTAGAGATTTGAGACGCTACATCATTTCATCCATGTGCTTAACATTGATTGGAGTCCTTGAGATGTAATTAGTGATATCTTCCTACATGTTTGACTCCTATATCCTTTAATGCACACATGCACGGCTATATTTGATTTTTGCACTTGTCTATCACATATTGGCTTGAGTGTTCCTATCTCAATTCTGTCTATACAATGTACAATATGAGATAAAACTTGACAAGATTAGATTGCATGTAAAAACCGTTTTGGTGAGACTGTGTGTATATTTTCATAACGGGGAGGGGCTGCGAAAGTTGATTCCTATCCTTTGCGCAAAAGCCACCGTTAAAATGGACCTAAAAAATGGAGGAATTTTAATATCCGAGGTCCTAAGAGGTTAAAAGAGACCGAAAAAATTGATAAGCCAATAAAAAGAAATTCATGCCAAATATGGGCCATTTAGGTTTCACCATCAATTCTCCAATGTTTGAGAATTTAGTATACCTCTATTCAATATATAAATCTGAGGGAGTTTGGTTGGAGAATGAAAACGGGTTTGTACTTCCTTGACAGTCCTGAAAAAGCAGGAAAAACATTTTGGACGTTATTGGTGTAGAAATCACTTTGAGCTTTGATTTGTTGATTTGATTTAGTCAATGTCATATATTGCATTTCTTTTACACCAAAGGAAGCATTTGAGTTCATTCGTTAGGAATATCCAATATTCATCCTGCACATATGTCATGTTTGTATGCTTTGATTTTCCTATCGAATTTTGATCACACCCATTCTTTTACGCTATCACCGACTTGATTGTTTTATGTTCATTCATGGTGTGATTTTATGCCTTGTGTCACCCCGGTTCTTGATTGCTTGATTTATTTCTCTCATTTGTCTATTTGGGGACATCATAAAAAGGGGGAGAATGAATTATCTGATTATGGAGGAGTTTTGAAATTCTGAGAATAACATCTTAAATTGATATATATGCTTATATTTATCTCATTTCAAACTCGATACGTCTCTTGGTATTTGCTTTGTCTCATGTGTGTAGGTACATCTTTTGATAATCCCATGTTGCACACCCTGATGAGAAAAGCGGTGAGATTTCTGAAGATTCGAAGAACAAACGATGCAGCCTTAGTCATTTATACCACTTTCAGTTTTTGGGTTCATGGAAGGGTAGATTTATATAGGCATTGTGATTATAGATAATTCGGATTTTTTATGTTTGTTCCGGCATAGACATAGGGGGAGATTTGTAAGGACATTTTTGTCCAACATACTTGTATATGTCATTAGCCGTCACACCGTTGCAAAGATTCAAAGTCCATTCATCATCAACGGAATCCGAAGATCAAAAGAAAGGAAGAATTCAGAAATCCAGTCAGCCGGACCGGTCCGCCTGAAATTAAAATGAACCGATCCGCCTCTGACTACCCCGGACCGGTCCACCTTTATATAAAAAGAACCGATCCGCTGAGCCCCGGACCGGACCGCCCCAGACCGATCCGCCATGCACTTTGAAGCCAGTGAGCCCCGAACCGAATGCGAACTGAATCAGCTTCAAATTAAAAGAACCGGTCCGCTATCGGACAGATCCGCCTAAGGCCCGGACCGGTCCGCCCTGGATAAACTCTGCCAGATCGTGTTGCAGATTTTTTAGGGTTTTGACTCCTTATTTAAACCACGATCAGTAGTTGGTTTCGAGAAGACTTACCCACGATTTTCAGAGCATATCAACCCTAAAAGTCTTCACCTATTGAGTCCTATGATTCTAGGTTTTTAGATTCACACATCTTCCATATCTATGTGAATCAAGTTTTGGTAACCCAAGAACACCATTGCTGTTGTTCAACCCTTGTGAAGTGGACCGTTTCTTCCTCTTCATTGCAGCCCTACTGGAAAGGGATAATTCCAGCCGCGACTACAGAATCCGATACCTGAGGGTAATTCTTAGTCAAAAACTTGTATTTCAGTGTAATCCGATTGTAAGCCGTTTCTCTTACAAATTATAGTGATATACAAATGGTTTTGCCCCTGTGGGGGATTTTTCCTTAAACTTTGTGTGTTGAATATCTTGTGCATGATTTCATATTGTTTCTATCACACTTAGTTGCATGTTTAGGGTTTGTTTGGGTTAAAAGGTGTTTATTATATTATTTCTTAATTGAACGCAAGCGCCAACTCTTTAAATTATTATGACCCCTCAAATGTTCAAAGTTGGCCTTCTACAGAGGGGTCACTCCCAACGGCTATAAACGTCTGCTTGGGGGCTACTGCTTCGTACACTTCACGTGAGAAAGCTGTGGATCAAGGGAAAAGACAACCTCGCCAACTTTCCCAACTATCATCTAGTTTGACCACACCCCGGATCGTCTCCTTGAGATGCTTGAACGTGCCGCTACGATTATCCCCGTGGCCTAGCGTTTCTTCCTTGTTTTGGCTGTTTTATCTTCCTTTGTAACCAAAAAAAAAATCTACTCTGATGATGGGACAAGACATGATGAGAGGTGGACAACCTTTATGCATGGCTCGACGATTATGACTAGCCATGAGAAGGTATACCAAGACTCTGACGCTCCCAGTGAGCGTGCGACAACGGGTTGTGAGTGTGACGTCGAGAACAGTTATGTGTTATCCCATAGCTCCTCTGTGGTGGCAATTAATGCCCTTGATAGATGGTTCGCTGCTAGATGTAATGTGAGTCAACAACATGGTAATGTGTATGGTGGGATTCATCATAAAACTCGGTAGTTCAGAAACTGGATTACTGAAATTAAATGCAATATTGATGGCTTTTTTCATAAGGTTAATGATATTGCTGTTATAGCTGGAGTATTTAATGATATTGGCAACAAAATTAAACATCTCTTTCGTGTTAAAACGTTGGTGGATAGTCCGTTAGGAGCTGAATTGTTAGCGTGCAGGCATGCATGTTTGGTGTTCGAAGAGAAAGAATGGTCGTACGGCCTTATTGAAAGCGATTGCCAACTTGCTGTCAAGATTGTCAATGGTGAAATTTTGGGTCCGAAAGATTGGAGAGCTCTCACCCATGACAATTGGCGGATCTTAAGGAAGAGGCATCTCATGGTCCGGTGGATCTCTCGAGCGGCCGATAGTCTAGCCAATCCGTCGTGTTCTTGTTTTGGTGAGAATGTTCTTAATGCCCTTGACGATAATAATAATAATAATAATAATAATAATAATAATAATAATAATAATAATAATAATAATAATAATAATAATAATAATAATAATAATAATAATAATAATAATAATAATAGTATTATCATTCGGCATTACAGTCAGTTCATTGAGTTTGAAGAGCCTCTCGCTCAAATATCCTTTTCTCGCATACATACCACTTTTAGTCGGTACTAATTTGTCGCATTCAAATACTAGTTTAAATCTCTTCTTGCTAAGAAATGATCCATAAACCAAGTTTTTTGGAATGCATGGGACATGAAGAACATCATTAAGAGTAAGTTAATTTCCCAATATCATCTTTAGTATAACTTTCCCTTTCCCTTTAAGCTTCAAAGTAAAAGGATTTCCTATAAAAAGTTTCTCCTCTTGATCAGAGTCTTGGTAGGAGCTAAACATATTCTTTTCAACAGATTTGTGACTAGTGCTCTCGGTGTCCACCCACCATTGTTTAGTATTACCCACCATGTTGACTTCAGAAATCATGGATGAACGTCTCAAATCAGTGATATCGTCTGAAAGGTTCTCAACCTATGTGACATTGGCTTGTGCGGGCTTCTGTTTCTTATTCTCTTGGTTTTTGCACTTACGAAAATATTACACACAAAACATTTGTCATTGAACTTCTTAAATTTTTTACCTTTTGGTCCTTTGAAATGACCACCTTGGTTCACACGCTTTTTTTTCATATTCAGGCTACCTTGCCCTACTTTCACAACATGTGCTTTGGATTCCATAGGATTTTCAGTTTTCTTCTCAAATGCACGATTATCTTCTCTAATCCTTAATCTCACAATTAAGTCCTCAAGCCCCATTTTTTTACATTTACGTTTTAAATAATTTTTGAAAACCTTCTTAGATAGTGGCAATTTTCTTATTATTACAGTCACTTGGAATGATTCACTTAATTCCATATTTTTCAAAAAATATTTCATGAAAATTAATTGAAGCTCTTGCACTTGATTCATGACAGTCTTTGAATAAACTATTTTAATATTCAAAAATCTACCGTCAATAAATTTCTCCATTACGGCATCTTCTGCTTTGTACCAATTTTTTTTCTAACACTCCCATACATCTTTAGCCATTTTAAAAGTGTTATACACGTTACATAATGTAATTTCCATATTCTTGAGAATATAATACTTGTAGAGGAAATCAAAAGTTTTCATGCACCCACCGCAACAACAATACGTCGGTCATCCTCATCTTCTTTAAGACTTGGTGCCTCTTCATAAAGGAATTTAGCCAAGTTCAACTTGTCAAATAAATCAACCTTTAATGTTTCAACCGTTTAAAATAAATCCCATTGAACTTTTCAGACTTTTCACCATATCCAACTGCAACAGGCAAAGAAAAAGTAGAAACCATTTCTGTTTTAAATAGAAACAATAACAAATATGTATTTATGACAGGATATATGAATGCACAAATTACATAAATATGATCACATTGTCTTTTCTATTGAATAAAAACTTGTAAACAAACATTGAGTTTAACGTATAATAATATACATGCACTAAAAGTAAACTGTATTTCCGAATTAACGGAAAATCTTTTATATCACGCAATACACATGCGTTGTATCCAAATAAAATTATATAAATAGTTTACTTTTTCTGATTATATAAAAATATTTATTTTACAAAACTAACAATCATTGTATGTAAATGGTTTTGATAAAACGCAACAGTTTAAATAGTTTTCAAAATCACAGAAAATATTTTTGGAACAAACAAATTATTAATAACATCATTTTGTAATTTGATTAATACTGAAAATTAATATGGAAGTAAATAACAATAGAAGCTCTCGCCTTAAGATTGTCATCCAAAATGATTTTTAATTAATTATAGAATATATATATATATCACTGTTCTAAAAAACCCGCCTAGGCTTGAGGCTTGGGAGAAACGCCCCGCCTTAAGATTTTGACGCCTTATGCTTGGTAAAACCCTTAAGGCGTACTTTTTCTCTAAAAACAATAATGCTTTAGTGAAACGATATTGCCTTTTATAAATTTTTTTACAAATCGGACCATTATCTCATCCAAAATAATCAAATATTATTTTTATTTGCAAATATTCAGACATATTTTTATGATATGCACAATTTTAGTATTTTAAGAACCTGGTTATGGTTAAAAAAATATTAAAATATATTAAAAATACCTAAACGCCTTTTTACGCCAAGGCCCGCCTAGGCTTCTAAGGCTTAAGGCCTGGCCTCCACGCCTCGATCACTCCCCGCGTTTTTTAGAACCTTGATATATATATATATATATATATATATATATATATATATATATATATATATATATATATATTTATATATATATATTTATGTGTGTGTGTGTGTGCGCGCGCACGCGTGTAATATTCTGAACAAATACAAACTTATAGTGACAAGAGTCAAGTGTTAAACACTTTGTCATTAATATGAGATTTTTCATGCAACGGTATTTCACAGACTCATTGACAATTGTCTCCCACGATACAAAAATCACATTTGCAATAATAGCACTACAAATTGCAAGTAACAACCGAAATAATAGTGAAAGAGCTCTCTTTATCAACAAAAATAAAGACTAACTTAGACCCAATAAATATGTATCAAAAGAAACTGAAAAAATGAAATACAAACCACCAAATTATACTAAAATAAATGACTATTAATAATAGTTAAAACTATCCAAACTGTCAAAATAGTTGGGTAAAAGACAAACCATTAAAGTGAAATAAAAATTGGACCAGTATAAATAAAATACACACCAAAAAATGGACTCAAAAAATATAAAGGGCCTAAAAAGTTAATACTTAGGCCAAGCCAAAGCCCAACGCCCATGACCCACACCTTTTCGAGTCGAACTGAGTCAGGCGGTGCACACATGTGGACTTAGAAGTCAATCTAACTCCATGTAGGTCCTCCCTCCTTCAAAGGGGTGGGATACCCCAAGTTCACCATGCCCAAAAATCATAATGTGTTATAATATACTATACCCATATCTAATATTTTATCTATGTGAGACCTTGATTTTTACACAACACTTCAACCAAATTCCATGTTTAAAGTGGGACTTTGAACAATAATTTATCATTCATTAATTTATAATTTTGCACAAGTGAGTATACTACGTTATACACCTCGTGGAGGAGAACATGTTAAAACTTCGAAACATCTCGAAAGACGCATGGGTTCTATATAAAATGGACCTCAAAGTGGACAAAAATAAGATTTTATCGACCCTATAAAAACCCATAAATTCCAACAGACTTTCTCACTATCGTAAAATGTACTTCATTGATTACGTATAAAAAAGAGACTATTATTTTTTAATGCCCAAAGAAGATAGGTGAGTCTATGTTGGTGGGAAGGAAGGAACCCTTAAATTTTGAGAAATTGAAAAGTCAAAATACAAAAATGTAACTTTTTTCATATTAGTACTTTTGCCACTCTTAAACTTTTGTAAAGAAAATATAAAATTTGTGAGGGGATCTTTGAATGAGGAGTGATTTAATGTGTATCAATAGTTTCAAATTCTAAATGTGCGGTCTCTCAAGTTTATCTAGAACTCTGCTCACCTCCTCTCTCAATACAAAAATCTCACTCTATTCAACTTCTCTCTCAAGGAAAAAATCTCAAAGCAAAATCTGACTCTGTTAAAATATCTCAAGCCAAAAATCTCTGAAATCTGATTTTGCATCGAAAACTTTTCCAAAATTATTTCTAAATTTATAGTTAACACAACTTCATTTTTTTATATCCCTTATATTCACTTACTATGGAACGATCTGAAGACTCTCATCCAATTAGCACCCTACTCGATGACCATAATTAGATAGATTGGGCTCAAGAAATGACTAATTTCCTTAAAGGTTGCAAAATTTGGCGTCTTATAATCAGTTAAGTCACATCACCAACAAAAATGTCCACTGAAACCGATGATAAATTCAAGGAGTATCTAGAAGATTGGGACAAAAAAATGGTCATATGATCACTTGGTTCCTCAACACTTCAGTTTCTTCCATAAATCAACAATTTGGCCAATTTGAAATTACTAAAGAAGTTTGGGATTTTCTCAAAACTCGTAACAGCACTACGGACCTTGACCGCCAGTATCAACTGTTGACAAACCTCCACCATAACAATCAATAACTGGATCAATATATTAATGACTTCTTATCTGAGATGTATATTATATGGGATCAATTATCTCTCTCTGAGCCTGTATGGGCATGTCCAATTGATGCCACTAAATTTATTGCTTAACGTGATCAGTAACGTGTAATAACCTTTCGGATGGCTCTTCATGACCTTATTAAATCTATTTGAGCCTCTCTTCTCCATCGAAGTCCGTTGCCTCACTAGAAGGAGTTATTTAAAAACTTCTCTCCGAAGAAACTAGAATCGACACCTTTAAACCCTAAACCACATATCCAGTGCTTGCCATTAATTATCCTAAATATATGCAATAATCATCTTATCTAAACCCATGCACCTATTTCCACAAGACCAACCATACACTTTTGACTCGTCGTACATATATATGTAAACATTGTCATAAGAAAGGGCCTACTCACTACCAGAATAATCATCCTAGTAATCCATATAAACAAACTCGCACCAATTCAAGTTGAAGATATCAACCTACATATCATCGGTCCTATGAGTCCATAGTTATTTTGATCATTGAGATGACTAGTTCTTCGGGTGTTCTTGATCCGCCTGTTTTTACCAATGAACTTTTTAGTCTCTTTAAATAGGTTTTATCCACTTCTGAACTGTTATGTCTGTCACCTCATGTAATTCTAATTGGTTCTTTGACTCTGCTTATTTCAATCATATGACTGTTTATTCTATAATCTTTTCTTCTAAATACCAAGCTCCACAGACTCCTGATGGCTCTTTGTTGTTTATTAGTCATATTATCTAAGTATCCAGTTCAAATATTTATATCTCATCCACATTTCACATTCTAAAACTTACTATTAATCTAATCTCAATGGGTCAATTGTGTGATCTTGGACAAATTATTCTTTTCTCCTCTTCTGGTTATCATGTGCAAGATCTACAAATGAAGCAAATTTTTAGGATAGGTCGTAAGGTTGGTCGTATGTTTGAGATCATCCACCTACTCACTCCTCTCTGTAACTCTTCAGTTCCAACTATGACATCTACCTCTTTCGCATTGAGTCTCACCTTATAGCATTCCCATTAAGTTCATGTGTCTATTGAACGTCTTCGTTCTTTAATCTCAACTGCTCAATTTGGTACAGTCAAATATGAGAATATTTTATGTCTACCTTGTGAACTTGGAAAACGGCCAGTGTTACCATTTAATAGATCCAATTCTCTTTCTTCTGTTAAATTTAATCCTATACACCTTGATTTATGGGAGCCTTCCCCTCATATCACAATCGGAAGATCCATATATTTTGTTCTCTTTATTGATGATTGCACACGTTTCACTTGGATATATCTAATGAAAATCACTCAGAATTGCCACAAATTTATTATAATTTTGCAAATATGGTTCACACTGAATTCTCTTAGTACATTAAAGTTTTCACGTGGACAATGCCATGAAATACACAGAAACATTTTTTTCCAATTTCTTCATCAACAGGGAAATGTGTCTCAATATTCTTGCCCCGGTATATCCCAACAAATGGTCATGTCAAACGCAAACACCGACATACATTAGACATTGTTCGTACTCTCCTTTTCTTGAGTTCATGTCCTGAACAGTTTTGGGATGAAGCATCCCTCACAGTTGTTTACATCATTAATCGTATTCATATTCTAATCATTATTAACCAATCTAATTATGATCGAACTCTTTGGTTGTGCATGTTTTGTTTTACTTTAACCTTATGACATGAAAAATTAAAACCACACTCCCGTCTTTGTTGTTTCTTGGGTATGGGATTGTACACAAAGGGTATAGATGTCAGTATCCTATTTCTAAAAGGCTACGCATATCTCGTCATGTCATCTTTCGGGAACACAAAATATTCTTTGCTATTTCCAAGTTTCACACCTCGCCTTCCTCTCCCTTTTTCATTGACTCAACTATTGTTCTTTCCCCATCTGACCTAGATATTGAACATAATTTGACTCATGATCCCGAGAAAAACACTCCTTTCCTAAATTCCACCTCACCTCATACTGATGTTATCGTATTCAACAAACCCTCAAGCATGGCTACTCCTAATGATTTTAGCTCTTCTGGTGATCCTGTCACTGAAATTTCCCCACCCCGGCCTGCTGACCAACCTACTCATCATTCTACTCAGGTAAGGCACATTTATCATTATCTTCATGATCACAAATGTTTTTCCACAATATTATCTCTTCATGAACAATCGTCTTACAAAGATGAAAGTTCAGACCCCCATTGGAAGTAAGAAATAAATGAGGAATTACAAGCACTACACTAAGCATGTATATGGGACCTTATTGCTCTTCCTCCTAATAGGAGTACTATTGGTTGTAAATGGGTTTACAAAATCAAAACACATTCAAATGGTTCTATTGAATGTTACAAAGCTCATCTTGTTTCAAAAGGCTTCACTTAGGAATATGGCATTGATTATGAAAAAACATTTTCTCCAGTTGCTTGCTTTACCTCAGTTGTTATTATTGTTGCTGTTGCTGTTGCTGCTCGAAAATGGCTATTATTTCAAATGGATGTAAAAAATGTATCTCTCAATGGATATCTTATTGAGGAATTATATATGAAGCCTCCTCCTAGTTATGATCATTCTCCATCTCAAGTGTGAAAACTTCGTCGTGAATTATATAGTCAACCCCATGAAAGTAAAAAAATTTAGATGAGTCATTGTCATCTCCCCTCCAAAAAAATGAAAGGTATTGATAGTATCCTATAAACGATCACCTAATGCGGCGATGATAGGCCAATACCTCCTAAGATGCCCAGTAGTTAGACAATTCAATAAGAAATCAAAGCCCACGGCATAAATAAAAGGCACAGAAAAAGGGATGAGTCCTCGCCCAGGCCCTGGCCACTTAGGCCACATAACCACTAAATCTTGCACTTCCCCTAGGATGTAAAAAAGGGGAAAACATAAAAAAAATCATCTCCATTATATAAAAAATATACTCTCTGTAACAAAGGTTTTAGGTCATGTTATTCCCATGCTTATTCTCCTAGCCCTTAGTTCCCACTAACCATGAAGGATAACTAGTTGTGGGGTAACCAGAAAACTCTTCAGAGCTTTTTTTCTCTAGGTGTTGGGGTCACGCTATTCTAACACTTAATATCCTAACCTCCGGTTGCCACTAACCAGTAAGGATAACTAGTCATGCGGTGACCATCAAACCTCCCAGATCTTCTCCCTCCAGTTGTTTGGGTCACGCTATATATACACTCAATATCCTAACCCTATGTTCCCACTAACCAAGAAAGATAACCAGTTATGAGGTGATCAAGAAATTCCTCGTAGATTTCTCCCTCTATTTGTCTGGGTTACACTATTCCCACATGTAATATCTTAACACTCGTTTCTCCCTAACCAAGAAGGACAACTAGTCGTGAGGTGACTAGAAAACCCCCCAAAGATTTCTCCCTCTACACACTTAATATCTTAACCCTCGGTTTCCTATAATAAGGAAGGATAACCAGTCGTGAGGTGACTAGAAAAAACCCAAAAGCTTTATAACTTTGGGTGTTTGGGTAACACTATTATCAATCTTGATCTCTTGACCATCTATTCCTACTAACCAAAAAGGATAACAAGTCATGAGGTGACCAAGAAACCACCTGGAGCTTTCTCTCTCCAAGTGTTATGGTCATGTTATTTTTAGTCTTAATCTCCTAACCACTGATTCCCGTTAACCAGTAAGGATAATAAGTCATAAGGTGACAAGAAAAATCCCAAAAAAAAATTCCCACCTGGTGCTTGGATCATGTTGTTCCCATACTTAATCTCCTAACCCTTGGTTCCTACTAACTAGGAAGAATAACCAGTGGTGAGGTGATCAGGAAACCCCCCGAGTCTTTCTCGGGTCACGCTATTCCCATACTTGATCTCCTAACCCTGGGTTCTTATTATATATTAAGGATAACTAGTTCAAATGTAACTAGGAAACCCCTGGATCTTTATCCCTTTAAGTGTTTGGGTCACTCTATTCCCACACTTAATATCCTAACCCTCCATTCTCGCTAACCAGAAAGGATAACCAATTATGAGGTGATGAGAACCCCTTGGAACTTTTTCCCTCCCGGTGTTTGTGTACGCAATTCCCACACTTAATCTCCTAAAACTTAGTTCCTACTAACCAGGAAGGGTAACCAGTGGTGAGGTGACCAGAAAGACCCCTGGAGCTTTCTCCCTTTAGGTGTTTGGGTGCTATTCCCACACTTAATCTCCTAGCCATCGCTTCCCACTAACCGAGAGGGATAACCATTCGTAAGGGGACTATAAAACTCCCCGGAGCTTTCTCCCTATAGGTTTTTAGGTCACGCTATTCCCTCACGTGACCTCTTAAACCTCGGTTCCACTAACTCCAAAGGATAACCAGTCAAGAGGTGACCAGGAAACTCCCAAAATTTTCTCCCCCCAGGTATTTGTGTCATGCTATTCCCACACTTAATTTCCTAACCCATAGTTCCTACTAACCAGAAAGGATAATCAGTTGTGAGATGACCAGGAAACCCCCATGAGATTTATCCCTCCAGGTGTTTGGGTCACGCTATTCCCATACTTAATCTCCTAACCGTTGGTTCCAGCTAACAAGAAGGATAACCAGTCGCAAGGTGACTAGAAAACCGTTGGGAGCTTTCTCCCTCCATGTGTTTTGGTCACGCTATTCCCACACTTAATCTCCTAACCCCCAGTTCCCACTAACCATGAAATATAACTAGTAATGAGATGACCAGTAAACTCCCTGAAGATTTCTCTCTCTAGTTTTTTAGGTCATGTTATTCCCACACTTAATCCCCTAACCCTCGGCTCCTGCTATCGAGGTTGGATAACTTCTGATGAGGTGGCCAACAATCCCCTGGAGATTTCTCCCTCCAAATTTTTGGATCACCTTATTTCCGCACTTAATCTCCTAACCCTCGCTTTTTGCTAATAAAAAAGAATAACCATTCATGAGGTGATTAGGAAACCTCCCCAGAGCTTTCTCCCTCTAGGTGTTAGGATCACACTATTCTCACACTTAATCTTCTAACCCTCGGAATCCCCTAACTAAGGAGGATATCAAGTCATGTGGTAATTAGGAAAAATAACCGTGGATTTATCCCTCCAAGTGTTTGGGTCATGTTATTCCTGCACTTAATCTCCTAACTCTCGGTTCTCGCTAACCAGGAAGGATAACCAGTCGTGAGGTGATCAGGAAATCCCCCCCTCCCCCAAGATTTCTTTGCACAAGTGTTTATTTTTTCTATTCCCACACTTAATCTCCTAACCCTCGGTTTATGCTAACGGAGAAAGATAACTAGTCGCAAGGTGACCACGAAACCCTCTTGGAGCTTTCTCCCTCTAGATGTTTGGGTCACACTATTACCACACTTAATCTCCTAGTCCTCGGTTACCGCTAACCATATGGATAACCACTCATTAAGTGACTAGGAAGCCCTTCCAGAGCTTTCTCGCTCGAGGTTTTTGGGTCACATTATTCTCACACTTAATCTCCTAACCTTCAGTTCTCACTAACCACGCAGGACATCCAGTTATGAGGTGACCATGAAACCCGTCGGATATTTCTACCTTATGGTGTTTTGACCATATATATTAACATCGAGAAAGGATACACATGTGACGTACATGTCTGACCTTCTATCATGATATCCTCTAACTAATTAATTTCTGTAAACCCATATCCCCGATCCTATATTTACAGGCGTGTAAAGGTTTGTGTTCCCATCATTATGGACTAAGTCATACCCATCATCACCCTCCATCTTATCCTAAATCATGTTGCGTGTTATTATATTACCACTTAATAAAATCAATAATATCAACATTATTATTATTATTATTATTATTATTATTATTTTTATTACTTTCTTACTATATTATACCAAAACCACATCAGTTTATCTCTTTAGGTCACCCCCATAAAGGACACCCCTCCTATTTATCATTATTATCATCATTAGTATCATATAACTACCACTAGATTCTCATTACTTTTACTATTATTACCATCATTACCACACTACTATTATTTATCATTATTATCATCATTACCACACTACTAATATTTATCATTATTATCATCATCACTTTACTACCATTTGAATGTACCCTTTATGATCCCTCTTTTGTGTTAGCTCAATTTTGTACACCAACCCAAATACACTTGTTTGATTGCACACACACTAAACATAATCCTAAAAATATTTTAAAGAAATTTTAATATCAAATTTTTTATTTCATAAAACCCTGGTTTGAATTTGTGTAATATATTCTATATTTTTTATTATACATCCCATATGTATTTTATATTTATATATTTTTTTATATTATAGTTTTCTTGGTTTTAAAATTTTCTAGAATTTAAAAAATAGTTTTCATATTTTATATGATTTCTGGAATTTTTAAATGCTGGTTTAAACATTTAAAAGAAAAAAATTAAAATTAATTTTTGTTTCTTAAAAAAAATCAACAAATAACTAAATGGCAGTGTTTTGTAACTTATATTGTCATGTTTTGGTGCTCCATGTCATCTAGTTTAGACCAATCAGATTTGTGTGTGTAGCCCACGTGATTTCATCACCCATGAGCTCTATGCTACGTGTGATTGACTCGGGTTGTTGATGGTGTTTGGACATTATTGCCCCTCACTATGCATTTGTTTATTACGCACATGCTATCACCGCCTCATCTTTTATGGTTGCCTACTATACCCTGTGACACCCATTATATTTCAATCGTGGGTGATCAGTGTTTTACTAAAATAAAAAGGAGTCTTATCTGGTTCATTCTCAGCATCATTATCGAAAACCTATTAACTAAATAAGTCGGCGCCAAATTTTATCTTTCCTTAACTATGACATTATTAACCAAACCACAATATTCCCAAACACATAAATCAATATCAATGAAACAACGATGTAAAATGTAAAGCAGAGATAAATAGATAAAGTCCTCAAATAAACCATCAGGTCAAAATCCAACACATCCAATCCATCTGACTATAATCCTGAAATACATAAGTTTGAATGAAAAGGGGGAGACACGCCCAACCGATACTTGAATAGAGAACCTAATCTAGAATGCATTAAGTGAAGCGGTTACTCAGCAACCTGCAAGTCTCCACATCAGCAGCGGCTTCGTGTCCCTAGAAAGAATAGTCATTCATGGCATCCCCGTGGTCGGACACCTAAAAGTTTTTAGAAAATAGATTTGATACGGTTCAAAGACCAAAACCTTTTAAAAATATTTACAAGTGATTAAGATGTAGTAAATAAATATGCAATAAAACTTTTTATAATTAAGTCAGTGTTGCACCCCCATGAGAAACCCCTCACCTCTCAACTATAGTGCGCACCTAACGTGTGCTCTTAACTCTCTTGGTTATTCTACACCGCCTAACTAGCCTCCACACAACCACATATTCGCACACTACCCTGTTTTATGCTTATTTTATATAATTAGCTTTCATATCCGCTTAACAATTATAATTCTCATTTATAATTAAAGCAGTTCCTTTCAAATAACTTTCACCAATTATTAATTCAATATTCACAAATTAATATCACCTAATTCGTTTCCAATAACTTTCACTAGTTATCAAATCATTATTCACACTTAATGTCTTATGTTGGTATATAATTTGCTTCACATATATACGTATATTCCATATCACATCAAGTACACATATATATCACTCATTATATATGTAATCTCATTCACGAATGTCCTTCACATTCTGGACGCGAACTCACTAGCATGTTATCGTTCTCCAGGAATGTCCTACACACTCGGGCAGTTAGGTTGGAATCTCACCACTAAACCCGAAAATCACAAACGAACATTGGAGGCGGTCACGGCTATAAGTCTGTGGTCTTAATCATTCCACATTATTCCATGATATTCCAACCTTACATCACATGAGCATGCACAACACCTATCACCCAGGGGAACGGTAGTACCTCTGCTGAGATTCACCAGAGTGACTTCCCATGACGCATAACATCCATGATAGCATATCCGCTAGGATGGGTATATATCACATAAATATCATGCACACAGATTTTATTCTTATTCGTATATATACTATCTCTATACCCGTATATATATATATATATATATATATATATGGAAAATCCGTGCTTAATAACTGAAGCACCACTTATCCCGAGTCTATCCCCTGACTCTTAATTTATTTTATATCTCCTCCATTAAATAAGTAAAGTAACGTCACCCTACTAAAACGCCCGGACCTACCCTACCGGTCCATCATATATCACAATTAAGTTAATTAAGACTGGTCCATTATATATCATAATTAAGTTTATTAATTAACTTCACTCAGCTAAAATACTCAGACTTACCCAACCAGCCTGTACATCAAATATTTAAGAATTCATCCCACTTGATTCGCTATTTAAAAAATTACTCATGAATTATTTCTTGCATTATCTCTAATCCAACTTTAATTACCCACTCATCCCTAGGTAATTTTAAATCTTTCTATATCACCCTAATAATTATCTCTTATTCTTGTGGGTTTATTAATTTGATTTCAACCCTCCGAAAATATTTCGAACCGATTCGGTTGGAAATGCGAATCGATTTGCTACCCGTGTTCAGAGAATCTTCTTCTCCAGTTTCGACCCAAACCCCTTAAATATTATACTATACCTCCATTAAAATGCATATAATGGAATGGATCCTAGATTGTTCTAACAATAAACAATCATCCAAATACCAGAGATTTATCTAATATCATCAATTAAATTCTTGAATTGGGTTTATGAGATTAACATTCCATCATAACCCTAGATTTAGTTTCAAAATCCTCAAATAAACATAATCATTCTCTAAATATCAGATAAGACTTTAATTTCAGCAATTAGTCATTTAAAACTACCCATGATAGCAATTTCACCAATAAAACCATTTTTGTATGAAAACCCTTCCCAAAAATGGTTTTGTTCTACACCTACCATGATATGAACACGATTCACCTCAATTTAATTTAAATCAATTTAGTTACCTGCCTTGGAGTTATCGCATGATATGAACACACCATGATATGAACACACAACTTTACCAGTGGTAATTACTTGCCTTGGAATGAACACATCATGATTCAGCTCAATTTAATTTAAATCAATTTATTTACTTGCCTTCGAATGATTCACCTCAATTTAATTTAAATCAATTTACCATGATACTTGCCTTGGAGTTATCACACACAACTTTATCAGTGGTAATTAATAGTCCCAATTACCAAATATCCATAATACGCATTCTCCAACATCATAGTCACCTCCCGTCTACCCCATCGATCTACGGGTGACACTTCTTTCTCAAAATGAAACTTCATCCCCATCGCCTGCTGATACTTCCTATCAGAGGTGGAACTCAAGGATCTCATCCTGATTCGCAATAATATTGAGCGGTACCTTGTGCCGATTCATTTCCTTCTCTCCAATGAAATGTTGGCATACTGCTCGATAGTGTAACTCACCCCAAATGAATAACATTTATTCCATTTTGGTGAGTCCATTCCAAAAACCTAAAGGAAATCCTGACCACTCCGCGATTTTGATAAACTAATAATGAACTTTATCGATTTGTGTATCCATTTCGTCACTGGAAGCGTCAATCCATTACAAAATTCTGGTTGATCGTCTCAGACAAACCTTTTCCATCTACGAGTAGTGCACCTGGAGACAACTTCACTATGTCTCACTTAACACCAATCCACATGCTCAAGATTTCACATTACTTGGCACCTCTTACTCCCCTTTTCCTAGGGTATACGAAAACTATGGCCCGTGCATCTACTCCAAAACTGGGTACTTCTTGGATTCTTTTTTGTCTGGTAGAAATCAACAACCATTGATGCGCAAGCCACCCTCAACATTCGACTGGGTAAGACTCCGCTCTACTTCCCCAAAATAATCGGACCCTCTCTTATTAAGAGATATATTTTACATATGTCTCCAAAGTCTTTCAACCCACTTCGATTGTGATAGTTCTCCTTAATATACACATAGTCGATCTATCTCCTTTTCTTAGACGAAGTTTAGTCGATCATACCATTCCACTTATGTTTCTAACTTCCACACGGGCATACATTTAACACATTTATAACCACATCCCCTTATCTCGAAAGATATTAGAAGTCAAACTAACCAGGGCACCCATACACCCTATATTTCGTGCACATCTGCACAATCATCAGTAACATCACATACGTAATATACTTATCTCAAGCTCGGCCTCACACTCCCAATGTGGCTATACAGTAAGGTTGTACTCATTTTTCCTAGTAATCGTGACTTATTTTTCCTTGAGACTGCCCCACTTATGAACTAGTGGTGCAAGAGTTCCCTAGTGCTTCCTACACAAAACTATCTGCTCCACTGGCCTTATATGGTATAAGAGTTCTCAGCTCAAAGTGCTTTCTCTACACGTTTAATGACTAAAATTCAACACTGCTGCCCTAGCATCCAACGATGTCTTCCCACTCTCGACGTTTATTACGATTCATGCATAGAACGTCATGGAAACGAAACTTAAACGAAGAACTCCCCCGATGCACTATCTCCTAGAATTATCGATCATCGAATTCTGCTGGACCAAGGCATATAATCGAGACACTCAAAATCATTCTCCCATCATAAGAGTCTAATCATAAACTCCCACATCTCTAAAGGAGTCATATAATAGTGAGCTCGTATTATCACTATGTCCTCGGCACTAAATCAATAACGAGCTAAATCTCTCCGCTCAATAGAAAGATATACCCTAAATCACATCAGTAAAGTTCCTACACGCCGGGATCAAATATAATGAAACAACTATACTCTCTTAAGTCTCCTCCATAATCTAATAGATACGGGAGATCATCCCTCTTCCAGGTGACACATCACTAAACAATACATCCCGCCCTCAAACAGTGAACGCGATAACCTTATTGTAACAACCCATCATCGCTCAAACCATCGCTAACCAGTTTATACCCAAGATAACATCATACTCGCATATCATATCTCTAAAATTAGTAAATTCACTAAAACATTACCTCGCAGTGACCACACCCCCTTCCCTGCAGATGAAACCAAAGAGAGCCCAGCTACCCAATGGTAAATATATACACACAATAGTAACAGTAATGATACACCCATCAATCCCGTCTCACGCGCGAATCATGTGCTAAAAAAATAATGTGACTCGCCCATGTCACACAGAACCTACCCCATTTACCCTAGGATAAAACTCATACTTTCACTCGCCAATAGCACTGGCGGTCCAAATAATTTTTGGACATTACACTCTCATCCAAACTAAACAAAAACCTTTCATAACTGTTGCCCCTATTGGGCATCCCGCTCCCGCCCCCTAACTCGTTGCGGATGAGATTAACACGTGCAGCCCTACTCTCCATACATAAGACACCTCTCTATGTCATTCCCCTCTCTCTGTCCCCATTGGCCATGTTGGGGGTTATCCTTCTCACAGACCTGGTAGCCTTGGCCCTTGTTACTACCCCCGTTGTTCCCATGGCTCTACTGGCCCTATGGAACACACTGCTGGCCCTAAATCCATTATCAGTTGATGGGAATATTGTTGATCTAAACAATTCAAATTGGTCCCTTGCTGGGTGTCCCTTGTTGGGTGTCCCCTATGGTGCCTCACTAGCACCGTTGAATCCAGTCCTGCCCTTCTGGCTAGATTCTCCAACTCTCTTGGCTCCCTTTACATGAAAGTGTTGATATTAACATTGTAAAAGTACGACATTAACGTTATATGCATAAGTCATCCAAGACGAATTTCTCATAAATTCTGGCGACTACTAATCATGAGTCCATCACCACACTTAAGAACTCTCTTCTCCTCCCTACCTACCTCATCGGGTATGAAGTTCACTTAAACAATTAAATTCTTCATCACAATTGGCCTCTGTTCATCCCTCCTGTGATAAGTCCAAAAAATTCATTCGCAACTCCATTTGAACAGCAGATGAAAGGACTTGCGGTCAAACCGCATCCAAAATTTCTCGATTAATACCTTATATGTTTCCTTATATGTGGTAACTGACTCCCACCATGACAACGCTTCTCCTATGTTTAAATCATGAATGTCACTGCACTCCACCATACCCAATTTCCTTTGGATGTTCTCCTTCCATTGGCAAATCACACTTTCGCACTTTCCTCAAACTCTTGTGGATTTTCCTTTTGAAAATCCCCTTCGACTCTCTCCCTTACCGACTATACTGGGTAAGTTTGAATTTTCACCACCATCTACTATGGTGGTACTTATGAAAACTACTGCGCCCTATTGATTATCCCAACGTCAACTACCTAAACAAGAATTGTGGTGACTTCCACCACTCTCATCGTTCCCAGAATACTCTATGGCTTCGACTGAGCCTATCCTCATGTAGTCCTCCTAACGTCCCTCATTGGTCTTCCTATATTGTTTGGTATATGAAGTCCAACCGAACTCATAAATGATTTGCACCAACTATACTCAATAAAAGGAGGACGTAAGTCACATTATGAATCGATAGTCCTAAGTATATAGTTGCATATCAAAGACAAGTAATGTTGAAAATATAATAAGTCCGCACATATCTCTGATACCATCTTTGACACCCCGCCAATCTCAATCACGGGTGATCAGTCATTTACTAAAATAAAACAAGAGTCTCATCTAGTTCATTCTTAGCATCACTGTCGAAAATATTTTAAATTACTAACCACCTGTTAATTAAATAAGTTGGTGCTAAACTTTATCTTTCCTTAACTTACAACATTATTAACCAAATCACAATAATCCCAAACATTGAAATCAATATCAATGAAACCACAATGTAAAATGTAAATCAGAGATAAATAGATAAAGTCCCCCAATAAACCATCGGGTAAAAATTCAACACATCTAATCCATTTTACTCGAATCCTGAAATACACAAGTCTAAATAAAATAGGGGGGATACACCTAGCCAATATCGGAATAGAGAGCCTAATCTAGAATCTAATAAATGAAGCGGCTACTCAACAACTAATTAGTCACGAATATTGTATATTTGCGTCTGTTATCATTATGCATTCTTGCACTTTTGTGTTCCTTAATTCCTATATTTATGCTCGTTAACTAGACAACCTCTATTGTGTATGTTTATATGCTTTGCAAGGTATAATTAAGGTTTTATATGTATTGGAACGCTTAACATTGCAGTTGTTGTTTTTCGATAAGCTTTCAAGGTAGTACGTAACTTCAAGGGTATTTTAGTCATTTCAGTGTTTGAGCTTCATGCCCTAACTCTTCACTAAATTTGTAGCCCTTTGAGTTGACTTCGTGTGGCCTCCGACAGTTCGTCAATCCGGCTCCTAATGAACATGTTACGACCATTTTTTCCAGGGAGCTCCTTCTTGGTCTTTGGGATAAATCAACATCATTTCTTCTCCATTTATTTATTTTGCCATTTACTATTTAAGTGGTTTTTATTTATTTGAAGACATAATTGATTTTTCATCTTCTCCTTCTTCTTTTATCATCTTTTTAGGAGTTAGGTTTGAGGTTAGGGTTTGGGAGGTATTTTGGGTGTGCCTTTTCTCCCTACTAGGGTTTGTCCCTTTGGTTGTGTAAGAGCACTATTCATAGACTTCTCCACTTATTCAAGCTTCCATTGTTGTTTTTCAAGATTTGTTAATTAGTTTTCTTGCTTTCTAACTTAGTTTTATTTCTTTATTTATTGCTTTCTTTTAATACATGCCATTTATGATGCTTTATAGCTAACTTAAATTACGTTGTGATTGATTGAACTCACCTTGGGTTAATGGGTTTCTTTACTTTGGTGATGGGTTTTATACATTTAATTCGATTGGGTTGTCCTTGATTTTACGCCTAGGAGATTTAACGATGTATATCATGTACGCTCCATATTTACGACCTTGCGTGTGTAATTTTCAAGGTATTTGTTGACGAGAAAATCATATTAGGCTTTTATGCAAATTTAGGGGGTGATAACTCTAGATTTAATTGATTGTTGAAAAGGGATTTAATCTTGATACTTTTGTAGTCCCATGTAACCATTTATACGTATTAATTCGAGATGAGGGATATTAGTCTCAATCTATTGTTTTTATTCCTTTGTGTAATCGTAGATTAAACATACACGCCTAGATTATCTTTTATTTTGTTGATAATTATCGATTACACTTTTATTCCTAAAGTATTAAATTAATAGAATTCTAACAACTAGTCTCTATGGATTCGATCCTTACTTGCTGCTGCACTCTATAGTTAGTGTGCCAAATTTAGGTATTTGTTTGTGTAGAGGTGTTAATGCCCAGCGACATGTTTTATGAGCAGTTTACGTCGATTGTCAGTACCTGCAAGCCTCCACATCAGCTCCAGCTTCGTGTCCCTAAAAAGAATAGTCATCCATGGAATCCCTATGGCTGGATATCTAAATGTTTTTAGAAAATAGATTTGATACGGGTCAGAGCCCAAAACCTTTTAAAAATATTTGCAAGTAATTAAGATATAGTAAATAAATATGCAGTAAAAATTTCCATATTTAAGTCGGTGTCGCACTCCCATGAGATACCCCTCACCTCTCAACTATAGTGCTCACCTAACGTATGCTCTTAACTCTCCTATTTATTCTACCCCACCTAACTAGCCTCCGCACAACCATAGGTCCACACACTACCCTGTGTTATGCATATTTGTATATAATTAGCTTTCATATCCGCTAAACAATTATAATTCTCAATTATAATTAAATCGGTTCATTTCAAATAACTTTCACTAGTTATTAATTCAATATTGACAATTAATATCACCTAATTCATCTTTAATAACTTTCACTAGTTATCAAATCATTATTCACACTTAATATCTTATGTTTGTATATAATTTACTTCACATATATACGTATATTCCATATCACAACAAGTATATATATATATATATCACTCATTATATATGTAATCGCATTCATGAACGTCCTCCACATTCTGGATACAAATTCACTAGCATGTTATCGTGCTCTCGGAATGTCCTCCACACTCTAGGTAGCTGCGTCGAAATCTCACCACCGAACCCAAAAATCACAAATGAATATTGGAGACGGTCATGTCCTTAAGTCCATGGTCATAGCCAGACCTTATTATTCCACGCGGATCCAACCCTACGTCACATTGGCATGCATAGCACCTATGACCCAGGGGAACGGTATTACCTCTGCTGAAATTCGCCAGAGTCACCTCCCACGGTGTGCAACCTCCCTGATAGCATGTCCGCTAGGATGGGTATGTTTCACTTAAATATCATGCACATAGATATTATTCTTATTTGTATATATATTGTCTTTATACCCGTGTGTGTGTGTGTGTGTGTGTATTCACAAAATATGTCTAATTCGTGCCTAACAATCGAAGCACTAGCCCACTTATATCGAGCCTATCCCCCAGCTATTAATTTACTTTTGTTCTCCTCAATTAAATAAGTAAAGTAGCGTCACCCTGTTAAAATGACTGGACCTAACCAACCGATCCATCGTATATCATAATTAAGTTTATTAAGTATCTTCACTCCTCTAAAACACTTGGACTTACCCGACTAGCCTGTACATCAAATATTTACGAAATCGTTCCACTTGATTCGTTATTTAAAAAATTACTCATTAATTATTTCTCGCATTATCTCTAATTCAACTATAATTACCCACACATACCTACGTAATTTTAAATCTTTCTAAATCACCCAAATAACTTTATCTTATTCTTGCGGGTTTGTTAATTTCATTTGAACCCTCTAAAAATAACCCTTAAATCGAACAACCATTCTTGGACTTGCTAGAAATTCGAACCAGTTCGATGAGACTGCGAACCGGTTTGCCCAAAAATACGAATCGATTCGACTGGAAATACGAATCGATTTACTACCCTTGTTCATCAAATCTTCGTCTTCAATTTCGACCCAAACCCCTTCAATATTGTACTATATCTCCATTAAAATGCATATAACCTAAGGGAATGGATCCTAGATGGTTCTAATAATAAACAATCATCCAAATACCAGATATTTATCGAATATCATAAATTAAATTCATGAATTGGGTTTATGAGAATAACATTCCATCATAACCCTAGATTTAGTTTCAAAATCTTCAAATAAACATAATTGTTCTCTAAATAACTTACAAGACTTTAATTCTAGCAATATAAATTTTTATTTCATCATCAATTAGCCATTTAAAACTACCCATGATATCAATTTCACCCAAAACCCCATTTATGAATGAAACTCTTACCAAAAATGGTTTTGTTCTACACTTACTATGATATGAACATGATTCACCTCAATTTAATTTATAGAAATTTAATTATTTGGCTTGGAATGATTGTAGAGTCTGATCTCCTTTGTGTGGGATGAGTTTGATGCTAAAATCTATTGGGTTTCCTCCCAAATTTGACCCTCTAGCCTTTTCCCTGCTTTCTCCTTTCTTCCTTCTCTCTTTTAGGGTTTTTAACTAATGGTAGGGCTGACTGACCCACCTAACATTTATATTTTAACCCACTAATCCCAAAATTAAATTATTAAGCTATTTTAAAATGAACCAAATACCCCTACATGAGTCCGGGCTAGTCTAAAAACCCCCGAAATCCAAATACTACCCTCGGGTACTCAATTTTTTCTATCTCGCCCCAGTTGGAACTAGCCGTGAACTCGAAATCGCCATCTGAGTCATTTTACATAAGTTTCCTATCTCAACCTTAAAATAATCTACTTACAAGCCCGGTTCAAATACCATCAAAAATCCCGTCGTTCTCACTCACTACGACGTACTAACAATTTACTATATTTAATTTACTATAAACACATTTAGTAAATTTACCACATAAATATTAATCTTATTCCCTCAAATTAATATTTATTAAATATGCAATATTTTATTTTATTTAAATTACTGCACACTTCTAATTTAAAATACCAGAAATAATTAATTCCACAATTATTCAAAAATACGAGGTGTTACATACCCTTAGATGCCCTCGGCTGTTTATTCGGTTTCCATTATTTTTTGGGGAATGACAATTGAACTAGAGTCATTCCTTTGACTTTATAAATAGAGGGCCTGGGATCTTCATTTTTAAGCGAAAATATTTTTTCAAAACCAGGCGAAGCTCTCCCAAAACCTTTCTCAATTTTATCTCTCTAAACTTTTCCAAATGTTTTCATATGTTTGAGGGTTATTAGTCTTAACATGTTTTCATTCAATAATTTTACAATATAGACTTTGTGTGAGGATGAGCATTTAGATGTTGATTTTAGAGTTTAAGTGGCTTTCTTGTTTGATTTATTGAATCTTTTGGAGTTCGTTGCTTGAATTTTTTTTACTTTGCTTTTGAGATATCTTTGGGGGTATACTTTCTAAATATCTTTACATACATGCAAAACCTTACTTGTTCTGTTTGAATGATTTAAACGGTTTTTAGATATTCTTACGAACCTTAATTTTGAAATACATATTTTCTCCTACTGATCTATTTAACATGTTATTTTATATATATATATATATATATTGTGTTAGTAGATCTTGTTTAAAACTAAATTTTTATTATGAACTCATATATACTTTCAAACATGATTTGGTTGTGATTTGTTTATGTAGATCCTTTTGTGGTTTTTTATAAAACTCGGGATCTTGATTTTCATCTCACAAACTATTTTTTTATATTTCAAAAGGTTCAAATATTAAATCATAAAGATATATTTTGTATTTTGTAAATTGATCTCCTAACCACATGTGAAATAAAATTTAATTAAAATTTGATTTTTATTACTCTTGACTTCATGCTCTGAATTTGAGTGTGAAGTTGTATTTGTACTACTTGTCTACTATTTTTTGTTTGGTCTCTAATTCAGTAAGTGTGTGGTTGTTTAGTGATTGTCTTGTGATACTGGCTGTATTGAGAGTACTAGTTCATTTACACATTATAAACTAAATTTTATACCTTAACTGTTGTTATAGTGGATTTTGTAAGGATAAATTGAAAATGTAGGAAGCCCCAAATTTTTTTAAATTTCTTTTAAAATATTAATTTCCATAAATACGGAATAGGATGGTTAAAATTGAAGAACTGCACTCACTATAAATTTTAATTTCTTTCAAATTAAAATTAAGTTAAACTAAAAGTGACATTAAATTAATCAATAAATAAATTTTCACTTAAACAACTTAATTCAATCCAAGTCCTAAAATTTTCCTAACAAGATTAATTCATTTTTCTATTTAGGCCAAACCAAATTTTATCAAATTAAATTATCTTCACTTGAATTAAATTAACTTAAAATTCACCCAAACTAATTTAGCATGAAATTAAACTAAAGTGTGATTAAACCCAATTTTATCTTACTTAACCTAACCATGCATTCTAAGTGATTTTTGCAAGATAAAAATAAATCACAACCACTACACGACGATGTACGAGAAAAACCCAAATGGGAGAAACCTCGGACGGTCCTGGCCTAACAAATCCACTAAGTATGGAATTACAATTACAAGACAGTAGACTTACACCAACAACTTTACTCCGTCCAAGCCTTGACGCTCCTTCTTTTAAACACCTCAGCCTAGTAGATAACCATGGACTCCTCCACGGTCTCGATATCCACCAATGGGGATCTTGGTCACCGTCACCCTCACGCGAAGCTTTTCTTCGAGTGGGAACACTGCAGCATGCAAACAAACTCCTTTTGGGTGGAGAAGAACCCAAACTCTCTTCTTTAATGGTGTAGAGATGAACCAATGGTGACAAACACTCCAAGCAACAATATATATATATATATATATATATATATATATATATGAAGATACTTGGATTAAAACATAACAATGGGTGTAAGAGATGTTTTTGGAAGATTTTAAGCCATAAAAAGTCAAAGACTCAAACATGAACCTTTTTGGGTAAAACCTTTTTGATTTCTCGGGAAGGGAAAGTCTCAAAATTTTCAAGTGAAAATAAAGTTTTCTGCACATATTATGACTGGTAAAAGTTAGTGGGAATGTGGGGAACATAGGAAGTTAAAAAAACAAAACTGCCAAAAAATTATGTTTTCCTGCCCAGGTCGTTCAAACGACTTTCCCATGTCGTTCGAATGACATCGCTCAAACGAGAATCCAAAGGGAAAATAGGCCAAAAATTCGTTGTAAAAACTTGCTCGACGAGTTCATTAGAACGAAACTTCGAACGATAAAATAGGGAACACATGGTAGAGTCGTTAGAAAACTCGTTCGAATTCTCGTTCGAAATACAATCTCGCTCGAATGAAAATTCAGAAAATGTCATTTTTCATTTTTAAGCCCAAAAACTTTTATACAAAGTTCTAAAATATTTTCTGAAAATAAAAGGTCATTTTAGATTGAAATTACACCCATAAAAATATTCCAAGTCTCCTACATATATAAAAGTGCATTCATACCTTTCGCAGACATTGGAATCCAAATGTTGTCGACGTAGAAACATGGCACTAAACTCGGCAATGATGAAGCTTTAAATTCTGGGCCGCTATGTCTTGAACAAACACGTCATAGGCTTGGATGGATACAATTTGACATTATCTTATGACTCAAAATGTTTTGTCCTGAATTAAGCCAATACTACAAATTGACTCGATTGGAAATTTGTCCTTACAAATCTCCCCCTTTGGCTATTCCGGGAAAAAACTAAAAAAAAATTCTAAAGGTCCGTCAAGCTCGTCTAGACACACATCCCACCAAAAAAAAATACACACGCTGACTCGACCCAAGGATGCTTTGTTGCTTTAAATAAATGTCGCTAAAAGAATAAATCCTGCACACTTAAGAAAACCATTAAACGCATAGGGGAATGTCAAAGTATTAAATGTAATTTAAATAAATACTCCCCCTAAATTAATTTTTCCCCTTTATCTAACATTGACCTACTTAAAAGATGACGTCTCCCCCTAAGTGAGATCTCCTAAACTAAAGGTTTAGATAGCATTTCTCCCCCTTTTTGTTCAGGAATGGACAAAGGTTAAAGAAAAAAATACTTAATTCTCCCCCAATTAAAGCGAATACCATTTCTCGCCCTTAAAACTATAGAATGGAAGTAAAATATGGGAAAACAAGAAAAAACACGATGGTTCATAAAGTGATAAGAACATTAAAGCATATGGGCAACAATAAAAAGTAAATAATCCATACAAATATCAATGTATACCAACTATGATGCGATAACAAAAAGATACCACTTAAAATATAATGTGCTAAGCATGGGATATCAAACCAAAAATCCGCAACAATGGAGATACCAATTATGAATTAAAAGTATAAATGGACTAGCTAGCATGGCAAAGGCTCAAAACAAACAAAATATCATATATATGTATACACATAAGATACAAAATATACACTATCACACATATATAGATATAAACACACAAATGACACAACTCAAAATGGCATAAGTTTTCCACACTCTTATGGCATAAATGTATCATATGGAAACGGAAGTGAAGGGACGTGAACTAGAAACCAATGAATTAAGACCCAGTCACTTAAACATGTTCACGGAGTTCTCATTATATTGCAAAACTTTATCAACTCAGATTCAGCCTTATGTGACAAGATAAAGTGAACTCTATGAACAAATAAGCACAATTCATACAAGCCTAGCATATTAATGATTCTGCAAACCAATATAGTCATGACAAGAAAGCGTAACTAGGATACAAGGACATTGTGCAAAACCGTTGATAGACTATCCAAACTCCCTCAAAATATTCATATTATTCTTTTCTTTTGAATGAATATATCAAACTAAACAAACTAGGCCTTGGCTAAATATTTTTCTTTTTATTGCCATATTCTTTTAGGCCTTTGGATCACGTATTTCTTTTAGGTCCATTGAAAACGATGGCTTACTCGCAAAGGATAATGTTTCCATTTGAAGCCCTTCCCCGTGAACATTCATATATCATATTTTTGTATCACACAAATCTCACGTGCAATGGATTTATCATGCACAAATCCTCCTAGGTCACAAGATATGTAGATGACTAGAATGGTAGGAGAACACCTCACAAAGCTCAAATATACATGTGAAGATAAAATTTCAAAAGAGATCGTGCATATGTGTGAAAAGGCATATAAAAGTGAATCCATTGAGCAAGTCAAACTTAAAATACTCCATGTAACCATGACAAAGAACACTTTAAGGATTGAAAATTTTAACCAAAAGTTCTAGCCACATGGAAGCGACATGATAGGATTCAACACAAACTTATGACACAAAAAGTGTGTCAAACCAAAATACACACAAAATATTTTTGAGTTTTTGAAAATTTTAACCAAAAAAAAATTAAAAAAAAAATCATTTTTTATTTTTCACTAAGCCTAAATGACTCATAAAGGTAAAATACAAATGATAAACAAAATATTTTTGTATTTTTCATTTAATGCAAACTAAAATGAAAAGAATATAATACAAAAGATATACACAAATCATAATTATGGCATGTGATTAATCATGGAGCACAGATTAGAAAATCAAAAACAAACATACAACTAGCATAAATATATCATGAAGCACAAAATGCTAGAGTATGCAAACAAAACTTAACACATTCAACCTTTAGATTTTGCAAGGGAGGTATCACGTGCAAGTAAATGAGAATCATAAATCCTATTTTGTAAAGCTACCAAGTCGGATCTCCTAACCCAAACTAGTGAAGAGTGCAAATATCGGGATTGGGTTATCTTGGCTACCTCGGTGACCTTACTCTTGAATTTCCTAAAAATTCTTTTAAAATCAAAACAATACTTCCTAAGATGACCTTTTGAACACAATGTGAGCAAGTAAAGACACGTCAAAAAGTAGTACCTAGGGATTGACCTTTATAAGTGTTCCTTGGTAATTCTCTCAAAATAATGGCTTTGGCTTTATTTGTTGAATCATTACAAGAATCGAAGCCTAAACCATAAGTGTCAGTTTTTACTTGGACGGTTCCTAATATTTTGTCTAATTTAGCGGACCTACATTCAAAATCAAATTTGACCTCACTAAAGTCTCCAAATTTTTCTTCCAATTCTAAAATTCTAGACTCTAGAAAAAACTTCCTCTCTTCAAACACGAGAAGCTCCTTTTTTATTGACTCCATCAAACCTCTAAGGCTATCTCTCTTGCCTTTTACATATTCAAGTTTTTCTCGAAGAGATCTCTCACGTGTCCTAAAGTCTTCCACTAAGGTACTCTCATCAATGACCTTGGCATGCTCTCTTAAACTAGCTTCTAACTTCAAATTTTCTCTTTTTAATTTAATAGATTCTTCATATAATTCTCTAAACGTAATTTGAAGTTCACTCTCATCAACCTCTTCATCACTTTCACTCTCTCTCGCTTCTCCACTCTCACTGCCATCATCTTTTTGGGATTCACAAACAAAGGCCTCGGAAGGGTCATGTAAATGTATATCTTCATGGGAATATTTATTATTGGTGCTCACATCACTTGCCATGAACGAGGTAAAGTTGTGCTCAATGGGGGAATCGGGTCCCTCTTCCTTTTCACTGTGCCATTATAGGAAATTGGTTGTTTGCCTTCTTTCCTTAGTTTAGTGGGGCACTCTCTCGCCCTATGGCCATAACCCTCACAACCATAGCACCTATTTGACTCGTCCCTAGTTAGATTATCATTATGTGATTTAGGGATCTTTTCGGCTTTGTCCTGATTAGATTTTTCAAATTTCTTATAATCATTTTTAAGCTTATCTTTATAAAATTTAAGAAATTTTCAAAATTTTCTCGCAAACATAGCCATGTCCTCCGAATCACTATCACTCTCATCAACCAAAACTTGTATTTCCTCCTTTCGGGCTTTCAAATAGATGCCCTTATCTATTTTCTTTTCATTTTTGGAGGGAAACATATCTAGTTCATAGGTTTGTAAATCACCCACTAACTCCTCAAGTTTGGTAAAGTGCAAGGTGGGTAAAGAATTTAAAACGATCACTTTAGGGATAAATCTATCAGGTAAGGACCTTAGAATTTTCTTTACTACTCGGTCGTCGGATATTTTCTCTCCCAGATTAAATGATGAATTAACTATATCGAAAAGTCTAGTATAAAGAGTGCAAGGTGGGTAAAGAATTTAAAACATTCACTTTAGGGATAAATCTATCAGGTAGGTACCTTAGAATTTTCTTTACTACTCAGTCATCGGGTATTTTCTCTCCCAAATTAAATGATGAATTAACTATATCAAAAAGTCTAGCATAAAATCCATCAAAGGTTTCATTCTCAAGCATTTTGATGGTTTCAAATTGAGTGGTGAGGTTTTGGATTTTTGAAGCCTTAACGACACCAGTTCCCTCGTGAGTTAGATGTAATATATCCTAAGCCTCCTTAGCGGTTTCACAGGTTATGATACGACGAAATTCATCCTGTGTAACTGCACTAAACAAGGCATTTAATCATCAGGAATTAAAATTAGAAAGTTTTAGTTCGTTCTCACTCCAATGCTCAATGGGTTTGGGGACACGTTCATTTTCTACCAAACATGTGGGTGGGAACCACCCGGTAACGACAGACATCCAAACCCTCTCATCTATGGACTTAAGTGCCGATTTCATACGCGCTTTCCAATACGCATAATTGGAACCATCGAAAACAGGAAATTTGAAAATGGGGAAAATTCCATTTTTAACAACACAACAAAGGACCTTAACGCAATAAATTAGCGCTCCGGCTCTGATACCAATTTGAAAATGTAGGAAGCCGCCAAATTTTTAAAATGTCTTTTAAAATACTAATTTCCTTAAATGCAAAATAAGATGGTTCAAATTTAAGAACTATACACACTACAAATTTTAATTTCTTTAAAATTATAATTAAACTAAACTAAACTAAAAGTGACATTAAATTAATCAACAAATAAATTTTCACTTAAACAACTTAATTCATTCCAAGTCCTCAAATTTTCCTAACAAGATTAATTCATTTTTCTATTTAGGCCAAACCAAATTTTATCAAATTAAATTATCTTGACTTGAATTAAATGAACTTAAAATTCACCTAAATTAATTTAGCACCAAATTAAACTGAAGTGTGATTAAACCCAATTTTATCTTACTTAACCTAAGCATGCAGTCTATGTGATTTTTGTAAGATAAAAATAAATCACAGCCACTACACGGCGATGTACGAGGAAAACCCAAATAGGAAAAACCTCGGACGGCGCTGGCCTAACAAATCCACTAAGTATGGAATTACAATTACAAGACAGTAGACTTACACCAACAACTTGACTCCGTTCAATCCTTGACACTCCTTCTTGTAAACACCTCCCCCTAGTAGATAAGCATGGACCCCTCCATGGTCTCGAAATCCACCGATGGGGCTCTTGATCACCGTCACCCTCACACAAAGCCTTTCTTCGAGTGGAAACACCGTAGCCCGCAAACAAACTCTTTTTCGGTGAAGAAGACCCAAACTCTCTTCTTTAATGGTGTAAAGATGAACCAATGGTACCAAACACTCCAAGCAATATATATATATATATATATATATATATATATATATATATATATATATGTGTGTGTGTGTGTGTGTGTGTGTGTGTGAAGATACTTGGATTAAAACAGAACAATGGGTGTAAGAGATGTTTTTGGAAGATTTTAAGCCATAAAAATCAAACACTCAAACATTAACCTTTTTGGGTAAAACCTTTTTGCTTTCTCGAGAAGGGAAAGTCTCAAAACGTTCAAGTGAAAATAAAATTTTCCGCACATATTATGACTGGTAAAACTTAGTGGGAATGTGGGGAACATGGGAAGTAAAAAATAAAACTGCCAAAAAATTAAGTTTTCCCGCCCAGGTCGTTCAAACGACATCATTCGAACGAGAATCCAAAGGGAAAATAGGCCAAAAGTTCGTTGGACAAACTCATTCGAACAAGTTTGCTAGAACAAAACTTCGAATGATAAAACAGGCAACAAATGGTAGAGTCATTGGAAAACTCATTCGAATTCTCATTCGAATGACAATCTCGTTCGAACGAAAATTCAGAAAATGTCATTTTTCAGTTTTAAGCCCAAAAACTTTAATACAAAGTTCTAAAATATTTTTTGAAAATAAAAATTCATTTTAGATTAAAATTACACCCATAAAAATATTCCAACTCTCCTACATATATAAAAGTGCATTCATACCATTCGGAGACATTGGAATCCAAATGTTGCTGACGTAGAAACATGGCACTAAACTCAGCAATGATGAAGCTTTAAATTTTGGACCGCTACGTCTTCAACAAACACGTCATAGGCTTGGATGGATACAATTGACATTATCCTATGACTCAAAATCATTTTGTCCAAAATTAATCCAATACTACAAATTAACTTTATTGAAAATTTGTCCTTACATAAATTTCCATTTGATTCAATTTATTTGTAATTGGCTTAATTCTGGCCTAAAATTTTTTGAGTCATAGGTTAGAGCGGGTGATTGTTTCTTCAAGCTCTTGAAGTGTTTTTCATAAAGACGTAGTGACAAAGCTTCAGTGATTATACCGTGAGTTTGTGTTTCGTTTTCGTTTTCGTCTTCAAGATTCCAAGGATCTCATGTATGAATGCGTATTTATTTTGAGCCTTGGATATTTTATTTATTGCATGATAGAAATCTTTAAAATGTTTTTAAATGGTTTAATTTTTTTTAAAGATTATTTTTTTATTAAAAGAAGTATTTCACTTTTTAAAGAAAAATTATAGGAAATTCGATGCCTCGTTCGGACGATTTTTATCGTCATTCGAATGAGAATGGACTAGTCGTTCGAACGACTATGTTCAAACTTTAAACGACTCAATTTTCCTTGTCCTTTGTGATTTCATTTGATGACCTCATTCAATCTCGTTCTAACGAGATTGTTCTAGTCGTTTGAATGACTTCCCAATTCATTCATACGACCGGGCGAGTTTTTATTTTTTAACACAAATCTGATCCTTATCTTTAATACCTTTATATTTGCAACTAATTTTCCTATAAATAGAGATACGGGGTTATACTTTTATGAGTTCCTTTTGTGTTTAAACTCTCCAAGAACCTTAGTTTTCACCCAATGAGTTTAGGATCCAAGATTCATTATACATCTTCTTTAAAGATCCTTTTTGGGCACCAAGTTTATTTTCCATATTTTGTGAGAATTATTTCCTATAGGTGGATTTCTTATGTTGTGGTGAAGAAGGGGTGATTTCGAGTTCCAATTCGTACACGGTTGTTGAGCCGGGATCGGTGGATACCAATAAGTGCCTGGACCCGTGCATTGTGGATGCTTGTGTAGGTGTACTCCTATGTTGTCATTTTGGAGGAGCGTTGTAGATTGAAGACATGTCAATGATTATGGGGAACGAGTCGTTGTGTAAGTCATATGTTATCTTGTGTAATTACGTATCATCGTGCATTGCATAGCTGGGTCGTCCGAGGTTTTTCCTAGTTTGGGTTTTCCTCGTACATCAGCATGTTGTGCAATTGGTTTATTTTATCTATTATCACCAAGATGCATGTTTAGGATGAAAAGATAATATTGGATAAATTGTTTTATCGCTACAACTTGGTTTAAAATTGGGTGTATTTATTCAAGGACCTAATCGTTAAAATTAAAATTAAAAAATTAAAAAATTGAATTCTTGATTGTGACCATCCCTTGCTGGGCGTGTTCACACACCTACAAGTGGTATCAGAGAGGGTTGCACTATGTTGTTGTGTAGATCCTTGTTTAGTGATGTTTAGGATTGTTATTCATTCTTCTCTCTTGGTTTTTTTTTCTCGATGGATTTCGATAGTAATGATGATGTGGATATTCGAGATGAGCTTCATAATCATGATGAAAAGTTAAATCGTTTGATTTTGAAGTTTGCTAAAAGAATTAAAAATATAAAAAAAAATCTCTTTAAAGTTGCTATGGAACTTTTATAAACTATTCAAACTCAAAGATATTTCTTCCTTGAAAAGTTTGTGGATATGTACCATGATTTTAAAAATTTAGAACTGTCCAAGAAAGAGAGTGATGATAGAGTCCAGTTATTAGAGAAGAATTGGAGGACTCAAAAATTTCTAAGGTGAGTGACCGTGTTAATGAGGCTAATATTGCTTTGATTAATGATTTAAGGGCACGTGAGAACACTCTAAAGGATAAGTTCGCTTTCATTGAGGGGGTGAGATAACCTTTTAGTAATGATTGAAAATTTAAAGAATGAGTCCCTAAAACTTGAAGAGCCTAATTCTTTGCCTGAGTCAAAAATTCTGAAGCTAAAAGATGATATGAAAGACTCTTGTAGTTTTTGTAATGATAGTATTAGCTTCCATATTTCTAATGCTTCTGGTGCCAAAGCCGAGACCGTTGTTTGTTTAAGAGGTTCAACCACATTTGAGGGTATTAGAAAAGGTCAACCCAAAGTTTCCGTTCCGCATCGCGTTTACACGTGCACACACACCAATAGGAAAGGCCACCTTAGGAATTTTTGAAATGATCTTAGAAAAGACCCTAGCAAGTTGAAGTTTAGTGTACCATTGGTTCCCGAAACCCATCACGTTAAGTATACATCTATTTTAGTTAGGAAACCTACTTTAGAGTCGCCAAATACTCGACTTCTTGACTCTCGCATGCTTGCTCATGACTCTTCACATGCCATATCTTATGGGTGATTGCTTGCATGATTTTGTTTGTAATACTCTAGTTTGTTCTTCATGATATATGTTTGCTAGTGTTATGACTTGTGTAGCTTTTGTATTTGATTTTTTTTTTATTGATTCATATTGAAAAAATACAAAAAGATTTTACTGTCATAAAAATTTTGAAAACATACAAAAACATTTTGTGTGTCTTTTGAGTTAGAGTTTGCTTTGAAAAATTTTAGAAAAACTCAAAAAAAAAATGTGTATTTTAGGTTTGCACATTTGGTGTGGCATATTGGTGTGTTTAAATCCAATTCACTATGTTCTTTCCACGTGACTAGGACATTTGATTATAATTATAGATACGTATATTGTTCTTAATTATGTTTGCATAGAGTTGTTTCAAACTTCATTTGCTATATGGATTCAACTTTGTATATGCCTCCACACAGACATACACGAGCTTTTTGAATTTTAACTTCACATGTATATATAAGCTTTGTGAGATGTTCTCCCATAAAATTTTTCATCTACATATTTTTTTACTATAGGGGATTTGTGCATGTAAGAACCGTTGCCTGTGAGATTTATTTTATTAGTTTTAAAATTTTAAGGTTCCACAAGAAAGGGCTATGAAAGGAGAAAATCTCTTTTGTGGGAAAGCCACCATTGGCAAGAGCCTATTGAAAAAATTAAAGGCAATTAAAATAGAAAAATTGTCAAATGCCAACATAGTTTTAGTGTTTTATCTGTCAAAATAAATAACATTATAAGAATTGCAAATATGTAATATGTTTATCTTTTGAGGGTGTTTTGTTGAAGATCAATGAATTTGTACAATGAGTCCTAGTTATGCATATTTTTTCATGACGTTGTCGATTTGTAGAATCATCAATATTCTTGACATGTGTGCATTGTGCTTATTCGTTCATTAAGTTCAATTTATTTTGTCACTTGAGGCTATCTTAGTGTAATAAAGTTTTGCAATCAATTAGAACTTCTTGAACGTATTTGAATGTTTGGGTCATAATTCATTTATGTCTAGTTCACAACCATTCATTCCATCCCGCATGTTTAGACACATCGATACTATGCTAGTGTGTAAAGGTTATGTGTTTTGTTTTAATTATTGAGGTTGTTTATACCAATATATATTTTCCGATGATATTGTGTTTTTTAGATTTTGCGATTTACATTTTGTCCTTGGTTGACATAGGCTATGTTGTGTGTTTTTTGCATCGTACATCATTTATGCTTGATTTGTTATGTTGTGTGTTTTTTGCATCCTACATAATTGAATGATTTATTCACTTATCCCTGTGTTTACTATTGGTGTCTTATGATCACATATCTAGGGGGACTTGGTTTTTAAGGGGAGAAAATATTAATGCTATCTTTTTTTATCTATTCCTGAACAAAAGGGGGGAGAAATGGTATATTTTATTTGCATTCTTAGGATGACTAAAAGATTGTTGGATGTTTATTCATTTTGGGATTTATATTTGTCATATTCTCCTTGTATTTGAAGGTGTGTTAAAGTGTGATGGATTACAGGTTTACTTCAATGCAATAAAGTTTCAAGCAACGCAAAACTACTCATGTTTGTGTGTTTATCGAGCGTCTATAATATTTTTCCTTTTGAGGGTTATGAATGAGTCATTTTAGAGATCTTGACGGGCCATAGGATTTTTGTTTGATTTTGTGCCGGAATAGCCAAAGTAGGAGATTAGTAAGGAAAAGTTTCTAACTAAGTCAACTTGTTTGTAATTGGTTTAATTATGGACAAAACATTTTGAGATATAGGTTAGAGTTACTGATTGTTTCGTATGGCCTTTGATGTGTCTTTTATTAAGATGTAGCAGCAAAGCTTCAGTGAGTATATCATCCGGACATGTTCCATTCTCATTTTCGTCTTCAAGATTCGAAGGATCTTATGTATGAATGCGTATTTATTTTGAGCCTTGGATATTTTATTTATTGGGTGATAGAAGTTTTTAAAATGTTTTATAATGGTTAAATATTTTTAAAAGAGGATTTTTTTTGTTAAAAGAGGTGTTTGACTTTTTTAAGAAAAATTATTGGAAATTCGACGCCTCGATCGAACGAGTTTTGTCGTCATTCGAATAAGAATGCACTAGACGTTCAAACGACTTTATTAAAACTTCGAACGATTCAGTTTTTCTTGTCCTCTAAAACTTCATTTGATCTCGTTCTAATGAGATGTTCTAGTCGTTCGAATGACTTCCCAGTTCATTCATATGATCGGGAGAGTTTTTGTTTTTTAAAACAAATTTGATCCTTACCTTTAATACCTATCTCTTATAAGCTAATTTCCCTATAGACATAGATACGGGGTTAGACTTTTGAGATAGCCTTTTATAGAGTTCCTTTTCTGTTTAAACTCTCCAAGAACTTTAGTTTTTCACCATTTAAGTTTAGGATCCAAGATTCATTATACATATGCTTTAAAGATCATTTTTGGGCACCAAGTTTATTCTCCATATCTTTGTGAGAATTTTTTCCTTACAGTGGATTCCCTATTTGCTATGGCGGTGAAGAAGCGGTGGATTTCGAGTTCCAATTTGTACACGGTTACTGAGCCTAGATCGGTGGATACTGAGATGTGTGTGGAGTTGTGCGTCATGGATGCCTGCGTATGTGTACTCCTATGTTTTCTCTTTAGAGGAGCGGTTGAAGATTAAAGACGTGTCAAGGCTTGTGGGGAATGAGTCGTTGTGTAAGTTATGTGTCATATTGTGTAATTCTATATCATACTGAATTACGTGGCTAGGTCGTCCGAGGTTTTTCCTGTTTCGGGTTGTCCTTGTACATCGGCGTGTTGTACGATTAGTTTATTTTATCTCTTATCACCTAGATGCATGTTTTGGATGAAAAGATAAAATTGGATAAACTGGTTTATCGTTACAACTCCACTTAAAATTTGATGTATTTATTCAAGGACTTAATCGTTAAAATTAAAATTCAAAAACAGAATTTTTATTGTGATCATCCTAGTTGGGCTTTTTCACGCGCTTATAGACTTGTGGGGTGTGTGTGTGTGTATGTTGAAACTAAAAGAGTCGGGGTTTACCAGTGCACTGGGTTCCTCGTTAACATATTATTATTAGGTTCCTTCTTAACAAATTATTATGTTCAGTTCCCTTCTCCTCAGATCATTATGTCTCCAACTTTTATTTGTAAGACTTTGAACATCACACCAACCTTAAATATTTGTATGTGTGTGTATTCAACCATTGAAATATAAAGGGTTTTTACCCAAGAGTTAAAAGAGAATTTTTAGTCTTAACACTTTGGCTTCCATAGATTACTTGCAAGTGATATTAGAGCATAAAGATTACTTTTTGTTTTTAGAATTTTTTTTCTTTAAGATCCTGACTCTTTATTTTAAATAGAAAACCAAAATGGTAGTTCCGTACATCCTCTTTTGTTTGAGGGTTCAAACTTTTCTTACTAGAAAATAAAAATAATTCCACATATCCAATAGTTAGGGGATAATGTATGGGATATGGTTAAAAATGGATTTTCAGTAGGTACTCGTGTTATTAGTGAAGGTGATGTTCAAAGAACAAAAAGAAACCTCTTTTTGAATGGACTAGAGAGGACAAACTAAGTTCACAATAAAATAAAGGAAGAAATGTTATTTTTCATACAATGGGTGAGTCTATGTTTAAATGTATCTCAAACTACAGCAATTATAAGGCAGTTTGGTACATTTTAATGTCTACACATGAGGGTGATGCTAGAGTTAAAAAAGTTTAAGTCATAACTATTAGTTCATGTATATGATACCATGTTTTTGAAAGATGATGAAAAAATTGATGAATTTTATCTTAGATTTCAAGATATAATTAATCAATCACGTGATAATGATATTGTATATGTTGATTCTGAAATATGAGCTAAAATTATAAGATCTTTACCTCATACTTTTGCCATGAAGAAACAGGCCATAGAAGAAATGGATGATCCTAACATGACACCTAGACAGTTATGTTGTAAAATGAGGACTTTTGAATTTGAAACTGCTTTAAGTGATAATCAATGAGTGGCGCACATTAAATAACCATTTTTAGTGTTTAAATCTTCTCTTAACAGTAATGCTTTTGTATCTTCCTTATCCAGTGTTGATGATTCCTATACCTCTCTTGAGTCACTAGATCATGAAATTGCTTTGTTGTCTAAACATTTCAATAAATTTGTTAAGTTTAGAAGTAAATTTGCTTTTAGAGAAGGACAATCTAATTATTCTAATAGGCCACATGAAAAACACTTTGAAAATAAATCTTTTGAAAATAAGACCATAACAAAGACTTAATTCACATTCAATGTAGAAAATGTAGTGAGTTTGGTCATTATACTAACAAATGCTTTACAAAAACTCAACGACAATCTTCTCAAAAATCATGCTTATTTAAAACTTAGGATGACAGTTCTGACTCTAACAGTGATTGTACTTGTAGTTGAAATAATCTTATGGATTTTACTTTAACATGTTTCAATGAGTCTGATGATGGTATTGATAACTTGTTTGTTATGTATGATAATTCAGAATTATCTACTGCTAATTATGATTTACCTCCTTAAAATGTTTTATTGCTTGTTAAAACTCATGTGCATAATCATACTCCTTCTATTTTATGTAATCTTCTTGATGATTCTAATTTAAAATGGGATAATGAAAATGATGATTATAATTCATGTTCCTTGATAATATAATCCATTAATAGTGTTTGTGATGATGATGATTAAGTACCCACTTTGAATTCTCTGTAGCAGACCTTTTTGTTAAAGTATGAGGTCATCTTTTGCTTGTAGGAAGCCATTTGGACCAGTGCAACATCTCTCATTTCTTCTAACTCATCTAAAGACCTATTAAGACCTTCATAACATGTTTTGAACTTAGATACCCTTTGTGTAGATATTTTGACCTATGTTGGGATTAGTGTCAAAGGTTAAAGAGAATGGAGTTTCTCCCGTTGGACCTCTGACTGCGGTTTTGTAGGCCCATAAGATACTCGGTATCTCCTCAGCCCATAGCCCCTTGACCTTCTCTAACATTTTCTTTAAATTGTAAAAGATGGTTATGTTGGTCACCTCAACTTGGCCATTGGCCAGAGGGTGGCCTCGAGATGAGTAGTGGTTGGTTATGTTGTAGTCTGAGCAGAACTCTCTAAAGGCTGAGTTATCAAATTATTTATCGTTCCCTGAGATGATGTCTCTAGGCAGGATGAACCAATAAATGATATTCTTCTAGACGAGGATGGTGGTTTTCTATTTAGTGATGGTGTCTAAGGGTTCAGCCTCATCCCATTTTGTGAAGAAATCAATGGCCATGATACAAAAATTATTTTTCCCCTTGTTGAAGGGTAGAGGTCCTACCATATCCACTCCCCATTAAGTGAAGGGCCATGGACATAACATCGAAGTCATCTTCTCGACAATATGTTTTGAAAGAAAAATAAAACCTCTGACACTTATCACAACGTTGGACTATATTATTGACTTCCTTCCCTAATTTTAACGTCATACCTCAAGACCTTATAAACTAAGGTCTTTGGGCTTGTATGAGCACTACACACACCTACGTGGAGGTCTCTGAGAACGTAATTGACTTTTATTAGACTGAGGCATCAGTGAGGTGATGAGAAATACCCATTTTTTAATAATAACCTACTCTCCAAGTAGTAACTGGAGGCTAAGGATTTTAATTGCCTGTGTTAAATCCTATCTTTTTACAGGACCCCATCTTTGAGGTATTCTTTAATGGGAATTATCTAGTCTAAGCTCCAATAGACCTTTGTTGTGTTGATCTAGAGCTTAGTGTAGGACCTCTGGACCCATGTTATTTGATGAGGTCATTCATGCAAGATGATCAACCTCTGAATTTTCTACTAGTGGGACCCTTCTGATGTAAAATTTGGGGATCCTCTTAATAAAGTGATTTATAATGGCAAATTACCAAGCCATTATGTCATCCTTGGCCTCACAGACCTCAGTGACCTAGTTGACCACTAGATGAGAGTCACTGATAGCCTCAGCATGTTATACTTTTAAATGGATGGCTATGCTTAAGCCTTTTACCAAAGCTTCATTCTCCTCCTCATTATTTGAGGCTTTAAACTTGAAATGTAGAACGAGAGAGATGGGACCTTCTTCAGGGACCGCCAAGTGAAGTCCAGCTCCACTACTTAAGCCATTTTAGGAGTCATCCATGTATAAGACCCATGTGGTAAAAATGAGATCTATATCTTGGAACTATGGTTATTTGGTCGCTTTGTCCACTATTATGACCTCTTCTTGGGAGCTTTTGGGTTCTTCTTCCAAATCCTCTAAGTTGATGAACTCTATAATGAAGTCCCCTAAAGTTTGCATCTTGATAGCACTTTTTGGTTAGTACTTGACATCAAACTCACCTAAATCCACATACCACTTGACCTGCCTTTTTGAGGTATCGAGCTTATAAAAGATTTGTCAAAGAGGTTGACCGATCATGACCAAAATGGTATGGGATTAAAAGTAGGGCCTCAGACATCTGGCAGAAATGATGAGGCAAAATCTTAGTTTCTCAATCATTTGATACTTTCTTTCAGCCACTTTTAGAGCTCAAGTGACATAATAAATGGGGCACTGAACCCTAAATTCCTCACGGATCGTAGTTGAGCTAACAGTGGTTGGTGAGGCAAAATGGTAAAAATAAAATCTTCCACGGTGATCATCCTAAATTAAAGAGATTGACACCCCAGGTACTTATTGAGTTTTTAAAAGGCTTCCTCCACCTCGAGAGTCCATCTGAAGGCTTTATCTAGTAACTTGAAGAAAGGTAGACACTTGTTTATGGATTTTGAGACGAAATGGTTTAAGAAGAAACTCTTCTAAACCTATTTGACTGTTCTTAGAGACTTCATGTCTAGTAGCGCTTGTATATTCTTTAGATTATCCTTTATGCCCCGTTTAGTAACCATAAAGCCCAAGAACTTGACTCCAATAACACCAAAGGCACATTTCTTTGGGTTAAGTCTCATTTGGTTTCATCTAAGGACTGCAAAGGTCTCTTTTGGATTTCTCACATGGTTTGTGGCCGCTAGAATCTTTACTAGAATGTCATCAACGTAGACCTCCATGATCTAACTAATGAGGTCTTTAAAAATGGTTTTTACCACCCTCAGATAAGTAGTACTAACATTTTTTTAGTCTAGAAGTCATAACTTTGTAACATTGGGTACCTTTGTCTGTAATGAATGAGGTTTTTTCCCCTCATTAGCAGGGATCATTCAGATCTGGTTATACCTAGAGAAGGAATCCATGAATGAGAAGATCTCGTGACCTATTGTGGAATCTACCAAGGAGTCAATATGAGATAGAGGGTAGTAGTCTTTCGGTCATGCCTTATTGATAATAGTGACATCAATACACATCCTTTATTTTGTTAACTTTAGGCACACGGACCACGTTAGAAAGTTATTCTGAATATCTAACCTCTTTAATTAAGTTGGATGTCAAGATCATGTTAACCTCTTATATAGAAACATTGTTCCTCTTTGGGATAAATAACCACTTCTTTTAACGGTCAGGCTTATGGTTTGGATCCATGGTGAGATGGTGGGCCATGACCTCAAGATCCACCCGATCATGTTTAAGTGGTTCCAAGTGAATACGTCTTTGTTCTATTTTAGGAACTCAATGATATATTCTCTAAGATAGGGTCTCAAGCCAACCACGATCTGAAATTCTTTGGTTGGTGTCACACCCCGCTAAATTCTGGCGTCGGCCACCACTAAAAATAAGTCGGGTGCGAGTAAATTAAATATCATCCTTAGCATGTGACAGATATGAGACATAAAAACTTGTAAACCACAAGATAAATTATTTTAATCAAACCCAAATATGAATGACATCTAACTGATAAAACACCAAAGTGCGATCAAAATCCATCACATGTGATCTCCGAATATCTCAATATTTAAATAATTAAATCCAACTCAAATCTTAAAACAACTTTGGAACCGAAAGGCCAAATAAAATCAAAAGTATTCTCATACATAATACGACGGAATGGAAAGAGAATTCTAACTACTAAAGCAATAAAATAAATCAAGTTGCACCTCAAAAAAATCTCCAATGAATCCAATGCAGCAACTTCCAAATAAATCCTGAAAAAGATTAGTCAACGCATGTGTCAGAGCCAAAGCCCCGAGCATGAAAACCGGCAACTCTTCTCAATTAGGGTCCCTGAACCCAGACAATAGTATTATATATAACGACCATAACAATAAAATCTTTTAATTACAAAGGTTATTAATCCCCAAAAATAAATTTCTAACTACCCATAAGATTTCTTTAAAATATGCCACACTAATATTATTTTAATTAACCAACATTCCCAATAATATTAAATTTAATTAAAAGAACCACAATTAATTTACCAATATACACATCCCTGTGTCAAGTCCGCCGTCTGATCCATTTTTATCCTGCGATCCTTGAGATATGATAAGGTTCCACACACACACACATCCCCTTGTCAAATCCTCCATCTGATCCATTTTTTATCCTGCGATCCTCACCATATGACAAGGTCCCACACATGACACGACATAAATCGTCCTCTGACCCATTTAAACTGTCGGCCCTGGACACATTATGTCGCCAATAAATTTTAATATTCGTTTTAGTTCTGCGATATTAATTTCCAAAATTTCTTATACTCATTAATCAAAATTAATATTCCCCGTCCTTAAAAGCGATGTGAAAATCCTCAAGATACCCCTGCCCAACCTAAGGGTTCCTAAAACACAAATTCTTCCTATCCTAAGTAAAGGATGATAATAAAAATTTCACTCCACCTTGATATCAATCCTAAGCTATCGTAACAATGGCATAATATAGGAAATCAGCCCCCCACCCCAAATTATATAACCCGCATAGACTCACACTAACTAGTCCCATACCTAATTAGCATAAATCGTAACTAAGGCCCACTTACATGTCCCATACCTAACAAGTGTACTATAACAAAGGGTGAAAACAAATTACCTACAATACCCAATGTCCCCGAGATATCAAAAATTATAATACTTCCATAAACTGACACAATTAACAATTTATAACAACAATCGCAACAACATTAAATTTCCAAATTGCATAATTTTATCTAAATAATGAAATCAAGGACACATAAATATTGCAATTTTCAGAATAATAGCTACATGAAAGTCCTATCATAGTTATTATTTTCCAACATAAGTAATTAATTTAATCTTGGGTTCTCACACGAAATATCAAAATTTGCTTCTAAGGGCTCCTCTACATGCACATGCCCATAATACAACCGACTACGCCAACACAACCGAAAGAACAACTGATTTATAAGTATTAACTAGCATTAATATTTCATGCAAAATAGACCCAAAATTTATCTCTTTAATAATTATATTAATAACTTAATTTAGAAAACATGAGTTTAATAGAGGCTACAATCAAGACACATAACACTAAGGGAAAAGAATAAGGAAAACATGCCTGTGATTGGTTTGACAAAAATCTGATTAGATATATGAGTTCCTCTCGAAAAATGGATCAAAAACTCTTCTTGAACCAACTTGGGACAGATTAGTCTTGGCCTTCAAAACTGAGCTTGAAAAGTAATTTTAATGATGGCTAGGGTTTTGAGATGGAAGATGATGAGAAATAGAGACTCTTCTACTCTTAGGGTTTGTAAAATATAAGTTTTAAAAACCTAGCCCTGAAATATCATTTATATACAAGAGTTAAAGTGTTTTGAAATAACAAAACTCGTCAAAAAGAAAATTACAACGCACGAAATCTGTTGGGGTCGATCGATCGACCCCTGGCGTCGATCGATCGATCGCCCAGTTATTTCGACAGTTCCAATTAAAAATATTTATAAGTGATAAACTTTAAAAATTCATATAAAAATCCGTTTTAACTCCGATTTCAATTCCACTTGAAGTTTTATTCTTCTAAAATCATAACCAACATATTTAACTAATAAAAATTATAAAATTCAAAAATTTTATTTTTCTCAAATTTTTCAATTAATTAATTAAATAAATAAATTAAAACACGAGGTGCTACATACTTCCCCACTGGCAAAGATTTTTGTCCTCGAAATTAGACAAAGCATACACATCAAGCACTAATTGCGCAAAACAAAATAAGACTCATATATGCCTACCCATACCACGATCGAGCGCTCATACACCCAATCCAATACGTTCGTAATCTAACGATAAAATACAATATATATAATTCCTATATATATAAGAATCTAAGAAAGTAACGGCATCCCACGCTCCCTACTCGGATCCTCACTCGATCCTATCTCCAACAACCATCACGACGCTTAACTCCTCAAGTCAAATTATATTATTACATCAATATTAGAGGTACCCACAATTCATGCCAACGATTTCTCCAAAATAAATCCTCATCTCCAAAATCAAATGCTAAGGATTATCACATTAAGATCTCTATCTCTAACGTCAATGCCTACAACATCCTTAAAAACACAACTCCCTATCTCCAAGAAACACATCTAACACGTATGCTAGACCCTCTACCTTGAGGAGTACGAGTCAATAAAGGGAATCAAATATCGATAACGCGGAATCTAAACGGACTCATAATCTATGAGACCTAAGACCATGCTCAAATACCATCTGTCACCCCGCTAAATTCTGGAGTCGGACGCCACCAAAACTAGGCCGGGTGTGAGTAAACTAAATGTCATCCTTAGCATGTGACAGATATGAGGCATAAAAATTTGTTAACCACAAGATAAATTATTCTAATCAAACCCAAATATGAATGACATCCAACTGATAAAACTCCAAAGTGCGATCAAAATCCATCACATGTGATCTCCGAATATTTCAATATTTAAATAATTAAATCCAACTGAAATCTTAAAACAATTTTAGAACCAAAAGGCCCAATAAACTCAAAAGTAGTCTCATACATAATACGACGGAATGAAAAGAGAATTCTGACTACTTAAGCAATAAAATAAATCCAGTTGCACCTCCAAAAGATCTCAGATGAATCCTATGCAGCAACTTCCAAATAAATCCTGAAAAAGATTAGTCAATGCATGTGTCAGAGCCAAAGCCCCGAGCATGAAAACCAGCTAATCTTCTCAATTAAAGTCCCTGAACCCAGACAATAGTGCTATAAATAACGATCATAGCAATAAAATCTTTTAATTACGAAGGTTATTAATCCCCAAAATTAAATTTCTAACTACCCGTAAGGTTTCTTTAAAATATGTCACACCAATATTATTTTAATTAACCCACATTCCCTACAATATTAAATTTAATTAAGAGAACCACAATTAATTTACCAAGATACACATCCACGTGTCAAGTCCGTCGTCTGATCCGTTTTTATCCTGCGATCCTCGCGATATGACAAGGTTCCACACACACACATCCCCTTGTGAAGTCCACCGTCTGATCCATTTTTATCCTGCGATCCTCGCGATATGACAAGGTTCCACACACGACACGACATAAATCGTCCTCTGACCCGTTTAAACTGTCGGCCCTAGACACATTATGATGCCAATAAATTTTAATATTTGTTTTAGTTCTGCGATATTAATTTCCAAAATTTCTTATACTCATTAATCAAAATTAATTTCCCCCACCCTTAAAAGCAATGTGAAAATCCTCAAGATACCCCTTACTCCCAACTAAGGGTTCCTAAAACACAAATTCGTCTTATCCTAAGTAAAGGATTATTATAAAAATTTCACTCCACCAAGATATCATTCCTAGGCTATCGTAAAAATGGCATAATATAGGAAACCATCCCCCACCCCAAATTATATAACCAGCATAGAGTCACACTAACTTGTCCCATACCTAATTAACATAAATCGCAACTAAGGCCCACTTACTTGTCCCATACCTAACAAGTATACTATAAAAAAGGGTGAAAACCAATTACCTACAATACCCAACGTCCCCGAGATATCAAAAAATATAATACTTCTATAAAGTGGAACAATTAACAATTTATAACAACAATCGCAACAACATTAAATTTTCGAATTGCATAATTTTATCTAAATAGTGGAAATCAAGGACACATAAATATTGCAATTTTCAGAATAATATCTATATGCAAGTCCTATCATAGTTATTATTTCCCAACACAAGTAATTAATTTAATCTAGGGTTCTCACATGAAACACCAAAATTTGCTTCTAAGGGCTCCCCTACATGCACATGCCCATAATACAACCGACTACGCCAACACAACCCAAAGAACAACAAAGTTATAAGTATTAAGTAACTTTAATGTTTCATGCAAAAAAGTCTCGAAATTTATCTCTTTAATAATTATATTAATAACTTAATTTAGAAAACATGAGTTTAATGGAGGCTACAATCAAGACACATAACACTAAGGAAAAAGAATAGGACAAACATGCCTGTGATTGGTTTGACAAAAATCTAATTAGATATATGAGTTCCTCTCGAAAAATGGATCAAAAACTCTTCTTGAACCAACGTGGGACAGATTAGTCTTGGCCTTCAAAACTGAGCTTGAAAAGTAATTTTAATGGTGGCTAGGGTTTTGAGATAGAAAATGATGAGAAATAGAGTCTTCTTCTCTTAGGGTTTGTAAAATATAAGTTTTAAAAACCTAGCCCCGAAATATCATTTATATAAAAGAGTTAAAGTGTTTTAAAATAACAAAACTCTTTAAAAAGAAAATTGTAGCGCATGAAATCTACTGGGGTCGATCGATCGACCCCTGGCGTCGATCGATCGATCGCCCAGTTATTTCGACAGTTCCACTTAAAAATATAGATAAGGGATAAACTTTAAAAATTCATATAAAAATCCGTTTTAATTCATATTTCAATTCCGCTTGTAGTTTTATTCTTCTGAAATCATAACCAACATATTTAACCAATAAAAATTATAAAATTCAAAATTTTATTTTTCCGAATTTTACAATTAATTAATTAAATAAACTAATATAAACATGGGTTGTTACATACTTCCCCACTAGCAAAGAATTTTGTCCTCGAAATTAGACAAAGCATACACATCAAGCACTAATTGCGCAAAATAAAATAAGGCTCATATATGCCTACCCATACCACGATCGGGCACCCATACACCCAATCCTATACGTTTGTAATCCCACGATAAAATACAATATATATAATTCCTATATATATAAGAATCTAAGAAAGTAACGGCATCCCACGCTCTCTACTAGGATCGTCACTCGATCCTATCTCCAACAACCATCACGACACTTAACTCCTCAAGTCAAATTACATTGCTACATCAATATTAGAGGTACCCACAATTCATACTAATGATTTCTCCAAAATAAATCCTCATCTCCAAAATTAAATGCTAACGATTCTCTGATCAAGATCTCTATCTCTGACCTCAATGCCTATAACATTCTTAAAAACACAACTCCCTATCTCCAAGAAATACATCTAACACGTATGCTAGACCCTATACCTTAAGGAGTACGAGTCAATAAAGGCAATCAAAGATCGATAACCCAGAAGCGAAACGGACTCACAACCTACGAGATCTAAGAACATGCTCCAATACCATCTGTCACACCCCGCTAAATTCTGGCGTCGACCGCCACCAAAACTAAGTCGGGTGCGAGTAAACTAAATATCATCCTTAGCATGTGACAGATATGAGACATAAAAATTTGTAAACCACAAGACAAATTATTTTAATCAAACCTAAATATGAATGACATCTAACTGATAAAACACCAAAGTGCGATCAAAATCCATCACATGTGATCTCCGAATATTTCAATATTTAAATAATTAAATCCAACTAAAATCTTAAAATAGCTTTGGAATCGAAAGGCCCAATAAACACAAAAGTAGTCTCATACATAATACGATGGAATGGAATGAGAATTCTAACTACTAAAGAAATAAAATAAATCCAGTTACACCCCCAAAAGATCTTTAATGAATCCTATGCAGCAACTTCCAAATATATCCTGAAAAAGATTAGTCAGCGCATGTGTCAGAGCCAAAGCCCCGAGCATGAAAACCGGCTACTCTTCTCAATTAGGGTCCCTGAACCCAGAAAATAGTGCTATAAATAACGACCATAATAATAAAATCTTTTAATTACGAAGGTTATTAATCCCCAAAAATAAATTTCTAACTACCCGTAAGGTTTCTTTAAAATATACCACACCAATATTATTTTAATTAACCCACATTCCCAACAATTTTAAATTTAATTAAAAGAACCACAATTAATTTACCAAGATACACATTCCCGTGTCAAGTCCGTCATCTGATCCGTTTTTATCCTGCGATTCTCGCGATATGATAAGGTTCCACACACACACATCCCCTTGTCAAGTCCGCCGTCTGATTTGTTTTTATCCTGCGATCCTCGCGATATGACAAGGTTCCACACGACACAACATAAATCGTCCTCTGACCCGTTTGAACTGTCAGCCCTAGACACATTATGACGTCGATAAATTTTATTATTCGTTTTAGTTCTGTGATATTAATTTCCAAAATTTCTTATACTCATTAATCAAAATTAATTTCCCCCACTCTTAAAAGCAATGTGAAAATCCTCAAGATACCCCTTAGTCCCAACTAAGGGTTCCTAAAACACAAATTCTTCCTATCCTAAGTAAAGGATTATTATAAAAATTTCACTCAACTAAGATATCATTCCTAGGCTATCGTAACAATGTCATAATATAGGAAACCATCCCCCCACCCCAAATTATATAACCCGCATAGACTCACACTAACTAGTTTCATACCTAATTAGCATAAATCGCAACTAAGGCCCCCTTACTTGTCCCATACCTAACAAGTGTACTATAACAAAGGGTGAAAACCAATTACCTACAATACCCAATGTCCCCGAGATATCAAAAATTATAACAATTCCATAAAGTGGCACAATTAACAATTTATAACAACAATTCCAACAACATTAAATTTCCAAATTGAATAATTTTATCTTAATAGTGGAAATCAAGGACACATAAATATTGCGATTTTTAGAATAATAGCTACATGCAAGTCCTATCATAGTTATTATTTTCCAACACAAGTAATTAATTTAATCTAGGTTTCTCACATGAAATATCAAAATTTGCTTCTAAGGGCTCCTCTACATGCACATGCCCATAATACAACCGACTACGCCAACATAACCCAAAGAACAACAAAGTTATAAGTATTAAGTAACATTAATATTTTAAGCAAAACAGTCCCGAAATTTATCTCTTTAATAATTATATTAATAACTTAATTTAGAAAACATGAGCTTAATGGAGGCTACAATCAATACACATAACACTAAGGGAAAGTAATAGGGCAAACATGCCTATGATTGGCTTGAAAAAAATCTGATTAGATATATGAGTTCCTCTCGAAAAATGGATCAAAAACTCTTCTTGAACCAACTTGGGACAGATTAGTCTTGGCCTTCAAAACTGAGCTTGAAAAATAATTTCAATGGTGTCTAGGGTTTTGAGATTGAAGATGATGAGAAATAGATAGCTTCTGCTCTTAGGGTTTGTAAAATATAAGTTTTAAAAACCTAGCCCCAAAATATCATTTATATAAAAGAGTTAAAGTGTTTTAAAATAACAAAACTCGTCAAAAAGAAAATTGTAGCGCATGAAATCTACTGGGGTCGATCGATCGACCCCTGGCGTCGATCGATCGATCGACCAATTATTTCGACAGTTCCACTTAAAAGTATTTATAAGGGATAAACTTTAAAAATTCATATAAAAATTCGTTTTAACTCCGATTTCAATTCCGCTTGAAGTTTAATTCTTCTAAAATCATAACCAACATATTTAACCAATAAAAATTATAAAATTCAAAATTTTATTTTTCTCTAATTTTCTAATTAATTAGTTAAATAGAGTATTAAAAACACGAGGTGTTACAGTTGGGTCCTCCGTATCGATGCACATAGTGATCAAAGCCTCAGCTGGCTCACCACTTTGCTCTTTTTCTTTATCTCATGGATCTAAAGTATCTGCATTTAACAACTTTATGCCTAGGATATCTAAAAGGAGCTCAGACCTCGGTGGTGGAGGAGACAAAACCTCAAATGAACCTGTTGGGAATTTCTGTAAACTCTCTAGGACTCGAGTGGCCACTTTTTTTCTGATGGAAGTGTTATAACATTCCCTTTCCTTATTATAGTCCCCATACACTACTACCACAACCTGGGGGTCAGGAACCTCATTACCATCCTTCCCGTTGAGATAATATCATATTAATCCTTGAGCGATGGTTTGCCCAGGATCACATTTTAATATGAGGGGGGTCCACCACTAAGAGATTGTTCTAGGTGATTGTATAGTAATCATTGGAGCCAAGGATGAGGGGAAAGTGATGTATCCTAAGGAATAGGTATGTTGTCCGTTGAATATGATGAGAGGAGTGATGACGGGTTGTATATGATTAGCACCAAGGCCCATAGCCTCAAAAGCTTATAAGAATAGAATATTCGCAGAGTCTTCAGTGCAATTAGAACCCTCTTGGTATTGGTATTCCCCATGATCACAGTGATAATAAAGAAGTCGTCATGAGGTAGACGGACCCTTCTGAGGTCTATTTCTGGAAACACCATCACACGAAAAACCTTCGGGGTTTGATGGGGAAAGAAACATGGTTGACTTGCACCCCTTATTTGCTGGATGCTTCTTTGGTGGGATTTCCTCGTTATGGATGAGAGTGCACCGCTGAAAAACCTTTAAAAATGGTATGTATAATAATTAGGGTTACATCTTCCTTGTTATGGTTATTGTTATTATTATGCTAACATCTACCGGTATCTTTGGCTATAAATTATATGAGGTAACCCCTCTTGATTACCCCTTCGATGGATTCTTTTAGTCTGAAGCAATCATTGGTATTGTGTCAATGGCCTGTGAAGTCGACAATACTTTGACATATATAAGTGGTCCCCTTAGGCTTTGGTGGAGGTAAAAGATCTTGAGCTTCCCTTATCTTAAAGACCTCTTCTATGGTGACTGTGAGCGGGGTGAAATTTTTTGCCTCTAGAGGTTCGTTCTTTTTATCTTTACCTTTCTTCTTCTTGGCTTTTTCAGCCTCAGAGGATTTTTCAAGATGATAGAAAACATATTTACTCTTTCCTTGTCAAGGAGTGGCCATGGCATGTCTTTCTGAGATAGCATCCTCAGTATTTATATACTTTTTATCCCTTTCGAGCAGCTCAATTATTGAATTTAGAGGCTTCTTATTGATATACCTTTGCGAGTCTTCTAAGGTGAGGCCTGAGATAAAGACTGACACACGGATGGTGTCATTCATATCAACAACCTGGAGGTCTTCCCGATTGAATGTCTTGCCATATTACCTGAAAGACTCATTGGTATTTTTCCTGAAGTAATGGAGGGAAGTGATGGGCTTCCTCATATATTTTCCCCAATAAAATGGTATATAAATGACCTTTCTATCTAAGTGAAGCCTATAATAGTCCCTGGCTTGAGCTTAGTAAACCATTGCCCAGCAGTTCCCCTTAAAGTAGTATGAAAATCTCTTCATAATAGGTATCTTGAAGAAGCATGAGCGATCTATAGGTCTCCAAGTAGTTTATGGGATATTCAGACCCATCAAACGATTCAATAATAGGCATCGTCCACTTAGGGGTAATAATATAATGTTGAAAGTCATTGAAGAATGAGGAAATAGTCTTTTAGAGAACCAATTCCATGGTATTAGGTGTTTACGTCTTGTATTGGTTGAGGAAATTCCCCAATTTTGCATTCATTTTCTTGATCTCATTGTACCAAGGCTTAGCCACCATGGATCAACCTTGAGATTGATCTTCATGGATTGATAATTTTTCCTCAATAGGAATGTGGGTTGCTGCTCATTAAGGGGCCTAGGCACGCCCTCTAGATCATTATCTACCTCTAACTAGGGCTCCTAGTTTTTTCATTACTTCTATGTTTTGATTAAACTGGTTCCTCTACCTGTGGGATAAAGGAACCTTACTGAGAATAGTAGCTAGCTGCTCTTGGATCTCATTTTATCGAGCTTTCGTTTCTTTAAAAGAATAGGATAAAACTACATTAGTTGGCATCTTCAAAATAGTAAAGTTTTTCTGAAGTAAATGGAATTTATCATTCCCACAAATGGTGCCAAACTAGTGGGTGTTAAAATTGTAAAAGACCTTAAACCCAATAGGTGCTCCCTTCTGGACCTAAGAGATGTAATAGGGAAGAAGTATTAAACTATTAGACAAGGATATAAAGTGGTTTGGACGTCAGCTGAGGATCCTACGTCCACTGTCAAAAGTGTTTTACTGTTTATTAGATCATAAAAGTGTTAATATAATCTATGAGACCTCTTGGGATTTGGCCAAGTGAGTTTGATGTCCTTGCAGCCTTCGTCACTAATACAAAGGACCTTAGGAAATTACTGATGGACTTTTCTAAGGGCTTTAAGTATTAATTTAGGGCTCAACAAGGTATACAGAGTATATGATAGCTCGAAGTGAACCGGGCTATGGTTTTATGATCACAGCAGTGATTTGAGAGAGTATGGAACACAGAGTAAACACTGGTGAATTCTAAATCTCTTAGTTCTTTGATAATACGATCACTTCAACCTTCAACTAGACTCCTATTATATGCAAACTCGAGGAGAGAGAATGAGTGGACTATCATATATGGTTATGGTGTTGTTGATGTCTGATGGTGTCAGCAAGTTGGTGGAGTGTTTGCCAAATATTTTACAAATGGTGTAAGGTAGTTAATGAATGCATTAAATACGAATAGGAGCCTTCAATGCAAGTGGGCTTGAGTGGTATCAGTATGTGAAATTTTTACCTAGCCACTAGACGGGTTGTAGAAGCTTTGTCAGACCCTTAGGAGCCCAAGAATTTCCACGAGACTATCATAGGTTGAACCAAAGGTATTTTATAGTGACCCACCTCAGGGTTGGGGTTAAGTAGCCTCGGGAGGTTATTTCTCTTTAGACTGAGAAATAGTCTAGGTGTCATACATGGCGGTACTCTATTGTTATGGTCTTCTAGGAGGAATTATAGCTTACTGAGATCTGGTACAGTGTCGTGGCCTTTTCTTGAGGATAAAGGAGGTCTTGGGGGGGAAGAATGGTCTATCTAAGGTCACATGTCAATATTGGGATCTATGTTCATGTCTGAAGGCAACTGAGGTGTCTAATAGCCTTTTAAATACCAAGGGTTAAATAAGGTATCATAAGAACCTTTAACACTCAATAATATTTGGTTTATATCTTTTCGTAAATAGGGCTTGAGGAAGAATCTTAAGCTCAAAAAGTTTTTTTAGTCAGAGCTTTGCTTCAATGGAGCTTGGGGTTCGAAACTCTCACTTTGAACTAGATTTGGGACTTGGTTTCTCTTTTTAGATAGCTTGAATAAAAGAATACAAGATTATAAATGGAGCTTTTATCAATGGTGATGTTGTACAAAGCTAGTGTGTTTGAAGAAGGAGCCCAAAGGGTCCTTTTATGGGTTTTCCAAAGACTAGTTGTTAGAGGATAGTACGGTAAATTTTGAAACTTTTAGTATTCTAATTTTGAAAACTAGTTGTTGGAAATATGTCCGCCTAGACACTTTGAGTCTACTTAAAGTCCTATGGATAATTTTGAATTTCACAAAAACCTTTTCTTTTGAAGAAATTTTTTGCACAGATCATAGTGGGAAGTTTAAGTGGACTAACTTTACTTAAAGTCAACTTAAAGTTTGTGACTTGATGTCAAGGCCATTTTGGCTTTATTATGGGTTTTGGTTAGTTGGATGGTTAGAGAAAGCACAATATCATACAGGTTCATTTATATTATTAAAATCATTCCCTAATTACTTCAAAGCTCTAGGAATGTCCTATAAAGTTTGATCAATACTTTAGATTGTATGGAACATATAATATTTCTTCTGGATCAAGAGTTTTACTTCATATTTTTATGCATGGTTCTCGTTCTTGTTTCAATGGTTATGAATCTCTATGAATGAGCTCTTATCTTGAGTGTGAATCATGATCTTCATTTTTTATATAGTGTATGTATGCTTCTTCATGAATGATAATTGGAGGACTTTCTTGATCACGTGTATATTTTGGGTACTGATTCTCTTGAGGTTCTTGGTTGCTTGATTGATATAACCCTAGAGATAAATATTATCATGTGTTTGAGGGCATGTTTCCATCAAAATAATATTAGAGAGAAAATGTTGAAGTGATGTCAAATATCAACTGGATCGTTGTCATACAAAATATTTACTCTTAAAAATACTTTTATATTTAGTGGTTGTCTATTCAGTTTGATGTGAATGATTAAGGAGAAGTCAGTCATATCCTTGGGATCAAGGCTTTGAGTGATTGGAAAAATAAGATTTTATAATTATCTCAAGCCACTTATATCGATGATGTGTTCATAAAGTTTATCATGCAAGATTTCAATAAAGGAATTCTTCCTTTCAGGCATGGAATCACTCTAAGGATCAATGTTATAAGATACATGAACAAATATAAAAGATGAGGAGTACACTTATTATTCGATAGTGGGAAGCCTCATGTATTTTATGCGATGTAAAAAACTGAACATCTGATTTGTCATTAGCATGGTAACAATAATATCGTCTAACCAAGGTGAGGAGCGTTGGATTGTACTAAAGTGCATTCTCATGATCCTGAAAAGGACAAGAGATTATGTGATGGTTTACTCAGCGGTAGTCTTGTATCTATTGGGTTCACATGATCAGATTTTCAATCAGACAAAGATTCAAAGAAGTCGACCTTGGGACATGTATTTATCCTAGGAGGTGGATCCATAAGTTACAGGAGTATCAAGCAATCATTAATTATTGATTCTACCATAGAAGTCGAATACGCTGCGGCTTCAGAGGTAGAAAAATAAGTGGTTTGGCTTTGGAACTTCCTAAGTGATTTGGGTGTAGTTCCTTTAGTGCAATCTATTATTACACTTTATTATGACGATAGCGGTGTATTTGCTAACTCGAAAAGGCTAAAGACTCATAAAAGGGAAAAGCACTTGATCATAAGTATAACTTGATACGGGAGATCGTGTAGAGAGGTAACTTCGTCGTAACCTAGATTGAATCTTAGGACAACCTTGTGGATACTTTTACAAATAGCTTACCAACTAAGGATTTTGATAGTCATGTAGAGGAAATGGGTGTTAGATGCATAGGCACATGGCTTTAAATCTAAATGGGAGATTGTTGAGGATTTTATACTTAAAACTATATATGACGTTTATATTTAATAAAGGTGTGTTAGGTTCATTTGAAATGATAATTATTTTTGTGAGAATGAGTTATATTTCTTTTTAAATATAGTATACGCATGTCTGTCAATTGGCCTTAGTAGTAATTCTCATGAGTTGGGCTTGCCCGATCATGAAAGATTATAATTTTGATTCTAATACAATTGAACAGTTCACGGCTTAGATAGGGAGTTGACATCCTATCGATAAAGCAGTGAGTGCAGTCTTAGTAGAATATCTTAACTGCAAAAATTTGTCTGATGGTTCAAAAACTTACCTTATAGTTTAAAGAGGAATGTGATCGGTACATCAGGAATGAACAGAACAAGACCACAAGTGAGATTTAAATCTAGGCGTTGACTAGATTGGACTTGCACAATCTTACGAGTTTGGAAATGGTGCATAGGTTCGTAATCGTGAGGGTTAGGAGGATTGAAATGCTTGCGTAATTATAACTTTGGTTGTTATAGGTGCGATTCAATTTAATTTGATATAAATCTTCATCAGTGTAGCAATCATTGTGTAAGCATGTTTGAGATCATAATCTATGGGAATTCGCATCCAAGAGATATCTTGAATTATAACACCTCCTCGATAGGCTTATAAGTTTAATTCTACTATTAAACCTAAACAGTGGAATTATATTTGGTAAAGAATCAAATAAGTTCATTATGAGATATAAATAAGAAGTTGGTCAAAATCGATTAGTGAAAAATTAATTTGACCAAGCGGGTATTGCATGCTTAATGCGAGGAATCACATTATGTATCATTACAATGTTGTAAACAATAAATCATCATTCAAGTATTTTTAAGATAATTAAATTGGAGTGAAATCATAATCATTTAATGAAATTAATTATAATTATATGGAAAAAAAATTAATTACGGGAATGTAATTTGGAATTTTTGAGCATCTATTTTGAAGCCAATTTTATTATTTAGTATTGGTCCCTAGTATAGTACATTTACCACAGCAGTAGGCTCAGATTCTCTACAAATACAGTTTAGCCCAATCCCACTACTTATACCTAATTATTGGTATAAGCTAAGGTTTTAGGTAGCATAACACATATGAAGGGTTAGATTAGGACAGAAAAAGTACTAATCACTGTAACACCCCGTATTTTGTGCATTTAATATTTAATTAATTCGAGAAATTTTGAATTACTTGTGTGTTGTAATTTAATTTAATTAATTATGATAATATTTATTTAAATGTTAATCGAAGAGTAAATGGTTAATATTTAGGGAAATTTAAATTACTAAGTGAATAGTAATAAATTATTTACGTCATTACGGGTATTAGTGACGGGGCATTTAGTTATCTCAGTCGAGAGTCGGTATAGACTAATTTGGATTTGAGATAATTTTGATGCCAATTATGAGTGTACGATTGAGTTCGGATGGGCCGAGATAGTCGAAAAAGTGTATCCGGGGGTAGTAAATGGGTCACGGGACATTTTTAGGCATAGTCGGGCCCACACCGGGATATTTGGGTCACTTGGGCTTGGCTCATTAAGCAAAAAAATGGGATTAAGCCAAATTACTTAATTAAAAGGAAAATGGGAACGGCTGATTGGAGATTAGAAAACACTTAATGGGAGAGAAAACCCTAAGAAGCAGTTAAAGGCAATTTGAGGGACAAAGGAAAGAGCCAAAAGAGGGGATTTCATCTTCAACCTTGAGAATCACAACTCCAGATCAGACCCTACGAAACCATAAAGAAAATAGTTAACTTGCTGTAGCATTTAATTATGTTTTCAATTCATATTTATGTGATGTGAATACCTAAAATTCGTTTTGGGGATAAATGGGTACAAAAATGGGATTTTTGTAATTGGAACACAAGATGAGAATTGGTGTAGGAATTTATGGTGTAACATGATTCTAAATAGATATTTGCCTTAGTTTTAATAAACCCAGACGAATTAGGAATGAAATTGAGTTGGTAATTTGGTGTTGTGACTAATTTACGAATGACTCGGCTTTTTCCCCAATTTAGAAAAACAGTAGAAAACGTAAATTAAACGGTGTTTCGGGATTTTATGGGGGTCCCTTATGTTGTTCTTGACGTGTTATATTGATGAAAAGGCTTGGATTGGACTATAGAAGGAGTTGGGAATTTAATGTTTTCGACCATGGCTGAAATAGGGACTCGGAGAAGACGAAGACCTGTTCGATCGATCGATCGATGGTCCAGGATTTTTGACAGTTACGCCAGTTTTAATATATAAGGAAAATTAATTAGAAATTCTCCCCCATACTTTAGTTATTGAGATATAAGTATGGAACATTAATTCCTAACAAAAATGAAGGAAATTAATTGGGGTTGGGAGGAATTGATTTGTGACGCGTTACGGAAATTTTGGGAAGAATATTCCAAAATAATTAAATACAGATCGAGTGGACGAGTCTGGGTATACTGGTAGGGATACCAAGGTGTTAAATTAATTTAGATTTAAAACTAATTAATTTGGAGTCGGGGATTGGGAGTCGGGGATTATTTTATTTCGGGCCACGAGAGCGAGTCCGAATATATTGGTTGGAGCGACACCAAAAGTAATTTAATTAATTAATGTGCAATAAATTAATAATCAGAGTTGGGCCATAAACTCATGATAATTTGTATAGGCTTGTGTTAGGGACTTAGTACACGGTATATCCGGGGTGTTTTATTTATATATATATACGGTGTGCGATAGTATATATATATGGTGTGTGCATTAATATAAGTGGCTAGATATTACTAATATATATACTCTAGTACTATTAGGGAAGGTTGCGCGTAGAGGGTGAATCCCCTAGCTTGAGGAGTAGGGCAAGTATATCCTTAGGTCATAGCGTCCATTATATGGGTGAGGGGCATCTCACTTTCAGGAAAGGAATATGACCGCCTCCTATAATTATGTTATTTTACCAAGTTAGTGAGCAATTCTGACTTGGGGTAACTAAGTTATGTGAATACACCTAGTGGGATAGTAATTTAGAGAATATACATCCAGTGAGTTATTACTCAGGAGGATATCCATTATTAATTATTATTTCAACATCTGTGTGAATGTTGTAATTTCGCTATACGTATATAATGAGCTAAATAATTATATACGGGTAAATTAATACAGGCTGTGAATTGTATCATATATAGTGGATGTGAAAGTTATATGAATTTAAAAAGGAAAATATTAATTAAGTTAATGTTGACAATAACTTAGAAATCATAATTTTGGCATATTCCGTTAGAGTAGGGTGGTTGCAAGGGGTTATATCGGTTATCTAGTTATGGGATAAATAACTAGAGGAATTAATTAAGGCGATAATAGTGCATAGTAGAGGAGGGGTGAAAAGGTCTGTGACACCCCGCCTAATAAAATATCGGGTGATAAGTCCTATACCAAATTAAAACAGGAATCCCAGTTGGTTCATTCATAGCATCACTGTCGAAAACTTTTTAAAACTTACAAACCACCTAGTATTATAAAAAGCTGGTGCCAAATTTTAACTTTTTAATTAAACAAAATATTACATGTGGAAATAAATATAAACCATTGACACAACTAAATTAAATCAACTGAACAATTAATTTAACTATTTGCCGAATAAACCATCGACCACTAAAATAAAATAGTCCAACAACAATCATCCAACAACTGAATAGATAAATTTGAAAACTACAACTGAAAAGTCTGGGCGACATGCCCTAAGTAAATTGAAACTGATAGATGATTCCTAGTCAAGGAAAGAATGAATGATACGTCTAATCCAAGCTCCTGCTAGCATCCACATATGCCACAGCTCCATGTTCCTGAAATAGAATATCAATCATGGTGTCCCTGTGGCTGGACACCTAAAAGGTTTTGAAAATAGTTTAATAGCAAAGGTTAGAACCCAAAACATTTTGAAAATATTTAGCAAGTGAATTAACTGCAGTAAATAAAATGTATGAATGCGCTTCATATTTAAGTTACTGTCGCACTCTCTTGAGGACATACTCACCCCTCCACTAATGTGCACACCTAACGGTTACCTTAACCCCACCTAGTTGTATTACCCCATCCAATTAGTCCTAGTGTAATCTCCCCTTGACATACTACTCTAACCCGAGTATAATAATTCATGGGTTATAATTTATCTCCCCAATTAACTTAATTAATTCCTTTTAAATAATATCATATAACCGTGAAACAAGTTATATAAAGTAAGTACATTACACACTATATTATGACCCGCATAAAATATTACATCTCATTGTATACGTACCTTTACTAAAACATCCACACATAATTCATATGTATATCCATCCCTCCGAGTATACCCTCACCAAATGATTCCCTCTAAAGTGCTATCTCACTAGCTGTGCTCACATAACCTAGTTACCCAAGTTGGAATCGCTCACCAACCTAGCGCAAAAATATAAACGTAGTGGAGGCGGTCATATTCCTTCCCTGAAAGTGAGATAAGCCCCTCACCCATATACCGGAAGCTATGACCTGGGGATATACTCACCCTACTCCTCAAGCTAGGGGATTCACCCACATTGCGCAACCTCCCTTGATAGCACTAGAGTATATAAATTAATTAAATATCTAGTCACTGATATTTAATAGCACACACAATACACAGACACACACACACACACACACACATATATATATATATATATATATATATATATATATATATATATATATATATATGTACTATCACCACACCGTATATATATAATATAAACCCCGGATTTACCGTGTACTCAAAAACTCGTAACACTAGCCTGAAATTTCACGAGTCTCTGTCCCAACTCAACTTAATTAATTTTCTCACTTATTAATTTATCATCTTCCCGAGTCTATGGTTCGACTCTAATTTATTTAATTCACACATCAATTAATATAATATTTCCCCCGAGTCTATGATCGGACTCTAATATAAATACTTTACGCATTAGTTTATATAATATTTGTCCGAGTCTATGATTCGACTCTAATTTAATTAATTTACACATTAATTAATTTATTACCTTGTGTCACTCAACCAACATCGCTCACTTGTCCCATATCTGAATATTTCTCAAAATTTATTCATAACTTGACCCGCATTACCTTCTCCCAAAACCCGATTATAATTACCTAAAAGTACCAAGAGTCATGCCCCTATTTCATTTGAATCATTTGAATCAACCCAAGAACTTTTCCAAATAAAAATCTCCCATACAATTAAAAACTGGCATCACTGCCAAAAATTATGTATCATCGATCGATCGATCCCCTTGGGTCGATCGACCAGGTCATTGTCTCCTCTAGCCTTCTGTTCGGCCATGGATGAACCCTCAAGCTTTTATTTTCATTACAAACCTTTACCCAATCACAAACAACATTACCTCCACATAATAAAAGGGTCTAAACATCCTAGAGACCTTAATTCATCATCAAATTTATACATAACCCTAAGTATATACGATTTGATTTTTCCACCCGGGTCTCATTTTTACCGAACTCAATCTCACCATTCTCAGTCAAATTAATCGCTAATACATACTGCAATTCACCCTACAATTCAATCTCAATAGCCCCAATTCATAACTTAATATCCATTGAGTAATTAATTCTAACCATTACTTTAATTCAGAAAAAACCCATTTTCAATTATGTTTACACACCCCAAAATGAATTTTCATACACACCTACCATAATATGAAGTGTTTATCACTTATTTTAAGAATCACAACAGTTAACCACTTGCCTGGAATTGTTCGTAGAGTCTGATCCGTTGGTGTAGAGAATGGTTGATGAAGAACACCCAATTTGTCCCTCGATTTGTCTCCAAAAAGGTCCCCAATTTGCTTTTTAATTTGTTTCCTCTGTGTCTCTCTCAAACCCTAGGTTTAGAGTTGTTAACTATCGTTCAACACTTTCCAAATTAAGTTTAAAACCCCTAATCCCGTTTTTGGCCACATAAGCCTAATTAAAATGGCCTGAATTACTCCGTGTGGGCCCGATTATGCCCCGAGACCCGATTACTACCCCCGGGTACTCTTTTCAGACTATCTTGACCCTTTCGGACTTAACCGTGCACTCAGAATTGTCATCCAAAATACTTTATAATGTTCTCCAATTTTCGACCTCAAAAATGCGACACACATTAATTCGAATAATTTAATTTAAAGCCGCCAATTATAAATAATTCTTCCCACTCAAATAACTTCTCCAAATCACACATTTAAGTTTCTTCAATTTAAATATTTTTAATTCTCCCAAAAATAATTAAATACTAAATCCTCAAAATTATGGGGTGTTACATACTCCCCCCTTACAAAGGAATTTCGTCCTCGAAATTAAGATAAGCCTAGTGATGATGCTGAAAATAGCACCACCCTTCAAGGTGTTTGTAAGCTCAATTCAATGGTAACAATGGAAGTATAAAGGCATATAGTAGAAGGAGGTGAGCAGAAGAGGAAGATCACAGGAATATAAGTGGTTCAGCCAATCAGGCCTACGTCCACTGTGCAAGTGTGTGATTAATATCACTGCATGAGGGCTCTAATGGCCATAGATACAAACCCTCAAGCTTTCTCTCTCTACTGTATATTTAGACAGAGCTTCAGCTAGGGTTTCTCATTTCAAGTCCCCCTCCAAAAAGAAGAAGACAAGTATATATAGTAGCTGGGGGGTGTAGTGTACCACCCATGCATGCAATGAGCATGTGTGTGTTGATATAGCCAATATGAGGAAGACATCTGTCACTGTCACATGTAGAAAATGATGATGAAATATTCCCCCCACGTGAGGGGAATGATTTGTTATAACTGATTTGTGTACACGTGTCCTTATCCACACATATGCGCATAAGAGCTCGGCCACTTGTGGCTGGTCACAACCTCGGCCTGGAAGAGTACGAGGTTGGTGAAGTCTGGCGGTTATCCAATCTGAGATTAATCATGAGGACCTCGGCTTATGTGGAGCCGAGGCAAGGTAAGTGGAGTCGTAAGGTCGGCCTGGGCCGAGGTTAAGATGGAACATGCTAGGAACATCGACTGATTCCCTGTCAAAGCTGGCCTTGGTGGAAGTATAGCTTCTGTAACATGGGCCTACTCCCAGCCGAGGTCGTCATCCCCTCGTCGGCCTGATGAATAACTATTCCCATTGATCATAAATACCTCTCTTGCCTAGGTACCTAGTAACGTCGACCATGGACGACCTTGCTTGGGATGAGATCGCTAGTCATTGATCTAAGGCCCCTCCAACGTCGGCCATATTCATGGTTGAGGTTTATGTCTTTGAGCCGAGATGGTACATTTGGGGCATATCAATCACCCCTAGCCCTTATTTACATGTGTGATCAGGTTTCTAAGGGGTGTATTTGTCCGAGGTTGAATTTCTCCAAGTGTCAAATAACCTCTTTACAGGTGTCAGCTGCTGCAGTAGATAGCGTGCCTGACAGGTTTAATGATGTTGGCTGCCTTTTGGGCTCCCAAGGAAATGATGGGCCTTGGGACGTGTGCACTCACACTTAAGGGTTTAAACCCCACTTTCTTCTCTTTCTTCTTCATTTCTCTCCTTCTCCGAACTTGGGCATTTTCTATAACTTTCTCTCTCTAGAAGAGCTCTAATTTGAAGTGCGTTTGGGTGGTCCTTCCTTGCTTCTCATCACTTTCTTCAGGTATCCTTTGCCATCTCTTCTTCTTCATTATTCTGCCTTGATCTTGTTTTTGCATTTTCCGGTGAGATTTAAGAGGTTTCCGATGAGTTTATTGGTTTTCTGGCGAACTGTTCTTGTATGTTCTTCGTTGTTTTTGCTCAAAGATGAATAGCTTGATCTTTAATTCCATTTGCCAATCTTATTTGTAATTTAGGATAGTTATAAGTCTAACGTCTTCCTCATATGCTCAAACCCCTTTACCAACTCTTAGAGGAATTCCCCTCCTTTAGGGAGAAAACTTTAGATAAAATTAAATAAATAGAGAGAGCCCAAGAGGAAGCTCGTAGGGCAGAGGCGTTCCCCATCAGGCCTATTTTTCCACCACCTCTGAAGGTCATATACCCTGATCCAACTGAACCAGTTACCCAATAAGAAGTCCAAGTTGAACCATATCCAATGTCTGAGTATGAGTCATCCACCTCAGATCCTATGTCTGTGGACTCTTTTCAAGAGGCCATGGATTTCTCAACTCGGCAAGATCAGGTCCCTGATCAGGCAGAGGTTTCCAGTCGAGCCTCGTCCCATAAAAGTTCAAGTCCATCAACCTCTTCCTCTGAGGTTGAAATTATTGGACCAAGTGTGGCTATTCCACCAATCCTTGAAGCCATTCCCCTGCCGGCTGTCACTGGGACTGAGTTCGCTCAGAGGTTCCCAAGTAATCCCCCAACGTCTGCTCAGACCGACGTTGAGTTAGATGATAATGATGATGCTGAGAGTGATATTGACGTCTCTAAGACGGTCGAGATTGAGAGTTCAATCAGCGAGATCAACCTCCTATCCTTCAGATACCTATATTCCATAAGCCCCTCTATAAAGCTCAGGAGACCTCTTAAGGAAGAGAGGGCTTATCACGGTCGAGATGGTGAGATATGCCTATACGAGCAGATGTTCAAGTTGGGATTTCATCTGCCCATCCATCCCATCATCAGGTCTATATTGGCCTATATCAACTTATCCCCTTCCCAGTTGTCACCCAATGCTTGGAGGGTGATAATTGGAGCCATTGTCTTATAGAGGGTTGTTCATCACTTAGACCTTCCTATTCAAGTCTTTATAAGATGTTATGTCCCTTCATCTGCCAGAAATCATCCGAGCTATTATCATTTTTTAGCTCAGAAGCCAGAAAAAAAGATGCTTTAGATTACCCAAACCTCAAACCATAACTAGAAGCCACGTTATTTCTTTGCCTCAGGGCCAAGGGAATTTGGTCCATGCGCCCCCTCGTCCTCATTAGAGCCGAGAATGCCCCTGATATGGGGAAAGGTTACGATGGCTGCTAAGGCCGACCCTGGGCTGAGCCAACTCAATCTTCAGAAGGTCAAAGACCTTCAAGATCAGGGGGAGCATGGTCTGCTTGTCAAATTCGAGCACCTGATGACCCCATATTACCTATCTGAGACTGGTCTAGGGGAAGTCCTCTTACAGAGCTTGGTAAGTGCTTTTTATTTCAATAAGTTATACCTCTGAATATATGTATATCTGATTCTCTAACTCGGACCTTTCTATTTTACAGAACGCCAAAAAGGAATATCGGACGAGTTATGGGAGATGGCAGCACCAAGTCTAACAAAACTCATCAAAAAGGCAGGCATGAATGCTCCTCCTCCCCCTCCTTCAACCTCGAGGGCTGAGGCCACTAAGAAGAGGAAGGTTACTGACCCTGCCTCTGAGGATCAGAGGCAGAAGAAAAAAGGAGGGGATTATGACATCCCCATTTCTTCTGAGGATGCCTTGATTGCTCGTCTTGAGCAATTAAAGATCAGTGAAAGTATCATTGGACAAAGTATGAAGGTTTTGGATGCTATCGCGGTGTCATGACCGATCCTAACAAGTGTTTTTGCAGATCTGTGGATAAGCCTCTGCTGGCTGAATTCTCTCTTCATCGTTCCATCCAGGTAAGACCTTTAAGTTTTTGCTTTTGAGTTTTACAAGTGTAACATCGGCATTTGAACTGCATCAGACTTTAGACTGACATCTTAGCACATGATCTGCAGGGTCTTGTCACCATGTATTACTACGTTAACTGGACCTTAGGGAAACTCCCTTTGATAGAGAAGGGCCAGGAGGCTGAGAAGACTGAGGTCACTCTAAATGCTGAGGTGGAACGTCTGAAGGCCACTCTGAAAAAGGCTGAGACCAACATCAAGGGGATGCAGAAGGATATGGACAAGCAAAGGGAAGATCATAACACTGCCATGAAGGCTCAGGCTGACTCCCTTCAGCGCAAAGTCGATATTGCTGTCAAGGCTACCTTGGAAGATGCCTCTGAGAAGATCTTGGAGGAGTACAAGGTCTCTGACGAGTTTGTCAGCTTCGGCTTTGAATATCTGGAGAGGGTTGTTAAGGCAACTGGCAAGTGGGCTGCCATGAAGGAGAAGGAATCAGGAAGCCTTACAACTGCTGACTTCATCGGCCTAGGTTATGCCGACCCTAAGTTTGCTCAGGCCTTACAGGAGATTAAAGTAGAAAGAGGTGTTACACCCACCGAGACTGCACCATAATGAGACACCATGACCGAAGATGTCGGTGCTCAAGACGATGGGGTGGAAGTGGCCACTCTCGGCCAAGAAAATGCAGACCCGACCATCATCCCTGAAGCTGCAAACACTTAGTTTTTATAAAGCCAGTTTTTATAACTCCTGACTTATTGTAACTTCTGATGAACATCGTTACTTTATATCTTTGCATTTTGTAACTTAATGTCAACATCTGAGGAGGGCCTGTATTTCTTCACTTGGTGATTTGTTTGCTAAATGCTTTTCTTTGTCATTTTATGTGTTCAGTTCTGAAGTTTTGGTACAATGATGTCTTTGTTAAACTCAATGAATGGTGCCTTACCTCAGCCCTTGCCACCGTATCATAATGTTATAAGGTCTGAGGTCATCCAAGTATGATGTCTTACCTCAGACCTTGTCACCAAATTATGATGTTATAAGGTCTGAGGTCATCAATTAATGATGTTAAAGGTCTGAGGTCATCCAAGTATGATGTCTTGCCTCAGACCTTGTCACCAAATTATGATGTTTTAAGGGTCTGAGGTCATCCAAGTATGATGTCTTACCTCAGACCTTGTCACCAAATTATGATATTTTAAGGTCTGAGGTCATCACCTAAGATGTTATCCTCATAAGTAATTTCACCAAATTAATGATGCTAAGGGTCTGAGGTCATCCAAGTATGATGTCTTACGTCAGACCTCGTCACCACATTGATGTTTTAAGGTCTGAGGTCATCACCTAAGATGTTATTCCCATAAATAATTTCACCAAATTAATGGTGTTAAGGGTCTGAGGTCATCCAAGTATGATGTCTTACCTCAGACCTTGTCACCAAATTATGATGTTTTAAGGTCTGAGGTCATCACCTAAGATGTTATCCACATAAATAATTTCACCAAATTAATGATGTTAAGGGTCTGAGGTCATCCAAGTATGATGTCTTACCTCAGACCTTGTCACCAAATTATGAAATTTTAAGGTCTGAGGTCATCCAAGTATGATGTCTTACCTCAGACCTTGTCACCAAATTATGAAGTTTTAAGATCTGAGGTCATCACCTAAGATGTTATCCTCATAAGTAATTTCACCACTGGAGCACAATGAACCAAGAATTGACAAGGAAACTGATCTTCTCATTAATAATCTCTTCATAAGATTATACATTGACACAAACTTTGGCAACATCATATGTAATACTTCTTTAGATGATCAGCATTCCAGAGATTGGAAAAAGGTTCCCCCACTAGGTTTTCTAGCCTGTAGGTCTCGGGTATAACCTCTTCGATCACTTTGTAGGGGTCGTGCCAATTTGGGTGAAGCTTGTTTGCCTTCTGCAGTGTCTTATTCAGTACTAAGTCTCCCACGGCAATGAGTCTTGATTTCACCCTTTGATTGTAGAATTTTGCTGCTCTTTACTGGTAAGCGGATTGTCTAATTTCTGCGTCTTCTCTTCTCTCTTTTATCAGATCTAGGTCTAGCCTTCTCTCTTCCCCATTCTTGTCAAGGTCATAGGTCTGAACCCTATGAGTAGGGAGTCCCACTTCTGTTGGTATGACGGCCTCTAAGCCATGTGCTAGCATGAGCAGGGTTTCTCCTGTCGGTGTTCTTGCTGTTGTCATGTAGGCCCACAACACAACATAAACCTCTTCAGTCCATCTTCCCTTAGCCTCTTCTAACCTCTTCTTGATTTCGTCGAGGATTGTTCTGTTTGTGACTTCGGTCTAGCCGTTTGCCTGAGGCCGGCCAAGAGAAGAGAAGAATTGTTTTATCCCAACTCTTTCGCAATACTTCTTTAAGGAAGAGTTATTGAACTGGGTTCCATTGTCTGAGATGAGAGTGTTTGGGAGGCCGTGTATGTATATGATGTTCTTCCAAATAAATTGGAAGGTCTTCTGCTCCATAATCGTTACCATTGGCTCTGCCTCCACCCATTTTGAGAAGTTATCAATGGCAACTATCAGAAATCGGTAATTATTGGCAGCTCTTGGCAGGTCTCCCACTAAGTCAATTCCCCATACTGCAAATGGCCAAGGGATCTGATTGACGTCATAGGCTGATGAGGTTGGTGAGGAATAGTGGAGAATCTCTGACATTTATCGCACCTCTTCACGTAAGCTGCAGCATCTTTGGCCAATGTTGGCCACCAATACCCCTGTGTAACAATTCTCTTGGCCAAGGGTCTTCCTCCTATGTGACTGGAGCAAGAACCCTCATGTACCTCCTATAAGACGTGGGGAACTTCTGTGGGATGAACACATCTGAAGAGAGGCAATAGGAATCCCTTCTTATATAGGACGTCTCCTACTATGGAGAATTTTGCAGCCTTGTATCTTAATTTCCTCCTCTCTAGCCTGGATTTCGGCAGCTCTCCCTCTTTGATATATCTGACGAGGGGGTCCATCTATGAGTCCCCTAAGTTTAAATTGAGGCAAGGGTTACTAGCCTCTTATTCTTCGATGGTCGCCCTTGGTAAGACCTCGACTGGAACTATTCTTCTAATATCTATCTTCATTGCCGAGGCGAACCTTGCTAATGCATCAGCGTGGTTGTTGTTTTACCGAGGTATTTTCTTCATCTTTACCTCTTTGAAACCTTCCAGGATCGTTCGCACCCTCTTCAGGTATTTGTCCATCCTTTCATCCTTGGCCTCATAAACCCCCAACACTTGATTAACAACTAACCTTGAGTCACTATGAAGTAGAAGTCGTTCTACTCCCAGAGTTTTTGCCAACGAGAGACCGGCTATCATGGCCTCGTATTCTGACTCGTTGTTAGATGCCTTGAAGTTGAACCTCAAAGCGTACTCAATGTTGGTACCATCTGGAGCTGAAAGTATTAGCCCTGCACCACTTCCACTGTCGCAGGAAGACCCATCAATGAAGAGGTTCCAGATGTCCTTATTTGATGAGAAGCCCCCTTCTAACATGATTCCTTGCCTGAAGAGGTACCGATCTTCCTCATTCTCAGCTACTCCGCTTCTGGTCCTCCTGGGTATAACCTCTTTCTGGTCTCGGAAGACATTATTGTTTGACCCTTCTGCAGTCTCTAAGTTATTCTCTACCTCGGCCTCTTCCCTTGTGAACTCAGCGACGAAGTCTGCGAGCGCCTGCCCTTTGATGGTCACCCTAGGCTGATAGGTAAGGTCATACTCCCCCAACTCAATAGCTTAGGTCATCAACCTTCCCGACTTCTCCGGTTTATGGAGGACCTGTCTTAGTGGGGAATCAGTGAGGACGACCATGGAATGGGCTTGAAAGTAGGGCTTCATCTTCCTTAAAGCATGTATTAGGGCGTAGGCTAACTTTTCCATCCGAGGATAATTTTGCTCATACCCTTGAAGGGCTTTACTGTTGAAGTATACAGGCCTTTGGATCCCAAAGTCCTCCCGTGCTATAGCTACACTTATAGCCGATTCAGAGACAGCTAGATAAATATACAATTTCTCTCCTACTATGGGTCGAGACAAGAGTAAGGGAGACCTAAGGTAGGACTTGAGTTGGTTAAAAGCCTCTTCACACTCTTCGTCCCATTCGAAGGCCTTTCTGAGCACCTTAAAGAACGGGAGGCACTTGTCCGTCGGTCTGGAAATAAATCTATTGGGTGCAGCCACTCTTCCAGTGAGCCTTTGAACGTCCTTGATACTCTTTGGTGTCTTCATGTCAAGCAAAGCCCTGATTTTCTCAGGGTTCGCTTATATTCCTTTTTTATTGACGATAAATCCAAGAAATTTCTTGACTCCTACCCCGAAGACACACTTTGCCGGGTTGAGCTTCATCCTATACAGGTCCATAGTATTAAAGGTATGTTCAAGGTCTGCCATATGAGTGCAGGCCTTTAAGATCTTTATCAGTATATCATCTACATACACTTCCATGGTCTTGCCTATTTGGTCTTCGAACATATTATTCACAAGATGTTGGTATGTTGTCCCCATATTTTTCAATCCGAAGGGCATTATCTTGTAGCAGTACATCCCTTTGTCAGTAATGAAGGCTATCTTCTCTGAGTCTTCTGCATCCATGAAGATCTGATTATAGCCTGAATACGCGTCCATGAAGCTCATGAGCTCATGCCCTTCAGTAGCATCTACCATCTGATCTATTCGAGGTAAGAGATAGCTATCTTTTGGGCAAGACTTGTTCAGGTCAGTAAAATCGACGCACATTCTCCATTTTCCATTGGCTTTGGTCACAATGACTGCATTCGATAGCCACTCCGGATATATGACTTCTCTAATAAACTCTGCCTCTTCCAATTTTTTAACCTCTTCCTAGATGATGTCGTACTTCTCCCTGGAGTAAACTCTTCATCTTTGTTTGATTGGCCTAGCATCCTTGGTCACGTTGAGTTTGTGGCACATAACCTCGGGGTTGATGCCAGGCATGTTCGCATGACTCCAAGCGAAGACACTCTGCCTCTTCCTTAAGAAGTTTATCAGCTCTTCCTTGATCTCCGCCTTTAAGGCTTTGCCGACCCGGACGGTTTTTTCCGATTCGTCCTCATTGAGGGCGATGGATTCTACCTCTTCTGCGGCCTCTCCTTTCTTCAACTTCGTTTCATCTCTAGGGTCAAGTGTATCAATGTTATAAGTGGCAGTTGCTCTCTTATGAGCCTATCTCTCTTTAGCCGAGTTGAAGTAGCATTCTCGTGCTATAGTCTGGTCACTCGGCACTTCCCCTACCCCATAGGGGGTCAAGAATTTTAGCATTTGGTGGACCGTCGACGGCACGGCTTTAAACTACTTAAGGGCTACTCTTCCTATGATGAGGTTATAGGCCGAGAAGACGTTTTCGTCCATAACGAAAAAATTGATCTTCCGGGTAAACCTCTTAGGCCACTCATCACCCATCCGTACATCCATCTCATACATGCCCAATGGGTGGACCTTTTCACCGCTAAAGCCCATTAAAGGATGATGATAGGGTACCAGCCTAGCTCTGCTAAGACCTAGGCTCTTGAAGCAAGGCCAAAACATCACATCTGCGCAGCTTCCTCCGTCTACAAGAATTCTTTGCTCCTCACGTCCATGAACTCTTGTCGTGATCACTAAAGGGTCATCATGCGGAGCTAGGATGCCTTTGAAGTCGAGTTGGGAGAACCCAACTACGAGAGTGTCCATGTCTACCTTTTTTCTCTTCTGCGTAGTTTCAGAAGACGTCAGGTTTACCACTTTAAGTTTGGCCACTGATTTGGCCTCTGCCACATGAGCTTTCCTGTCAATAACCTCGGAACCACCCCCCGCAAGTCCTCCGCATATGGTGCTAATGCCAAAGGAGATCATACCAACCCTCTTCACTGGGGTGTTGTTATCTTTCGGAGGGAGGTCTAGATCGTCTTCGTCATCTCCGTCTGAGTCACCATCTCTTCTTGCTGGGGTGTCGTCACGACATCTATCATTCCTCTTCTTTTTGGGGTCATCTCTTCCCCTTTTGGGAGCTTTGCCATCAATATATTTCCTCAATTTTCCCGACTTCAACATCTTCTCGATCTCATCCTTCAAGGCGAAGCACTTGTCTGTTATATGGCCATGGTCTTGATGGAATTCACACCATAAGTTCTGGTTCCTCTTATGTGGAGGAGCCTTCAGCTTCTCAGGACATCTTAGGGACCGATCATTCTTGATCTCATTGAGGATGTGTTCGCAGCTTACCGTAAGAGGGGTATAACGCGCAAACTTATCATCAACTGACCTGTTCTTACCATCCTTCTTTCTTTGGAACTTTCTGCAGCTACCGTCGTTCTCGTCCTCATACTTGGCGACCATGGCTTCTTCAGCGTTCATGACCTTACCTGCAGTTGCCAACATCTCCGCCATGGTCTTGGGAGGATCTTCTACGAGTTTCCACAACAATTTCCCTTTCTAAAGACCTCCTATGAGGGCGGTCATGGCTATGTTCTCTTCGTAATATTCAACCTCAAGTTTTTCTTTGTTGAACCTGGCGATATAGTCTCTTAGGCTCTCATTCTTTCCTTGCTTGACATACAGCATATGAGGGGTCTTCTTTTGAGGTCTTACCCCAAAACAGAAGTTGTGAATGAATCATTCAGCCAAGCCCTTAAAGTTCTTAATTGAATTCTTTGGAAGATAAGTAAACCAAATGTGTGATGCTCCTGTCAAAGTCCCTGAGAAGGCCCGGCACTTCATCTCATCTGGTATTGAATAAATGTCTGCAACTAACTGGTACATCTCAATGTGATGTACAGGGTTGGTGCTACCATCATACTTGGGAGACACCACGGGCGGTTTGAACTTGGCTCGGGTAGGGAAGCTTACTATCTTAGCCACGAACGGAGAGCCTTCGGAGAAACCTCTTTGTAGTGGATCCCGATTTTTGATGAGGTCTCCAATCTTGTTCTTAAGGCGTTGGTTAGAGTCATTCCACGATCTTGCAATGTTGGCCTGGCCGAGGTTATACCCAGCCACCTCCAAGGGGTAGACAGAGGGTTCCCCAGCCATGGCACAACGTCTGCTGTTGACCTCTTCTTGGTCTTTTCCTCTTACCTGATGAGGCTGATGTTGCCTATATTCTCTTTGTGAGCCAGCTACACTTCTCGGCCTTTAAAGCCTCTGTTTTAGGTCATTCACTGGGCCTAGCCTTTCAAAGGTCGACCCTCTGCTCAATCAATCAAAAGTCGATCCTCTTTGTTGGGCTTCTTCGCCTCTTCTTCCCCCATAACCTCGGCTCTGTTAAAGAGGACGAACTGTGTTATTGAAACCTCATACAATTCCCAATAATCTTTTGGAACATCTTCCGCCTCTAGATCGTCATACCTATCCTCAGGGAAAGGGTTTCCTTGCCTCCCCAGGCGCAAGCGCCTAGGGTAGGCAACGTCCCTCCTCCGCTGGGGTGTAGGTTGGTCTTTCCGTGGTGCCTGGGGTGGTCCCCTGGCGTCAGGATGAGGCTGAACAGCTGTTGGAGTGATAATTTTTGGTGAAACTCTAGGTGTCCTCATCATATTTTGGCTGAGCTGTGCAAACTGATCCTGCATTGCTTGTTGCATTGCAGCCAAAGACCTCAAGGCTGTGGCCACCTCCGCCATTTGAGATTGGGGCGGTGCCTGGCTGGAGCTAGGTCCCCTCGCACCAGGCGACGGAAGAGGTGGTGGTAATTCTGGTGTCATGTGTTAGCATAAAAGATCTTGATTAGTAAATGATCTTAATACCTTACAAGACCTCTTTCAATGGTGAAATAGCTCCACGCAAGGGTTAAGGCATGGTTCACCACCAGAGTCTCCGGTGAGGCTAAGCGAATAAAGAGTAAGAGATAGCTTCTCTCTTCCCACAAACGGCGCCAAAATGATGATTCTGGAAATAGCACCACCCTTCAAGGTGTTTGTAAGCTCAATTCAATGGTAACAATGGCAGAATAAAGGCATATAGTAGAAGAAGGTGAGGAGAAGAGGAAGATCACCGGAATATAAGTGGTTCAGCCAATCATGCATACGTCCACTCTGCAAGTGTGTGATTAATATCACTGCATGAGGGCTCTAATGGCCATAGATACAAACCCTCAAGCTCTCTCTCTACTGTATATTTAGACAGAGTTTCAGCTAGGGTTTCTCATTTCAGGTCCCCTTCCAAAAAGAAGAAGACAAGTATATATAGTAGTTGGGGGGTGTAGTGTACCCCCCATGCATGCAATGAGCATGTATGTGTTGATCTAGCCAATATGACGAAGACATATGTCACTGTCACATGTAGAAAATGATGATGAAATATTCCCCCCACGTGAGGGGAATGATTTGTTATAACTGATTTCTGTACACGTGTCCTTATCCACACATATGCGCATAAGATCTCGGCCACCTGTGGCTGGTCACAACCTCGGCCTGGAAGAGTACGAGGTTGGTGAAGTCTGGCGGTTATCCAATCCGAGATTAATCATGATGACCTCGGCTTATGTGGAGCCGAGGCAAGGTAAGTGGAGTCGTAAGGTCTGCCTAGGCCGAGGTTAAGCTAGAACATGCTAGGAACATCGGCTGATTCCTTGTCGAAGCTGGCCTTGGTGGAAGTATAGCTTCTTTAACATCGGCTTACTCCCAGCCGAGGTCGTCATCCCCTGGTCGGCCTGATGAATAACTATTCTCATTGATCATAAAGACCTCTCTTGCCGAGGTACCTAGTAACGTCGTCCATGGCCGACCTTTCTTGGGATGAGACCGCTAGTCATTGATCTAAGGCCCCTCCAACGTCGGCCATATTCATGGCTGAGGTTTATGTCTCTGAGCCGAGATGGTACATTTGGGGAATATCACCTAGTTCTCCAAGTCCCGAATATCACTCCCTATACATGTGCCTCTAATCTAGCTACATTTATCTCTCCCGCTTCTAACTAAGAGTAATGGAAATATGCATTTTAATTAACCAGGGTGCCCATACACCCTATACCCGTGCTTGACCGCACAAAAGTTGCCTTAATTAACCCGGGTGCCCATATACCCTATCCCCATGCTTTACCGCACGAAAGTTACCCGACTATGCTAGCCGTGACTCGTAATATAACTTCCAACCTATAGTCATATCACATATATATATATATATATATATAATGGTCGGGGTACCCAACCAATGTACTAACGACCAAACATCTCCCCACTTCCAACGTTGTGCTAAGTTTCATGCGTGGGACGTCTCGCAAAGCGAAATCCAAACAAGGACCCCCCCGATACACTACTACCTAACATTGTCGGTCGTTGAGATCCGTTAAACCCTCAGTCCATTGCACGTACCCCCAAATACTTGTCTCTTAACACAAAAGCATACACGCCTACCCTTATGCTACAAAAGACAACATAAAATACCGCGCCCTTACTATCACTAGTTCTCGCGCAAAATAAACCCCGAGCTATCTCTCCTTACTCGAAAATAAATCTAACCACCCTGATTCACTTAGGTAAACACCCCTACTTATCGGAATAAAATATGAGAACACAAGACCCCATTGTGTGTCGATCGCACCACGCAATACAACATATATACACACATATATATATAGGCTAGACGCCCTCTCATGTGATACCTAGTAAAATTCATACCCTGGTGTCGCGAACACCAAAACTTACCCCCCACCCCACTATCCACAATAGTTCAAATCCATCGCTATCCAGTCGATATTTGGGAAAACCATCAACCCTACTCCCATAATTCTCGAAAGTAGTGACCCCTAGCATAATTCAAACCTTCTCTCAGTGTAAACCTCCACTCTCTCGTGGTTAACACCAAAGGACTCTGTTACCCCACGGAAAATTTTATCTACATACTATGGCTGCTACAGCCAGCGCACCCATTAAATCTGACTCACTCGCGAATTCTAGAGAAAGTAATTTTATATTGTGACACCCTCACTGTCACCCAAAACATACTCCATGCTCATAGTATAAAAAGATAATCACCTCCATACTCTAGCGGCAATGGCTGATCCTCGGGTTCCTGAGCAGCTTCCCCCAGCCCGAACGCACCCATGATTTGTTGTAGTGGTTGTACATTCAGGACCTCATCCTGTAGTTGACCATGCCTCGCTTAGGACAATATCTCTTCACGTGTCCCTCTTCACCACAAACGAAACACCTCCTAATAAATTCACCCTGCCACTGATCCCTTCCTTGCTCGCCTTGTCGGAAGTCCTGGCCATTCTATCGATAGCCCTCAGATCTAAATTGCTTGGCCTGATTCCCCTGTCGTAAATCCTTCCCCTGATGTCCCGCTGTCTGCTGCTGGGATACCCCACTGGTACTGTTCCCTCCTGCTTTATTCGACTAGCTGGTTTTCACTCCCCTCCTGCTTTCTTTCACGTGGAAGCGATCTTCCTGGCAGTGCAGGAGTGTTGCATTAACGACATCTGTATAAGCTACTAATACATGATTACCAATCAAATGTTGTCTGATCCTACAGACTAACCCATCCATGAACCTTGCTTTCTTTCTTTCTTCACCGCTTACCTCATCCGGTATAAAATTTGCCAAACGAGTGAATTGTTCCTCGTAATCGGCCACTGAACGGTCCCCCTAAGTCACCTCTCTGAATTTTCTCCTCATTTCGATCTCCACTGCTGGCAGAAAATACTTGCCGTTGAACTGCACCCAAAATTCTGCAATAGCTAATGTATCCCTTTCTGTAACTGTGGTGATCGACTCCCACCACTGTAGCGCTACTCCCACTAACCTAAAAGTGGCTAGCATTTGCTTATGCACCTCATTGCAATCTACCATGCATAGGTGACGATGGATATCTCTCTTTTACTGACACACTAGCACCACATTTGAACCCCCTCGAAACTCTGGTGGCTGCCCTTTTTGAAAAACCTCTCGTACTTGCTGCCACCCCGACGGCCCCGGGTGGGCCTGAACATCCGGTACCACTAACGCCTGTGGCTGATCTCGTGGAAAGTACCTTTCCATTGCGATCATCGTCGCTTCAACTGCATGCGCCACTAATTCAGTTACATGTGCTGTCGAAATCATCTCTGGCAGTTGTTGCGGTAACTCTTGCTCCTGATGAGCCTCTTTAGTCTCACCCCCCCTGTTGCCCTAGCTGCTCTCTCTCTCCTGGGCAGCATCTGAAATGAGAATCGAATAGTAAGAGTTCACCCTCAAATATAAAGTAAGTGGCAAAAGAACGTAAATGTGCATACATATAAGAATACAACAATCCTATGATAGGGCTCTCTATTAAAGAATGCTAAGCTGAAATGTGAAAAGCCGCTCAGATCCTAAGGACACTAGAACCTGATGCTCTGATACCATCTGTGACACCCCGCCTAGTAAAATACCAGGTGATAAGTCCTATACCAAATTAAAACAGGAATCCCGGTTGGTTCATTCCAAGCATCACTGTCAAAAACTTTTTAAAACTTACTAACCACCAAGTATTCCAAAAAGCTGGTGCTAAATTTTAACTTTTTAATTAAACAAAACAGTACATGCGGAAATAAATATAAACCATTCACACAACTGAACTAAATCAACTGAACAATTAATTTAATTACTTGTTGAATAAACCATCGGCAAATAAAATAAAATAGTCCAACAACAATCATCCAACAACTGAATAGATAAATTTGAAAACAACAACTGAAAAGTTTGGGCAACATGCCCCAAGTAAACTGAAACTCATAGATGATTCCTACTCTAGGAAAGAATAAACGATGCGTCTAATCCAAGCTCCTGCTAGCATCCACATATGCCGCAGATCCGTGTCCCTGACATAGAATATCAATCCGGGCGTCCCTGTGGCAGGACACCTAAAAGGTTTTAAAAATAGTTTTATAGCAAGGGTTAGAACCCAAAGCATTTTGAAAATATCTAGCAAGTGAATTAACTGCAGTAAATAAAACGTATGAATGCGCTTCATATTTAAGTTAGTGTCGCACTCTCTTGAGGACATACCCACCCCTCCACTAATGTGCACACCTAACGGTTACCTTAACCCCACCTAGTTGTACTACCCCGTCCAACTAGTCCTGGTTTAATCTCCCATTGACATACTACTCTAACCCGAGTATAATAATTCATGGGTTATAATTTATCTCACCAATTAACTTAATTAATTCCTTTTAAATAATATCATATAACCGTGACAAAAGTTATATAAAGTAAGTACATTACACACTGTATTATGACCCACATATAATATTACATCTCATTATATACGTACCTTTACTAAAACATCCACACATAATTCATATGTATATCCATCCCTCCGAGTATACCCTCACCGGATGATTCCTTCTAAAGTGTTATCTCACTAGGTGTGCTCACATAACCCAGTTACCCAAGTTGGAATCGCTCACCAACCTGGCCCAAAAATATAAATGTAGTGGAGGCGATCATATTCCTTTCCTGAAAGTGAGATAAGCCCCTCACTCATATACCAGACGCTATGACCTGGGGATATACTCACCCTACTCCTCAAGCTAGGGGATTCACCCACATCGCGCAACCTCCCTTGATAGCACTAGAGTATATAAATTAATTAAATATCTAGTTATTGATATTTAATAGCACACACAATTTATACACACACGCACACACACACACACACACACACACACACACATATATATATATATATATATATATATATATACACTATCACCACACCGTATATATATATAATATAAACCCCGGCTTTATCGTGTACTCAAAAATCCGTAACACTAGCCTGAAATTTCCCGAGTCTCTGTCCCGACTCAACTTAATTTATTTTCGCACTTATTAATTTATCATCTTCCCGAGTCTATGGTCCGACTCTAATTTATTTAATTCACACATCAATTAATATAATATTTCTCTCGAGTCTATGGTCCGACTCTAATATAAATACTTTATGCATTAGTTTATATAATATTTGCCCAAGTCTATGATTCGACTCTAATTTAATTATTTTACATATTAATTAATGTATTATCTTGTGTCACTCAACCAACATACCCGGACGCGCTCACTTGGACCATATCTTAATATTTTCCAAAATTTATTCATAACTTGACCTTCATTACCTTCTCCCAAAACCCGATTATAATTACCTAAAAGTACCAAGAGTCATGCTCCTATTTAATTTTCACCATTTAAATCAACCCAAGAACTTTTCCAAATAAAAATCTCCCATACAATTAAAAACTGGCGTCACTGCCAAAAAATTTATATCATCGATCGATCGATCGCCCAGGTCATTGTCTCCTCCAGCCTTCTGTTCGGCCATGGATGAACCCTCAAGCTTTTATTTTCATTCCAAAACCTTACCCAATCACAACCAATATTACCTCCACATAAGAAGAGGGTCTAAACATCCAAGAGACCTTAATTCATCATCAAATTTATACATAACCCTAAGTATATCCGATTTGGTTTTTCCACCTGGGTCTCGTTTTTATCGAACTCGATCTCACCATTCTCAGTCAAATTAATCGCTAATACATACTGTAATTCACCCTACAATTCAATCTCAACAGCCCCAATTCATAATTTAATATCCATTGAGTAACTAAATCTAACCATTACTTTAATTCAGAAAAAACCCATTACAATTATGGTTACACACCCCAAAACGAATTTTCATATACACCTACCATAATATGAATTGGTTATCACTTATTTTAAGAATCACAACAGTTAACCACTTGCCTGGAATTGTTCGTAGAGTCTGATCCGTTGGTGTAGATAATGGTTGATGAAGAGCACCTAATTTGTCCCTCGATTTGTCTTCAAAAAGGTCCCCAATTTGCTTCTTGATTTGTTTCCTCTATGTCTCTCTCAAACCCTAGGTTTAGAGTTGTTAACTGCCATTCAACACTTTCCAAATTAGGTTTAAAATCCTTAATCCCGTTTTTGACCACATGGGCCTAATTAAAATGGCCTGAATTACTCCGTGTGGGTCCGGCTATGTCCAAAAATGCCCCGAGATCCGATTACTACCCCCGGGTACTCTTTTCTGACTATCTCAACCCTTCCGGACTCAACTGCGCACTCAGAATTGTCATCCGAAATACTTTATAACGTTCTTCAATTTTCGACCTCAAAAATGCGACACACATTAATTCGAACAATTTAATTTCAAGTTGCCAATTATAAATAATTCTTCCCACTCAAATAAATTCTCCAAATCACAAATTTAAGTTTCTCCAATTTAAATATTTTTAATTCTCGCAAAAATAATTAAATACTAAATCCTCAAACGATGAGAAAAGATATATATCATTGATTTGCACACTCTGATGAGAAAAGATTTGAAGAACAAACGATGAAGACTTACTCATTTGTATCTTTCCAGTTTTTGGTTCATGGGAGGGTAGATTTGTATAGGTCAAGTGAATGATAATAATTCGGATTTTTTATTTTGTACCGGCATAGACATATGGGGAGATTTGTAAGGACATTTTTCTCAAGTCCGATATATTACATTTGTGTATGTCGTACGCCGCTACATTTGGCACGTCACTTGACGATATCACATTATGGTTTCTATCCGAAATTCTAGAAATCAAGCTTTCAATATATCCATCAAGTGTCCCACATCTGCCTCAACAACTTCACGTTCCACGATTTTAGGGATTTTATGCAAGTGGTACGCAAGAGAAGTCAAAACCATGAAAGAAAGGCAAGATAGGAAAGTTCAAGGGCATTTTGGTAATTTTAAAGTCATATTTCAGAGGTCTGGTCAACTGGAAAGTTGAAGATATCGACGCCACGAAGATACTGGAAGAAACGGTACCTCAATCCGAGCTACGGTGAAGAAGTTATGACCTTTTGAAGATAGAGAAAATTCCTTAGAAGAATGTTGTTTTCTTTTAACACCAAACCAGCGAGGTAGCGCGAACCGCATAGTGAACCGGTTCGGGGGGAACCAGTTTGGGGTACACCAGAACAGTTCGAGGTACACGCACAGCAAAAGTCCCACCGACTCAAAACTCTTTTGGTTTTCCTATAAAAGCCAACTTCGGGGGAGTTATTTTTTAAAACTTGGAGAGACGTTTTTTAGAGTTCTATAAGCTCAAGTCTTCATGTTTTTGAGTCCCAAAAACTCATGTTTTGATTCACACATCATTCCCATATTTTTGTGAATCCTTTTGGAACCCAAGAACACTACTTTGCTTTTGTTCATCTTTGTGGGGAGATCTCTGCAACCGAGGGCTGCGTGTTATTGCTGAGGGAGTCTCTACGAAGTTTTATGGATGCGTGCCATTGAGGATTGATACGGTTATTCCTTTGCTGATTAGATTGCGGTCCATATGGGTTCACTGCGTGTGGATTCATTGCTGACGACACCGATCGACGCCTGCGGGTTTTCATGTGTCACGGTATTTCATTGTAATCCGTGTAAGTTGCGATTTACTTATTATAATGAAATAAAAGGTTTTGCCCTGCGGGATTTTTCGTTAACTTGTGTCACATGCTTTATTTATTTATGGTTTGACACATGCACACACGTAGTTGCATGTTTAGGGGCTGATTTAAGTTTTTTTAAAAATAGACCCTAATTAAATAAGGTTTAATTGGAAACTTGCGAATCTATTTAATCAATTATCACACACCGCATTTATTCGGTTTTTCAAATTGGTATCAGAGCTTATTTAAGCGATCACCACTTTTATAGTCTAATTTTCTCACTTAGGTGGTCAGTAATTAAAAAGGAGACAGTGATGCTAAGAATGAAGCAATTGAGGAACCTGTTCTAATTTAATTTAGGACTGATCACCCGGGGTTAATTAAGCGGGGTGTCACACTCACATTTTTGTGAATGGGTGTGGAGAGATAAGGCAATATTTCACTCAAATCACGAAGTATTCATCTATAATAGTACCCACACACAATGTCTATTTTGGGAGGATCATATAGCTGAAGATTTGAGGATTTCGGTGGATTCTTCTAACAAGGTTTTTGCAAACCATAAAATAACATAAATTTTAACCTTTTCATCAACTCATTGCCTCCATATCAGATCATCTACAAGGTCCATAAAGGTATTGTTATTCTATCCCTGGATTTGTGCTTCATATTTAGATGTTTATATTTTTTTCTGGAACGTGACCAATCAAAGATCAAGGGGCAACAAAGTTTTTATATCATTCCCCAACACTTCCAACTTCACATTTTACATCCCCAAACCCTATAAAAACTCAAGTAAACCTTGTCAAACTTATAAATATCAAGAGCAAAGGTTATTTAATATAAGAGATTAAAGGTTGAAGTTAACGTACAAGGGAATAATAGAATGCACAAAAATAAAGGGTACTAAATGGAATCATCATAACTAATCAATTTTGCACCTGAGTGGATTATTTCACTTTGTGTAAAATCATGGTCACTGTGTAGAGTGCATCCACTAGTTGTTTGTTGTTGAATTATGACCATTGTACTTCGAAATATCTTGATAATCAACATAAATGTACCCAACATTATTATTATTATTATTACTTTCTATTGAAAAATTGTCTATCATGCTTCTTCGTTTAGTTTCGTACTTGTCATGTTAATGTTGGATCCCACATGGTGTATCAAAATTATTATGTAAGAATATACTTCAATTTTATTCCACTTATATTCACTGAATTAACTAGTTTTGGGTGATGTAAACATCTATTTAAATTTGTTTTCAAATATTAATGAGATATGTTAAACAACATTACAAAATTAAAATTTATTAGTCAAGTTTTAAAGTACATCCATAATCTCTTTTGAATCTATGAGGCGTTAACTTAGACCCTTGGCAATAAGCATGTGTAATATCCAACCTAACAATAAAACATTTGTAGTGGGAAGGATAAAATCTCTTGTGTTTTTTATGATTATAAAGTTGGAAAATGGTTGAAATATAATTCATTTTGCTAAGATGTTCAAAAAAACATAAGAGTGGTTTGGTATAACTTTTAGAGTTTTCCATTGAATCAATTTTTTGGGTAGAAGGTAAGAAATAGTTTACATGAAAAATGATACAACTATGGAGCATTTTTTATTTTTTAGCTATTATTTTCATACAATTCATTTGAAATCAATCCCCACAAAAGTAAAAATCGAACTAAAATAGTATTTTCCATGAAAAACAAATCAACGCCATTCAAATGGACCCTTAGATTTGAAAAAATTACTACTTACCATAACTTATTCACAATTAAGTTATTATTTCTCCCTAACACAAAATCCCACAAATTTCCAACAATTATCCGTCAAAACCTCTGACACTACATCTCAATACCAAATGACACTATAGCACCACTCCGATGACACTTCAAAACTCTTCAGCAAGCATTCATATGGTTTTAGCGACACCGCGGTGACTCTAGCAACTCTCCCAACAAATATTCTCATTATGAAATTTTGAGTGCAAAATTTCTCATTTTAAGAAATTCACATTGAGATTTCTAACCACAAAAATTCATATATAAATGGTTTCATTCTCAAATTAGCACTTAAATTAAACTTAATTAATAAATATTGAAATAATCATACAAAAAATACAACATAAAAAAATGAACGTGAATATTAACAAAAAAATAGTTTAAAAATCGAAATATCTCAAAAAGAAAATTTCTCACTCCAAAACTTCACATTGAGAAATATGTGGTGTGAAATTTTACAACTAGAAACTCAACAAAAATTGAATTGTGAAATTTTGCATTTATAACATCAAAATTAAAAATGTTTTATGAATCTCTTTTGATAAATCTCACTGAGAGGTTTCTAAATATATAAATTTCATCGCAAATGAATTTATATTTTGGGAGATATCTAATTTAAAACTTTACTAAAAAAAATAACAAAATAAGATATTAGATCAATTTGTAATAATCATTCGAAAAAACTGTTTTGTGTGCTTTTAAACATTTTAAAAGATTTTGTGTGCTTTTCATCTCTATCCTAATAAAGTCTTAATTTCGAAAAAAAACATTTTAATCATTTGGTAAACTTTATTTAAAAGTAATTTAAAAAAGTAAATTAATACACACACACACACATACACACTACTATACATAATACGTTTGTGTATATATATTATACATATAAACATATCTATGATGTGTATATATACATAAATAGATGCATATATACTATATGTATATTTCATAGTATTATATACATATATAAGTGTATAAAAATATGTATTCAAACATAAATGCATATATTTTATCTTTACACATACGCACATGATGCAAAAATGCATACATATATATGACCCTATATTATATGCATGTATTATATGATATTGTGTGTATAGTACACAATAAAATTATTTGTGTACATGCATAAAGTGTGTGTGTGTGTGTGTGTGTGTGTGTGTGTATAAATATATATAGTCAGTTTTGATTCTTCAGATGAAGATTGGTTCTCAAACGGATTTATTTTCAAAGTAGCTTGGGATACGGTGCGTAACAAAAATGTGATTCAATTCTCATTTTCCATGATTTTGGACCATCGAATTCCTCCTAAAGTTTCAACCTTTATGTGGCGTATTCTTCATGATGCAGTTCCTCTTGATGCTAACTTAAAAAATATTAAGATTCCTTTGGCTTCGAGATGTTGTTGTTGCTTTTTACACAATGAGGAAAAATATTCTTCATTTATTTGGTTCGAGTGATATAGCAGAAGCTGTCTGGATTTATTTCGAAAATTTGATGGGCCTTAAATTTCAGACTCCGAATTTTAGATCTCATCTTTTATTTTGGTGGTTTAATTCAAAAGGAATCAACATTAGGGCCATTTTTTCCAAGATTCTCCCAAGCTTCATTTGTTGAAAATTTTGGTGTGCGAGGAACAAAGCTTATTTGGAAGGAATTTCTATAAATGCCAAGTCCAATATTTCTGAGATTCATGCTGATATTTATCTTACTTTTAAAGTTAGACCTTACAAAGGACCATTATCTAAGTTCCTACCATCTTTTATTATAGATTTTTCTATTTCTTACAATTCCTTGTACGCCACTAAAGAAAGGATGTTTTTCTCTTAGTTTATATATTATTCGGGGTAGTAATCCTCTTTTAAAAAAAAAGAGTATGTATTGAAAAATTGTTTAATATATAGATCTTAGTAAGTTACATATTTTAATAACATATATACGGAATTTAGTGTACCTGAACATGTACAATATATTATATATTATTAGTAGAGGCCCTCTCGTGTAAGGACTCCTTATGGTGCAGACTCCGGCACATACCATTTTTTTAAAATAGTAAAAAAAATGATTTTTTTTTGTGAAACTTCATGGATATGATCTCCATGGTGGGAAGATCATCTCCAATTTTTTTCAATAAAAAAACCGTTGAGATGAATTGATTTGTGAAAAAAATGGTATAAATACGCATTTTCGACCGTTGAAATGTTGGCGATCATCTCACCCACTTTTCGATTTAATTTTTTGATTAAACTTCATGGATATGATCTCGATAGTGAGAAGATTATATCCATGAAGTTTCATCAAAAAATTCTATCAATAAAGCAGTTGGTGCCGACCAACATTTTAACAGTTGAAAATGCATATTTATGCCATTTTTTACATATCACCTCATATTAACGATTTTTTTATTGAATTTTTTGACGAAAAAAATTGGAGATAATCTTCTCACCATGGAGATCATATCCATTAAGTTTCATCAAAAGAATCATTTTTTTACTATTTTAAAAAAATGGCATGTACCGGGATGTGCACCATAAGGAGTCCTTACAGGAGACTTTCTGATTATGAGGCCCTCTCCTGTAAGGACTCCTTATAGTGCAGACTCCGGTACATACCATTTTTTTTAAATAGTAAAAAAATGAATTTTTTTATGAAACTTCATGGATACGATCTCCATGGTGGGAAGATCATCTCCAATTTTTTTCATCAAAAAATTAAATAAAAAAACCGCTGAGATGAAGTGATTTGTAAAAAAAATGGTATAAATATGCATTTTCGACCGTTGAAATGTTGGCGTTCATCTCACCCACTTTTTGATTGAATTTCATATGAAACTTCATGGATATGATCTCGATAGTGAGAAGATTATATCCATGAAGTTGAATCAAAAAACTCTATCAATAAAGCGGTTGACGCCGACCCAACATTTTAACGGTTGAAAATGCATGTTTATACCATTTTTTACATATCACCTCATCTTAACGGTTTTTTTATTGAATTTTTGGACGAAAAAAATTGGAGAAGATCTTCTTACCATGGATATCATATTCATGAAGTTTAATCAAAAAATTTATTTTTTTACTATTTTAAAAAAATGGTATGTACCGGGGTGTGCACCATAAGAAGTGCTTACAGGAGACTTTCTGATTATGATGCCCTCTCCTATAAGGATTCCTTATGGTGCAGACTCCGGTACATACCATTTTTTTAAAATAGTAAAAAAAAAAATTATGAAACTTCATGGATATGATCTCCATGGTGGGAAGATCATCTCCAATTTTTTTCATCAAAAAATTAAATAAAAAAATCGTTGAGATGAAGTGATTTGTAAAAAAAATGGTATAAATATGCATTTTTAATCGTTGAAATGTTGGCGATCATCTCACCCACTTTTTTATTGAAATTTTTTATGAAATTTCATGGATATGATTTCGATAGTGAGAAGATTATATCCATGAAGTTTCATCAAAAAATTCTATCAATAAAGCGGATGGCGCCGACCCAACATTTTAATGGTTGAAAATGCATATTTATACCATTTTTTACATATCATCTCATCTAAACGGTTTTTTTATTGAATTTTTGGACGAAAAAAATTGAAGATGATCTTCTCACCATGGAGATCATATCCATGAAGTTTCATCAAAAAATTCATTTTTTTACTATTTTAAAAAAATGGTACATACCGGAGTATGCACTAGGGGTGGCCATAGGCCCGAGGCCCGCCAAGCCCGCCCAACCCGCCCAATAAAAAAATAGGGCTTGGGTAAGGTAAATAGGCCCGCAAAGCGGGCTTGGCAAAATTTTATAGGCCCGATTTTTTTTCGGGCGGGCTTGGGCATGAGTTTTTAAGCCCGATGAGGCCCGGCCCGGCCCGAGGCCCGAAATATATATATATATATATATATATATATATATATATATGTGGGGGGGGGGGACTTCTATAAATATAAAAACGAATACCAAGTCTTTTCATGTAAAGTGAGAACCTTTATATATGGACTTTGTAATATATGAAATTTAAAACATATTTTTAATTAAAAAAATTGGTCATTAAATAAAAAAATAGGTATTTTAATTTTTAAAAAAAATCTTTTAATTAACATAATACGGCCCGATCGGGCGGGCCTGGGTAAAGAGCTTTCAAATCTGGGCGGGCTTGGGATTACATAATAAGGCCCGATCTAGGCCCGAGCGGGCTTGGGATAACACTTCATTTTTCAAGCCCGGCCCGAGCCCGACCGGGCCTGCCCAGGCCCGGCCCACGGCCACCCCTAGTATGCACCATAAGAAGTCCTTACAGGAGACCGGAGACTTCTGAGTATTAGTATACGCATATATATATATTGTATGTGTATAATATATATGATATATGGATAATGAACGATTCTAATTTAAAAAACAAGTTTTTGAAAACATGTTTAAAAAACACAGGGATTTAAAACAAACATTTTTTAAATTCATTTCTTTAAATAATTGTGACGAACACATATACTAATTAAAACTGCAGAAAAAAAGAAAAGAATTTTTAAGCACATAATCATATAGACCCTAGAGTTAAAAAACTTGAATTCATTAATACGATTACATGGTATTATTTTCCTTAAATAAGAAGCAAAAGCGCGATGCGTCCTTTTTTTCACTATTGTGGCTCTAAAGTATCATACAATGCGCCAATCTTTTATACTTTTTGACTCATCATATATTATTATTATTATTATTATTATTATTATTATTATAACTTATAAAAATTTGATATAGTTATATGATTATAATAATTATAGTTTCAAAATAGATTAAATTTATTTTATAGCGTTATTAGTATCTAGTATGAACACGTCATACTTCATAGAATGTTACTTTTCTACTTTAATATCCATATAGGCAATCCTCACACGGCAATCTAGAAAGGAAAAAAAATCACTATAAAAGGGGAGAAAAAAAAAAGAAAAAAGGGACAACTTTGTTAAATTTAGTCAGGGTGGACCAATTCAAATTGGTGAGAAGCTTAAGAAAGTTGTAATAATATTAGAAAGAATCGGAAGTAATAGTGGGTGAGCGGATTTGAATTCATATACTTCGATCCGTTAATAATCCGATCCGATTAATATATATATATATATATATATATATATATATATATATATATATATATATATATATATATATATATATTGTATTTAATAACCCTTTAAATATATATTTTAAATATTTATTATAATAGTTCTTTATTTCATTATCTGTTTTTTTGGAACATTTGCAAAATAAATTTATGAAATAAGAGTTGAAAATAAAAATGTTGCAAATCAAGTTTAACATAAACAGATAATCGGATCCGGTCCGAATCCGATCCGTTTACAGGCCTCGGTTAAACACATCTCATTATTACTTTTTGTTAGACTAATTCAATAAGGCATTTGGGATACAGAAATGTTAGGCCGATACAAAATTTTGACACAGAATGGTGCGACACAGTGACACGTCGTACCGGGATTGACTATTGCTTTATGGATGTGGATCCGCGTCAGCCGCAGTAGTCAATATCAGTGCGACACGTCACTGTGTCGCACCAAATGTGTCGTAAAATTGTGTCGGTATAGAATGACTCTTTTGGATAACCATGTAAATATGTTTCAATACAAAATAATTTTAAGGAGTTCTAGACGTTGTAAGAATTTTAAGAAGGGAAGTCATAGTGGGTTTAAACACGTCTCATTATTAGTTTAGACAAATTCAAAAGGGCATTTTGGATAACTATGTAAATATGTCTATAGTTACTTCTTTGACTGTCTCGAGTGTTTTGCTGTTTTTATGTCAAAGTTAAGACAAGTATTATTGGTCGTTTCACACATATTTAGTGTATTGTTGTTATTAATTGAATGTAGGAATTATTAATCGTGAAAGCGTTAGCCTATTTTAAATGAAAAAATTATATTTGACATAAAATTTGTACATAATCGTATTTACAATGGTAGATTTACAAGCGTATTTACAGCCGTATTCACAATCGTATTTACAACACTTTGGGTCGTTATACAATGGTAGATTTTGCAATATTGGTACACCTTTTTGTCCCATAAAATACACGTTTAATGCTGTCCTAATCGCATCACTCAAAAAACAACCCAAAAGCATGATTATCATCCAGTAAGACCTATTTATTTAAGTACATAATATATATTATTGGACCTTATAAAGAGTTTATGTAACATAATGTTAATTTAATCATAATGAGTTTTAAGAAATGAGAGAGTAAGTAATGTCAATGAATTAATGAGTTTAATTGTGGTAAAAAATAAGTTAATATGTCAACTTGTATACAATCTAAAATAAATTATTATCATAATGGGTGAAAGCGGATGAACATAACATGGCACGTCAAGATAACGAGTCGAGTTTAAATACAATTTTTTCACATGATAAAAAGTAACTCGTTTAGATCCAAACATGATTAAAAAAAATCGATACGAACACGATTCGTCACGATTCATTATCAATTCTACTAACAAACCTCTTGTGTGGTTGTATAAGTATGGGTGGACCGCCTTTCGTGGGCCCACCAAACCTCGTGGCCAGCCCTCTTATGGCAAGTGCTTGAGGGTAGTATGAAATAACCCCTTAAATTTGTTAATATTTACTTTACTCTTTCTTAAAGAGTTGGTAAAATGGGTTTTAATCGAATCCAAAACGATCGAATGAATTAAGTTTAACCTAATTTTCAGCATAAAATTGGACTCTTTTTTTCATTGAGTATAAGCCGTCCTGGGGAAACAACTCACTTGTGGCCCCATTAATTGACTTCGTCAATCCACGAATAGTTCCTTAAATATTTTTTAATAAATTTTAATTTAAATTTCTTTATTTTTTACAAAAAATCACTCACCACATAATAATACTCAGAATAAGGATACAAACAAATCAATTTACCAACCCACCCAACCCAACCCCCTACCCACCCCATACTCAGAACAAGGATACAAACAAATCAATTTACCCACCCACCCAAACCCGTCCCACCCTACCTCGCCCCCAACCCCATTGTCATGGGGGTACAGTTAGTGCAGACCTTTAAAAGTAGAGATTATTGGGTAAATAAGTGTTTAAGGGACTAAATTGATTAAAATAAAAATTGGTACTTTTTTATAAAAATATTTATCTATATTATACTTCTAATAGGATAGTATTAGAGGAGTTGATGGCACTTTAATGCGTGCTATAACATTGTGTTTTTTAAACAAAAAAAATGAATAAATAAAAAATCTATTTGAAATAAAAATAATAATAAATCAAAAATCTCTTGAAAATTAAAAGATGATCCATTATAAACTCCACTAATTAATCTCTCGATCAAACATAATTCAGATTTAATTAATCTTTCATCATTCTCCACTCAAATCACAATACATAATGCAGATTTATTTCTTGAAAAAAGTTTTAATAACATCAAAATTTCAAAACTGTTTTTATATAAATAAATAAATGGTTATAAAAATATTTTTAACATTATATTTATAAAAAAGACTTTAAGTGTTTATCTTAAAATGACATGAATTTTTTAAACTAAAAATAAATAAAAATATATACAATATTTTATATAAAGTGCGTACAGTTTTTTTTCTGAAGTTTTTATTCATAAAAAATAGTTTTAAGTTAAAAAAAATCATAATTTTCAAAATTAATTTTAATATAAACAAAAAAATTGCTTATAAGAACATTCTTAACATTATTTACAAAAAAAAAATTAAGTTCGTATCCATAAATGACATAAAGTTTTTTAACTAAAAACAAATAAAAATATTTGTATTTTTTATATAAATACACTATGGGTTTTTGGTGAATTGGGTGTTAGATGTAGAATTAATGTTAAATTGGTAATGAAACAATATCATATGTTCTTGGAATCTAATTTATAGTCGAAACCCAATAATTAATTTTATTTAATTTGGATTATAAAATCGAATTGAATGAGAGGATTGAATAAAATTGAGAAAATCCAATTCGTGAAATAATGGATTTTGATGGTAAATCAAGGATGTTTAATAGTATAAATCGTGATTAGAACCTATTTAGATTCATAATAAATATTAGGTATGCTTGGGGTAAGATTTGGGAAGAATCCATGGAGGTTGGGGTGAACAACAATGGAGGAAATTATCTTGGGGAAGAGGGTTGGCTGCCCAGCATCGATCGATCGATGAATGCCAGATTTGTCGAGTTTTACCTATTTCAATTTTAGGCTCTAGTTTTTGGGAATTGTTTTAGAGTTAATTATTTAGTGAAAAATAAAAAAGAACCTATCTACCTAAGGATTATGGGTGGATGTATATGGGCCAAGAAAAGTGAGAAAATGTAGGAACCTAAATAATGAATTGAGTGAAATATATTCATAAATATTTAAATACGGGCCGATTGGGTGAGTCCGGGTATTTTAGGAAGTGAGGCTACATTGATTATTTAATGGATGTGAAATTAAATCAATTAAGAGTCGTGGAAATAAACTCGGGTTGTAGGGGCTAGGGATATGGGAGTTAGGCACGGGTTAGCCGAATTTATTTTAATTTTATATATATATATATATATATATATATATATATATATATATATATATATATATGTGTGTGTGTGTGTGTGTGTGTGTGTGTGTGTGTGTGTGTGTGTGCATAATAAATATCGGTGTGTATGATATTTATGTGAATGCATACCCCCTTAGTGCTATCATAGGAGGTTGTGCGATGTGAGTGAATCTTCGGGCTAGTGAATGCAGGGAGAGTATAATCCCCAGATTATAGCATCCGGTATTTTATTTTGTGAGTTATTTTCGAGGTGAGATGATTTGGATATGATTCGGTCTCACTCTATAGGAAGTATGACCACCTCCATTATGCTTACGATTTTATTACCCGATTCGGTGTGAGTTCTTATGGTATCCGAGTTGGAGTGAGTATATCTGGGATGATAGCATTTTAACGAAAGCATCCGGTGAGTTATTACTTGGGAGGATGGTTGTTATACGCGATATATGTGTGATTATTGTAGTGTACTAGTACATAGATAATAGGAGTAAATAATCATATACGGGTTAAATATATAAAATGTGAGTTTATTTCATATATAACTAGCGTGAACGTTATATAATTAATTAAAGTGGAAATAATTAAAAAAACTAATCAGTAGAACGACTTATGAATCAAAGAAAGAAATACTCGAGTTAGAGTAGCATGATAGAAAGGATTATAACAAGGCTAGTTAAGTGGGGTAGCATAACTAGTTGGGTTAGGAGGCAAGTGATAGGTGTGCACAATAGTTGAGGGGTGGGCAATATCTCAAGAGAGTACGACACCAGCTTAAATGTGGAAAATGTTCATGCATATTTAACTGTTGCACTTTAATTGCTTGATAAATATTTTTAAAAGGTTTTGGGCCCTAACCCATGTCAAAAATATTTCTCAAAATATTTTAGGTGTCCAGCCACAGGAACGCCAAGCTTGATGACTCGTTCCAGGGATGCGTAACTGTAGCACTCGTGGAGGCTTGCAAGATTGATGTAGATGCTTTAATTATTCATTCCTAGATCAAGAGCTACATTTCTGCATTTTATTTAGGCATGTTGCCCTCCAGATGATACAGTTATTCAATTTATTTATTAGACTTTGTATTTGATTTCAGTTTTACTTTCCTACACATATGGTTTGGATATTTGTTTTAGAACTGATGGTTCATTTGGTAATCATTATTTATTTATTTATTGTGTGGTGATTCAAACTATTATAATTATTTGGATGGTTTAGTTATTGTATATTCTGCATGTTGTTATACTAATGAAATATTAAATTTGGCACCAGCGTAATTAAACATAGGTGATTAGTAATTTAAAAAGTTTTCGACATTGATACTAAGAATGAACCAAATGAGATTCATGTTTGTTTTAGTAAAGGATTGATCACCCGTAATTAAAATAGGTGGGGTGTCACAGATGATATTAGAGCATCATGTTCTAGTGTTCATAGGTTCTGTACGGTTTAATACGACTTCAGCACAACGTTCTTTGATAGAAAGCCATATTATTAGGATTGTTTTATTCATGTGTATGTATTTGAGATTACGTTCTTCTGTTGTTATATTTGTATTAACTGTGAACTCATACAATTCTATTTGGTTTCAGATACCACCCAAGAGAGGACGACCTGCAAAGGAAGTGGCAAGTGCCAATGATAGAGAGGCTCAGCAGAGCCATAGGCACCGCAACCACAGCTACCACTGGGGAGAGTGATAGTCGAAGAGGTGGTAGCTATTGTGGTGCAGGAAGTTAACGCCACTATAATTGACATGGAACTCCATTTTCCTCATTCTTATCCACCGCATCAGTCAATAGCACCAGTTGTCCAGGCCCACCCAGGGCCTTCAGATTGGCAGAGCGTTAGGGAGGCATTTTAAAAGGGCCACCCACCAGAGGTTCAGGGTAGTTCTGACGTGATTCTAGCTTGCCAGTGTAAGAAGGATATTCAATGCCACCTTCTCATGGTTGAGTATAGCGACGTGAAGGAGAAGATGTTGGTCACTTTTAGGCTTATAGGAGAGGCTCTACAGCGGTGGGAGTCTATTACCACTGCCTAGGAGAAGGACAATATGTCCATTGCTGAGTTATGCGTGCAATTTGACAATAAGTACTTTTCGTCGGTCATTGAAACAAATATGCAGAATAGGTTCATTAAGGTGGTTTAGGGTGACTATTCCATAGCTAAGAATGAGGATGGGTTCACATGTTTAGCTAATTTTTTTCCCAACGAGCTGAACAGTTAAGAGAAGAAGAAATTGATGCTTATAGATGGACTAGCCTGGAGGATCAAGCAACAATCGATAGGCAACCCCGCATTGAGGGCTTGTACTGATGTCATCAAATGCAGCACTTTTACATTGCCAAGATCATATCTTCCATATGAAGGGAGGCAAGAGAGGGGGTGAGCCTATCCATCTGGGCATAGCATGTGGGAACAGTGCTAGTGGAGCACTGCAGTAGCAGTCGGACAGACACCAAGGGCAGGATTCTCGATAAGGGGATTTGGCCAAGAGGTTTAGATCTGGTTGTTATTGACCCAAGGGTGGTGGTTTTAGGCAGGGACAACAGGATCCTCAGCAGCAACAAATTCCTCAAGGTCGTCATGGCTAATTGAACAATGGGGGAGGACAACAGGGCCAATAACAGGGTCAGCCTCGACAGGGCCAGAGGCAGGGGGACTTCTAGGGGAGTTGCTTTGTGTACGGGAAGATGGGTCATATGAAGAGAGTGTGTCCACAGCGAGGTAGGGGATCACATCATGGTGCCCAGGAGAGGTAGAAGGCATAGTTACCACTTGTGGAACCAGTTCCACCAGTTCCACGGCAGCAGGGGAAGTCACATTATGGGCATGTTTATAATGTCAGAGATGCAGCCCTATCGCAGGCACTGCAGGCACCACCGATAGTTGAGGGTACATTTCATATTCATGGGCGTAAGGGTAGAATTTTATTTGATACATGGGCATCACACTCTTTTATAGATACTAGATTTTCATGAGTTGTTGATCTATTAGAGACAGTCGGTGGTCTCCTTTTGTGTTTAGGGTCATCGTTGGGTAGTGGGTTACTTATACACTTGATCTGTGAAGGTGTGGATATTAATGTGGGGAGACTGTCATTATCCATCAACCTTCTAGTGTTAGATACAGAGGGTTACGATGTCATTTTGGGTATGGATTGGTTAGCTGGTTACTGGGTGATGGTAAATTATTTCGGGAGGACCATAGCATTCTCTATTCCGGGATAGGAGATGTTCCTTGTGGCGATGCCTCTACCTGAGGGAGGGTCGAGTACACACTTATATTATATTAAGGAGGACACCTCACAGGAGGTGGTAGTATATTTGGATTCGATCCCAGTGGTGAAGGAGTTTGAGGATGTGTTCTAGGAGATACCCGCGCTGCAGCCCAGTCGAGAGATTGAGTTCGTCATTGACTTAGCATTGGGTACGAGGTATATTTCTCGAGTGCCTTATTACATGGCTCCTTCAGATATGCAACAGTTGAGGGAGAAGATTTAGCAGCTTTTAGTTCAGGGTTTCATTCGACAAAGTACATTACCGTGGGGTGCGCCGATATTATTCGTCAAGAAGTGGAATGGGTCGCTTCTCCTATGTGTTAATTACAGGGAATTAAACAAGGTCATTATATGGAATAAATATCCGTTACCTCGAATCAATGACATATTCAACCAGTTGAGAGGAGCACCATACTTCTCCAAGATAGATCGGGGTATCATCAATTGCACATTCGAGAGGAGGGCGTTCCTAAGATCGCTTTCCTGATACGGTATGGATCATATGAGTTCAGGGTGATGCCATTTGTGCTCACGTATGCACCAACAGTGTTCATGAATATTATGAACCAAGTTTTTATAGAGTTCTTGACCAGTTTGTGATCGTATTTATAGACGATATTCTGGTTTACTCTCGTTCAGAGGATATGTGTATGGTTCTGCAGACTCTACGGGACCATCAATTATACGTTAAATTTATAAAGTGAGGATTTTGGCTACAGGACGTTCAGTTTCTAGGCCACATTGTGTCCGACAAGGGTATTGCTGTTGATCCGAGTAAGTTATCGGTGGTGAGGGAGTGGAGAAAGCCCACGAAACCGATCGAGGTTCACAGTTTTTAAGGGTTAGTAGAATATTATCATCACTCATTAAGGGATTCTCAAAGATTGCGAGTCTATTGACGAACATGACTCACAAATGGGTGTCATTTGTTCACGATGACCACTGTCATTCAGCTTTCAATGAGCTAAAGGATAAGTGAACTTATGCACCTGTGCTTGCATTACCTAGGGGAGGAATGGAGTATCGTGTTTACACAGATGCATCCTTGTAGGGACATGGGGTGTACTACAGAAGAAGGATAAGGCTATAGCTTATGCATCTCACAAACTTAAGCCTCACGAGAGGAATTACCCAACACATGACCGTGAGTTGGCAACGGTTTTGTTTGCCTTGCTGATCTAAAAGCACTATCATTTAGGGGAGCAATTTACCTTATTCACGGACCAGAATTCACTTCAATATATGTTCATTCAAAAGGATTTGAATATGAGGAAAAGGAGATGGCTAGAGTTTGTGAAGGATTTCCAATTTGATATTCCTGGTAGGCTAACGTGGTGACAGAGGCATTGAACCGAATGGCTATTGGGGAGTTAGAAGTGGCTTGGACGGTAAAATGGAGGGAGCTTAGACATGATGATGAGATTTCCAGAGCTTGTATGTCCGTTTTGTCTATCACTCCAGAGATCGTTATGCGGGTGGTGAAAGCTCAAGCATGGGATCAATTTTTCCAGGACAGTGTACGTCAATTATTAGTAGGGGAAAGTCTTATTTGATTAGTTTCAAGGGAGGCTTGAGCTTCAATGGAAGACTCGTGGTTCCGGAGAATGTGTATTTGAGACATGTAGTGATAACAGAGTTCATGGTTCAAGGTTTGATATATTTCGACGAAGATAAGATGTAACAGGATATGCGTAGACAGTATTAGTGGTCGGGGATGAAGCGAGACATAGCGGAGTTTGTCTCGAAGTGTGCTATCTACCAGTTAGTGAAGGTAGACCACCAGATACCGTCGGGGATTTTGTAGGCACTAGAGATTCTAGTGTGGAAGGGGGAGATCATTTTCATGGATTTCATTATCGATGTATCGGCATCGCAGAGATGTCACGACTCCATTTGGGTGATAATAGATCGGTTGACTAAGGTTGTCCATTTCCTACTAGTTCATGCGGATTATAAGACGAGGCAATACGTGAAGTTATTTATTTCAGAGATGGTGAGGTTACATGGGGTTTTGATTAATATTGTGTTCGATCGAAATAAGATTTTTGTTTTCCATTTCTGACAAGTTTTTAGGATGCTATGGGCACAAATTTACGTTTGAGTACAGCATATCACTAATAGACAGATGGTCAGATGGAGAAAGTTCATCATATGCTAGAGGATATGTTGAGTATGTGGGGGTGGATGGGAGCAGTACCTTACTTTGGTGGATTTTTCATATAATACCTCCTACCAGTTCACTATTAGCATGGCACCATTTGAGGCACTGTATGGACAGCCTTATCATTCGCCTGCTTGCTAGTTTGAGGTGAGGGACAACTAGTTATTAGGGCCAGAGATGATATAGGATACTACAGCCAGGATTGGGCTGATTTGGGGTGTATTCTCATATCTCAAGACAGGCAAAAAAGTTACACTGATGCCGATAGGAGGCACATAGAGTTGGAGATTGGCGACTAAGTTTTGGTACAAATGGCTCATATAAAGGGAGTCAAGAGATTCGAGAAGAAGGGGTCGCCATCGTTGATAGTAAAAATATAGCACCCTGCTGCGGATGTTGTGCAACTTTGCATATGATTACATGTCGCAGCCCTACCTCATACAGGGTGCGGCCCCTCATTAAAGGGGTCACAATCAACGTGTCAAAGAGCCACCCAGTCCAGGGCGCGGCACCTTTGTCTTTTGCCAATAACAGGATGCGGCGCTCAGGTTGTTTACCTTACAAGCCGCATCCCTCTCCATCCTAACTCCAGACTTCGTGCGTCACGTGCTCATTGCACGTGAGAATATCCCTTATAAATAGAGGTCCACACCTCGAAATGAGGGGGGATTCCACACAACCGGTGCAGCTTCCGCAGTACCGAGTCTCTCTACACCTCCCCTACGTACAACTCGAGAATTGCTCACCCGTATCGCAGCTACATCTTCTAAACACCGGGATCATCAGTCATCATGTACTCTCATTTATTCTCATATTTGTACGCCTCTTTAGGCATGATTATATTGTACAATGTAATGCATATAATGAGAATGGAGCAACACAGTGGATGTAGGCCTATTTTAAATGTTGAACCACTCTATATCTTATCTTCTCTCTATTTACTTGTTGTATTTACTTGCTACACACTTTACTATTGACTTGCTGGTATGAGAACGTCTCGTGGCCGATTTCTCGTATCGTCATTTTGGCGTCGTCTGTGGGAATCGAGATATTTTAATCTTGTTTCTCTATATTTCGAGTTCTTCAACACCTTATTTTATTCGTGGGGATCTTTTGGATCATTGTCTCACGAATAGATTCAGGTTATTGAGCTCTATTTTTCACACCCTTAAATGGGTAAATTGTATATTCAGATCTATTCTGGTCTCTCTTTTATGACCTTGGATCTATCTTATATACCCCCGTGATATCATTTCATCTAGACAGTGTTGAAAGCATGATGGGCTTTACCCCCGAAAAGATGAATGGTTAGGGAAGAATTATGTTTACGCCCTTTTTCTTTATTTTTTACCTATGATCCAGGGTTTATCATTAAAATTGTGCCATTGTGTGCACGGAGAGGTTATTCTCTCATGGATAGACCCTAGTAGGCATGCTCTCACCGTGTTTGGAGAGAAAAACTCAGTGTCTGGGTTTCGATTTTGGGATTGCTTCCCCCCTGCCTAGCAAGGGATGCGGCAGGTAGTTTAAATACCTTCATGCCGCAGCCTATGCTAACCTTCAAAACATCAAGGAACCGACTCGGGAGGTCTCCAGCTCAACCTTGGTGAATGTCATGCAAAGGCCACGGAAGTGCACCTGTGTGATATACTGACCGCGGAACCTTTCAACAGTGCAGCAGTACAACGCTGCATCCCCGTTTCCTACTTAGTTACTCCAATGTTTTTGTGATTACTCACTTCTATTAGTTTTATCCCAGATTATACATATACTTTGTAAAGACTAAAAAAAGCAGAAAATGGAAGGAGAGTCCAGCCAGAGCACAGAAATCAAAGATGAGATTGTGCAGCTGTACAATCACCTCAACCACCTCTACAATAGTCATGCTTCACTCCAAACCCAGGTCAACTATTTGACTCATAGGGTACCAATACTAGAGGCCGCGGCCTCACCTAATATAGTCGCGGTGCCCAAGATGATGGTTCCAACTGCCTTTGCTGCCGCGGCAGGTCAAGAGGATCCGGTCGCAGAAGCAGGCATCAGATGCCAGAAAAGGAGAATGGAAAAGGTAGAGAAGAAATCTGGGACCTACACTCCGTTGGCCTGCCCGATTGAAGAAATTTTTGAGTTCATCAAAGAATACAAGCTGTTAAGGTGGCCAGAAAAGCTGAGAGCTCCACCCCACAAGAGGAACAAAGCTATGTGGTGCAAATTCCATCGGGACCATGGATATGACACTGAGCAATGTTATGCTCTGAAGGATGAAGTTGAAAGGCTAATTGGTCAAGGGATACTGCGGAGGTTCCTCAAAGATGTTTAGGGGATGCAGCCTTATCTCACCTGTCACATGCTCATTTTTCATCCTTATCCCTTATATGCCATTGTCTACTTTATAGTGACATCTCCTCTTATGTTGTTTTAAACTAAAACTTTGTGTTATCCTTACGAAGTCATATATATATGAATAGTTATAAGTTACCAAAATTTGCCATATCTGATTTTGAATATTATTTTTATAATCTGTTATCTTACAAAAAGACCTTTTGTCTTAAACAAATCCCGAGGGAAGAATGACAAATTATCTCGGAAGATTCTTATTATTTTGGGATGCACCTATGGAGGGATTGCGATCTTAATTAGCTCACAAGTTCCCCTCACGATATGCGACTATATCTTATCATATGATGATCATATTCACAAAAGTAGCTGAGGATTCAAAGAGATTTTATTAGCCACAGGGGCTTACAATGCCCGTTCTTATCTTTTTGGATGCGTCATCAAGTTGGGAGGCTTATAATATCCAGCCAGGGATGGCTTTATATGTATATCAGCAGCTGTGGGTGGCTTAATAAGATAACCCAGCCTGGGGAGGCTTAATAGTATCCCGTATATTAGTTGTGAGTGGCTTAATAACATAACCTATCCTGGGGAGGCTTAATAGTATCCCGTATATCAGCTGTGGGTGGCTTAATAACATAACCCAGCCTGGGGAGGCTTGATAGTATCTCGTATATTAGTTGTGGTGGCTTAATAACCCAGCCTGGGGAGGCTTGATAGTATCCCGTATATTAGTTGTGGGTGGCTTAATAACATAACCCAGCCTGGGGAGGCTTGATAATATCCCGTATATTAACTGTGGGTGGCTTGATAACATAACCCATCCCGGGAAGGCTTAAAAGTATCCCGTATACCTACAAAGGCTCATGTTCAGATGAAGGGGCCTAAAATCTACAATAGTCTTGTTAATACAACTGTAACCGTTATAAGCGACCTTTGAAAATCTTCAGACAGTTAAAGCGACTAAAGGGGAAGCCATGGGAAAAAACATAGCCCATACTATATGATCCATATTGGTTATGGGATGAAAACAAACAAAGCTACAGAAGATGGGTTTCAAACACTAGAAGGTGTCGCGACCCATGAGTGAAAACCTAAATATGTAGCTACCGTATTCAAATATGAAGGAAGCCTTTATCAGACCACCGCGGCCCTATTCAAGCTGCAGCACTTCCAACTATTGGTGCAAGGGGCAAAGGGACACATTCCCTGTACAGGTACCATTATAGACATAGCCATGGAAGAAACATGTACGCTATAGAGCCGCGGATCTTTTAAATGTAAAGTAGTTATATTCAAACGGTCATTGAAGCAATCAGTGACCCAATTAGTGACCCAGTAGTCCACAGTGCTAGCCAGAGTACAAATGCACCGCAGCCCAAAGAGTATGGCTGTAGATAAAAAAGTGATGCTTTGGCTAAAGCGCTGCGGCACCCTAAGCCTTCTACAAGATAGACAGAAGGAATGGAAAAATCGAAGAAGAATGGCCGCAGCCATATGTCTACACCATTTATATATTGGTGCCACAGAAGGCTCATTTAATCAAGCAAGTAAACCTCAAAGCTTAAGTTATATATTCGGTCAGCAAAAGAAAAAGCATGCAAGTATTGAAACATTTGCTCAAGTATATAGCATGTAAAAGTGGCCGCAACCTTGATATTATCAATTAAGAGTACATGCAAATGGGCCGCATCCATTACAGTTTAAAATTTAGAAAAAGGGACGCAACCCTATATCAAATGATCAAAAAGTAAACAAACTCAGGAGGCAGCATCATCCTGCTCATCACCCTCCTCACCCTCCGTGGCTGTTTTAGTCTCTTCCTCCGCGGTCGCTGCTTCTGCTTCTGCTCTCAGCCTTGCTTTCTCTTCAGCCACGGCTTTAAGCTCGCCTTCTCAGTTGTCTCAGTAAAATTATTTATAATCATATGCCTTAGCTCCTGGTATCCGTGGAGGTAGGCTCTATTATTGATGAGGAAGAAATCCCTAGAGCCTTTGAATGACTCCACTGTGTGGTCAATGGCTAGCTGAAGAGATTCTCTATGATCTGCCTCCATCTTCTTTATTGTCGAGGCATGGTCTATGGCATCTTGGGCGTACTTAGCCTCCAGCTCTTTGTACTTCTTTTAAAGTAGTACGAGCTTATTATTTGAAATCTCCGTTGCCCGTGCAGCTTCCGCGATCTGAGCCTGGGAGGCTTTGAGGGATTCTGCGACTTATTTGAAATTTTCCTCCGCTTCCTCCCTTGTGTTTTTTACAGCATCTAAGTCCATTTGGACTGCTTAGAGGGCCGCGATAGCAGACTTCTTCCCGGCTTCAAATAATGAAGTCCGTGCGGCCTCCAAGTCAGCGGCGTGCACCCTATCCGTGGCCTGTTTCAGTTGATAGAGAGCCTCATACTTCCTCTTCTGGGCCACCATGACATCCGTGGCCTGAAATCAAAAAGTTAATTGCAATATATGGGAAGCAAAAGAATATAGTAGTAAATAAAGCACTTACCCTCAGAAGACTATGGAGGCCACAGTCCTCCAGGTCGTCGTGGTCTTCCCCCACCAGCCTGTCGAGGTCCGCTGCATCAAGGGCCCTCTTCATCCTCCGTGCGGCCTTCGCGATTGTGTCACATGAGGACTCTGGGTCGGGTTGCCTCAACTGAGGTCGCGGACGACCGTCGGGACCAACTCCATCGCGGCATTGTGGTGGTGCCAAGTTTGCATTTGCTGCAATAGCAGGTGGTGGTGGCGACGGTGAAGCTGTATTGAGGGGAGCATCATTTAACATCAAACCTGTCGAGGCCAGGTTGGCTCATATATCATCATCAAATTCAGATTGTGGTTGGGCTGTAACGTCAGTCTTCTCCGCAGCAGGAGTTGAGTTCGCGGCCTGAGTGGTCAAATCATTTGATGGAGACGCGGCAGGTGACTTAGCTTTAGACCTCTTCCTCTTCCAGCTCCGTGTAGTATTATTGAGAACGACTGCGTCATCGTCCATTTCCGCCAACTACGTGGCCAGCAATTCCATGTCAACCTCCTCACCTGTAAAGGGAAAAGAAATAATAAATATTCTCTGTCAAAACAAAATGCCACGGACAAATAAGGAATCAGATTATTACCTCCCGTGGCCATGTCTTTTGGAATACACTTGCTGGGAAAGAAACCTGCCTCGAATACGATTGCAGAGGTCACAAGGACACTGAATCTCTTTTCTTCGGCAGGAATTATCGCGGCCTCAGCAACTCTCTTTTCCTGATGCTTGTTCAAATGCAAGTTATCAAGAACTGCAGAAAAGACAATGCAAAGGTTAGTGGAGGTTAATATGCAACTAGGAAGACGGGACGCGGATATAATCAAAATACCTAGCTTGGAGGGAGAACCCCATTGCCGCGGCATTCAATATGACCTATCCCTCTCATTCTCTTCGGGATGGATTTCCCAGCCTTCCCCGGAGATGTAGAAATACTTGCCCTTCTAGTTCTTTACACTGGTCGGCCTCCCAGTATAAAGGGTCTCATCCCTGTCGCGGATCGAGAAGTACTAGTACCCGATAAATTTCATGGAATTTTCCTTTGGGTGATAGAAATGAAAGAACTCCGTGGGTGTAATGTCCTTTTTGAATTGGTTCTCCCAAAGAACGGCCACGATAAGTATGTCCCTCCAGCCATTGGGATCTATCTGGGACGGTGCCAATTTCATTGTCTCAAAGATGTGACGGATGGGAACAGGAACAGGCAGTCGCAGCCCGTAAATAAATGCATAAAGTGGGAAGCAAACTCCATCATCAGCCAGAGCTGTGCAAGGTCTTTGGTTCACTGCAGGTGATGAGCACATCAAATTTTCTGGAAATTCGAAGGCCTCAGCAACCTGGTCAACCCAGTCTTGGGTCATGATGCTGCGGATATCAAGCGCAACTAGGGTCTCTCAACCCTCCCAGATGGACCTGCCGGTTTATCCCTAACTTCCGCGGCATCATATCCTGCACCCAATGGATGATTACTAGAATTGGCTTCCTCTTCCATTGGCACGAACTGAAAATCCTTTCTTGACGCAGAATCTGCGGAGTCTGAGTCTAATATTACACAGTTGGGGTAATCCTTTAGTAGGCAAGGCCCTATTGATCTCAGAGTGGGCACGGAAGAGAGTTCAGGAGGAGAGGTTCCAAAATGCTTTGCCCAAAATCCTTTCAGAAACTCATCCGGGTCAAAGCTCATATGGATGCAGCAGTACCTAAAAAGAAGAGTCTGCAGTTAGTCGCCGCAGCCAGTATGGTTTGGAAGACTTTAAGATACCGCGGAAAGATTTTATATGAGTAAGTATTTGTTTGATGGGAATTATTTCCCTAACGTAGTTATTAATGGGCTAAAACAGTGCCAACTCTATTCATTAAACCTAAGGGATTACCCTCTGGCCCTATTGTCCGCGAACACCTCGTATATCAGCAGGGGAAGATACACTGCCGCGGCAACGGGCTCAAATGGAATTAAAGATCTATTGCCACAGCCATCTCTAAAATTGCTAAAGGTCGATTCAAGAAATTCTTGCAACAATCATAATTATTTATCGTGGATGTATATTTGGTTCTTGAAAGTTTAAAGACTGTTCAAAATACAAGGGTGGGGATTCAGAGCCCTAAAAAACCCCACCGCCACGGCAGATTAAGTTGATATGCATGTCGAAGGATAAATCATAACTTAAGGGGCCGCGACCATCGCCCACTGTATGCCGTGGATAAAGTCCAAAACAGTTCAGGGGACCCCTAGATAACTTATAATCTACCATGTCGCGGTCCCTACCTTAAACAGTTAAGTATCTAACATTTAATCATTTTAAGATCAAATTTATAGAATACGAAGAGTTTGATTATGAACAGCAAGAACAGATATATGATTTTCATGACGTTTAGAAGATCAGGGGTCAAGTACAGCATATGAAGATCGATCCTAACAATTATTGATGTGTTCAGCATTCATGTGTGTTCGATTATTCAATTGAAACCCTAGTTTTCTATCAAGCAATGCAGAAGCTCATGTATTTGTATATTCAAAGAGGAAGTACGAGCTACGAAAACAATTTACAAAGATTGGTTGAAAAATTACCTGGAAATGAAGAAACCAACAAATGGACAGCCTCACACCACCTTGGAACCACCACGCACAACCTCAAAGGGTTGCCGGAAAATGAAAAAAGATGAGCACACAGAAATTCGCTCTCGATTTGCTCTCAAAGTTTTGGAAACGTAATGAGGTCCACGGCCTGAAACAATTTATATAAGAGAGCGCGGACGACGAATCGTCGCTTTGAAAACTACTGCGGCACATAAGGAAACTTAACTAAGCCGTGGCCCCAATCGAATTCTCTTGGCACTACGACTTGGGGGTTTATTGATAATGCAAATATAGCACCCTGTTGCGAATGGTGTGCAACTCTGCATATGATTACATTCTGTGGCCCTACCTCATACAGGGCACGGCCCCTCATCAAGGGGGGGTCACAATCAACGTGCCGCGAAGCCACCCTGTCCAGGGCACGGCACCTTTTTCTTTTGCCAGTAACAGGATGTGGCGCTCAGGTTGTTTGCCTTACAAGCCGCATCTCTCTCCATCCTAACTCCAGACTTCGTGCGTCACAATCGGAGCAGCTTCAAGCATACCCCTTATAAATAGAGGTCCACACCTCGAAATGAGGGGGGAGATTCCACACAATCGGAGCAGCTTCTACAGTACCAAGTCTCTTTACACCTCCCCTACGTACAACTAGAGAATTGCTCACGCATATCGCAGCTACATCTTCGGCACATCGGGATCATCAGTCATCATGTACTCTCCTTTATTCTCATACTTGTACGCCTCCTTAGGCATGATTATATTGTACAATGTAACGCATATCATGAGAATGGAGCAACACAGTGGATGTAGTCCTATTTTAAAGGCTGAACCACTCTATATCTTGTCTTCTCTCTATTTACTTGCTGTAGTTACTTGCTACACACTTTACTATTGACTTTCTCGTATGAGAACGTCTCGTGGCCGATTTCTCGTATCATCAATCATCATGGTATGTGGGACCTTTTTTTATTATTAAGAGGGTGGGACCAATTACATATAGGTTGGGCTTACCAAAGAACTTACAGCTGAATCACGATATGTTCCACGTGTCATCGCTGAAGAGATACCGGAGGAGCGATAGAGCTTTTTGGCACATTCCATTAAAGGAGATCTAGTTACGATCGGATATCTCGTATGAGTAAAGACAAGTGGCTATACTTGATCGTAGTGAGCGTAAGCTGCAGTGTAAGGTAGTACCCTTTGTTCGAGTTCAGTGGGGGCACCATAATGTGGACGAGTCGACGTGGGAGCGGGAGGATGACACGCGAGAGCAATATCCAGAATTATTCACCGCAGGTACGTCCTAACTTCAAGGGCGAAATTACTTTGTAAAGGAAAAAGTATGTAACACCCCGTATTTCTGAGTATTGATAATTTAATTAATTCAGGTATTTTTGAATTACACGTGTGTCGTAATTTAATTGAATTTACTATTATGTCTTATTAAAATATTAATTTGGAGAGATAATGATTAATATTTATGGAATCAAATGACTAAGTGAAAAGTAGATAATTATTTTACGTCATAGTGAGTGATAGTGACGTGGCAGTGTTATATTTCAATCAGGAATCGTGTGTAGATTATTGGGGTCGAGATAGAAAATTATTTTAGAGTGACTCGGATGATGATTTTGAGGTCACGGTTGATTTCGAATAGATCAAGATAGTCGGAATAGAGTACCTTGTGGTAGTAATTGGGTCCAAGAGCCTTTTTATACAAAATCGATCCAACACGGGGATATTTTGGTCATTTTGGCTTGGCCCATTAGCCTAATTTAGGGATTATAAACCGAAGTCTAAGATTTTGGGGCGGCCATAGTGTATAATCAAAACCCTAAGATTTGAAACAAAATAAAATGGAGAAAAGAAGGGAGCTTTAGGAGCCAAAATTAAAGTGGGATTGTGTATGCTATTATCAAATTTGTCTTCTGCAACGCGTAATCAGACCCTATGAACCTAGAAAGTCAAATGATTAACTTACTTTGATTTTAATGCAGAAACTAATGTTCATATCATGGTTAGTGTCGACAAATCCATTTAGGGGAGGGTTGTCACATGTAAAAGTGGATTTTTGGTGAAATGGGCATTGGATGTAAAATTAATGTTAAATTGATGATGAAATATTATCATATGTTGTTGGAATTTGATTTATAGTTGAAACCCAATAGTTAATTTCATTTAATTTGGATTATAGAATCGAATTGAATGAGAGGATTGAATAAAATTGAGAAAACCCAATTCGTAAAATTATGGATCTTGATGAGAAATTAGGGTAATGATTTAAATCGTGATTAGAACATATTTAGATGTGTAATAAACATTGGGTATGCTTGGGGTACGATTTGGAAAGAATCCATGGAGGTTTGGGTGAACAACAATGGAGCAAATCAGGTTGGGGAAGAGAGTTGGTTGCCCAGAATCGATCGATCGATCAATTTCATCATCGATTGATGAAGGCCAGATTTGTCGAGTTTTGCCTATTTAAATTTTAGGCTCTCGTTTTTGGAGATTGTTTTAGAGTTAATTATTTAGTGAAAAATAAAAGGAAATCTATCTACCTAGGGATTATGGGTGGATGTATATGGGCCTAGAAAAGTGAGAAAAGATGAGGAACCTAAATAATGAATTGAGTGAAATATATTCATAAATATTTAAATACGGTCCGCTTAGGTGAGTCCGCGTATTTTAGCGAGTGAAGCTACATTGATTATTTAATGGATGTGAAATTAAATAAATTAAGAGTTGGGGAAATAGACTCTGGTATTAGGGGCAACTGTTACGAGAGTTAGGCACCGATTTGCCGGATTTATTTTAATTATATATACACAAAATTAGAGTTTATATATATGTGTGTGCTTTATAAATATCGGTGTGCGTCATATTTATGTGAATACATACTTCCTAGTGCTATCATATGAGGTTGTGCGACGTGAGTGAATCCCCTATCTAATGAATGCAGGGAGAGTATAATCCCCATGTTATAGCATCCGGTATTTTATGTTATGAGTTATTTTTTAGGTGAGATGCTTAGAATATGATCCGGTCTCACTCTCACGGAACTATGATCGCCTCCACTACGCTTACAATTTTATTGCCTAATTAGGTGTGAGTTAACCATCTTATGGTATCCGAGTTGGATTGAGTATACCAGGGGTGATAGAATTTTATAGAAAGCATCCAGTGAGTTATTACTCGGGAGGATGGTTATTATACGCGATATATGTGTGATTATTATAGTATACTAGTACGTATATAATAAGAGTAAATAATTATACACGGGTTAAATACATAAAGTGTGAGTGTATTTCATAATAACTAGTGCGAACATTATATGATTAATTAAAGTAAAAATGATTAAATAAGTTAATGGGCAGAACGACTTATGAATCAAAGAAAGAAGTACTCGAGTTTGAATAGCAAGATAGAAAGGATTATAACAAGGTTATTTAGGTAAGGTAGCATAATTAGTTGGGTTAGAAGGCAAGAAATAGGTGTGCAAAATAGTTGAGGGGTGAGCAATATCTCAAAAGAGTGCGACACCAGCTTAACTATGGAAAGTGTTCATGCATATTTAATTGTTGCATTTTAATTACTTGTTAAATATTTTCAAAAGGTTTTGGTCTCTCACCCATATCAAAAATATTTTTCAAAACATTTTAAGTGTCTGGCCACCAGGACGCCAAGCTTGATGACTCGTTCCAGGGATGCGTAGTTGTAGCACTCGTGGAGGCTTGTTGGATATATTTGGACGCTTTAGTTATTCATTTTTAGATTAGGAGCTACATTTAAGTATTTCACGTGGGCATGTTGCCCCTCCAGATGATATAGTTGTTCAGTTTATTTATTAGACTTTGTATTTGAATTCAGTTTTACTTCCGTAGACATAAGGTTTGGATATTTGTTTTAGAACTGATGATTCATTCGGTACTCATTATTTATTTATTTATCGTGTGGTGATTCATACTATTCTAATTGTGTGGATGGTTTGGTTATTGTATTTATATTTCGCATGTTGTTATACAAATGAAAGATAAAATTTGACACCAGCTTGATTTAACATTGGTGATTAGTAATTTAAAAGGTTTTCGACAGTGATACTAAGAATGAATCAATTGAGATTCCTGTTTGTTTTAGTAAATGATTGATCACCCGTGATTAAAATTATCGGGGTGTCACATTTATTAACACTTGTTCGATCTAAATGGCATGATGACAGGGCTGACTCTGAAGTTTTAGGAGACTTAAGTGAACAACCAATCGGGGGGGCCCTTTATAATGTGTTCTTCTCGCATTAAGTTTAAAGAAAATTTGATGTTCTCGCATTTTAAAGAAAATATGCTCTTCTCTCATTTTTCAGTGCAAAAATATCAATTAAATAATCAAATTTAAATGTTTTGTAACAAATCCTTTTTAATTGATACATAGTTAATTCATTTAATCTTTCATGTGACATAGTAGAACGACGGTAAGATTTTATCAATTTTAATTTTGAAAACTTCTTTCGGTCGAGGCAGACATAATGGGTATTGTCAAAATTATTCTATAAGCAATGTAAGCATTTGGAAAAATACAATCCATTCTTTTAATATAGTCTAGCAGCTCAATTGATTTTTTATTTCTTTAGGTAAAGACGCTTTCAAAATTTTCAATTCACGAAACAATTGATTTCCATCAATATCACAACTATGGTCGTGTCTTAAATAATCTTTAAGCTTAATACAATAACTATTTAAAACACCATCATCTAAAGTTTCTGACTTTAATTGCTTGAATTATTACTCTTTTTATCTCATCGGCTAATAAAAGTATTAACTCATTTTGATTATTGTGATCTAGATGATGATAATGAATTTCTTCTGTCATTAAAGGATCAAATGTGACAATGTTTTCAATTAAAGAGCTTGCACTACGCAATTATTCGTGTTAAGATTTGCCTCCATATTTATCTTCCACCCTTAATTTGATTTTATATATTTCGGTCGATTATTTTATATTTTTGGAATCTAAGTATTAATTCCCACTATTGTTTCATACTATCTACATGCTCAATACTATTTTCATCGCTCCTAAGTCTCATACTTATATTCTTACAATCATCTACTCCTTCATTTGCTAATTGAGTTTTATTTTCATTCTTTTTTAACAACTTACAAGAAAAGCAATAAATTTTATCCACGAATTTTGAGTATATTATCCATTCTCTATTACGTTTTTATCCATTTTCCCAATAAAACGTATAATGTATACTAGAAAAACACCTATTTTTTATGTCTTTAGGGAAAGTAATGTCATTATATCTTATTGGCCCTCTTTTTACTAATGTGTCAATTAAATTTTGATCAATATTTTTTCAATTATTCGGATCATATTTATCTAAAGGTAAAGATTCTACATATTCATTTTCTTCATGTTCATTTTCTAAATCTTTTAAATTTTAATGTTCTACATTTTCATTATCTAAATCTTCTAAATTTTGATGTTCAACATTTTCATTAACTAAATCTTCTATATTTTGATGTTCAACATGTTCATGTTCATGTTTAATTTTTGTAGATTTATTAAAATATTTATCTAGTGAACCCGTTAATTTTGATATTTCTTCTTTACTTTGTTTTTGCCTTTTTTCATTTTTTCCTCACTAGAGGAATATTTTCTATAAGACATATTAATCACACAACACAACAAGTGTAATTTGCAAACGCAAAAATTAATCATATAATAATATTATATATTAAAAAAATACTAAAGAAGAATCCTAAAACATGATTTGCAACCAACTTGAGAGCAACCACAAAGTTTAGTTTGTAAATGCCCAAATAATAAATTGGAATCTACAAAATAAAAATAAAAATAAACAAAAAAATTATTAGTAAAAAAAATTCACATACTCAAAAAAAATATAACGAAAGAAATGAACATATGCTTACACAAACTCCAACCAAGTCTCCAAATGCTTGATTATGTCCCTCAATTAAAGACCTAACTTTCTGAAATTGAAACCCTATATTTTAAAACCAAAGATGTTTTAACCCCTTTTTTATGGGTGAGGGTGTAGCAAAAAGGGTGGGATTATTGCATTGTTTCCACTGCTGAAATTAAGGTGGGGGTGAAGTGTGCTTACTACCGAAATAAAAGGGCGAGGAAGATGGATGGGTAGTGTGAGAGAAGATAGAGAAAAGAAAGCAAAAAATAGAGTTGTGAGTGGGTTGTGAAAGCAAGGAGATAGAGCCTTTAGGTTTAGAAGTGTGGTGTGTGAGTGGATTGGTTATTATCTTGAGTGGGTTGAGTTTAGTGGATTTAGTATCTCGGTTTGGACTTATTTAGTTGGGTTTATAAATGGGTCTCTATGCTTTTTATTTTAGGGCATTTTATTTTTTAACTTGTTTTTAAGTGATAACTCTATTTTTTTCATAATTAAGTTCTTTATATTAATTTTTTTGTACTTAAAAAAAATTAGGGGGGCCCTGTAAGGACAAATTTATCATGTTCGAAATGTTTAATTTGTTTATGTCGTACGCCGCTACAAAAGGCTCGTCAGTTCACGATCACATTTGACGACCTCAATCCGAATTTCGAGAATCATGCATTTATCAAGTGTCCTACATATGCCTCAACGATTTCACGTTCCACAATTTCAGGGGATTTACGCTTGTGGTACGGAAGAGAAATCAAAACTGTGTAAAAGGGATTGATTGGGATGTTCAAGGGAATTTTGGTAATTTTACATCCATTGTTCAGAGTACTGATCAACTGGAAATTTGAAGAGCTTGCCGCAACGAAGACACTGGAAGAAACGGCATCTCATTCCGAGCTACGGTGAAGAAGTTATGGCCTTTTGAATTTGGTGAAAAATACTAAAGAAACTAGAAAAATATTCTAAGTGTTTAAACCTTTTGGCTAGCGATTGTCCCCGAACCCAGGCCGAACCGGTTCAGTGGGGTGAACCGGTTCGCAGGGACCCCGAACCGGTTCGGGTCCCCTGTAGGCTGGTAGAATCTGTGAGTTATTGTTGTCACCACTTGCAGCTCTTTTTGACCCACTTTTGTAAACACTTTGAGGGAACTCCGGCCATGCTTTTCCATGTTTTTCTAAAGCTGTTTTGAGAGCCACTAAACCTCCCTATAAATGTGCTCCTTCCTCTCTCATTTGATGTACACAACATATGCACAACATACACATATCATTGAACCTTGAAGAGGTGTTTTGGTGCAATAAACCTTCAAATATGGTTTTTACTCATTGAGGAGTATTTTGTGGAGAAGCCGGTATCTTCTTCATTGCTGCCCATCTGGAATTCTTGCGGGAGATTCCAGCCGACGACATCGGAATCGACACCCGGGTATTTTCGTATGTCACATTTATTTTCATTATAATCCGTGTAAACAGTTCTTTACAAATTATACTGAAAATAATATAGTTTTGCCCTGCGGGGATTTTTCCTAATATGTTGTGTCACATGCATTTTATATTTATTTGATATATCATCTAGATGCATATTTTTAGGATTGAATTGAAATACCGTGTTCAATTAAATATCTGATTTTATGTTTATGAGTTGTATTTATTTTATTCCAAAATAGAATCAGATTGAATATGGTTTAAATTGGAATCTTGCGAATATAATAATAATATAATTTTTATTTCGATATCACACACCGCCCCACGCTCATCGCGCTTTTCAGGCCCCGATTAATTGGGGGACCTAGGCGACCGCCTACTTTGCCTATAGGCAAAGTCGGCCCTGCACGATGTGATGTGAGTCTCTCAATCTCTCTCATTCATACTCTATTACTTTCACATTTAACTTTACTACTCACTTTCATTATAAATCATGTAGTATATCATAAAGTTTAAAAATTATTTCCAAAATTGTAAGTTGTAGACACATTATACAAATGTGTTGTAGGCTCAGCTAAAACAAATCATAATGGGGCATCGCTACATAGTCTCTTAGAGTCCGTTTGATTATCCTATTTGCCATGACAGATGTGGAAAATGGTGAAAAATGAAGAATTTTCCAACTGTTATGTGCATTTAATTGTGAAAAATTTATTGGTTTACCATGCCCACATGCAAATTTGTAATCTGTTTCACTTTTGTTGAAAAAAAATTTTTTGCTCAATAGTAAAGAAAAGTTTTCCCACCAAATTTCTCATGCTTGTTTTTATTAAAATATAGAGTTCTCTTTATAATGTTAAAATTAAGATTTGTTTTCGCTTAATTATAGGGTTTTCATGTTTTTAGAATCCGGTTTTTTTTTTAAAGTTATATATATATATATATATATATATATATATATATATATATATAGGGAGGGGTTGACAAGTGAACCTATAAGATGAACTTTTTAATGAAACTTAACAAAATAACACCTAATAACTCATTAATTTTAATTTTTATGTTGTAATTGGCCCGCACCAACGGCAACGAACATGTGTGACGATCGATCCCCAATCCCCCCCGCTCCCCACCCCTAACCCCAACCACCACCATCACCATGGCAACCCTTATAGCAGCCCTTATGGCAGCAGGGTTGCAATGGGGGTGGGGGGTGGGGATCGATCGACACACGTGTTCGTTGTCGGTGGCGCAGACCAATTACAACATAGAAATTAAAATTAATGAGTTGTTAGGTGTTATTTTATTAAGGTTCATTAAAGAGTTTATTTTTTAGGTTCACTTGTGAACCTCTCCATATATATATATATATATATATATATATATATATATATATATATATATAGAGAGAGAGAGAGAGAGAGGGAGAGGGAGAGGGAGAGGGAGAGGGGGGGAGAAAGTCTATCATATATACCACATATGAGGTCCACCAATGTTGAGTTAATTTTTTTGTATGGTATTTAAGTATTTCAAGGGATCCCACAAAAAAAATCAACTCAAAATAATTTTTTTCCTATTTTAAAAAAAATTGATCAAACTATATCAATTTTTAAATTATTAAAAACTAACACAGTTTGGTTAGTGTTTTTAAATAGCAAAAACAAATATTTTGAATTGATATTTTTTCTAGTCTCCCTGAAATATTTAAATACCGCACAAAAAAATGAACTCAAAAATATTTTTTTTACTATTTTAATAAAAAAATGGTCCACACAGGTTGTATGTACAGGGGGCATGTATTAGAGTCTCTCTCTCTCTCTGTCTCTCTATCTATCTATCTCTCCATACATATAGATAGATAGATAGATAGATAGATAGATAGATAGATAGATAGAGGGTTTGTTATTAATAAAATATAGAGCTTTTTATTTTGTTGAAATATATGAGTTTAAGTTAGAAATATGAGGTCTTTCTATCTTGTTAAACTCTATGGAATTTTAATTTTTTTGGGGTTAGGATAGAGGCAACATGATCTTTATAATTAATTAAAAGTGAACACATCAAATCTAGCATATCATCTCTTCAAATTAAGATGTGGGCACATATGGGGGAAGGAATTAAGCTCGAGTGTATAGTTAATTTGAGTTTATTTAAAGTTCACCAAGTTAATAGGCCTATGTTAAATAACATCTCATAATTTGTCGAATATCTCATGACTACCTGCAATGCCAAGATTACCATAATTTTTAACTTGTTTTTGTCACACTATTTGACTGAAACCATTAGGTGCTTGGTTGGTATTCTTTTGTTCTATTAATCATTGTTGGTTGGTGTTCGGATTTAGTATAATCGACACAATTTGACAATTAATTAACTGGGGTTATATGACAATATTTGTGAAGGAAAATACTGTGCTAACAATTTTTTACGGGTTAATTACACTTGGGCGCCCTATCTTTGTCCCTACTTACACTCCCTCCCCCCCCCCCCCCCCCCCCCTTCCTCCTCTTTCAATTTTGGCAAATAACACCCCAAACTTTGGAAATGATGACAATTAATCCCATGTCGTCTAAATTCGTTAACTTTTGGCGTTAATTGACATGTGAGAATGTGGTGTGATATCGATTGTTTATGGATTCTCAAATTTCCAATTAAACGCTTATTTAATTAGATGCCAATTTTTAGATCCAAATCAAACCAATTAAATCCCATTTTAATTAAACCCTAAACATGCATCTAGGCATGTAAATCATGCCATCACAAACAAACATAAATTGCTAACATGCAGATTTCAAGAAAAAATCCCCCGCAAGGGCAAAACCTTCATTTCAATAGTTGTAAAACACTTACATAAATCTGCAATGAATATTCCTCAGAACACTCACATAGGTCGCAACCTATAATCAACAATGAATTAACCGCAGAAAACCCACAAGAACCGCAGCTCTATATTCAGCAAGGCACAACGCCAAGCTTCCCCAAGTGACCGCAGTCATCCGCCACTAATTCCCTCAAGAACCACCAAGTCAGCCGTAGTGAAATCTTCCCTAAAGAGAAACTTCAACAAGATCGTGTCTTGGGCTCCAAAACAATTCACTAAAGTAATTGGGATGATTTATAAACTGAAAAAAAAAGTTAAAAACCCCTAAAAAGTGAAGACTGAAAATTCTGCAGTTTGCAGTTTCGTTTTCACCAGAGTCTTAAAGAAAGAGTCCTCACAAAACGGTATTTATAAAAAAAATGAATCGGCGGGGTCGCACGAATGAGAAGTTCATGTTGTTCGACAATAACTGATGTCATTTGATCCATGGATCACGCGGCCTTCTAACGATGTATTAAAACATGAAACAGTACGTTGTCGTTAGATGTAAACAGCAAGCGAGCTTCTCACGAGGTATCGCACGAGATGCAATGACGCTTGAAGCGTCGTTTGAACGACCAAAGCGAAAAAATATTTTTCTTTAAAACTCCACCTACAGGACTTAGAAAAATTATTTTGACAAAAAAAGACGCCTCAGATGTTTAAAAATATTTTAGAAAAATTATCATAACACTTAAATAAAAGATTAAGGGACTTTAAACACAACCTTAGGAAAATCTATCTTGCAGAGGCTTGTTTGTTGAAGAACTTTGATATTCGGATCCGTCTTGATGCATGTATGATCTTGAACTTCCTTGGACAGTTGTAGCGGTATATGACATACTCTAATGTAAACAAACTATGTAAAATATGTCCTTACAAATCTCACCCTTTCTCTATGTCGGTACAAACTAAAAATATCTGAATTATCAAATGAAATGTTATATACAAATCTAATACCCTCCCATGAATCCAAAAGTGAAAAGGTACTAAAAATGCAAGTTTTTAAACTTTCTTCAAATGTCTTTCTTAAAATCTTCAAATCTCTAACTTTTCTTTGTCATCATCAGGGTGAGCAAAATTTGTACCTACACATGCGACAAGAAATAAATACCTTCTTGACTTATCGAGTTTGAAATGAGTTAAAAATAAATCAAAACTCAAATCTCCCCCATTATGAAAACTCCCCCATAAAATCATATTGGTTCTCCCCCTTTTATTTGTCCGAAATTGACAAGGGAAAGAATAAACAAAATAAGCATGGAGTGTAACGACAAGCATAGCAAATCAACTACAATCATCCACGGATAAACTTTAAATCATTCACCAACTATTTTTTATTTTTCAAATTTTTTCAAGCAAAAATAATTTACAAAAAAATTACATACCATAAATTTACACTAAGATAACCAAATCGTAGAAACGTAATGAATGGGTGTGAACAAATTTGATATAAAAATCAATGCAATCAAACATAACATATGTGCGCTATGAATATGGGTACTCCTAACAAATGAACTCAAAATCGTCCTTACGTTTCAAAAATGTGAATTTATATGGCATTGACTCAATCTAATCAACACGTCAAAGTCTAAAATGATTTTCACACTAAAAATGTCTAAAATTATGTAATGCTTTTTCAAGACGTTGTCAGGACGTGAAAACCCGTTGTTTAAATTTCATCCAAACACCCTCATAAATAATGAATCTTTTATTGAGGTGATCTAAAACCTAATGGATCCTTTTGGCATATTAATCTTTCTATTGCCTTAAATTTTTTCGGGCACTTTTCCATATCTTTGGACCTTGGCTAATTTTTATAATGTCATGCGTTTTTAGGTTCGATTTAAATGGTGGCTTAATCACAAAGGATATGACTACCTTTCGTAGCCCTTCCCCGTTCACACAATCTTTTAAACATGGTCCTCACCCACAACGGTTCTTACATGCACTACTTTCATTGTCAAGTTTTATTGCATTTGGTTTGTTTTAAAGACAAGATTGAGATGGAAACACTCCAACCAACATGTGATAGACAAGTATAATAATCAAATAAATACGTGCACGTGTACATTAAAGGAGACTAAGAGCCAAACATATAGAAAGTAATCTCAAATTCATCTTAATGACTCCAAACATTATAAAGCACAAAATTAAATGATGATGCATATCAAAACACAATCAAATAGTCACATGGATATTGAATGATGTTGTGACTTGGTCATCCTAAATGTTCATTCATAAAAGGTGCAAAACAAAATACAAAAATCTTTTTGTCTTTTTCAAAAAATTTATCAAAATAAAATATGTTTGGCTTTTTCAATTATTTTTAAAAAAAAAATAGAAAATCTTTTTGTATTTTTCCAAAAAATTTCAAAAACAAAAATATTTTTGGTTTTACGAAAAATATAGCAAAAATAGAAAAGATAAATGCAAAAGTGGTACACACTAGCAATATGCATAAAATATCATCATGAAAAACATCCTATGCTAGCAAACACGTCTAAACCTTAACTGTTAGGTGCGGTAGAGTTTTCCAAAGGTAGTGACATCGTATGAAAAAATTCATCAAATCATGTGATGTTTTGACTAAAAACTTAACTTTCTCTCGAATATGTGCAAACTCTCTCATGTAATCATCCGGAGCATCATGTGTGGGTGTGTGGGTGGGAACACGTGGCAAAAATCTATGTGACACACTACCCAACTTAAAGCAAAACTTCCTAAGGTGTCCTTTCTTCTTGCAATGGGTCCAAACATATATGGGCCTATGAACACCTTTTTTTAAAAGTCTAGGACGCACTCTCCTCTCGGATATGGTACATTTAGGGGGGTTGGGTTGAGAGTCATATGAATCTACCACAAACTCGGGAACCAGTTCGGGTGCAACATGAGAAGTGGATGCACCGTTATAACCTATTCATGATCATATTTTCAACCTTCTTAGATGTGTCCTCTATAGTGACCTTTACCTCCCGGGCATATTCAAGATCTCTCTCTAATTGTGACACATGGGCTCAAAGTTCACTCTTTTTTCGACCTACGACGATCAACTGCTCACTCAAAGTAACCTTCACCTTCTCGAGTTGACTCGTCGACGCCTCAAATCCCCTCAAAATCTCAATATCTCTCTCCAAATCTAACACCTTAAGACCTAACTCCTTATTCATCTTCTTCGTCTTTAAGTTCTCGGCCTATAAATCTCTAAATGTTATTTGTAAGGACATAAATTTTCAATTGAGTCCCTATATTGTTTTGACTTAATTTCGTGAACAAAACTGTGTTTGTAATATGTCATAGGGAGATTTTATTTTGTCACGGTCCCACTTGGTCTATGACGTATTGAAGAAATTGAAGATGTTGCGACAAAGATTCAAAGAATTAATCATGCCTAAGTTTAATTGGTGCAAGTTTATTCATCTTCAAGTTAATGACATTTCGAGATCATACAGGTATGAATGCGTATAATTAATGGTGCTCGAAATTGTTTTTATAAAAGATAGGGATGTAATTTTTATAAGGAAAATGTTTTTAAAAGTGTTTTAAATATTTACACTACGTTTTATTCTGGTAAGCTCAAAATAGAGTTAAACTTAATTAAATCTCTTTTGGAAGACACGTTTTAAAGAAAAAGTCAAAAAGTCAAATTGACACGCGGCGTCGTTCGAACGACAGCTGTCCTTTGTTCGAGCGAGATGGCTATGTCACGTGAACGACTTATCGATCTCGTTCGAGCGACACAGTTTTCGAGGCAGCGCTTAATTCCTATTTAAAGCGTGTTTTCATTAGAATAAAAAAGTGTGCATTCTGGAAAAATAGTTTACGATCCGGAGACGTGTTTGCACATATTTTTCTAAGGTTTCAAAGCTTAAGCACATCCTTAGAGTTTGCAAAGATCCGAGTTATCATTATTATATGTTTGTGTGATCTTCCTTCACCAAGAAGATTTGTTCTACACTTGAACATCAGGGTTTTACGGTGAAGAAAAGAGAAGGACTTCTTGTTCGACATCGTAGACGTATCAAAGCCATTCGGTGGACACCGAGACATACGTGGATGCGTGTGTTGTGGACAGGTATCGTGGAAGGACTTTTTGCGTGGGCACTATTGGAGAACGGTAGAAGATCATAAGGATCATCAAGACCCGTGGGGATCGAGTCATTGAGTAAGGCTAATCTATCTTTGTAAAACCTTTGTTTATAGTGATTATCTGGTTTGGACCGTCCGAGGTTATTTTTCCGCTTTGGATTTTTTCCTCGCACATCCGGCATTGTGAGTATTCTTTACTTTACTTTACTTTACTTTACTTTCTTTAATCACTAAATGCATGTTTAGGATTAATCAAGATAAAAATGGTTTAAAGTAAAAATTGGTTTTTAACAACTTGGTTTGGTGTTAATTAAAAGTTGGATAATTTTTGGTGAAAATTGGTTGATTTGAAACACACGCATAGGGACCACCCCTTTTCAAATTGGTATCAGAGCTAGAAAACATAACTTATTTGTTTTGTGATCCCGTGTGTTTGTTTATATCTCCTGCGTTTGTTTTCTCTCGATGGATTCTCTAAGCTTTGATGATTTACATCGTTTGAATTTAAAGTTTGCGAAACATATTGAAGTTTTGGAGAAAGAAAATTCATGTTTTAAAAATATGATTGAATATTTGTAAGCGTTTCAAATTCAAAAAGAAATTTGTCGTGAGAAGTTTGGTTCCTTGTTTAATGATTTTAATATGTTAAAATTAGGCAAAAAGCAGAGTGATGATAGAGTCCTCGTTTTAGAAAAAGAGTTAGAGGATTTGAGAAATTCTAGGGTTTATGTCGTTGAGGAAAATAATTCGATTAATGATTTTGTGGCACGAGAAAAGTCTCTTAGGGATAAGTTTGCTCATATTGAGGGGGGTCGAGATAACCTTCTGGGGGTAATTGAAAATTTAAAGAAGGAGTCCTGAAAGTTTGAGGAGTCTAATTGTTTGCTTGATTCGAAAGTTTTGAAGTTAAAAAATGATTTAAATGACTCGAGTAGTGTGGTAGCGGCTTATCTTGTTCTAGCGGTTCGAATGTAAAAGCCAAAACCATAGTTTGTTTTAGAGGATGTGACACCCCGCCTAATTAAATACCGGGCGATCACTCCTTTATTAAATTAAAATCAAGGTGAACATTTGGTTCATTCTTAGCATCACTGTCGTAAAAATACTTTTCCAATTTAAACACCCTAATTAATTAAGCTAAGTGTCAAAACCATTTATAAACATTACTTTCCAAAATTTATTTTAAAAACAAAGATTTAATTATTTACAACAATTCAATATTAAATAATCACACCACAATAATCCTGGAACATATAATCCAAATAATTTAAACATTCAATAACTAAATCCCAACATTTAAGACTTAAAGTAAAACATCCAGACAGTAATAAATCCCAAAGTGATAATACTAGAAATAAATGAATCATAATGTCCAATCAAACAAATGGATAATGGAAACGGGCGACACATGCCCCACTAAATGAATATGCTAGGAGTGGAGTCAAATAAATGAAGTCGTCTAAGCAAGAGGCCTGCAACTCCCACCTAAGCTGCAGCGCGTTTCTTCCAAGGGATCCTACACAAGACGCCCCTGTGGCTAGGCACCTGTAATATATACATATATATACAAGAGAGAAAGAGAAATAGAAACGGGTCAGAGCCCAATAGTGTAGATGATTTAAAATTCGTTTAGCAAGTATTTAAATGTTTACAGGTCAATGCAACAGCATATTAGTGCGACACTCTCTTGAGAAATTATCACCTCTCTTCTAATGTGCACACCTATCGCACTAACCTTCCCAACGGTTTATATTATCTTATATCGCACTAATCTTCCCAATGATTTAACTTATCTTAGGTTACTCGTAAGATTTAAAACTGAACAACATAATTGTTTAAGAGGAAAATTTCATTTAGTAACAAAGCTCTCCTTTTAACTTTATTTATTAATAAATTTTACCAGTGTCATGTTATACTTTTCAAAACAAATATTTCCAATTTGTAGTCAAGATTCATATCTTACTTACCATAACACAGTAGGCATTTCCAAATTTCAGAATTTCATATATATATTAAATACTCGTATAATATATATATTCTAACAGCACCCCACATAAAAATTATAGTGCGTGCATACTCTGCTATCCAATCCCCGTATCTCTCGTACTAAGGGAAATACAAGTTCGAAATCACTCTCGAACTGTATTAACACATACACAAACAATATTGAGGCGAAGCATAGATTCCAAGTCTCTAAGAGGATAGCACATGCCCCCACGTTGCTTAGGACCATCTGAATTGTCAATTCGATAGCATGTACCAAGGATTTCTATCTTCTAGGGTACAAGTCAATATCCCCCATAAAGGTCCCATCGAGATAAGACTGTCCCAACGCGGTAACCTCAGGGATAGCAAGTAGCGTGGGCACGATTTTCACACATAGATAGTATATGCATAAACACAGTCATATAACTATACTAATATTACCATATCAATTTAGGTACATCTCAAATCCCATAATTACGACATTTGTCCTCATATCTCATTATTTAGTTCTCACGTATAACCGTTCATTTCTTACTTTGATTTGAGGGATCATTTCAACTTATTACGTAACACTCATAGACTTTATCCTCCCAAGTGTAGAATTCAGTAGGTACTCATCTAATTTTCAACGCAACCATTTTACGCGTCTCTCTCCTTACTACATACTTTCATCGTCCCTTATATGTAAATATCCTAAAAATATGCTTCTTGTCCTACATTAAAGGTCCCATAATTATTTATAAGTCCTACTGGTCTTCTTTATCTCCCAAAACATTTTAACAAGGGTGTCCAAGAATTATTTCTCATTAAATTGAATTCAACTAATTTAAAAAGGGGAAATGTGAGTCTGCCAGAAGGGGTCGATCGATCGAACCTTCGATCGATCAAAGCTCTTGGTTCGATCGATCGATCAAACAGGTATGGCGAATTCTGCAGTTAATCAGTTACGGGTTCTATCACATAATCTCCTCCAAATCCAAACTTTTCATTCCTAATCGCCCAGAAATTTGTACTACTAACATTATAATCTCATTTTATGTATATTCTACGTAAAGCATGTAAATTTCCGTCACTGATCATGGGTTTATAGGCAAAAACTTCATAAAAATCTCAAGAACCCTAGAATTCCTTAAACATGGTTCTAATCAATCTTTTCTAGAATTTTCTTCTTTTAAACATCATAATTTCGTGGTTTAATCCTCTACATGTGAAGGGGTTTCCAAAATAACATCTGAATCATTACTACATGCGATTTCCTATCTCAAATTTGGGTTTTCTTCCATAAAACTTATCCTAATCATCCCTAGACTAACATGAGTGATGCATTAACGAAAATAAGCAAGATAAACACTTGCCTGGGATTTTCAGAGTTCTGGTTTGATGATGAATTTGGTGTGGTTGCGTTCCCCGTCGCGCGATCTACGCGTTGGTGGTGGTGGCGGTGCAAACGGACGGATTTTGGGCCTTGGATTGCTTTGGAAGCTCTCTCCTTCCCTCTCCTATGGCCGTCACTCGTCTTTGGTTGTTTTAACCCTAGAAGGCAACCTTAGACATCTGATATATCCCTTGAAATTTCGTGGGTTTAATTACCCAAAAATGTAAAATATCCAAAATGCCCTCCCGGGGTGCTAAATAGGCCTAAAAATGCCCCGAGACCCAAACTAAACCCCCGGGTATACTTTTCTGACTATCTCAACCCTTCCGAACACTTTGGCGCACTCAAAACAACCATACGAGCAACTTATAATATATTCACTTTTATTCATCAATATTTAGTCCCGACGCGACATGGGCGCGTCCCGACTTAAATTTCCAAAATTATCATTTTATTCACTCGTGACATTTAATATAACCAATATTATATATATTACTTTGCTCATTAGTAATATTCAACAAATTTCCCATAATTACTAACTCTCATCAAGTTAATAATTATAACATAATTAATTTCCGAATTTATATTAAATAATTAATTCACATTAAATTTAATAAATCCCCAAATTAATATAGCATAAAAATACGGGGTATTACAGAGGGTCAATCACATTCGAGGGTGTTAAAAAAGGTCAACCTAAAGGTCCCGTTCCTTGTCAAGTTTACACATGTTCGCATTGTGGTAGGAAAGGTCACCTTAGGAGTTTTTGCTATGATCTTAAAAAGGACCCTAGGAAGTTTAAACGTAGTGTCCCGTCGGTTCTCAAAACCCGTTTTGTTAGGTATACACCTGTTTGGGTTAGGAAATCTGTTTTGGAGATGTTAACCGCTTCGTTGGTTGATTCTCACATGCATGCACATGATTCATCTCTTGCTATTTCTTATGTATAGTAGCTTGTATGTTTTGTCATACGCTAGCCCTTGCATCGTGATTTATAATTTGCTAGTGTTATGTCATGTTTATCTCTTCGTATTATATTTTTCATTTGTTTGAGTTTTATTTGAAAAATACAAAAAGATTTTGTTTTTGATAAAATTTTTGAAAAACGAAAATAGTTTTGTTTTGTTGGTTTTTTTGTTTTTGAGTTTAAATGTTTGATGTGGCATATTGGTGTGCTTGGACCCCCCCCCCCCCCCCATCGTTTCATTATGCATGTGGCTAGGACATTTGGTCATTATTCTTGTGACTAGCGAGAAAGGCGACAAACTTACCATCTAATGACTCATCCCGGAATCATTCACCTCTTCCTCACTATCACTGAGAGTGACTGGCATGAAAATCTTCTTCCCCTTTCTCTTTAGCCTAGTGGGACACTCAACGCCCTATGCCCCTTTCCCTCACATTCAAAACATCTATCCTCTTCCTCTTTCTCATTCTCTTTCTCTTTCTCACCGTTCTCTTTGGCCTCTTCTTTCCTTTTATTTTTCTCAAAAATCTTTTGATTAGAAGGATTTTCTTTGGAAAATTTGAGAAACTTTTTAAAAAATTTAGCAAGCATGGCCACATCATTAAAGTCAAATTCTCCCTCAAACTCGGACTCACAAACCTTCACTTTCTTTTTCTTCTCTCTCTTGGACACTTCCTCACTTTTCCTAGACTGGGCTCTAAGTGTTATCCCTCTATCCTTAGGCTTGACAGTATCAGGAAACATGTCAATTTCATATGTCTGGAGGTCTCCTACCAATTCGTCTAACTTAAGATTTCTCAAATTTCCTAAGGAATTCAATACAGTCACTTTCGAGATAAAACGTTTAGGAAACTATCTCAAAGTCTTTTTAACTACTCGTGCATCAGGAATGTGCTCACCAAGATTGAAATTAATGTTGACAATATCAAATAAACGTGCATAAAACTCATCAAAATGCTCAGATTCAAGCATGGTAATCGTTTCATATTGAGTAAATATATTTTGCAATTTAGACTTTTTTATTGCATTCGTGCCTTCATGGATAAGTTGTAAAATATCCCATGATTCCTTTGACGTGGTGCACGTCTTGATGCGTCAGAACTCGTCAGGGATGACGACTCCAAAATTGTACTTAGCCCATGAGAATCGAATGTGCTCCATTTAAATTCATCCTCAGTCCAGTCTGTCACAGGTCTAATATTGGTGACATTATTAGTGGTGATAGTGAGAGGAGTCCACCCTCTTTCACAAACGGCCCAGACACGCTCATCGATTGCTTTTAAGGCAGATTCTGTGCGGGCTTTCCAATAGAAATAATTAGTCCCGTAAAAAACTGGCAACCGATTATATAATTTTTCATTCAGAAAAATTGCAAAATTTTTCAAAATCTGATTTTTCAAAAAAAAATCAGTATCATAAAAAAATTGCAGAAAAAGGATCTTGAAAGTGTGGAAGCCCCCAATTTTTAAATTCTTATACTTTAAAATCAATTTCCTTGTTGAGATATGCGGAAGCGTGAGATGGTTCACAAAAATTACCAAATTTTAATTTACTTCAAAATTAAAATTAAACAAAGTGAAATATGATTAAAACACACGCTTATGTTAATTTCACTTAAACCATATTAATTAATCCAAGTCCTAAAAAATTTGCCTAAGTCATATTTTGCAATTTTATCAAGTTAGGTCAAACCAATTTTATCAATTAAATTAAATGACTTGAATTAAATTAACATAAACATTACCCAATATTAATTTGCACCAAATTAAACAAGTAGTGATTAAACTAAACCAAATTTTATCTTTTTACCTAAGCATGCATTCTAGGTGATTTTGCAAAAGATAAAATAAACAATTAATCCACTACGCCGCGATGTACGAGGAAAAACCCACAACGGGAAAAAAACCTCGGACGGCCCTAGCCTCAAATCCACTAAGTATGGAATTTACAAATACAAGCAAGATGACTTACAACACTCGACTCGATTCATCTCAAGCCCCGAGACGTCTTCTTGTATCAACCTCTTCTTAGCAAATAGCCACGGAGCTCCACCATGGTCTCGGAATCCACCGATCGAACTTTATATGGTCACCGTCACCCGAACTATGAGCCTTTCTCCAAGTGGGTAAATCAACGAAAACCTCTTCTTCTTTGTGGGAGGTAGAAGCAAACCCAAACGTCTCTTCAAAACGGTAGAGATAAAAAATTGGTTCCAAAACTCCAAACAAGTATAAATATATCTATGGAAACTTGGATAAACAGTATGGGTTTAAAACAAGTGTTTAAAACATTTTCCTTGAAAATCAACAACACTTAAACAAAGAACTTTTTCTCTTTTTATTTCTCTCTCAAAACACTCTCTTAGAGGTTGTAGGATATGAAAAAGTTAAACCAAAAAGGTTAGTTCTCGCACTATTAAGTTCTGTCAAAAGTTAGTGGGGTAAGGAAGTGGAAAACATGGGTAAAAACTGCTAAAAACTGCCATAAAATTTTCCCGCCTGAAATCTCGTTCGAACGAGATTTTCGTTCGAACGAAGTCTCGTTCAAACGAGCCTTTCTAACGAAGTTCCAGTGGCCTATGGGGAAGCTCGTTGGTAGCTTTGTTCGAACGACAATCTCGTTCGAACAACAATATCGAACGAGAAACCAGAAAGTTGAAATTACGAATTTAGCCCAGAAACTTTATATACTTTATATAGAAGTTTAATAAAATCTTTCTGACAAATAAACAATAGTTTTTAATTAAACCTACACCCATTATAAACCTTTTCAAGCTCCTATATATATATGTAATGCATTCATACCTTGGGAGCATGGAACCACTATTGAGTACGTAGAAATGAGGCACTTACTCTCAGCATTTTGATGAAGATTTATACACTTGGCTGCGACGTCTTCAACAAACACGTCTTAGGCTTTAAGGATGATCAATATACTCTATCCTATGACTCGAACGTTTTTGTCCGGAATTTAGCCAAAACTACAAAGGACTCAATTGGAAATTTGTGTCGTTACAGATCTCATGGTAATTTTGTGAAACCTGCTCTGATTCCAATTTGAGAAAGGTAAGATTTATTAAAAAGCTCTGATACCAAAGGTAAGATTTCTTAAAAATCTCTGAGACTAATTTGAGAATGCAGTGTGATATCGATTGTTTACGGATTCGCAAATTTCCAATTAAAGACTTATTTAATTAGATGTTAATTTTTAGATCCAAATCAAACCAATTAAATCCCATTTTAATTAAACCCTAAACATGCATCTAGTCGTGTAAATCATGCCATCACAAACAAACATAAATTACTGACATACAGATTTCAAGAAAAAATCCCCCGCAAGGGAAAAACCTTCATTTCAATATTTGTAACAATACTTACAGAAACCAGCAATAAATATTCTTCAGAATGCTCACATAGGCCGCAACCTAGAATCAGCAATAGATTAACCGTAGCAAACCCACAAGAACCGCAGCTTTATCTTCAGCAAGGCACACCCTCAAGCGTCCCCAAGTGACCATAGCAATCAGCCAATAACTCCCTCAAGAACCACCAAGTAAGTCGTAGAGAAATCTTCCCTACAAGAGAAACTTCAACAAGTTCTTGTCTTGGGCTCCAAAACAATTCACTAAAGTAATTGGGACGATTTGTGAATTGAAAAACAAAGTTAAAAACTCCTAAAAAGTGAAGATTGAAAATTCTGCAACTTGCAATTTCGTTCTCACCAAAGTCTTAAAGAAAGAGTCCTCACAAAACAGGTATTTATAACAAAATTACGTTGGCAGGGTCGCTCGAACGAGAAGTCCATGTCATTCGAACGACAACTGATATCGTTCGATCCATGGACCACGCGACCTTTTAATGACGTATTAAAACATTAAACAGTACGTTATTGTTAGATGTAAACATCAAGCGAGCTTCTCACGAGGTATCGCGCGAGATGCAATGTCACTTGAAGCGTCGTTTGAACGACTTGCTTTTGTCGTTTGAACGACATTCACATGTCTTTTGAACGACCAAAGCGAAAAAATATTTTTCTTTAAAACTCCGCCAACAAGACTTAGAAATATTATTTTGACCAAAAACGACGCCTCAGATGTTTAAAAGCATTTTAGAAAAATTATCCCAACACTTAAATGAAACATTCAGGGCCTGTTTGGTTTGCAAATATAATTTTGTTTTCTATGTTTAAATACAATCCGATAAACACTGAATTATAATATTTATGTATTATAATCAAGTTTTTCAGAAAACAACAAAATGGTATTTTATAACTTCAGTTTTTTATTTTTCAAGTTAGAATTATTCATTCTTAATATTTTAATGCATTTATACCTTAATATATAATACACATACATAATACATTAATACATGTGTAATTATTATAATTAAAAAATATATATGTACATGTACAAAAAATTTCCTTACAACGCGTGGCAACCCTTTTGATATTTTCAAAAGGGTATTTTACCCCTATTTAAAAAATTCTAAAATCCTCTCTCTCTCTCTCTCTCTCTCTTAACTCTCTTCTTTGCCCTCTCTTCTTCTTCTCTCTCTCTCTCTCTCTCTCTCTCTCTCTCTCTCACACACACACACGAGCAGATCTGGTAGGAGGTGGGGTCGTTAATTGCTGGTGGGAGGGAAGGGGAGTGGGGATGGGGATGGGGATGGGAGGTGGCTGGGGGCGGGGGGGATCTCTCTCACGAACATAAACACACACACACGAGCAGATCCAATGAGGGTGGAGTTGTTAATCGCTGGTGGGAGGGGAGGGGAGTGAGGAGTGGCCTGGGGTGGCAGTGGCAGTGAGCAAGCAGATTTTTTCTTATATATAAAGAGAGAGGCCTTCTCTTACACGGGCGTCCGTTTTTTTTACTAAAACGGATTAAAACGGTCTAATTTTTTAAAAATGGTAAAATGCATTTTTTTGAGTTGATTTTTTTATGAGATATATAGACACACGTGGGTACCCCCTAAAAAAATCAACTCAAAATGAATTTGCTTGCTATTTTAAAAAAATCTTTCAAAATCTGTCAAATTTTGCTGGCGCAAACCCAAATATATATTGACAGCTTTTGAAAGATTTTTTTAAAATAGCAAAAAAAATCATTTTGAGCTGATTTTTTTTTTTTTTTGGGGGGGGTGGGGGGGGGGTAACCATGTATGTCTATATATCTCATAAACAAATCAACTCAAAGAAATGCATTTTACTATTTTTTAAAAATCAATCCGTTTTTAGGAGGCCCTCTTAAGAGAATTCCTATATATATATATATATATATATCAAAGAAAAAAAGACACTACCTAACTTTATTGCATTGGAAAAGACTATACTATAACTATGTTATGGACCTCCCCTTATTCAATGGATTATTTCAGAGCAAGGGTTACTATTTGTTCTATTCTGTTGGTAATAATGGAACAATACCGTTCGCAGGAGGTGGAATTAGCAGTAGGCAAGCAGATTTTTTCAGATATATATATATTTTATGCGTGTGTGTGTGTTTCTGAAATTCTTTTTTTGGAGGGAAATCATATATTATGGAAACAATTTATTATTTATGGGAAATGATTTTCTATTTCTAATTTATATGCTAGAAATAATTTATATTTTTGAAGATAATTTTTTTATTTCTTGAAATAGTTTTTATTTGTACGAAAGGATTTTATATTTCTAATTTTTATGCTATTTTTTGGTATTTTTTAGAATTTTGATATTGATGAAAATCATTTTTTATTTGTGGGAAATAATTTTTAAATTTCTTCAAATGTTTTTTTAAAATTTTAATGTATTTTTCAATAATTATTTTAAATTTATTTTCTAAATTATATTTTTAGAATTTTGCATATTTTAAATATTTTTCGTAGTTTTGCAGAATTTTTTGGTATTTTTAAAATTTTTATATCGATGAAAATCATTTTTTATTGGTGGGAATAATTTATTGTTGTGAGAAATAATTTTTTCATTAATTAGTTTTTTAAATTTTGCAGATTTTAAATATTTTTTAGTATTTTTCTAGAATTTTAAATATATATTCATTTTTTTAGATATTTTTTTATATTTTTAAAATATTTTTTGGTATTTTCTTAATTTCTAAACATTTTTCTATTTTTTAAAGATTTTTTCAAAAACAATTACGTTCGGACAAAAGTGCCCTTACCTAAGGTCATGTGCCACGCACATGACTAACGATTTTTATCAAAAGTTAACGCAATTGGACGGCAGGAGGCTACTTGTAGCCGTTTTTAAAGTATAAGGTGTAAATTAAAAAATTGAAAAAATGGGGGGGTGGGGGAATGTAAGTAGGGGCAAAGTATAGGGGGTCAAGTGTAATTAACCTATTCTTTTATATCAATGGAAAGAGACCGAAAGAAATAAACATTAAGAGTGTCGTCTCAATTCTAATTGTACAAGAAAGTTGTACAAGTTGTTTGTGAACTGTATCTCTAAATTTATTACGATCAAATATCAAAAAGTCCCTCAAATATTTTTTAATACACATTTAGTCCAAGTTTTTTATTTCGTACCAAAAAGTCCCTTAATTCTCTTATTTTTAAAGGTCCGCACCAACGGCATGATGAAGGACTTTTGACGCAAAATAAAAAGGCTTGGACTATATGTGTATTTAAAAATGTTCCGAGGGATTATTTGGTATACGCGCCAATTTATTATCACATTACAATTTTGAAAGTGTTAAGAGCATTCAAATCTTGTGCAAACTAGTCACCCTAAAGAAAAGCAACACTAACTGCCTCTAAAATCTCGCCTTCCGTTTAATTTGTAAACGTCGAACATCTTCGATTGTAAGTGTCCTCAAGTACTACTTTCTATACATCACACCATGCTCATCAACAACCGAAATGGTGTTTCAAAAAGACTCTACCTTCCAATAGCATTTGGTAGTCTTGTGAATAAGGGTAGTCAATAGTTTTGTCTATCAATATGCTATTGAAGACTTCATGTCTTGAACGAAATGGTGATGGAAACAAGACAAGATACGTTAGTGTATCCGAGAAACGTCCTTCATAAATCGACAAGGCATGTATTTCCTAAAACACTCGATAACTTGCATGCTAGGAATATAACGTCATCATCAAGGACTTGGTCGAGGTGGTGATGACTTGATTTCAAAAAATGAGAGTGAGCAAAGACGCGAGGGAATTAGTGGCAAATACTGAAGGTGTGTTGTTGTGCAGCATCCGCCTTTGTGGTAAGGGCAAGCTACGGTTTGTCTCAGGTTCGAGACATGGGAGCAGTCTCTCCATATATGAGAGCAAGGTCAATCGACATACACCTCTCCCAAACCGTACAGTAAGCGAAAGCCTTGAACACTGAGTACAACGTTTTTATGTCGTTGCGCAACATTTAGCATGCACTATCATCATATGGTACCTAAAAAAGTGCCTATTGCCGTATAAGTTGGATGGTTGGAAGTCTATGGTTGTTCATTCAAGTTATGTTTTGTTTAGGAGCTATTTTCCACACTTTTTTTCTATCCTCTTTTGTTCCTCTTTTCATTTTGTATCATATTTGCTTTGTGATCAATTAAGTTCTATAAACACACTGAAAACTAGAATCCATAAATTTCATAGATTTCACCAATTGTATTCAACTACTAGCATTACATACATAATCCAGGATAACAAATTGGGTCTTACCCACAACGCATTTTAACGTAAAGAATGAGTGTTTTTCCACCACGGATCAATCATAAATGCCGATTTTTCCCACAAGATATCGTACATTATTACACCTAATGATCTCCATTGCGTTGGGCCCCACTAGAGCTTACGCCCCCACGAATCCGCTTCTGCAAATGCTCCAAACTGGCCACTCGTTGCATCGAGGCTGTTCTTCCCATCTTGTTCCCCCCAATTTCAGCCCCTGCAGGGTTATTATCCACCGCGGGCATGTCTACCGAGCTATTTTGGACCCTCGGCTTGTGGGATGCGGAGATATGGTTGTTAGACGAAGTGGGTTGGTAGAAGTTTTGCTGTTTCGAGTCGTCTTGCACAGGAACGGCTGCATCGGTTGACGTGTCGGACGGGCTACAAGCAAAGGAAGGCATGCCGATTGTAGATATCTCGGACATGGCTTGGAATAATGGGTTGTTCAATCCTGTTACTCTTTTAACCGTCTCTTCGGCCATCTTTACCTGTAAATATGGAGTCATTTTTATAATTTTATAAAAATTTCAATTGGCCCTTTTGTGGTCATTTTTAAGAGATTTTAGTGTTAGGTGCCTAAGAATTTGTCAACTTAGTGAAAAAAACATGTTTTTACAATTTTAGTAAAACTGTAAAATAACAGTGCGGAAAATAAAAATTAATTGGTTACTAAAGTAGAAAAAACATGAGATTTTTACAAAAATTATTTCTAGAATATAGACGTTAGACGAAAGTCCGAGTCATTTTATTAGAATACATCCATTCCCGGTCCTATAGTAGAACCTGTGGCTATTTGGCTTCATTTTATAATTTTTGAAAATTCCAGTTTCCAAAATATAATTTTTCAAAGTTGGATAGGGACCTAATTGAATTTTTTATAGCGTATTTGTGGTTATTTGCAATATACAACCCTCCTGAAACATGAAGAGAACGAGGTGGTCAGGCGGGAGTAAATAAAGAGAAACACGTAGTGAAATAAAATAGGGTGGAAAAGTGAAAGTGAGTAAATCTTATTTGCTGAAAATATTTCATACGTGTTTTGAAAAGAAAAAAATTCCAGAATGTATATGAATAATTAGTCATAGATCCCTAAGATTTTTAGTGTGTGCTCCCTGCTTTTTTAAAACTTTGGTATGTGGTCCCTATCATATGCATTCGCAATTTTAAAGTATCAGCGAACTATGGTGTAAAAAACATGAGTATTTATGCATAATTAATTGTAGATCCCTAAGATTTTTAGCGTGTGCTCCCAGCTTTTTAGAACTTTGGTATGTGGTCCCTATCAAATACAGCGTCAGCTACCACAAACTTAGGTGCAAAAAAACACGAGTATTTTTTGTTAAGAAAATATCTTCATGATTCCTTTTTTATTTAGGATCAAATACCAAAAAGTCCCTCAAACATTTTTTATTACACATTTAGTCCAAGCTTTTTATTTTGTACCAAAAAGTCCCTTATTCTCTTATTTTTAAAGATCCACGCCAGCGGCATGGTGAAGGACTTTTGGAGCAAATTAAAAAGGCTTGGACTAAACGTGTATTAAAAAATGTTCGAAGGACTATTTGGTATATGCCGCTTTTATTTAATTAGATTAGTTTTCATTTGCCTTTAAAAACTTGAAAATCTACTTACCTTTGCTCTCAATGTTTCAACATCAGCTTTCAAGACTCTATTGTCAACAGCTGCATCATTGTACTTTTGGCTCACGTCGGTGAGACGCTTCAATAAGGAAGAATTTTCAACTCTTAATTGAGACACCTAGGGAACCGAAAAAAATAAAAAAGAAAGAAGATGATTTCATTAAACGATCATACAAGGGTGGTTAGTAAATGGAGAAAACGGGAGAGAGATGGAACAAACCTGTGTCTCAAGCTCAGTCAAATGAGCCTGCTTTCTTCTTCTTGAGCGTCTAGCCGATTCTCTATTTGAGAGCATTCTATCAAAATAATAAATGAATTGATTGAAGGGCCAGTTTCACATTCCTTTGGGATTAATTTAATATAAGGACTAATCTCAGTTTTGTAGCCCATCTTCTTTAAAAAAAAAAGTTGTACCCAGTACACAAGGCTCCCGCTTAACTACAGGGTTTGGGAGAGGGAGATGTTGCTGGCCTTACCCCCATATATGGAGAGACTTGCTCCCATATCTCGAACCCGAGACCAACCGTAGCTTGGACGAGAACACTTGCCATCCCAACAAGGTACAACCTCTTCTTTCTTTGATAAAAAAAATAAGGGGGAGGGAGTAATGTCAAATCGATCCTCCTCCAACGTGTTTTTACCAAAAAATCCACTTCTAAAATACTTTCCAAAACAATCCACAATTTAGGATTTGGAAAATTTTGCACATTTTCCTACAAGTATCTCTAGCTAGGACCGCTTGTAGAAAAATCAAATTTTCCAAACCAATCCTAAATCGTGGAGCATTTTGAAAAATCTTTTAGAGGTTGGGGATCGTTCTGGATATCTTTTAGATGCGGGGTGGTTTTTTCCGGGAGGGGAAAACATATGGGAGCCAACAGGGAACATGACATTTTGACATTTTCTGTAAAAAAAAGAAACAAAGATCAATTCAAGAAATATTGGCCATCTAAAGTTTTTTTTAATAAAAAATTGAAGCAATTGAATTCGACAACTCAACTCAACAAAGCCTTTTCCCAATTATTTGGGGTCGGCTACATGAATCCTATTTTTCCATTCCATTCTGTCCAGTGCAATATCTTCGGTTAAACCACATGATATAATGTCCTTTTTTATAATATCCTACCAAGTTAATTTAGGCCTACCTCTACCCTTTGGGTTACCATCAATACTAGCTAAATCACTCTTCCTTACAGGAGCATCCATTGGTCTACGCTTGACGTGTCCAAACCATCTAAGTCGATTTTCTCTCAATTTATCTTCTATAGGAGCTACTTTTACTGTTTCACGAATTTGTTCATTTTTAATTTTATCCTTTCGAGTTTTACCACAAATCCATCTTAGCATTCGCATCTCCGCCACACTCATTTTCTGCACATTTTGTTTCTTAGTTGCCCAACACTCTGTCCCATATAACATGGCAGGTCTAATGGCCGTCCTATAAAATTTTCCTTTTAACTTCAAAGGTCCTATCACACAGAACGTCGGTAGCACGTCTCCACTTAACCCAGCCTGCTCTAATCCTATGTGTAACATCATCACTAATACCTCCATCTTTTTGTATAATCGATCCTAAATAACGAAAATGGTTATTTCTAGGTATTTCTTGACCCTCCAATTTCACCACATCTCCATTTATCCTCATGTTACTACTAAAATTACACTCCACATATTCTGTTTTAGTTCTGCTTATTTTAAATCCTCTGGTTTCTAAGGTTTCTCTCCATAATTCCAACCTAGCATTAATCCCCATCTTAGTCTCATTCACTAAAACAATATCATCTGCAAATAGCATACACCATGGCACCTCATCTTGTATTTGTCCAGTCAACTCATCCATAACAAGAGCAAAGAGATAAGGACTTAATGTTGAACCTTGGTGTAGCCCTACCGTAATTGAAAATTCACTACTTCCTCCGGCTGATGTTCTTACGGTAGTCATCGCACCATCATACATATCCTTGATCACATCAATATATCTGCGAGCCACTCCTCTTTTATGTAGAACAGACCATATTATATCTCTAGGTATCCTATCATACGCCTTCTCCAAATCTATAAAAATCATATGAAGATCCTTCTTTTTCTCCCTATACCTCTCCTTATCTCCTCAATAAATAGATTGCTTCCATTGTTAACTTCCCAGGCATAAACCCAAATTGATTCTCAGATACTGTTGTCTTCATTCTCAATCTATATTCAATCACTCTCTCCCAAAGTTTCATTGTATGACTCATTAACTTAATACCACGATAATTTGAACAACTCTGTATGTCCCCTTTATTTTTATAAATAGGTACTAAAATACTTTTTCTCCTTTCATCGGGCATCCTATTAGTCATTAAAATTCTATTAAATAATTTTGTAAGCCATAATACTCCATCCCCCCCTAAGCACTTCCAAACCTCAATAGGAATACCATCTGGTCCTAAAGCCTTCCCTGTTTTCATCTTTTTTAGAGCAATCCTGACCTCTGTTGTCCTAATTCTACAAAAAAATATATTTTCTCGAGTCTCCCTAAGTTCCTCTATATCTAATCTACTCCCATTATCTCCGTTTAATAACCTCTCAAAGTAGTTTTTACATCTTTCCATAATTTCATCATCTTTGACTAGGACTCGCGAATCATCACTTTTGATGCACTTAACGTTATTAAAATCTTTTGTTTTTCTATCCCTAAGTTTAGCAAGCTCATAAATACTTTTTTCCCCTTCTTGTGTTCCTAATTTTGTATAAAGATCATCATACGCTTTGAACTTAGCATCTCTTACCACTTTCTTAACTTTCTTTTTAGCCCATTTATATTTCTCAAAATTCTCTTCATTTCTATTTGTCTGCCATATTTTAAAGCACTCCCTTTTAATTTTTACTATATTTTGTACTTCTTCATTCCACCACCAAGTTTCTTTAGACTGTGGCCCTTTGCCTTTTGATTCTCCAAGAATTTCTTTTGATATTCTCCTAATGCATGTAGCCATCTTATTCCACATCATGCTAGTTTTTTCCTCACTATTCCATGTTGCTTCATTTAATACTTTATCTTTAAATAGTTTTAATTTCTCTCCTTTTAAATTCCACCACCTAGTTCGTGGGTTAATCTTCACTTTTCGCACTCGTGATTGATTTTTAATATTTATATCCAACACCATTATCCTATATTGTGACGTTAAGCTCTCTCCCGGAATAACCTTACAATCTTTACACGTTAATCGGTCTCCTTTCCTAGTAATAAAAAAATCTATTTGGCTCTTATGCGTTCCACTTTTATAAGTTATTAAGTGTTCAAGCCTCTTTTTAAAACATGAATTTACTCGTACAAAATCATAAGCCATCGCAAAATCTAAGATAGACTCTCCCCCGTCGTTACTATCTCCAAAACCATATCCTCCATGCACTATCTCATATCCTACACGATCTTCTCCTACATGGCCATTAAAATCTCCACCTATATAGATTTTCTCACCTAGGGGTATTTCTTGAATTAGTTCATCCATTTGTTCCCAAAATTGTACTTTAGTGTGCTCATCTAAGCCTACTTGGGGTGCATAAGCACTAACAATATTGATTATGTTTTCACTTAATACTTACAAGTATAAGTCTATCACCTATCCTAATAACAGTTACGATATCGTCCTTAAAGTTTTTATCTACTATTATTCCAACTCCGTTCTTATTTCTATGTTTTCCTGTATAATATAATTTAAATCGTGTATTTTCTATTTCTCTAGCTTTCTCACCGACCCATTTAGTTTCTTGTAAACAAGCTATGTTAACTTTTCTTCTTATCATGGTATCTACTAACTCCATCCATTTTCCTATCATAGTCCCTATGTTCCAAGTCGCTAACCTAAGTCTGGTATCCTGGACTAGCTTCTTTACCCGCACACGTCCAGCTTGTTGCAGGAACCCTTGCGTATTTATCGTCGCATCCGGGCGCCGATGCGACACCCCTTGCCTATTTTTCGAGACACCCGGTGGCAGGCGCAACTCTCCTTGCCTATTTTTCGAGACACCCGGTGGCAGGCGCAACGCATCGCTTAAGGGGAATGCCCTAGCATTAGCACGTATATTCAGAATTCGACAACTATAACACGAAAATGATGACGACAGCAACCCCACCACCACCATCGAAACCCACTGAAAAACCATTAGGGATGTAAATGAGCCGAGCGGGTTGCTCCAAGCTTGTTTGAAAATGTTAACGAGCTTAAAATTATGTTCAAACTTGACTCCTTTATTTTACGAGCGTTTTAAACTTAATCTAAACAACGAGACGGAGTTTAATTATCTTTGATTGTTTTACACTATTTCTGTAATCGATCCAAATTCGAGTTGAGCTCAAAAACATAACGAGATTATAAAAAGATGTTCAAGCTTAGCTCATTTATTTTACTAGCCCCTCTCGAACGAGCTTTCTTTGGAATGAACACGAGTCGAGCTCAAGTAGCTTTGTTCGTTTTACAGCCCGACCAACCATATTATCGATGAGCATTGATAGATATCAACGGTGATGTCGGCGGGTTTCAGATCTAGTTTCAATGGTGGTCGCCTAATTTGCAATTGCTATCACAACTGGTGTGTAGCTTTTATCTGTTGGGGGCATTGTTGTTTAAGGAACAAGGCGCACCCATGCGCAAAGGTGTCTCTAGAGCCTAGGCACAAGGCGTGGCGCGTGCCTGATTGAAGCTAGGCGCACTTTTTTTTTTTTTTAAATTAAAGCAATATTTTGATGTTATAATAATATCATGACATCAATGATAAACTTAATGGCATAATTAAGATTCCAAAATATAACATATTATCATGTAAAGCTAAAATTTAACCAATAAACGCAAAGTCTTAAAATATATAAAAGACAACCATTGCCATGAAAATAAATAACAAACTAACAAAGAGTTGAGACACCAAATTAAGTGAAAGACACAAAAAACGTCCAAACATCATCTAAATCTCATCAAAGTCATCATCCAAATTATCAAAATCAGTTTCATCAAAGTCGTCATCAAAATCAGTTTCATCAGTAACTAAATGGTGTTGTATTTAAATTGCAAAACAGTCATTAAATTGAAACAGTAAAAATAATATTTAAAAAAATCATTCTTTTTTCATTCTTTTTATAGATTATGTACTTTTAGGACTTAAATAATATTGATTATGGATATAGGACGGCAAACATTTCGTTTCTATTTTGAGTCCCTATTTTCAAATTAAAGGGACACGTGACATGCCGTGATTGGTCGACGTATTATGAATATGGGTCCGCACCAGCGGCTTTATTCAAAAATAGGGACTAAAACTATAAATAAAATGTTTGCCGTGCTATTTCCAAAATACATATTACAATAGGTTCTAAATTTACAAAGCCCCTTCTTTTTATTATATTTCAAGTAATATTTTTTCTGTTTTACAGGTATAACAGGAAAGAAAGGTATAACAGGAAAAAAAGGTATAACAGGCACCTGTTATACTCCAACAGGTATAACAGGGAAGAAAGAAAGGAAAAGGCAGAAAAAAATGGCCGGAAAAAGAAAAAAATTAAAAAAGGCAGAAAAATTACATTCGGAGAAGAAATGGACAGAAAAAAAAAAAAAAAAAAAAAAAGAAAAGAAAGAAATTATAAGTCGGAGTTGAGAAATAGGGTTACTTCTAGAGAAAATATAAGTCGGGCAGAAAAAAAGAAAGAAAATTAAAAAAAAAAAAAGAAAAAAAGTCAGAAAAAGATAAATACCGGAGTCGCCGGAGTTTGGAGAGAAGAAGAGAACAGCCGGAGTGGAGAGAAAACAGAGCCAGAGTGGAGAAAGAAAGAGCCAAAGCAGCCGGGTTTTTGTGTTTTTGAGATATAACATTAACTTTTCTCTTTTGGGGTTTTGTAAATTAAAGACCCCGGTTTGTTTTCAAGTAAAAAAAGAGACACATAACTTAACATTAGCAAAAGTGTGCCTAGGCTAGCGCCCGAGGGCCAAAGGCGCACGCCTAACTCAACACGCCTCGCCTACCATCACTCCAGGCGCCCTACCTACGCCTAGCACCTAGGCGTGCTTTTAACAACTATGGTTGGGGTTGGTGGGGGGGGCACTGATATCTTGTTTCCTGCTGGGGATTTTTCAGGCTAGGTGAGAACAACAACTAGACAGTAGGATTGAAGGCGAGAGAGATGTGTGGTGGTGGTGGTGGTGGTGGTTATCGGGTGAAGGTGAATTGTGGAGTGGTGTTGACGAATGAGGGTGGGTGGGAGGAGGGATTTCCCAAATTATCAATCTAAGGGTTTATATATGTATATATACACACACACACACACGCATGTGCGGAATTTTGATTTATAGCTCTGTGCCTACATGCCCATGCATCGAGTCTAAGGCATACTACGTAATGTAACTAAGGCACGCTCATGCGTCATGCCTACAGCACAACGTGTACCTACGGGCAGGCCTTGTTGTCAATCATAATTTTTTTTAAATTTGAGAGTATTTGCAATTTTGAAAGTATTTTGTAAATAAAGGGTGGGTGAGAGAGTACAAAATTGATGAAAGAGAGCACGATGTGATGAGATTTTATTGAGAGGGGTAGATGATCAAATGCAATAGTTAATCCTAGCCATTGGCTTGTTTTCCTGTGCAATCTCAAGTGTCTTTGTGCAAATGCCCTCGCTCAAGCTACGGCAGGCCTCGGATTCGAGATATGGGAACCTCTCCATATATGGGGTTAAGTCCCAAACCCTGCAGTTAAACGGGAACCGTGTGCACTGAGTATGACCTTTTTTTATACATGCTTGGTGTGGACCCTAGCTTAGTGACACCCAAATCCAACATAATAAGGATAAGACAAAATTAAATTTTCTCCAACGTATGAAAACATGTTCTGATAATAAAACGTTTCTTACATTTTGTTTTAGAAACTTTGCTTAGGGAAAAAGATTCTGATGTGCACGGTGGCTTGTGCTCCTCGGGCGATTTCTGAAATTATCAAAAAGGGATGGAATATTTTGTAGTTATTTAAATTATTACTATTATTATTTAGTTTCTATTACATAGGAGAGATTTTAGAAATCGCATTACGTTAGAATATAGTTCAGTGTCCGTCTCTAATTCCTTTAGTAGTTTATTGCTATGAATAAGTGTGGCTTCTATTTAAAATCACTTAGGCCCCATTTGGTTATCCCAAAATTGTAAATTAGTCCATTTACAAATTAGTCCATTAATTGTGTTTGGTTTCATTAATGAAATGATTCATTGTCCTATGTTAGCTTATGTGTAAAATCTAAAATTGGAGCATTTTACAAAAAACGTAAAATACATCCATTTGAGATAGGAGCTCATCCCTATTCGTAAGCTCTCTCTATCTCCAATTATTTTTAACTCTTTTTTTATTGAACCTTAACATCAATTTTAGATTACCAAACATAGCGTAAAATTGAATTTAAACTCATTTCAAATTCACAGTTACAATTAACTAATTCACAATGCATAAATTTACGTAATTAAACAATTTGCGCAACCAAACAGGACCTTAATGATTGAATGAATAATATTGAGAGAGTATTCTTATTGTGGATGTGTCTGATGAGATACCCCGTACATGTTCATTAGTTAGACCTAACCCCACCCCCACCCCCCATTGCATATTGATCAACCCACTTGTACCTTCTGCATTATATGTTGCATAAGAGGGGAGGGGGTAACTATAATTTTCTCTAAATACTGAATTATCTCAAGGGGTAAAAAGAACCCTTTTTTGGAACTCCATAGAGCATGTGTTGACTTATTTTGCATGGTACAAGACAAAGCATACTCCAAAACATATTGAGCAAAATTATTAGCAAATAGAAAGTTGAAATTATAATATACCTTCTTACACGTTTTGCATCGGCGGGGTCCATATTCTGAGTTGTTTCTGTATCTCCTTCAAGATCATCGTCATCTGAAAGGTCTCTCGATGAACCACTCGTTGCTGATTTCACTTGAACCGCGGGTTTCTTTTGCACGGTAGGCAAAGAAGGAATTCCAAGTGGACTGCCAACATCCTTACCTTGCACTAAGATAATAAGTAATAAATATATAAATAAGAAAAAAAAACAGTATTTCATAAAACTCAAGAACCCTCATGCTACATCGTCCAATATTGCGTTTTATCTATGGCAAGCATGGTTCAAAGTCTCGGTATCGGTCCCGGTATCGGCCACTCGATTTTCAACTCGGTCGCGGTATTGGTCACGGTATCGGGCGATACGCAAAGATACACTATTTAGAGAGCACAAAAAATTCCGAAAAAAATCTAGAAAATTTTAAAAAAATACGATTAACAACGTGGACCAATCAGATAAGTTTAAAACTATCCTTTAATATGCATAATATTGTTCAACTGATTATATTGACATGCTGCGAACTTGCCAGATTCAATGTTCCATAATAAATTAATGTTTTATTTCACGGAGGATACAAATATTATATTTTTACAAAGAAAAACAAATCTTACTTTTTTAGTAAGAGGATATTTTTTTTAGTATTATTTTTAGTAAGAGGATACAAATGTGTTTTTTAAGTATGTTATATATTTTTAAAAATGATAGAAATGTTTCTTTTTTAGTATTGTTATTTTTTTACAAAAAGAGGATACAAATAGTGATTTTGACAAAACACTACATTTTTTTTACAATCATTTTTTACAAAAAGGATGCAAATGTTATTTTCTTACAAAAAATGATGCAAATGTTATTTTTTTATAAAAGGAATGTAAATTTTTTTTTGGTTGTTGGGTTGCAAATGTTTTTTTCTAAATTGATGGAAATGTTATTTTTTTACAAAGAGGATGCAAATATTTTTTTTTACTTGTGTTGCAAATGTTATTTTTACATAAAGGATGCAAATATTATTTTTACAAATGTTTGGAGGATACAAATATTATTTTTACAATAATTACAGTTGTATATTTGTTTGTAAAAGAAAAACATTTACGTTTTTTTATAAATAGTAACATATTATAAAATAACAATGGGAACATTATTATAAAAAATAATAAATAACATTTGGATCATTTACGTTCTTTAAAAAAAACTGGCACATATACAACGCACTAAATTAAACCCACACGATGACCATATAACCCCCACACACAGCACACCAAATTAAAAAAACAATTATCATTTCGTAACCCCCCCAAAAAAACACGCTTACCAACATAACACTGGAGAGAGAGAGAGAGAGAGAGATTGATTCTTAGTAACTTATTATATCTCGGCCGATATATCACCGATATGGATCGATACTATTGTGATATCGCCGATATGGGGCCGATTCCATCGCGATATCGCCGATATGGGCCGATTCGACTGCGATAACGTCGATATGAGCCGATTATACCGCTATATCACCGATACTACCGAGAAATTACCGATATAGGGTCGACTCACATCAATAATTGAAAAATCAACTCGTAACTCGGAATCGGATCGGTGGGCACCGATACCTAGTCAACTCGGCCGTATCGTCGCGGTATCGGCCTTGACTTTGAACCATGATGGCAAGACACTAACAATGTATATATATATATATATATATATATATATATATATATATATATATATATATAGATAGATAGATAGATAGATAGAGAGAGAGAGAGAGAGAGAGAGAGAGAGAGTGAGTGAGTGAGAAGAAGCCTGAACAAAAAAAACATGCTATTAAATGGAGATTAAAAAAAGGGTAAATTACAGTACACCCCCCGAACTATCTCGCGTTTACAAGTCACCCTAGGATTAAAAAAAAAAAGACAAAGTCCCTCCCTAAACTATTGAACCATAACAACTAACACATTTATGTCATATATTTAACAAATTTTATGCATAAAACCAAGTTTTTAAAAAAAAATTGACTGAAATGTGTTAGTTGTCACAGTTCAATAGTTTAGGGGAGACTTTGTCGGATTTTTTAGATCAGGGGAGTTGTATATAAAACCTAAATAGTTCAGGGGGTTTACTGTAATTCCCCTTAAAAATTTAAGAGGTTATGGATTTGTACCAATTATGCTGCATTACCCCACAGGTTCTTTTCGAATGAAAGGAATGACCAATTGGTGAGTCTCTATAGACATGTAGGTAATACTTACCAATAAGAATGAAAATGATGGAAATAGGTCATATTAGGGTTTAATTGTCATTTTTAATATTTTGTATTAGTCTTTCATTTATTTTAGTTCTTTTATTTTCTTTTTAGCCTTTAATTAGCCTCCAAGCATGTTTGGGACTAATTAGGCATTCTTTTATTTTTAGTAGGCCCTTTTAGTCATTTTAGCTAATTACTTGATTAGCAAGTAATTCAGCCCCTATAAATAGGATTGTTTCTCTCATTTGTACTCACTTGTCCATTCTTGAATATAAGGAATTCTTTATTTCTCTCTCTAGAAATCAAAGTGTCTTGATTTTTAGGTCATTGACGTGTAGTTCACGTCAAATTGGTATCAGAGCGGGTGATGCTCCAAACATTGGTGATTGTGTGTATCGGTGTGAGTTAATTATCAAAATCGTGCCCTACATTCGCAGTGGCCCCGAAGAAGGCAATCCAAATTCAAGATGAGATTAACGAAGAATTGAGACAACAAATGGCAAGAATGAAAGAGAAAAGTGATCAAAAATTTGAAGAATTGACATGAAAACAACAAGAACAATTTGAAGCCCTAATGTTGCAAATGTCCAAATTACAAAACCCTAACCCTAGTTTTCCCTCCTACCACCCTTCTTCCCCCAAACCGCTGCAACCAGCCCCCACGCTACTTCCCTCTAACCCCGCGACCACCCCTATCCCAACCCCCTTCTGCCTCACTTCGGCAACCCCCAAAACCCTCATCAAGCCCACCCCGCTGCCCAAAAAAAAACTATCCCTGCTGCCCTCCTTCCGACTACCCTCCCCACCCCTTCGGTCCAGAAAAACAAACCCACCGAGGCTGCCATAGGCAAAAACGCAGCCCTAACCCTCCAGATGCAGCTGCTTCCCCCCGAACCAAAAAAATCTCCTCTCCCGACTGCCGACCAAACCCCTGAACCCGTCAAGATAACAGCAGCCCCTAATCGGCCAATCTTCCACTTGGATTTTCAGTTTTTACCAACCAGAGAAGATTCCCAACTGCCCAATAGCAAAGTAGGGGCTGATTTGCTTGAAAACCTTAATCAAGAAGGTGGAACCACCCAACAAATTCAAGAACTAGTGTTTGAGGCCAAGACAATGGTTTTTGACCCGGGTGGAGACCTCTAGGGTTTGTTTGGGAAGAAATAAGAGTGAAGATGAAGATTGATGCAAGAATTCAAGAATCTTCCTCAAATTTTTTGCAAATTGATTTTTGGCCCCTCACGTTTTGCCTCTTCCGCACATTTTGAAATATTTTTGCATTCGACCTCAATTTTTCAAGTTCGAGGACGAACTTTTTTGAAGCCGGGGAGAGTGATGGAAATGGGTCATATTAGGGTTTAATTGTCATTTTTAATATTTTGTATTAGTCTTTCTTTTATTTTAGTTCTTTTATTTTCTTTTTAGCCTTTAATTAGCCTCCAAGCATGTTTGGGACTAATTAGGCAATCTTTTATTTTTAGTAGGCCCTTTTAGTCATTTTAGCTAATTACTTGATTAGCAAGTAATTCAGCAAGTAATTCAGCCCCTATAAATAGGATTGTTCCTCTCATTTGTACTCACTTGTCCATTCTTGAATATAAGGAATTCTTTGTTTCTCTCTCTAGAAATCAAAGTGTGTTGATTTTTAGGTCATTGACGTGCAGTTCGCGTCAGAAAAAATCATACGAGGTTAAGAAGCATGAATATATATATATATATGGAATGCTCAGCATACCATTACCTCTGCAACCCCTTTTTCAGAACTGTAATCAGCTAACCACAAGCCAAAAAGTGGAGTGTAAATGAGAAATATTGACATAGAGTTCAATAATTACTCATATGATCTCACCCTTGACATTGACAAAGGGGTTAGGTGTAAAGTACTTCTGACAAAGTTCAACCAATTCTCCTCATGAAAGTAAAAGTTATGTGATGGCAGATGTAAACATAAAAAAAGGTCCAGCTTCAGATAAGATAATTTTGTTAAATGTAAACCAATCTAGTGTCAAATATGATCATTAAATAATATATAGACAAGTAAACTGGAAGCAGAAATACAAATTGTTTCCATTCATGTCGCAAACATAGAAATTGCCTCAAAACATTCGTCCTAAAATGGTTTTGAGACAGGGTGAGTTTGCCATCAGATAAGATATGTTGCTAGTATTTATGTTCAACTAATGTGTAGGGCCAAGGGCTATGTCAACTATGACTAGTAGATGGTACACGTGTGTGTGTGTGTAAGTATGCATATACAACCATCCATCCATATCATGTGTATGTGTAAATATATTACGTATGCTTATAACTACTTAGGGGCAGATTTGATTCTAAAAGGAACTAATACACCATATATTTCTGGATATACAATTGACATTAATAGGATGTTTAGAGATATTAACATATTTCTTAGAGAATAGAGAAGTGATTAAGAAAATAATCTAACCACGATTACGATTAATGATATGTGCATAGATGAGAATACACGAAGTATAAAAAATACTTATTCCGAAAACATCAAATGAATGAAACTGACCTTTAGGAGCCTGAGATTGCAACTGTGAGGTGTTTGATGCCTGTGATCCATTGTCAGGCAGAGCAGTAGAATCTGGAGGTTTTACACAGGATACCTGGGGACAGGAATGGAACATAAATTTAAGTCAAACAGAGCCGATGCGTATTTTTTATTTTTATACTTCATAAATGCATAAAGCAAACAGTAGTAAATTAAAGTTGAGGAGCAGTAAGCGTGTGGTTGATTGGCAACATTTACCAAGGAAAAATATGGAAGATTCCATATTTTACAATTTTGGGTGTGATTGTTTTCACAAATTTGCCTTAAAAAATTTTCCCAGGTTTGCCTGAAGTACAACCTGATAATGGATGTTTTGATTTGGACATTTGACGTGGGAAATGGGGGTTAGAAAAAATTTCCTTGCCATTTTTTTCCACTCACTCTAATCAAAATATCATGTAGGCACCCAAAGGAAAACTGAGCCTAATTTACAAGCAAGATATATTATGCATTGTATGTCTCTCTCGGTTGCATATATTCAAGGTATCCATATATAAGAGATCAAAGACTCAAATCCACTGAATCAAAGCTTCACTGAAGGCATAAATTAAATAGGGAATCAAAGCTAAAAAGCATGAAGTCAAAGATTGAAAGTAGAAATCACTTTAGAACTCTGCAACTAACACACACACATATATAGTTGTCGGAATCTTACGATTCGGACAATTCGATTCGATTCGATTCATATATTAATCGATACGAAACGGGAATAGAATCGGAGGGGTTCCAAAAATCGGGCTGAATCGTGAATCACACCGATTTACTATTCAAGTGCGATTCATTTTTCTCGGAGAATGTTCGGTATTTTCAACCACCTCGTTTCTTGTTCCTTCTAAAATAACCTTTAAAATGTTTTATTATTAAAATAATAAGAAGTTGGTACAAACCCTTTGCGAAAGAGAGTGACTGAAACACATACTAGAACGAAACGTAAACTGCAATCACTTTTTTTCTTCTCTTATAACTTGTTCGAAGCTGCGATTTCCCCTATTTCGTGTCGCGATTACTTTTTCTTCTCTTCTAACCTGTTTGAAGCTGATTGAGAAAGGGAGGTAGCTTTGCGTCCGATTGAATCCAATAAATCGTGTGCAAAGATTTTATAAGTTATATTATGAAGTATTGTTATTATAACGTATTTTTATAGTGTTATGTTTAATCTTTATTTGTGTTATTATATCGTATAATATATTCTTGTGTTTAGATTTGGACAATGTTGGTGCTAGTATTGTTAAAATTTGGTCATAATTTGGGTATGGAAGTTCATTTCGTTAGTTATATTAGAATGAAATCATGTATTATAATTTATAGTTGATTTTAGGTCATAATATGTTTTATTACATATTCTTAATGTGTTCTCTTTGCATTTATATATTATTTCCAACATATTTTACGTTTATATCGATTCTTACGATTCGATTCGTGATTCGATTCACAGTTCACGATTCATAGGGTTTCCGATTCATGATTGACAACTATACACACACACACACACATATATTTATATATATATATATATATATATATATATATATAATTTTGTGCGTAGTTTTTTGTTTTGTGATTTCAATTGTGTGGGTAGCATTTGTGTTCGTAAACATCCCCCTTTTCTTCATCTTTGTACAAAACCAACTCATTATTCAACCAACCAGTGTCCAAAAAACCCAAAGTCATTAGTCAATTTCTACCGATATTCTTAAAACCAGCACTACTGTTTCGGTCTATGAAAATGCACAGCAGGTCAGTCAATTGATTTGTGCCCAATCCTAATTCCAATAGCAACCCTAGGATGAATGTGGGATGACAGCTTGATTGTTCTAAACTCAGAAATCATATTTCATTTTTTCGATTCTTATTTTAATTGGAAACTAATAGTGGAGTTAGCTTTGGTTTTAGAAACATTATATTTTGTGGGTTATACTGAGTGTTGAAGAGTCATAATTTATTAGATATAATTAATTCTACTTTTATTAAGTTTTGGATTGCAATCATATAAGTTAGATTCATATTTTGTTGTGGGTACTTGTTACGTTTCTCTTTGACAGATGACAGAAACTTTTGGCTGATGTACTCGAGTCCCCATTAAACTTGATTTTTCTGCATGTGCTAAAATTAAAGGGCTGCAAATTGAATTAAGGCAAGACGAAATCAACATGCAGTGACACCAATAGCCTATGGGAATCGTGACTCCTTTAACATTGTTCTTATAGAATTTCTATGTGGAGGGATAAAGAAGCAATGCAAATGATTGGGATAAATCCCCGCATATAATTGACGAGATTAAGCAATTTTACAAATACTCTTTCTATCACAAAGAACCTAGCTCATGCCTTTTCTAAACAGATGTAGATGATGGGTCGGGGCTGCGGGGTGGTGGGGGCATGACTCGGCGTGCCCGGTGGTTGAAAAAATTAGGTTCAGGGGTCGAAATGATGTAGAGGCGTCAAAAAATTTAGGCGGGTTAGGGAGAGACTGTTTTTGGTTAGGGATTGTGTCGAGAGGGGCGTATAGGGTGTCAGGTTGGCTGAATAGGAAGTTTAACCCGGGTTGGGGGTATGCTTGGGGACTGGCGAGATGACGGGGTAGAGTGTCGGCACTTAGGGGATGGTGTAGAGGGCGGGAGGAGGTTGGGTGGAAGGGAGAGGGGTCGGAAGGAGCCCGGGTGGGCTGGGCTAAGTCGTAGGGGCAGTGGGTGGGTGAAATGGGCACCCCCGGGTTAGAACAAGGTCGCCCAAACGGGTTTTGGGGGAAATGGATTAGATCGACAATGGGGGGTACTGGATCCGAGGGTGATGGGGCTGGGTGGTTGGTCGCGGGGTTGGTGGAGGTCAAAGTGGTGAACGGTTGCAGTGGGTTGAAAGGGGTGTGGTGCGTGAAGGTCGGCCAAAGGTTTCCAGCGGTGGAAGGGGCCCTGATTGGGTCGGAGGGGTCGGAGAGGGTGGCTGGTGGCAGTGGGTTGGTGGATGGGAGGGCTGCATTGGCAGAACTAGGGTTTCCAGCGATGGCAGTTAGGGTTTGGGTGTTTTTTTTTTTGGGGGGGGGGATGCCATAGGAGGTGTAGCTAGGGTTTGGGGTGGTAGCATGGGGGTAGGGGCTGATATTGGAGGGTGGTTTGAGGGCGGACAGAAATTGGGCCATTTGGGTGGAGAGGAGTTGCTTCATCTCTTCCATGTCGGCTTGTTGCTTCTTGGCCAACTCCCCGATTTGTTCTCTTAACTCTAGATTTAGCCTCTTCGAGTTGTTTGGATTTCTTGGGGGCCATTGATGTAGTGTATGATTTTGATAACTACACACCAATCGGGAATCAACACCTCAATCTAACACCAATTTAACGAAAACTACACATCAATGGCTAAAAAGAAATACCAAACCCTAACTTTAGAGAGAAAATCAAATGATTTCTCATAATTCAAAATAGAGGAGTGTCCTCAAATGAGGAATAAAAGAGGTATTTAAAGGGGAGAAGTAACTTAGGCTCTAAGCTACTCATCTAATTACAAAAATACCCTTAAGAGCCTTTCGCTACTTCATTCCCTCAATACCAAGCAAAAAGAAATACCACTAAACAAAAATTAAAAAAATATATAAAAGAAGATAAAGTGACAAAAATAACCCTAGAATAGGGCCCATTCCCATCATTCAATCATTTGGAAGTGAAAATAAGTTTAGAGAGAGACACCAATATAAGTTGGATGGGTGTTTGGGCGTGGAAGCAACTTAAAATAAAACAGCCTTGTCATTATCTCAATACTCATGATAGTTAAGGCATGATTTTATATGATCTCTTTACATTACCTTACATTGTCTTTGTATGTTGTTTCATGAATAAACAGTGGAGTAAAAAGGTACGGCGTAACGAATTTTGAAGACCGTGAGTGTGGGGAGAAACTGGACCGCAACAAATATTTTAAATATCTATTGTATTAGCATGGACAATGTCAATTCTCAACGCACTGCTCTGGGGGCTAATTCTTACCCATATTTTTAGCTTTTTTAGTGGTGGGGGTGAGGGGGTATGCAAAATGGACGAAGAGGAGACAGTTATAATATGAAGAAAAAGAAGGTCGATGAAGCCACCATTCGATCACTGGTACATACCATCAGAAGTTTTAGAGATATGGGACGACTCCAATAGTGACCGTGGTTACTCAAAAAGCGTGTTTCTCAGTTTTCATCCACATTGTATTTGGTAATTAGTAGTAGAGTTAGTCGTAATTTCTAAATATTTTCATGAGTTTTGTTGTGATACACTGATACGTGCCAAAGTCAGCTATTTTGATGCAAAAACACGACGGAAGTCTTCATAATATCCAGAAACAATTTAATAACTCTCTCAATTCGTATCCATCAATGATGTCCTTACAAGAGAACAAAGGATAACTTCGGAGTATTGGAGTTTTCTAGGTAGCCGTTCCTAACTATTCTTGTAAGTCAGCGGGCAACCCACCTATAGACCAGCAATTATATCGACTGGAAGCTAAGGTAAAGCATATGTCCGTGGCACTTGATCAGATAATGAGTTCAGGGCTTTAAGCCTTACTAGAAAAATTTATAACTAACTAAAAAATAAAATAAACCACTTGTGTTACAACATGACATTTTGTAGGGTTATATTAACCACCCTTTCGCTGCCTACTTACATAAGCAAAAACAATTCCCGAGTGCACCTTAATCCACCCAAGATATTGTGCAAACTTGGGTGGTTAATATAAATTTCAAAGATCAACTCTCTTGGGTGGTAAATATAAGTGCAAACTTAAATTTCAAAGATCAACTCTCTTAGAGATTAACGTGCATATTGACCATTCACTTCTGAAAAATTCAATGAAGAAACGCAGGATATCCCCTCTCACACCCCCACCCCTAAATTCATTGAAAATGTCATTCTGAATCCATCACGCCAAACCGCTCTTAAGCCCCCCATGTTCTCTATTAGCCTTCATAAAGAGCATCTCAAAGAACTCAATTAGCTCTTTAACAAGCTCATATTATTCCACCCTAATCCTTTCCACCTTGTACAAAATTTTGGCACCTTTCTTCCCCCTCACTATCTTGTGGAACATTTTAGCATTATTATCTCATTCTCTCACCCATTTAATTCTTTCAAGACATTTCCTCTTTACCCAAAATTTCTTCAAAGCTCGTTTGTGTGTGTGTGTGTGTGTGTTAAATTTAACGTGCTCTCTCTCTCTCTCTCATTTTATATTTTTTCCCTAAATTTTCTTGATAACAAAACAACTCAACACACATACAAAATGCATGTTTGATAGGTGAGAAACGAACGAAAATTACAACAAAAATCAAAAACCAACATTTAATTTAACATCATAGAGCCACGAGATTTATTTCCAAAGCTCAATTTCATTTCATTTCATTTCCAAAATCTCTCGGCAACCAAACACCTAAAAAATAAGACCCACACTTTCTCACAAAGCAAACCGAAACCCAAGTCAAAGCAACAGAGCAACAAGCCCACACTATTTTAACATCATGAGCAAAATTTCATTTTCCCCCAGATTTTCTAGGGAAACAAACACTCAAAAAATTTCGGAGGAGTTTCAGTTCATGCGCCGTACCAAACGACGCCGTATTATCAGCGTCCGTTTGGAGGAATGTACCAAATGATGTCGTATTATCAGCGTCCGTTCCGAGGCCGTATTATCAGCGTCCGTTCCGAGGCCGTAGCATCCTGGATAAAGTGCAGGAACTCCCACTCGGCGTCCTGTCTGTCTCTGTCTCTGTGTCTGTCTATCTATCTATATATATATATACACACACATATACACCCACACACTCCCCCACAATTTTATTTCCTAACCTAAATTTTTTCGAGAACCAATTGCATAGATAGCTGAGAAACGGAAAAAATTACTAAGAAAAATCAAAATACAAATTTTCTCGTGAACCAAACACAAATTCCAAAAAACAAGGTATACCGAAATATTCAATCATAATTTAAACATCACGTGCAAAATCTCATTTTTCTTCCCCATATTTTCTGGGGAACCAAACATAAATTCTAAAAAACAAGAAAATACCCAAATCATCAATCATAACTTTGACATCATGAGCACAAATACAATTTTCTTCCCACATTTTCTCGGCAACCAAACACGCATGTTCGGGCAAACCAAACGCAAATTCGAAAAAACAAGACACACCCAAATCATCAATCATAATTTTAACATCATGAGCAAAATTTCATTTTTCCCCAAATTTTCTCGGGAAACAAACACTCCCAAAATTTCGTAAAAATGCATCTTTATTGACTATAAACACAGAAGAAAAGTGACAACATCCCAAACTCAACATTTATTTAACATCATAAACCCAATTCTATTTTCCTTTAAATTTTCTCGGGAAACAAACATACCGAGTCAAAGCCACAGCAGCACAAGCCGAATTAAGCTTGTTTTGAAGAAAAGCCTGATACTCCTCAGCAGAGGCGGATCCAGGAATTTATTTCGGGTGGGGCACAAACCATTGCTGGGGGTTCGGGGGCGGGAGCCCCCGAAATTTTATTTTGGGTTAAAAAATTTTTAGGGGTACAATTTTGAATTATTTTTGGGTGGAGCACAACTCTAAATTTACAAATTTTCTAAGGGTAAAATCTTTTCATAACTCTGAAAAAAAAATTTAAGTGAATGTTTTAATGTTTTTTGAAAGACGTGAAATTAAAAAAATACAAGTATAAATAACAAAAACAAACATATATATTCAACAAATAAATATAACATCCTAATAAGATTGTAAAAAAAATAGCCCTAATTGAAACCCTAAATTAAGATTACAAAAAATAATGTCAAACTAGGGTGGAGAATTGATGGAATGAAATTATACTGCAAGAATCGTCAAAACAAAAAATTATAGAGAGATAGAAGAAATAGAGTTTACCTCCAATGAAAGATTTTTAGGATAGCTTTTGTTAGTTTCGATCAGATCACTAGCAAAGAGGAGACAAAAGAAATAAGTGGGTCAACTTTAAAAGCAAATGTGGTCTTTGTAGAAAAAGAGAATGGGCCGGAATACAGTCAACAAGTGGGTTAGTTTTAAAAGTTGGGTCAATTTTAAAAGGTATAGAAATTTAAAAGGTGGGGCACTTAGAAAAAAAAAATATATATATATATATATATATATAATTTTGTTGAAAATCTGATTGGGGGGTGGGGCACTTGCCCTCCCTCCCTACCACATGCCTCCGCCCCTGCTCCTCAGAATCAACGGGAACATTTGGAGGTGCTGTACCAAACGACGCCGTATTGTCACTGTCCTTGATCTCAACGACATCGTTTATGGGAGGTTTAGGGGAATGTTCGGATGCAGTAGCCTCCTGGATAAAGCACTGGAACGCCCACTCGGAGGACTTTCAATTCATGTTTGATGCAGACGACTCTCTCTCTCTATATATATATATATATATACACCCACACACACATACACAATTTTATTTCCCACAAAATACAAATTTTCTCACGAACCAAACACAAATTCCAAAGAACAAGGCATACCCAAATATTCAATCGTAATTTTAACATCACGCGCAAAATCTCATTTTTCTTCCCATATTTTCTCGCGAACCAAACACAAATTCCAAAAAACAAGAAAATACCCATGCCATTAAATCATAATTTTGACATCATGAGCACAAATACATTTTCCTTCCCACATTTTCTCGGCAACCAAACACACATGTTCTCGCAAACCAAACGCAAATTCGAAAAAACAAGACATACCCAAATCATCAATCACTATTTTAACATCATGAGCAAAACTTCATTTTTTCCCCAAATTTTCTAGGGAAACAAACACTCCAAAAATTTCGAAAAATGCATCTTTATTAACTAAAAAACAGAAGAAAAGTGACAACATCCAAAACCCAACATTTATTTAACATCATAAACCCAATTCCATTTTCCTTTAAATTTTCTCGGGAAACAAACATACCCAAGTCAAAGCCACAGCAGCACAAGCCAAATTGAGCTTGTTTTTAAGAAAAGCCTGATACTCCTCAGAATCAACCGGAACATTTGGAGGTGCCGTACCAAACGACGCAGTATTATCAGCGTCCTTGATCTCAACAACGTCGTTTACGAGAGGTTTAGGGGAATGTTCCGATGCGGTAGCATCCTGGATAAAGCGCTGGAACTCCCACTCGGAGGAGTTTCAGTTCATGTTTAATGCAGATGACTCTCTCTCTCTCTCTCTATATATATCTATCTATATATATATATATATATATATATATATATATATATATATATATATATATATATATATATACACACCCACACACTCCCCCACAATTTTATTTCCTAACATTAATTTTTTTCGAGAACCAATTGCATAGATAGCTGAGAAACGGAAAAAAATTACTAAGAAAAATCAAAATACAAATTTTCTCGCGAACTAAACACAAATTCCAAAGAACAAGGCATACCCAAATATTCAATCATAATTTTAACATCAGCCCAAAATCTCATTTTCTTCCCATATTTTCTCGCGAACCAAACATAAATTCTAAAAAACAAGAAAATACCCAAATCATCAATTATAACTTTGTCATCGTGAGCACAAATACAATTTTCTTCCCACATTTTCTAGGTAACCAAACACACATTTTCTTGCAAACCAAATGCAAATTCGAAAAAACAAGACATACCCAAATCATCAATCACTATTTTAACATCTTGAGCAAAACTTCATTTTTTCCCCAAATTTTCTCGGGAAACAAACACTCCAAAAATTTCGGAAAAATGCATCTTTATTAACTAAAAAACAGAAGAAAGGTGACAACATCCAAACCCCAACATTTATTTAACATCATAAACCCAATTCCATTTTCCTTTAAATTTTCTCGGGAAACAAACATACCCAAGTCAAAGCCACAGCAGCACAAGCCAAATTGAGCTTGTTTTTAAGAAAAGCCTGATACTCCTCAGAATCAACCGGAACATTTGGAGGTGCCGTACCAAACGACGCAGTATTATCAGCGTCCTTGATCTCAACAACGTCGTTTACGAGAGGTTTAGGGGAATGTTCCGATGCGGTAGCATCCTGGATAAAGCGCTGGAACTCCCACTCGGAGGAGTTTCAGTTCATGTTTAATGCAGATGACTCTCTCTCTCTCTCTATATCTATATATATATATATATATATATATACACACCCACACACTCCCCCACAATTTTATTTCCTAACATTAATTTTTTTCGAGAACCAATTGCATAGATAGCTGAGAAACGGAAAAAAATTACTAAGAAAAATCAAAATACAAATTTTCTCGCGAACTAAACACAAATTCCAAAGAACAAGGCATACCCAAATATTCAATCATAATTTTAACATCAGCGCAAAATCTCATTTTCTTCCCATATTTTCTCGCGAACCAAACATAAATTCTAAAAAACAAGAAAATACCCAAATCATCAATTATAACTTTGTCATCGTGAGCACAAATACAATTTTCTTCCCACATTTTCTAGGTAACCAAACACACATTTTCTTGCAAACCAAACGCAAATTCGAAAAAACAAGACATACCCAAATCATCAATCACTATTTTAACATCTTGAGCAAAACTTCATTTTTTCCCCAAATTTTCTCGGGAAACAAACACTCCAAAAATTTCGGAAAAATGAATCTTTATTAACTAAAAAACAGAAGAAAGGTGACAACATCCAAACCCCAACATTTATTTAACATCATAAACCCAATTCCATTTTCCTTTAAATTTTCTCGGGAAACAAACATACCCGAGTCAAAGCCACAGCAGCACAAGCCAAATTGAGCTTGTTTTTAAGAAAAGCCTGATACTCCTCGGAATCCACCGGAACATTTGGAGGTGCCGTACCAAACGACGCCGTATTATCAGCGTCCTGGATCTCAACGACGTCGTTTACGGGAGGTTTAGGGGAATGTTCCGATGCGGTAGCGTCCTGGATAAAACGCTGGAACTCCCACTCGGAGGAGCTGCGGTTCATCACGTTTGATGCGGTCGATTCTGCTGCCGGTGGTGGCCAAAATTGGCCGGCGATATCATCCACTGAAAATACCCTATCCATTTTCTTGTTTTCTTTTTTATTTTTATTTTTTTTGTGTGCGGGTGTATTTTGAGTTTATAAGTAGGGGGGATTTTGTGTTCCACGTTGATTATTATTATGTTTGAAAGTGATTTTGTTTGGTGGAGTTGCAATATATATAGGCGCCGAAGCCAATGAAATTATTAATATTATTATGTTCCATGGTGGTACCATACATATTCGTATTAGTTCGTGTTTGAATTTCACTATTGTTAAACTCATTCCTGAGTTAATATGGGTGTAATATGTAGACGTGTCACCGGAAAGATGTTGCATTTGTAAGTCGGCATAAGGGGTGAAAGCGATATGATTTCGGGGTAAGAAATATCTATCAATATCAAAATCATAATCTAAATGGTAAAACCTAGCGCTGTATTCTTTATTCGATTTTTTTCGAATTTGGAATGAAACTTTAGTTTGCCGATTTCCGATTTTATTGAAAAACATCGGATCGGAAATCGAAAATAATTCTGAATTTTCGATTTTTCCGAAACTATGATGATCCGATTTTTTCAAAATTATTTTCCGATTTTTCCTATTTTTTAAAAGTGTCTCATATCCCACATCGCTTGGGAGAGGGCTCTAAAATACGCTCTATAAAATGAGAGTATCCTCCTAACTTCTACACAAATGAAAAAATGGGTCAAATCCTCATTATTTACATGTTGGGTTTAGCACTTTTCTTTATTTCTTTAAAATGAGAATTTCGAGTAATCGAAATCCATAGTTTATTTTTTAAAATTTTGGAATTTTCAAAATTTATGGATTTTAATATATTTTGGGAATTTCCCATTTTTGCCAATTTTTCGATTTTTTCGAATTCGGATATTTTTTTTATTTTCTTAAAAAATAGGAATAATTATTTTATTTCCAAAAAAATCGGATTTTTTTCCTAAGAGGCATTTTTCGATCCGATCCGGCCGAAACACAGCCCTAGTAAAACCCTAGTAAAACCGTTTGTACCAAATTTATCGGTCGGTACATCAAAACAAAATTGGTTGGTATTTCGGTATATTCGATAATTTCGTTTTTTGTTTGTTTCGATAATTTCAATTTATTTTGGGTTTTTGCCAAGTATATACAAAAATTCCAAGTCGTTTTTATGCATTCGATAAATTCGGTACAAGTTTCAGTATTATGATTCCGGTAAATTTGTACAAGCTTGGGTATAAAATACTTTAATTGTTGATAATGGCACCAAAACAACACCAGTATAGCACAAAATTTCAGTAAGTCAGTACGGTATTCTGATAAGGTAAATTTGGTATGGTAAATCGGTACGGTAAATTTGATAATTCGATTTTTAGTGTTCAAAAATCAAAACTAACCAAATTTTTGCTATAATTTCGGTTTGTGTACATTCGATTTTCAATATTCAAAAATATGAAACTAAAACCCTTTTTTTGGGACAAAAATGATATGGTATGGTAAAAATCTGCATTGTTTCCACTAATAGTCGGCGTCAAAGGACTTTTTTTTATTTTGCTAAATTCTTTTGTCTAATGGTAATTATTTTCGATTTTTTTTTCAATTTCTTTTGATTTACGTAAGTTTTGGGGGGGTCAGGAAATTATGAGAAAAGTATGTTTTCAGAAATATATGCATGAATCAGATCTGACAAAATGAGTCACCTAAAGTTATCGGATAATGGGTGGACCAGTAATATTTTTTGGGTCATAATATACTAAACTCAAAAAATTATTACAATCGCAACCAATGTCTTCTCGCTCGCTATCCCTCGTCGAGCAAAAGCTCGGTATGAGGATCTAATATAGCGATTTAAGTGTTTCATAGGACTTAGTGATCTGAAACATGACAAGTTAAGAGAAATTATATTGAGTTTTCCTTTATTTTTTTGTTTTGTGACTTGAAACAATGAATATGGGGAGGTTAGTGAGATTAAGTAGGCAATTGTAAGTAAGGATCATGAGGTTGATGAGCCATTTTTGCATGATTTGCGAAATCAAATGTTATCGGATTTTCGTAATCCAACTTCAAATTGGGGGTTCAAGTTACATAATCATAATCCAACTCCAAATTGGGATTTTTAGGGTGGCTTTGTATACGGCCGGGGGGGGGGGGGGGGGGGGGGGGGCAGTAGTCCTGGATTTTCAAGATTTATTCGTATATACATTTACATTGGGTACTTTTTTAATAGTCAATGTCCATGACCAAATTGTCACAGCTTAAATTTGTGACAAAACATGTAATTACACGCTTTTTGTTGCCCACGTATTTTGCCACAATTTATATTCATTACAATTTTTGTCCATTAATTTTTAAAAGTATTCTTGATAAATTTTCTACGATATATTTCTCAAACTAAAATTTTCCATTTAGTTTTATTGCTCAAGAATTTTTTAGTTGTCAGTAATGACATATTTTGTTACATATATAACCTATGGCAAAAATGAATACAACATTTTTGTTATTTAAAAGATTTGTGGCAATAAAAAATATTTTTTTTGTCGCACCAACAAAGTTCATAGATCTACAATTTCAACCCAACTCTAATAAGATATATAATTTTGTCTTCTTTGTCACAATCTTTTGAAAGTAAGATTGATTACTTGAGTCTGGTCGTTTTTAAAATACCCTTAATAAACTATCAATTTTTCGTTTTTAAAATACCCTTAATAAACTATCAATTTCTCCTTTATTAAACTAAACATATAGCACAATTCACAAGTTCTTGCTGAGGAACTTATAATGGTTTTCAACAACCATTATTCAATAACTAAACTTGAGCTTGTGCCCTATGGGTTGATATATTAAAACAACACTAACAAAAATTAAAATATTTTGGATTATCCATATATGGTGTGAGGGTCATAATAGTCCTAATTTCTAGAGAATCAATCGATTTAGATTATATTTTGTGCGAGTTACGTGGCTTTAATTATTGACAAAATTAACTATTGAATGACTTGAAAATGTTAATATTAGCACTTCAATAAATAAATAACTACATAGTGAATTATTAACTTTTTCAATTCAATTTTACTTATACAATTACCCAATATGCCTAAAGGTGACAATTAGTGTACTTGGGTGTTATTTTGCCCTAACACAGTATAACAAGAACTATTTAAGCACAAACACGATATGACACAAAATTATATTTCTTTTTACATGACACAAGTGTGACCCAGCTAAACACAAAAAACATAACCATCATGGTTAATAATTTACACACTCAATTAAATATAACTACACACATAACACAAGAAAACTCGATTTAAACGATATTTTTAAATACAATTTTAAAATTCCATTTTTTTTGTTTATAATTATTGGTGTGCATTTGGTAAACTTATTTTTAAATACAGTTTTTTTAGAATTTGATAAAATTGGCAATCATGTATATTTATATTGTACATATATATGTGTGTGTGTGTGTATATATATATATATATATACAGTCCTGCTCTTGTGCGGACTAGTCCGCATTTTAAGAATGCGGACCGGACATGTGTCACCTGTCGGTGAGCGCAGAAAAGAGAGAGAGTGTGCCTATAATTTAGGCAATAATCTCTAGGCGCACCGTTAGGTAACACATGTCCGGTTCGCATTCTTAAAATGCGGACTAGTCCGCACAAGAGTATTATATATATATATATATAGAGAGAGAGAGAGAGAGAGAGAGAGAGAGAGACTCCCGTGCACACTAAGTTTGCACATGTGCTGGCGCACAATTTTTTTAAATATTAAAAAAAACTTTTGAGTTGATTTTTTTATGTGACATTTAAACATTTCAAAGGATTTATATAAAAAAAAATAAGGTAAAAAAAAACTTTTTGGCTATTTTTAAAAAATAGGTCAAACTTTCGCACCTTCTAAAGTGCTTAAAAATAACAAAAGTTTGATCGATTTTTTAAAAGTACGAAAAAAAAGTTTTTTTGCGTTGATTTTTTTTATACGGGTGGGTCCCTTGAAATGTTTGAATATCACAAAAAAAAATCAATTTTTTTTTACTATTTTAAAAAAATGATGTGCAAACTTAGTGTGCATATATATATATATATATATATTGCATGTATAATTCACTATAAAATTATATACATACATGAATTGATAATATTTTTTATATCTATAAGAATTACACACATATTAATGTATCATGTATGTATATTATATATTAAGGTATAAGTGCATTAAAATATTAAGAATGAATAATTTTGAGTAAAAAAATAAAAAATAGAAGTTATAAAACACCCTAAACCTGTTTTCTAAAAAACTTGATTATAACACAAAAATATTATAATTTTGTGTTTAAAAATAGGTTGCCAAATACAGATTCTTATCAGAATTGTATTTAAATATAGAAAATAAAATTATAGTTGCAAACCAAAAAAATCCTTAATGTCAAAACAACCCTTCTAGAATGTTTAAAAAAAAACATAAATCACCTTTAAGTATATCTTCAAGAAAATCAACTATTTAAGATCGATTTGAAAAATATTGCAAAGTTTTCTGCATGGGACTCTAGCGATGACCACTGGCAAGAAAATCATATTTTTCAAATTAATCATAAAAAATAGCCTTAGTATTTGGCAGTTTCTTGCACGAGTGAAATACCCAAATAAAAATAGTTTATTTTTCTCGTGGCTTATTTTTGTCTTGTGGCTCATTTTTCTTTGTGGATAGGAAGTGATGACTTTTTATTTCTCTTTTTTAAAATTGAATGGTTTCTATTGGACAATTGAAATGTGGCGGCCCATTTGTGGATAATATTAAATTCGGCCCACATTTTATGGGCCCACATGCTTTTTTTGTTTGTTTGTTTGCACTAAAGCTAGAAAGTTCCTTTTGTTTGTGGCCACTATAAGTCTATGTGTTATTTTAGGTGCAATGAACAAAGGTCCAAAATTAGTATTTTGAATAATAAAATAGAATGAAAAGTCTGAAATGGAGTTTTATTTTTGTTTTATTTAAGGATTTTTGAGGGGCAATATTGTCTTTTGTTGAGATGCTTTCTCTTTCACCACTTTTCACCAAATGGAGGTTACTTTTGTTTAAATCCAAGGGACAGGTGGTCCAACATCTAGGCCCACTTGGTCACCAAATAATCCCCACCCAAAAAATAACTATAAAATAATGATAAATAATAATATAAAAGGTCCATTAATTTTTTTTCTAATGATTTTAATATTTTTTCTTGTATTTTAATGGAAAAGGCCTAACTTTTTTTAACTTTCTCCACTCACAATAATGATAAAACTTTTATTTTGTATTAATTAGTTCGTGAAATATTATTAAAATTATTTTTTGAAAATAAATTATATATATATATATATATATAAACTAGTTTGACGAAGAAAAATTAAATTTTACAATGTAAAATTGCAACATTCGATTTGTAAGTATACGGACCCGTGACTGGCAACGTGGTAAGTCGATGCACAACGGTGGTTTAACATTAAAAGGGTTCAAATTAAAAAAAATAATAAAATATATGGCATTAAAAAATTTAATTTTCACTCAACTGGTCAAAGTTTCAATAATTAAATGTCAACTGACATTCACTGTCAAGGTAAAGAAATACATGAATTGTGTCATATTTTATAAAAAGAACTTGTTTTAGGGAAAAGAAAGGGACTTGATTTATATTATTAAAAAAAAGGGTATGATTGATTTTTTTAAGAAAATTAAAACAATACAAAAGAAATATTATAGTGTTAGCGATAGAGCAAAAAAGGGAGCTTGACATATAAGTTCTATTTATATAAGACATTTTTTACTTAGTATACGAAACTAATCGGTAAGAAAATTCAACAAAATATGGGTAATTTGTCAAATAGTCATTTGATAACTTATAGTTTATCGTAGTACAAGCTACTTTTTTATTTCAAACAGTCCATCACCATTTAAACCGTCACAACAATTCTCTCCTCTCTTGCTCTACACCCTAAACAAAAAAATAATAGAGAATTAAGGTAAAGGTCGTGTTCCTTCCTATATTTGAATTTTTAGGACGATATTTTTCAAGTTTATAAATCTAGTCCATGTGGTACAATAACATTTATTTGTGCGGTCACTTTAGAGTTAGGAGTTCATTTTTTTGGTCCGTTCCAGCGGCACAGTTTTCACCATTTTTCATAGTATTTTTAGTACAATGACTAAATTTATAAAATTATTTGGAGTGCCCTATTTTTATATACTTTGAGAATTATGATGACATTTCCCAAAACCCCCAAAAATTAAACACGAAGACACAAATATAACAAAAAAAAAAAAAGCTACAAAACATTATAGCCCAAAATCTAAAACTAAAAAAATGAAAAAATGAAAAAAAAAACATAAACCTTAAAAAAGAGTAAACCTCATACCCTAAAAAAACTAAATCCTAAAATAAATAGTAATAACCCAAACTATAAAAAAAACAATTAGAACAAAACGCTAAACCCTACACCAGAAATACTAACCCCTAGACAAACCCAAAAAAAAAAAAACATAAATCCTAAAAAGGCATAAATTCTAAACCTTAAAATCTTAAAAAAAATTATCTAAAACTAGGTGAGGAACTTTTTTTTAAATAAAAGAATAAAGTAAATCCAAAAGGTAGAGACTAAATACTAATCATATAAATATAAAAATAAAAATAAAAATGCTATCTTTAAACACTAAAGGTAAGGATATCGACTCATTTTTAATTAGTCACATCGTCGGCTATAAATTGATCCATTGAAATGAAATTGTGACCCGCAGGGGGCCATATATATGCCGATATGTCTGCTTGCCCACCACTAGTTTGCAAGAATTTTGACTTGGAGGAGATTCTAGATGGAAAGGAAATAAATGAAAAGTAAAATCATTTTTGCTTATCTAATTACTTTGGAAATATGGGAGAAAAAAAGTAGGAGAGAAAAAGTAAGGAATTATTAATTTTATCAGTCATCTTTTTGTGATTATTAAAATTTTGGGTAAAAGGTAAAATTAGTTTTGAAGTTTGGGGTCATTTTTAATTTTGAACTCGATGTTTCAAAAGTTATAATGTTAACTCACATGTTTTAAAAATTATACAATTTTAGCCCTCCTCCACATCTCTATTATGCGACTTATATGAATGATATAAGGGAATATGATTTCGAGTCATTCACTCTGTTAAGTCCTCTAAAAACATATGATTGAGGGTCAAAATTGAACTAATTTTGAAAATCGGGGTTAACATTGAAACTTTTGAAACATCGAGATTAAAATAAAAAATGACCACAAACTTAAGGATTACGTTTACAATTAACCCTAATTTTTTATTTTTTAAGGGAAGAATACAAATGTACTATTGAAGTTTTGGTTGATTTTTGATTTTGGATCCAATAGTTTTAAAGTTGGAGTGCTAATCCTAAATTTTTTAAATTATTTAAATTAGACCCATTGTTATATTACCATTAAAAAAATGTAAGGGAATTGTTGGCTTGGCAAGTCACTTACGCTTTTCATGTATTAGAGAGACCAATTAAATACTAACATGTGGATTAAAAATATAATTATATAAAAATTGTCACCTATATAAAAAAATAAAATAATTTTTAATTTAATTTTCATTTGAAAAAACAAATTAAAGACATCAATTTAAACTAAAATAAAAAAAATAAGATGAACCAAAAATAATTCACCCCTCCACCCACCACTTCCGTGCGCCTCATACATACATACACACACATATACACAGGCATCAAACTACACATACACATACATATACACACACAAATACATACCGATACACATGCACCAATTGCCATACATTTAAACACATACACACTCACACACACACCACTATAATATGCATATATACATACACACATAAAGACACGTGCATACCCGCATATACACACACATAAACACATGATATGTGTAACACAAATCGATGTATATATACACAAATGTGACAGTGTGTGTGTGTGTGTGTGTGTGTGTGGACAGGATCAGGTGAGGTCCTTAAATAAGGTCCTAAGTTGTGAAACGATATTTAAAAATAGTGAAAAATATAGTTTTGGGTTGACTGTTTTTACACAACATCTAAACATTCCATTAATGCCTAAAAAATTCAACCCAAAATATTTTTTTTTTCAATTTTAAAATAATGAATCAAACATATGTTAGTTTTTAAGTTGCTTAAAAATTGACTAATATTGACCGATTTTTAAAAATAGTAAAAAAAAAACTTATTTTCTATTGAGTTTTTTTAGAGGGTGTCAATAGAATAGAATGTTTATATATCATGTAAAAATAATTATCCCCGAATTTTTTTTTACTATTTGTTCAAAATTAGTCCCCAACTTAGGACCTCACCTGTTATACATACATACATATATATATATATATACATATATATATATATATATATATATATATATATATATATATATATATAAGAGAGAGAGAGAGAGAGAGAGAGAGAGAGACTCACCTACATCATGATGTATACATCACATCAGACATAGTTCTATGGCCTAAATTTTACTTTTCTAATTTTTTTATTTTTCTCTTGAAATTAACCTTCCAATCAACCCATATTCAAAAAATTAGGTCAAAATATATTTTGTAGCTATTTTTAAAAAATCAACAAAAAACTGTTGGCGTAAACCCTTATAAGTAAGGTATTTTGAGCAATGTTTTGTGGATTTTTTTTAAATAGCTACAAAATGTATTTTGACATAATTTTTTGAACACGGATTTATTGGAAGGTTAATTTTCAGAGAAATATAAAAAAATTCTAAAAAAAATTTAAGGCCTACAACTAGGAATGATGTATAGAGCATGATGTAGGTGAGAATTCTCATATATATATATACACACACAGAGAGAGAGAGAGAGAGAGAGAGAGATGTTGTTGAGGCATAAAAGATATCTGGCGACGGTGAAGGTTTTAGGGCGGTGGTGGGCGAAGGAGTGGAATAATGGTGGGGGGATTGGGACGGTGGTGGAAGGGAGAGGGTGGGAAAGGATGGAGTTGAAAGGGTGAGCAAGAGGTGAGAGAGAATATTTTGGATTTCATTTGGTGGGTGTGTTTTTATTTTTTATTTATTGAATTTTTTAATGTTAAAATATATATTTAATGTTAAAATTGTAACAACTCATATTTTTTAGAAATTAAAATTTATTTAATTGGGTTAAATTAAATTATATGCGTCACGTAATTTAATGGAATTTAAATATTATGGGTTGATTAAATTATTAATCAAAGAGAAATTATTACTGTTTATCAAATAAAATTACTAAGTGAATAATAACTACGTATTTGACGAGTGACAGTGACGTGATAGTATTTTATCTCAACCGGGCGTCATGTGTGGACTAAATGAGATCGAGATGGGAAATTTTTGTGAGTAACTCGGATGATGATTCCGATGTTCGAGTCGAGTCCGGAAGGGTCGAAATAATCAAAATAGTATCCCTGGGTGTATAGTTTGGATCCCGGGACAGATTAAGACCAAACCGGCACTACGAGAGGACATTTTGGTCATTTGGCAACCTAAGGTTAAGGGAGCTACGAATTTTCCAAGGTTATATTAACTTGTAGTTGTGAGGGGCTAGGGTAAAAGGAATTGAAAACAATTAGAGGCCATTAGATAAGAAAGGGAGAGCATTCTTGGAGCTTATGTAACAACCCCCATTTTCTCACGTAACGGCTGATCAGGCTCAATACGACGAAGATGGGGCTTATCAACAATTTATACCATTCTCGACACTAAAGGAATAAAATTTTTCTTTATTTATATCAAAATTCACAATAAATAAAAATTCCTGAATGAAACTGATATAATACATGAGTAATAAAAACTGAATCATCACACAATGTCCATAATGTAAAACTAAGTACAAATTATATAAATAAACTCTTGGTCTTATGTCGTACAAATCCCAGTGAAATAAAATGACCAAAATTCTGAAGTATAACCTACACTAGAATCAATGGACTGAAATCCTCTACGTCCAATGCAACCACAAGTCTGATCCATCGTCAGTCCTGCTATCCCTGTCATTTAAAATACTTGGGGGAAAAACATTTATAATTTGGGTCAGGGCCCTAAAGATGCAAGGATTCTTCATCAGTAAATACGCAAATTGTTACTAACTCATACTTCACGTCTCTCCATCAACGCTCACATGTAACGAGTACCTCACCTCTCATCTAGAAGCAGTCCTACTCGTATCCTCAAACAAAATGCCAATTGTAATTTTCATAAATTGATGTGATATGTAAAGAATAAGTCATCTAGTTATGAATTAACTAACAGGAGATCCCAACCCCTGAATGGATTTCATAATGTTGACTACTATAAACAAGTGATGCACCGTGTGCGATACTGATTATAAATAAATTCGCAAATTCCAACCACAAACTTATTTAATTAGAGTCAATTTTTAAACCAAGTTAATTCAGTCCCTAAACATACAACTACGTGTGTGCGTGTGTCAACCCATCATAAACACAAATATGCTAACTCACAGATTTCAGGAAAAATCCCCGAAGGGCAAAACCTTTTATTTAACTATAAATTAAATTGCAATTTACAATCACAATGAAATCTGCAATAAGTTTACCTCAGCAAACCTACAGAGACACTCAGCCTAGAGTCAGCAATGGATTCCACGCAGCAAACCCACACGAACCGCAATCCAATCTTCGGCAAAGTAACACACACAGCGAACCTCAATGACCTCAGTCTTCAGGTATAGAGACGCTCTCCCCAAAGATGAACAATAACAAAGTTTTATTCTTGGGTTGCAAAACAACTCACATAAACTATTAGGATCTTGTGAATTGAAAACAAAAAGGTTTAAAACCCTAAAAGTGAGAAGACAATGTATTCTGCCAAAGTAGTTTCATCTCTTGAGAATTCTCAGGTCTTCTAATAAAAAACGAAGTTGGAAAAGCCTTTTTATAGAAAATCTAAGGCGGTGGCTCACTTGAACGAGATAGCAGTGTTGCTCGAACGATGATACGTGTTGTTTAAACGACTTCGCGCGGCATCAGCATGTCGCTCGAACGAGAAAAATTAAAAAATGATTCTATCTTTTACTTTTCCCAATAAATGTTCCGCCTTGAAATTTTGAAAAATATTTTTGACGAAAAACATAAAAACTTCGCTCCAACACTTAAAATTTTTTTTGATGAAAAATATCCCAACACTCTAAGTGAATTATTAAGGACTTAAAATACATCCTTACCAAAATTAAACTTGCGGAGGCTTGAATTTTGAATAAAACTTTATATTCGAATCCGTCTTCATGCATATGTGATCTTGAACATTCTTCAACGTTTGTAGCGGTATACGACATACTTAATTGATAATGGACAATATAAAATATGTCCTTACAAATCTCCCTCTATGTCTATTCCAATACAAAATAAAAACATTCAAATTATCAAAAGAAAAATGCCTATACAGATCTAATACCCTCCCATGAACCCAAAACTGAAAAAGGTACTAAACATGCAAGTCCAATTCTTCAAAAATTTTAACTTCAAATCTTTACGCTTTTCTCATCTGGGTGTGTAATATAATGATCTTCAATTTTGTACCTACACACATGAGACAAAGCAAATACCTTCGTGACGGATCGAGTTTGAAATGATATAAGCATAAATTATTCAATATAATCAAATCTCCCCCATAATGCAAAAACTCTGCCATAATTCATTCTCCCCCTTTTTATTTGACCGAAATAGACAAGGAACCGAATAAACAAAATAAACATGGAGTTGTCATGATAACAATGAATCAAACTACGCTCATGCAATGGAGAAACTCAAAAGTTTCCACAAACTATTTTTTTTAAATTATTTTTCATACAAAAATCACACACCATGAATTTACTCTACGACAACCAAATCATGAAAACGGAATGAATGGGTGTGAACATATTCGATAGGCAAATCAATGCAATCAAACATAATATATGTGCATGATGCATACGTGTATTCCTATCGAATGTATCTCAAAATCATCTTTAGGTGTTGAAAGTGTTGAATTTAAATGACATCGACTCAATCCATCAGCACATCAAAGTCAAAAGTGATTCCCACACCAATAACGTATAAAATTATGAATGCTTTTTCATGAAGTTGTGAGGACGTGCAAACCCATTTTTCATTTCTTTCCATCCAAACTCCCTCATAAATAATAATCATTATATTTTTTCTTTTGAGATGGCCCCTTTTTGGCATATTTATCTTTTTATTGCCTTTAAAAAATTTTGGGCTCTTTTAAAATAGCGGCTTTCACGACGAGTTAAATTTGAACTCTCGCAGCCCTTTCCCGTGATTCACTCATCATATTTTATTGCAATTAAATCCACACGGTAAACGATTTTTACATGCACTACTTCCATTTTCAAGTTTTATCGCATATGGTTCGTATTAAAGACATAATTGAGATGACAACACTCCGACCAATATGTGACAAACAAGTACAATAATCAAATAAATCCGTGCAAGTGTGCATTACAAGAACCTATGAGTCAAACTTGTAGGCTGTAACACTAAATTACATCTCAATGATTCCAAACATTATAAAGTACAAATGAAATGATGATGCATATCAAAACACTATCAAATCGTCACGAGGACATGGAATGAAATTTTGACTCGGTCATCCTAAATGTCTATTCGTATATGGTGTAAAGCAAAACACAAAAATCTTTTTGACTTTTTTAAACAAATTTATCAAAATAAAATATTTTTCAAAATTTTAAAAAACAATAATCTAATACAAAAATAATACACAGTAGCAATAGGCAAACAATATCATCATATAAAACAACACAAACAAGTCTAAACCTCAATCGTTAGGTGTGGTGGAGTTTTCCAAAGGTGGTGACATCCTATGAAAAACCTCCATCAAATCATGTGAAGTCTTGACCAAAAACTTTACCTGCTCCCTATTATGGGCAAACTCTCTCGTGAAATCATCTGGAGTGTCGAGTGTGGGTGCGTGTGTGTGAACGCATGTAGTAGCAAAACATGACACTTGGCCCAACTTAAAACAAAACTCCCTAAGGTGTCCTCTTTTCTGGCAATGCGTGAAAACATAAATAGGCCTAGGTACACCTCTCTCAAAACGTCTCCTATGCGCTTTCCTATCAGGTATGGGATGCTTAGGTGGGTTGGGATGAGAACCATGTGGATCAAACACTAAAGCGGGAACTGACTCGGGTACAACATGTGAAATGGAAGCACCGTCATGACTTATTCTTAAACTCTCACCACTACCCAAAATGGGATTGAGAACCATCTTTCCAACCTTCTTAGATGCATTCTCTAAAGGGGATTTGACCTCCCCGGCACGTTCAAGATCACTCTCGAGTTGGGATACACATGTCATTAGACTAGACACCGTGTTGGTCAAATCACTATTTTCCCAACCTAAAGCTATCAACCGTTCACTCAAAGAAACCTTCACCCTCTCGAGTTGACTCTCTTTTGCCTCAAACTCCTTCAAGCTCTCTAACTCTCTCTCTAAATCCCTCACCTTAAGACTCAACTCCTTATTCAATTTTTTAGTCTTTAGGGTCTCGGCGTACAAATTTTTAAAGGCGGTCTGGAGCTCACTATCACCCTCACTAACGCACTCACTCTCAGACTCTCTAGAAAAACTCAAATCATCCTCGCGGGTCTCACGTGCACAAGTATCCTAAACTAGCAGAAAAAAGCAAAAAACCTTCCTTGTGAAGCCTCATCCCCGGAATCTTTCACATCGTCTTCACTATCACTAAAGGTAACTGGCATAACAATTTTCTTGCCCTCTCTCCTAAGTCTAGTGGGACACTCAAACGACTTATGCCCTTTGCCCTCACACTCAAAACATGTTACTTTTTCTAAATATCCCTCACCCTCTTTATCTTTCTCACCGCTTTCTTTCGCCTCGTCTTTCTTTTTCTCAAAAAAAAAATTATTGGAAGAATTTTGTTTTAAAAGCTTGAGAAACTTTTTAAAATTCTTTGCAAGCATGGCCATATGAAAATCAGACTCGTCCTCAGACTCTAACTCAAAAAAACTCACTTTTTTTTTCTTTTTAGACTGGGCTTTAAGTGCAATCCTTTTATCCTTAGGTTTGACAGTGTCAAGAAACATGTCAATCTCATATATCTGGAGGTCTCCTACCAGCTCTTCTAATTTTAAATTACCCAAATTACCTAAGGTATTTAAAACGGTCACTTTAGGGATAAAACATTTTGGCAGCGATCTTAAAATCATTTTAACCACTCATCCATCAGGTATAGGCTCACTAAGATTAAAACTAGTTTTGACAATGTCAGATAAACGTGCATAAAAAGCATCAAAACACTCAGTCTCAAGTATGGTAATCGTTTCAGATTGAGTAGTTAAATTTTGAATTTTAGACTCTTTGACTGCATCAGTGCCTTCGTTGGTGAGTTGTAAAACATCTGGTGCACGTCACAATACATCAAAACTCGTTCGGGGTGACGTGTCCAAAAATTGCACTAAGCCCACGTGAATTAAAAGTGCTCCGCCTAAACTCATCCTCAGTCCAGTCTGACACAGGTTTTAAATTCGTGACATTATTCGCGGTGACAGTGGGAGGAATCCAGCCTCTTTCACAAATTAACCAAACTCTCTCATAGATTGCTTTTAAATGTGATCTCATGCTGGCTTTCCGTAAGCATAATTAGACCTTTCAAAAATTGGCAACCGATGATATAAGTTTTCACTTGAAAACATTGCGATAATTTTTAAAAATATGATTTTAAAAAAGGATCAAATACCAAAAAGTTCCTTAAATATTTTTCAATACGCACTTAGTCCAAGCCTTTTTTTATACCAAAAAGTCCCTTATTCTTTTATCTTTAAAGGTCCGCGTCAGCGGCATAGTAAAACCTTTTTGGCATGGTGATGGACTTTTTGGTGCAAAATAAAAAGGCTTGGACTAAACGTGTATTGAAAAAAGTTTGAGGGACTATTTGGCATATGCCCCTTCAAAAAAAACTAATATCACACAAATTTTGTCGAAAAATAAGAATACTCGGTAAATTTGAGTAAACCAGCTCTGATACCAATTTGAAAAGGTGATGATCGCTTAAATAAGCTCTGATACCAATTTGATAATGTGAGTAGTCAAAATGTATCAGACAAATAAAAATCAGGATCACATGATAAATTAACGCAACCTGCTCTGATACTAATTTGTAAACAAGTGATGTGCCGTGTGCGCTACTGATTATAAATAAATTTGCAAATTCCAACCACAAACTTACTTAATTAGAGTTAATTTTTAAACCAAGTTAATTCAACCCCTAAACATACAACTACGTGTGTGTGTGTGTGTGTGTGTGTGTGTGTGTGTGTGTGTCTAACCATTATAAACAGAAATATGCTAACTCACAGATTTCAGGAAAAATTCCCGAAGAGAAAAATCTTTTATTTCACTATGAATTAAATCACAATTTACAATCACAATGAAATATGCAATAAGTTTACCTCAGCAAACCTACATAGACACTCAGCCTAGAGTCAGCAATGGATTTTACACAGCAAACCCACACGAACTGCAGTCCAATCTTCAATAAAGGAACACACGCAGCGAACCTCAATGACCTCAGTCTTTCGGTGTAGAGACACACTCCACAAAGATGAACAAGAATAAAGTTTTGTTCTTGGGTTCCAAAACAACTCATATCTATTGGGATCTTGTGAATTATAAACAAAAAGGTTTAAAATCCTAAAAGTGAGAAGACAATGTATTCTGCCAAAGTAGTTTCATCTCTTGAAAATTCTTAGGTCTTCTAATAAAAAATAAAGTTGGAAATACCTTTTTATGGAAAATCTAAGGCGGTGGTTGCTCGCTCGAACGATGACACGTGTCATTCAAATGGCTTTGTGCGATATCAGCATGTCGCTCGAATGAGAAAAATTAAAAAATAATTTTTTCTTGTACTTTTCCCAATAAATGTTTCGCCTTGAAATTTCGAAAAATATTTTTGACAAAAAACTTAAAAACTCCGCTCCAACACTTAGAAAATTTTTTGATGAAAAATATCCCAACACTCTAAGTGAATTATTAAGGACTTAAAACACATCCTTACCAAATTTAAACTTATGGAGGCTTGAATGTTGAAGAAAACTTGATATTGGGATCCGTCTTCATGCATATGTGATCTTAAACATTCTTCGACGTTTGTAGCGATAAATGACATACTCAATTGATAACTAACAATATAAAATATGTCCTTACAACTACACAATTCATATAAACTCTTCCCAAAGGTGAATGGGGTGAAAACTTGAATTACACACATACAACTTGATGGAAAAGAAAATCAATATGAAAAGATGGAAAATTCGTAATGTGAAAATGTAACATGTGGGAGGATCAGAACAATTTCTTTTTTCTTTCATTTCAAATGAAAGGGATGAGTGAAATACGATATTGCGCATTCAGGTAGGATTATACCATTACGCTCACGAGCAGAATCTTTGAAAATGTTCTTACATCATATAAGATTGCATAACCCTTGTTTATCTCTTTAGACTATTTGATGATTTAATTCATACTCCTCGTCGTCTACCCCATTAAACTATAAGTTTCATTCTATTAGATTACCAAATTATTATTCTCATTAATAATTGGCTACCCCAATATTCATTCTTTTTAATTATTGTCTACTTTCTTAGACTACCCAATTATTATTCCCATTAATATTATTATTCCCATTAATAATTGTCTACCACATTATTCATTAGGACTCATCTTCGTCCTTAATTATCCATTAATAATTCACAACACTTTATTATCATTAGACATTGTCTACATCTTTAGACTAAGAGGGCACATATCCATACAAGGCACACCACAATGTGTAAATATATATATATATATATATATATACACACACACACACACACACACACACACACACACACACACGAAGGAATCTACCGTTGGTGTTTCGTTCGTGCTTTATCGGCAAGTCCGGAGGAATATTTTATCCAAAGCGGACACCATAAAATACACAGAAGTTGGGGACGGTCCCTACACAGGATACCAGTTCACGGGCCATACCCAGCGTTGACAAAGGCTGGTTATCATCAACACCTACCTATCTTAGATGACGCCTCTACGTAGTACTTATATGACTTACACAATCACCAAGCCCACCTGTGCTGACGTGTGCTATGCATTTAGAACGCAGGATTCCCAAGCCGATAGGATGATCCACGAATCCAAGTATGTTCACACAAATAATATAATACATATTATTATCCACTGTGTATAAATAATTACTCTATAACTACTTTAACCTAAGAAGATCTCAATCCATATAAAATATAGCCTTCTTGGCTTAACTATAACATTTTAGTCAATTATTCTTTAACTCATTTTAAGTCGTTATCCTATGACTACTTGCTGATTAAATATTAAGTCTCATATAATTTTTTTTTGGATTTAAATCACATTTCCTCCATCATTTTTTCCCTTAAAATATATAGGTACAGTTATTTCCAAACTAACCTTACTGTAATACCCCATAATTTCAGAATAAAATATTATGACATAAATAAATTTAATAATTTCGGATTTATTTCGAGAATGAATTAAATTGGGAGGATTTAAATTAAATGAGTAAAAATTTAAATTGTAAATAAACAATTATTCATGATTATATAAATATAAAACTCAATTGGACATAATGGGCTTGCTAGTGAAAAATAAATCACACAAAAATAAATTTACGGACGCGTGTCGTTTTAACATAATAAAAGTGTCTAAGTGAAATAGAAATAATTGGAACACGTTTTGGAAAGCGTTAGAGGCTCGGTTAAGTGTTTTAAATATTTAAAAATGGTTCCGGGTCATGACTACATGAATTGGGAAACTTTTGGGCTAGTTTAAATGTGGATTCGGGTCCATTTGGGGGTCCAAAAGTTGGGTTTTAAGCCTAACTCAGGAGTATGTTTAATTAGTGTGTTAAGTGGGGGTAAACAACTTCCCCACTAATATTCAGAATAAACCTAAACACAACTATGAACGGGGGAGGAAAGGAGAAGAACTAAAGAGGGAAAAAGGGCAAGGAATAAAGGAGGTATCAAGATGCTTCCTTCCACAAATTTCTAAGGCAAGAATTCTCTTGCTTAATTTATGTTTTCAATATATTTCTGGATAAATCATAATTACCCCTTAAATTTATGGGATTTAGGTTTGATATGAGTAATTTGATGATGAACAATACATGTACATGACTAAATTTAATGTAGAATTAATCCTAAAAATTTAGGTATTGAAATCTGAAAATTGATGGTAGATTCCTTAGGGTTTTGATAGTTAAATTGGGGATATTTTGATGAATTAATGTAGAGGATGTCACTGTTAACTAATGGACTGGAATTTTGATGTAGATCCCCTAATAAATGACTCTTATTGTGTAATAAATCTGGTTGGAATTTGGAGAATGGTATATCGTTAAAATCTATAATAGGTATTAATTTTATTGGGGTTGAATATGTCAGTTGGAGACTGAAAATTCTGGGTTTTCGTATACTCTGGAAAGAACAAAAATGGAGAAAGCAGAGTGGGGAAGACGAAGGGTCGTTCGAATGAGGTGGGCCCTCGTTCGAGCGACATATATGAATAATTACCCGGACTTGAATGAAATTAATTTAAATATTTTTTTATCCTAATGAATAATAGATGTCTAATCCTTATATGTGAAACTTATGAGACTGGGACAAATGGGTGTTGGCAATTAAATGTAGTTGTTACACTTAAATATTTAATTATCGAAATATCCATTTTATTAATTTGACGCATTGTCATAGTTATTATTTGGGACTTAATGGGATGCGGAGGATATTACACTTAAATGAGGGGTGAGGTGTTAAATGCATGTGAGCGACGAAAGGGGCATATTTATTTTGCATCAACTGTATTATTGCATATTAAATTAAATAACTAAATTCTTGCACACCTCGGGCTCTGACCTAAATTTAAATGTCTCCCCCCCCCCCCAAGGTTATTTCTTAACAGGGATAGCGGGACTATTGTTGTACCAGCCTTGCGGTCTTTTGTGCTTAGCAGCTTTTCAGATTATTTACTCTAGCTAAGGTGTTTTTCAAGTCATAGTTATTCATTTTGGAGCATTTGTAAAGGCATAAGCCCGATACTTCTTTACTTTATGTTGGTTGAAACTTCTCTTATATTAGTTGGATTTTATTATTTAATTTGTTGTGGTTTGGATCTATTTAATTATTATGGATTTATTCTTAACATTTCGAATGCGGACTCTTTAGAAAAATAATTATTTATATTTGCATTTGTACCAAGGATGGTATTGATTGACAAACAAGCCCTATCTTCGGCGTATCATGCTTGGCCAACCTTTACGTGAGAAAATAGGGGTTGTTACAATTGGTATTAGAGCACAGTTCTAGTGTCCTTAGGATCTGTGTTTGAGCTCGTTACGTTATGTGTTGTGTTATTTGATGTATAAGAGCGATATGTTTAGGAATCGTTATATTCTTTACAATTAGTTACTAATTCAACCTCATTTGCTTTCAGATGACAAACGGTAGGAGAGGCAGATCGAGGCGTACCACCACCCCAACTACAGAGGAGGGAGCCTAGAAGGAGTCGCAGTAACAGCCACCTCTAGCTCCATATGTGGTAGGACCAGTAGAGATCGCCACTATCGTGGCCGAGGTAGTGTCCACCACCATGGCAACTATTTTAAGGCATTTTCCACCACCGCAGCCTCAACAGCAGGCACCACACCCATAGCAGGCGGTGCTACCTGTCCAGGCACCTGGATTGAATTGGGACAGAGTTAGGGACAACTTCACTGAAGGCCATCCGTCGGATTTTGCTGGCAGTCCGAATATTCTAGTGGCAAACAGGTGAAAAAGAGATATTCAACGACACTTACGGATGGTAGAGTGCACACCCATGCATAAGCAGATGTTAGCACTATTCCAATTAGTGGGGAGCACACTTTAATGGTGGGAAGCGATTACGACGGTTGTCGAGAGGGATAGTCTTACCATAGATGAGTTTTGGTAGAGATTTGAGGGGAAGTACTTTCCTCGGGCAATGCAAACAAATATGCAGAAAAAGTTCATGGACCTTAAGCAGGGGAGTCGTACTGTGGCAGAATACGAGGAAGATTTTTTTGCTCTTTCCTATTTTCTTAAGGAGTATGTGAGTACAGAGCAGAGGAAGATAGAGAACTTTGTGTCAGGGATAACCTGACATATAAGACATTCACTATTGGGGAATTCGACTTTCAGTATATATAACCAGGTAGTGAATGCCGCCTTACTGCATTTCCAGTATCATAGGGCATTTCAAAAAGATAGGGAGGGAGAAGAGACAACACACTGAGACATCCAACCAGCAAAATATGGTGAATGGGAGTAACATCCAGGAGGCCGAGCAGTCTTGGGGATCCTCAACCTTCAAAGAAGCATAAGAGATCTAGGAGTTTCGGTAATGGGAACAGCAGGGCCGATAAGGCCAGGGCCAACAACATAGAGGCCACCAAGGCCAAGGACATGAAAATTAGGGCCAACAGAGGCTACATCCAGATAGGCATTAGTTCCAGAGCAATTATTATGTTTGTGGAGAGAAGGGCCACGTCTACAGGAGGTGCCCTCAGGGAAATCGATCGACACAGGAGTCAGGGGGACATAAATGACACCGAGCACCCCAAGGGGAATACCAACCACTGCAGGTACAACCAGTGGTTATAGTGCCAACATCACCCACGCTACCCGCTCCACCTTAGGGACAACAACCACAACTGCAGTACGGGCACTTATATCACCTCGCATCAGGAGAGGGACCAGCGCCAACGTAGACAGTGATGGTATGATCCTAGATTTATTTATTTTGTAGGACATGCTTAATTTAGTACTAGTTCACAGTAATCCATAGTAAATGATATCTCGTCTGCACATTGGGAAGGGTAGACTCCATTTTAACTAAGCGTTTTACATCGTCTGCACATTGGGTCCTGGACTGACGGATCTCAGCGACCGACAATGCTATACATTAGTGTATCGAGAGGGTTCCTTATTTGGATTTCACTTGTGAGACATCCCACACATGAAAGTATAAAGTGTCGGGAGCTGAGAGATGTTAGACCCTAGGACATTTTGGATTATTTTTCTTAGTATAATTAAATGGGTTAATTTATTGGGATCTAGCGTATCCCTTTGGCAATACGAGACATTAGTTGGAAATGGGCAAAAGTTGGAATTTATATGATTACTGCACACATTTATTTTATTTCCATTTTCTTTTAATCTTGGGCCGATAGATCTCAATGACTGACTAAGTAGTACAGTAGTGTATCGGGAGGGTTCCTTGTTTAGATTTCGCTTGTGAGACGTCACACACACGAAATTGGCAAAATTCGAAATTGAAGGAAGTCGGATACTAAGATCATTATTTTCTTTTCATGTACATATGTGGTGGTATGCTTGATATATGGATATGCTTGGTATGAGTGGTACAAATTAGATGTATATGTGTCATTCACCTTTGTTCATATTATGTGTGTGCACATATAATGTGGAATATATAAACACCCGAGTGATGTTATGATAGGCATGGGTGAGCCTTTTCTTTTATCTTATGGGATATGGGTATGGACTAATTAGGTGTAAAACTTGGGTTAATGACCCAGATAAAAATATAAGGTTGGGATTTAGCGAATTCTGATGACGAAATTCCTTTATAAGGGGAGGAGAATATAATACCCCGTAATTTCAGAATAAAATGTTACGACATAAATAAATTCAATAATTTTGGATTTATTTTGAGAATAAATTAAATTGGGAAGATTTAAATTAAATGAGTAAAAATTTAAATTTAAATACATAATTATTCATTATTATATAAATATAAAGCTCAATTGGACATAATGGGCTTGCTAGTGAAAAATAAATCACACATAAATAAATTTATGGACGTGTGTCGTTTTAACATAATAAAAATGTCTATGTGAAATAGAAATAATTGGAAGCCTTTTGGGAAGCGTTAGAGGCTCAGTTAAGTGTTTTAAATATTTAAAAATGATCTAGGGTCATGGGTATATGAATTGCAGAACTTTTAGGTTAGTTTAAATATGGATTCAGGTCCATTTGGGGGTCCAAAAGTTGGGTTTTATGCTCAACTTGGGATTAGATTTAATTAGTGTTTAAGTGGGGGTAAACTACTTTCCCACTACTATTCAGAATAAACCTAAACAAAACTGTGAATGGGAGAGTAAAGGAGAAGAACCAAAAGAGGGAAAAGGGGCAAGGAATCAAAGGGGCTTCCTTCCACAAATTTCTAAGGCAAGAATTCTCTTGCTTAATTTATATTTTTAATATATTCTTGATGGATCATAATGACCCCTTAAATTTCTGGAATTTAGGTTTAATATGAGTAATTTGATAATGAACAATATATGTAGAGGACTGAATTTAATATAGAATTAATCCTAGAAATTTAGGTATCAAAATCTGAAATTTGATGGTAGATTCCTTAGGGTTTTAATAGTTAAATTGGGGATATCTTGGCGAATTGATGTAGAGGATGTCACTGTTAACTAATGGAATGAAATTTTGATGTAGATCCCCTAATAAATGCCTCTTATTGTAAAATAAATATGGTTGAAATTTAGAGAATGTTGTATAGTTAAAATCTGTAATAGGAATTAATTTTGTTGGGGTAGAATATATATGTTGGAGACTAAAAGTTTTAGGTTTTTGTATACTGTTATGGGTTGGAGAGTTGGATCTAGGAAGAACAGAAATGGAGAAAGCGGACTGGGGAAGATGAAGGGTCATTCGAACGAGGTGGGCCCTCGTTTGATCGATGTGTGTTGTTGCGCGAACGACCCCACAGCTCGTTCGAGCGACGTGACGTTTTTTCTGGCGCTTTATTCCCTTAAGTATTTGGCTGGGTTTGGTTTAGTGATTTAGCTGGGTTTTGGGTTACTCTAAATGGGACTTAACATGAGAAATTGTTAAAAACTCTACATGCCCACATTTAATTGATAATAATTACAACCAGCTCGTTGGTTAATTAATTATTTTATGGAGTGGAATTTATAATTTATTAGATGGTAAATTATTAATAAATTAAAATGTTGCAAACTTTTTTTTTTTGGTAGTTATGAAGTAATTACATATCCATATTATATGAGATAATAATACGTTATATTATGTATTTGTGTGGACATACCAATATTCGTGGATTGTCCTATCGGCTCGGGAGTTTGTGCGTTCGAATCGGGTACCACACGTCGGCATAGGTGGGCTTGACATTGTGTAGGTCATATAGGTACTACGTGGAGGCGCCATCTATAAGAGGTAGGTGTCGTTGCTAACCCAACTTGTGTCACCGCTAGGTATGAGCCATGAACAAGTATCCTGCATAGGTACCGCCCTCAATTTACGTGTGTTTTGTGATGTCCTCTTAGGATAAGACATTCCTTCGAACTTGCCGATAGAGTACAAATTAGACACCAATGGTAGATGACTTTATGTGTTAAATATATAGAAGGAAATATATGAATAATTACCCGAACTTGAATGAAATAAATTTGAATATTTTTTATCCTAATGCATAATAGATGTTTATGCCTTATATGTGAAACTTATGAGATTGGGATAGATGGGTGTTGGCAATTAAATGTAGTTGTTACACTCAAATATTTAATTAACGAAATATCCATTTTATTAATTTGACACATTGTCAAGGTTATTATTTGGGACTTGTTGGGATGCGGATGATATTACACTTAGATGAGGAGTGAACTGTTAAACGCATGTGAGCAACGAATGGGGCATATTTATTTTGTATCAACTGTATTATTGCATATTAAATTAAATAAGTTAATTCTTACACACCTCGGGCTCTGACCCAAATTTAAATATCCGCCCCTCCCCCCAGATTATTTCTTGATAGGGATAGCGGGATTGTTGCTATACCAGGCTTGCAATCTCTCGTGCTTAGCAGCTTTTCAGATTATTGACTCTAGCTTAGGTGTTTTTCAAGCCATATTTATTCATTTTGAAACATTTGTTAGGGCATAAGCCCGAGACTTCTTTACTTTATGTTGGTTGAGACTTCTGTTATATTGGTTGGATTTATTATTTAATTTGTTATGGTTTTGATCTATTTAATTATTATGGATTTAATATTAGCATTTCGAATGCGGTCTTTTTAGAAAAATAATTATTTATATTTGCATTTGTGCTAAGGATGGTATTAATTGACAAACAAGCCCTATCTTCTGCGAATCATGCATGTACAGCCTTTACGTGAGAAAATAGGGGTTGTCACTTACCGATAAAATCATAGGTATAATTATTCCCAAACTAACCTTATCAATACAATTATAGGTATAGTTACTCCCAAACTACCCTTACCATCACGATTATAGGTATAGTTATCCCCAACTAACCTTACAAATATAATTACTGATTTTAGCATATCGTCCTCTTGACTTAGACTTAAATCATTCCCAATTATGACTAGTTATTCGCTTCTTCTTACCTTTTCAATAAGGCTTATATGTACATATTTAAGGAGTCAACTACTGTGAATAAGGGTTATATGTACATATATAAGAAATCCTCTAATATAGATAAGTAGTGTCACCTAACCTACTATCGTAACCGAAGTTAACTCTTTTAGACTTAGCTCACTATGCTTAGGATACATTACTACCTAAATCTCATTATACGGTATTAACTTGAGGAAATTAATCATTAATTACAACCTCACATCTCAAGTAATTATTTCTTTCTATTTTAATTCACCTCGAATTACTCGCAATATCATCACTGTATCTTTTAGAATCTTATCCTCTATGTGCCCCTACCAAAATTTCCTAGTTCGTCTAGGTACATCCCTGCCTTGTAATATATTTATCACATATGGATTCGTTCAAAAATTATTCATAAATCGTCTCATCTATAAAGTTTGTTTGTACTTTAAGTCACCACGCATGCACTACATTTTCACAAACCCATTTCGATTTAATTTCGCTTATAAGTCCATCATAATATCCCTTATATGACTTAACAATCATCGCCCCTCATTTGTATCAAGGTCCAAGGCTTAAATCATCAAAAATGGACCAAACTGGGTTTCTAGGAAAAATCGAATCTATTCACCTTTCAACCGAATCGATTCGCTAAGAAGCCAAATCGATTCGCCTGATGGCCGAATTGATTAAAATCTAGGCAAAAGCCCAGATCTGCTACGAAATTTTATTACGGGATTTTTATCATCCAAAACTCCTTCATCAATTTTCATTTTTATGATCCAAAAATTTAAAGAAAGATATGGATATAGACTCTAAAACTTCATAAGATCATTATACATAAGATTAAACCTCAAATCCAACTCTAGATTATCATCAAATTATCAAGAATTTGTCAAGAAATTATTAACATGAAATTTTCAAATTTCTTCTTACATTACCCCATTAATTTATAGATTTGTTGAGAGATTTCTACAATATACTTTCCAAATAAATCCTCAATTTAAATCACATAAATACAGATTCAATACAAAGGATTATGGCTCTACGCATGGATTATGTGATTATCATCAAATTTTGCACTAATATAAAGATCTCTAATTATGCAATCTCAAAACATGATTCAACCTTAAATCTAAGCATGGAGTTAACATTAATATAAGAATGGCAAGAGAATGCTTACATGAGATTGGGTATAGGAGCCTCTCTTCCTCCTCCTAGGGTGTCCTTCCTCCTCTTTTTGGGTGGTTATCTCTAGGGTTCTTGGATGTAACTCCCAAATGAGTGGGTTAAATCTAATTAAGTAAGGTTAGTATTCAATTCCCGAGTTAGGCTTTAGGGCCCAAATCCATAGTCTAATTAGTCAGATAAATACCCAACTCATATATATATATATATATATATATATATATATATATATATATATATATATATATATATATATATATATATATATATATATATATATATATATATATATATAGCCCGGGACCATTCCTAAGGGTCTAAAATTCCGGAACGAGCCCGTAATACCTCTCAAAGTGTGTCCTAAATATTTATATCCCAAAATATATTTTAATTATGATGTGACACATGTAAATACTTTTATTTAAAATAAAATCCCTTTTGATTTATTCTAAATCCTTAAAGTCAAATTCTAAAATTTATAATTAATACTGAGTCTAATCACTCATAACCTTGATTAATTAATTTTAACGAATTAAATTAATCCCTATTATTTTTTTTTATTTTATTCCAAAAATATACGGGGTATTACAGCTTAGGAGAGAGTTCTTGGAGATTTCAACCTTGTTTTTGCATCACCATCACATTTGAAGGGTGGATTAGAAGGGAATCATCATTAAGAACTCAAAATTAGATCACTTCCATACAAGGCAAGTATTTATCTTGCAAATTTTTATGAGTTATAATACGCATGTAGAGTAGGGTCTTTGAATTAAGGATAATTGATTAATAAAACTCATAACTTGGAACATGATTGCCTGTAGAATGAATCCAATTATATAAATAAAATGAAACCACGAGTTTTGGGATTAAGATCATGGGATAAATCTGAGTTTTTTGATGAATTCATGTGAAGAACATATAATTGTAGGGTTTAATGAGTTATGGAGATTTCAATATGATATTGGGTGAAGGTGTATGGATTTTTACATAATTTACGTTAAAAATCATCCTTACATGTATATTGGATGTTTAGTTATGATAATCGGGAGTTTGGGATTGTGGTATAAGAGTTTGAGGAATTTGATAGTATGAAAATTTGTAACAGCGAAATGAAGAAGAAGACCCCTAACACTTTTCGAATCGATTCGGCAAGGCAAATCGATTCGCCTGTTGGGCGAATCGATCTGATTTTGACCTAAATTAAAAAATTTCCTTTTAAACCCTGAAATTAATTATAATTCGTTAGAGGACTTTTAGGATATTTTTAAACTATAGAGGGAAATATAAAAAATGACAGTAGGCCTAAGTGGTGATTAGGTTTACATAAATTGAGATGAGTTAAGTATTGGGATAATTGAGAAAATATTCATAAGTGATGAATGAATGAAATTCGAGATGGGTCACAGAGTGATGAGTGAACCTATGTTTACGACAAGTAGTATACGATGAGAATAACTACGTATTAAATAATGGGTAATTAGGACCTTTAAAGTATTGAGCGGTACTCGAAATTATATGTATTGGAATTTTAATTGAAGTTAATGGTACGTCGAATATACGAGCGACATATACTAACTATTAATTGATGAAATTGGGTTGTGTCCAATACCTGCTGAATTAAATATGTAAATAGGTTGTGTGAATACCTATAGATATGATTTGATTATGTGTGTAAACATACCTACACTGCCTGCTATCAGGAGGTTTTCGCGCAGAGGGCGATCTCACCTTGACGATTCCAGTAAGGTCTAGATTTGTGTCCCGGAATATGGAACTTAGGGTGGTCCACTATCTGCAGTGTATTAGTGGGACTGGTAGGTCATTTGGGTACATTAGTTATGTGCGTATCACAAAGGATTAAAACCATGTTCGCCTCCAGTATTGTGTTGATTCATTTTGGGTTCTAGGAGACATGCCGAAATAGTAGTCCTTGATTGAGTACGAGAGGTACATAAATTTGGTTGCAGAGTATGCCAGCATCACGAGGGGAAATTCTGGGATGCTATAGTTGTGTATGTTTTATATGTGTGATGAATATATACTATTGTAATATATCTACTTATATGAGACAATAGAATTGATAAAATATGTATATCTAAAAGATTTGAAGTAGTGAAACTTAAATGATTGACTCAATAATAAAATGAGAATAAATAAATTATTATCGAGACTGTATTATTGTGGCAAAATATGAGGGAATTAAATTGATCGAGAGTAGTTAAATGCCTTATCTCAACATTCGGGGAGCCTTTTTCACATACTTCTTTAGAAGAATGCGATCGGGTGCCTCACAGGCTGTAACCCCTCAACCATGCCGCAAACCTCCTCGGCATATGCTAGCAGGCTGCATGCCCTCCTTGATCGCTACTTGGTCGCATGCCCTCCCCCGACGCTACCAGGTCGTATGTCCTCCTCGACCGCTACCTGGATGCATACCCTTTGCAACCGCTACCAGGCCGCATGCCCTTTGTAATCGCTACCAGGACACATGTCCTCCTCGATCGATATAAGGCCACATGCCTTCCTGGGCAGCTACTAGGACCCATGCCCTCCGCAGTCGCTACCAGGCCGCATGCCCTCCTCGATCGCTACCAAGCTGCATGGCCTCCTGGGCCGCCACCAGGGTGTATTCCCTCTTCAACCTATGAAACCAGGCCACATCCCTTCCATAGTCTATGCTACCAGGATGCATCCCCCTCAAGCACAGTGACTCAAAAAGTACATGTCGCGAACCCTGACACGAAAGGTAATGGACTATCATCTGTCCACCTTCTAGAATGATTCCATCAGATTAATATTTATTGAAAAGACACGTGGGTTATGCACGTGATGCCCTCACAAAAAATAATAAATAGAGGTGCTTACCTCCTCATTTGTAAGGCAATATCTGGGTAAAGAAGTTCTGCCCAACTCTCTTCTCCCCCTCTCTACACCCGAGAGCACATTCAGGTCACCTAATCCGGCCACCTGAGCTACATAAGGTTGCATCCTCTCCTCGGCTTACATTACCAGGCCTTATCCCCTCCTTGAACTATGATATAAGGCCGTATTCCCTTCAACACAGAGCTTGTGTGTGATGTATTTAACCCCTCTCTCTCCTCTTGTACGCCTCTATGGCCCCCAAACATGTATTATTACATGTATATAATGAGAATCATGCACCACAGTGGACGTAGGCTCATTTTCATGGTCGAAGCACTCTAAATCTCATGTTTGTCAGTTTTTATCTATCTCATACTCTATTTTTTTTTTTACTTTAACTGCTGTATATGGCTTTGATGGCATAGCCTGCTCTAGTAGATCCATTTTTTGACAACAACAATAATATTATTTTACTTACCAAAAAATTAAGTTTTATGACATGTGTCCACGATCAACAAAATATTATCTCAAAGGCTAATAACATAATGAGATATTTCGATTAAGAAATTCAGATTATATCTTATTTGTGAAAAACCAAATAAAATATCACCATTGAAATATTTAAACCAAGCTCAAGTTCAATTAAGAATAATAATAATCATATAACAAAGGATTCAAATATTCAATTTAAGTGAAATTTCCAGCATCTTTTTATCCATTTTCAACTACCATTTTTTCTCCTCAATGATCGATTTGGGTTAAAACCTTTAGTTTCACATACTTGATATTACTCAATTTTAGATGGATATAAATCTATGAAATATCGCTTGTTCAAAATTATTTTGCATGTGGTAACTTTTTCTCTTAATAAAGATATAGGGATATATTTTTCGGTAAAGGTAATTCTCTCTTCTTAATGTTGAAGACCTAATCACAATTTCTCTCATGATTTTGATATAGGAAACTATAGTTTTCAACTTACTCAAAATCAAGACAACAAGCACCTCACATATATGCATTTTTAGGATAATGGACATCCCTTCACAAGTCTTTGAAGCCTTAAAACATTTGTAAAAGACCATTCATATATGCCATCCCCTATAAAGTGGCGTCCAAATAATATGTAGTGCGGTGTAAATTGTAATAATATACGAGCATGTTTTCCCAAAAAAAAATCTTTAAGTTTATAACATTTAGAAGAAAATAGAAAATATCTGATGAATCACAAATCTCATTCCCAAAGAAAAGGAAAACTCATAAAAAATAACCATTTTGATATACAAGTTAAGGAGTACGTAAATGCTTCTATCTAAAAAAATTCAGGGCATGAAACACAATCAACCCTAAAAATAAAGAAACATATCATAGGATATATGACAATCATACACAGAATGTTACATCCTAAACAAGTTACAAAGTCATTTAATCAACAACGCAAATAATTAATGATGACCTAAGAAACTCAAATCTAGTTCAATTAAGAGATTTGGTTGTGATATCCTCTAATTGAAGATTATTTTAAACACACCTTAAAAATACCATCTCGTTTTCAAAAATATCTAAAATAAAATGATGGTAAATGCCAATATGCTTTGTTCTAAAATGCCGAATTTTTGAAAATATTATCGCACTTGTATTATAACAATAGATGATCATGCAAACAATAGATAATCATGCAATCTTGTTCAATATTTTTATCTTTCAACATATATTTATTCCACAATAATTGTTTACAAGAAGTACCCGCCACAATATATTCTGCATCGATCGTAGATAGTGTAATACCTTGCATTTTTATGAATTAAGTAAATCATTATTTAATAATGGGATTTTTGACTTGTCAGCCCACATTATATATCGATATTTGTATTTTCACCCCACATTTTAAATCCTTTGTGTTTTCACCACACCGTAGGCAAATCTTACCTACTATGTGAGGTGTAAGCACAAATGAATTATTTGTTTATGGAATGCAAACGCAAATGATTTAAAATGTGGGGTGAAAACATAAATATCGATATAAGATGTCGGGTGACAAGTTAAAAAACTCTTTAATAATTAATTAACACTTATTTGGGTGATTTGACGAGAAATTTATTGAAATTATTTGGTTTTAATTATTATTGAAATTTAAAACGAGAATTTAAATAATATGTGAATGACTCGTTAATTTAATAATATAGTAAACCTTGGGATAAGTTAGCCTAGAAACAAAAGAATAATTTGGGAGATGAGAGGAGCAAACAAGAGGGTTTAATCAAAGTGTAATCTTCATTAAGGCAAGGAATACTATCTTTCTTATCATATTAATGTATATGGTTTATGATTTTCATCGTTGTCTGAGAATCAATTTATTGGAAACATGCTATTAGGATACAAATCTCATTAATGACTTGTAAATCTGATTATTAAACCTGTTCGTATATAGATTTTAATTGATTAAATGATATAATCCATGCTCATGATTAAATTGCATGATTAACTTAAGAATATGTTGATTATGTAAATGAACACCATGGATAATATGTTATAGATCATTAAATAGATTGTAAATAAGATTAAAATCATTAGCGAGACTATTAATTATTGTTAAAATGAATGTTTAGATGGAGTTTAGGTTGGTTATTAATTTAAATTCATGCATAAGGATGATCTATATGAGAACATGTAAAATTTAATGTTTCTCTCCTTAATGGAGAAACTAATCATGGATAATAAACAGTTCAAGGTTAAGTGTTGATTTAGAACTGATTAGAGTTCATAAAAGGGTTTTGGAGGCATTAGGATCTTCGGAAGATTTATTAATGGTGGATTAGGATTTGTGGATTAGTAATTAGAGTTTATTATAGAAGAAGAGTAATAAACATTACGTCTTTTTGGAGGAGGGAAGCAAGGAGCCATGTGTACTACATTATAGGGCATTGGTGCGACTCTTTATACTACAGTCGCGGGTTATGAAGCTGAGGTTGCAATTCTTATCATTAAGTGAATTTAGATCCAGAGTAGCCTAAATCAGTAGAACCACAGTTAAACTAGCATCATTAAAGTCTTGCACAACATTGAACTCTATCTCATTTCCCTCTATTTTTTCCTCATGATGTCCCATTACATTAAAATATCCTAAAATCAGATGAGCTTTATTGATGAAATAAATACTTTGGTCCTCTAAATTTTTCCACAAATGCACTCTATCAGCTCTATTACATTTAGCATATACTAAAGTGACATAAATATCTTGGATCATATTAGCATATTGAATTTACAGGCAAATATTCTTACCTTCATTATGAATAATTGGAACCTTCATTCCTTCTTTCCATAAAATCATATCTTACCCGTGATGTTACTAAAACCTCCTTCAAAATTCCAAATCATTTTGTATTTATCATTTTTTTCCATAGAAATCTTTGGGTCAATAATTTCAATAACGAGAAGTTTATAAATTTCATAAAGGTATTTGATTCTTCTTCTTATAGGCTTATTACCCACACCTCTAACATTCTATAATAATTTAATCATTTAAGTTGGGGATAAGAGGGGTTTGATTTGAGCTTAGAACCAAATATGTTAATTATATTAAAAAGAGGGTGATTTAGGGCTTTCTTTCTATGCTCCTGAGTTTTGTGGTAAAAAATTGAGTCTCTAACAAAAGTCAATTGATTATCTTTTGGTTGAGATAGAGGTTTTTTCTTAGTTTTATCCCTTTATTGGTTCTTAATCTTGATTTTCCTATAAAGACTTGTTGTAAAAATATCTAATTCTTCATGAGTTAGAATGACAACTTTTTGCTTAGGTTCAGAATCAAATAAGCAAATCTTCTTAGCCTTAATACGTTTCTCCTACTCTGGGAGGTCAGCTACCTTGGAGACAACATTTGATGATCAAGAAACATAGCTTCTTCACTAGTTATATCTCCACAGTGGATTTTTTCTATATGATTGATGATATATTACTTTTGAACACAAATACTTGGTGAGAGTGGCTTAGGAAATACCTTATTTACTTCATAAACATGGATTGGAGAATTATAAAAAAATATTATAGATTGATTGTCTCTTGGCTCATGTAATACCCCATATTTCTATGGACTTTAAATTTGGGGAATTATTAATTGAAATTGAGATATTAATGTAATATTAATCCGGAAATTTATTTTAAATGTTTACTAGCGTGACAAGAGTTAGTAATTATTGAAATTGTTGAATATTACTAGATGAGTAAAGTAATATATAAGATTGATGTTATAAAAATTGTCACGAGTGAATAATATGACAATTATGGACATTTAAGTCGAGACGCGCCTGTGTTGTGTCAGGACTAAATTATTATTATATAAAGTGAATAAATTATAAGTTGCTCGTATAGTCATTTTGAGTCCTCCAATATGTCCGAAAGGGTCGAGATAGTCAGAAAAGTGTACCCGGGGGTTTAGTTTGGGTCTCGGGGCGTTTTTAGGCCTATTTGACATCTCGGGAGGGTATTATAGACATCTTGCATTTTTGGGTAATTAAACCCACGAATTTAATTAGGTTAAATCATCCATTTGGAGTGGTCTCTTAGGGTTAGCAAACTCAAAACCTTAGAATGGTCATTAGAGAAGAAGGTAGGAATCTTTCCAAGAAATCCAAGGCCAAGAGCTCATCCGGTTACACCGCCACCACTACCAAAACGTAGATCGCACGATGGGGAACGCAACCATACCATTTCATCCACGGAATCAAAACCTTGAATTTCAGGCAAGTATCTATCTTTCTTTGTTTTTGGTTAATGCTTCATCCATGTTAGTTTAGGATTGCCAAGATCATGTTTTATGAAAGGAATTGTTAATTTAGGAACTTTAAATCACATGTTTAGAGAGATTCAAAATATTCTGGATATACCCATCAAATGTAGAGGATTACCCACGAATTACTATGAGTTTAGAAATAAGAAATCTGGGAAATAATTAGAGGAATGGATAATTCTTCCAAAATTAGGGTTCTTGAAGATTATGTGGATTTTACCCCATTAATTCGTTATAGTTGATGTATTTATACATGTTTCACGTAGGAAATCTTGTATATATGTATATAGAACTTGTAGTATCATTATTTGATAATTTTAGACTTGTTAATGACGTTTTTAGAGAAATTGGAAGATGAAACCCATAGGTTTAATTTACAGTTTCTGGGCAAGAACTGCTTGATCGATCGATCGATCGATCGACGAATCGATCGATCGACCCCCTGCCATCGATCGATCGACCACTCCTGAAAAACTACATATTTCTCATCCGTTGGTTTAATTCGATCAAGATGCATGGGAACCCTTGATTGTTGTTGTTGGAGTATAATGGGATATAGATAAAACCAGTAGGGTCTAGGTAGACCCCGTTGAGTAACATTTTTAGTGTAGGATGAGATTTTGGGTTATCGAGGAATGATTCTGGTGTATAAGAAATCATGCGTATATTTAATAAAAGATCGAGACTCGTAAGGGATTTAAACCCAAACGTAAGTGAGTGTATGTCTACTGAAATTATACTTAGAATACTTCGAGAAAGGAGAAGTGAGTATGAAGTACATTATAAATGAGAATATAAATGACGAGTTCGTTATATGTAATAATCGAGTAAAATGTGTTAATAACGGATAATTATGATTATGGGTCGTGACCACACCTAATTTAGAAATGTGGATATTTATATATATACGACTGTGTGATTGTGCATAAATTATATATATCTGTGTAAAAAACTTTACCCGAGCTACTTGCTATCACGGGGGTTTCCGCGCCGGGACAGTCTTATCTCGATTGGATCTTTATGGGGGATAATGACTTGTACCCTAGAAGATAGTATCCTTGATTACAGTCTATCTGAGTTATAGTCAGATGGTCCTAAGAGACGTGTGGGTATGTGCTGACCTCTTAGGACTGGGAACTATGCTTCGCCTCCATTTGTTTGTGTTTTGTGTTAATACAGTTCGAGAGTGATTGCGAACTAGTATTTCCCTTAGTTTGTGTGATACGGGGACTTGATAGAAGAGTATGTCAGCACCTTAGATCTTATGTGAGGTGCCGTTAGTATATATATTATATGTGTGACGAATATATATACGTATATTTATATGGGAGCTTTCTACTGTGCGTGTAAGTAGATAAGAAATTAATAAATGCTTCAACTTTATTATAAGTGTTAGGGAACTTTATAACGGTAATGAGTTGTTTTAAATAACGTAAGGAATCTTGAAGAGAAGGATTTCCTAAAGTAAATATCATAACTTTTCTTTTCACATGATAAATCATTATGGAGAATAAGATAGGGAAATTGATGAGATTTATTAGTACGGTAGGTGTGCACACTAGACGAGAGGTGAGAAATCTCAAGAGAGTGTCGCATACTAATATGGTTGTTGCATTAGCAGGTAAGCATTTTAAATACTTGCTAAACTAATTTTAAACTGTTTTACACTCGGGCTCTGACCCATTTCCTATTATCTCTTTTCTCTTGTATATATATATGTATATATTTCAGGTGCCCAGCCACAGGGGGGTCTTTCGTAGATTCTTTGGACCGGACGCACTGCAACTTATGTGGGGGATGCAGGACATTACTTAGACGATCTCGATGTTGAATCTACTCTCATTCTAGTTCTGATTAGTTAGGGCATGTGTCGCCCGTTTCATTATTCAGTTGAATTTGTCAGAAATGGTGTTCATTTATTTCTAGTATTTTTACTCTTTGGGATTAATTCCTATCAGGATGGTTTTTCCTTTGTAGTTTTAAAGTTGATATTGGATTATCTGAATGACTAAATTTATGGGTGTGTATTTCCAGTCTTAATAATTGTGTGAATCTTAAACTGTTACTTATTAAAGGTTCTCATAATTGAATTTAATAAAAGGAAATAATGTTTTAAATGGTTTTGACACTTAGCTTAATTATATAGGGTGTTTAAATTGGAAAATTTATTTTTGCGATAGTGATGCTAAGAATGAACCAACCGTTCACCTTGATTATAATTTAAAAAAGGACTGATCACCCGGTATTTAATTAGGCGGGGTGTCACAGCTCAGTGGTTGCAATTGGATTTTGCTTATAAATTTGATTCGATATCTTTGGAGGCTTTTCAGATTTAGTGTTAACTTAAACTGCAAATCGTTTTCATTCTGTAATTCTTCAGTACCAATGTCAGGTAATCTTTGGTAGGATTGGATTGTTTATCTTTGTCTGCTTGAGCATCTGTATAGTCATCTTTGGTCAAGTTTTCTTTCTTAAATTAGAGATTAGGCTTCTTGTGGACTTCTTTATGCTGACGGGGGGTTGGATTTATTGGATTCTTTTGAGGATTCTTGAATATACAGTGGTCTATATCATGTCCTTTCTTCAAACAATAGTTGTAGTAGATGGGAATGTCTTCATAGAAGATATATTTCTATAAACCTTTGTCATCACAACCTATCTAGACTCTCGAATACCCTTTTTGGATAAGGTTAACCTATCTAGACTCTCGAATCCCCCTTTGGATACGGTTAACTTCAAAACAAACCTTAGCAGTACTATGTCTTATTATAAAGACAATTGAAGCATCCGTGTTTAATGGTTTTCCCACTAACTATGCAATAAAATAATAAGAAGACTTGACAAAAAAATTAATGTGGAAGTTAGGAAAACTTACCCAAATTGGAACTATGGGCCTCTCTTTATTAAATCTGAATTTTTGGGATCATTTAAATGTTCTCATTGGAGATTTTCCAATAAACCAAAAATCTCTTAGCCATAATTGGATGAATTATTATTCACAATTGAGTCTGATTAGGACGTACTTCACATATAATAAACCTATTGAATAAGAAGCATTTAGAGAAAATGAATGGAAGGTTTTCCTAATCACATCTATAAGAGGTCTACCATGTGAGAATTTTTCAATAATGGCATATTTAAAAGGCTCTCCAAGAACTTCAATATCTTCATTAGGAAAGCGGACTTCCATATCTTCATTGGGAAGAACTAAGAATTTTTAAATATGACATTATTGAAAAATTCTCACATGGTAGACCTCCTATTGAGGCTTTCCCAATAGAACGATTCTTCATTGCTAAACCAACTAATGAAGACAAAGTTGAAGACTTTTATAGTATTGAAGAATCGTTCCTCTCAATAACATTCAAAAGAGTTATGGTTGGTTTAGCCTTTATTTTTTTCAAGGGATTTTACATTTTTTAGAGTTTGTATTTCCAAATGATTTAAAATATTTTTTTAAGAAAAAGTTAGGAAATTTTTCCGCCTCGTTATAACGAGTTAGCTATTTCGTTCATATGAGATACATAAGGTTGTTAGAATAAGGTTTCCACGATTGAACAATTCGATTTTTCATCTTTCTCTGGAATGTCATTCGATAGGTCGTTGGAAGCTGTTCGAATAAAAATCGGTACGTCGCTCAAATAAGGTACAAGGTTGTTCAAACGAGCACGCGGAAAATTATTTTTAATGAAATCTAATCCAAATCTCTTATGTTTATCTCTTTAGAAATAACTTCCTTATAAATAGAGATGCGGGATTAGAGTCTCCAATAACTCTTTTTAAAAGCTTTTCAGACCCTTTTAGAGTTTCATTTGTGATCAAACTCTTCCAAAAATCATCCAAACCACTTAGAAATTTAGAGATCAGTTTAGCAAATCAAGAAGAACACTTTAATTATTCAAATACCTTAAAGAGTTCATCTCTACTTCTTATTTATGGAAAAAATTCTCTACTACTGAAAAAGAAGACTGGTCGGTGGATATTGAGGGATGACTGCTTCCTGTAAGCGGTGCTAGACTGTGTCGTTGCTATAGCTATTATTGAAAAATTCTTAGAGATATTGAAGATATTGAAGTCCCAATGAAGATTTTGATAGCATATTTAAAAATTCTTAGTTCTTGCTTACCAACGATTCTTCATTTCTAAACCAACCATAACTCTTCTGAATGTTATTGAGAGGAACGATTCTTCAATATTATAAAAGTCTTCAACTTTGTCTTCAAATTCATAGAAGTAGTCTTGGAGGTGCAGTGTATTTGTAACGGGATAAGCCAAAATAAAAATATATTGAACAATTATAAAACTTGCTCTTATAAATCTCCCCTTTGGCTATTCCGCTACAAAACACAAACCGAAGCCAATTTGAACCCTAAAGACTATTACAATAAATACCCTCCAAAATCAAGACATGAAAATGCATTCTTGTACAAGTCTTTAACCGAAAAGCCTTCATCTTGTGCTGTCCATGAAATCATCTTTGAGGGTATTTATTGTATACACACATGAGACAAAAGAAATATCATGACACATACTAGTTTTAAAATATAAATAAAACTCCATATCCATTTGTTCTCCAGTTTTTTGTATGTAATAGACAAAGGAGTAGAATCTAAACATTTATAATAAGCATCACATGATGAAAAGCATATCAATATGATGATAATACAATCTAGTAATAGGGATATAGTATATGAACAAGATAATCACCCTATTTTAGAAATAAGTCTCAATCTCAATCATTAGGCCCGAAGGAGTTCTCAAAAGGAGAAGACATGCATGAAATTCCTCTATCAAACACTAGAAGGTATTGAATAAATACTCTACTTGCTCTTGAAAACTCTATGATGATGTGCAGGAGCATGTGGAGTAACATGTGTGGGAGTGCATGCGGAAACATGTGTAGGAACTCGAGTGGGAGCATACCGGGGAAGACGTATTTGAGAAACTCTTCCTAGCTTAAAATAAAACTTTCTAAGCTGACCTCTTTATTTGCAATGGGAACAAGCATATATCATCTTGGTTCCACCCTGCAAAACGTCTAGGGTGACCTCTCCTTGGTAGGTTAGGTTGCCTTGGTGAGTTAGGTTGAGGGCTATAAGGATCCATCACAAACTCAGTAACTAGCTCAGGTACAACATGGGAAGTGGATGCACCATCATAACCTATACCTTGCCTCTCAACGTTACATACCGTAAGATCGAGGAGCATCTTTCCAACCTTCTTAGATGTGTCCTCTAAAGTGACCTTAACCTCTTGGGCACGTTCAAGATCAATATCGAGTTGGGATACACGGGCTTTAATTTTCTCACGAGTTTTTAATGAATCTTGAAGATCTCTCGTAAGGTTAGCCATGGTGTTTGTTAAATTGGTCTTCTCCCTATCGAGTTGGGATTCACCTTCTCGAGTTGACTCACTGATGCCTCACACTCTCTCAAAACATTAACATACTTCTCTAAATCAAACACCCTAAGAGATAAATATGTATTAATATTTTTTATTTTTAAAGTCTCAGTGTAATGATCATTAAAGGCCTTTTGCATTCTACCTAATCCCTTACTCAAATTCTCTTTGTCACTCTCAATCTCTCTAGAATGATTCGAAACATCATCGAGGCACTCACTTTTAGCAATATCATCATTGGTATGGGACAAATTAGAAGTACTAATGTGACTGTCCATGAACGCAGTGAAGTTATGTTCATGTGGTGATTCATTCTCAAAATCCACCGACTCGATGTCACTATCACTAAGAATGGCCTTATGTGCAACTTTCTTTCCTTGTCTCTTTAGCCTAGGGGGACACTTATGAGCTTTGTGACCTTTTCCCTCTCATAGAATCTCACCTCATATTTCTTGCAAACATTATTGCCCTCATTCTCATTTTTATTTTTCTCATAAAACTTTTCTTTAGTAGAATTTTCTTTGTTAAATTTGAGAAATTTTTTGAAATTTTTCACAAAAGGGCTAAACGTCAAGCTCAAAATCAAATTCTGACTCAGAATCACAAACCTTTTCTTTCTTCCCTTTAGCTTAATTTTTCAAAGTAATTCCTATTTTCTTTTTTCTTTTTAGTTTTGGGAAACATGTCTATTTCGTAAGTTTGAAGGTCTCCTACGAGTTCTTCTAACCTAAGAGTATCTAGAATTTCCAACGAATTAAAAAACAGTGACTTCAGAAATATAACAGGCTGGAAATGATCTCAAAGTCTTTATAACTACACTATTTTCATGAATTTTCTCACCTAAATTAAAACTAGAGGTAACGATATCAGATAATCGTGCATAAAATTCATCAAATGACTCAGACTCTAGGATAGTAATAGTTTTAAATTGAGTGGTGAGATTTAATAGCTTAGAAACTTTCACACCATTGGTCCCCTCATGAGTGAGATGGAGGGTATCCCAAGCTTCTTTTGACACGGTGTACCTCATGATGCGGTGAAACTCATCAGAGGTGACGGCTCCAAAAATAGCACTTAAGCTTCATGAGTTGTAAGTACTCCTTTTAAATTCATCCTCCATCCAAGCAATGAGAAGTTTAAGACTTTCGACATTGTCGTTGGTTATAATGGGTGGTGTCTACCCTCTTTCACATACATGCCACACCCTTTCATCAATTACTTTTAAATCAAACTTCATCCTAGCTTTCCAATACGCATAATTTGACCCATAAAAAATAGTAAGGCTGTTATATAAATTATAGATAAAATCCATTTTTTTAAAGATCACCAATTTAAAAAATTGATATCATTTTTTTTTGTAAAAAGTATCACATAATATTTTAGTACAATCATCTCTGATACCAATTTTAGAAAATTGGTATCTCAAAAAATTCCATAAAAATTAAGATTACATAATATTTAAGCATTGTCTGTTCTGATACCAATTTGAGAACGCGAGAATTCTATGGAATTATTCGTATATTAGTCAGCCATAAAAAATTCAATTTTACTAAATTTTATCTTTGAATTAATTTAGTGTGCATGCAAAGATGTAATCTAAATTAAATATAACAAACCAAACAAGTAAAGTCGCAAAGAAGTAGGAATAAATCCCTTTCGGGCAAAAACCTCTATTTCAGTACTACAAGATCTGATAGATATAGTAGACTTACAAACTACTTAGATCACTAAGTATGACGTGAAATTCTTTAAATCTTCTACAACAATGACACAGTTCACCATTGCCCATAGGAAGCAGTCTTCCATCGGTATCCACTGATCAGACTTCTTCTTGAGCAGTAGAGCATTTACTTCACAAATTAGCAGTAGAGATGAACTTTACAAGGGCTTTGAGCAATAAAAGTGTTCTTTTAGATTTGCTAAAGTAATCTCTAAATTTTTTAGGGGTTAGGATGATTTTGGAAGTGTTTGATCACAAATGAATTCTAAAAGGGTGTGAAAATCTTTCAAAAAGAGTTCTTGGAGACTCTAATCCTGCATCTCTATCTATACAGAAGTTGGTTGCAAAGAGATAAATATAAGAGATTTGGATTATATTTCATTAAACTTTGTCTTCAAATCCGTAGAAGTAGCCATGCATGTGAAGTGAATATGTAACGGGATAAGCCAAAATAAAAATACAATGAGCAATTATAAAACTTGCTCTTATAATAGAGATCTATAAACATTGGTAGAAACACTCAACATGTCTTGTGTCTTTGTCAACACAACAATATAACTTCAAACCTCTTCAAAGTGTTTCTTGTTTTGAGATGAAGAAATCTTGTGGTTTCAAGTGTTATTTAGGATAAAAACCCTTAAATTTTTATATAAACTAATTATTATGAAAGATTGGCTTATAAAGTATCTTCATTTTATTTGATTTTAATCAACATCAATAAAATACAAAGAAAATAAGAAGTAAAAAGATGAACATGATTGGATTTTAGGTTCCTTCTATTTCTAAAATGTGTTCTAGCCTTTTAGAAAAGAAAAAAGCTAAGGACACACAAACTCTCTCTATTTTTAATTTTATTTCTCTTGAAAAAGATGAGAGGATCATTTTGAAATGAGGAGAAATAATAATTTAAACAGGCAAAGCCAACTCATTGGGTTTACTTTTAATCAAGAAAGGCTAAAGAGTCACATCTCTTACACAAAGCATGTGTGAAAGAGTGGTTGCGAACTATAAACTCCAATTATAAACCATCAACACACAAAAGATGACTTTTTGAAAAAAATCAAGAAGATCTCCAAAAAGGGTCGCCTAAAAGATTTGTCTGGAAGACACTTCACTGCATGCTTGTTGCAAAGAAAGTATTATTTGTTTTTTCAAACCTGATGTGAATCTGGTTACGAGTCTTGGCAGGGTTCTTGGGAGTTTTTCTTGAAGTCCTAGGTATGCCTAGCTAAGGGTCTTCACTGTAGAAATGGTCCTTCGTTGTAGAGAACCTACAACGAACCTAAGGTCGCATATTTAACACATGTCTTTTGACTTTGAAGTTCTAGGGGGCTCACCCATCGAAGTGTAGCTTTGTTGCAACGAAGACACTAGGACTTCGTCACTTCATCTTAAAAAAGGTTTGAAAGAAATTGTCAGTAAAGTGATAAAGGGTCAAAATACACAATGTATACACACACACAAAGATTTCATTATATATTTATAAAACTTAATCAAGTGAGTGCAAAGTCATCTAGGTCCATTACCTTCATCCTAAATTGTGATCATATAAGACTTTGGAGGATGAGAGACTCGATCATAATCTAGAACACTGGTGAAGCTTTTCGGAGAGATGGGGACTAAGATGCAAAGTGTGTTGTGAAAAATAGAAAAGGACAATATACGTAAGGAGGGTAAAATGAGTAGTTTAGTAATTTTACAAATACCTATTATGGATGTCATTAAATACCTATATCGAACGCCACCGAGAGAAGACTTTGGTCCCTATGACACAATTTTATGACATTGAACTTCATGAATGCCAAAAAAAATATCCAAAATTGGTCACCAAGATGTTTAATCAGAAATCAATCTCAACCATGGAGGTTTATATTGATGACATTCTTATAAGGAGTAAGCTTTCCACCAAACCCATTAGATAAGTCACTAACACCTATTAGATCGGCAAAAGATATAAACTTATTTGAACGCCTTAAATTGTGATTTTGAGGTCATCTCGAGCATATTCCTAGGCTGGCATATCACCCAAAGGGTAATTGTGTCCAATATTAACCCTATCAAGTCCTTAATAGAGATTTCTCAAGGCCTTGATAAATCTCCTTGATTTGTCTTGATATGTCATCATCTTTATATCTTTAGCCTAATAATCATTCTTTAGATGACCAATGATTAAACGATAGTCACAATAAAAGGCAATGTATTTCCCCTATTTCCACTGCTCTCTACAGGACAACAATTATAGATTCATATTCTACTTAATTTTTGGATCCCTTACACCCTAAATGGACTGTTTATCCGATCATAGAACATTAAAGAGTGATGAAGATGATCCCCATCCCAATTTTGCACTCGTTGGATAGTCCATCTATAAACATCGTACATTTAGAAATACGATCGACAAGGACGTATAAGGATTGACCCCCCAAGTTGACACAAATATATTTAAGATGGGGATATGCTAAACAAATTCTTCTTTTGGTCCACTTGATAACTCTATAATTAAGTCTTCAAGGACATTCCATGTGATGATAGTTCTAGGCTCAAAATTAATGTCAAACTAAGCTAACTCAAGGACCACTTAAGTATTCAACTGGTGGGGTTGACTTTTTTTGCTACCTCCTTTAGGGGGAAAGAGGTAATGATGACTTTTAAGTGGGCATCAAAATAGCGGATAAGATTTTTGGACGACGTTACTAATTCCAAATAACTCTTTTCAATGGGCATAACTTCTTATATCTTCGAGGAGAGCATGACTGATTTAGTACGTTGGATGTTGTTCTCGTTGTTCTAATCTGGATAATAATACATTATTAGCTTGATTTGAAATAAAAAAGTATAAGTGTATCTTATCATGACTAATTTTCATTGACAAAAAAGGTGGAAATCCAAATTACTTCTTCATTCGCTCCAAGGCTTCACCACATTTGTTGTCCAGAAAATTGTGTCATCTTTCTTCAATTAACAAATGAATGGTCAGTGATTATCCAATGGATTAGATATGTACCAATTAAGTTCTACAAGAATCTCAATTTGTGCCTGCACTTCCTTGACTATTGCTAAGGAGCTACAACAGTCACATGGATGCCCTAACTACCTTATCATTAACCATCGATACCGAATTGAAGAGGACAATTGAAGTAAAGTTTATTAAGAGACCTAACATAGAAGATCCACAACCATATATAGTGACAATGGAGATTGACCAGGGGAATGATGAGCTCCCAAGAGATAAGAAGGACATCCACAAGATGAAATTGAAATAGCCATTGTTTTCCTAAATTCAAAGGTGTGCATCTTTCTGATTTCATTCACCAAACTTTTACTTAAGTGGGTTCACTAAGATAAGATGGATGACATTCTTAGAGAGATGCAATAAGGAAATTGTGGTGTCCATGTCGCTGGGAAAGTATAAGCATCCAATCTAATATCATAGTGTTTTTGGTTGCCTTTCATGCAAAAAAACTCCTTTAAGTTTGTCCCAAAATGTCCAAAGTTCTATGATTTCACCCCAGTCATCAGGCAATTGGTAGTTTAATCTAATACTTTAACAAGTCCATAGCTATTTGGGAAGTGGGGCATGTATCTAGTTAGTTCATTGCTAAAATCCCTTAACGATCATAAGTTCCTCATCATAGTGATCAACTACTTCACCACATGGATAGAGGAAAATCCATTGGATCATATAAGATAAGTAGACACTAGTAGGTTCATTTTGAGGAACATAATAACCAAGTTTGGGATCCTAAGAGCTTTTTTTATGCGCAGTGGGGCTTAATTTGATAATATGATCATCGTAGAGACTTTTATGGCAAGTAAAAATTTCACACCCGCTATGCTTTAGTCGTCTTACCCTAAAGAAACGGTAAGGCTGATATCTCCAATAATAAAATTATATATGGGATTAAAATAAAACTAGAGAAAGACAATGGAAAGTGTATAGAATAACTCCCTTTTATTCTTTGAACCTACCAAAACACTTTAAGGAGGTCAACCGTAGAATATACTTATTGTAACACCCCATATTTTTAATATTAAAGTTGATCAATCCTGAATACTAAAAAGTGCAAAGGTGGTATAATTTAAAAATATTATTCGTAGCATGTGACAAAAAATATGATGATATTTAAAACTTTTTCCATTTACCTGAAGATACATAGATAATAATGAGTAAAACTCTAATAATAATATCTAAATGCAACCCCCTCTAATATCTCCATCATCATACATCATTCTTCATACAAAAATCCCCAAATACAAAAGGTGTGAGAAAGCATGTGCAAGGGATATAAGGATTTACTTTTATCTTAGGCTAAACACACAAATTCACTTTTTACGAAATTTCATCTTGATTTAATTTAAAGTGAACATGAAATATTAATAGAAGCTAAATTCCAAACCAAGCAGCAAGAAAATGAAATTAAGGAAAAATCCCATTCAAGCAAAACCCTTAATTCATCATGGTTTAAGAAAAGATAAACACTTGGCGACTTACAGACTACTTAGAGATCCACTAAGTATAACGCAGTAGAGTCTTCAAATCTTCAACATAAAATGGTACGGTCCATCACCATCTGTAATAAGCAAATCTTGTATCGATATCCACTAACCAGCATTCAGAATAGTCGATTCCCTTGTTCAGCAGTAGAAACTCGACTCCCCAAATTAGCAGTAGAGAAAATCTCTACAAGGGTTTTAGAACTTTTATTGTATTCTTCTTAATTTGGAAAAGTTATCTCTAAATATTCATAGGGTTTGGATAAAATAATTATAGAGTTTGATCAGAAAAAGAACTCTAAAAATGCTTAGCGAAAAGTCTAATTCCTCATCTCTATTTATAAGGAAAAAGTTGTTGTAAAGATATAGGGATTAAAGACTAGAAAAGATTTTTTTTAAAAAATAAAAACACTCATACTCGTTCGAACAAACTACCACCTCATTTGAATGATGTACCTAATCTCATTCGAATGAATTCCAATGAATTTTCAAACGACATTCCAAAGAGAACCCGAAAAGCATCATTCCAGATATCGTTTGAACGTGGGAACCTTGTTCTAATGACCATAGTCAACTCTTTTGAACGACATGTTAAGCTCGTTCTAACTAGTTAGCGAGTTTTTCAAAAATTCTTTAAAAATAATTTTAAAATATATTGAAAAATTTAAATGCAAAATCTTTTAAAACAACCCCTGGAAATTTAAAGCTTTACCAAACCACCTCATAACTCTTCGTGGGTAAAGTTGTGACAAACAATCTTCATTAATTACAAATGTCACCAATAATTCTTCACTTGGAAGACTTGAGAACATTCATGAAGATGCATTGGGGTGTAATGAATAAGCCAAATAAAATAAAATGAGAAATTATAAAATTTTCTCTCACAAATCTCCCCTTGTCTATTTCAATACAAAGCACAAACTGAAGTGAAATTAACCCCTAAGACAAATACAACTAATGCCCTCCCAAACCAAGAAACAAAAATGCATAAATGTACAAGTATTTAACTTAAAGTCTTCATCTTGTGCGATCCATGAAATCATCATTATGGAAGAATAACCTACACATATGAGACTAAGAAATACCGTGACATATACGATTTTAAAGAAAAAAATCAACTCGCCCTCAATTTGTTTTCCACCTTTTTGTTCGTAGTAGACAAAGATTAAGAAACTAATCATGAATTTATTAGCATCAACCTAAGAATCAAAGATATCATCACAAAGATAATCAATAAGGCACATGCGATGAAATTGCGAAAGGCTTTCAAATAACTATGTTTGAAAATTTTCAATTTTTTCAAGTATAAAAAGTATAGGAATAAAAGAAAAATATAGGTACAAAATACATCACACCCTGGAATAACACTAAAATATCTGAATCATGAAAGTGTAAAGTAATTGTGTGAACATTCTCCACATGAAAATCAACAAAGGCATTCATAACATAGGCACACGAAGTCAATAAGCTTCCATAAAGAAAGAACTCAATTTGAACCTTATGTGTAAGAGTGTTAAACAAGTTGAATCTAAATGCTTATCAAATCAATAATGCCAAGTTATTTAATGCTTTTCACGAGAGTCCGTTGTGCAAATCCATTGATCTTCTACTTTATAACACCCTCAAAATCTCACATATTCAAGAACTGACTCTCAAAATTTTGAAGATACCATAATGCTCTAATGTAACGAAGCATTGATGAAATAAAATGGCAATAGAACCTCCGTGTTTGTATGTTCTTAATCTTTTAGGCTCTTTTTGGAAAATGGTGTATTTAACGCAAAGATAGTTTTACTCTTTCGTATCCCCGTTCCATTGCTTAACAAATAGCAAATTTTTCGGGATATGAAATCTGGGCAATGATTCTTACAAGTATAACTTATCTCTAGAACATTTGGTTTATTATTAAACACTATTGAGATGAGAACATCGTATTTGACACATGGAAAGTAAGTACAATGTTCAAAAAGTTCGTACATGTGTGCAATAAAGATGGTAAAGAGTTTATCATGAAAAAAGTAATCATCAATGAATAATAAAATGCTAGCCATGCATTATTAAGCACACTAAAGAAACGAAACCATGTTTCAAAACACCATGAAAAAGTCAAATGAAGGGGTGAATCGAACATCTTAAATGCACATACATATATGGCGAAAAATAAATGTAAAAATCTTTTCAAAAATTTTATCAAAAACAAAATCTTTTTGGATTTTTCTTTTCAATTTTGTTCCAAAATAATAAAAAATATTTTTGAAATTTTCAAGATTTTTCAATAAAAATGAAATTATATAAATACATAGAAATACAATCTAGCAATAGGAATAAATAATATGAACGTGATAATCCTCCTACACTAGATTAATTACCCAAACTCAATCACTGGTCAGGGAGGTGTTCTCAATAAGAATAGGCATCCTTTGAAATTTCTCTATCAAACTTTATGAAGTTTTGACCAAAAACTCTACTTACTTTTGAAAAATCTTAAAATCTCTATGATCGTGTGTGGGAGCATGAGCAAGGCCACATATGGGAGTACATGCAAGAACACATGTGTGAACTCCTGCGTGAGCATATCGAGAAATACACATGTGAGAAACTCTCCTAGCTTAAAACAAAATTCTCGAAGGTGACCTCGTTGTTTGCAATGGGACTAAACATAAACATGCTCAGGTTTACCTTGATTAAAACATTTAGGACGCGCTCTCCTTGATGGGTTATGTTGGGTCCCATAAGGATCCATCACAAACTCGAGAACTGGTTCGGGTGCGACATTAGAAATGGATGCACCATCGTAACTTATACCTTGCCTCTCGTTGAGACCTAAAGCAGGATCGAGGAATATCTTTCCAACTTTCTTCAAAGTGTCTTCTAAAGTACCTTGACCTCCTCGGCACAATTGAGATTTTTCTCGAGTCGGAAAACACAGGCTTTAAGTTTCTTATGAGTCTCCATATAAGTTCGAAGATATCTTGTAAGACAAGACACAATGTTGGTTAAATCGGTCTTTTTCTTTCCAATCGCAATCAATTTTTCACACAAAGAAACTTTAACTTCTCGAGTTGACTCACCGAAGCCTCACACTCTCTTAAAACTTTCAACTCCTCTTTAAACCAAACACCCTAATATAGGGGTGGAAATATAACCCACCCCATCGGGTTATTGCCCCACCCTCCCCTAATGGGGCGGGTTAAAAACCCATTTAAAATAAATAGGGTTGGTATGGGTTTTATAAAAAAAACATTAGTCAAATGGGGCGGGTTCGAGTTGACTATATATAAGCATAACCCATCCCATTTATTTCATATAGTTAGTTAAATACCCTTCTTTTATATATTATTTACACTAAAACCTTATATATATATATGTAAGGACATTTTTCTCATGTCCGATATCTTACATTTGTGTATGTCGTACGCCGCAACGAAAGGCACGTCACTTCACGATCTCACATGACGGCCTCTATCCGAATTACGAGAATCAAGCATTCAACATCTCCATTATGTGTCCCACATCTTCCTCAACGACTTCACGTTCCACGATTTTAGGGACTTTATGCAAGTGGTACGCAAGAGAAGTCAAAACAGTGAAAGAATGCCAGATATGAAAGTTCAAGGGCATTTTGATAATTTTTTAGCCACCGTCCGGAGGTTCGGTCAACTGGAAAGTTAAAGAGCTTGATGCCACGAAGATACTGGAAGAAACAACACCTCAATCCGAGCTACAGTGAAGAAGTTATGGCCCTTTGAAAATGGAGAAAATTTTGAGAAAAGCCTTGGAAGAATGTTGTGTATTTTTATCCCCCAAACCAACGAACTATCGCGAACCGAAGGTCGAACTGGTTCGAGGGGGATAACTGGTTCGAGGTACCACCCGAACCAATTCGGGGTACCTGACGCTGGCAAGAGTTCTAAATTCTTAAAACTCTTTTGGTTTCCTTAAAGCGACCCTTACGGGTAGGGTAAACATGTATTTATGCGGTATATATGTATGTTACGGGTAGGGTAAAAGGCCAAATATAGCGGTTGGCAGGGTAAAAAATAACAAAGATGCAATTGGCCTAGTTATTTTTTTGTGAGGCCCACCCTAAAACGGAACATCTTGTTCCGCACAAGGAAGGAGAAAAAAAAAGGCTAAAGCGGAACATCATGTTCCGCCCAAGCTTTCAATAAAGTTTCCTTATTTGCATTTTGTACCCCATATGTTTGCAAGGGCTTGAATAATGTATGGCAACGATTTTTTTTTAATGGCAACGGCTACTCTTTTTTTTAAATGGCAACGAATATTTTTTTCTTATAAAAAACAGATGATTTCGGGGTACCACATAATAACATAAGACCTTCGGGGAGGAAAATGGAATTTCGAAGAACCCTTAAGCGGAACACCCAAGGGGTTGGACTTTTCTAACATGTTTTCTTCCTTTAACTGCTTACGGCGTCGTTTTAGTCTTCATACCCCATATTTACACTTGCCCGTAACAATTTTGTTAGTTTTGATAGGTTATTTTTGGACTAGTTGAGTGTAATTTTGGACTGCCCATAAGGGTTGCTCTTATAAAAGTCCACTTCGGGGGAGTTATTTTGCAAGACTTGGAGAGACGTTTTTTGAGAGTTCTATTAGCTCAAGTCTTCATATTTTTGAGTCCCAAAACTCATGTTTTGATTCACACATCATTTTCATACCTTTGTGAATCCTTTTGAAACCCAAGAACACTGCTTTGCTTTTGTTCATACTTATGGAGAAGCCACTCTCTTCTTCTTTGCTGCCCTCCTGGAAAGGAAAAGTACCAGCCAATGAACTTGTGGAGAAGCCGTTTCTCTTCTTCATTGCTGACCACCCAGAGCTCCTGCGGGAGATTTCAGTCGAGACATCAAAACCGTTGCCTGAGGTTATTTCGTATGTGGCTCTTATTTTCAATGTAATCCGTGTAACCGTTCTTTACAAATTATAGTGAAATAAAAAGGTTTTGTCCCTTTGGGGGAATTTTTTTGAAATTGTTTGTTTTATTCTGCATGCTTTATTTTATCTGACAAATCATCTAGATGCATATTTTAGGATTTAACTAAAATTTGGGATTATTAGAATTGGATATTATTTGAGAAGTCGCAATATTTCCGCTGTAGAGACTCTACAAATTGGTATCAGAGTGAGTTACGCCAATTTATCACGTGATCTTAATTTTTTGAGGATCTACTTTCTGATACAATTTGTCTACTCACGTTTAAAAATTGGTATCAGAGCTTGTTGCACTAAGTTATTATGTTTTGATCCTGATTTTTCATAAAAATGGCTCTTGGTGGTTTTGATGATCTTCGATGTCAAATTTTTGAAAAAGTTAATTTGAAAATTCACATGAACTCTTGTTTTAAATCTTCTGTTGAAAACGAATCTGAGAGGTGTCCTTGTTGTGAGGGTATTGGTCACATGTTAGATGAGTGTATCATAAATTTAAAGAAAATATTGAATAAACCGGTTTCTCGTGTTTCTACCCTTAGTGATTGTGATTCAGAAGAAAAAGTTTTTTATGCTTCTATGCGAGAGCTTCCCACCCATGTGATTAGTGATTATAGTGATGGTGATGGAAGTGAGGATGAAAGTGTAGATGAGCGTGACTTACAAACTGCTTTCAATGAACATTATGATGAATCTCTGAAAATGAAGAAAGAAAATTTGAAATTGAAAGTTCAATTGAAAGAATGTGCCTTAAAAAATAATGATTTTTTAGTTGAAGAACTTAGGGCACATGAGAAAATTTTGAGAGAGAAGCTTGAGTATGCCGAGGGTGAGAGAGATAGTCTTAGAGGGTTGATGGAGACTATGAAAAAGGAGCTTTTAGAGTTTGAGAATTCTAGACGTGTACTTGAATCTAGGATGGGTGAACTTGAGGTGAAATTGAAAGATTCAAGTAAAGTGAAATTTAATTTGGAGTCTAGGTTTGAAAAACTTGATAAGATTTTAGGCACCGCGGAGATGAAAAATGATAGGGGTGGGATTGGTCTTAAAAAATATGTTGCACCCATTCCCACACGTGCGAGAGAGCCTCCTACGATTGTTAAGAAAGAGGCACCTAACTTTGTTAGGAAAGAGCCACCTAGGAATATCGTGAGAGAACCTTATAGGATCATTAGGAGAGACCCACCTAGGAAAATTCAGATAGAGTAACCGAGAATTTTGAGGAGAGGGCCACCTTTAGGTAACACACACCGCCCGATTTACACTTGCAAACATTACGGTAGGCAAGGTCATCTTAGGCGCTTTCATTACAAGCTTTTGAAAGGACATAGGCAGGTTAATAGAAGAATAAATTCGATTCCCCACACCCCCACACCTCGTTACACATCGATTTGGGTCAGGAAATCGGATTTAGAGGCTTATGGTTTATTTGTCCACGATTACTGTTTGCTTGCACGTGATTCACCCCATGTGAAATCTTTTGGTTGATTGTGTTGGATGTTTGTCATACACTAGTTATGCATCATGCTATATTCTTTCTAGTGTTATGACTCACTTTGATGTAGCCCACATTGGTTTATTTGTTGTATTTGTGTGTTTTACTACTGTTTTAGCACTATTTTGGATCTGTTTTCCCCTTACAGGCACTGTTTTCACGAAATTTTTGCACTGGGCAGAACTGTATGATTTTCTGGGCATTCTGGAATTTTTTTTATTTTCTCATTCGAGCGAGATCTATGAGTCGTTTGAGCGACCTGTCTGGAATTTTTATTTGTGCTTCCCTTCTGATTTCAGTACCCGGTGTTCATATGCTTAGGTTTTTGGTACTAATGGGTTGCTTCTAGTTCGTTTATATGTAGTTATTCCTGATATCCATGCTTAATTGATAACATTGCATTGCTCGTTTATCACATCTGCTTTCATTGTGGATTCTCTTGTGTGATTACTATTTGCTAGCATAGGATGTTGCTCATATCGATATTATATGCCTACTGGTGGTTGTATTATTTTGTAGTTATATTTTTTCTGTTTGAAAATTGTGAAAAATACAAGAAGATTTTATTTTGATAAAATTTTTGAAAGTCCAAAAATATTTTTGTATTTTTTTTACACCGTTTATGGATTGACACTTAGGATGACCGAGTCACAGCATCATTCCATTTTTTATGTGACTATTTGATAGTGTTTTGAGACAATATGTCAACTCATCCATGTGATTTATAATGTTTGGAGTCATTGAGATGTAATTAGTTGTTACTTCCTACATGTTTGACTCATTATGTCCTTTATTGCACATGTGCACAAATGTGTTTGATTATTGTACTTGTCTATCACATGTTGGTCGAGTGCAATAATACGAGAGTAATAAAAGTAGCACATGTAAGATCCATTGCCCGTGAGGAATTTGTTTAAAGAAAAAATGACGAGTGAATACGGGAAAGGGTTGCGAGTGAATAATAATCACGTCGTGAAAGCCACCGTTTGAAAAGAGCCCACACAAAAAATTAAGGCAATAAAAATATGAAATATGACAAAAATTTGATTTGGGCCAATAGGTTTTCTCTTAGTTGAGAATTTAGTACCTCTTTAGATATAAAAATTGCATTATTTTATATGAGGGAGTTTTGGATGGATATAATTGTAATACCCCGTATTTTTATGCTATATTAATTTGGGGATTTATTAAATTTAATGTGAGTGAATTATTTAATAAAAATCCGGAAATTAATTATGTTATAATTATTAACGTGACGAGAGTTAGTAATTATGGGAAATTGTTGAATATTACTAATGAGCAAAGTAATATACTATACTGGTTATATTGAATGTCATGAGTGAGTTAAATGACAATTTCGGAAATTTAAGTCGGGACGTGCTCGTGTCGCATCGGGACTAAATTTTGTTAAATAAAAAGTGAATATTTTTATAAGTTGCCCGTATGGTCGTTTTGAGTGCGCCAACGCGTCCGGAAGGGTCGAGATAGTTAGAAAAGTGTACCCGGGGGTGTAGTTTGAGTGTCGGGGCGTTTTTAGGCCTAATTAGTAACCCGGGAGGGCATTTTGGTCATTTTACATTTTTGGGTAATTAAACCCACGAAAATTAGAGGGGCTATATCTGATATTGAGGTTGTCACCTAGGGTTAGAAAGACCCAAAACCTAGAACGGCCATTGGAGAAGAGAGGAGAGAACTCTCAAGCAATTTCAAGGCCCAAAACTCAACGGTTTGCGCCGCCGCCACCACCAACGCGTAGATCGCGAGACGGGGAACGCAACCACACCAAAATCAGTCGCAATCCAGACTTCTAAAAATCCCAGGCAAGTGTTTATCTTGCTATTTTCATTGGTGCAATTTCCATATTAGTTTAGGAATGATTAGGGATGAAATATATGGAAGAAAACCCAAATTTTGATAGGAATTTGCACGTAGTAAAGACTTAAACCTTATTCTGGAAGTCTCTTATGATGTAGAAAGATAACCCACAAAATTTTGTTGTAATTAAGAAAGAAATTCTGGGGTAAAATAGATTAGAACCATGATTTAGAGATTTTAAGGTTCTTGAAGTTGTGTATGAATTTTGGGTTGATAATTCATGTTTAATGATAGAAATACACATGACTTACGTTAAAAATATCTGGTATATTGTTATAACGTTAGTAGTAGAATTTTTGGGACGTTTGGGTTTTAAAAATATGGATTTGGATGAAGAAAAGTGGTAGAACCCGTAACTGCAATTCTGCAGAAATCGAAATACCTGCTTGATCGATCGATCGAGCCCCAAACCTCGATCGATCGACCCCTCCTGGCAGACTCATGTTTCCCTTATTAAGTAGTTGAAATTCAAATTATTGTGAGATAATTCTTGGGCATCCTTAATAAAATGTTTTGGGGGATAGGGAAGACCAGTAGGACATGAGAATAAATTTTGGGACCCTTGATGACGGGCAAAGATTGTATTTTAGGATAATTACATAAGGGTCGGTAAATTTATGACTTAAATAGAGAGAGACACGTAAGTGAGTTACTTTGGGACAAATATGTATACCTACTGAATTTTATGATTGGGAGGATATAATCCATGAAGCGTTAGGTAGTAAGTGGAAAAGTTCCTCAAATTAAAGTAAGATTTTGAATGGTTATACGTGATAACTATATAATGTGAAATAAATGCGAATGACGTAATTATGGGAATTGAGAATTTACCCATTATTGATATGGTGATATTAGTATAGTTATATGATTTTGTATGCATATACTATCTATGTGTGAAAATCATGCCCACGCTACTTACTATCCCTGATGTTTCCGCGCTGGGACAGTCTTATCTCGATGGGACCTTTATGGGGGATATTGACTTGTACCCTAGAAGATAGATATCCTTGGTACAGGCTATCAGAATGATAGTTCAGACGGTCCTAAGAGATGCGGGTATGTGCTTTCCTCTTAGAGACTTGGAATCTATGCTTCGCCTCATATTGTTTGTGTATAGGTATCCTTGGTACAGGCTATCGCAGTGATAGTTCAGACGGTCCTAAGGGACTTGGAATCTATACTTCGCCTCAATATTGTTTGAGTATGTGTTAATACAGTTCGAGAGTGATTCCGAATTTGTATTCCCTTAGTACGAGTGATACGGGGATTGGATAGTAGAGTATGCCCGCGCCATAGTTTTATTTGGGGTGCTGTTATGATATATATATTTTTGAGTAGTTAATATATATATGAAATTCTGAAATCTGGAACTGTCTACTGCGATGTGTTATGTAGGACATGGTTGATGACTCAATTATAAATACTTGTTTTGAAAAAGTAAAATATGACACTGGAAAACTTTATTGATTAATAAAGTCAAAATGAGAACTTTGGTTACTAATCGAAATATTCTTTTCAAACAATTGAATCGTGGAATTTTGAATCTTAAGAGTAATCTAAGATAAGTAAAATCATTGAGAAGGTTAGTGCGATAAATGACAAGACAAACCGTGGGGAGGGTTAGTGCGATAGGTGTGCACATTAGAAGAGAGGTGAGAATTTCTCAAGAGAGTGTCGCACTAATATGTTGTTGCATTGGCCTGTATCAATTTAAATACTTGCTAAACGTATTTTAAATCAAACACACTATCGGGCTCTGACCCGTTTCTTTTTCTCTCTCTCTCTTGTATATATATGTATGTATTACAGGTGCCCAGCCACAGGGGCGTCTTGCTTAGGATCTCTTGGAAGAAACGCACTGCAGCTTAGGTGGGAGTTGCAGGTATATTGATTAGACGACTTCGTTCGTTCGGATCCACTCTTAGTACTTTCATTTAGTTGGGCATGTGCAGCTCTTTCCATTATTCCGTTGTTTTTGGACATATGTATTTCAGTTATTTCCAGTATTGTTACTATGAGATTTATTTAGTTTGGATGTGCGACTTTAGATTTCGTATGTTGACATTCGGTTAACGAATGTATTAAATTAATTGGACTATGTTGCAGAATTTAAATGTGGTGTGATTCTTACTTATTGGATGTGGTTAACTAAAATAAATAAATAATTTTTCTTTAAATAAAATTTGGAAAGTTATGTATGAAAATGGTTTTGACACTTAGCTTAATTATTTAGGGTGTTAAATTGGAAAATTTATTTCTATCGACAGTGATGTTGAGAATGAACCAACTGTTTACCTTGATTTAATTTAATAAAGGAGTGATCGCCCGGTATTTAATTAGGCAGGGTGTCATAGGTGGTATCAGAGCATCAGGTTCTAGTGTCCATAGGATCTGTACGGCTTATTTCGCTTTCAGCTTAACGTTATTGCTATAGAGCCCTATTATAGGATTGTTGTATTCTTGCTTTCAAGTTTATGTCTTCAGCTATTTGAGATTTGTTAATGACTGTAGACTAATAAACTTCTTCACGTTTCAGATACCTCCGAGACGTGCTCCGAAGGATAGGCGTGCCCAGGCCGAGCATCTAGCAGTTCCGGCACAAGGCACAATGAATGCAAATGAAGTAGCCACCATTATTGCTCAGGCGGTGAATGCCGTACTAGCGGTGGTTCAGCAGGCTCCACCCCAGGTTCAGGCAGTGGCACCAGTACCAACACAGTTTCCATCTGCATGAGAGAGGGTTCGGGTTACTTTTCAGAAAGCGCATCCCCCTGAGTTCTCTGGTAGCTCCGATATTGTCACAGTTAGCCAATGGAAGAAAGACATCCAGCGGCATCTCCGTATGTATGAGTGCACTGATGTGCAAAAGCAGTTATTGGCTTCCTTTAAGCTGGTGGGAGCCGTTTTGCAGTGGTGGGAGTCCACTACCACATTGGAGGATAGGGACACGATCCCTATTCAGTCATTTTGGGAGCGGTTTGACCGCAAGTATTTTCCACCCGCCGTGCAGACTGAGATGAGGCGGAGATTACTGAATCTGAAGCAGGTGAGTCTTATCGTAGCGGAGTATGAGGAGGAGTTCACGAGACTTCTCACCATTGTGCCAGATGAGGCACCTACTGAGAGCAAGAAGATTATGCTGTTTGTTGACGGGCTAGCTTGGAGGATCCGTCAGCACCTTATTGAGAATTTATCCCTGAGTACTTTCACTGATGTACTCAATGCCGCGTTGCTACATTGCCAGGATCACCGCTTCCATCTGCAGGGAAGTAAGAGAGTAGGAGAGTCCAGCCAGCAGGGCAGGACCGGGGGTAATAGTGCCAGTGGGGCACCATCTCATGGACAGACTCGTCAGCACGATCAGAGTTCCCATCAGGGGGACCCTGCTAAGCGATTCCACTCAGGTGATTCTAGGCAGGGATATTGGGGCTATAGGCAGGGCCAACAGGGCCAGCCTAATCAGCAGGGCCAGCAGGGTCAACACCGACAGCAGGGACAGCAGCAGGGCCAGCAGCGTGCTAATCAGGGCCAACAGGGCCAGTGACGGGGAGGCAACGGCCATCAGGGCCGTGGTCAGCAGGGACAGAGGGGAGGCAACTTCAAGGGCTGATGTTTTGGGTGTGATAAGCACGGCCATAGGCGTCAGGATTGTCCGGAGGGAGATAGGGCCCCACAGCAGCAGGGTGCTCGTAATGAGCCACAGAGACCACTTTTTCCGGCTGCACTCCCAGATCCAGCCCAGGTGCCAGCCCTAACAGCCGTTCCGACAGCTCCAGTGCAGCAGGGGCAATTACAGTATGGACGTGTCTATAACGTCCACCAGACAGCAGCTCTACAGGCACCACCCGCGATTGAGGGTATGTTTCCTATCCATGGTACTATGGGTCGAGTTTTGTTTGATACGGGGGCAACGCACTGTTTTATAGCTACACATTTTGCGAAGTCCTTAGGGTTGTTAGCCACAGCAGAGAGCACAGTGACGTGTGTATACTCACCACTGGGGAGTGGGTCCCTTATTTTCTTTATATGCCGGGGAGTGGGGGTAGAGATTGGTAGCTTGGTATTACCTGCAGACATGTTAGTTTTAGACATGCACGAGCATGATGTGATTATTGGTATGGATTAGCTCGCAGCTTATAGAGCCATGATTGATTGCTTCGGTGGGAGCATTGTTTTTGCCATTCCGGGGCAAGAGATGTTTGTAGTGGCGATGCCTCGCCCAGAGGGAGGTTCGACCGCACATTTGTATTACATAGAGGAGGATACGTCTAAGGAGGTTGTGATTCCCTTGGATTCGATCCCAATTTTCAGGGAGTATTCCGATGTGTTTCAGGAGATACCAGGCCTACCCCCCAGTCGAGAGATAGACTTTGTCATAGATTTATTGCCAGATACGAGACCTATAGCACGCGTACCGTACCGTATGGCTCCGGCAGAGATGCGAGAGCTACGAGATCAGATAGAGCAGCTGTTAGGTCAGGGCTTCATTCATAGGAGTACCTCACCTTGGGGCGCTCCAGTCTTGTTTGTGAAGAAGAGAGATGGTTCACTGAGATTGTGTGTGGACTACCGGGAGTTGAACAAGGTCATGATACGGAATAAGTATCCGTTGCCTCGAATCGATGATCTGTTCGACCAGTTGAGGGGAGAAACTTTCTTTTCGAAAATAGATCTGAGGTCGGGGTACCATCAGTTGCGTATAAGAGAGCAGGATGTTTCAAAGACTGCCTTCTTGACGAGATATGGGTCCTATGAGTTTAGGGTGATGCCGTTCGGACTCACAAATGCTCCAGCCGTCTTCATGGACTTAATGAATTGAGTATTCAGAGAGTTCTTGGATCATTTTGTCATCGTCTTCATAGATGACATCTTGATATTTTCACACTCCGAGGAGGAGCATGCCGAGAACTTGAGGCAGGTTCTTCAGACTCTACGAGAGCATCAGTTGTATGCTAAGTACGAGAAGTGTGGATTCTGGTTGCGAGAAGTACAGTTCTTGGGCCATGTTGTTTCTGAACAGGGGATAGCAGTTGACCTGAGTAAACTATCAGCGGTGAGGGAGTGGGGACAACCCACGACACCGACGGAAGTGCGTAGTTTCGTGGGGTTAGCCGGATACTACAGGAGATTCATTCGGGGATTCTCCAAAATAGCGGGTCCATTGACGAATCTGACTCGCAAGGGAGTACCATATGTTTGGGATGACGCTTGTCAATTGGCTTTCGACGAGATGAAAGACAAGCTTACTTCAGCGCCAGTCCTTGCTTTACCGAAGACGGGTGCGGAGTACCTGGTTTACACCGATGCCTCTTTATGGGGACTTGGGGGAGTACTTTAGCAGGAGGAGAAGGCTATAGCTTTTGCCTCCCGCAAGCTTAAGCCGGATGAGAAGAATTACCCCACCCACGACCTGGAGTTAGCAGCGGTCGTTTTTGCATTGAGGATATGGAGACACTATTTATTGGGGGAGAAATTCCGTTTGTTCACAGACCACAAGTCATTGTAGTACCTATTCACTCAGCGAGAGCTGAATATGCGTTAGCACAGATGGCTAGAGTTTGTGAAGGACTACCAGTTCGATATACAGTATCATCCGGGAAAGGCAACCGTAGTTGCTGATGCGTTGAGTCGTAGATCGATAGACGAGGTAGCGGATGTCTGGAAAGTAAAGTGGAAGGAGTTAGGCCACCAGGACGCAGTAGCCCGTTCCTTCATATCTGTTATGACAATCACTCCCGAGATTGTTATGAGGGTAATACAGGCCCAGACCACAGACCCGTTTTGCCAGGAGCAGATTGTACGACTTTTAGCCAAGGGTGCTGAGTCTTATTCTGTTAGTTCTGATGGGGGTTTGAGGTTTAATGGGAGATTGGTGGTTCCAGAAGGAGAAGAATTACGTCATGCAGTGATGACCCAATCTCACGGGTCCCGATTTGTAGTACATCCTGGAGGAGATAAGATGTACCAGGATATGAGGAGGCAATACTGGTGTAGTGGGATGAAGAAGGACATTGCTGAGTTCGTGTCCAAGTGTTCTACCTGCCAGCTGGTGAAGGTGGACCATCAGAAACCGTCAGGATTGCTTCAGCCATTGGAAGTACCCGCGTGGAAGTGGGAGAGTCTTTCCATGGATTTTATTATAGGGTTGCTTACATCACAGCGGGGCCACGATTCTATCTGGGTGATAGTAGACCGTTTGACCAAGGTGGCTCATTTTCTGCCGGTGCGAACAGACTATATCACGGGTCAGTATGCTCAGTTGTTCATTGCTGAGGTTGTCAGATTGCATGGGGTGCCCCTGAATATTGTGTCAGATAGAGATAAGATTTTCGTATCACGTTTTTGGGAAAGCTTTCAGGAGGATATGGGTACTGAGTTGAGGTTGAGTTCAGCTTACCACCCACAGACGGATGGACAGACAAAGCGTACCAATCAGATGCTGGAGGATATGCTACGCATGTGTGTTCTTAATTTTGGAGGAGGTTGGGAGCCACACTTTCCACTGGTAGAGTTTGCTTATAATAACTCGTATCAGTTCCCGATTGGCATGGCTCCATTTGAGGCTTTGTATGGCAGGCCTTGTCGTTCTCCAACTTGTTGGCTCGAGGTGGGGGATAACAAGTTGCTAGGACCAGAAGTGATTCAGGAGACCTCCGCGAGGATTGAGATGATCAGAAGTCGTATTCGGGTAGCCCAGGACAGGTAGAAGCGCTACGCCGATGCGAAACGGTTCTTCTGGGAGTTTAGTGTGGGGGACCAAGTGTTATTGCGTGTTTCACCTATGAAGGGGGTGATGAGGTTCAGGAAAAAGGGGAAGTTGGCTCCGAGGTACGTGGGACCATTTCCCATCATCGAGAGGATTGGGCCGGTTGCATACAGGTTGGGACTTCCAGAGCATTTACATCGCATCCGCGATGTATTCCACATCTCGTCGCTGAGACGATATCTTCGGGATGATATGGCCTATACTCACATTGTGATAGATGATATCGACTTACAGCCTGATAGCTCTTACGAGGAAAGACCAGTGGTTATCCTAGACTATAGTGAGAGGAGATTGAGGTCGAAGATAGTTCCACTTGTGCGGGTCCAGTGGGAGCATCATAATGTGGAGGAATCCACTTGGGAGCGCGAGGCAGATATGCGCGAGAGATATCCGAATTTGTTTTTACCAGGTATGCCTTATTTTCCGAATTTCGGGACGAAATTCCGTTATTAGGGGGGAAGTATGTAATACCCCGTATTTTTATGCTATATTAATTTGGGGATTTATTAAATTTAATGTGAGTGAATTATTTAATAAAAATTCGGAAATTAATTATGTTATAATTATTAACGTGACGAGAGTTAGTAATTATGGGAAATTGTTGAATATTACTAATGAACAAAGTAATATACTATATTGGTTATATTGAATGTCATGAGTGAGTTAAATGACAATTTCGAAAATTTAAGTCGGGACGTGCTCGTGTCGCATCGGGACTAAATTTTGTTAAATAAAAAGTGAATATTTTTATAAGTTACCCGTATGGTCGTTTTGAGCGCGCCAACGCGTCCGTAAGGGTCGAGATAGTCACAAAAGTTTACCCGGGGGTGTAGTTTGGGTCTCGGGGCGTTTTTAGGCCTAATTAGTAACCCGGGAGGGCATTTTGGTCATTTTACATTTTTGGGTAATTAAACCCACGAAAATTAGAGGGGCTATATCTGATATTGAGGTTGTCACCTAGGGTTAGAAATACCCAAAACCTAGAACGGCCATTGGAGAAGAGAGGAGAGAACTCTCAAGCAATTTCAAGGCCCAAAACTCAACGGTTTGCGCCGCCGCCACCACCAACGCGTAGATCGCGAGACAGGGAACGCAACCACACCAAAATCAGTGGCAATCCAGACTTCTAAAAATCCCAGGCAAGTGTTTATCTTGCTATTTTCATTGGTGCAATTTCCATATTAGTTTAGGAATGATTAGGGATAAAATATATGGAAGAAAACCCAAATTTTGATAGGAATTTGCACGTAGTAAAGACTTAAACCTTATTCTGGAAGTCTCTTGTGATGTAGAAAGATAACCCAAAAAATTTTGTTGTAATTAAGAAAGAAATTCTGGGGTAAAATAGATTAGAACCATGATTTAGAGATTTTAAGGTTCTTGAAGTTGTGTATGAATTTTGGGTTGATAATTCATGTTTAATGATAGAAATACACATGACTTACGTTAAAAACATCTGGTATATTGTTATAACGTTAGTAGTAGAATTTTTGGGACGTTTGGGTTTGAAAAATATGGATTTGGATGAAGAAAAGTGGTAGAACCCGTAACTGCAATTCTGCAGAAATCGAAATACCTGCTTGATCGATCGATCGAGCCTAGAGCTTCGATCGATCGAAGGCTCGATCGATCGAGCCCCAAACCTCGATCGATCGACTCCTCCTGGCAGACTCATATTTCCCTTATTAAGTGGTTGAAATTCAAATTATTGTGAGATAATTCTTGGGCATCCTTAATAAAATGTTTTGGGGGATAGGGAAGACCAGTAGGACATGAGAATAAATTTTGGGACCCTTGATGACGGGCAAAGATTGTATTTTAGGATAATTACATAAGGGTCGGTAAATTTATGACTTAAATAGAGAGAGACACGTAAGTGAGTTACTTTGGGACAAATATGTATACCTACTCAATTTTATGATTGGGAGGATATAATCCATGAAGCGTTAGGTAGTAAGTGGAAAAGTTCCTCAAATTAAAGTAAGATTTTGAATGGTTATACGTGATAACTATATAATGTGAAATAAATGCGAATGACGTAATTATGGGAATTGAGAATTTACCCATTATTGATATGGTGATATTAGTATAGTTATATGATTGTGTATGCATATACTATCTATGTGTGAAAATCATGCCCACGCTACTTGCTATCCCTGAGGTTTCCGCGCTGGGACAGTCTTATCTCGATGGGACCTTTATGGGGGATATTGACTTGTACCGTAGAAGATAGATATCCTTGGTACAGGCTATCGGAATGATAGTTCAGACGGTCCTAAGAGATGCGGGTATGTGCTTTCCTCTTAGAGACTTGGAATCTATGCTTCGCCTCATATTGTTTGTGTATAGGTATCCTTGGTACAGGCTATCGCAGTGATAGTTCAGACGGTCCTAAGGGACTTGGAATCTATACTTCGCCTCAATATTGTTTGAGTATGTGTTAATACAGTTCGAGAGTGATTCCGAATTTGTATTCCCTTAGTACGAGTGATACGGGGATTGGATAGTAGAGTATGCCCGCGCCATAGTTTTATTTGGGGTGCTGTTATGATATATATATTTTTGAGTAGTTAATATATATATGAAATTCTGAAATCTGGAACTGTCTACTGCGATGTGTTATGTAGGACATGGTTGATGACTCAATTATAAATACTTGTTTTGAAAAAGTAAAATATGACACTGGAAAACTTTATTGATTAATAAAGTCAAAATGAGAACTTTGGTTACTAATCGAAATATTCTTTTCAAACAATTGAATCGTGGAATTTTGAATCTTAAGAGTAATCTAAGATAAGTAAAATCATTGAGAAGGTTAGTGCGATAAATGACAAGACAAACCGTGGGGAGGGTTAGTGCGATAGGTGTGCACATTAGAAGAGAGGTGAGAATTTCTCAAGAGAGTGTCGCACTAATATGTTGTTGCATTGGCCTGTATCAATTTAAATACTTGCTAAACGTATTTTAAATCAAACACACTATCGGGCTCTGACCCGTTTCTTTTTCTCTCTCTCTCTTGTATATATATGTATGTATTACAGGTGCCCAGCCACAGGGGCGTCTTGCTTAGGATCTCTTGGAAGAAACGCACTGCAGCTTAGGTGGGAGTTGCAGGTATATTGATTAGACGACTTCGTTCGTTCGGATCCACTCTTAGTACTTTCATTTAGTTGGGCATGTGCAGCTCTTTCCATTATTCCGTTGTTTTTGGACATATGTATTTCAGTTATTTCCAGTATTGTTACTATGGGATTTATTCAGTTTGGATGTGCGACTTTAGATTTCGTATGTTGACATTCGGTTGACGAATGTATTAAATTAATTGGACTATGTTGCAGAATTTAAATGTGGTGTGATTCTTACTTATTGGATGTGGTTAACTAAAATAAATAAATAATTTTTCTTTAAATAAAATTTGGAAAGTTATGTATGAAAATGGTTTTGACACTTAGCTTAATTATTTAGGGTGTTAAATTGGAAAATTTATTTCTATCGTCAGTGATGCTGAGAATGAACCAACTGTTTACCTTGATTTAATTTAATAAAGGAGTTATCTCCCGGTATTTAATTAGGCGGGGTGTCACAATAATTCAATGGGTTTGCACGTCCTTTCAAAAGTTCTCAAAACGGCACTAAATAGTTTTGGACGTTATTGGTGAGGAAATCATTTAAACTTTGATTAAGTTGATGTCATCTAAATTAAAAAAAAAAATACACCTAAGGATACTTTTGATGTTCATTCGTTAGGGGTACACGTATGCATCATGCACATATGATTGATTGAGTTTATTTACCTATCGAATGTGTTCACACCCATTCATTCCATTTCCATGACTTGGTAGTTTGAGTTTAAATCTATGGTGTGATTTTTTGTATGAAAAATTTTAAAAATCAAAAATAGTTTGTGAAGATTTTTTTGAGTAACTCTTTGCGAGAGAGCATTTGCCATCTGATTGATTCCTTGTTTCAAATACGGTGACACCCCGACTTTGCTTGTTTGATTTATTCTTCTCATTTGTCTATATGGGGACATTATAAAAGGGGGAAGAAAGAACTATCGTTTTATGGGGGTGTTTGAATTTTGGGGGAGTTTTTGAGATTTGACTTATGGTTTTCTCATAAATTGGTATCTATGTTTATCTCATTTCAAACTCGATACGTCACTTGGTATATTTCTTTATCTCATGTGTGTAGGTACTACATTGATGATCACTAAATTGCACACCCTGATGAGAAACGTTTTGAAGATTTTAAGAACAAAAGATGAAGACTTATTCATTTGTATCTTTCCAGTTTTGGGTTCATGGGAGGGTAGATTTGTATAGGTCAATTGAATGATAATAATTCTGATTTTTTATTTTGTACCGGCATAGACATAGGGGAGATTTATAAGGACTTTTTTCTCATGTTCGATATCTTACATTTGTGTATGTCGTACGCCGCTACAAAAGGCACGTCACTTCACGATCTCACATGATGGCCTCTATCCGAATTCGTGGAATCAAGCATTCAACATCTCCATCATGTGTCCCACATCTACCTCAACGACTTCACGTTCCACGATTTTATGGACTTTATGCAAATGGTACGCAAGAAAAGTCAAAACAGTGAAAGAAGGTAAGATATGAAAGTTCAAGGGCATTTTGGTAATTTTTCAATCATTTTTCGGAGGTCCAGTCAACTATAAAGTTAAAGAGCTCGACACCATGAAGATACTGAAAGAAATGGCACCTCAATCTGAGCTGCGGTGAAGAAGTTATGGCCCATTGAAAATAGAGAAAATTCCGAGAAAAGCCTTGGAAGAATGCTGTGTATTTTTAGCCCCAAAACCAGCGAACTATCGTGAACCGAAGGCTGAATCGGTTTGGGGGGTGAATCGGTTCGAGGTACCACCCAAACCGGTTCGGGGTACCTGATGCTGACAAGAGCTCGAAATTCTTAAAACTCTTTTGGTTTCCTTATAAAAGCCAACTTCGGGGAAGTTATTTTGCGAGACTTGGAGAGACATTTTTTGAGAGTTCTATTAGCTCAAGTCTTCATATTTTTGAGTCCCAAAAGTCATGTTTTTATTCACGCATCATTCCCATACCTTTGTGAATCCTTTTGAAACCCAAGAACACTGTTTTGCTTTTGTTCATACTTGTGGAGAAGCCACTCTCTTCTTTATTGTTGCCCTCCTGGAAAGGGAAAGTTCCAGCCGACGAACTTGTGGGCAATCCGTTTCTCTTTTTCATTGCTGACCACTTGGAGTTCCTATGGGAGATTTCAGCCGAGACATCGAAATCGTTGCCTGAGGGTATTTCGTATCTCTATCTTATTTTCATTGTAATTCGTGTAACCGTTCTTTACAAATTATAGTGAAAATAAAAAGGTTTAGTTCCTTTGGGGGATTTTTCCTGAAATTATTTGTTTTATTCTGCATGCTTTATTTTATTTGATAAATCATATAGATTCATGTTTTAGGGTTTAACTAAAATTTTGGATTATTAGAATTGGATTTTATTTGAGAAGTCACAATATTTTCGATGTAGCGACTCTACAGTATATATATATATATATGCATTCTATGGGTTTAACATGCGGATTTTACACTTAATCGGGTTCGAGACGAGTTAAAAAAAATCCATTATGGGTCATGGGGCGGGATGAGTTTAAAAACAATTTCATGGGCCGGTTAAGGTTTTGACAAACCTTCCCCAAATCCGACCCGTTTCCATCCCTACCGTAAGAGTGGAACTTCTATTTTGATTTTTGGTTCTCAAAGACTCTTTGTAAAGTTCGACGTAGGAGCATTGAATTCTACCTTCTCCCTCACTCAAATTCTTCGCATGACTCGCACTCTCTCCATAATGGTTCGACAAAGTGTCGAGGCTATCATGTTTAGAGATATCCTCACCTACGCGGGACAAACTAGGAGTACTAAGGTGACTGACCATGAACGCAAGATACGGCTCATGAGGTGATTCATCCCTAAAATGCACCGAATCGACGTCATTATCACTAATAGTGGCTATGTATGTCGTTTTGCCTTTCTTGTATCGTTAGCCTAGTGGGACACTCATGTTCTTTGTGTCCTTTTCCTTCATATTCAAAACATCTCACTTAATCATCCTCACAAACATTCTTGCCCTCATTGACATTTTTAATTTTCTCAAAACTTTTATTTTCTTTCGAAGAATTTTCTTTGTTAAATTTGAGAAATTTTTCGTAAACATGGCAAGATTATCAACCTCAAAATCAAAATCAAAATCAAAATCAAAATCAAAATCAAAATCAAAATCAAAATCAAAATCAAAATCAAAATCAAACTCAGATTCAAAATCAAAAACCTTTTCCCTTTTCTTCTTAGAGTCGGCTTTCAAAGAAATTCCTATTTACTTTTTCTATTTAGTTTTGGGGAACATATCGATATTATAAGTTTGAAGGTCTCGAACGAGTTCTTTTAACCTAAGCATATCTAAAATTCCTAATGAGTTAAAGACTCTGAATTTAGGGATAAAACGGGATGGCAGGGATCTCAAAATGTTTTTCTCGAATCTCGTCTCAGGAATTCTCTCACCCAAATTAAAACTAAAATTAACTATATCAGATAATCTAACATAAAAATTATTAAATGTATTAGATCCTAACATAGTGATAGTTTCAAAATGTGTGATGAGATTTTATAGCCTAGAAATTTTCACAGCGTTGGTACCATTGTGAGTAAGTTAGAGAGTATCCCACCTTCCTTAGACGTGGTACACGTCATGATGCGACATAACTCGTTTGGGGTGATGGCTCCAGAAGTTGCACTTAAGTCGAGGCCTAAAATCGACAGATCTTGCCTCAGTATCCACCGATCAGCCTTTGGAATATTCGATTCCATTCTTTGGACCAAAACCAACTTTCCAAAACAACACTTATTTTTGCAAATGTTACTACTTAGTCTAAACTTCTCATAAAATCATACCATTGGCCCCAAAAATATACTTTTGATATTTCACTACAATTCTTATAAATTGATAAATTTTCTTTCTTATCCTTATTTCACTTTGGGCCCTAACTTTTCTATATTACACATTTGAAAATCTATACTTTTAATACTATTACAATTAGCACCCTTTTACTTTATTTTCTTCAAGTTTCTCAAACATTGTTCACATAAATTGTATCATTTTATGTGATTAGTATTATGAAATTCTCAAGTTTATCATTTCATTTTCAAAATCTTATTTTAATACATTTTCAGCATAATTATCACCTTTATCCTAACTACATGAGTTTTTGTTCATAAAAGTAAATTTTTATGCCAATAAAACCCAATAAATGCAGCATACATTTAGTCATCAAGTTCGGCTTATCATTTGACATGAAATAACTAACTTCAACATGATTTTATAAGGATTAACTTTTTAAAACATTCTTAAATTTATCTTTCTTTCAAACATGAACTACTATCCATTTTTTATCACATATTTCTGATCATACATTCATATATAATGATAATAAATATAATAGTCATGTAAATCATACATAAGTATACTTATAACTATCATGCTTGATTTCCAACTTAAAATAGTGTAGAAACCCTACCTCTTGAAGATATTAATTCCTTTGATGAAGAGGTTGAAATAAAATTCAGTAAAATCATAGTTTCTTTGTAAGATTTTCCCTCCAAAACAACACCTTCAAAACCCCCCTTAACCCTTAATAATGGACGGGTGGAATAGTGGTCTTGCAAGCCTAATGTATACAGAGAATATAGAGGACTTTAACCTATTGAATTGAGAAAGGGAAGAAGGCTAAAAACCTTAGTTTAGAGGCTTCCCAACACTCAACAGAAATAGGGGGATTTATGGGTAAGACCCCTCATTCCTCTATCTTATTATGACCCAAGACTTAAGCAATAATTCCCTCATTCTTCAATAATGAAATGACCACGATATATGGGGTAAGAAGCCAGAAGAAATGGGATAAATTCATGATCGTAGTTCCATAAACAACCTACACCATTGCATAACTTGATAATAAAAAGATAAAAGAAATCTGTTGGTTGGGAATCGATTCTCTTTAAGTGAGAATCGATTCTCACTTGACAGGTGCGAAATCTTTGGCCTAATAATTTTTTTGAATCTCTTATTTATTAATGATATTATAACATAATTATAAGTGTGATTTAATACTTTATTTTTTATAATCATTTTAAATTTTATTTAACAAGCCTAGCTCAATTTAACACGAGTATCGTGTTATGCGACATTTTTTTTGGGTTTTCTACTTAATTTTAATTACGAGACTGCTCTATTAATCCCATAATTTCTCATAACGCGATTTTTTTTATTAATTTACAAAAATCCGAGCATTACATAGCATATAGTATGATTCAAATTTTCATTTATAACAATATAAATCCCACCAATATCCTGACCCAAACCACCTTATAAACCAAGGTAAAATAACCTATCGTTGCCGGTGAATAGTCTAGGTACTACACATATGATATATCCATATCTAGTCGACCATTAAAACCACCAATAACAATCAAAGTAGTTAGCTAGTATAGGCCCTACACATACGATCATTGCATAGCCAATTGACATTATACCCCACACTATCAGAGATTGCAAGACAACTCTATGAAGAAATTTAAATATTCTAAACTCTTAACTTTATATGTTCCCTATACTCCATGTGTGGGATGTCTTATAAAATGAAATCTAAACAAGAAACCCCATAATACACTTCTGTCTAGGTCAGACAGTTGTCAAGACTCTACAACAATCATGTATTAACTGCATACTACTGAAGAACCACTACTCAACTTATACCTCCTAAACTCCCAACTCCAAACCTTCTCTACACTCTAGACATCTCGTAAATGAAATCCAAGCAAGGAGCCCCATGATACCCTTATGTCTAGATCAGGTAGTTGTCGTGATAAAAACTAAACTAATCCTCCTATATATCCTTTATTTTAAAACTACTTATACCGACACACTTTACCTTTATGGAACCAATAACTTACTGTATTATTAATAAAATCCATCATATACTATAATCTATCTTAACCAATTCATCTTTTTCCCATGTATTCCCATTCACTCTTAAAATTCTCATTTACTACAACCTTATTTTTTTTAATATAAATTATTCCAACAATCTTTAGAGACAGTGACTACTGAAAAAAAAATCTTAATTCTACTCTTTATGTTAACACAATTATCCTCAATTCACCATTTATTTCATTCCAACCTTACATGTAAATACTCCAGAATTTCTAACTCCAAGCACATGTAAAGATCATAAGTCAACATTATTCACTAACTCTTTCCAACAATATAACCTATATCAACATCCATCATTATCTATTGATTGAAATAACATAATATATTTATCATCACAACATCCTTTATTTAAACACACAATCCAATATTATCATTCAACAAATTATGTCCCATCAATATTAAACACCAAAGACAAATCCATCAATCAAATATGCTACTATTCACCCAACCAGAATTTTCGCACCTATCACAACCTAGAATCCTTTAACGTTCAATGACATCAAATACATAACAATTTTACTATCTATGATAAATATCAATGTCGTTCGATATAATATCCCCAATAGTAATAATTAGTAAATATACAATTTCCAACTCCAACAACATAGGCTTAAAATTCTCAATACAATCTTCCCAATAATACCAACTAATTGACACCTAACTTTCAATTCCAACATCATAAGTCTATAACCAAAATTTCTACATATTAATTTGTAGTTTCAAAGAACATACTCTAGTATACATAATATTTATAATTACAACTTTACATTCTCACTAATCCATTTTCTAAGGTTTACTTTACAATACTATAACACATCATCTTTTACGCATATAAAATGGGATTCATATGAATTGCCCAAGAACTAAAAATGTCCCAAGATAATTACAAGTAATTTGTATTAAAATTTCAAGGGGATAATCATAATCATATTTCGCAGGTTAATTCTCAAAAGAATCATAAGATGCAACTTCTTGGCCAATTAACATACAACTTTTGTATAATTTACTTTAGCCTTTCATCTTATCATTACAACTTTTATACAATTGATTTTTAATAATCATTTCTTAGGCATTTTTATTCTCCAGGATTTCATGTTTCAATGTCAATAAATAACAACATAGGGATAATTAGGATCATCTTGACCTAATTAAATCTCTTATTTTCTTTAAATCAGTTAACATATAGGTTAAGGCAATATATAAATCATTTAGGTAACAAAAAGAGAAAAGTAGAGTATTCTTATATTGATTTAGAATTGTGTAGACTTGATGATGATAATCCGCTTTTAGAATTGGATGTATAGTCTTCCTTATCTCTTCTTGAGAACTTTAGCCTTTCTTCTTCTTATTTGATATCATTTAGCCTCCTCTATCCTTTACTTAATAAATTCTCAAGTGAATCTAATTTTCAGGCATTTTTACTCTCATTTTCTCTCTCAATTCTCTAGAATTCTCTCACTCAGAGGTGCCTAAAGGCCACAAATCCTAAGAATCTTTTATATATTAGTAGGCAGGTTTGAAATAATCCTAAAATAATTACAAACATATTGGAACTTGGTTCACACTATTCCTCGCTTTATTTGACCATTTAATGCTTCAAATCCTCTCATAAATGCCCTATTAAATGAGACATAACTCCCATGTTGACTATATAACAACTAATATTTTTTATTATTTTTAATAAAAATAAAAATACATTAAAAAGTCGTTTATAAATCGACCTCCTCATATCCTTCACTTAATCTCCCTCAATTTCACAAGTAAGGCCAAATTAAGAACACTAGCCACTATTAATGATCAAACAACTAATATTCCTTTAAATTTATTTTTTTATAATTTTATATTTAAAAATAACTATTATTATTTACAAAATATATAGTGCATTATTACCATTTTAAAATTTATAATAAAATAATATTTGCAACCTCTCTAGGATGTCACGTATTAGCTGATTTAAAGAACTAATCAAATAAAAATTCAATAAATTCCACATAAATTTTTAATAATTTAAACATGTCCATATAAATAAATTTCACACTTGATTTATTGAGTCTATATATTATTTAAATAGTTCACTTAAATTTATGGGGTATTACAATTATGCATTAGCATATAATATGGAGGCCGTCATCTGATAGAGGCTGGCATACCCATACTAAGATCTTAAATTTATGAGAATGGCCACAATGAAGATCGATAGCTCATGATCTGGACCTACCAAAAGAAAATAGAGAGAAGGCTCTAGTCCACTTGGAAACCTACCATCAGGTCTTTCTAAATATTATAATAAGAATATCAAAGAATATCTTGTAAGTGCAAGATTTTATAATTGCTCATAGCTTAATTACTTTGGCATATCCCATTACAAACCATTGCTACAAACCAAACACTATATTTGCATTTTCCTCCACAATCATTTGAAGACATGTGAGTGACTGTGCATCATGTCAGAGATTCAAGCTGCTAGAATCATCACGAACATTTTATAGAGGTATACGAACTTATAGTTTGGATTTTACTTTGTCAAATTATTCGGGGATATTTGTTTTTTTACTCAAGGAACTTAAAAAATATATTTTTTTGAAAATATTTTTTTAAGATTGTTGGAACGAGATTCCAATATCGTTAGAATGAGATCTTGTTCTCGTTTGAATGAGATAAAATCTCATTGGAATGAAGTGTTTAATTTGTTCGAACCTACTTTTAATGAACATCCAACAAGATGGTATCTATTTGATAGAGAAACTCTTTTTGGAAGTTCTTTGGAATGACGATAAAATGAAATAGGCATCTCGTTCGAACAAGACTTAACCTTGTTAGAATGAAATTAGTGTTTTTGTTTGAACAAGAGACATTCTCATTAGAATGAGAGTTCCACCTTAAAATTCATATTTTTTTTAAATATTTGTTTTGAAAATTTTGCTCAAGACTTTTGGCGAAACGAATCCCCCATACCTATTCCAAAAGTGTTCAATCTTTTATATCTTTGAAACAAGATTTGTTTTTCCAAATCACTTATCCCCTAGAATGATGTTTTTGAGTTTTAAACCCTATTTACCGTATTCTACATCAAACCCTTATAAAGTTTACTCTAACACTGAATTGTGGAGCCGAGGTTCTACTATAGATGAAGAAAGGATCCAGAATCCTAATGCTAATCAGTGGATACCGAGGGAAGAGATACTTCCTATGGACAATGCTGTATTGTGCCGTCTTTGTTAAGGAATTGAAGAATCGCATATTACTTAGTTGAGATCTAAGTATTTTTTTAGTCGTAGAGTTTGTCAAATTCTTTAAAGTGCTGAAATATAGCTCTTGCCTGAAAGGGATTTTTCCTTACTTCTTCATGTGCTTGGTTTGATTGTGTGGGTTGAATATCGTTTTAATTTGTACTTGATTTTCATGCACACCTAATTATTAATAAATATAAAATTCGGTTGAAAATTGAATCTTTATGTGTGTGAATCCTAAGATATAAATATTCCAATTATCCCCAACTGTGCATTTTCAACGTGGTGCCGGAGCAGGTTACACTATTTTGTTGTGTGATCCTTAAATTGGGTTGAAATGGATAATTTGTATAATAAGGTTATAATTTTTCATGGGTAAAATTATGCTTTCCGAAAAGCAAGAACGAGGTCATTTTTAAGATCTATTGATAAAAGGGTCGGGCTTATTTGTCAAAGAGGGTGAACACCATCCCTTGTGACTAATGACAATGTCATAAGTCCTAAACATGTCACCTCTTGGACAAATGATGTGTTAAAATGAATTAATTTTAACTCTCGTGTCCTAAGTGCCATTTCTGAGGCCGTCCCCCTGACGAGTTCCATCGCAATATGATGTGCACCATGTCTAAGGAAGTATGTGATATCCCCCAACTCACTCACGAGGGTACAACACTATGAAAGCTTCTAAGCTTCAAAATCTCACCACTCAATTTGAGACCATTACTATGGTAGAGGCTGAGATATTTGATAAATTTTTTGCATGTTTGTCTGACATAATCAACTCTAGTTATAGTTTGGGAGAGAAAATTACTGAGATAAGTCGCAAAAAAGATTTTGAGATATCTTTCGTCTCGATTTATCCCTAAGGTCACTGTCCTTAATTCTTTGGAAATTTTAGATATGCTTAGGTTAGAAGAATTCGTATGAGACCTTCAAACTTATGAGATCGATATGTTCCCTAAAACTAAAAAGAAAAAAGTAATACGGATTACTTTGAAAGCCCAGTATAAAGAGAAAAAGGAAAAGGTTTTTGACTCTGACTTTAAGTTTGATTTTGAGGTTGATGATCTTGCATTGTTTGCAAAAAAATTAAAAAAAAATCTCAAATTTAACAAAGAAAATTCTTCCAAAGAAAACAAAAGTTTTGAGAACAATAAAAATGGAAATGAGGATAAAAATTTGTGAGAAAGATGAGGTAAGATGTTTTGAAGGTGAAGGAAAAGGGCACAAGGTACATGAGTGTCCCACTAGGCTAAAGAGACATATCAAAGGAAAAGTTGCATACAAAGCCACTCATAGTGATAGTGACGCCAAGTTGGTGTATTCTGGGCTTGAATCACCACATGGATCTAATATCTGTGCATTCATGTCCAGTAACATTAGCACTTCTATTTTGTCCCACACTGGTGATGACATATCTAAACTTGATAGCCTCAACACTTTTTCGAACCATTCTGGAGAGAGTGAGATTTGTTTGAGGGAGAAATTGGTCTTCAAAGAGCGGATGGTCTAGAAACATTGTTAGTATGATGTTCCATTATATATTGTACGTCCAATGAATGTGATGCAATCAATGTCCTCCTTATATTTAGGACTATAATATAAACTATATTTACCACTGGGATAACCAACAAAGAGACATACATCTATCTTAATTTCAACTTCCTTCACTCGTCCCACAACACCAGTGATGGGCACCCCAAAATTTGAACATGTCCTAGAAAGATCTTGCGCCCACTTTAATGTTCAATGGGATTTGAAGAGACTGATTAAGAAGAAATTAAATTTAAAATGTATATACCCATACCTTAAATAAAATAACAATAAGAATCTTTTAGTCCTGAATAACTAACCATAAACCTTATCATTTCCAAAAGAACTCATTCTTTTCTTCTCCTCTATACCATTCTGAAGTGGAATTCTCGGTGTAGACAACTAGTAAAGGATCATATACCTCTGATAAATGATTCTTTAACTCTCCCAAGAAGTATACTCCTTGTGATAAAATCATGTAGTTTGTATTAGTTTACCTCACCCATGCTCCACCATAGTCTTTCACACTTTGAACTAATCAAAAGCTTCAGGCATGTGGTGCGTAAGGTGAATATATCTATACCACGAGTAGTAATTAAGGAAATTAATAAACCACTCATAAACACCTCTTATCCAGATAATAAACGACTCATACTAATAGAAATGAACCATTTCTATCACATATTTGGCCTTTTAGCTTTTGGTCATGAAGGCCCCTTAGTTATTTTACCTTCTAAATGGGATTAAATACTAGAAATGCCTCCACTTCCAATGAACTTAATTGTCCACTTTAAAAAAGTCTTCGGATTTCTTTTAGAATAAAATAACCTTAGCGTAAGTTCTAATATTATGTTTGGTTCTAGAAGGAGACTATACCTTTAAGTATTATCCAGAATATTATTCATATCAATATTTAGCAGTATTTGTGAGACAAACTTTATAATGTATAAATTATTTTTTAATGTACCAGAATAGATAAAAGATATCTACTTTTGATAATTTTTTTTTTAAATCAATCAAATATATGTTAGAGACTAATTTAAAAAAAACGAAGCCAACATTTCTAAAACTCAAGTACATTAAAATTTTTACCTACATTAACTTTATGCCTTCACCAAAATTCATAAGAATATTCCACTGCTAACACCGTTGCCTTATTATAATTGTCCATAATTAGGAAGATCTCTCTTGTAAGTATATGCTCGGTTGCTAGGGACCCCTATAACAAGTTACACTCGTGATTTGTGGTTCCCGAATCTACATACTAGGTTATTGTAGATCGAACCATAAATCATTCATTTACTTTTAAGAGAAAATCATTACCATGTCCTCTTCCTTATTGACGATATCGAAAATTGTACCGGTAAGAAAGAACCGTACCATCAGAGCTATTCTCGACCATGACAAAGTGTATAAAGCATAATAAAGTAAAACTAGAGAGATAGAATATAAGATATAAAGTGGTTCGACTATAAAATAAGCCTACATCCACTTCAATGCCTCATTGTTATTATTTACAAGCGTTAGTACAAGAGTTGGTTGCCTTTAGAGGCGTACAAGATAGAAGTAAGGTTAAATGTACGAACATAACTCTACGTTGAGCGGGATGCGGCCTGTAAATCAAGACTATAGAGGGGTTACGAACCTTAGTAGTTCAAGTGACCGGAGTTGGCCCAAGTGAGATCTCAAATAAAGAGAGAGAAAGTGAGTGAAGAGTTTGGCTGAGATTCACTGCCAAACATGTCATGCCAATTGAGGAGGTGAGCACTTAAATTTATTGAAGTCAAAAGAACCACATTCATAGAACATGTGACATATGAATAAGTGATATCAAGATGGAATCTTTTAAGAAGGTGGCTAGCTGGCAAGTGGCATGCTAATGTGTATAAGTCCTCGGCAAGGATGTGCTGTTGGTGAGATGAGAGGCCATGACGTGCTAGAGGCAAGGTCGTGGCCCATTAAGGTGATGAATAGATAAGGCTACCATGGCCTATCTTAGACCTAGGCAGTGGCATGATATGGAAACTTCCATGACCTTAGTACTTATATTGCTGTGGAGGGTGGCTTCGAGGCCATATGTTATGTGCTCATAGGTTAACCCATATTGGCATATCAATAAGCCCCCAAGCCTCAAGACGAAGAGGTTTAGAGAACTGGTGCAAAGGCTTTATTTATGCCATGGTACTCCAACCATGCTTCAAGTTGGCAAATAATTTTCTTTGATTGGGGACACAACCATAGGCTGCGGCCTGCTGTTTTGACGCTTCAACTTTTCGTGCCCTCTTATATAAATCAAAAGATGACGTGACCTTATTACCTTTATCAAATCATTGAGAACAATTGATAGGCGATTTTCAAGTGATATTCATCTCCTTTCTCAGGCGAATTTTCATTATCTTCAGGCGGTTTTTCATCTATTCTAGGTTGGTAACCTTCGATTATTCTTCGATTTCTTACATATGTTGAGTTGAAAATTCACATCCATGGTGTATATGTGCATATATGTAGCTAGCATTTTTTAAACAACCTGTAACGAGTTTGATTTATCTAGGGCTGCTTTGATTCGTCTTCTCTGATTTAATAATGAATATTATGCAGTATGGATCTTATTGCTGGTTTAATTTTGCACGAAATGAATAGGAATATCTGTTTGGTATTTTAGGATATATAAATGGGTATAATTGTAGGTTTTTTATTTTGATTCATAGTTGGGCTTGTTTGACACACATTTCGATGTTCGTGGGAATGTGAAAGGGGGTTTTGCTGTATATAGAGATTTTTAGGGTTAGGTTTTGGGTTTTAATCCATTTAGACTGGTATTTAGGCAAAAATAAGAACTGGTTGTTCAAGGTGTTCTTGGACAAAAACCTATGGTTTTGGGATTTTTATATTTGAGAATCAAGAATGCAAAATCTTACCTGTTTATCCCCTAGACTGCGGCCTATTGTGAACTTTGAACAGCTTGCTGCGACCTATAACCATACCTTCCTTTTCCCGTGGCTGCGATCTCTAACCCTTAATTTATTTATTTATTATGGTTGCGATAATGATTTCACTCTTTGCGAAGTTTTATTTTTCCACTTTTATGATTTTCCTTTGAATAATGTTGTGACATATTTTATAGGTAATTTCTTTCATTTTACTTATATTTTGATCATACTGACTGCGACATTCTAATTGTGGATCCCCTCTACTTTTATAGGTCCTTACCGCGGACTTATGCATCAGAATACTTGGGAATACTTGGAAGACTTATGGAAGAGGCACGATGTTCCTCCTCTCACAGTGTTACATATCAAGCCTTTGATAACTAGTGGGCCTAGTAGGCTAAAGGATTGCCCAAACTGTGTGCAAGTTGATTCTGACTTTACTCCATTTTTTGATAGTAAGGATGCAAAGGAGGCTGAACATGGTGCACAGATGGAGGAAGGCACTTGTTTCACACACAATCAAGCCCCAATTGAGACACATATCGCGACTGTTATAATGGTCCAAGCAGTATAAAATAAAAATGTTAAGGTTGGGCCATCTGGCCACTGTGAGTTAACAAGGGAGCTAATGACCCTTCTTTATCCTTGCACGATGAGTGAGGAGTGGTTTTCCTAATTAGCTGAGGCATGTGAGTTTTCTGAAGTAACATTCTGCACTATACCCTCCGGGGATCATAGGTCATGCTATGACGTTCCAAATGATGAAGTCTACTTCCCACTCCTTGCCTTCCTCTTAAGGCAGCGACTGCCTGTCCCAATGCCTGTGAGGAAGATCCTCAAGGTCATAAACTTGGCCCAACCCAAGTTAATCCTAGTTGATGGAGGTCCATTATTTTTTCCTTGTTAGATTGGAAGAAAAAGTTTGGGAGAGATATCTTCCTGCAGAGTTCTTCAATTTTTACAGGCAAAAGGGGAACTCCGTAAAAAACCCATGGTACTACTACATGGGGCTGTGGAGTGGTGACATGTACCTAATGAGGGGTAGGCCTTCAAGTGTCAAAACTATAAGGGAAAATATTTTTATATTTCTGGAGATAATTGGGAGGTGCACCCAGATGAACATGGGGTCATCCTCCCAAAGAAGGTATCTAATTATCGCAATCTTTAATTAACTTGTTAATTTTCAACATAAATTTTTCTTTATCGCAACCTTTACATGTCTATCATTATCTTACTGCAGCGATTATTTGTCTTTATATAATGGTTCGATAGCCTTTTCTAACCCTCATGTAGTTTGTGTAGGACTAACTCCTTCTTCAAGACAAAGGGAGAGAATTGAGACGACGATCTCAATTTCTGATAAAGAAATAATTTCCATAGATAATGACTCTGCGGTCACTATTTAAACTTGGTTATTACACCTTCCACCAAGCACCTATGAAGGCTATGAAAGGTACTTCTATTTTTATTGATTCTTCAACTATCACTTAAAATTTTGAAATGTTAATTTTGCATCTGATGTCTTATTTTTGGTACTACTGCACAGGGACAACCTGGCATGGAGATCGATAAAGATCTCTTTATCTCCCAATTAGACGAATTAGAAGATACAGTCCAAGAATTGAATTAGGTGCCGCAAAATAAAGGAAAGAAGAGGAAGAGGGTAGCTAAGGATGCTTCCCCTCAAGCTGAGAAATAGGTTGTCGAGACCTTTGGTCCACAAGTGGAGGGAGTTACTGCAGACCCTCCACAGGTTGATAATGATGCTACGACAAACACAACTATTGCTGGTTCTCTTCCTTTATAGGGGAGATGACCATGGGCCTTTAAGCCGAGTGAATATTACTATTTTGGCTTCCCCTCCCCGAACGACTGTAGTAGTCAATGCCAACTTTCCCACCCCCAAATAAGGGATGAAAGGGCTGTAGATAGGCGTCTGCGACCACGTCTAAGGCAACTAGACCCAAAGTCTCCATGGGAACTACTACCACATTCCCAAGAATGTGGATGGTTACATACTTTGCTGATCTAAAGCGTCTGATTGATGAGGAAGTGAAGGATTTAGAGGAATACACCCTTCACTGCCTTTTTAGGGTAAGTTTTCATTTCATTCTTTACTTTTCATGGACGTTAGTATGTTTTTATACTAAAATTGAAATTTCTTCTTCCAGGCTATAGAGGTCACAATGGACCAAAGGGCCAAGTATAAAGGCCTTTACAAATTATATAGGTCCGCGCAAGATAATCACCACTCTCAGCTAAAGAACTCCAGGTTGCCTTCGTTTCAGGCTGGCAAAATGTTTGCGGAGGCTGCTCTACAGGCTCAAAAGATGGAAGTTGATGCCAAGGTGAAGGCCGTAGAAAAGGCTAGAAGTGAGGCAGAGCTGAATTTTAAATAGGCCGCGGGCTCTTTAAAGGTAGATGAAGCCAAATGTCTAGAGGCTTCCAGACAGGCCGCGGCAGTTGAGGAGAAATCCAGTCAACTCGAAAAAAAACAAATCATGGTCCAAAGACATGACAATGAGTTAAAAATCCTGAATGAAGAACATGTCGCAACCCTCTAATAGTTGAGCACTGAGCACACCGTGGCTTTGAAGAAGGTAGATGAGGATGTCGTGCCAACTTTCGAACTTCCCAAGACTTCTTTATTATTCAAAATAAGGCATACATCTTCGGATACAAGGAGATATGGCATAGGGTGGATAAAAATTACCTTGATGCAAAAGAGATAATATATTCATAGAGGTTCAATAACCCTCATCATATTCTTTGCGTGGAGGAGCTCCAGGCTACGGAACAGTTGGCAAGGAATCGTAGAGGAGACTGCAGCTGCTGAAGCTGAAAAGCCTAAAACAACTGGTGAAGGAGATGAAGAGGAAGAAGAGGATGCTCAGTCTTAAGACTTAATAACTTCTTTTATTATTTTTATAATCACATGAACCATTTTCATTTTTTTTGTTGAACAATATAGGCCTTTCGCGGCCTTTTATATTTGTATTACATAGTGCAGCTTTATTTTGTCTCATGTTGAATGCGTTTTATATTTGTTGAATGCCTTTATCCTTTGTTTAGCTTTAGGTCGCTAAGTATAAGTAGCATAGAAACTTTAGAACGCCCTTCTATGGACTTTAGGAACAATGAATTGAATTATGCTTGGAATTATATAATGCTTACTACGATAGATATGAACTGTGGTGGTTCTTGGGAACTGAACGTCACTGCTACGATCTTTAGGATTTTCTTGTACTTATACTATAAAAATCCTATCATGGTTATAATAAACTATTGGTTCTTAGGAGCTGAATTCCCTAGTTGCAGACACTAACTCTACAACCCAAATTTTTTCCTTAACTAGGCTGCGACTTTCAATCATAAATTAGAATTTTCCTTTGAACTTGTATTTCCTGCATTGGGGTAGTTTCAAGCCTCCCTCATATGGGTATTTTCAAGCCACCCACGACTGTTGGGTATTTTTGTGCCACCCATGGTTGGGTATTTTCAAGCCACCCAATGCTGTCCCGAGACATTAGGGTATTACAAGCCACCTGAGGCTAAGAAGGGGGATTATAAGCTACTCGAGGCTACGAAGGGGGATTATAAGCCACCCGAGGATAAGGGGGGTATTATAAGCCATTCGAGGCTAAGATGGGTGTTATATGCCATCCAAGGCCGTCATGCCCTTTCTTATGAGGTCATTTTCTCCCATTCACATCAATCTTTGGGATAATTGGTTATTAGGTTCTCTCCAAACCTATTAAAACAAGAATATTTGAAAGAGTAAAAATGCTATGATACCACTTGTTGGGGCAAATGCCCCCAAATTTTAAACTTCAAATTATGAGATGGTTCAATGATATATCAAATTTTATATTTCCTTTAAATTTAACAAATAAAAGCTCAAATGTTATTTTCTTTCGAAAATTAAAATGAAAGTGAAATTAAACTAAACACACATTTTTAATTTCCACTTAAACAAAGTTCTAATTAAATTCAAGTTATACAAACCAAGCATGAATATTATCTAATTAAATTAATGCCGACTTGAATTAATTAAAATTATACTTAACCCAAAATTAAACATGCACCAATTTAAACTAATTGTGTTTAAATTTGATTTTATCTTGATTAGAACTAAGCATGCATCTAAGTGATATTTTGTAAGATAAAAAATAAATCACAAACACACCTGCGATGTACGAGGAAAATCCACAACAGGAAAAACCTCGGACGACCCTGCCTAGAAGTCCACTAAGTATGATATTTTTACAAAAGACATGACAAGAGACTTAGTTCCTCGACTCGACTCCCTTCAAGCCTTGACGCTCTTTCGTTCTTCAACCTCCGCCTAGTTGACAACTCCGAAGCCCACTAGAATCTTGGAATCCACCAATGGGGCCTAGTTATTGTCAATCCACACATGGTGCCTTTCACCGTATGATCATGCCATAGCGAAAACAATCTCCTTTTTGGGGTAGAGAGGAACCCAAACTATCTCCTTGTAGGGTGGAGAAGAACCTGGTGCCAAACGATCTCCTTGTAGGGTAGAGAAGAACCTGGTGCCAAACGATCTCCAAGGAAAGATATATATATATATATATATATATATATGAAACTTGGATTTAAAACAAACTATGGACTTTTATTCTTAAGATAATCAATTTGATAAACAAACACCAATGGACTTTTGGTTTAGGAATTTGGCTCTCAAAGACCCTTAGAAAATCTCCCAAAAGTCCATAGTGTAAAAGGTTCCTTTCCCGCACATAATTAAGCTGGTAAAAAGATAGTGGGAAAGTGGGAAGGTGGGAAGTTTTTAAGAAAAACTGTCAAAAAAACCGTCAGGTCGTTCGATCGACTTTTCAATGTCATTCGAACGAAACTGTTCGAACGAGATTACTAATGAGAAGTTAGAAGAAAATTTCTCAAAATTCGTTGGAAATCTCATTCGAACAACCTGGGCGTGTCGTTCGAACGACATCCCAGTCTCATTCGAACGACAATTCAGGAAAAAAAATTCTTCTTTTAAAACCAAACACTTTTATTACAAGTTTAAAATATTTTTCCTTATAAAATAAAGCCGTTCAAAATGATTTATAAAAAGAACACCTAAATTAAAAACTATCAAGTCTCTATAAATATATTAATGCATTCATACCTTAGAGACTTTGGAAATGATGAAATGTTGATGACGCGAAACATGGCACTAGAAATCGGCAATGATGTCAACTTTAATATCTGGGCCGCTGCATCTTCAACTCTTCAAATGTCATAGGCTTTTAGGTAAAACCTGCATATCTATCCTATGACTAAAATTGTTTTGTTCGGAATTAAGCTAATACTACAAATTGAATAGGTTGGAAATTTTTCCTTACAAATCTCCCCTTTGGCTATTTCGGGAAAAAACCAAACCAAAAATCCTATGTGTCATTAAGCATGCCTAGACAGAATCCCAACCAAAAAAAAAAAAAAAATACAAACGCTTGACTCTACTCATAGAGAATGCTTTGCCTCTAAAGATAAAATCCTGCACACTTAAACAAACCATTAAACGCATTGGGAATATGACAATATAAAGTGAATTAAATTAAATAACCCCCCTAATTAATTCTCCCCTTTTATCTAAAATGATCCACTTAAGAAAATAGCGCTCTCCCCCTAAGTTAGATCTCCTAAACTAAAGGTTTAGATACCATTTCTCCACCTTTTTGTTCAAGAATAGACAAAGGTTAAAGAATCATAAAATAACTTATATCTCCTCCAATTAAAGCAAATACTCCCCCAAAATTAAACAAGGGATAAGAAATAAGGAAAAACAAATTAAACATGAAATGGTACATAAAGAGATAAGAGTATTTAAGCATATGTCAACAATGAAGTCCAACTAATCCATACAAAGATTAATAAATATCACCTATGATGCGATGACAAAAGATACCATAAAAATGTACTATGATAATCATGGGATATCAAACACAATTCGTACTAAGATAGATACCAATTTTGAATTCAAAACATACATGAATTAGCTAGCAAGGCAAAGACTCAAAAAGAAAGAAATACCATATATATATACACAAATATACCAATAACGTACACGCACATATACATAGGTAAAAACACCACACACGATAAAAAATACATTAAGCTTTCCATACTCGTATGGCAAAAATGTGTCTAACTACATGCGGTAAATGAAAGTGAAGGGGTGTGAACTAGCAACAAACTAATTTAGACCGAGTCACTTAAACATGTTCACGGAGTTCTCATTTGATTGCAAAACTTTATCAAACTTAAATATAGCCTCATGTGACAAGATAAAGTGAACTCGGGGAACAAATATACATAATGTACACAAGCCTAGAATTTCAATGATTCTACAAACGAATAGAGCCATGACAAAAATAGCATAACTAGGATACAAAGTCATCCATTGATATATACAACCAAACTTCCTTATTAATATTCTTTTTCTTTCTTTTTTCTTTATGAACATACCAATTAAACAATGATAGCCTTGGCTAATATTTTTATGTCACATTTTTTAGGCCAACTTTCAATGGTGGCTTTTCATGCAAAGTAATTTTGTCTTTCGCAGCCTGATTCCATTGATAAACAACTACACCGGATAAATATTTTTCTATTTTTTAAATTCGAGAAACGGTTCTTACATGCACAAATTCTCCATAGTCATAGTAACATGTAGATGACTAAATTGATAGGAGAACATCTCACTTAGCTTAAATATACATGTGAAGTTAAATTTCAAATGAGCTCGTGCATGTGTGAATCGAGGCATATAAAAAGAGAATCCATTACGCAAAGAAAAATCAAACTACTCCATGAAAGCATGATAAAGAACACTTTAAGGATTAAAAATCTTAACCAAAAAGTTCTAGACACATGGACTCGTCAAATGTAATAGGCTTTTAGGTACAACATGAACATCTATCCAATGACTCAACTTATTTTATCCAGAAATAATCCAATACTACAAATTGACTCGGTTAGAAATTTGTCCTTACAATCTTTTGGAAAGACTTAGAAATAGAGTGAGAATTCAACACTAAAATATATATGCGTGCTCATGAAATACAAAGTCAATATGTAAACTCAAAGTTTCTTTTTGCATAGATACAAAATCATAAATATTCTAAGGCATAGAGATAGGCATGAGACTATTTTAGTTAGGGACTGCGGTTGCGTGGACATTATCTCGATCGAACAAACACCATTTATTCCTATCCCTCTTATGAGACGGGAATTTCAATTTCTCTAACTATTTAAGGGGGTTCTTTTCCCTGATGATTTCAATAACATCCTCTAAACTGCATTTCAACAGTGTGAAGTCCCTGTGGGGCCTTTCTAGTTCATGATCTTCATGCTTCCTCTTCTTTTTCACTGCCTTAGCTACGACTTAATCCTCTGGCGCCATGGCTTTCTGCATGGTGTTGAAGGCTACGAACTCAAGCATCAGAATTCTCTATCCGAGGAGGTTAATCTAGCCTTGGAGGGAGGCTTGGCCTTCATAAAGGTGGTTGATTCACCTCAACATGTGTGCTATATCTTTAATCTACCGGGGACCTGATCTGAAACTTCCCTCCATGACTTCTGGACTGTTAGTCTTTAGAAAAATGTTCTCTGAGATTAATTGAATCGTGGTGAGAAAAACCAGGATTTATAGAGCAAGTAAGATGAAAAGAGAGAAAGTATGAAGATAGGGATGCAACCTTTAATCTCAGACTGTGACCTAATGGACAAACACAGACTGTGGTGACCAATTAAGGCAAATAGAATGAGGCCACGACCTCTTGAGCCAACAAAATGCAGTCGTGGCCTATCTTTAAAAAGAATTATCCACTAGAAGTGATACTAGCATACCCAGTTTCTATCCGATTTAGTCGGGCACTCTCACTCGAATGTAAAAGTAACTAAAAAATTAACAAAGATACCATAACCTATGTTGGACAGTTTACCGATCCCTAAGGCAATTGCGTAATTAGATTTTGTCCACAGAATCATCGATTGTCCAATCGCTTGACCTAGTCTTTTACAACCTAATCTGACCCACAAGCCATAAAGTTTGTCGCAGGGGTTTCTAATCTTTGAAAATATGTTACTAAAGCCATTTATTAAAAAATAAACTATTTAAGTAACTCCGAGCTATTTTTTGAAGAAACTCTTTTCTTAAAAATCAAAACTATTCGAACACAAGATGTGTTTATTAAAACAATATGTACGAGATCTATTGAAGATTTAAGTAACAGGTTTATTAAACAGTTAAGCAAACTTAAAATCCAGCACAACCAAGAATGAGATGAGAAGATGTAGGAAGATTAATAACAAGATTTTAACATGGTAAAACCTCAACCAACTGAGGAAACATCCACGACTCCCTCTACGGAGTAAAATGAAAAATTTACTAAAACAAATTTATCAGTTACAAACTATATAACTAACATGCATACAACTCAGACCTATATAAGTTTAGGAATGTACCCTCTGGTGTCCTTATAACTTCTCTGCAGTTCTGATTGTAGATGTTGTTCTCTCAGTTTGTTAACTTCTGATTTGTTCCAGCACTTTACGTCGACTCTTGTTCACAAGATCTTCTTATCAACACTTTTCGTGTTATAGGGTGAAAGTGTTTGTAGAGGTGCTCTCGAACACATGCATGCACACACACACACACACTTATTACGTACAAACAGTCCTAGTAAATTACATATAAGGCTATATGCGGTGATTTTTCTTTGTCTATCTTCTCACAAAACCTTGAACCTTTTTAACCTTTAAATCAATCCCAGAATCCACGGATATCTTGCTTAGAATACAGTCAAGATCTTAATCAATCTCTCAGTTTTGAAATTTTTTTTGAGATTGAAAACCTCCAAGTGTGATTCCAAACTAGGTTAAAGGTTTAGTTTTAAGAGGACTAGAAACGGAAAACATTTATTTTTGATTTAGAGATAAAAACAATTTTCAGAAAAGAATCAACAATATATTTCTCAAGAAGAGAAATAAACTATGGAACTAAGTGTAATGTAACATGAATAACTCAGATCTGAAATTTCTATTAAAGCAGAAACTAGATCTAAGAAATAGTTTAAGTTGTAAACAAGATCTAACGAACAAGAGGTTACAGCAACAACAACAAACTCAACTCAAACTCTCAAACACTCAAGAACACTCAGGGTAGTGTTTTGGATATGTAGGATTTTTGAAGGAGTGTTTGGTTTGAAAGAGTCTTGACGAACCAGGGTTAGGGTTAGGGTTTCTAACTCTCTCTCTTTCTCTGGTTTCTCTCTTCTCTCTCTCCTTTCTCTCTCTTCTCTCTACTCTTTCTTTTTATTCTCAGGAATGAAGTGGCCAAAAGTCCTGGACGATTGAGAGGAGGGTCCTTTTTAAAGGGTGAAGAGAAGGATCGAGAAGCAGGTTCAAAACCAAGGGTCAGGATTGAGTCAAGCTGGTTTGACTTAAATCCAAAGGCTCTTAGAACGCGGTGATTAAAATACATCTGATTGGTTCACGGTGCATACACAGGGATTACCAAAGACAATATGCAGATCGTCGATAAGGTTTGATCCAACGGGTGAAAGCATACGCGTTTATATACTCAGTAAAGAAACACAAATCCCACCAATCAGCAAGCACCAGGTGTTGATCAATTAGGCGATATAAAACGCGCGTCTAAAGTAATTACAAAGCATACCCTGAATTCTCTGCCGCTTTTGGTTTCTACCCAAATCAACTTTGAGCCAATAAACCAATTAACCAATAATTGTAGATTGAGCCCACAAACTTTTAAAAATAAGTTTTAATTAGTAAAACCTTTATAAGAAATTGTTTATAAAATCCCAAAAAAATATTTAAAAAACAAATTTAGGGATTTAAACATACTCGACATATATACACACATAAATATGAAATATAACATATATAGGATGCATTCTACTGTGTGTGAGTGTTGGTAATTAGGTCTAGATCATTACAAGATAGATGAAATAGCAAACCAATCTCTGAGGTTCTTTGGTTTCTAGGATGGACATAATTGTGTCACAATTTCCAAACTAGATAAACACTTATACAATATAGACTCAAGTGAGTCAAGAGTATAAGGGCTTCAATCTCCCCCTTTGGAAATATGAGACAAAATCTCCTTTGAGTCGTCTAGATTCGTAGGGCGACAAAAAGAAAGGAAACCTATTCCTACAAAAATCTATCTACCCAAATCCTAGAAAGCAAAAGTACATAACTCAACTATTTACAATTGAATACCCTATTACAATTGTTGAGCATGACTGTACAAAAACCTGCAATGAATCACTAAGATCAAGCTGTTTAGTATATATACAACTATTCATAGAGACTCAAATTTCTCCCCTATTTTGTCTCAAATGGACAAAGGGAAAAAACTTGGATAATGAGCAAAAGATATTACTCAGCACAAACCATACCAATAGATTTACGCAAGGAAATGAATCTATTATAATCGAGAGGCTTGGTAAACATATCTGCGAGTTGCAAATCAGTAGGAAGATAATTGATTTCTAATTCCTTAGTTTCAACCAGTTAGCGTATAAAATGATGTCTTATCTTTATGTGATTTGTTCGTGAGTGTTGAACAGGGTTTTTAGAAATATTAATCGCACTTTGATTGTCACAATAGAGATGTAATTTGTTTTCTGGAATACCATAATCACTTAGCATTTGTTTAAGCCACATTAATTGAGCACAACAGCTGCCAGCGGCTATGTATTCAGATTCAGCTGCTGAGAGTGATGTGCAGTTTTATTTCTTGCTACTCCATCCTATCAGGTTATTACCTATATAATAGCATGCTCCTGAAGTGCTTTTACTATCATCAGTACACCCAGCCCAGTCAGCATCGGTGTAACCAATTATAGTGCTTGGTGTGTCATTAGTGTACCAAAGTCCTAGATTCAAAGTGCCTTTTACATACTTAATGATACGTTTAACGGAATTCAGATGGCTCTCTTTAGGGTTGTTTTAATAACGAGCACAAACACACACAACATACATTATATCAGGACGCGAGGCAGTAAGATATAGCAAGGTTCCTATCATACTACGATATAAAGTAGGATCGATGGATTTCCCAGATTCGTCTCTAGACAGTTTGACCGTAGTACTCATGGGTGTTGCAGCATCTTTAGCACTCTCAAGGCCAAATTTCTTAACTATCTCTAAAGCGTACTTAGATTGCGAGACAAATAATCCTTACGAATTTTGTTTGACTTGAAGACCTAAGAAGAATTGTAACTCCCCCATAAGAGACATTTGAAACTCCTTATGCATGATTGCAGAGAAGGATTTTACTTATGAGGGAGAAGTTGATCCAAATATAATATCGTCAACATAAACTTGAGCAATAGTGATGTGTTTGTCAAAATGTTTGACAAAAAGAGTTTGGTCATTTCCACCTCTTTTGAAACCTTTATCTAAGAGGAAACTGGAAAGACGCTCATACCAAGCTCTAGGAGCTTGTTTAAGGCCATACAAAGCCTTTTTTAGACGAAATACATGATTTGGATATTTAGGGTCAATAAACCCTTTAGGTTGTTCTACATAGGTTTCTTCAGCCAGTATTCCATTAAGGAATGCAGATTTGACATCCATTTGGTAAAGTGTAAATTATAAATGGCAAGCTATGGAAAGGAGCAGACGAACAGATTCTAAACTAGTAACAGGAGCAAAAGTCTCGTTAAAATCTATTCATTCTATTTGACAGTATCATTGAGAAACTAATCTAGCTTTATTTCTAATTATTATCCCATTTTCACCAGTCTTATTTTTGAAAATCCAACGTGTGCCAACAACCTTTTTGTGATCAGGACGAGGAACAAGATACCAAACATCATGAATGACAAATTGTAAAAGTTCTTCCTGTATAGCAGAAATCCAGTGAGAGTCATTCAATGCCTCATTTACATTCTTTGGTTACACTAGGGAAATAAAACATGCATAATGTGCATAATTTCTTAGTTGGGATCTTGTACGCACTAACTCACTAGGGTTACCAACTACGTTATTTATGGGATGATCTTTAGAAACCCAGTTAGGTACTTCAGGTGTCTCAATTGGTAATGAATTATCTATTTCAGGAGAGTCATTTTCTAAAATGTTTGTAGGCTCTTCCCCAATAGTTAATTCATCAGTCTTGCTCTCTACAGTAGTGTCACTCACAATTACATTTATGGATTCCATCAAGGTTTTAGTGCGAAGATTATACACTCGATAAGCTCTACTGTTAGGCGAGTATCCTAGAAATATAGCTTTATCTCCCCGACTTTTAAATTTTGACAAGTGTTCTCTATCTTTGCAAACATAACAAGTGCTACCAAAGGTTCTAAGGTACTTAATGTTAGGATTTTTATTGTACCAAAGTTCGTAAGGGGTTTGTTTGGAATTATTTCTAAGATAGACCCTATTTATGATGTGACACGCAGTACGAATAGCTTCTACCCAAAAGTATTTAGGTAAATTCTTGGCATGTAACATAACACGTGCCATCTCTTGAAGTGTACGATTCTTTCTTTCAGCAATACCATTTTGTTGAGGAGTTTTAGGAGCACTGAACTCATGTTTGTAACCATTATAGTCACAATACTCTATTATACCAGTATCTTTGAATTCTCCACCTCTGTCACTACGAATTCTATTTACTTGAGTGTCCTTTTCATTTTCAATTCGAAGAAGTATTTTTAGGAAAGTTTGAAAAATGTCGGACTTTTGTTTTGAAAAGGCTACCCAAGTAAATCTGGTGAAGTCATCAACCATAACGAGGATGTAACTGTGTTCACAGAGACTAACAGTTTGGGAGGGACCCATTAGGTCCATGTGGATGAGCTCCACGGGATTAAAGGTAAGAACATCATTAACTTTCTTATGAGGTGCCTTAACAATTTTACCTTCATGACAGGAACCACAGACAATGTTACGAATGGGCTTGATTTTAGGAACTCCTCTAACTATTTCTTGAGAGGTCAGTCTACTAAGATTATCGTAATTTATATGACCCATTCTGTTATGCCATATTTCGTTGTCATCCATTCTGGCAACATTACAGATTTCAGAATGGTTCATGACAGTATAACATTTGTCAGGAGTTCTGAATCCTGTAATTATGCATTCACCTTTTTCATTTAAAATTTTGCAATTGTTCTTTAAAAAGGTAATCGTATGATCTGAGTCACAAAATTGCGATATACTAAGTAGATTGGCCTTAAGACCTTTAACTAGAAGGACATTTTCAAGAACAGGAAGTCCATCTTCTTGGAGAGTTCCTTTGCCTATGATTTGAGATGATACTCCATCACCAAAAATAACTTTTCCACCAGCAAAGCTGGTTTTGTTCAAAAGTTTAGTATCATCCCCCGTCATGTGCTTAGAACATCCAGAGTCTAAATATCAACCAGATGATGTGTGTTCAGCTTTTAAAGCAGTAACAACAATGTTACACTTCATCTGAGGTAATAGATCATCTTTTCTAACCCAAATTGCTCTAGTTTTCATTTTGCGCTTATTAGCTCTCAATTGATAAAATTTGCGAGCATTAGACTTTTGTTGAAAAATGTTTTGCGCATGATTTTGAATTTTATGAAAGACTTGAGCATTTGGTTTAGGAAGATTTTTAGGCATCCTTCTAGGAAATGTTCTTTTAGGTTTGGTCTTTCTCTTCCTATAATTAGAGTTTTTGTCTGGTTGTCTAGGAAGTATATAATTGTTATGATTCCTCCTAGAATAATTAAAGTTCTGATAAGTACGAGAACTATAGACAGGTGTAACTAGTCTCCTAGCATAGAAACTATCAAAAGAGTGACCGTATATATCACAGTAAGAGCAATAAAGATTGCTCAGGATGGGGGTTTCTTTAGGAAAGTCTCTAAACAACAGTTTCGAGAAGTTTTGAGGTTCAACTCTATTCCTCGGTGTGACAGTCTTGAATGTAGGATCACTCTTTCTAATAGAGGGGCTAACATATTTAGCCTTAGGTGAACTTTCATGTTTAGAGCAACTTGATTCCCTAATGTTAAAATTTTGATGTTTTGAATCAAACTCAGTTTTTAGGGAATGAAAATCTGGGAATGTTTCAATAGGTCTTTTACCTCCTGACACAAACTTGATAGGTTCAAAGGATTTAGTTTGTGTCTTCAAATTAGGGCAAAATCCTATTCCAGTTCGATCATCAGAATTGGTTTTTGATTCAGCAACAAAATCATTAAAATAATTTGAGTTGTTTTCAAACTTTGAAAATTTCTTGAAAACAGTTGTTGTCTTTTCTTTAGCTTGTTCCAATTCTAACAATGTCCCTTTTTACTTTTTCTCATAAGTTTCATTTGTTTCATTTAAATTTCTGAGTTTTTGATCAAACAGTTTGATTTCACTTTCATGAGTTAAACATTGGGTAGTATACTCTTCAACATTCAGCTTAACCATTAGGCTTAGATCTTCTAACTTTTTAGTGAGATCTTTCACAATTTTTTCTAGTCTAGCGCTTTTCTTGAGAGTTTTAGCATAAAGTGTGTGAATGTCTGGGAGGTCTTCATTGTCCGAGTCACTAAGTGTAGTGTGTGAAGTGACGCCTAAGGATTCATTCTTTGAACTCACACACCGATTGACATCGTCATTATCGCTTTCCCTTTGACTCACACACCCCGAAGAAGAGATAGCTATATTCTCAGTAATCAAAGCATCTAAACCAGTAACAACAATATTCGAGGCATCAGACATAGAATTATTTGATTCATCCTCACTAACAAGCACAGGCAGGTCATCATTATATATAATCTTGGCAAAGAAAGACATGCAAGTATCAAAAACATCAGATGACTCAGGTTCCTCATTTTCAGAGTCGCTTGAATCATCCCATGTTTTGCAAATGTTGGCTCTAGTATGTTTGTTTTGAGTGTTCAAGTTAACTCTACAGTCTTGTGCAATGTGTCCCAGTTTACCACATCTATAGCATTCAGTCTTCTTAAGGTCTCTGTTAGGTCTAGTGTGAGAGTCCTTGTGATTTTTTTCATGACTTTTCTCATGAGGTCTGTGATTAAAAGGATTTGGATAATTCGGCTTGCCTTGTTTATTTTCCATGTTGTTTCTAAATTTAATAATTTTCTTAAACTGTTTTGACATTAAGGCAATCTGATTATCCAAATTCTCTATATCGTATTCCTCATCAGATTCATCATTGGAAGTATTAAACCCAGGCTTAATCAATTTAGAAGAGAAGCTTAGATTGGAACTAGTCTGTTTCCTATGGGACTGTGTCAATTGTTTCTTAAATTCCAGTTCCATTTCCACAGTTCTTAATTTACTACTGAGTAGTTCAGGAGTGAGATTGATATCACACATTTCCTCAATAACACATCTTTTGTTATCAAATTTCTGTGGTAATGATCTCAGAATTTTAGATACAATTTCTTGTCTATCATAAGTTATCCCATTAGCATGCAATTTGGTCACAATATCAGTTAGGTTCATATAGAAGTCATCAAATGACTCAGTCTCAGACATAATTAAAGAATTATACTGTTGTATGAGCATTTGAATTTTAGCAGCCTTAACTCCAGTGTCACCTTCATGAGTAGTAACCAAGGTGTCCCAAGCTTCCTTAGAAGTGGTACAGGATGAGATTCTTTTGAATTCATGTTCATTTATAGACATAAATATAGCATTATTTCCTTTGTTATTATTTCGAGAAACTTGTTTCTCTTCTTGTGTGAACTCACTTAATACTTTCTTAACCCTCTCATTACTTCCTTCAGTGGCTGGTTTTGTAGGAAAAATGTAACCATTTTCAACAATATCCCAGACATCATCTCCCAGAGTTCCTTGAATGAAAGCAATCATCCTTACTTTCCAGTAAGAAAAATTGGTTCCATCAAAGATAGGAGGTCTGGTCAAGTTCTCAAATCTTTCATTTTTCTCGTCCATATTTGATTTTTAGAAAACAATTTCAGAAACACAGGATCTCTTTAAAAGCAGTTTACCAAGCTCTGATACCAATTGAAAATATGTTACTACAACCGTTTATTAAAAAATAAACTATTTAAGTAACTCCAAGTTGTTTTTTGAAGAAACTCTTTTCTTAAAAATCAAAACTATTCGAACACAAGATGTTTTTATTAAAACAATATGTACGAGATCTATTCAAGATTTAAGTAACATGTTTATTAAACAGTTTGAGCAAACTTAAAATCCATTACAACCAAGAATGAAATGAGAAGATGTAGGAAGATTAATAACAAGATTTTAACGTGGTAAAACCTCAACCAACTGAGGAAACATCCACGACTCCCTCTACGGAGTAAAATGAAAAATTCACTAAAACAAATTTACCAGTTACAAACTATATAACTAACATGCATACAACTCAGACCTATATAAGTTTAGGAATGTACCCTCTGGTGTCCTTATAACTTCTCTGCAGTTCTGATTGTAGATGTTGTTCTCTCAGTTTGTTAACTTCTGATTTGTTCCAGCACTTTACGTCGACTCTTGTTCACAAGATCTTATTATCAACACTTTTCGTATTGTCGGGTGAAAGTGTTTGTGGAGGTGCTCTCTAACACATGCATGCACACACACACACACACACACACACACACACACACACAGTTATTAAGTACAAACAGTCCTAGCAAATTACATATAAGGCTATATGCAGTGATTTTTCTTTTTCTATCTTCTCACAAAACCTTGAACCTTTTTAACCTTTAAATCAATCCCAGAATCCACGGATATCTTGCTTAGAATACAGTCAAGATCTTAATCAATCTCTCACTTTTGAAAAGATTTTCGAGATTGAAAACCTCCAAGTGTGATTCCAAACTAGGTTAAAGATTTAGTTTTAAGAGAACTAGAAACATAAAACATTTATTGTTGATTTAAAGATAAAAATGATTTTCATAAAAGAATCAACAATATATTTCTCAAGATGAGAAATAAACTATGGAACTAAGTGTAATGTAACATGAATAACTCAGATTTGAAATTTCTGTTAAAGCAGAAACTAGATCTAAGAAAATAGTTTAAGTTGTAAACAAGATCTAACGAACAAGAGGTTACAGCAACAACAACAAACTCAACTCAAACTCTCAAACACTCAAGAACACTCAGGGTAGTGTTTTGGAAATGTAGGATTTTAAAGGAGTGTTTGGTTTGAAAGAGGCTTGACGAACCAGGGTTAGGGTTAGGGTTAGGGTTAGGGTTTCTAACTCTCTCTCTTTCTCTGGTTTCTCTCTTCTCTCTCTCCTTTCTCTCTCTTCTCTCTACTCTTTCTTTTTATTCTCAGGAATGAAGTGGCCAAAAGTCCTGGACGATTGAGAGGAGGGTCCTTTTTATAGGGTGAAGAGAAGGATCGAGAAGCAGGTTCAAAACCAAGGGTCAGGATTGAGTCAAGCTGGTTTGACTTAAATCCAAAGGCTCTTAGAATGCGGTGATTAAAATACATCTGATTGGTTCACGGTGCATACACAGGGATTACCAAAGACAATATGCAGATCGTCGATAAGGTTTGATCCAACGGGTGAAAGCATACGCGTTTATATACTCAGTAAAGAAACACAAATCCCACCAATCAGCAAGCACCAGGTGTTGATCAATTAGGCGATATAAAACGCGCGTCTAAAGTAATTACAAAGCATACCCTGAATTCTCTGCCGCTTTTGGTTTCTACCCAAATCAACTTTGAGCCAATAAACCAATTAACCAATAATTGTAGATTGAGCCCACAAACTTTTAAAAATAAGTTTTAATTAGTAAAACCTTTATAAGAAATTGTTTATAAAATCCCAAAAAAATATTTAAAAAACAAATTTAGGGATTTAAACATACTCGACATATATACACACATAAATATGAAATATAACATGTATAGGATGCATTCTACTGTGTGTGAGTGTTGGTAATTAGGTCTAGATCATTACAAGATAGATGAAATAGCAAACCAATCTCTGAGGTTCTTTGGTTTCTAGGATGGACATAATTGTGTCACAATTTCCAAACTAGATAAACACTTATACAATATAGACTCAAGTGAGTCAAGAGTATAAGGGCTTCAATCTCCCCCTTTGGAAATATGAGACAAAATCTCCTTTGAGTCGTCTAGATTCGTAGGGCGACAAAAAGAAAGGAAACCTATTCCTACAAAAATCTATCTACCCAAATCCTAGAAAGCAAAAGTACATAACTCAACTATTTACAATTGAATACCCTATTACAATTGTTGAGCATGACTGTACAAAAACCTGCAATGAATCACTAAGATCAAGCTGTTTAGTATATATACAACTATTCATAGAGACTCAAATTTCTCCCCTATTTTGCCTCAAATGGACAAAGGGAAAAAACTTGGATAATGAGCAAAAGATATTACTCAGCACGAATTATACCAATAGATTTACGCAAGGAAATGAATCTATTATAATCGAGAGGTTTGGTAAACATATCTGCGAGTTGCAAATCAGTAGGAAGATAATTGATTTCTAATTCCTTAGTTTCAACCAGTTAGCGTATAAAATGATGTCTTATCTTTATGTGATTTGTTCGTGAGTGTTGAACAGGGTTTTTAGAAATATTAATCGCACTTTGATTGTCACAATAGAGATGTAATTTGTTTTCTGGAATACCATAATCACTTAGCATTTGTTTAAGCCACATTAATTGAGCACAACAGCTGCCAGCGGCTATGTATTCAGATTCAGCTGTTGAGAGTGATGTGCAGTTTTATTTCTTGCTACTCCATCCTATCAGGTTATTACCTATATAATAGCATGCTCCTGAAGTGCTTTTACTATCATCAGTACACCCAGCCCAGTCAGCATCGGTGTAACCAATTATAGTGCTTGGTGTGTCATTAGTGTACCAAAGTCCTAGATTCAAAGTGCCTTTTACATACTTAATGATACGTTTAACGGAATTCAGATGGCTCTCTTTAGGGTTGTTTTAATAACGAGCACAAATACATACAACATACATTATATCAGGACGCGAGGCAGTAAGATATAGCAAGGTTCCTATCATACTACGATATAAAGTAGGATCGATGGATTTCCCAGATTCGTCTCTAGACAGTTTGACCGTAGTACTCATGGGTGTTGCAGCATCTTTAGCACTCTCAAGGCCAAATTTCTTAACTATCTCTAAAGCGTACTTAGATTGCGAGACAAATAATCCTTACGAATTTTGTTTGACTTGAAGACCTAAGAAGAATTGTAACTCCCCCATAAGAGACATTTGAAACTCCTTATGCATGATTGCAGAGAAGGATTTTACTTATGAGGGAGAAGTTGATCCAAATATAATATCGTCAACATAAACTTGAGCAATAGTGATGTGTTTGTCAAAATGTTTGACAAAAAGAGTTTGGTCATTTCCACCTCTTTTGAAACCTTTATCTAAGAGGAAACTGGAAAGACGCTCATACCAAGCTCTAGGAGCTTGTTTAAGGCCATACAAAGCCTTTTTTAGACGAAATACATGATTTGGATATTTAGGGTCAATAAACCCTTTAGGTTGTTCTACATAGGTTTCTTCAGCCAGTATTCCATTAAGGAATGCAGATTTGACATCCATTTGGTAAAGTGTAAATTATAAATGGCAAGCTATGGAAAGGAGCAGACGAACAGATTCTAAACTAGTAACAGGAGCAAAAGTCTCGTTAAAATCTATTCATTCTATTTGACAGTATCATTGAGAAACTAATCTAGCTTTATTTCTAATTATTATCCCATTTTCACCAGTCTTATTTTTGAAAATCCAACGTGTGCCAACAACCTTTTTGTGATCAGGACGAGGAACAAGATACCAAACATCATGAATGACAAATTGTAAAAGTTCTTCCTGTATAGCAGAAATCCAGTGAGAGTCATTCAATGCCTCATTTACATTCTTTGGTTACACTAGGGAAATAAAACATGCATAATGTGCATAATTTCTTAGTTGGGATCTTGTACGCACTAACTCACTAGGGTTACCAACTACGTTATTTATGGGATGATCTTTAGAAACCCAGTTAGGTACTTCAGGTGTCTCAATTGGTAATGAATTATCTATTTCAGGAGAGTCATTTTCTAAAATGTTTGTAGGCTCTTCCCCAATAGTTAATTCATCAGTCTTGCTCTCTACAGTAGTGTCACTCACAATTACATTTATGGATTCCATCAAGGTTTTAGTGCGAAGATTATACACTCGATAAGCTCTACTGTTAGGCGAGTATCCTAGAAATATAGCTTTATCTCCCCGACTTTTAAATTTTGACAAGTGTTCTCTATCTTTGCAAACATAACAAGTGCTACCAAAGGTTCTAAGGTACTTAATGTTAGGATTTTTCTTGTACCAAAGTTCGTAAGGGGTTTGTTTGGAATTATTTATAAGATAGACCCTATTTATGATGTGACACGCAGTACGAATAGCTTCTACCCAAAAGTATTTAGGTAAATTCTTGGCATGTAACATAACACGTGCCATCTCTTGAAGTGTACGATTCTTTCTTTCGGCAATACCATTTTGTTGAGGAGTTTTAGGAGCACTGAACTCATGTTTGTAACCATTATAGTCACAATACTCTATTATACCAGTATCTTTGAATTCTCCACCTCTGTCACTACGAATTCTATTTACTTGAGTGTCCTTTTCATTTTCAATTCGAAGAAGTATTTTTAGGAAAGTTTGAAAAATGTCGGACTTTTGTTTTGAAAAGGCTACCCAAGTAAATCTGGTGAAGTCATCAACCATAACGAGGATGTAACTGTGTTCACAGAGACTAACAGTTTGGGAGGGACCCATTAGGTCCATGTGGATGAGCTCCAAGGGATTAAAGGTAAGAACATCATTAACTTTCTTATGAGGTGCCTTAACAATTTTACCTTCCTGACAGGAACCACAAACAATGTTACGAATGGGCTTGATTTTAGGAACTCCTCTAAATATTTCTTGAGAGGCCAGTCTAACAAGATTATCGTAATTTATATGACCCATTCTGTTATGCCATATTTCGTTGTCATCCATTCTGGCAACATTACAGATTTCAGAATGGTTCATGACAGTATAACAATTGTCAGGAGTTCTGAATCCTGTAATTATGCATTCACCTTTTTCATTTAAAATTTTGCAATTGTTCTTTAAAACGGTAATCGTATGATCTGAGTCACAAAATTGCGATATACTAAGTAGATTGGCCTTAAGACCTTTAACTAGAAGGACATTTTCAAGAACAGGAAGTCCATCTTCTTGGAGAGTTCCTTTGCCTATGATTTGAGATGATACTCCATCACCCAAAATAACTTTTCCACCAGCAAAGCTGGTTTTGTTCAAAAGTTTAGTATCATCCCCCGTCATGTGCTTAGAACATCCAGAGTCTAAATACCTACCAGATGATGTGTGTTCAACTTTTAAAGCAGTAACAACACTGTTACACTTCATCTGAGGTAATAGATCATCTTTTCTAACCCAAATTGCTCTAGTTTTCATTTTGCGCGTATTAGCTCTCAATTGATAAAATTTGCGAGCATTAGACTTTTGTTGAAAGCGCATGATTTTGAATTTTATGAAAGACTTGAGCATTTGGTTTAGGAAGATTTTTAGGCATCCTTCTAGGAAATGTTCTTTTAGGTTTGGTCTTTCTCTTCCTATAATTAGAGTTTTTGTCTGGTTGTCTAGGAAGTATATAATTGTTATGATTCCTCCTAGAATAATTAAAGTTCTGATAAGTACGATAACTATAGATAGGTGTAACTAGTCTCCTAGCATAGCAACTATCAAAAGAGTGACCGTATATATCACAGTAAGAGCAATAAAGATTGCTCAGGATGGGGGTTTCTTCAGGAAAGTCTCTAAACAACAGTTTCGAGAAGTTTTGAGGTTCAACTCTATTCCTCGGTGTGACAGTCTTGAATGTAGGATCACTCTTTCTAATACAGGGGCTAACATATTTAGCCTTAGGTGAACTTTCATGTTTAGAGCAACTTGATTCCCCAATGTTAAAATTTTGATGTTTTGAATCAAACTCAGTTTTTAGGGAATGAAAATCTGGGAATGTTTCAATAGGTCTTTTACCTCCTGACACAAACTTGATAGGTTCAAAGGATTTAGTTTGTGTCTTCAAATTGGGGCAAAATCCTATTCCAGTTCGATCATCAGAATTGGTTTTTGATTCAGCAACAAAATCATTAAAACAATTTGAGTTGTTTTCAAACTTTGAAAATTTCTTGAAAACAGTTGCTGTCTTTTCTTTAGCTTGTTCCAATTCTAACAATGTCCCTTTGTACTTTTTCTCCATAGTTTCATTTGTTTCATTTAAATTTCTGAGTTTTTGATCAAATAGTTTGATTTCACTTTCATGATTTAAACATTGGGTAGTATACTCTTCAGCATTCAGCTTAACCATTAGGCTTAGATCTTCTAACTTTTTAGTGAGATCTTTCACAATTTTTTCTAGTCTAGCGCTTTTCTTGAGAGTTTTAGCATAAAGTGTGTGAATGTCTGGGAGGTCTTCATTATCCGAGTCACTAAGTTTAGTGTGTGAAGTGACGCCTAAGGATTCATTCTTTGAACTCACACACCGATTGACATCGTCATTATCGCTTTCCCTTTGACTCACACACCCCGAAGAAGAGATAGCTATATTCTCAGTAATCAAAGCATCTAAACCAGTAACAACAATATTCGAGGCATCAGACATAGAATTATTTGATTCATCCTCACTAACAAGCACAGGCAGGTCATCATTATATATAATCTTGGCAAAGAAAGACATGCAAGTATCAAAAACATCAGATGACTCAGGTTCCTCATTTTCAGAGTCGCTTGAATCATCCCATGTTTTGCAAATGTTGGCTCTAGTGTGTTTGTTTTGAGTGTTCAAGTTAACTCTACAGTCTTGTGCAATGTGTCCCAGTTTACCACATCTATAGCATTCAGTCTTCTTAAGGTCTCTGTTAGGTCTAGTGTGAGAGTCCTTGTGATTTTTTTCATGACTTTTCTCATGAGGTCTGTGATTAAAAGGATTTGGATAATTCGGCTTGCCTTGTTTATTTGCCATGTTGTTTCTAAATTTAATAATTTTCTTAAACTGTTTTGACATTAAGGCAATCTGATTATCCAAATTCTCTATATCGTATTCCTCATCAGATTCATCATTGGAAGTATTAAACCCAGGCTTAATCAATTTAGAAGAGAAGCTTAGATTGGAACTAGTCTGTTTCCTATGGGACTGTGTCAATTGTTTCTTAAATTCCAGTTCCATTTCCACAGTTCTTAATTTACTACTGAGTAGTTCAGGAGTGACATTGATATCACACATTTCCTCAATAACATATCTTTTGTTATCAAATTTCTGTGGTAATGATCTCAGAATTTTAGATACAATTTCTTGTCTATCATAAGTTATCCCATTAGCATGCAATTTGGTCACAATATCAGTTAGGTTCATATAGAAGTCATCAAATGACTCAGTCTCAGACATAATTAAAGAATTATACTGTTGTATGAGCATTTGAATTTTAGCAGCCTTAACTCCAGTGTCACCTTCATGAGCATTAACCAAGGTGTCCCAAGCTTCCTTAGAAGTGGTACAGGATGAGATTCTTTTGAACTCATGTTCATTTATAGACATAAATATAGCATTCTTTCCTTTGTTATTATTTCGAGAAACTTGTTTCTCTTCTTGTGTGAACTCACTTAATACTTTCTTAACCCTCTCATTACTTCCTTCAGTGGCTGGTTTTGTAGGAAAAATGTAACCATTTTCAACAATATCCCAGACATCATCTCCCAGAGTTCCTTGAATGAAAGCAATCATCCTTACTTTCCAGTAAGAAAAATTGGTTCCATCAAAGATAGGAGGTCTGGTCAAGTTCTCAAATCTCTCATTTTTCTCGTCCATATTTGATTTTTAGAAAACAATTTCAGAAACACAGGATCTCTTTAAAAGCAGTTTACCAAGCTCTGATACCAATTGAAAATATGCTACTAAAACCGTTTATTAAAAAATAAACTATTTAAGTAACTCCAAGCTGTTTTTTGAAGAAACTCTTTTCTTAAAAATCAAAACTATTCGAACACAAGATGTTTTTATTAAAACAATATGTACGAGATCTATTCAAGATTTAAGTAACAGGTTTATTAAACAGTTTGAGCAAACTTAAAATCCAGTACAACCAAGAATGAAATGAGAAGATGTAGGAAGATTAATAACAAGATTTTAACGTGGTAAAACCTCAACCAACTGAGGAAACATCCACGACTCCCTCTACGGAGTAAAATGAAAAATTCACTAAAACAAATTTACCAGTTACAAACTATATAACTAACATGCATACAACTCAGACCTATATAAGTTTAGGAATGTACCCTCTGGTGTCCTTATAACTTCTCTGCAATTCTGATTGTAGATGTTGTTCTCTCAGTTTGTTAACTTTTGATTTGTTCCAGCACTTTACGTCGACTCTTGTTCACAAGATCTTATTATCAACACTTTTCGTATTATCGGGTGAAAGTGTTTGTGGAGGTGCTCTCTAACACATGCATGCACACACACACACACACAAACACACACACACACACACACACACACACACACACACACACACAGTTATTAAGTACAAACAGTCCTAGCAAATTACATATAAGGCTATATGCAGTGATTTTTCTTTTTCTATCTTCTCACAAAACCTTGAACCTTTTTGACCTTTAAATCAATCCCAGAATCCACGGATATCTTGCTTAGAATACAGTCAAGATCTTAATCAATCTCTCAGTTTTGAAAAGATTTTCGAGATTGAAAACCTCCAAGTGTGATTCCAAACTAGGTTAAAGGTTTAGTTTTAAGAGAACTAGAGACATAAAACATTTATTGTTGATTTAAAGATAAAAATGATTTTCAGAAAAGAATCAACAATATATTTCTCAAGATGAGAAATAAACTATGGAACTAAGTGTAATGTAACATGAATAACTCAGATTTGAAATTTCTATTAAAGCAGAAACTAGATCTAAGAAAATAGTTTAAGTTATAAACAAGATCTAACGAACAAGAGGTTACAGCAACAACAACAAACTCAACTCAAACTCTCAAACACTCAAGAACACTCAGGGTAGTGTTTTGGAAATGTAGGATTTTTAAAGGAGTGTTTGTTTTGAAAGAGTCTTGACGAACCAGGGTTAGGGTTAGGGTTTCTAACTCTCTCTTTCTATGGTTTCTCTCTTCTCTCTCTCCTTTCTCTCTCTTCTCTCTACTCTTTCTTTTTATTCTCAGGAATAAAGTGGCCAAAAGTCCTGGACGATTGAGAGGAGGGTCCTTTTTATAGGGTGAAGAGAAGGATCGAGAAGCAGGTTGAAAAGAAAGGGTCAGGATTGAGTCAAGCTGGTTTGACTTAAATCCAAGGGCTCTTAGAATGCGGTGATTAAAATACATCTGATTAGTTCAAGGGGCATACACAGGGATTACCAAAGACAACATGCAGATCGTCGATAAGGTTTGATCCAACGACTGAAAGCATATGCGTTTATATACTCAGTAAAGAAACACAAATCCCACCAATCAGTAAGCACCAGGTGTTGAGCAATTAGGCGATATAAAACGCGCGTCTAAAGTAATTACAAAGCATACCCTGAATTCTCTGCCGCTTTTGGTTTCTACCAAAATCAACTTTGAGCCAATAATCCAATTAACCAATAATTGTAGATTGAGCCCACAAACTTTTATAAATAAGTTTTAATTAGTAAAACCTTTATAAAAAATTGTTTATAAAATCCCAAAAAAAATATTTAAAAAACAAATTTAGGGATTTAAACATACTCAACATATATACACACATAAATATGAAATATGACATGTATAGGATGCATTCTACTGTGTGTGAGTGTTGGTACTAAGGTCTAGATCCTTACAAGATAGATGAAATAGCAAACCAATCTCTGACGTTCTTTGGTTTCTAGGATGGACATAATTTTGTCATAATTTCCAAACTAGATAAACACTTATACAATATAGATTCAAGTGAGTCAAGAGTATAAGGGCTTCAATATTTTCACGACATCTTCAGTCTAAGATAAAACAATTTTATAATCTAAAAAATGATAATATACCAAAAATGTAAATGATTGGCTAAGCCACTTCATAGGGGATGCAGTTTATGGAAAGGCAACTTGTCAGGTCGCATCCCGTAAAGTGCATAAAGTGGATTTTCCCCAAAAATTGGTCCCAAGTTAATATATACCCTAAGAACAAGACCAAAAAGGTCTCCCAGGTGTAAATCCAATGCATAAAAGTCATTATTTGCAAAATATCATAATTTTGGTAGTAAACCCCCTACCATTTAGAAAATAACGTGTCATAAGATGCCTAAAAGTGTAGAGAAGGATGAATAGGTATGCATCCCTAGTTACCTACCTTTCTGAGGCCATGGCCTATTGAGATCTTTAGCATGAGCTAGGTATGATAACATTATTGGGGTAAGTGGATATGCTCAAAAGCCATAAGAAATGGGCTCAAAAGACAGATCTAGATAGAAAAATCCCCATAGAGGGTTTGTGTGCAAAATATGGGTCTAATAACCGAAATCTCGCCCATGGGAGAATGACTCGAATATCCCCATAGATGAAATAATGTATTACAAACCCAATTTAATAAGAGCTTGGTAGATCACCTGGTTTCCCACAAATGGTGCCGAAATAATGATGTCGAAAATTGTATTGGTAAGAAATAATCGTGCCATCAAAGCTATTCTCGACCATCACAAAGTGTATAAAGCATAAACAATGTAAAACTAGAGAGATAGAACAAAATATATAGAGTGGTTTTGCAATAAAATGAGCCTACATCCACTTTGGTGATTCATTCTCATTATTTACAAGCATTAGGACAATAGTTGGTTGTCTTTAGAGGCGTACAAGAGAGAAGTAAGGCTAAATGTATGAACATACATGCTTTGTGTTGAAGGAGATGCGAACCTTAAAGCAAGGATGCAGAGGGGACGTGGACCTTAGTAGTTTAGGTGACTAGAGTTGACCTCAGTAAGCTCTCAGATACAGAGAGCGAAAGTGAGTGGAGAGTTTGGCAGAGCTTAGCTGCCAAACATGTCATGCCAAATGAGGAGGTAAGCACTTTTATTTATAGAAGTCAAGAAAAGAGTCGTGTGCATAGAACATATGACATATTGATAAGTGATGTCAAGATGTAATCTTTCTAGAAGGTGGAAAGCGGTCAAGCGGCATGCTGATATGGCTTAAGTTTGTAGTAGGGATGCGATGTTGGTAAGGTATGAGACCGCCGTATCCTTGAGGTATGGCCATGGCCCATTAAGGTGCTTAATAGATAAGGCTGTCGTAGCCTATTTGAGACCCAAGTAAAATCATGATTTGGAGATTTTCATAGCCTTACTAGTTATACTGTTGCAGAGGGTGGCTACCAGGCCATGTGTCATGTGCTCATAGCCTAACCTATATTGGGCATATCACTTATAAAGTACAAAAAATCGGACACGTTGCTATAAAAGTTCTAGCTACTAATAGTGAGAGAAGACTTGCCTTTTTTCTATCTCACTAATACCGAGAAATATGAACATTCTTAACCCAAACTGTCGTACTTGAGACTTAGCTTTATCCTCCTACCTCTCTTTTGGGAAATAAGTAAATCTCTTCTCAATTAACTAATACCAACCTTTGGCTACCGATGATCCTCACTCCCAGATTACTAAATGGTACCGAGTTTTCCCACCATGTCTAATCCAAAGAATCCTTTATCCAATCAATGATGAATATCATTTTAAGAACATGATTCTTATTTGAGTGATATCAATAAAAAAATGTATTAACAAATTCTCACCGGTGAGTTATTTAAAATTAAACATATACACATTGAACTTCCTCATTGGGGGGACCAAACAAATGTACTTAATTTAAAAGAATTACCATATATTTTAAAAAACCATGATTTCGTGATTAAAAACATTTATTGGGGGCCAAACGAGTTGTTGTGAGGAGTCAAATTTTTTTAAATTAAACGGTTAGCTCAGTTAAAATCTGTACTATTTAAATTGATTGATGTGATAAACAATTAACCAATTTTATCTTACCCTAAAACATGCATCTAGGTGATAGCAAGGATAAAATAAACCAATAAACCACAACGTCCGATATACGAGGAAAATTCAAATGGAAAAAATCTCAAATGCCCCAGCCACACATATTCGTTGTGTCAGGAATTACATAAGGATACGATAGAAGACTTACACAATCGAATCGACTCCTTCAAGCCTTGAAATGTCTTCGATCCTTTGACCTTATTTACAACGACACGTAGGAGTCCACCTATGCACCCCCACAATGTGTTAGCCCTGACATACCTCGGTATCCACCGATCCAGGATCAACAACCCATCACTGAGTCCATCGTAGTTAAACTATAGGAAGCACGGAGTCCACCATACGAAATACTACCCTGCAATATAAAGAGTATAAACCTTAGTGAATGAAACAAAGATCTTAAAATATATAAAGATTGAGTCTTGGATATCACAATGTTTGGGTGTAAAATATTGTTTGGAGGCACAAAATAACTTATTGGGAAGTATTTTTGCAAAAAAATCTTAATAAAAATTATTGCCAACACTTCTATTTATAAAAAGCTCAAAAATCAAAGTGGCATAAAAAACAAGGCATACCATTCGAACAACCCCAGAGGGACGTTCAAACAAGATTCCACGTGTCGTTCAAACCAAAACTAAACTCATTCAAACGAGCTTCCATATCTCATTTTAATAGACTTCAAACAACCTTTGTACGAAAATTTTTCGATAGTCAGAGAAAATTCATTTGATACTCATTCGATGTTCATTCTAATGAAAGGATGAAATTCGTTTTAACCAGGCAGGAACGTTGTTCGAATGAACTATATATTTGGTTTGGACAAAGTTAAAACCTTATTTAAACGACCTTTTTAAAAGAATTTTTTCTTAAAAAAACATTTTATGACAAATGACCTCAAACAATATTTTAACCCAAATGAAATTCTAAGGATAAAAAATAATATGCATTCATATCTCATGAGATCCTTTAAACGTTGAAGATGAAACGGGTCAAGAAACACGACACAATGATTTAGACGCTTTATCTTGGCTGCTACGATCTTCAATCACATACGTCATAGGATTTGAAGGTTAAATCAACTCAAGACCTAACATATGACTCAAACCATTTTGTCCAAGCAGAATTAAGTCAATACATACAAATTTACTAGATTCAGAAATTTGTCTCTAAAAATATCCTTCCTTCGCTATTTTAGAACAAAACACATAAATAAAAACCTATGAGTTGTTAAGCTCTCTAAAAGAAATAATCCCGACTCGAAAAGGAAAAAGTATAGACACTTGACAGACTCAAACGTTGAGTAGCTTTGCTCTTTTGTAGACGATGTTGCATCGTTACAAACCTGCACGCTTAAACACACATTTCAAATGCAAATAGAATATATATAATATAATTTCACATATAGAAAACCCTTCCCCTTCGTCTAACAATATCCACCTAAGATAATATGTCTCCCCGTTAGGTAAAAAAATTTCCCCCAAAGTTAAAGAGTTAAATACCATTTCTCCCACTTTTTGTTTAGAAATATACAAAGAATAAGGTGCATAATATTAACAAACTACCCTTAAATGTAACACATGAAAGCAAAAAAGGAAATAAATTAAAATCATACGATGATGTGAAGTGAAACAAGTAACGACAAACAACTTGGAAACACATGCACAAATTATCCAAATAATGAAACATATGATACCAATTTTTATGAAAAACTTAATGCATAAGATACTAATGTAAACATGCAAGGAAACATACCAAGATGATTATAAATATGATAATTCGAATCAAAGATGAAGCATATGAAAAACATGGATTAAATGCAAATGCAAAGACTTAAAACAAACATACCATATACAAATAACCACTCATATACCAATAACGCACATAAATATATAGAGGTAAGAACACCAAAAAAATATACAAAATACGTAAGCTTTCCACACTCGCATGGAATCAATGTGTCTAAATATAATGTGGTACGAAGTGGAGGGGCGTGAACTAGAAACAAAAGAAATATGACCCAATCACTTAAAATATGTCCAAGGAGTTATATTTAACCGCATTAACTTTTCAACTTCATTTTAGCCTCAAGTGATAAATAACGAATTCATAAAGGACAAATATATATAATGCACACTAGCCTAGAAAATATTGATGATTCTCGGATCAATAGTGTAAAAAATTTAAACATAACTAGGACTTATTGTGCAAGCCCAATGATTTTCAAATTAACACCCCCAATATATATATATATATATATATATATATATATATATATATATATATATATATATATATATATATTTTTTTTTTCTTTTGAATATATCACAGTATGAAGCATCAATTTCTAAAGATGGCCCTAGAATTTTTTTTTGGTTTGCCTTCCATTTGTTTTAGGATTTTGTCAATGGTGGCCTTTAACACGAGAAATATTTCTCCCTTCGTAGCCCTTTTTCATTGCACCCTCATATATTTTGAATAAAACAAACTCTTGGGCAATGGTCACAAATCCCCATAGTCAACAAAGTATGTAAATGACAAGATTGATAAGAGAACACCTCACTTAGCTCATGAAAAATAGATAGTTAAAATCCAAAGGAGTTCATGCAAAGTGTGTGGAGAGGCATATGCAAAGTGAATCCATTAAGCAAATCAAATTCGAACAACTCCATGCAAGCATGATTAAGAATAATCCTAAGCATTAAAATTATAATCAAATGTCCTAGTGATAAATGGAATGAATGGGATTCCAAACACACCAATATGCCAAACAAAATGCATAAAATCAAAATAGACAAAAATAAAATTATTTTTGAGTTTTGAAACATTTTTTAAAAATGACACCAATTGTTCAAAAAACTCAAAAGATAAATAAAATCTTTTTTGAATTTTTGTAATAAGACCCAATAAAAGGAAAATCAAAATATAAAAGGTTCAAAGATCATATAACTAGTAATAATATATAACATAAAGCATAAAAGCTAAAGTATGATAAATATGAAAACACAATCAACCATTAGATTTAGCATGAGAAGAATCATGCGCAAGCATGTGAGAATCAACACGTATAATGTTTAAAATCTCCAAACCTGATTTCCTCACCCAATAGGCGTACCATGATGCTCTTGGGATTTGGGAATCTTAGTGACTTTAGTCTTAGACTTCCTAACCCAATAGGTGTAGCTAATCGAATAATGCTTTGCCCCCTCTGGCAACAACTTCCTGACCTTCTCCTAGAAAATAGGATCTCCCGCTTATTCCTTCATGACCCGAATGATGATTTCAGTTGTGATGGTAAGAATTAACATCGATGCACGTGATAGTTCATTGCCTGTACAAAGCAAACCCCACTTTGCCTTCCACACTGGTGTGAGCTCGACTATCGGTTTATGGCTCAAGGCATCTACCACTACATTCTCCTTGTCCAGATGATACTGAATATAAAACTGGTAGTCTTTAATAAACTCAAGCCACCGATGCTACCTCATGTTTAACGCCTTATGTCTGAACAAATGCTGTAGACTTTTGTGGTATGCGAACAACTGGAATTTCTCCCCTAAAAGATAATGCCTCCAAATGCGCAATGCAAACACTACGGTTACCAACTCTAGATCTTGGGTGGGGTAATTCCCTTCGCGTGTCTTAAGCTTTCGAGAAGAATAAGCTATTGGCCTCTCTTTTTGCGTCAAAACACCTCATCCTCATAAGGATGAATTAGTAAAGACTTCATAGTCTATTCCCCCACAAGGTAAGACGAGTAGTGGAGCCGAAAGTAACTTGACCTACAACTCATCAAAAGCCTACTAACATGTAGTATCCCAAACAAACGGTACACCCTTTCGCATCAAATTCGTTACATGACCGACTATCTTTGAGAACCCATGAATGAACCGATGATAGTACCCTGCCAAACTCAAAAAACTGCGAACCTCCATAGGTGTAGTGGGATGTCCCCACTCCATCACTGCTGAAACCTTTCCCGAATCCACTGATATCCACATCTCATATACAACAAAGACCTAGAACTGAAACTCCCTAAACAAAACTCTCATTTCTCAAACTTGGCATAGAGATAATGGTCCTCCACTGTCTGTTAAACTATCCACAAGTGTTGTGCATGCTCATATACGATTCGAGAATAAATCAATATGTCATCTATGAACGTGACAAGAAATTGATCTAGGAAGTCCTTAAACACCCTATTCATCAGGTCCATAAAACACTATCGGTGCATTGGTTAGACCAAAATGCATGACCATAAACTTTTAAGATCCATATCTTGTCAAAAATAGTATTTTCGGAACATATTGATCTCGAATACTTAACTGATAGTACCCCAAACTCAAATCAATATTAGACAAATATAATGCACCCCTCAACTGGTCGAACAAATCATCAATACGGGGTAACAGATACTTATCCCGTCTAGCGACCTTATTCAATTCCCTATAATTAATACGCACCCTCAATGATCCATCCTTTTTCTTCATGAACATGATGAGAGCACCCTAAGGTGAAGTACTCCTCCGAATGAACTCGTGAGCAATAGTTGCTAAATTTGATCCATAAGCTCTATTATCTCCAAAGGAGCCATACAATACGATGTACGGGCCATGAGTCTCGTACCTGAAATCAAGTCAATCACAAACTCGATCTCCCTACTCGGCGATAACCCTTGAATCTCGCTAAACACATCTGTGAGCTCCCTAACCATCATAAGGGAGTCTAAAGAAATGATCTCAATAGAAGTTTCTTCCTCAATGTAGTATAAATGAGTGCTTGACCCTCCCTCCGAGCGCATCATCATAACTAAGTACATATCTTTCCTCGGAATATCAAAGACGTTGGGCCTCCCATAACAATCGACACAAGCCCTATAAGTAGCTAACCAATCCATCCCCAGGATAACATCATACTCTAACACATCTAACACAAGTAGGTCCGCCATGAATCGAAGTCTCCCAATGTCTATCCCTATACCTATGTACACGGAACGTATAGGTACCACTCTACCTATGAGTGAATCGATGTAAAGTACTAAGAAAGATGTTAAGTCTACCATCTCTGATGACTGGGTAAAACTAGTACTAACAAATGAATGTGATGCACTGGTATAAAATAAAATATGGCCTATGTGCCCAAAAATAGGGAATATACCCTCCATTACTTGTGCTGATGATGGTCCCTCTCTAGGTGCGACGTGATACACACACTCATACTATAGTTATGGCTATTGCCCCTAAGGTGGGGTAGGTGGAGCTAATAGTGCTGGAACTACGACCATCGGAGGGGCTAGAAACTGCTGACGCTGGCCCTGAGGTATTTGATATTCATGCTGACCTCCCTGCTCCTGTGCCCCTCGATTGCTCCGATGGAACTTCTTCTTTGGGTATCCCTTCTCTCCACAGATGTAACAGTTTCCATAAAATTGATGCCTATTCTGCTGTTTCCCTTACTAGCCCTGCTGGCCTCAACCTTATTACTACTGGCCTTGATGGCCCCTTGACTGCTATCCCTAGCCCTGTTGGCCTTGTTTGTTTCAATTAATGAAATTCGTGTGCTTGTTGAATTGATCTCATGTTTGGGATTCCTTAAACTGATGGACCCCCTGATTACCATTCCCACCTATCTTTCCCTGGTGGATCGATGACTCTGAATTGGATCTCTTCTCGCCCTTACTCTTCTGGAATGATCAATGATCATGACAATACAATAGAGCGACATTCACCATCTAAGTATAAGTGATAAAAGTCAGATTCATCAATAGGTATTTCCTGATGTGCTAAGCTGTCCCTCATGAAAACTTCTCCATTTTCATCTCTTTAGTGTTTACCTCGTCCTTAGCAATCAGTGATAGTGCGATAAAATCCTCTGTTATGGTACGGCTTTCCTACTTTAAATCCATAAATTTTATTGTAAGAACATTTTTCTCATGTCCAACATGTTACATTTATGTATGTCGTACGCCGCTACATTTGACACGTCACCTCACGATCTCACATGACGGTCTCTATCCGAATTCCGAGAATCAAGCATTCAACATCTCCATTAATGTGTCCCACATCTGCCTCAACGACTTCACGCTCCAAGATTTTAGGGACTTAATGCAAGTGGTACGCAAGGGAAGTCAAAACAGTGAAAAAAGGCACGATTGGAGAGTTCAAGGGCATTTTCGTAATTTCACATCCATAGTCCGGAGGTCTGGTCAACTTGAAAGTTGAATAGCTCGTCGCAACGAAGATACTGGAAGAAACGGCACCTCAATCCGAGCTACGGTGAAGGAGTTATGACCTTTTGAAGTTGGAGAAAATTCCTTGAAGAATGTTTTTTTTTTTTTAAACCCAAACCAGAAAGGTACCCCAAACCCATGTACCCCAAACCGTATAAGGTACCCCAAATCGGTTCGGGGTACCTGTACGCTGGATAGAATTTCAGTGTTTTTATTTTGCGAAACTCTTCATATGTTTTGCTATTTAAACCACCATCGGGGGAGCAGTTTTGCAAGACTTTGGAAGACGTTTTTGAGAGTCCAAATACCTCTAGTCTTCATATTTTTTGAGTCCCAAGACTCATGTTTTGATTCACACAATTGCCAATCCTTTGTGAATCTTTTTGGCAACCCAAGAACACAACTTTGTGTTTGTTCAAACCTTTGTGGAGAGATCTTTGCAACCGAGGGCTGCGTGTCATTGCTGAGGGAGTCTACAAAGTTTCATGGCTGCGTGTCATTGAGGAGTGCTGCGGTTCTTCTTTTGTTGATTGGACTGAGGTTCATGTGGGTTCACTGCGTGTGGATTCATTGCTGCCCTCCTGGAAAGGGATATTTCCAGCCGTCGACTACAGAATCCGATACCTGAGGGTAATTCTTAGTCACTGTATTTTCATTGTAATCCGATTGTAAGCCGCTTTCTTACAAATTATAGTGAAAATAAAAGGTTTTGCCCCTTTGGGGGATTTTTCCTGAAATTGTTTGTTTTTATCATGCATGCTATATTTTATTTGATAAATCATCTAGATGCATGTCTTAGGGTTTAACTAAAATTTGGGATTAATTAAAATTGGTTTTTATTTGAGAAGTCGCAATATTTTCGCTGTAGCTACTCTCTCAAATTGGTATCAGAGCCTGTTGCACTAAGTTATTGTGTTTTGATCCTGATTTTGCACAAAAATGACTTTTGATGGTTTTGATGATCTTCGATGTCAAATTTTTGAAAAAATTAATTGGAAAATTCACACGAACTCTTGATTTAAATCTTCTTTTGAAAATGAATCTGAGAGGTGTCCTTGTTGTGAGGGTGTTGGTCACACGTTACATGAGTGTACCACAAATTTAAAGAAGAAATTGAATAAATCGATTTCTCATGTTTATACCCTTAGTGATTGTGATTCGGAAGAAGAAGTTTTTTATGCTTCTAGGCGAGAGTTTCCCATCCATGTGATTAGTAATGATAGTGAAGGTGATGGGAGTGTGGATGAAAGTGAGGAGGAAAGTGTAGATGAGCATGACTTGCAAACTGCTTTCAATGAACTTTATGCTGAAACTTTGAAAACAAAGAAAGAAAATTTGAAATTGAAAGATCAATTGAAAGAGTGTGCCATAAAAAATAATGATTTTTTAATTAAAGAACTTAGGGAACATGAGAAAATTTTGAAAGAGAAGCTTGAGTACGTCGAGGGTGAGAGAGATAGTCTTAGAGGGTTGATGGAGACTATGAAAAAGGAGCTTTTAGAGTTTGAGGATTCTAAATGAGTACTTGAATCTAGGATAGGTGAACTTGAGGTGAAATTGAAAGATTCAAGTAAAGTGAAATTTGATTTGGAGTCTAGGTCTAAAAAACCTGATAAGATTTTAGGCACAGTCGAGATCAAAACGGATAGGGGTGGGATTGGTCTTGAAAAATATGTTGCACCCATTCCCACACGTGTGAGAGAGACTCCTAGGTTTGTTAAGAAAGAGGCACCTAAAGTTGTTAGGAAAGCACCCCTTAAGAACATTGTGAGAGAACCTTCTAGGATCATTAGGAGAGACCCACCTAGGCAAATTCGGAGAGAGCAACCGATAAATTTGAGGAGAGGGCCACCTTTAGGGAACACAAATCGCCCGATTTACTCTTGCACACATTGTGGTAGGCAAAGTCATCTTAGGAACTTTTGTTATAAGCTTTTAAATGGACCTAAGAAGGTTAATGAAAGAATAAATTCGATTCCCAAAACCCCCACACTTCGTTACACATCAATTTGGGTTAGAAAATCGGATTTAGAGGCTTATGGTTTATTTGTCCACGATTCCTGTTTGCTTGCACGTAATTCACCCCATGTGAAATCTTTTGGTTGATTGTGATTGCATGTTTGTCATACACTAGTTGTGGTTTCATGATATATTTTTACTAGTGTGATGACTTGTACCTTTTGTATATATTTTTTGAAGAATTTTGAAAAATACAAAAAGATTTTATTTTGATAAAATTTTGAAAAAAAAAAATCCAAAAAGATTTTTGTTTTTTTGTTTGCACCGTTTATGGATGAACACTTTGGATGACCGAGTCACAACATCATTTCATTTTTTTCATGTGACTATTTGATAGTGTTTTGAGACAATAGGTCAATTCATCCTTGTGCTTTATAATGTTTGGAGTCATTAAGATGTAATTGAGTGTTTCTTCCTACATGTTTGACTCATATTTCCTTTATTGCACACATGCACGGATTTGTTTGATTATTGTGCTTGTCTTATCACATGTTGGTTGGGTGTTTTCACTTCAATCCTGTCCTTAAAACGAACCAAGCGTGATAAATTTTGATAAGGAAATTGTGCATATCAGAACCGTTTTGTGAGTTTGTGTGCTTTTTTTTAAAACGGGGAGGGACTGTGAAAGGTAATAATCTATCCTTTGCGCAAAATCCACCGTTAAATTGGACCTAAAAAATGGAGGTATTTTATTATCCGGGGTCCAAAGAGGTTTAAAAGAGCCCGAAAAAATTTAAAGGCAATAAAAAGAAATTCATGCCAATTATGGGCCATTTAGGTTTTTGCACCAATTCTCCAAAGTTTGAGAATTTAGATTACCTCTAAAAGATAATATATTTGAGGGTGTTTGGTTGGAGAATTTAAAACGGGTTTGCACGTCCTTGAATTTCTTGAAAATGCGCTACATAGTTTTGGACGTTATTGGTGTGGAAATCACTTTGACTTTGATTTGTTGATTTGCATAAGACGATGTCATCTAAATTCAACAAATTTTTTACACCTAAGGATACTTTTGATGCTCATTCATTAGGGGTACACATATGCATCGTGCACATATGATTGACTGAGTTGATTTACCTATCGAATGTGTTCACACCCATTCATTCCATTTCCATGACTTGGTTGTTTGAGTTTAAATCCATGGTGTGATTTTTGTAGCATATTTTTTTTTCAAATGGTATCTATTTTTTTGTACAAAAAGGTTGAAAACTCAAAAAATAGTTTGTGAAGATTTGTTTGAGCATCTCCTTGCAAGAGCACGTTTGCCATTTGATTGATCCTTTGTTTTGAATACCGTGACACCCCGATTTTGCTTGTTTGATTCATTCTTCTTATTTTTCTATTTGGGGACATCATAAAAAGGGGGAGAAAGAATTATCTTATTTTGGGGGAGTTTTGAGATTTGACTTATGCTTATCATATATTGGTATCCATGTTTATCTCATTTCAAACTCGATACGTCACTTGGTATTTTTTCTTTATCTCATGTGTGTAGGTACTACATTGATGATCACTGAATTGCACACCTGATGAGAAAAGATTGAAGATTTGAAGTTTTGAAGATTTGAAGAACAAAGATGAAGACTTATTCATTTATATCTTTCCAGTTTTGGGTTCTTGGAAGGGTAGATTTGTATAGGCAAATTTTGTTATTTAATAATTCGGATTTTTTATGTATGTACCGGCATAGACATAGGGGGAGATTTGTAAGAACATTTTTCTCATGTCCAACATGTTACATTTATGTATGTCGTACGCCGCTACATTTGGCACGTCACCTCACGATCTCACATGACGGCCTCTATCCGAATTTTGGGAATCAAGCATTCAACATCTCCATTAATGTGTCCCACATCTGCCTCAACGACTTCACGTTCCAAGATTTTAGGGACTTAATGCAAGTGGTACGCAAGGGAAGTCAAAACAGTGAAAAAAGGCATGATAGGAGAGTTCAAGGGCATTTTCGTAATTTCACATCCATAGTCCGGAGGTCTGGTCACCTTGAAAGTTGAAGAGCTCGCCGCAACGAAGATACTGTAAGAAACGGCACCTCAATCCGAGCTACGGTGAAGGAGTTATGACCTTTTGAAGTTGGAGAAACTTCCTTGAAGAATGCTGTTTTTTTTTTTAAACCCAAACCAGAAAGGTACCCCAAACCCATGTACCCCAAACCGGTTCGGGGTACCTGTACGCTGGATAGAATTTCAGTGTTTTTATTTTGCGAAACTCTTCATATGTTTTGCTATTTGAACCACCTTCGGGGGAGCAGTTTTGCAAGACTTTGGAAGACGTTTTTGAGAGTCGAAATACCTCTAGTCTTCATATTTTTTGAGTCCCAAGACTCATGTTTTGATTCACACAATTGCCAATCCTTTGTGAATCTTTTTGGTAACCCAAGAACACAACCTTGTGTTTGTTCAAACCTTTGTGGAGAAATCTTTGTAACCGAGGGCTGCGTGTCATTGCTGAGGGAGTCTCTACAAAGTTTCATGGTTGTGTGTCATTGAGGAGTGCTGCGGTTCTTCTTTTGTTGATTGGACTGAGGTTCATGTGGGTTCGCTGCGTGTGGATTCATTGCTGCCCTCCTGGAAAGGGATATTTCCAGCCGCCGACTACAGAATCCGATACCTGAGGGTAATTCTTAGTCACTGTATTTTCATTGTAATCCGATTGTAAGCCGTTTTCTTACAAATTATAGTGAAAATAAAAGGTTTTTCCCCTTTGGGGGATTTTTCCTGAAATTGTTTGTTTTTATCATGCATGCTATATTTTATTTTATAAATCATCTAGATGCATGTCTTAGGGTTTAACTAAAATTTGGGATTAATTAAAATTGGTTTTTATTTGAGAAGTCGCAATATTTTCGCTGTAGCTACTCTCTCATTTATCCTCATTTCTGACTTCATCGTGGGTGGAAAGTACTTCCCCTCGTACTTTACCTAAAAATCCTCAATGGTTATCCTGTCCCGTTCCTCTAGGGTTGTGACAAACTCCCACCACTATAGGAATTTTCCTACCAATCGGAACAAAGCTAACATTTTCTCCTACCAATCAGAACGAAGCTAACATCTCCTAGTGCACTGACCATCCTCAGGTGTCTTTGAATATCTTTCTCCCATTTACTCGCCATAAAAATATCTATACTCCTAGCAAACTCTGGCGGGTGTCCTTTCGTTAAGGAGTCCATGGCTCTCTCCTAAACGGAGCCCTGCAATTGAACACGTATCACCAACGGCTGTAGGGGTGGTGGCTGTTATTGTGGTTGAAAGTGCTATAGCATTGCAACCATCACTGTAGAGATTGCCTGAGTCACTATGATAGCTATGTCTGCTGGAGTAACTAAGGGTGGAACTGGTAGTGGTTGTGGGTGTGGATGCTTCTCCTGCTTAGCCTTATCCTTTGTTGCCTCATTGGTAGCACGTCGTGGTCTACCGCATCGAGTGTTTGCCATCAGAAAGCAAACTAGATTCATATTTATAACAGACCGTAAAGAGTATAATAATTCCTAAACATAGGCATCTACATATAAAAGAGCGTAATGCAGAATATAATGAGTGCAACACAAATCCTAAGGACGCTAGAACCTAGATGCTCTGATACCAGCTGTAGCAACCCCAATTCTTAATGTAAAGTTTATCTAGACAAAATACGTTGAACATATGTCTCGTCTAATAATTCATACCACTCTTAGCATCACCCGTAAAAATATAATTTTAATTTAAAACATCCATGCATTTGAAGCAACATGAAATAATATATTGACAATGAAGAAGTCCCAACTCTCACAAGTTATAAAGCATCCGTACCAACATGATTCGAAATAACAGAATGACATAACTAAGTCTCAGACTTATGCCTATACAATCTCTGGAATATAAAAACTAAAATAAATAAAGAGTAGGAACCTATGCTAGAGTCAAGATCCGTTGCCAAGTAAGTGAAATCGCAAATCTGATCCTCTGTCATCCTTGCTATTCCTATCTAGGATAACCTGGAAAATAATTTTGATAATTTAGGCCAGAGCCCTAAAGTTTGAAGAATTAACATACAAAACCAATAGATAATAATGCAGTTAATTCACATTACATACCACCCATCGACTTTCAGACGCAGTAAGTAACTCCCCCCTTATCTAGGTGTAATACTGTACACATTTCTAACCCAAGCCCAAACATGTGATTTGGTCATTGTGCTAACATAAAAATATTAAGGGAAACTAGTCCACATATAATCAGGAGGGAAATATCTAAACGTATAATTACATTCCTAAAATACTACCCCACATAAATACAATCACATCATATTATGTATTTTACACAGCATTGTGTCCATTAACAGTTGTCTATATCATTAGACTATATAAGTTCATTGCTTAATCGATTTATATAAACTTATATATACCTTTATATATATAAGGCACACGAAGGCATCTACTTTCGGTGTCCAACTCGTGCTCTATCAATAAGTCCGAAGGAGTCCCTCACCAAACAGATGTAAGAAAAACGCACATAAGTGGGGTAATCACTACGCAGTAAACCATCTCACGCCTATACACCCGGCTATGTAGATGGACTCGGCCATCCCATTTCTCTCATCTCAAAGCGCTGCCCCTGAATGTATGGTCTAGAATAACAACTTACACTACGCTTATCATATCTCAGTCATTGCGTGGTACACGGTCCGACGTCGAGTGCAACCCCAATAGATATGCCTTCCACGAACACGGGTATGTCCACACAAGTAATAATTACATACATATATCACAAAATATGTATAGGTAATTATCCTCATAACTACAGTAACTTAATTTCATAATACTTGAAATATGAATCCTTTTATTTAATATTAACACTCTAGTTAATTTTTGAAATTACCATTTATTGGATAACGACACTAATCAATTTTGAATTAAACATCCCTTCACTTAGATAACCTCCAATATACTCTCATGCACTTGTAAAAACCCCCCGAACATTTCCATGGTCTTACCCTGACCCAAGCCTTTGGATCCAAATTGATTCATCCTGGAGCCGAATTGATTAGCTCCGGGCCTAATCGATTCGTCCTGAGAGTCAAATCGATTTTCTTTTGGAAATGAGCCTAGATTTGTCAAATTTCAATACATATTTCTTCCCCAATATTCTATAAATGGTTTTAAGACTTTATACAACTCAATTTCAGTAACCATAATTATATCATAATCTAGAAAACGTGTCAAAATGGGTCTATAACTAATCTACACATGATATTCCCCTAGTAATTCAAGTAATTGGATCATAAAATCACAAGTTGTTTAACCCTAACAAGTTCATAATTCTCATATTAGATTTTTATAATAGTGAGATCAATACATGATTCAATTTCAACAATCTAATTCAATCCTATCACATGGATTCTAACATAAATTTCTTCAATTATACGATATCAATTCCGGATTTGTCACCAAGGTCTTTAATTTTCAAGACATAATTAATATTAATTAATTCTAAACAGCCCTAGATCTAAATTCATTTGTAATTCAATCTCCAATATGAGAGACATACATATGAATTAAGAAACATATTTTTAGAAGTTTTTCAAGAAAATTCTTGCCTTTAGAGATGATACAAGCCTCCTCCCTTAAGCCTTTGTTCCTCTATTTTTCTCTAAGTTTGGTAACTTCCCCCAGAATGTATAAAGCTGCTAGATTAACTCAGGAATGGATGAGATACCTAATTAAGTTGGTTTAATCCCTTTAAAACCCTTAATCCCGTATTTCCTCTAAATATCCAATTTTAGGCCTCCAAATAAGCCTAGAACGACACTCAGTTTGGTCCAAAATCTCCCCTAAGGGTATACCTATCCCTCGGGCCCAACTTAGGATGTTGAAAATGCCTAAACGGGTTCCTAAATCATTCTAGAATGTACTAAAAATGACTATAATAAATTACACATTTTAGTTATACTAATCATGTAATAATAATAATAATAATAATAATAATAATAATAATAATAATAATAATAATAATAATAATAATAATACACGCAACATGCAAATTAGTTATTCCATCAATACACACATTCGGTATAATTGCATCACTAAATCATGCACAGTCATATTCAAATAATTTAATAATTATAATTCTACAAATTTAAATGATATAAAAATACGAGGTGTTATATTTAATATCTTTGTATGCCGTAGTGAGGGGAGAAATAGTTCGATCCCATGTGTGATATCGAATAACTTCTTATGCCCTGGTGTGGTAAGAAATAGTCTGGTCCCATATGTGACCTCAAATAGATTCTTATGCACCGTTGTAGTGAGAAATAGTCCGATCCCATATGTGACCTTAAATATTTTCGTATGCCCTAGTGTGGCGAGAAATAACCCGATCCCATATGCGACCTTAAATAGTCAATGTGGTCCTGAACAAAGAAGGTGGCTGGACAAATGCCAAAATTCTCCTATGATAACTTCAAGTAAGTATTCGTAAAAATGAATTTCTCAATGGATCATACTCCCAAAAATCATATCCAAAATATGACTAAAGCCCACAAAATTGCCCTCAATCGCAAAACGAGTGTCTCTCTTTGCACCAACATTCGCTGATAAATGAACTCCGCTATTGAGGGGCTCTATAGATACCCATTATACTCCTTAGTAATCCCAAAGGGGTATGGCATAATTTTTCAAACCTCCTAACCCTAAATAAAATCCCAAGGCCTTAGTTAAACTAAGGATAGCCCTAATAACACCAAAATAAAAGGCCTAAAGTTTTGAAATGCCCAAAACGAAATAAGCCAAACAACCAAAATTCGGCCCCGAATTACACCCGAAATAGAAAACATTCATCCATGACCTATCGATTCTGGGGTATAATGCAACATGATCGATCGGTCCTATCAAAGGACCCATCGGTCATAAGCCTAGTAGTTTGTTTATAAAAGGAGGCTCTCACCTACTAATTCTGCGCACTATAGCTCCGCCTCTTAAATGGTGTCTTTCTTCTTTTAATATATTTCTTTCAAAAACATCCTCAAAACTCTTTTATTTTACATTCTAAACCCCTTTCAATCCAAGATCTAAAACCATAACTTAAAGTCCTATCTTTCTTCTTCTCATACAAACCCCCAAAAGGCCAAAAGACTTATTTTGTCTCTTCTTTTCTTCTAAAGTATACTTTCCTTCAAATTAACCTTAGATCAACACTAAAAAGATTATTTCAATACGGAACGAAAAGAATCATGCATAACATTATAAGTACACATATTACTTCTTTTATTTTGAAGTCTAGACCTAAAAGGGTGGTGTTGTGCTGCAACAGGAACACACCACCCTAACTCATCATTTTATTCATCTCTTTCTTCTTTAGACATGGATTTTTTTATAAAGGTCATATTTGAACTACATTGACTTTGATTCCTTCTACAGTGGATACATAGGCGTGTTAGAGAAACCCAATCTCTAAAACTCAACTTAAATTTTGTACACACTTACATAATTTTCCTTTTATTTTTACAAATACCAAAAAATAAGAAAAGGGATTCAAACAAATTAAATGCTCTCTAGATATGGGAATTCCACTTAATAATTTATTCCTAATGTCAGAAGTCTCGATATTTTTTCATTATCAATTTGACTTTATAAGCTAGTCTATCTCATTCAAGTTCTTTTACTGGTACAAATCATTAACATATTCAGATCTAGTTTTGTCTCACTCTAAAATAGTTTGAAAGATAAAAAAAAAAAGTTTAGATCTCTTACATCGATACCCCATTAAAGGTAGAATACATATAGTCTTTGTTTTTCAATTTATAAAATGTCGTAAGTGCACAGGCTATTATAGAATAGCGAGGGTAAGTACGGGTCAAACCCACAGAGATTTATCAATTTTTTCGTTCAAAATAATTATGACTATCAAACTAGAAAAAATGGGTGTAGAGAATATATGTAATATTAAACTAAGCTAACATAATTAAAAAGTGCGACTATGAAAGATATAAACTAACGTGCGAGAAACTAGGATATTTGATCCATTTATCACGTTTAACTAATACTCCGCAATAATTTAAACTCGTCATTCCCAATTTTATAACTCAAATTAAATGACTCTTGTCGCATTTAATTAGAAAAATAACATGATTAAAGTTCAAAATAAAATTTAACATCTCTAAATTTAGACGGCTAAAATCCCTATTCCCTTAAAAAGTTCACTTTTAAATTTCAAAGTATAGTCTTTAAGCATGGACTATCAAAACAATCGAGTGCAAGAATAATCCATCAAAAAGTGCTCACACTTAAAAATAAAAATATGATTTTTTTTCAAACAAAGCCGAAGGTTTAAGACACACTCTCATGTCATTTTAAATCAATACCGAGTTTTTAAAACCTTTAGCACATATCGAGAACAAAGACGAATTTAAATCACGCACGATATTAATCAAGCATGATAAATTTAACCTAGTCCTAGTAAAGATATTAAGATAGCATAATTGAAGACATAATAAAATTTCAAGAATGAATACTAACTTTCATAAATAAAACAAACTTATAAATGCTGTGTCTCACAAATAAACTTGATAAAATTCCTCCCAAAAAGATACAATTCTTGGCCCTTAAATATAAATAAAACTCTCAAAATAAAACTACAAAAATTATTCTCAAGTGGCTCTCTGCAATCTTCTCTACATGAAATAATGAGCCCAAGGGTCTTATTTACAGGCTTATGAATGAGGTATTAGGGTTTTGGTGAAACTCTTCCTGATTGGTCGAAATTTGTTTAAACTTATCACTCCACCTATCCAATCTTTAGATGGGGATAAAGGACCGAATTTCCTGCCACTCGAAAAGTCTTAGATTTCCTTCCTGAACACGCGCACTAAATTTCGTCCAAATCGGAGGATAAAAATTCCCGTGTAAAAGCAACTTTTTTTTAACGACCGTAAAAATCAATTTTTTGCTCCTTTTTCGAGATGATCATCAATTTGCACCAAATTCCATCATTACCTGCAGAATTTTTACTAGGCAACTTTTTTCACAAATTAGCACAGGAATATCATAAAATTATCGAGGTGCCCATTTCTGACTTAAAATTGCCATTTTCAATCCAAATTCAATCATTCTTGCATTTTTTTCCTTTTTTAATAGAATGACCCCAAGAATTTATTAAATAGAATAAAATGGTACTAACAAAGTATAAATTTGGGTATAAAATATACAAAATAATGTACTCATCAGCCTTCACACGAACTACGTGGAATTTGAATCTCCCTGTGTAAGTGTGGTGGCTCAATCGGACTGTCGTTCGAGTGAACAAGTTGGACTTCGTATATATTTAACCTTTGATTATATTATTTATGCACACACATTCAACACTGAATAACATATTTTATTTATATAATAACTATTTTCATTTTATTATTTATTTTCATATTATAACAAGATAATATAAATATTTCGTATCTGCATTTGAGTTCGAAAGGGCGGAATGGGTGCCTGACACCTTCCTAATTCGTAACCCACTTTCGAAACATTGACTCACCGTTTAAACATGAAAATTACTTACCTCCACTAGGTCTCTACGGAGGGCTAGCCCTTGTTTTGGATGTTTTTATGAAAAATAGACAAACGGATCCATTCCTTGAAAAAAGAGAACGAGGTGATTACCATGCATCATCGCCAATGACCCATTTCCCAAATGATTTGTCCAAACGGACCTGCAAGGGGACATGAGATGCTTAGATTTGGGTGTAACGATAGTCTAGGACATATTCGGATTTGGGGTTGCCCAGCACAAGTGGTGAAGAAGGACGTGGGGAAGTCGAAATCAAATGAGGATGTATATCTCTTTGTGGGTTATCCAAAAGGAACCAAGGGTGGCTAATTTTATAATCTTAAGGACTATTGAGTGTTTATTAGCATAAATGCTCGGTACTTAGGGGAAGATTATATGAAAGACTACAAGCCCAAGATCAAGATTATATTGCAAGAGCTAATAGGGCAAGACCAAGTAATTGTTTTTTAACAACCCGTACAATATGGAATACAACCTAATATCGATAGAACACTACCTAGTAGGAGTGGGAGTATTATCGATACTCAGGATACACATGTCACTTATACTGGACCAAAAGTGGAGCCATATTATAGTGGGAGAATCATACGTCTACTTGATCGGTTAGTGTATTTGGGTGGATACTTCGATGAGATCTCAGGTGATCACGAACCAGATCCCAATAATTATGGTGAGGCACTCTAAGATAATGATTTTGATCTTTGGCCTAAGACCATGAATAACATGATGTATTCAATGTATTCGAATCAAGTATAGAAACTTGAATACTTTTCGAATGGGATAAAACCCATTAGATGCAAGTGTATTTTCAAAAAGAAAAGAGCGGGAGATAAGAAGGAGAAAACCTTCAAAGTAAGGTTTGTTGCAAAAGGGTTTAATCAGAATGATGGGATTAGGTATAAGGAAACCTTCAAAGTAAGGCTTGTTACAAAATGGCTCACTCAGAAAGAAGAGATTAAGTTTTAGGAAACCTTCTCATCGGTAGCCATGATGAAGTCTATCTGGATTCTTTTATCCATTGCGGTTCATCTCGATCTCGAGATTTGGAAAATAGATGTTACGAATGCGTTCTTGAATGGTAGTCTTGACGAGTGCATCTATATAATTCAACCCTAGGGATTCATAACAAATGTCCAAGAAAATAAGGTGTGCAATCTTAAGATATACATTTATGAACTTAAACGAGTGTCAAGATTTTAAAACATCTGATTTGATTAGGCAATAAAATCCTTTGTTTTTTATAGATGCCCAGATGAAACTTTTGTGTACATAAAGCATGATGAAAATTTAGTAGTATTTTTAGTACTTTACGTGGATTATATTCTCCTATTTAAGAATGATTTGGGTGTATTTTCTAGTATAAGAGTCAGATTGTCTGTTAGTTTGATATGAAGGACTTGGGATAAGCAAGTTATATCCTTGGGATCAAGCTTATGCGTGATAAAAAAATAGGATGTTAGGCTTATCTCGAGCCACTTATATCAATGAACACAAGTTTAATCACAACTGATTTCAAGAAAAAGTTTCTCCCTTTTAAGTATGGAATTTCTTTATCTAGATATTGGTCTCGTAAAACATTTGATTGGATAAAGAGGATGATGAATATATATTATGTTTCGATAATAGGAAATGTCAAGTATTATTCTTTAAAGTTAGCATGGTTAATCGATTCCCATCTAAACCAGTTGAGGAGAACGAGATTGATATTAAGGAACTTCTCAAGTACCTAAAAAAGACTAAAGATTATGTGTTGATTGACTCAACGGATAGTCTAGTACCCAATGGACTCATATTTTAGTCGTATATGGATTCTAGGAGATCGTCTTTAGGGTATTTACTTACCCTAGGAGGTGGAGCCATACATTAATAGAGTATTAAGTAACCATGTACTGCTGATTTGACCATGTAAGCCAAATATGTTACCACTTCAGAGGTAGCAAAATAGGTTATTTATCTTCGAAACCTCCTAAGTGACTTGGGCATGGTTCTTTCTGTGAAATTAGCTATTACACTTCAGTGTGAAAATAAATATGTAGTTGCAAATTCAAAAGAACTAAGGACTCATAAGAGAGTAAAGCACATTAAGCGCTGATTCAGGATATCATGCAGAGAGGCGACACCATCGTGACTAAGATTTCATCTCAAGACAATCATGCAAAACCTTTTATGAGGAGATTACCAACTTAGAATTTTGACTGTCATGTAGAGGTAATGGGACTCAAATGTATTTAATATTAATTAGGAGATTGTTGAGGTTTTATTCTTAAAACCATGTAATGACATTTATTTATTAACAAAAGGATTATCTGGTTCATTGGAAATGAGAATCATATTTTTTAGAATGTTTTATATTTTTGTTTTATATACATTGTTTTATATGTCCGCTAATTGTCCTTCATAGGAATTCTAGTGAGTTTGATTCCTCTTGATCACGAAAGATTAGAATTCCAGTTCTAGTACAATTAAACGATTCATAACCTAGCATGGTTGCGTGTAAAATCGTAGTAGTTTATCTCAAACTAAGGGAACATGTTGGATGGTTCAAGAACTTGTTTGATAGTTTGAGAGAGAATTATGAGCAGTATATTCAAAAATGTATTGAACATGACCACCCATGAAATTTAAGTCTATGGGTTATCTTGATTAAACTTAGGTAATTTCACACCATTTGCAAAAGGGGCTTAAATTATTAAGTCTAAGAGTTATGAGGATTGTAATTCTTGCACAATTTTTATTTTGATTGCTATGGGTGCGATTCAATTTTATATTAGGTCAATAGATCCCTGCAAGTTAGGCAACAGTTGTGTGTGTAGGTTTGAGATCATAGTTCAGAAGAATTTGCATCTAAGAAAGATCTTGGATTGTTATACCCCCTTGATAGACTTCTAAGACTTCTTTCCACCAACACACCTAATCAGTGGAATATTTTATAATTCGGTGGAATAGAAAAATAAGTTATGTTTGAGAATCAGCGAATTGATTAGATGTTGGTTAAAATCGATTAGTGTTAAATTGAATTGACCAAGCTGGTTTCGAAAGCATAACGTGGGGAATCACATTATGTACCATAGTTAACATTCAAAATAATACCTCATTATTTTCGAGGGACTTTTGAGATAGTTAAATTGGAGTGCATTTATAATTATTTTATGGAATTGATGATGATTAAGTAAAAAAAGGAAATAAATTACGGGATTATAATTTAGGATTTCTGAATAATTATTTGAAAACCAATTTAATCATTTATCATGGATTTCTAGTATAGTCCATATGCCTAAGTAATTAGGTTCAGGCTCTTTGAAAACCTATTTTAGCCCAAGACCATAACTTATAATCATATATATTGGTGTAAGCTAGGGTTTTAAACTGCATATTTATTATTGAGGATTCGAGAGAGGGAAAGAAAATAATATTTACATTTTTGCAAAGAGGCTTAGAGAGAGAGGTCCATATCTCTCTCAAAACAAAATATTTTCATCTTAAAAGGTTCCCACACCTGTAAGGACACAAATTTCCAACTGAGTCCATATATAGTTTTGGCTCAATTCTGGACAAAAACATTTATTCATAGGATAATATTTAAATTGTAATATTCTCAAGCCTATGAAGTGTTTGTTGAAGACGTACCGGCAAAGAGTATAAAGCTTCATCAAAATGCCGGTTTGTGTGCCTCGTTTCTACGTCATCAATCATAGTTCCATGCTCCCAAGGTATGAATGCAATTATATATATATAGGAGCTTGGAACAAGTTTATTGGGTGTTAGGTTTATAAAAACTGCGTTTGGTTTTAAGAAAGGATTTATTAAAACTTTAAATAAATGTTTATAAAGTTTTCTGGGCTAAAAATGAATTTTTCAAACTTTCTGGTCGTTCGTTAGATATGTCGTTCGAACGAGTTTTTTTCGTTCGAACCAGATGTCGTTCGAACGAGTTTTGCCAACGAGTTCCCACTAAGGCATACTTGTCCGTCGTTAGAATGTCGTTCGAACGAGATTGTCGTTCTAACGAGATTTTCAACGAGCTTCTAACGAGTCCATACTGGAGCATCGTTAGAAGACTCGTTCGAATGAGATTTCGTTCGAACGAAATGTCGTTCGAACGAGCTGTCAGGCGGGAACAGTTATTGGCAGTTTTTTGGCAGTTTTGCACCCACTTCCCCACTTGGTTTTTAACCAACTTTCACAGACTTTAATAGGTGCGGGAATGACATTTTCCAACTTAACATTTCCATAACTTTTCCAAAATATTTCCATCTCTTAGAGAGTGTTTGAGAGCAAAAATGGTTTAGGAAAATGTTCATGTTTTGAGTGTTATTTTTCAAAGAGAAAATCCTTCACACTCTAGTTTACACCCAATTGTGTTTAGTCCAAGTTCTTATTTACATATCAAATTGCTTGGAGTTTTGGCACCAGTTTATCTCTTCCGTTTCAAAGAGAAGTTTTTGGTTTGCTTCTACATCCATCAAAGAAGAAGACATTTTGTTGTGATTCTACCCACTTGGAGAAAGGCTCCTTGCTCGGGTGACGGTGACCATAGAAAGCCCTATCGGTGGATTCCGAGACCGCGGTGGTATTCCGAGGTTATCCGCTTGGAAGAGGTGTCTACAAGAAGAAGCATCGAGGCTTGAGAGGGATCGAGTCAGTCGTTGTAAGTCTACCTGTCTTGTAATTGTAATTCCGTATCTAGTGGATTTGTGGCTAGGGCCGTCCGAGGTTGTTACCCGTCTTGGGTTTTTCCTCGTACATCGCGGCGTGGTGTGATTTGTTTATTTTATCTTGCTTTAATAACGTAGAACGCATGCTTAAAATAATTCAAGATAAACTTCGGTTTAAATCATCACACTCATTTAATTTTGTGCTAAATTAAATATTGGCTAAATTTGGTTTATTCAAGTCCTTTGCTAAAATTGGTTTCGCCTAACTTTGGTTAATTGTTAATTTTGACTTAGGCAACTTCTAGGGCATGAATTATTAATTTGGTTTAAGTGAATATATTAATTGATTAATCTTACTTCACTTGGTGTAATTTTAATTTTGTTTTATTAAATTAAAATTTGTTTTAATTTTATTGAACCATCATCTTCCTGACGCTTCCGCATTTATATAAAAAGGAAATTCTCACGTTTACAAATTGGTATCAGAGCCAAAAACGATAAATTATTTCGTTAACGATCCTTAAATATTTTTGGCTAAAATGGATTTTTCCCCATTTTCAAAATTTCCTACTTTTGATGGTTTCAACTACGCGTATTGGAAAGCGCGTATGAGATCAGCACTAAAGTCTATCGATGAGAGAGTTTGGATGTCTGTTGTTAACGGGTGGTCCCCATCAACTTATTTAGTTGAAAATGAACGTGTCATCAAACCCGCCGATAGATGGACTGAAAATGAGTTTAAACTTGCTAATTTCAATTCCCGTGGTTTAAATGCCTTGTTTAGAGTTGTCACACCGGATGAATTCCGACGTATTATGACGTGTGAGACCGCTAAAGAAGCTTGGGATATTTTACAATTAACTCATGAAGGAACTAGTGTCGTTAAAGCTTCAAAACTCCAAAACCTCATCACTCAATTTGAAACTATCAAAATGAATGAAAAAGAAAATACCTGACGACCGTGTTGTAAAGAAAATATTTTATGCTAGACTTTCTGATATTGTTAATTCATCTTTTAACTTGGGAGAGAAAATACCTGACAACCGTGTTGTAAAGAAAATTTTAAGGTCCCTACCCGATAGATTTATTCCAAAGGTGACCGTGTTAAATTCTTTACCAACTTTAGCCTCTACGAAATTAGAAGAGCTTGTAGGTGATTTACAAACCTATGAACTAGAAATGTTTCCCTCTAAAACTGAAAAGAAAATCGAAAAGGGCGTTGCGTTAAAAGCCCGAAAAGAGGTCAAACAAGTAGTAGAGAGCGAGAGTGATAGTGACTCGGAAGACATGGCTTTATTTGCTCGTAAATTTAGAAAATTTCTTAAAATTAACAAAGATAAATTTAAAAATGATTTTAAGAAATTTGATACTTCTAAACATGATAAAAGCGAGAAGATTTCTAAAGCCGAGAAGATCCCTAAACCTAGTAATGAAAATTTAGATAGGGACGAGTCTAATAAGTGTTTTGGTTGTGAAGGTTATGGCCATAGGGCTTATGAGTGCCCCACTAAACTAAGGAAAGAGGGTAAGCGACCCATTTCATACAATGCGACCCTTAGTGATAGTGATAAGGAAGAGAAGCCCGATTCCCCCCACTAAGAAAAATTTTGTGGCTTTTATGGCTAGTCATGTGAGTGATAGTGAGAACTCATCGATTGATGAAACGATAGCACATGCCACTTCTAAGGTCATTATACATGATTCTCGTGTTTTTGATGATAGTGAGAATGAAGAAGAAAGAGAGAGTGAAAATGAAGAAGAGGTTAATGTGAGTGAACTTCAAAATGCTTTTCAAGAACTTTATAAAGAATCCATTAAATTGAAAAGAGCTAATTTGAAGTTAGAAGCGAGTTTAAGAGAGAGTGTCAAGGTCGTTGATCATAATGCTTTAATAAAAGACCTTAGGACACGTGAGAGGACTCTTCAAGAGAAGCTAGAATATGTAGAAGGCGAAAGAGATAGCCTTAGGGGTTTAATGGAATCCTTGAAAAAGGAGCTTCTTGCTTTTGAAGAGCGCAATGTTTTACTAGAATCTAACATTTCTGAATTGGAAAATAAATTAAAAGATTCTAGTCATGTCAAATTTGATTTGGAGTGTCGTTCGGAAAAACTAGATAAAATGTTAGGAACGGTCCAAATTAAAAATGACACTTGTGGTTTAGGCTTCAATACGTGTAATGAATCTTCTCATAAAGCCAAGACCAATGTTTTTGGAGAATCTACTAGGAATGCATTTAAAGATCACTCCTTAGGTAAATCTTTTCGACATGATTTTCCTTGTACACATTGTGGTAGAAAAGGTCATCTTAGGAAATTTTTTTTTGATCTTTGTCGAATTCCTAGAAAACCCCATAGTAAAGTAACCACGGTTGTTAAAACTCCAACACCCCAAGATAGTCATTCTTCATTAATTTGGGTTAGGAAATCCGCCTTGGTTGCCTTGCAAAATAGGGTTTATGATTCTCATTTACTTTCACATGCTTCCTCCCTTGCTAAATCTAAAGGATGAATGTGTTAGTGTTAGCATACTTTAGAGTTTGTACTTCATGCTATATTTACATGCTAAATGTATGCTTGTTTAGTCATTTTCTAGTCATTGCCTCATTTCATATCATATGCTAGAATTTATGACTTGTTTATCTTTTTGTATTATATTTTGTGGTTGAATTAATTGAAAAATATAAAAAAAAATTGTTTATCATTTGTGTTTTATTTATTTCATTTAAGCTTAATGAAAAATACAAATGATTTTTGTTTGTCTTTTGAGTATATACTATTTATTTTTGGTTAAAAAATGTTAAAAAAAAAAAACTCAAAAAGATTTTTTTGTGTATTTTGGTTTGACACACTTTAAGTGGCATATACTTGTGTTTGAATCCCATCTTTTATGCTCCCATGTGGCTAGAACTTTTGGTTTAGATTGTCCATCCTTAAAATGTTCTTTACCATATTTTATGGAGTAGTTGGATTTTGTGTTGTTTAAATGGATTCTATGTTTATATGCCTCTATTCACACATGCACGAGCTCTTTTGAAATCTTAATGTTACATGTTATATTTGAGCTTTTTGAGGTGTTCTCCTATCAATCTAGTCATCTACATATCTATGACCTAGGAGGACTAGTGCATGTCAAAATCCGTTGCATGTGAGATTTGTGTGAAAATGAAAACATGATAAATAAAATGTGCACGGGGAAGGGCTCCGAAAGGATGAATTAAATCCTTTGCGATAGTAAGCCACCGTTTATTGGATCTAAAAGAAATACGTGATCCAAAGACCTAAAAACAGAATATATGGCATTAAAAAGAAAACAATTGCCAAGGCCTATGTTTGTTTGATATATTCATACAAAAGTAAAAGAATATATATGCTTATTGAGGGAGAATTGGATGGTATATCAACGGTTTGCACAATGTCCGTTTATCCTAGTTGTCTTTAATGTCACGACTCTATTTGGTTTGTAGAATCATCATCATGCTAGGCTTGTATGCATTGTGTATGTTTGTTCATTGAGTTCAATCTTCATATTGTCACATGAGGTTATATTTAAATGTGATAAAGTTTGCAATCAAATGAGAACTCTGTGAATGTTTATTAAGTGATTGGGTCTAAATTTAATCGTTACTAGTTCACACCCCAACACTTCCGTTTTCATATGACACCTTTTTGCCATACTAGTGTGCAAACTTATTGTATTTTGTGTTATGTGTGTGTTTATATCTATATATATCTGCAAGTACTTATTGGTATATTTATAGTATATATATATATGATATTTGTTTGTCTTTGCCTTGCTTTTATTGCCCATATGCTTTAATGTCTTAACACTTTAAGCTTCAACGTGTTTATTAGTTCTTTATCCTTTGCCTATTCCTGAACAAAAAGGGGGAGAATGATGATAGGGGGAGAAATGATATCTAATCATATTATTATCGTATCTTAGATTGGGGGAGATTTATCTTAGGGGGAGACGTCTTTCTAAGTAGGTCATGTGTTTGATAAAGGGGAGAATTAATTTAGGGGGAGTAATTAATTAATTGCATTTAATACTTTCATATTCCCTATGCATTTGATGAGTTTGCTTAAGTGTGCAGGAATTATTTTAAAGCAACATCTTTCAATGGCAAAGCGTTTAATCCTTGGGTTGAGTCAAGTTTGGGTGGGTTATGTTTTGAGTCTAGTAGAGCTTGACGGCCCTTTAGGACTTTTGTTTGGTTTTTGTCCCGGAATAGCCAAAGGGGGAGATTTGTAAGGACACAAATTTCCAATTGAGTCCATATATAGTTTTGGCTCAATTCCGGACAAAAACATTTATTCATAGGATAATATTTAAATTGTAATATTCTCAAGCCTATGAAGTGTTTGTTGAAGACGTAGCGGCAAAGAGTATAAAGCTTCATCAAAATGTCGGTTTGTGTGCCTCGTTTCTACGTCATCAATCATAGTTCCATGCTCCCAAGGTATGAATGCAATTATATATATATATAGGAGCTTGGAACAAGTTTATTGGGTGTTAGGTTTATAAAAACTGCGTTTGGTTTTAAGAAAGGATTTATTAAAACTTTAAATAAATGTTTATAAAGTTTTCTGGGCTAAAAATGAATTTTTCAAACTTTCTGGTCGTTCGTTAGATATGTCGTTCGAACGAGTTTTTTTCGTTCGAACGAGTTTTTTTCGTTCGAACCAGATGTCGTTCGAACGAGTTTTGCCAACGAGTTCCCACTAAGGCATACTGGTCCGTCGTTAGAAATGTCGTTCGAATGAGATTGTCGTTCTAACGAGATTTCCAACGAGCTTTTAACGAGTCCATACTGGAGCGTCGTTAGAAGACTCGTTCGAATGAGATTTCGTTCGAACGAAATGTCGTTCGAACGAGCTGTCAGGCGGGAACAGTTATTGGCATTTTTTGGCAGTTTTGCACCCACTTCCCCACTTGGTTTTTAACCAACTTTCACAGACTTTAATAGGTGCGGGAATGACCTTTTCCAACTTAACATTTCCATAACTTTTCCAAAATATTTCCATCTCTTAGAGAGTGTTTGAGAGCAAAAATGGTTTAGGAAAATGTTCATGTTTTGAGTGTTATTTTTCAAAGAGAAAATCCTTCACACTCTAGTTTACACCCAGTTGTGTTTAGTCCAAGTTCTTATTTACATATCAAATTGCTTGGAGTTTTGGCACCGGTTTATCTCTTTCGTTTCAAAAAGAAGTTTTTGGTTTGCTTCTACATCCATCAAAGAAGAAGACATTTTGTTGTGATTCTACCCACTTGGAGAAAGGCTCCTTGCTCGGGTGACGGTGACCATAGAAAGCCCTATCGGTGGATTCCGAGACCGCGGTGGTGTTCCGAGGTTATCCGCTAGGAAGAGGTGTCTACAAGAAGAAGCATCGAGGCTTGAGAGGGATCGAGTCAGTCGTTGTAAGTCTACCTGTCTTGTAATTGTAATTCCTTATCTAGTGGATTTGTGGCTAGGGCCGTCCGAGGTTGTTTCCCGTCTTGGGTTTTTTCTCGTACATCGCGGCATAGTGTGATTTGTTTATTTTATCTTGCTTTAATAACGTAGAACGCATGCTTAGAATAATTCAAGATAAAATTCGGTTTAAATCATCACACTCATTTAATTTGGTGCTAAATTAAATATTGGCTAAATTTGGTTTATTCAAGTCCTTTGCTAAAATTGGTTTCGCCTAACTTTGGTTAATTGTTAATTTTGACTTAGGCAACTTCTAGGGCATGAATTATTAATTTGGTTTAAGTGAATATATTAATTGATTAATCTTACTTCACTTGGTGTAATTTTAATTTTGTTTTATTAAATTAAAATTTGTTTTAATTTTATTGAACCATCATCTTCCCAACGCTTCCGCATTTATATAAAAAGGAAATTGTTAGATTTTACAACACCCCTATTTAGCTTTGGGAGGATGATATACTTGAAGATCCAAGCATTTTGGTGGACACAAGTAAGCCTTTGGATAACCAAAATAAGGAATCTCTTCATCCTCAACAAATATCTTTTCTCCAGAATCAAATTTTAATCGGATCCGCAAAGGTATCGTATTCCTATCCCTAGGTTTAATCTCTTAAACCTAGATTTTATTTTGTTCTTTCTATTACATAATCATTCGAAGATTTTGGGATTTTTTTTTCACGTATATCGATCCCCATCAATGGCACCACTCTTTATCTAGTATAAGGGATACATGTATCCTAATAATCAGTAATACTCCCACTACCACTAGACAGTGTACTATCGATATCATCACATTGTATTTCATCATGTATTGGTAGTCTAGTAACACCGGTAATATGATATTCCTTTTTATATTATAAGACTATTGTACTCCTAGGACCGTTGTTTATTACATAATCTTCTTACAAGAACTGGACATCTATATAATTAATGACCTTTTTATACTTAGGATTATGATATAATTACTTATATAACATTTGGGATAACTAAAAAAGAGACATAATTCTATCCTTGATTTCAACTACCTTGGCTCTTTACATAGCATAAGTGTCGGGCACCCCCATATTCAAACATGTTTTAGATAGAGCTTACACCCACTTCACGGCTCCTTTGGAGTCCGATTAAGATGAAACTAAATTTAGAATGCATATAACCATCTCTTATGTAAAATCCTAGTGTGAATGTTGCAGTCCGAAATAAATAACCATGGACCTTATCATATTTAAAAAAATCTTATTCCTTTATTTCCTCTCCACCATTTCGAAATGGAATATCCGCTATAGACAACTATGATTGCATCGCTAGCTTTAATAAATGTTTTCTTAATTTTATCAAGAGGTACATACACCCATAATTGAATCATAGTGTCTGGGTTAGTTTACCTCACCTATGCTCCACCTTAGTCTTATAAACCTTGAACTTATCATAGACTTTAGACACGTGGTCGATATTGTAAACATATCCATGTATTGAGTAATCATTAATGAAATTAATGAATTACTCAAATCACCTCTTGACCAGATAGTCATAGAACCACACAAATCATAATAAACAATTTATAACATGTATTTGGGTCTTTAACTATTGGCTGTAAGGGGCCCCTTTAGTATTTTACATTATAGACATGATTCAAACTAGAACTTCCACCACTTACAATGAACTTAATTGTTTATCATAAATCATTCTTTTTATTCCTTTTAGAATAAAATAATCATAAGTGAAAGTGCCAAAATTGTGTTTGCAAGAAGGAAACTTTCTCTTTAATGAATGTCTGTTAATATTATTCATATAAGTATTTAGCAGTATTGGTGAGACAATCCTAAAATGTATAAATTATTTTCCAATGTACCAGAATAGATAAAAGATATTCCAATTTTGATATTAATTATTTTATTAAAATAATCGAATATCTGTTCAACACCAATTTAGAAATCGAAACTAACTTTTCTTCTAAAAATAGGTATGGAAACAATTTATCCACATTATCTTTATGTTTTCACCATAATCTAAAAAGATATCCTACTATTACTAATTTTTCCTTATTCTTATTGCCCATTATTAGGAATATCCCCCTTTTAAGTATGGTTACCAAGAATATTTGCAAAGAGTTGTAGTCCTGATTTGTGGTTCTCGAGTCTACACACTAGATTCTTGTAGATCGAACTACAAATCATGGTTATAATTTAAAGAAAGAAAGATTAACATGCCCTTTTCCTTATATACCTAATAAAAATTGGACATTATTGCTATAAAGGTTCTGACTATTTGTAGTGAAAACATATGCCTTTCATCTTTTCACTATTACTGAGAAAATATGAATTCTCTTGATCCAAAACCGTTGTACCTAAGACTTATCCTTATCCTTATACCTTACTTTTGAAAAATAATTCAAGTCTTCTAAAAAATATAACACCATCCCTTAGCCTTCGATGATGCTCAATCCTAGATTAGAAATTGATCCCGATTTTCCTACCATATCTAATCTAAAGAATACTTATTCAACCAATGATGAAGATAGTTTTAAGACCATGATTCTTACTTGAGACGTCATTAACCAATATCGGTGTTAACAAGTTCCCATCGATCATTTCTTTAAAATTAAAATGTTCATATAAAGCTTCCCCAATTAGGGACTAAACATATTCATCATTTAATTTAAAACAATTACCATAAATTTTAAAATTCTGTGACTTCATAATTAATACCATCCAATGTAGGCTAGACAAATTTGATGCGAGGTGTTAATGATATCACATATTAAAATCTTGATAGGAATTATGGGTGAAGTAAGTTTATTATCCCTTAAGTTAAAATAATGTCCAATTATCATTTTAATTCCTTGAAGTTCATTGCAATTAAAACTTATTAATTTAAGATTAAAACCAATGAGTGAAAACTGAATTCATTTTTAAAAATTGGAATCATGATTGAAAACATTAATTTCCCAAAAAAAATAAAGAATTAATGGATTAAATTTTAAGTTAGCATCCCTATACCACCAATAAGAAACTCGTTGAGCATCCTAGTTCCCTAGTGAAGTGATATTTCTCGATGGGAGGTAATTACCTCACCCTGAAGTAGGCATATTTTCATCTTTTAATTATGTTCTTCGAAAAGCTCAGGAATCTTATACCCTACATAATTTAATAGTCGGCATCTTTGGTTCTACATCTAATGACAGTGACTCTAATGGGGAGGATGTCAATAGTTTTTCTTAAGTGTATACCAGTGGTTCTTTCATTGAAATTTAATACGATCATGTATAAATTCCTCTATAGGAGGACCAAACTCCCTCACATTCAATTTCAAGGTACTATGACTTAAAAGTCTGAAGAATACTGGATATTATGACTAAATCCATTCAATGGGGGGTTAGACTGAAGTTGATACGAGGAAGTAATTGCATCACATTCTTAAAATACCAACGGAGACCGTGTGATTTATGTAGAAACCCATCTCCCACTTAATATTTTAAACTTAAGGATATTTTTAAATATAATTCATATGATTCTATTTCCTGAATTAAATACTTGGCAATTCTCAATTTATTTGTACAAATTAAATTACCCAATCTCAATATTTTAATATTTCAAAAATAAAACTCGAAGATCAGAATTTAATTTTATACCTTTAAATTAATTTCTTAATTAAATTCAATTAAAAAAGAATAAATAAAAATGGATTTTTCATAAAGGACATGACCTAGGTCGATCACAATAAAAATTCATGTTGTCCATAATAACGTGAGATCTTAATTAATAAATTATTTAGTTCACGATAATTATAAACATGAGTAAGATGGTAGAACCATAATAAAACAAAATAACAAGAAACCACAATTTAAATAGGAATAAAAATATCCTTTTCATCATGGCCTAGAGTTTTTCTTTAAGTAAAAATCTTCAAGTTCAATAATTCCACTTGAAGTAGACTTCCTTCCATACATGAATCCTTCTTGATATAGACTACAATAAAAACTGGATTTCTTCATGTGGTTGACATCTTAAAAATGTCTTTTATGATTCGAGAAATATCAGGATGAAGATCTGCTAATAAACCATTGGAAAATAGCATCAAACAATAAAAATCTAGACTCATTGTCAAGGCCAGATCGATCCGAAAGTTGGACAGATCGATCTAACAGGGGTTCAGATCGATCCGCCCCTATAAGTCTGCAACTTTATCTCGGGTTCATCATATTTTTCCAAAAACCTTCATACCTTGTTCAAAACTTTACTAAACTCCATGAAACTTAGTCCAAAGGCATAACCCGTGCTAATACATGGTTTTAACTAGTAAAAACCATTACATCCCCGCACAAAGTCCTCCATATACATCGAGTAAAGAAATAATTAAATAACTTGATTATTATAACCAAAATGAACTTTGTGAAGAAAATAACTGTGGATAAACCACCATAGGATCCATTTGCATAAAACAACATTCATATGACTACGATGGAAGAAATGTACACATTAAAATCTTTGCAAAATCACGTTAGTACGAAGAAACATATAAATATTTATTTTCCTACAACGTGCAAACTTGGGTAATCACAGTGGACAACATAGACTTTTTCAAATCATCATCAATCTAAATCGGGGCTTTGATACCAATTTTTGGGGATTGGTATTGATAATAACATGGAAAAATTACAACCCTAAGAACTTTGGTTGATTATACATCAAAAAGTAAAAATAAGAATTAGGTTTAAAGCGTAAACCTAGGGCTTAAAATCACGATAATTTTGCAGATCTTGTTGGTGATCTGAATGAGGATATATTCATATAGATGATGATGATCTTGCTGCCCTCCCAAGGCCTCCAAAAACCTTGCTAGAATCTATCAAAAGCTTTAGATTTTAGTATATGATCCACTTAAGTAAGCCTTATGTGTGGTCATCCCCAAAGATGAAAACTTGATAAAATATGAGATAATTCACTTTCTCTCTCCTAATCTCTTTATAAAAACATGAAATGTTTGTTTCCTCTCCCTCTCTAATACTCCATAATGGAGGTAGCGCTTAAAACCCTAACTTATACCTTTATATATAGGTATATGATACGGTTTTGGACTAAATTGGATTTCCAGAGAGTCAGGGCCTACTACTTAGGTAATAGACTATACTAGGAATCTATGACTAAATAATTAAATTGGATTCCAAATAAATACTAAGAAATCCTAAATTACATCCCCGTTATTTATTTATTTCTTTATTTAATAGCAATTAATTCTATTATATAATCACGATTGTACTCGAATTTTTTTTTATCTAAAAAACAATCGTAATAAAGAGATCTTTGTTTGTAAAGTTGTTATGGTACATAATATGATTCCCCGTGTTAAGTATGCAGTACCCAATTAGTCAAACTAATTCACCACTAATCGATTTTAACCAACTTTTTATTCCTTAATGACTTAAACTTATTTGATGCTGTACCGGATTATAAAATCCAACAACTGGGTTTGCTAATAGGATAAAAACATATAAGTCTATCAAAGGGGTATCACAATTCAAGATCTTTCTTGGACACGGATTCCTCCGAATTATGATATCATAACTACTTACCTCATGATTGTCCAACCTATGAAGATTGAGATCCGATAAGATTGAATATTTCTCATTACAATCAAAGAAATAATTATACAAGCTTTCCAATCCTCATAACCCACAAGATTAAGAAATTTTTCACTCTTTGAAAACATTGTGAGATTGCCTAAGTTTAATCTAGTCAACACCTAGTCTTGAATCTCACAGTTGTCTCATACTGTACATTTCTGATGTACCGGTATAGTCCTTTTTGAACTATCAAATAAGTTCCTGTACGATCAATCAGGTCCCATTGTCAAAATAAAATATTAAGTTCATACTCACAGCTTTACTGATGAGATGTCGGCTCCCCATCTAGGCTGTGAACTATTTAGATAAGTTAGAACCGGAATTCTGATGTTCTGTAATCAACCCAAACCACCCCGCTTACCAGAATTCTTTGTAAGTTCAATTGATTGACATGTATACAATATATTTAATATAGATATAAGGCATTGTCACAAACAAGATTCTTATTTCAAAATGAACTGACACACCTTTACTGAAAGTAAACGTTATACAATGTTTTAAGAATAAAACCCCAATAAATCTGTCACTAACTACACATGGATATAGTTATGTACAAATAATATTGTCACTATAACCTTAATACGCTGAAAATATGTTGAGCTTAATTACATATGCTTATATTATATTATTAAAGTTTCTTCTGAACCTAATATACTATGGTTCAGTTCTAACATTTTTTTTATAATCTCATTTATCATCATGTATTATTCAACAAATACTAGTCCTTTCATGTGAAACATTCTAGAAGGTGTATCTTCATAAGGAAGTTTGAAAGTCAAACTGCACCACTAACTTTATTTTAAGTTTGTTATAGGAATTTAGTTAATTTCATCCTTACACATGTATCCTACCATGTATAAACCAAAATTTCCCATTATAATAATAAAAAAAAGTATTTCTTTTAATCAATAATAAATCATAATCTACTGTTACTCCGGACAGCCACACATCAGACTTCAGACCTGCTACTGCTCACGTACAGTTACCAACAGGTAACCTTGATGACCTTTGGGACTATATACCGAAATCAGTTACAGGTGTTGATAGCTTGATGCTGAGTGAGGTTCCGAATATGGAAGAAATTTGTGAAGTAATCTTTGAGATGAACGGTGATGGGAAACAAGCCCAGATGGTTTTAATGGATGTCTTTTTGAATTTTTTTGGCAGATTATTAAAGATGACCTCCGCAAAGAAATCTCTTCCTTTTTCCTCGACGATGTTCTCCCGATTAGTTGGACTTCCACCAATATTATTTTGATTCCTAAAATTGTTAGACCTAAAAATTGTGGAGACTTATGTCCAATAAGTCTTTGTAATTTTTCATCAAAAATTATTTAGAAGATATTGGCAAAGAGATTGGGCTTGATTTCACCGAACATTATTTCACCCTCTCAATTCAGTTTCATTAAGGGGAGATCCATCCTGAAAAATGTGCTCTTAGCCCAAGAACTTAAGTCATATTTTAGAAAGAAAGTGCGGGGATCTAATCTTATTATTAGACTTGACATGCCGAAGGCCTATGATAGAATGTCGTAGTTGTTTATCTTAAAAAACTTTAGGAGTTTTGGGTTTTTGGAAATAGTTATTTATTTAATTTGGAGGATTATTTTGAATTGTTGGTATTCGATTGGTGTTAATGGGAAAAGTTACAGTTCCTTCAAATCAAATAGGGGGGGTGAGACAAGGGGATCCTTTATCGCTGGAACTATTTGTAATTACTGCGGAAGTTCTCAATAGAGGGATACAAAAAATGACGGAAGATGGGAAAATGCCACATTTTGCTCTAACAAGGGGTTGTCCTATTATTTCTTGTCTTTCTTTTGCAGATGAAACGCTTATTTTGCCAATGGAGATAGCAGATCTCTAAAAAAAATCATGAATTTCTTGAAGGTTTATGAAGGGGTGTCAAGTCAAGTGGTAAATTGCAAAAAAAGCTCCTTTTATCTCCTGAGAAATGAGTCATATGGCACAAGAAGGATAATTGAATTTGCTACAGGTTTCAAATACAAAAATCTCCCGATCATTTTTTTTGGATTCCCTTATTTGAGCGAAGGAAAAAGATGTCTCATTTTGCTCCCTACATTGACAAACTTGTGGAAAAACTTAATTACTGGAATCATCAAAACATTTCTTAAGCGGGAAGATTAACTCATATCAAACCAGTGGCGAAGTCCATGCACCTCCACCTTTTAGCCACCATTAATCCTTTGGGTATGGTTCTCAATTACATAAACAAACTCCTGGCTCGATTTTTATAGGGTAAACTAGAAGACAAAATAAAATTTCAACGGGTGGAGTGGTCCGACATTTGCAAAACTAAAGAAGAAGGTGGCTTAAACTTAAAATGTATGTTTGATTTATACCTTGCTTATACAAATAACTTATGGTGGAATTTTTTAATTCCAACTCTTTATGGTCCCGCTTCATGAATAGTAAATACAAAAAATTGGAAGCTCAAAATTTTAAAAGGTCTACGTCAATTTCATTTCAAGCATAGAAAAGAATGAAAAATGTTTGGGGGGACTTCTCGGATAGTGTTGATAATAATGCCAAGAAGTGGTGTTTGACAAATAATGGCAACTTTACTGTCAAATCCTCTTGGCACTTGGTGAGGGAGAAAGGATGTGCACAATGTTCTTTTTTGCTAATTTGGGATAAGAGGATTGTTCCTAAAATTTCAGTTTTTATGTGGCTGTTGCTTCATAAAGGGATTTACATAGACGAGTATATCAAACGCCTTCACATCCCTTTAGCTTCAAAATGTACATGTTGTGTAAGTGCTTGTGAAGAGGATAGAGAACTTTTTTTTGGAGTGGTACTATTGCTCAATCTATTTGGCAACAATTCTTGAATATTCTTGGCTTGAGCATTTCATCGTCCAATTTTAGTGGAAATTTAATGAATTGGTGGATTAATTCAAAGGGTGAAAAAATTAAAGGCATTCTATGTCGTATTATTCCCGCTTTCATTTGTTGACATTTATGGTGAGCGAGGAACAAATTCAATTTCGAAGGAATGCCAATTAAGGAGTACTCTATTATTAATATCATTTGTGGAGAGATTAAGATGGCTTTTCGTATATTTTCACTCAATGGTGCTAAAACTAGCATTTGTATTGATGTTTTAGAGCCTTTTTCAATCATAGGTGCTCATACTTGATGTAAGCCACAGGGGGGGGGGGGGATATTCCCCACTTTATCTCTAATTCTAATACGGGAGATATGATTCCTATTTAAAATAAATACAATGTCTACAACTACACTAGCATACGAAAATTCCCAAATACATGAGATTCACTAACAACTTTCCAACATTCTCAACATATCAATTGATTTATTTTAAAAATTGCTATTTCTTGGCCATTAATATTCATCATGCCCAACACAGAAATTCATCCATTTGAAAGACTATTATTTCATCACATGAATCTACTGATTAGGCGAATTATCCATATACTGATGATTCTATAACATATTAATCATATGGAATTTCATTAACATTAGTGATATGTAATTTAAGCTCAATTTTATTTAGTAATTCTCTTGTAACTATAAAAAAGGACATCCAATTCATGTGAGAACTAACAACATTATATTCACCAAGTTTCATCAAATTTTGGAATCATGAGTTATTGAAAATTGTATAATTATAATTATTTCTAATATATTTTAGCAAACTAGTTATTTAGGTGATAATTTAACCTATTACATAAAGATCAGTGTAATATGACTTTCCTTGAAAATTAGAAATCTAAAAATTAAACTCTTAATTGTTTTTATCTAATGCTCTTATGACTACCTTCAATTCCATCTATAAGGTCCCTCCAATGGTGGATCAAAAGCGGTTTGAGGGATGGGGTGAGGTGAGGTGGTTTAAGATATGTATTGTATTCTTAAGATGTTAATTTAATTAATAAGTGTCTAAAATTCATATATAATGGTTATATAAAGGCTATACAGTGCAAAACCCTTGACCCCCTACTTACCTGCTATCACAGTCTTGGGCTGCTATAATGATATATACCACCACTATAACTTTCTGGTATAACCACTATAGCTTCCCTCTAGGCACTATAGTTCTTAAGCCTTTCCCCCCTCTATCTTTATCCCTCTTGCCAACTTTTCTTCATTTTTCATAAAATATTTTATTTTATTCCAACTCCATTCTAACTAATAAACACATGGGAAATCTACTACACCCCCCCTCCCCCCGGGCACCTCCCCCACACACTTGACAACCAAGTCAGCCAACATATAATATAAAATTCTAGGGTTTAACCAAAACCCGAACCCACTAGGATCAAGCCTAACTATCTTATTTGGCTCAAACTAATTCCATCTAATTCGAGAACTCATGGTTTTACAATAAATCTAAATTAATTATGCATAAAACTAAAAATTAATTGTAAAAGTGGTGATCGCTTAAATAAGCGCAAATGCCAATTTGTAAAAAGTATGTGCGATACTTGATTAATCCGAATTCGCAAATTTCCAAGTTAACCTTATTTAATCGGTGTCAAAAATAAAACCAAATTAATACAGCCTCTAAACATGCAACTACGTGTGTGAATGTTAACCTATCACAAATAAAATTGCTAACTCACAGATTTCAGGAAAAATCCCTAGGCTTTAATGATGAAGAACTTTGATATTCGGATCCGTCTTGACGCATGATTGAACTTGAATAAGTCTTCAACGATTGTAGAGGTATACGAGATACTCAAATGTAAATAGGACAATAAAATAATGTACTTACAAATATGTCTATGTCGGTACAAAGTAAAAACATCCAAATTGTCAAAGACAAAATGCCTATACAAATCTAATACCTCCCATGAACCCAAAACTAAAAAGGTATAAAAAAATGCAAGTCTAAAACTTTTCTTCAAACAATCTTCAACATCAAATCTTCAAACTTTTCTCATTAGGGTGTGCAAAATAAAGATCTTCAATTTTGTACCTACACACATGAGTCAAAGAAAATACTTTCGTGACACATAGAGTTTGAAATGATATAAGAATAAATAAATAAATAATCAAATCTCCCCCATAATGTAAAAACTCCCCCATAATTTGTTCTCCCCCTTTTTATTTAATCGAAATAGACAAGAAAACGAATAAACAAAACAGACATGGAGTGTCACGAAAAATATTCATATTACATATGGATCAAACTACACTCAAGCAAAGAAGTAACTCAAAAGCTTCCTCAAACTATTTTTGATTTTTCGATTTTTCAAACAAAAATAATTTTATAAAATCACACACCATGAATTTACACTAAGACAACCCAATCATGGAAACAGAATGAATGGGTGTGAACAACTCGATAGGCAAATCAAAGTAATCAAACATAACATATGTGGACTCCTAACAAATGAATCTCAAAATCGTCCTTAGGTGTCGAAAAATGTGAATTTAGATGACATCGACTCAATCCATCAACACTTCAAAGTCCAAAATGATTCGCACACCAATAACGTCTAAAACTATGTAATTTTTTTCATGACTTTGTCAGGACGTGCAAACCCGCTGAATTAGTTTCCATCCAAACTCCCTCATAAATAATTATGAATTTATTTTTCTTTTGAGGTGGCCCTTTTTGGCATATATATATATATATATATATATTTATTGCCTTTTAATTTTTTCGGGCTCTTTTCAAATAGTGGCTTTCACGACGAGTTAATTTTGTACTCTCACAGCCCTTTCCCGTGAACACTTATCATATTTTGTTGCAATTAAATCCTCACAGTAAACGATTATTACATGCACTACTTCCATTGTCAAGTTTTATCTCATCAGTTCGTTTTAAAGACATAATTGAGACTATAACACTCCAACCAATATGTGATAGACAAGTACAATAAAAAAAAAATATGTGCAAGTGTGCATTAAAGGAACTCATAAGTCAAACATATAGGTAGTAATCACAAATTACATCTTAATGACTCCACACATTATAAAGCACAAAAATAAAATGATGACGAATATCAAAATATAATCAAATAGTCACATGAATATGGAATGAAATTGTGACTCGGTCATCCTAAATGTCCATTCATATACGATGTAAATAAAATACAGAAATCTTTTTAACCACTACACCAAAATGGGCAAATTGTCACCTTTCAGCCGGCCAGCCTTGTCAAGGTCATTGACCGTGACAAAAAAACACGCGTTTTATGTCACGGTCATTGACCTTGACACGACTGTGACAACTAATTGTCACGGTCATTGACCGTGACAAGTCCGTGACAATTCAATTTGTCACGGTCTTGTCACGGTCATTGACCGTGACAATTCGTGTCACGGTCAATGACCTTGACACGACCGTGACAACTTTTCCAGCAAAATCACTTTCCCCCTTCTTTTTTCCCTCCCACCGTTCTCTCCCTCTCTCTCTCTCTCTCTCTCGACTCGACGCTGCTCTCTCTCTCTCTCTCTCTCAGGTCCAATTTCTCTCTCTCTCTCTCTTCCATTTATATATATCTTTGTTTGTATATTTATGTGTGTATGTGTGTATATATATGTGTGTGTGTATGTGTGTGCGTGTGTGGGGGGTGGGGCGGGATGGAGCAGGGTGGGGGAGGGGGTGGTGGAGGGGGGCAGGGGGTGGGGCGGGGTGGGGCAGGGTGGGGCAGGGTGGGGGAGGGGGCGGTGGAGGGGGCAGGGGGTGGGGTGGGGTGCAGTGTGTGTGTGTGTGTGGTGGTGTGTTTTGGGGGAGGGGGGGAGGGGGTGGTGGAGGGGGGCAGGGGGTGGGGTAGAGTGGTGCGTGTGTGTGTGTGTGGTGGTGTGTGGTGGGGGAGGGGGTGGTGGAGGGGGGCAGGGGGAGGGGGTGAGGTGGGGTGGTGTGTGTGTGTGTGTGTGTGTGGTGGTGTGTGTGGTGGTGTGTGGTGGGGGTGGGGCGGGATGGGGCAGGGTGGGGGAGGGGGTAGTGGAGGGGGGGAGGGGGTGGGGTGGGCACACCTACGCACACACGCACACCTACGCCACACACACACGCAAGTCATAACACTAGTAAGAATATATCATGAAACACAACTAGCATATAACAAACATGCAAACACAATCATCTATATGATATAGCAAGAGAAGAATCATGTACAAGTAATCGATAATCAATTAGTCTAACATCTAGCGCCTCTAAAAGTGATTTCCTAACCCAAATAGGTGTGCAACGACGCATAGGGTTTTGGGAACCAAGATAATTCTAGACTTCAACTTCTTAGGACTTCTTCGAAGATCGAAATAAAAACGCCTAAGGTGACCTTTCGTACCACAATGTGAACATGTGTAAAAGGGTGGAATGACACCAATGGGTTGATCTTTTTCTAACGTCCTTGGGATTGATTGACCCTCTAAAACGAATAATGGTGTTGGCTTTATCACTCTAAACAATAGAATGCGACGAGCCACTACTATTGCTACCAACACTACTCGAGTCTATCAAATAATTTTTTGACTCCAAAATTTTTAACTCAAGCAAAGAATTAGACTCTTCCAATTTTAGGGACTCAATCTCTAAATTTTCAATAAATCCTATAAGGTTATCATGTTCGTTCTTAAAATACTCAAACTTATTCCTAAGAGTCCCCTCACGTGCCACAAACTCATCTTCTAAAATATTTTTATTCACTTTGCCTCAAACACAAATCCTAGAATTATTAAGGTCCTCCAATTCTTTTTCTAAAACTAGGACTGTATCATCCCTCTACTTTTTGGACAATTTTAAAGCATTAAAGTCATGGTACAAAGAAATAAATTTCTCACGATAAAAATCTCTTTGACTTTGAACCGTTCGCAAAAGATCCATAGCGGATTTAAAATGACAATTTTCCAAGAAATCAATTATTTTCGCAAACGTCAAATTCAAACTATTTAAATCATCAGAATTATGACTCGTTTCATCAAAGGGAGGCATCCAATTACGTAAGTGCTCCATCGAAAAAATCGTGATTTTTCACAAAACAGATTTTTCAAAAAAATTCAATATAACACAATTTTACGGAAATAGGAATACACAATAAATTAGTGTAACCTGCTCTGATACCAATTTGTAAAAGTGGTAATCGCTTAAATAAGCTCTGATACCAATTTGTAAAAAGTATGTGTGATACTTGATTAATTCGAATTCGCAAAATTTCAAGTTAACCTTATTTAATCAGTGTCAAAAATCAAACCAAATTAATACAACCCCTAAACATGCAACTACGTGTGTGAATGTCAACCTATCACAAATAAAATTGCTAACTCACAGATTTCAAGAAAAATCCCTTTGAGACAAAAACTTTTATTTCATTATAAAATTGTAAATCGCAACATACAAATATTATAATGAAATCTGCAATGATCACTCCTCGGAACAATCACATAGACACGCAGTCTAGAGTCAACTATAGAACAACTGCAACAGTCCGAATCATCTAGGAACACCCTCGACCACTCCCAATCGACACGCAGTCGTCCGTTGTAGATTTACCCTCTCTATAAGAGAAAAACTTCACCAAAGTTGTATCTTGGGTTACAAACAATTCACATAAAGATTGGAACATTTTCTGAATTGAAAACAAAAAGGATTAAACCCTAAAATCTAAAAAGTGAGAAGACAAACGTTTTTGCCAAAGTAGATTTCGTAAAAAAAAATTCTCAGGTCTTCTGAAGAAAAATGAACTATTTAACACGCTATTTATAAAAACATTAAGGCGGCTATCGCTCAAACGAAAAGGCGCGTCCCTCGAACGAGAAACAAATGTCACTTAAATGACTTCGCAAGACATAGGGATGTCGCTTGAATGACCCCTGATGTCGCTCGAACGACTGTTCCAAAAAAAACTTTAATTTTGTCAAATAACTCCGCCTCAAAACTTTAAAAAATACTTTTGACGAAAAACTCCGCTCCAATACTTAGAAAATATTTTGCAAAAAATATCCCAACACTGTAAGTGAAATGCTAAGGTACAAAAACACAACCTTATCAAAATTAATCTCGCGGAGGCTTGATTGTTGAAGAATTTTGATAATCGGATCCGTCTTGATGCATGATTGAACTTGAATAAGTCTTCGACGGTTGTAGCGATATACGACATACTCAAATGTAAACAGGATAGTAAAATAATGTCCTTACATAAATTAAACATGCAATTTAACTTAATCATAATTTTATCTTCCTAAATTATTTTCCAATTTATATGATTATAAAATAAGGGGCATTATATAAATTGTACAAATTAGTGACGAAAAATTCCAAACTTTTACTTAAAGTGTCTTTCCTAGCGTGACACTTCAATTATAGCAGAGACTCCTCTTTATCTCTTATCCCTCTTCCTTAATAATCATATCCACCCCCCCCCCCCCCCTCTCTCTCAAAATGAATCTTACCTATTCTATTCCTCTTAAGCATACTTGTTTCTCTTTATTTATAAATTTTTCTCACTCTCTCTTGTCATTTTAATCCATTATTATTCTTTATCTTAAATATAAACTTCCATCTCCCTAATCATATCACATTATTTTCTTAATCGAAAATAACTCCAACAAGTCATACTTATAGTTGATATGCATTTTTGGATAAAAAAACATGCATGGTTACAACTTTACTTTTTGTTAATTTTTCTAGTGTCTTTTTTTTTGTCTTGAAGATACATATTATTTTATGGATTATTGGATATTGAATAAACTCCAAATTATGACTAGAATCATTATACAAGCTCTTAGACACCTTGGAGTTAATTCGGTATGTATTTCATTTTACCTAACATGGAAAGTAACACTACAAAAACATTATTCCCATTTTCTTATTATTTTTAGGTTATTTGGGGTTCGACCCCCATTAATATTATCTTATTGAGTCCAACCCCTAAATATTTCACCTCGTATCTTTAACCCCATTTTTATCAAACTATTGACTAATCAATAGAAGACATATGAACTCATTATTGGCTAGAAAGAGGTCGGCCTGAGTAGATAATGAGATCGGCTCAAGTATGAGACAAATTGGCCTTATGTATTCTGCTCGGCTTGGCCATCCCAGACAACACATGTGTAATTATGTGCCCACTTTCGATGGGCGAGAGTGGGATGATGTCATCAAAACACTCTCATGCTAGAAACATATGAACATTCTTCCACTCATGCTTGCCCATGATAACTTTATAATTATTCCCCCACTACTTTGTAAAGTGAGTATTTGTTTATTTTATAAAGACAAATATGCTGACATACCCTAGTGGACCAACTGTATTATTTCACAAACAGATACTCCCACACCCATATTTAAGGAGGCAGAGAATAACCTACAGGGACAACCTAATGGAGACTAAAGACTCTCATTTTGCGAACCTAATGCAATCTACACTAGCACTTATGGACGTAAGCATCTCCTTGAACTGAACCACGTAAATTCAGTCTCATATATATATATATATATATATATATATATATATATATTTGTGACACCCCGCTTATTCTACTATCGGCGATCAATCATTTATTAAATAAAACAGGAATTCAATATAATTTCATTCTTAGCATCACTGTCGCAACAAGTAATATAAATATAAAACCAATAAAACCATACACCAAATGAAATGACAGGATAATAGATAGGCATAAATATAATTAACGTAAATCGAATATACCACCTGTTACCAGAAATAACAATCAAACGTAAATAAATATTGATAAGTACTGAATATACGACATAAATGAAAAGTCATATCCAACTATGGGCAACATGCCCCAAAAGGAATACTGAAACATAAACTGAATCCTATCTAGATAGAAATGAACTGAGGTGGCTACAATCAATCTCACAACATTCACAGCTACTACACACAATTACATGAATGAAAGACTAACCTTGTTGTCCTTGTTGCTGCACACCTGGGGTTTTGAAAATAAAAATATATTTTCCAGTGGGTCAAAGCCCGAAAAATATTTAAAAATATTTTGCAAGTATTTAAAAGCTTTAAATAAAAACACACAATGTATTACCTTCATAATTAACTTTCCATTCGCACTCACATGAGGTTTATCCTCACCTCTCATCTACAGTGCGCACCTAACGTATTCATTTTTTTATCCTAATTATGCTACCGAGTCTAACTAGGACATATAACTGCTATCATAGTCCCTACTGCTAATAGTAACCATTAGCTAAATATATGCTATCCTCACTAGGTATACTTTCATAAATAATAACATAGCTACACACGTGCTATAAATAAATATGCACATAATATCCCTTATACACATACATATGTATCACTCACTATATACGTATAAACTGCATCCCGAGAGCATGGACCTTGCGAATGCATCCCTTGTGGGTAATCGGGCTTCAGGTATACCTCGTACCGCAACTGAGCCATCGGGTCGAAATCTTACCATCGAACCCAAACGTAACAAAAAAAATTAAGGCGATCATAAACATACCTTCGGGGGTCACAACTATACCAAATCTCTCCCAACCAGTCTCTAAACCCACATATATCCTTATACATGGATAGTGGTTAGGTAACAGTACTATGACTTGGGGAATCAATCCAGTACCTGCTGGTCAACGTTCCCTACGCGTAACCTCCTAGCCATAGCCCTACCGAGTAGGTATGTTCATAATACATAAAAAACATTCACATAGATATATATACAGGTAATCCCACAATATGTATATGTAAAAGTACTGGCTACGTACGAAAATCCCACAGTGTACTAGTCTAACAATCCCAAAGTTCAAACTGACTTCTCGATTTACCATTTAAGTATTCACTCACTTGTAACTTTATTCTTCTCACTCGAACGCATCTAACCATTGGCCTAACACATGTACCAACCCTTAATATTATTCTTCAGTAATCCTAATATAACAAGCACTAACGGGTCAAAACAATGCGTAACAAAAAGCGAAACATGGTAGCAAACCGAACCAGTTCGATTATAGATCGAACTGGTTCACTTAGTCAAATTGATTCGTCCCCCAACAAACCTATTCGATTTGCTGGGATGACCTTCGTCTTTAACCTCAGGTTTTTACCTCTCAAACCTTTCAATGAATGTCCCAAACCTTTTAAAACCATAAATTAACATCCCACATCAATATATAATCGTTCCAGAATTATTCTATCACTAAATCTAGCCCGAATCCATCATCAAATTACAAGGAGTCCTAATCATTAATCTAATTCATTCAGCTCAAAATTTATCAAACCTTAAAATTCATTAATTCTAACACTTTATCAATGTTCTTGATGTTCATATACATATACCCAGATTAATATCATGAATTTCTCCTTTATTCAATATCAATTATGATCATTGGTTAAACACAAACCGATTCCTTTTAGTCAATTCCCAAAGATCTCATTTAATTTCTAGATTAGTTACTAATTTATCATTAATGTAATTAACTGCAAATATTGCAATATAAAGCCAATAAACACTTACCTTCTTAGATGAAAATCCGTAGTCTTGACTCGTAGAGATGATAAGAATTCCATAGATGTTCTTCCTCTCTTCTTCAAGCCTTGTTCTCTCTTTTTCTTTTTCTTTTTTCTCTTCTCTTTGTTCTCTCCTTTAATCTTAAATATGCAGAGGCAAGAATGAGGCTATCATCCACCTCTATTAACCTTAAATACTCCTTAGTCACACCCTAATTCCATTTTTAAGTTAAACTTTAACGGTAAAAAGATAACCATACCCCCATAAGAGCCCAAATATGCCTAAGAAGCCCCAGGAACCTAACTATAACCACCAGGTACTTATTCTAGACTATTTTGATCCATTTCGGATCGCCGGTGCACTTAAAAAGACCATCCAAATTACCCAACTAAAATATACCATCACAGTGTTAACCGGTCTCGACACGTGCGTACATCACGCGTTGCCCATAACTATTTAAATCTGCCAATTTAACTCTCTATCGACATAATATAATAATCCGTTGCTTTTTACTCATAAAACGATATAAAACAATTTGCATCTCTATTTACTTATTACACGCAAGTAAATAATAGTAATCATAAATAGTAATCCTTAATTCACTAATTAATATTAATCGAAACCAATTTAATTTCTACAATTAAATTAATAATAAAGTGCACACGTGAAAATAAATAATTCATAAAAGTACGGGATATTACAATATTGTGAAGGTAGAATGAGTAATGCTACACTAACAAATAAACATTACAAATTTTTTTTGGACAAACTAACATCTACATCTCTCTTTTAAAGTTTTATTTTTTGTTCTCTTCATCATAAATTTGTGTCATCAATTTGTACAAAAATATTGAAAACCTAACATTTTATAACGTTTATAAGGATTTGTAATTTTATAATTGAGAGCATAAGTTATGGTGGAGCATGTATTCATTCTTAATTGAGAATAATTTTCAAATTCCACTAGTTCAATTCTAGAAGACTTTTAGCACACTATCTGCCCAACTTGAGGAATACCAAATAAGAGTAAAAAAGGAGATACGTAAGAATATGCTCTCATCTTATTATTTGTTTATCATCTTATTATTTGTTTAATTTTACCACAACAAAAGTTATATCATCACGATATTGCGCATTTTACTTTTATGTTATTGTTTTTATTATGGGTGTAGTATTTGTTATTTAAGCCCATTTTCTGTTTTCAATTCATATATTTTGGGTCTGTTTAGTTCGGGTTGAAATATTTTTAATCACAAAAAAAGAAAATATTCAAATATTTTTTTATGTATTTGTAATTAAATTTTTGTTCATTTGAAATTGTGAAGAAAATTTAAACTTATATATGTAAAGACACATTTCACCGTTTTATTTTTCACTGTGTTGAATAATATGTCACTCCGAACCAAACGGACCATTGAGTTAAGATACTTCATAATAAGAAATGTATTTATAAAATTAAAAAAAATTAAGAATTGACTTAAAAAATAACTATATACTAATTACACTTTGACCCCTCCAACGTTACTTCCAATCTCACTTCACTACTTGTACTTTCATTTTCTAGAATTAACCCCCCTTAATCTATCAAAATGTTTAATGACGTTAAATTTTTGGAGGGAAAATTGGTCATGTGCAATTGTATTTTTGTTCAACCACTTGTGCAAATGATTAATTTTTCATTCAAAAACTTAATACAGTTACAATTGATCTATTACATTAAATTGAAGGTTGTTCAGGTGTTGGCCTGGCCCATTGGTTGGCCCATGCAATCTTGAAAAATTATGTTGCCCCAAACCAACTCACTAGATGACTTTTGTTTTAAAGAAACTTGGTACTGTTTTTTTATAAATTTCAAGTTTTTAGTTTTTAATTGCCGATTCTATTAAACAAAATGGACAAATAATCAAACTGTTTTTCTCATAATTTACATATCATTGTACTTCAATGAAATTAGTAATAGCGCTAGGTTATAGAAAACCTGACATAGAATATATATGTTGTAAAAGAATATAAATATACGGGTGAATCTTTTGATGGCTAGCTTAAAAAATTTTGAAGGTACAAAGGCAAAATTTTGAAATGTAGTCCCTTTTCAGAAAAATAACTAGAAGTCCATAAAGAAAAAATTGACGTTTTTTAAAAAACGTCGTATTATTAGTTTTAAGCAATTTTGAATGCTTTTCATGTTGATTTTGTAAAACAATCATAAGTAATTATTTTTCAAGTTATGGAATATGTAATAAATAATATTCGGTTTTAATGTTGGTTTCATAAAACCCGTCATATTTTTTTTTTGTTATTTTTTGGGGGACTCTAAAAATTATCAAAATTTAGGGCCCGAGGAGACCGCCTCTGTTGACTGTTGCATTCCCCTAGGGTCAGCCCTTCAATGGACTAACTATGAGCCAAGACCCTTAACTTGCGAGCTTGGCTAGATCCAACCCCTAAACACCCCTAATTAAGGTTACTTAGTATATGTTCAGGCCATTTTAAGCACAATCAATATTAAAATACTTGCATCAAGGGAAAATTGTTCAATTTTTTGATTCCTTATTTTTTTTCTTTATCTTTGGAGGCAATTTAACCAAACCAAACCAAACCAAACCAAACTTATGTTAAAGACTTAGACTAGTTGAAAATAAAACATTAAGGATCCGTTTGATTCGGGGTGAAATACTTTTAAGTGCGATAAAAAGTAAAATAGTGAAATATTTTTTCACCGAATTTGAATTAAATTTTGTTTACAATTTTTGGTTAAATTTGCATAATTATAAGGTGTGTGTTTATTCAAAATTTTAAATCAGTACAAAATTAATTTTAAATATCTGAAAAAATATTTTACCAGTTCACTTTTAACCGTTGTTAAAAGTATTTCATCCCCAGCGAAACGGACGCTAAGATTGTAAATAGAAAACTATGAAGTGTAGTGAAGTGAACTCTAGTTCCAGAAAATGAATGTCGCTAGTAAAATGTTCCACAACTTCTATCTTTGTAAGCTAACTTGGCCATATAACGAAAATATATATATATATATATATATATATATATATATATATATATATATATATATATATAGAGAGAGAGAGAGAGAGAGAGAGAGAGAGAGGTCTCAGTTTGAGGACCCTGAATGAGGATCATTTTTTTAAAATAGTAAAAAAAAAAAATTGGCTGATTTTTTTTTATCATTTTTAAACATTTCAATAGGATCATAAAAAAATAATCAGTTCAAAATAAATTTTTTTGCTATTTTAAAAAAATCGGTCAAACTTTGTCAGTTTTTAAATTGTTAGAAATGGACAAAGTTTAACTGATTTTTTTAAAATTGTAAAAAAATTCATTTTTGAGCTGATTTCTTTTATATGGTTGTACTGAAATGTATAAAACTATAAAAAGAAATTAGTCCAAAAATATTTTTTTTTACTATTTTATCAAAATTGGTCCGCGCCATCGGTATGCAAACAGAGATCTTCATGAGATCCGCTCTCTTTCTCTAGAGAGAGAGAGAGAGAGAGAGAGAGAGAGAGAGAGAGAGAGAGAGAGAGAGAGAGAGAGAGAGAGAGTGTGAGTGTGTGTGATTTTTCAATACATAATGACACTAGTAGTTTAAGAAAATGTTTGTTTTAGCCTAAAATACTTGGTTAACTTAGTAGTACTTTTGTGAGAAAATTTTAACGTATAGTCACCGTTAAAATGTTTTTGCACCATGTAATATGAACACCAATTTGTTAAATAACACTGTAACGATAAACAAATTGTGGGTTGTAAATTAATATGAAGGACTGCACACTGAAATTTAAAAAATATGGGGCTTTTAATCAAATTTTTTCATATGGAGGATTGGGACTGTAGGTCAAAAAATAATTAGGTAATTTAGTTTGGGTTTGGCTGTAATTCATGTTTTTGAGTCTTGGTTTCACTCAAAATACACGACAAGAACCGTTAGGAAATGAACATGACACGATACTATTTTTTTTAATTGACACGAAGACGACTAAGTTTAACTACACAACACAATTATCACGATTCGTCAAACATAAGTAAAAATACGAAAACACGTGTCATAAATTTGATAGGAATACACAAGACAGAGTGTCAAAAATCCCAATGTAGCCCTGATATACCGTGTCAATTTCGTATAATTTTATGTCATGTTATTCTGGGATGCGCACCGCAATGCATGCATACTCGGACAATCGGAGATGAGTTTATATCAACTTGAGTTTTGGATTTTTGTATTAATGTTTTGTGGGGAGAGGGGAGAAACTGACTTTTGAAATTATGAAGAGGAGAGAGTTGAGAAGAGAAATCCAAAAATAATTGAAAATGGGGTGAGGAAGGTTAAGAATCTTAGGCTTTACGTCTTTGACAAAATATTAGGGACAAAAAAAAAGAGAAGAAATAGAGAAGCCCAAGAGTTAGCATTCAAGACCTTAGTGCCCTAATGCGGGTGCGGGAACGAATGCGGGTGCGAATGCGAATGCGTCAATGCGTCGATTTTCGAATGGCTGGGGTTTGAGAGCGTCACCAATGCGTCTATATATTTAAAATATAAATATATATATTTTATTATATAATTATGATTTTTAATATATATATATATATATATATATATATATATATAAGCATAATTTATACTAATATAGAAATATTCTCTTATTTCATTTGTTTAGTTAATATTTTATTTTTCATGTTGGTGTAATCATTTTTATAATTTTTTATTTACCATTTATAGATGCATATATGTAAATAATTTCCTAAAAATTGTATGTAAATAACCATGTTAGAATATACCTTATAATACCCACCAATATATATATATATTCAAATTTGTATAAAATATAAAAAAATGGGATAGTGTTGGATTTTTTAAAGGTATAGGGCAAAAGAAAAAATTATGGCCATAAGCCCATTATGGACATAAGCTGTCTAATGATATATGCAGCTTTTCTTCCCCTAAAAAACAAGCTGCCAAGCTAAAAAGCTAAAAAACTATTGTTGAATGTTATGAAGTCCCACATCGGTTCTAAGAAAAAAAATCAAAGTTGCTTTGCTCTATAAAAGGGTATGAATCTCCCTGATTGCTGTAAGCCAAGAACCCTTTTTTGGTTATTTGGCCCCACAACACAGTTCAAGTTTTAACGTCCTTTTTAGACTTTGTGGTCAAAATGCGAATTTGACTATATGAATTCGCGGATTTGAATATAAAAATTCGTGAATTTACCCCATACTTGTAGAGGATTGATAAATCCGCGGTTTGGATGCGGGTTCGTCAACCTAGGTTGACGAATTAGGGCACTAAGTTCAAGACATCTTGAAAATGGGGTGAGGAAGGCTGTACGTCTTTGATAATATATTCAAAAAAAAAAAAGAGAAGCTCAAGGGTTAGCATTCAAAACATGTCATATTCTTTGGTTTCCAATTTGGAGTCTCAAAATTACTTAGAAACGTGGTAGAAATGATTATTACAACTTCATTTAGGAGACACGTGGTAAATTTTCTATTGGAAACAATATATATATATAATATTCTTGTGCGGATTACTTCGTATTTTAAGAATGCAGATTGGACATGTGTCACCTAACGGTGCACTTAGAAATTATCGTCTAAATTATAGGCACACACTCTCTCTTTTCTAGGCTCACCGCCAGGTGACACATGTCCGGTCCGCATTCTTAAAATGAGGACTAGTCCGCACAAGAGCAGTAATATATATATATATATATACTATTATACTATTATAAATACATGTATTTTTTTAAATACGTGCAATGTTCTAAAAAACGCGGAGCGTGATTGAAGCGTGGAGGCAAGCCTTAAACCTAGGGGTAAAAAGGCGTGAAAAGGCGTTTAGGCCTTCTTAATATATTTTAATATTTTTTAACCATAACAAGGCTATTAAAATACAAAAATTACACATATCATAAAAATATGTCTGAATATATGCAAATTAAAATACTATTTGATTATTTTGGATGAGATAATGGTCCTATTTGTAAAGAAATTCTTTAAAAGGCGACATCGTTTCACTAAATCATTGTTGTTTTTAGAAAAAAGTGCGCCTTAAGGGTTTTACCAAGAATAAGGCGTGAAAAGCGTAAGGCGAGGCGTTTCTCCCAAGCCTTAAGCCTAAGCGTCCCTAGGTTTTTTTTAAGAACAGTGAATACGTGTAAAATATATATATATATATATATATATATATACTATTATAAATACATGTATTTTTTTAAATACGTGTAAATTTAATTTTTTTTATTAAATATTTTTTTCCATTTTTTAAAACTATTTTTTAAATATTTTTTTCTTTTATTTTTTTCCATTTTTTTAAACTATTTTTTAAATATTTTTTTCTTTTTTCAATTTATATTTTTATTTTTTCTCAATTTTTTTTTATCACGGGGGCAAATTTATTGCCGCGCCCTCGTGCACGGACATCCACTAGTATATAATATGGAGCCATATGGGGATGGCCAAAATTCATGTATGATATTTTTGACATTTCATGCCCATGCATGAAATGTCATGCTAAAAGTTTTTTTTTTTTTTAAATAGATATGGATTTTTTTAATAAATAGATATGGATTTTTTTTAACTATTTTTTTTATTTTTTTATGGGCTAGGCTTTATCACGGGGGAAAATTTATCGCCGTGCCCTCGGCACGGGTATCCGCTAGTATATATATATATATATATATATATATATATATATATATATAGAGAGAGAGAGAGAGAGAGAGAGAGAGAGAGAGAGAGAGAGACTCATGTACTTACTAACGGTACATACCGCTGGCGCGGACCCATTTTATAAATGATTTTGAGTTGAGTTTTTTTACGCGGTATTTAAACATTTCGGGGGGGCCGTATAAAAAAAATCAGGCAAAAAAAAATTAGTTTTGCTATTTTTATAAAATCGGTCAAACTTTTGCAGCTTTTAAAGTACTTTAAAAGCTGCAAAAGTTTGAGCGATTTTTTTAAAATAGCAAAAAATATTATTTTGAGTTGATTTTTTTATATGGGTCTATTGAAATGTTTAAACATCATATAAAAAAATTCAATCAAAAAAGAATTTTTTTACTATTTTAAAAAATTGGTATGTATCGTTGGTATATACAGGAGACTATATATATATATATATATATATATATATATATATATATATATATATGCTAACGTTTTACCGAGCTTTCAAATTGGCTCTGTGCCAATTCGCTAAATATTAAAGCGTTTTTTTTTCAACATTTACCCATTAATTAACATCTATTCAGAGTGGCGCGGCGAAAGCGGCTTCCCTTCCAATTCTTACTTTTTTGCTCTAAAATTAAATCTTTTAAATTGAAAATTTCTACAAATAAAAATTAAAATTATATAGGTACTGAGCTGTGTAAAATCTAGGCTGTCAAAATACACGATAATTCGTTAACATGACATGACCAGACACGAAATTATAAGTTAATGAATTTACCTTTATGGGGTTTGGATCATTAATAGATTAACACGGTAAATCCATTAATACTAACGGTTTGGGTTTGAAAATTTACATATGTCCGTTTCTACTCGTTAACGATAACGGGTACTATAAGGTCATCCAACCCGTACCCAATAAGAAATACCATTAAAACCCATTATTTTTAAATTAATCAAGAGTAACGAGCGCTATAAGGTCGCCCAATCCATCACCCGTTTAGACCCAAATTGATTCGTTAATATTAACAGGTGCTAACAGTTTGGGTCGTGTACCCGATAATATTAACGGATCGTGTCTAAGTATTGTCTTTAGACCAGTTAAGACTAACGGGTCGTGTAGAGATTAAAATTGCTTCGACACAAACCCGTTATCACCCGACCCAACACAACCCATTGACAGGTAAAATCTTTCTAGAAAATCCTCTTAAAAAAATTATTATATAGATATATTGAGTACTTTATATCAAATACATTGGGTTTGATTTGGATTACATTATTTCTTTGTATTTAAGCGTAAAGGGTGCATTAATTTTTACATTATTTGTTGGGGTCCAAAACTCATTAAACCATATTATTTCCAGTTTAAGTGTGTTTATTTTCCTTTTTCTCTAAATGTCATATGTTTAACTTGTTTTTGGTTCTAAAAAGAAATCTTATAATTTGAAAAATTCCCCAAACATTAACTAAAATTACATGTTATGAGTTGTTTAAAATTACATGTTATGCATTTGTTATATATTAAAGTCAATGTATGCTTTATTTACTTATTAGTGACACTTAAGAAAAAGTAATAGATCAATTGAATAAGACTGATGTTGCAGATATTTCATTTAATTATTCATTTCATGGCATATACTAACAATTTATTACTAGCAATTTATATCCATGAAATTGAACTTGTTTCATAATTAGATTGTAAATGTTAAAATACATTTTAAAAATATTAGATAGATGATAAAACAAATATAAAAAACAATCAAAATGAAAAAGAGTAACAACATAACTGACTCAATCAATTTTCGGAAATGTGGTCTTGATATAGTGAGAGGGAACAAGAATAAAGTGTGTGTGTGTGTGTGTGTGTCATATTCTATTATGTGACGAATTTTGTTTTAACTACTATATACGATAGTTACCTGTTCTCATCCAATTGGAGAATTTTTGTAATTTGTAGGCGGTACATGTTTTCGAACATAATTTGTTAAAGGATTGCATGGGTCACGTACAAAATTGAACAAAAGAGTGGAGATATATAATATATATTAAATGAGTCCTGGTAGACACACCGGGACTTAGTATCGGGTTAGTACCGGTACTGCTTTATTTGCTTGTACTATGGCGGGATCCACACCATGCCCTGACGGGACCCATACCATAGTACAAGAAAATAAAGCAGTACCGGTACTAACCCGATACTAAGTCCCGGTGTGTCTAGTAGGACTCATTTAATATATATTATATATCTCCACTCTTTTGTTCAATTTTGTATATATATAAACCAGTCCCGGTGTGCCTATCATTTTTCATATTAAAGTAGTGTGTGTGTGTGTGTGTGTGTGTGTGTATGGTGTCCCCAATCTTAACTTTATTACGTGGCTTCAATATTGATCTTTAATTAGGGTAACATTAGGGCTGCCCCTTTTTGTTACCTCCTGCTTCAAAATGTTGTATCTTGCTTTGTCTTTTATGTCTTGACAGGACCCATACAAGTAAAGACAAAGCAAGGTACAACACTTTGAAGCCGAGGGTAACAAAAGGGTAACAAAAAGGGGTAGCCCCAACATTATCCCTTTAATTAAGATAGCGCTTTTCAGCCTTATTACCTCCATATTGTCATTTACTCATATTCCGACTGAGGCTTCAATATTGACCTGCAATTAAGATATGCTTATTCTATTATGACATCGTTTCATATTCCACCGCTTTCGACACTCATCTCCTCTTCTTCGTGTAATCGTTTCTACCACCTCCGTATCTTAATAACATCAATATAACTAGGAAAATGTTAACATGTGCCCTAAGAGCACATATTTTGAACCTCAAAATAGTAAGTATGAAAGCTCCACCAAAGTATTTACGCTCTATTAATTATATGTCGAAACTCTGTCCCTACTATTTTGGGTTCTAAGTGTGTGCTCTTAGAGTACATGTTATCAGGACTCATATAAGAACACGTCATACACAAGAAAAAGTATTCTCACTTTAGATTATTTGTAGAATAAAAATAAACATTAACTATTACATACTTTTTCCTAATAATTTATCCTAAAATACTATACATTCATTTCTAGATACTAAATAAATAAAAATGTGAGACCCAAAAATGAAAGTATTAAGTAATAATTCCTTATTAGTTAAATTATTAAGTAGTACTTTTTTCTTTCAGGATTTGGAGTATTGTTCTAAATTTATAGGTAAAGATTGCACATAGCCTTGGGGGTTTTATCCTCTTGGAGATGTGATGGATGAAGAAAAAGAGATCAAAAGATTTGTGGGAGAATAAAACCAAAATTCATAACAATTAGAAAATTAATTGATATAAATCTTTTACACATTGTGTTAGTGAGTATTACGTAATTTGATATACATTGTATTAGTGACTAATGGGTAAATTGATAAGACACTTCTTGCTCTTATAGATACTTTTATTTAAGTTCATTTTTAGTTTCTCATTGTATTATTCAATTTCCAATTGTATGGAGATGGTGGGAGGAGGATGCAAAATATATAGAATATAGAGAGATGAGTCATCTTATAGTATACATTTCACTTTAACTTCTTTCATTGAGTTGATAATTGTAGATGAAGTTGGTATGCACTTTAAACAAATATATTTGTTTGTATTTGTTATTGAGTTGTCATTATAGTAACCCATTACACATGTTAATAAATATGGCACTTAGTAGTTTCTTCATATCTCGGTCTTTAAACAACCCCCACATCACGCGAGGCTAAAAAATAGTCATATAATAATAACGAAAGCTCCACTATCGTTATATGATACGTCTTTCACAATTATATCAAACTGCATCTCTCGTCTCATTTCTCTGTTACGCATGTTCCCTTCCATGTATTCAACACATTTTCTCTCTTTAGGATAATTAAAATACCCTATTTGGAAAATAAAATTGTATTGTGGGGCTTTACTTCTTCAACTATATTTTCAAAATTTACTTGCTTTTCATTTGTTCCCACCATCATATATATATTCATTGTTTGATGAAATGGCACAATGAAACAAATAAATCAAACCTTACTAAATTCAAAACTTCTTACTAAACAAACCGCGCCCACCTTACTCTTACTATTTTCAATTCCTTTATTCTCATTTGAATTTTAGCAACCATGTTTCAAGATATAAGATTAGTAGTTTACTCACTATACATATTCTGATGTTTTTTATTTTGTTTTGCTTTGGCATACTTTTTTCGCTTGGTTAATATGTTTCTTTTTTATTTGTTGCCAGATTGACATATTGTCAACTACAAGTATCACTGTGTTCATTTTCTTCATGAAGATAAAATGGGACATGGGACAAAAATACTTTATTTTATTCCCTCAAAATTTTTTATTGAACTCGAATTTTGATATTTTAGTTCTATTTTGTTATTGTCATCAAATATTGTCACTCTAATTTTTGCAAATCTATGCTTTGTTTAATTATATGTTAAATTTGGTTGGGTAATTCCAAGACTATATGGTTTGGTTTTGATTCTACAAATTGGTTTATCTTAGTTATTTTTTATTAAACCACTTACATTCTTGTGACTAAATACCACTCTACGAAGCATTGTCTTCATTTACTTTATCACTCATTTTTCAAAATAAAGAACATTTTAATTGATGTGTACCCACAATGCATATGTATGTTTTTTTTAAAGTTTTATTTAATGAATAGGATATTTTATTTTGTAAAAATTAAATTTATAAATACGAATTATATTATGCCCAAATAAGGTTATTAGTTGATGTAATTGTGTAGTAGGCAAGAACTTAGATTTGTTAACTTTTAGGATATAAATTTGTATAATGATCGTACCCTATGTCAATCACACCAACATACTTATAAATGAAGGCAGTACCTAAGCACAAATCCATCTCAAAGTGGTCAAAATTGGAAGGACTAACATTGGCAAGGGGATTTTCAAATGATCATTTGATGGTGGTTTTCAAGAAATAATGCATGGATTATGCACTGGATAACAATTAGAAAATTCTTCAAACTATCTTCATTTTGTATTGTTTTCCATATGAGGAGTCATTGAATGAGTTAAGCACATCTTTTATTTTCTAATACATGTTATGAGCATGTCTTTGCTTCTCACCGAAATTATATTACTTTAAATTCCTCTCACATTGATATCGAACAAGATGCAAATAGTAGAAATCCGCTTGAGAATTTTTATTAAATTAATTGCACTATTCTGATCATTTAAAAAAATTATATTTCTTTATAGCGTACTTTTTTTCCAATCATAGTTATATTATGTGTTTCGAACTGCTCGCGCATCGCATGGCGCTAAAAACTAGTTCTTTATATTATGCGTTAATTTGGTATTGACTATACAAAAATATATATGTACTTTGTATTTTCGATAATTGTTTAGTTTTTTTCTCATATTACTATTATATTATATAATGCTATGAATTTCAAATACATCCGAAAAATCATCTATGAAATGATGTGATATAATAATTATGACAATATTAGTACAACACTTCTTACTATGCCGCATGCTTTTGGGAGGATTTTGGTTTAAGTGTGTTTCAAACAAGCTTTAGATGTTTATTTACTTGTATCTTTCCCATTGTTAAATGTCCTAATTGTCCTCATTGTGTATTTTGTAAAATGTTTATTTTCTATTCTCTTTACATGCCTCACGTATAACTTTTTTTTGTTTCTAAAAAGAATTCTTTTAAATTGATTTTTTTTTCTAAATATAAACTAAAATGACTGGTTATGAGTTAAATTCTTTCAAGAAAACCGATTGTTTTGTACCAAATAAATTTGGGTTTGATTTGGGTTACATTACTCTGTCGTATTTGAGCTTCGAGGTTCATTAATTTTTGTATTCATTTGTGGGGGTTCACAATGGATGGAATGGTAAACCGTTAGTTAACTTGTGAAATGTCTTAATTTTCCTCCTTGTACATTGGTTATATATGAAATTCAACATTTACTTTATTTACTTATTAGTGACATTTAACTAAAAATAATATATCAATTGAAAACATATATTTTATTTAAATATTAATTTTGATCATTTTGTGCCATTTACTAGCAATTCATATATGCGAAATTGTGTTTTTGTCATAATTAGATTGTAAATACTCACTACACCAAATCTGCCTAATTGTCACGGTCATGGACCTTGACAAGTTCAACTTGTCAAGGTCAATGACCGTGACAATTCGGGGTGAGACAACTTTTTTTGTCACGGACGTGTCACGGTCATTGACCGTGACAAGTTCGTTAGAATTGTCAAGGTTTTGACACGGGCCATGACCGTGACAAGTTTATTCACGGTTAATAACCGTGACAAAGCCTTGACCCTTTTTAAAAAAAATATCACGACCATTGACCGTGACAATTCTGGGCAGAATTTAAAAAAAATCTACTGGGCAGTATGGCCACTGCCACTGCCCAGCAGTATATTTGTACCTCTTATAGCAACGTCGTACCTGTTCAAACATCATATATCCAAACAAACTAAAGATAATGCAAATATATATTCAAAATAGAAACAATATACATGACGATATAATCCAAATATAATTCAAATGTAAACTTAAAAATAATGTCAGTACATGTCTGGGGTAAATGTGAGGAGGTGAGTAGGCCACACGATATACGAATAGACACACCCACTAATATACATCGTGCCGCATTGTTCGCGCAACCACAATAGGGAGTTCTCCTTCCGGGTATCACATGCGTGACGAGAACTTTGGACTCGATCTCTTGAAGCGCACGTCCATGAACTATTCCACCCTGGACGATATTCGGGTCCATCAACCCCCGCCCTATCCGTTGGCCATCAAATACGTCCAATATGAACACGCTCAGCCAACCAATTGTCGACATCGGTCTGGGGAAGGGATCCAAATAAGGAAGTGGATCATCGAAGTACGCACGTGTCGGTGTTGAAGCAGCGAGGTCCACATCCTCGTCATCCTGCGCCTCGTTCTCCCGCACCTCCTCCTCCTCCTCCACCGCCTTCTCCTTCCCTTTCCCCTTACGGTCTCCGTCCAACGTACGCTTCATGAATGAGTACATATCTTGAACCGTCGCCTCCAAACGGGACAGCTTCGCGTCATGTAAATCCATCGTTCGAGCCAACCCGGTGTCGCTCGTCTCCAATCCGATGATCCAAGATTTGGCCACCCGCGAGTTCACCCCCTTGTCTTCTCCTTGCGATCAGAGCCAAGCACTTGGCTGAGTGCGTCTGTGGATAAAGATGCCTTGTCGGCATTAGACTGCGACTCATGCACTTCCTTAAGCTTTGCCTGAAACGACAAAAAGCACATGATTAGTAAAATAAGTAAACTAAAAAATTATAAGGTAATTAACAAAAATTAAACTATCGGATTACTTACAATCGTGGCCGCGATGCTCGGGGACACCTCCTTGTCCTTCCCCTTCTTCGTCCGAAGAGCCATATAAGTATTGAGCCTATTTGGCTAACCTCCTGGGCCACTCCCTACCCCCTGAAATAAAATAAAGTAAAATTAGTATCGGCCCCGCAAAGTAAAATAATGAAGAATAATATATTTCTGTAGTTATTGAAAATTTAAATCTTACCTTCATTCTATGCTCCACCTCGGCGTAAAACATCGGACCGGAGTAGTGCATGTTCGTCGTTTTTGCCCAATTTTTACTCCCCGATTTGCGAGATGCCAATTCCCGGTCCTCGATCTCATTGTCAATGAACTTTTGCCATCGTACCAATGAGATCGGCTCCTTGGGCGGGACGGATCCACGCCATTGGATAATGGACTCTCGTGTTTTCTCAAAGTACCGTGGCTGCATATTTTTCTTCCACGTCTTGTGTTGCTCCCTCAACTGCTCCAAGACGGAATCGCATAGCTTTGGATACAAGTTGAATTGTTCCTGTCCAACAAATACAATGTTAGTTGCGAATAAATATAAATATAAATATAAAATAAAATTGAAATTGAAATTGAAATTGAAATATATTACCTGTAGTGCCGCCCAAATAGCTAACTTGAGCTCATATGGCACCTCTTTCCAACTCATAAACCCCGGGCCGATGACTGTCTTTAGCAGCTCGAGGGATCTCGCTAATAACTCCGACTTGTTCTCGATGGTAATCCCAAATTTGCCATATTTGGGGAGCCTAGGGGCCGAGGAGCCCTCGTTGCCTCCGCTACCACCGAGCCCAGACGACATCATCATAACCAACATCATCATCCTCGCCTTAATACCAGACGGAGACATTTGCTGTAAAAAAATGTTATTAGTACATATAAAAAAAATGTTATTAGTACACATAGACACACACGCAACCCCCCACCCCTACCCCACCACCCACTGCCCATCCCTGCCCCCACCCCCTCCCCCCACCCCCACCACACACACGCACACGTACACGTACACGTACACGTACACGTACACGTACACACACACACCCATCCCTTCCCCCACCCCCACCACCTCACCCCACTCCCACCACACACATGCACACGTATATGTACACGTACACACACCACCCCTTGCCCCCCACCACACACACAATAATCCAATAATGATTAATAATTATATATACTATGTTTTATTTTATTATGTCTTATTTATATTCAAATTCAATTATTAATATTTATATATAGTAAGTTTCATTTAATTATGTGTTATTTATATTCAAATTTAATTATTCAAAAGTTGAAAAATCCCACTCCCATATAGAGAATAATCCAGTGGTCATGCCACTTTTAAAACTAACCAACCCAACATTTACTAAACAAAATAATCCAACAGCAATGTCTACAACAAATGTGTATATTCAAATTCAATTATTAATAATTATATATAGTATGTTTCATTTAATTATGTCTTACTTATATTCAAATTTAATTATTCGAAAGTTGAAAAATCCACCCCATATGGACAATAATCCAGTGGCCATGCCACTTTTAAAACTAACCAACCCAACATTTACTAAACAAAATAATCCAACAGCAATGTCTACAACAAATGTGTATATTCAAATTCAATTATTAATAATTCTATGTAGTATGTCTTATTTAATTATGTCTTATTTATATTCAAATTCAATTATTAATAATTATATATAGTATGTTTCATTTAATTATGTCTTATTTATATTCAAATTTAATTATTCAAAAGTTGAAAAATCCCACCCCCATATAGACAATAATCCAGTGGTCGTGCCACTTTTAAAACTAACTAACCCAATATTTACTAAACAAAATAATCCAACAACAATGTCTACAACAAATGTGTATATTCAAATTCAATTATTAATAATTATATGTAGTATGTCTTATTTAATTATGTCTTACTTATATTCAAATTCAATTATTAATAATTATATATAGTATGTTTCATTTAATTATGTCTTATTTATATTAAAATTTAATTATTCAAAAGTTGAAAAATCCCACCCCCATATGGACAATAATCTAGTGGTCATGCCACTTTTAAAACTAACCAACCCAACATTTACTAAACAAAATAATCCAACAACAATGTCTACAACAAATGTGTATATTCAAATTCAATTATTAATAATTATATGTAGTATGTCTTATTTATATTCAAATTCAATTATTAATAATTATATATAGTATATATTAATTTACTAATTTACAATAAGGGGCAATCATATATCAATTTTTTACAAGGGACACTACGCGCACACACACATAGACACACACGCAGCCCCCCAACCCTACCCCCATCCCTGCCACCACCCCCACCCCCTCCCTCCCTCACCCCACCCCCACCACACACACGCACACACCCCCCCCACCCCACCCCCTCCCCCACCACACACCACCACACACAAATATACACACATACACACACATATACACATACACACATATATATACACACATATACACATACATATACACACATATATATACACACATACACACACATATAGAAATGAAAGAGAAAGAGAGGAAAAAAATTTACCTTAGAGAGAGAGAGAATCGCTTGTAGAGAGAGAGAAAGAGGAAAATAAAAAATGGTGGGAAAAAAAAGAGTCTAGGACTTTTTTTACTGAAGATATTGTCACGGTCGTGTCAAGGTCTTTGACCGTGACAATTCTTTGTCACTGTCTTATCACGGTCATTGACTATGACACAAAACGCGAGATTCGTGTCACGGTCAATGACCGTGACAAGGGTGGTCGGCTGAAAGGTGACATTTTGACCATTTTGGTGTAGTGACTAAAATTCGTATTAAAAATATTCGTTAGATGATAAACAAATATAGCAAATGAAATCATCAAAATAAAAAAAATATAGCACAATAACCAGCTCCACCATTCTTCTTTTAAATGCCGTTATTATATTGTAAGAGTGAAAAATGATAAAGTGTGCATGTCATAATCTGATTATGTAATGATTTATGTTTTCACTATTGTATTCGATAACAACATTTTCTCATCCATATGAGAAATTTTTGTAATTTGTAGGAGGTAATTGTTTTCGATCCTGACATGTTAAAGTACTACCTAGATTGCTTACAAAATCGACCAAAAGTACAAATATATTTGTTGATACCAAAATTAGTATGCTGATGTGGACGAATAATAAGAAGACACGTGTCTATCTATATGGCACAATAGCGACGAGGAAGTCTATTCCCCCGACCAAGTCAGACTCACTCCGAGCAACAAGTATACTCCGAGGAACTACAGCTCTCCGAGGAACTCCAACGCTCCGAGGAACTCTTGAACGACGAGCGACTAAGGCGGTTCGAGCTGCATCTCGACCGCAACATTGATTGCTAGATAATCAACAGTTCAACTATTCATTGAATGCCTATCATCTTGACGCACACGTTTGAAGAGCATTAAATGAATTACCCTTTCATATGTGTATCATTTAATGTAACACCCTTTCATGTACAGCCTAAGGGCTATAAATACCTTGTATCACCCTCATTCAAGGATACCAGAATTTCTTGATAGTGCTTATAATCGAGAATTCCCAAACACTCAGCAATAACATAACAGTGGACGTAGGTCATTCTTATAAGGCTGAACCACTTTAAAAATCGTTGTCTCATTTTATTTATCTGTGATTGAATAATTACAGCGATCTAATTTTTTACATCAACAGATTGGCGCCGTCTGTGGGAAACGACTATTGTTATCGTTTTTCACCAAAAATCATTCATCATCAATGGCAGATAATCCGGAATCCAGCAATCGAAACGCTGGAAATGCTGGAAATCCTCCAAATCCCTCTGCACCTCCAGATCTGGCTGGAATTATGATGAATCTGGCTCAAGGACAAAATGCCATGCAGGAAACAATGCGGTAACTCATACAAACCCTTCATGGCGGTGCACCTGCACACTCGGGACAGCGAAGTGGTCAGAGGCAAACTTATTTACTTTCTTCACGATCCAGGCGTTCAGATGCTTATCGTAATGAAGAATCTGATGATTTCTCTTATCAACCTGGGCAAAATTCATCAATACGGGCCACAGATACTGAGCAACGTGTTACTCTCTCTCCAGAAAGGACCAGTGCCATGGAAAGACTGAGCAGGGCGTCTCCTTTCATTCGATTAGGCCCTAGGAGGAATAGGAGTCCACCTAAAGCCGTGCCGAGGAGTTTTCGACAACCATCAAATCTAAGAGAAGGATCATCACAATCACAACCAGTTGCTCATCAAGATAGATCTCAGAAAGCTACTTCAGAACAATCAATTGCTCGAACTAATAGGCCTGAGGAAGGAAATGATGCGTGGAAAGGGTCCATTCAGCGGTTGGAGGATAGATTGAGAGAAATGGCTAAGGCAAAGAACCCCCTACAACGAACTTTTGTTCAAGGGACACCTTTCGTACAGGCCATTGTGAGTTTTCCTACCCCGTCAAAGTTTAAAGCACCTATGGTAACCCCCAAATATGATGGAAAGACAGATCCTGTTCTACACATAGAGCAATATCAAGCTGCTGCTGACATCTATGCCGTCCCCGACGAGATCAGATGCAGAGCATTCTCAGGAACTCTTACTGGATCTGCCCAGATATGGTACAACAATCTTCCTCGGGGTAAGATTTCAACTTTCTTTCAGTTGGCCGAGTTGTTCATCGGCAATTTTTGTTTTGGGGTAAAACCAGTAAAAAGAGTAGCACACTTGTTAAGTGTTAGACAAAAATCTGGTGAGAGTACTAGGGATTACATAACTCGTTTCAATAACGAGAAACTGGATATTATAGATTACGAAGAAAGGACAACAATCACCGCCTTGATGAGTGGGTTATTGCCTAGCAAGTTGTATTACACTTTGGCCAAAGATCCACCTACAACTATGTCAGAGTTGATGGCAAAAGCGGCCAAAATCATGAATGCCGAGGAGGCTATGGCCGCAAAGAAGAATATGGATAAAGAAACCAAGGTGGAAGATGACAAATCTAAGAAGAAAGAGCATAAGGGCAATGGTGGTGACAAACATTCCAAGAATAATAGGTCGTCATGGGAAGTCCTGAAGAAATTCGATAATTATACTCCTTTGAAAATGGGTATTAATCATGTCTTGGAAGAAATCAAGAATAACGAGGAAGTAAAGTGGCCGAAGGAACTGAGGTCAGACCCTGACTCGAGGAACAGGGAGAAATATTGAGAGTTCCATAAAGATCATGGTCATATGACTAAAAATTACATAGATCTTCAGAACGAGATTGACACACTCATCCGAAGAGGAAAGCTAGCAAAGTATGTTGATCGGGGAGGTGAGAAAAGAAATAATGACCGAGCTAAGGAGAGGTCTAGATCTCCTCGTCGAGCAGAGGAGAAAAAGAAGAGAGACCATGAAGATGATCCAGATGATGACCCCGATCTTCCCAAGAAGCCAAGGCAGACAGAATGAGAGGTATTTTCCATACGTTTTGGGTCATTTGATTGTAATGTTATTACAGGAGGAGATGCAGGAGGAGGAGACCTTACTGCAGAAAGAAAGGCTTACCTCGGAGAGGCACAAGCTTGCTCATATATTCAGCGAATAAATCTGGCCGAGGATGATCGTCCGAGGAAGGTAAACAAAGAGAAGCTAGTCATTAGCTTTTCAAAAAACGACCTGGCAGGTGTTCTTTACCCTCACGACCACCCTTTGGTGATCAAAATGAGGATGAAGGAAGTAGTGATTTCAAGGGTGCTGGTAGACAATGGTAGTTCGACAGACATCATGTACTATTCATGCTTTGACAGCTTGAATTTGAAATTATCTCAATTGGAACCTTATCACAGACCCCTTCTGGGTTTTGCTGGCGAGAAAGTTTTTCCACTTGGGACGATCAAGTTGGATATATTTATTAGAACTTGGACTGCTTGTCGAACAGAGAGAATACGCTTCTTTGTGATGGATAAGAATGTGCAGTCAGCCTACAACATCATCATGGGAAGAGTTGGTTTGAAGAAGTTCGAAGCAGTTCCATCTACAGTACATCAATGCTTAAAATTCCCAATAAACTTCGGAGTAGGAGTTGTGAAAGGTGATCAAAAAGTAGCTCGGGAATGCTATTATTCATCTGCCGAGCAAGAGGAGCTTGAAGAGTCAAGGAAAAAGACTACTACCTACCAGGTGGAAGAAGATACAGAAATTGAAACTCTCGATCCCAGAGATGAATCCCAACTTGTAAAAGGACAGGTGGTGGAATCTACAGAAAATGTTATTCTGGACGACGAGCACCCTGAACGAGTAACCCAGATAGGTTCGTCGTTGGATGCTTCAATAAAATAAGAGTTGATAACTTTCTTGAGAAACATGAAGAAAACTTTTGCGTGGAGTCATGAAGACATGCCAGGAATAGATCCAAACTTCTTATGTCATGAGCTCAATGTGAATAAGGAGATCAAGCCTGTGAAGCAGAGAAGAAGGGTATTTAGTCCCGAGAAGAATCAAGCTATACAAGAGGAGGTCGAGAAGCTCCAGAAAGCCCAATTCATCGAAGATGTAAAATATCCAGACTGGTTAGCAAACGTGGTGATGGTAAAGAAGAAAAATAATAAATGGAGAATGTGTGTTGATTTCACCGATCTCAACAAGGCATGCCCAAAGGATCACTTTCCATTGCCCAGAATTGATCAACTAGTAGATGCTACCTCGGGACACGAGCTACTCAGCTTCATGGATGCTTACTCTGGTTACAACCAGATCAAAATGAAACCTGAAGACAGGGAAAGTACTTCTTTTATTACCCCTAGGGGAACTTATTGCTATAATGTTATGCCTTTTGGTTTGAAAAATGCAGGAGCGACATACCAGCGGCTGATGAACAAGGTTTTTACCGAACAAATCAGTTGCAATATGGAAGTCTATGTCGATGATATGCTGACAAAGAGCAAGAGAGTTGTTGATCATCTAGTTGATTTGAGTCAGACCTTTGATCAACTGGATAAATACCAAATGAAGCTCAACCCGACGAAGTGCACATTTGGAGTATGAGAAGGAATGTTCCTCGGGTACATTGTCAACCAGCGAGGCATTGAGGCGAATCCAGAAAAGATCAAAGATCTTTTAAGGTTGCGATCTCCAACAACGAAGAAAGAAGTGCAAAGTCTTACAGGATCAACAGACATAAGTCCAGACCAACAGACATAAGTCCAGACCAACTCCGGTTGGTAAAAGGGCTTGTGGAGGTAGAAAGATCATCAAATTCAAACCCAGACCAACTCCGGTTGGTAAAAGGGCGAGAAGAGATGGTCGACGAGGAGCAAAAATTACCAGGGGAGAATGGAAGAAAACATCAGATATTTCACCGAGGAACTCTATCAGATAAGAAATTTGAAGACGAATTACCTACTTGGAGATTGTATGTAGATGGGTCCTCTTGCACAACAGGTTGTGGAGCAGGGATTGTTTTGAAAACCCCAGACAAGATTGACATGGAATATGCCTTGCGATTCCAATTCAAAGACTCCAATAATGAGGCTGAGTATGAAACCATGATAGCAGGTCTTAATTTAGCAAAGATTATGGAAGCACAACAAGTGATGGCATTCAGTGATTCTCAATTAATTGTGAATCAGATGATGGGAACATATGCAGTTAAAGGAGAATTAATGATCAAGTATCATGCAAAGGTGATGGAATTGTTGGCAGAATTTGATGCCATTCAGTTGATCAGAATACCCAGAATAGAAAATGCACAAGCAGACGCACTGGCCCAATTAGCATCAGCTACTCGTACCGAGCTGCGAAGAATAATACCAATTGAAGTACGGGAAAGTCGGAGCATAGATGAAGACCTGACGATGAATGTTATTACCCTTGATTTAGGACCATCTTGGATGGATCCCATCAGCGTATATTGAAGAGGGAGAATTGCCGGAGGATAAGCTCGCTGCAAAGAAATTAAAGTTTAAAGCTGCTAGGTATGTACTAACTAATGGTGTTTTGTATAGACGAGGAATTATGGTAGGTTTTCAGAGATGTGTACATCCCTCCGAGGTAAAAGAATTGATTGAAGAGATCCATGAAGGGTCATGTGGAGCCCATGTATCAGGTCGAACACTTTTGCAAAGCGTGATGCCGCAGGGATATTACTGGCCGACGATGAAGGCTGATTGTATAGCATATGCCAAGAAATGTGACAAGTGCCAACGTTTTTCCTCCATCCGACGAACTCCACAAGCATTGTTGATACCCATAACTTCTCCTTGGCCATTTTCCATGTGGAGAATTGATTTGGTTGGACCACTGCCAACGACCCGAGGAAGATTCAAGTACCTCGTTGTTGCAGTGGATTATTTTACTAAGTGGGTAGAAGCTGAGCCACTTATTGATATGACATACAAGAAGGTGTACCAGTTTGTTTGGAAGAATATCATCTGCCGATATGGTCTCCCTCATGCCTTCATTACAGACCATGGAACACAATTTGATAATGAGGAGTTTGCCGCCTATTGTCATCAGTCAAACATTTTGAAGACTCATTCATCACCAGGCCATCCTCAAAGCAATGGGCAGACTGAAGTGACGAACATAACATTACTAAATGGTTTGAAGAAGAGGCTAAGTGAGGCTAAAGCTAATTAGATTAATGAGCTACAGTCACTACTGTGGGCTTACCGAACAACTCCCCGAGCAGCAACTGGAGAGTCACCATATATGCTGGCATTTGGAAGTGAGGCTGTAATACCTGTCGAGTTGGGTCTTCCAACACACAGAGTGCTGAATTTCAATTCCCCAGTCAACGACTTGATGAGGAGATTAGATTTGGACATGCTCGAGGAAGTTAGAGAAGAGGCAGCCATTAGGAATGCTGCTTATCAACAGCGAACAACCCTGTTCTACAACAAGAGGGTGAAAAAATGCGACTTAAAAGAAGGAGATTACGTGCTAAAGAAGGTCATTCAGAAGCACAATAAGTTGGAAGCAAACTGGCATGGACCTTACCGAGTTACTGCAGTTGTCCGACCAGGAACTTACCGAATAACAACTCTAGAAGGAGAGGAATTTAAGAATGCATGGAATGTTGAACACCTACGCAAGTATTATCAGTGATGTAAAATGTAAAGCAGTTCCATCAATATGAATAAAACGATGATATTTCACAATCTTCTCTCCTTTTATTGAAAGTTTTTCGGGGAATACTAGTGTGTTTAACACAACGCTGCTCGGCAGTAAAAATAAGATGATAGTTCAAACCCACGACCAACTCCGGTTGGTAAAAGGGCGAGAACAAACTATACTACTTTGGTTAGGAGGCATACACTAGCGTGACCAACTCAGGTTGGTAAAAGAACTAGTGGACATGATAGTTCAAACCCACGACCAACTCCGGTTGGTAAAAGGGCGAGAACAAACTATACTCCTTTGGTTAGGAGGCATACACTAGCGTGACCAACTCAGGTTGGTAAAAGAACTAGTGGACATGATAGTTCAAACCCACGACTAACTCCGGTTGGTAAAAGGGCGAGAACAAACTATACTCCTTTGGTTAGGAGGCGTACACTAGCGTGACCAACTCAGGTTGGTAAAAGAACTAATGGACATGATAGTTCGAACTCAGACCAACTCCGGTTGGTAAAAGAGCGAGAACACAAGATAATCGACGAAAGGCCAATCTCGGTTGGTTAGGAAACAAAATATGTTCTCAAATGCTAACTTATGTTGGTTGAAATGTAAGATATTATCTCAAATGCCAACTTATGTTGGTCGGAAAGTAAGTTTATTACATAAAAGTTCCTCGAAGAACAAATATTCCAAACTGAACCAAGTATAGTTGGTCGGGGATAAAAACCCACTAATTGTAGTTGGTCGATGAGGAAAAATCATCGACCTTGGTTGGTCGGGCACATTTTATGAAAAAGACAAAAATTTACCAAGTATAGCTGGTCGGGGATAAAATCTCTCACTAACTATAATTGGTCGACGAGCACAATTTGACAACCTTGGTTGGTTGGAGAAATTTTAAACATTTTTTATACTCATTACTTTATTATTAAGTGATCGAGCAACGTTACTAATACTTGTAATTTTTATTACTAAACCACACAATATTGTTATGCAAGCACAAATATAAAGTGTTTGACAAGCACAAGACAATAGCACTACAGATTTGCAAACAGAAAATGAACGCCTTTCATTAAAATTCAAAACGAATTACAAGTTACATATGTGTACTAACTATTACATTAGAATTTCCTATTCTATTGGTTTTTTTCCTTCAGCTTTTGAAATAGGCTCCTCGCCAGCAGGAGGATCTTCCAAGCAAAGGGTAGAATTAATAAAGTTAAGATCTCGCAGCATTATGACGTTCATTATTGAAGGTGTATCCAGTAAATGCTCAGGACGAGATAAGTCAACCTGCGAATGAAGGGCATAGTCACCAAGATATTTAGAGATTAAATGACGAGGGATGGCCCGAGCAGGGATCCAACTCATGTCAAGCTTGAATGGTGGATTTGGTAGATCGAGCAGCCCAGGAGCATGGTAATCCCATAAAAATGGCCCTGTTCTAGTTTTACTACACCCAGGGCGTTCAACCATCCCTGTTTATAACCTTCATTATTGGCATTTTCAATGCGAGCATCCAAGTGACAAAGGGCCTCATTGTAGCCTGCCATCCAGAACTCACGAGGTTGTTTATGGAATTGGAAAGTTTTTCTCTCTAACTGCTCATGAAGGTTTCTGGCAAAAACATCCTTATTATTCAGAGCAGACTTTGTTGAAGCAAGTTGATCTTCCAGAGTTTGGATTTTCTTGGACATTTCAGACAAAGCCCGATCTTTTGCATTCAATTGGAACGCTTGAGTTTCCAATGTTGATCGAGTACGAGCTTCTTCAACATTACGACTAAGAGCTCTTGATCCCCCCTGAGCAGGGCGAGAACTTGGTTCCTCGATAACATTCTGAGCAGATCTTCCTCGTCCACGAGAACCTCTTCCTCGTCCCCGAGTAGAAGTAGAAGTACCCGACCTTCTCAAGGTATCCAACTCTTGCCTTAATTTGGCATTCTCAACCTCTAGAAAGGAAAATCCCTCGTCGGTCACTGGGATTACAGCTGTTGAAGAAGATGCTGCAGACTTATACTGTGCCAGATCTTTCTGCAAATTATTATTTTCTTGCTCTAGCAGCTCGGCAATCTGTCTACAAGCTTCAATTTCGCCCTTTAGGGTTCTCTCCCTAACATCGTACCCAGCAAGGATCTTTTTATGGCCTGTCTCGACAGAAAGCTGTTGATATCTCTTCTCATACCCCTCATGCAACAGTGCAGTTTATTCTTTATACTGATTTTGAAGGTCTTCTAAGGTACATTGAAGATCCTCTATCATTTCGTAATAGGCCACATTATTGGCCACAGCTCGATCAAGTAAATCCTTCAAGTGCTGATATGCCTCCACTGCCTGCTCTGAAGCACCATGGACAAGGATGTCGGCAACTTCTGATGCACTTAGGTCTGTGTGACCAGCTCTATAATATTCATGGCATTGCTGCATCAGCTTTGTATCATTGGCAGATAGTAATTCCATTCTAGTTATAAACTAGTAAAAAAAAGAAGGCAGGAGTTAATAAAAGAAGCAGACAAAGCATCAACAATGTAGAGAAACGAAAAAGGTGACTTTTATTACATCATCAAAGAGATTACAACATTCAGAATACAAAGTAGAAGTAAAAGGAAAAATAAAAGAGAATACCGAACAACTTCACACCCTTTCCTTGTCTCCCAAGACTTTCTCGGGAGGTTGGGACGAGGAGCTTGGTTGCTCGGTGGGAACAATAATCTGGTCGGCTGGAGTTGGTATTTGTTCAGGAGGAGCAGGCAAAGAGGAAATCTCCTCAGTAGATGTCTGGTTGGGTTGTGTAGCAAGGACTTGATCACCCACTATCAGTGAAGACTCCTCGGATGCAGCTTCATCCTCTTCTTCATCTTCAATAGCTGGAGGAGGACCAGGAAGATGTTGTTGGAATAGTTCAGAGTCCTCGCTCACGTTCAATTCTTGCAAAGCAGCAACCCAACCATCTCGGAAGTATTTCAAACTCCCATACTGCACCTGAGTCATCATTGCTGCTACCCCCTATCCCATCCTTTGTCCCAACCTGTTCGAAAGGATTTTTTCACAGCCACTTTTCTCTTCATTTTCTCCGAGGAGAGCTTCTCGGATAGAAGATCCTCGGTGGCTTTCAATTTGGCCTCCACCTCCTCCTTCTGGCGATTTACTTCTCGCAGAAGGGACAACTCTTCCTCGGCCGATTTCAACTTATTCTCAAGCTCCCCTAAACTTGTGAGCTTCTCGGCGTATTTTTTATTCTCTCTCTCCAAGTCCTTAACCTTCTCTCCCAACTTCACTTTCTCTGCCTCAGACGCAGTCAACTTTTTCTCCCATTCACCCTTATCCTCGTCGTATCTTTGACGGGATTCCTTCAGAGATTGGGCCAAGCCCTTTAAAGCATCCTCTACTCCAGACGAGGAGCTAGAAGCCTTGATTGCTTCATCTTTCTTCACTATGGTGTTAAAGCAACTCACCAGCTGAAAAAGAAGGTGATGCTAAGTCAGTACCGAGATACATATATTGAATGAAAGAAAGAAAAATTCAGGATAAGAGAAACTTACTGAAGCGATGTGACGAGTAGCTAGGGAGGTCAGCATATCCCTAGACATGTTTTCTTCAATTCCTTGGACTTCAGGAATAGTCCAAGTCTTTACCGAGCTCATTGCAGAACTCAGAGCAATAATTGTTGGGACACCAGCTCCACTAGCTTGGAGCTGGGGAATGGTTTCAGTCAGAGTGACCGAGGAGGATTTCTTCAATCTCCTCAGTGGCACTTCAGCAATTTCAACCAAAGAACTTTTGGTTGGGACTACTTCCACAGGTGCATTTTTCTTGCTCGGAGCCACTGGGGGCTTCTCGGCAGCCTTCTGAGGAGCAACAGAAGAGGCAACATCTACTTTCTTTATCCCCTTTGGGGCCTCAACCTTGTTTCTCTTTCCATCTCCAGCAGAGGAAGACTCCTCGAAGATAGCAGGAACTCTTCTCTTTCCCATCTTCTGACTTAAAGGAATGTGAGATTCTGGTGAAGATTCCTCAGAAGCTGGCAATGGGTCACTAATACTGACCATAGGACGAGCAGTAAAAGATGATGTGTAGCTCCTGTACTGCAGCAAATATGAAGCAGACCTGATGTGCTCGTCTGCAACTCTTCGATGCAAATTCCAGATATGTTTTAAATGTTTAATATTTACTTCTGATTCTTTTAGAGTTTTTCTCTTACTGTCAACTGCAAACAAATACATAGTGAAATATCAGTCATACATTTTGTCAAACATAATGAAATCATAATTTCAAAAACAAAATAAGATGAAAATAACCTATCCCATTGCCATATGGGGGGCATCTGGGACCCTCATATACTTCATCTCCAACCAAAGGGGTATGTTGCCAATTTTTGATGACTACCCCGTGTTCAAAATAATCCCTGTTAGCATCAGGGAGGTTGACTACTAAGGCCCTATTCAAAAACCTAGTTTTTAAATAAAAAACATTGTCTAAAATAGCCCATCTATAACAGTACATAATCTCAGGAATTCCTATACGAGTTCCATGAGTTTGATTTAACTTATACACCCCGTTAACTATTCTCCATGTGTTGGGGGCTATTTTTGCAGGGACAACATCGAAATACTGACAGAACTCTAAACACAAAGGGTTTGGTGGAAAAGAAAATCCACATTCAGCAATAAAGAGGCTAGGGAACCAATGTCCCTCAGCCAAATTAAAATAAGTTGAAGGTTCAGAAAGACTCTCCAAAGTTACCCAAGAAGAAATAGAAAAGTCAGAACGGAACTTCTCAAGAGATTCGATAATATAAACCATGGTGAATAAAAAGAAATGAAGAAGAAGGAAGAAAATCTTACAGGAAAAAGGAGATCTGTTGACAAACAAACGAAGGAGGGGATGAACGGACAAGAGAGAGAAAAGCTATAGAAAACTCGAAAGCAGAAATTAAAAAGGTAGAAGACGATGGGATTGCCTCTGAAGCTTAAATACTTTGCCTTGGGAAACGGCGAAAGAAATGATTACAAAAAAGAAACTATTACGTTACCGGCGGCTAAAAGGACAAAAAGGGCACGAAGATCGAAGCGCTTATAAAAATGCAAAAAGGCGAATTCTGCGAATTTGGAAGGAAATTCAAATACGAAGAAAAGGCTCCTAAAACCCAGGAAGGTCATTTAATATTGCCATATACCGAGAAAGAATGTTCCATACTCCATAAAGTTCGAAATATGAAACATTGGGGGCTTCTGTTGATACCAAAATTAGTATGCTGATGTGGACGAATAATAAGAAGACACGTGTCTATGGTGTGTGTGTGTGTGTGTGTGTGTATGGTGTCCCCAATCTTAACTTTATTACGTGGCTTCAATATTGATCTTTAATTAGGGTAACATTAGGGCTGCCCCTTTTTGTTACCTCCTGCTTCAAAATGTTGTATCTTGCTTTGTCTTTTATGTCTTGACAGGACCCATACAAGTAAAGACAAAGCAAGGTACAACACTTTGAAGCCGAGGGTAACAAAAGGGTAACAAAAAGGGGTAGCCCCAACATTATCCCTTTAATTAAGATAGCGCTTTTCACCCTTATTACCTCCATATTGTCATTTACTCATATTCCGACTGAGGCTTCAATATTGACCTGCAATTAAGATATGCTTATTCTATTATGACATCGTTTCATATTCCACCGCTTTCGACACTCATCTCCTCTTCTTCGTGTAATCGTTTCTACCACCTCCGTATCTTAATAACATCAATATAACTAGGAAAATGTTAACATGTGCCCTAAGAGCACATATTTTGAACCTCAAAATAGTAAGTATGAAAGCTCCACCAAAGTATTTACGCTCTATTAATTATATGTCGAAACTCTGTCCCTACTATTTTGGGTTCTAAGTGTGTGCTCTTAGAGTACATGTTATCAGGACTCATATAAGAACACGTCATACACAAGAAAAAGTATTCTCACTTTAGATTATTTGTAGAATAAAAATAAACATTAACTATTACATACTTTTTCCTAATAATTTATCCTAAAATACTATACATTCATTTCTAGATACTAAATAAATAAAAATGTGAGACCCAAAAATGAAAGTATTAAGTAATAATTCCTTATTAGTTAAATTATTAAGTAGTACTTTTTTCTTTCAGGATTTGGAGTATTGTTCTAAATTTATAGGTAAAGATTGCACATAGCCTTGGGGGTTTTATCCTCTTGGAGATGTGATGGATGAAGAAAAAGAGATCAAAAGATTTGTGGGAGAATAAAACCAAAATTCATAACAATTAGAAAATTAATTGATATAAATCTTTTACACATTGTGTTAGTGAGTATTACGTAATTTGATATACATTGTATTAGTGACTAATGGGTAAATTGATAAGACACTTCTTGCTCTTATAGATACTTTTATTTAAGTTCATTTTTAGTTTCTCATTGTATTATTCAATTTCCAATTGTATGGAGATGGTGGGAGGAGGATGCAAAATATATAGAATATAGAGAGATGAGTCATCTTATAGTATACATTTCACTTTAACTTCTTTCATTGAGTTGATAATTGTAGATGAAGTTGGTATGCACTTTAAACAAATATATTTGTTTGTATTTGTTATTGAGTTGTCATTATAGTAACCCATTACACATGTTAATAAATATGGCACTTAGTAGTTTCTTCATATCTCGGTCTTTAAACAACCCCCACATCACGCGAGGCTAAAAAATAGTCATATAATAATAACGAAAGTTCCACTCCCGTTATATGATACGTCTTTCACAATTATATCAAACTGCATCTCTCGTCTCATTTCTCTGTTACGCATGTTCCCTTCCATGTATTCAAAACATTTTCTCTCTTTAGGATAATTAAAAGACCCTATTTGGAAAATAAAATTGTATTGTGGGGCTTTACTTCTTCAACTATATTTTCAAAATTTACTTGCTTTTAATTTGTTCCCACCATCATATATATATTCATTGTTTGATGAAATGGCACAATGAAACAAATAAATCAAACCTTACTAAATTCAAAACTTCTTACTAAACAAACCGCGCCCACCTTACTCTTACTATTTTCAATTCCTTTATTCTCATTTGAATTTTAGCAACCATGTTTCAAGATATAAGATTAGTAGTTTACTCACTATACATATTCTGATGTTTTTTATTTTGTTTTGCTTTGGCATACTTTTTTCGCTTGGTTAATATGTTTCTTTTTTATTTGTTGCCAGATTGACATATTGTCAACTACAAGTATCACTGTGTTCATTTTCTTCATGAAGATAAAATGGGACATGGGACAAAAATACTTTATTTTATTCCCTCAAAATTTTTTATTGAACTCGAATTTTGATATTTTAGTTCTATTTTGTTATTGTCATCAAATATTGTCACTCTAATTTTTGCAAATCTATGCTTTGTTTAATTATATGTTAAATTTGGTTGGGTAATTCCAAGACTATATGGTTTGGTTTTGATTCTACAAATTGGTTTATCTTAGTTATTTTTTATTAAACCACTTACATTCTTGTGACTAAATACCACTCTACGAAGCATTGTCTTCATTTACTTTATCACTCATTTTTCAAAATAAAGAACATTTTAATTGATGTGTACCCACAATGCATATGTATGTTTTTTTTAAAGTTTTATTTAATGAATAGGATATTTTATTTTGTAAAAATTAAATTTATAAATACGAATTATATTATGCCCAAATAAGGTTATTAGTTGATGTAATTGTGTAGTAGGCAAGAACTTAGATTTGTTAACTTTTAGGATATAAATTTGTATAATGATCGTACCCTATGTAAATCACACCAACATACTTATAAATGAAGGCAGTACCTAAGCACAAATCCATCTCAAAGTGGTCAAAATTGGAAGGACTAACATTGGCAAGGGGATTTTCAAATGATCATTTGATGGTGGTTTTCAAGAAATAATGCATGGATTATGCACTGGATAACAATTAGAAAATTCTTCAAACTATCTTCATTTTGTATTGTTTTCCATATGAGGAGTCATTGAATGAGTTAAGCACATCTTTTATTTTCTAATACATGTTATGAGCATGTCTTTGCTTCTCACCGAAATTATATTACTTTAAATTCCTCTCACATTGATATCGAACAAGATGCAAATAGTAGAAATCCGCTTGAGAATTTTTATTAAATTAATTGCACTATTCTGATCATTTAAAAAAATTATATTTCTTTATAGCGTACTTTTTTTCCAATCATAGTTATATTATGTGTTTCGAACTGCTCGCGCATCGCATGGCGCTAAAAACTAGTTCTTTATATTATGCGTTAATTTGGTATTGACTATACAAAAATATATATGTACTTTGTATTTTCGATAATTGTTTAGTTTTTTTCTCATATTACTATTATATTATATAATGCTATGAATTTCAAATACATCCGAAAAATCATCTATGAAATGATGTGATATAATAATTATGACAATATTAGTACAACACTTCTTACTATGCCGCATGCTTTTGGGAGGATTTTGGTTTAAGTGTGTTTCAAACAAGCTTTAGATGTTTATTTACTTGTATCTTTCCAATTGTTAAATGTCCTAATTGTCCTCATTGTGTATTTTGTAAAATGTTTATTTTCTATTCTCTTTACATGCCTCACGTATAACTTTTTTTTGTTTCTAAAAAGAATTCTTTTAAATTGATTTTTTTTTCTAAATATAAACTAAAATGACTGGTTATGAGTTAAATTCTTTCAAGAAAACCGATTGTTTTGTACCAAATAAATTTGGGTTTGATTTGGGTTACATTACTCTGTCGTATTTGAGCTTCGAGGTTCATTAATTTTTGTATTCATTTGTGGGGGTTCACAATGGATGGAATGGTAAACCGTTAGTTAACTTGTGAAATGTCTTAATTTTCCTCCTTGTACATTGGTTAAATATGAAATTCAACATTTACTTTATTTACTTATTAGTGACATTTAACTAAAAATAATATATCAATTGAAAACATATATTTTATTTAAATATTAATTTTGATCATTTTGTGCCATTTACTAGCAATTCATATATGCGAAATTGTGTTTTTGTCATAATTAGATTGTAAATACTCACTACACCAAATCTGCCTAATTGTCACGATCATGGACCTTGACAAGTTCAACTTGTCAAGGTCAATGACCGTGACAATTCGGGGTGAGACAACTTTTTTTGTCACGGACGTGTCACGGTCATTGACCGTGACAAGTTCGTTAGAATTGTCACGGTTTTGACACGGGCCATGACCGTGACAAGTTTATTCACGGTTAATAACCGTGACAAAGCCTTGACCCTTTTTAAAAAAAATATCACGACCATTGACCGTGACAATTCTGGGCAGAATTTAAAAAAAATCTACTGGGCAGTATGGCCACTGCCACTGCCCAGCAGTATATTTGTACCTCTTATAGCAACGTCGTACCTGTTCAAACATCATATATCCAAACAAACTAAAGATAATGCAAATATATATTCAAAATAGAAACAATATACATGACGATATAATCCAAATATAATTCAAATGTAAACTTAAAAATAATGTCAGTACATGTCTGGGGTAAATGTGAGGAGGTGAGTAGGCCACACGATATACGAATAGACACACCCACTAATATACATCGTGCCGCATTGTTCGCGCAACCACAATAGGGAGTTCTCCTTCCGGGTATCACATGCGTGACGAGAACTTTGGACTCGATCTCTTGAAGCGCACGTCCATGAACTATTCCACCCTGGACGATATTCGGGTCCATCAACCCCCGCCCTATCCGTTGGCCATCAAATACGTCCAATATGAACACGCTCAGCCAACTAATTGTCGACATCGGTCTGGGGAAGGGATCCAAATAAGGAAGTGGATCATCGAAGTACGCACGTGTCGGTGATGAAGCAGCGAAGTCCACATCCTCGTCATCCTGCGCCTCGTTCTCCCGCACCTCCTCCTCCTCCTCCACCGCCTTCTCCTTCCCTTTCCCCTTACGGTCTCCGTCCAACGTACGCTTCATGAATGAGTACATATCTTGAACCGTCGCCTCCAAACGGGACAGCTTCGCGTCATGTAAATCCACCGTTCGAGCCAACCCGGTGTCGCTCGTCTCCAATCCGATGATCCAAGATTTGGCCACCCGCGAGTTCACCCCCTTGTCTTCTCCTTGCGATCAGAGCCAAGCACTTGGCTGAGTGCGTCTGTGGATAAAGATGCCTTGTCAGCATTAGACTGCGACTCATGCACTTCCTTAAGCTTTGCCTGAAACGACAAAAAGCACATGATTAGTAAAATAAGTAAACTAAAAAATTATAAGGTAATTAACAAAAATTAAACTATCGGATTACTTACAATCGTGGCCGCGATGCTCGGGGACACCTCCTTGTCCTTCCCCTTCTTCGTCCGAAGAGCCATATAAGTATTGAGCCTATTTGGCTTACCTCCTGGGCCACTCCCTACCCCCTGAAATAAAATAAAGTAAAATTAGTATCGGCCCCGCAAAGTAAAATAATGAAGAATAATATATTTCTGTAGTTATTGAAAATTTAAATCTTACCTTCATTCTATGCTCCACCTCGGCGTAAAACATCGGACCGGAGTAGTGCATGTTCGTCGTTTTTGCCCAATTTTTACTCCCCGATTTGCGAGATGCCAATTCCCGGTCCTCGATCTCATTGTCAATGAACTTTTGCCATCGTACCAATGAGATCGGCTCCTTGGGCGGGACGGATCCAAGCCATTGGATAATGGACTCTCGTATTTTCTCAAAGTACCGTGGCTGCATATTTTTCTTCCACGTCTTGTGTTGCTCCCTCAACTGCTCCAAGACGGAATCGCATAGCTTTGGATACAAGTTGAATTGTTCCTGTCCAACAAATACAATGTTAGTTGCGAATAAATATAAATATAAATATAAAATAAAATTGAAATTGAAATTGAAATTGAAATTGAAATATATTACCTGTAGTGCCGCCCAAATAGCTAACTTGAGCTCATATGGCACCTCTTTCCAACTCATAAACCCCGGGCCGATGACTGTCTTTAGCAGCTCGAGGGATCTCGCTAATAGCTCCGACTTGTTCTCGATGGTAATCCCAAATTTGCCATATTTGGGGAGCCTAGGGGCCGAGGGGCCCTCGTCGCCTCCGCTACCACCGAGCCCAGACGACATCATCATAACCAACATCATCATCCTCGCCTTAATACCAGACGGAGACATTTGCTGTAAAAAAATGTTATTAGTACATATAAAAAAAATGTTATTAGTACACATAGACACACACGCAACCCCCCACCCCTACCCCACCACCCACTGCCCATCCCTGCCCCCACCCCCTCCCCCCACCCCCACCACACACACGCACACGTACACGTACACGTACACGTACACGTACACACACACACCCATCCCTTCCCCCACCCCCACCCCCACCACCTCACCCCACTCCCACCACACACACGCACACGTATATGTACACGTACACACACCACCCCTTGCCCCCCACCACACACACAATAATCCAATAATGATTAATAATTATATATACTATGTTTTATTTTATTATGTCTTATTTATATTCAAATTCAATTATTAATATTTATATATAGTAAGTTTCATTTAATTATGTCTTATTTATATTCAAATTTAATTATTCAAAAGTTGAAAAATCCCACTCCCATATAGAGAATAATCCAGTGGTCATGCCACTTTTAAAACTAACCAACCCAACATTTACTAAACAAAATAATCCAACAACAATGTCTACAACAGATGTGTATATTCAAATTCAATTATTAATAATTATATATAGTATGTTTCATTTAATTATGTCTTACTTATATTCAAATTTAATTATTCGAAAGTTGAAAAATCCACCCCATATGGACAATAATTCAGTGGCCATGCCACTTTTAAAACTAACCAACCCAACATTTACTAAACAAAATAATCCAACAGCAATGTCTACAACAAATGTGTATATTCAAATTCAATTATTAATAATTCTATGTAGTATGTCTTATTTAATTATGTCTTATTTATATTCAAATTCAATTATTAATAATTATATATAGTATGTTTCATTTAATTATGTCTTATTTATATTCAAATTTAATTATTCAAAAGTTGAAAAATCCCACCCCCATATAGACAACAATCCAGTGGTCGTGCCACTTTTAAAACTAACCAACCCAATATTTACTAAACAAAATAATCCAACAACAATGTCTACAACAAATGTGTATATTCAAATTCAATTATTAATAATTATATGTAGTATGTCTTATTTAATTATGTCTTACTTATATTCAAATTCAATTATTAATAATTATATATAGTATGTTTCATTTAATTATGTCTTATTTATATTAAAATTTAATTATTCACAAGTTGAAAAATCCCACCCCCATATGGACAATAATCTAGTGGTCATGCCACTTTTAAAACTAACCAACCCAACATTTACTAAACAAAATAATCCAACAACAATGTCTACAACAAATGTGTATATTCAAATTCAATTATTAATAATTATATGTAGTATGTCTTATTTATATTCAAATTCAATTATTAATAATTATATATAGTATATATTAATTTACTAATTTACAATAAGGGGCAATCATATATCAATTTTTTACAAGGGACACTACGCGCACACACACATAGACACACACGCAGCCCCCCACCCCTACCCCACCCCCACCCCCATCCCTGCCACCACCCCCACCCCACCCCCTCCCTCCCTCACCCCACCCCCACCACACACACGCACACACCCCCACCACCCCACCCCCTCCCCCACCACACACCACCACACACAAATATACACACATACACACACATATACACATACACACATATATATACACACATATACATATACATATACACACATATATATACACACATACACACACATATAGAAATGAAAGAGAAAGAGAGGAAAAAAATTTACCTTAGAGAGAGAGAGAATCGCTTGTAGAGAGAGAGAAAGAGGAAAATAAAAAACGGTGGGAAAAAAAAGAGTCTAGGACTTTTTTTACTGAAGATATTGTCACGGTCGTGTCAAGGTCTTTGACCGTGACAATTCTTTGTCACTGTCTTATCACGGTCATTGACTGTGACACAAAACGCGAGATTCGTGTCACGGTCAATGACCGTGACAAGGGTGGTCGGCTGAAAGGTGACATTTTGACCATTTTGGTGTAGTGACTAAAATTCGTATTAAAAATATTCGTTAGATGATAAACAAATATAGCAAATGAAATCATCAAAATAAAAAAAATATAGCACAATAACCAACTCCACCATTCTTCTTTTAAATGCCGTTATTATATTGTAAGAGTGAAAAATGATAAAGTGTGCATGTCATAATCTGATTATGTAATGATTTATGTTTTCACTATTGTATTCGATAACAACATTTTCTCATCCATATGAGAAATTTTTGTAATTTGTAGGAGGTAATTGTTTTCGATCCTGACATGTTAAAGTACTACCTAGATTGCGTAAAAAAACGACCAAAAGTACAAATATATTTGTTGATACCAAAATTAGTATGCTGATGTGGACGAATAATAAGAAGACACGTGTCTATCTATGTGGCACAATAGCGACGAGGAAGTCTATTCCCCCGACCAAGTCAGACTCACTCCGAGCAACAAGTATACTCCGAGGAACTACAACTCTCCGAGGAACTCCAACGCTCCGAGGAACTCTTGAACGACGAGCGACTAAGGCGGTTCGAGCTGCATCTCGATCGCAGCATTGATTGCCAGATAATCAACAGTTCAACTATTCATTGAATGCCTATTATCTTGGCGCACACGTTTGAAGAGCATTAAATGAATTACCCTTTCATATGTGTATCATTTAATGTAACACCCTTTCATGTACAGCCTAAGGGCTATAAATACCTTGTATCACCCTCATTCAAGGGTACCAGAATTTCTTGATAGTGCTTATAATCGAGAATTCCCAAACACTCAGCAATAACATAACAGTGGACGTAGGCCATTCTTATAAGGCTGAACCACTTTAAAAATCTTTGTCTCATTTTATTTATCTGTGATTGAATAATTAGAGCGATCTAATTTTTTACATCAACAATATTTTTGATTATGCGGTAATTTGATCTTGACTCTACGAGTTCGGTGTGTACTTTGTATTTTCAATCATTGTTTAGTGAACCTCTCATATATATTTTAATGTTATGAATATATATTAATGTTATGAATATATTTTTGATTATATTATATTTAATGTTATGAATTTAAAATGCATTTAGCAAATCATCCATCAAATGATGTGGTATAATAATAAAGTGTTATACTTCATAATTATAACAATACATGCAATAGTTAAAAAGAAATAGTTATACCAAAAATGAAAAAAATTATATGCAACATTGGTGGAGAAATTTTTTTAGATCTTTGTTATCAAATATGATATCTTCAGTGAGTAATTAATAATGTATAACATGAGGGTTCATCAACTAAATTTATCATCTTCGTCAACATCCGACTTGATCATAGTCATTTTTTAAAATCTAAAGTCACTTTGGCCTTCTTTGAATTAATAGCCACGATCAAATGAAGATGAGGAAGAAATAAGGAATGTAGGTTATTTTTTTTTTACTTGAAAACGCAAAAAAGGGTTTGAGAAATTTGTAATGGAGATTGGACTCCAAGGGTTATGAGGTTCGTAGATTATGTATACTATATTGTGTGTTATCGTCACTTGAAAGTTGGAATAGCCGTAGTGTCATACGTATATGGATTTAGTATTAACTAGCATTCAAATCATGCGATGTGCGAGCGTATTATAAAATTGATAAGAAAATAAAACAAAAAAATTAAAAGTAAATCCGATAAAGAACTAACTATGTATACATATATAAAGAGAGCATGAGGATCCAAAGATTGATAAAATATTGATTAAAAAAATTAAATTAATCGCCTACGAAAAAAAATAACCCATAATTTACTTAAAATCAATCTCACCACAAAGTCCAAAACAAAGGAATTGGGAGGTTTGTATTTATAGTAATCAAGAAAAATCAAGCACAATGTGAAATAGGAAAATAAAAAAATACCTACGTGATTTGAGACGAAAATATGAACTGGGTGAGCTTCAGCAAAAAATCCCATCTGAAACAATCCGTACACAGTTAGTACAAATTTGATAGAAATTGATATCATTAATTAATGAGATGAAATACTAATTTGAATACCTTATTAACCATGGTAACAACAGGAGTTGTCCACTACTAGGTGGAGTTATTTGAGAAAAATTCCCTTGATACCTCATAAAATAGATTTGCTTGGCTTTACCTGTGGATGTCTAGGATCGCCATAAAAAATCCCAAATTTATTTTTTTGATGGAAATGAAGAGTGAAAAAAACCCTTACCATTGGAATCAACTTTCAGTAGCCTTGAATCTTCTCGATCATATTTCTCTCCGTGAGAGCTTTCGCAATTTATTTCGGTATATTATATAGTTTATCTCAAAAGTCATAATTTTTAAGCTTCTACAAAAAAAAAAAATCACCTTCGTATGTATGTGGCAGTTGACAGGTGAAATGTAGAGGGACAAACGCATTAGAGATGAATTAATTGGGTGTTTGGGGGATTAAAGAGGAATTGAAAAGATGAGGTAAATAAGGTAACCCAAAAGGTAATGAGATAAAGAGTTATGGAGTCAAATAAATAGGGCCTCTTCAAATTCTAGGAGAAAGTAAAATAATTAAAACATTTATGCAGTGTATAGGTATCGTCGTGTGGGTATGACAAATGTCGACACTGGAAACCGCTGTCAATTTTAATTATATACTATAATTAGATGAGTGACATGTGACGAGTAGGATATATGGTAAACTTTTATGTCATTTAAGTGATAATTCGTATTTAATCGTGTCAAACCGTGTCTACCTATATCTATTCGTGTCAATTTCGTGTTGAAAAATGCGAACACGACATACATTTTGTGTCAATTTCATTTCATGTCGTGTTATTTTTGTGTCGTTTCTAAAATTTCTACCCTACCAACATCCAAAGGCAACCAAAAAATTTGCCACAACGGATCGTACTTTCCCATGACCCGACACGACAATAGTTTAACCAACACGACACAAGACTATGGCGTGACTTTTTTCATAAATCCAAACATGATACGTTTAAGACACACCACGACAAACTCGATAAGTAATTTCGAACCAAATTGACACGATCGAACATGACCCAACACTACAAGCTAGTTGTAAAATTTCAATTATTAGAGACAAATCAAAAGTTCGAGATTCATATGAGAAAATGGGCTTTACATTGGGTGTAAATGGAGTCAGTTAATGGGTCAAAATTGCGTTTTGATAGGTTATTATCCGATCAATTTCGTGGAAAAAAGGGCAACAAATACGATACGAATCGCCTATAATTGGGACTCAAACATGACACAAACATGAAAGGTCGTGTCAATTTCATGCCGTGTTATTTCTCCGATTGGTACCCCTGGCCGCAATTTACACTAACATTTTTATGAACTCGTGGTAGGTAACACCCCCCCCCCCCCCTCCACCCCCAACACGCACACACACTAGAGGTGGAAGCGGTACGGGTTTTTACCATACCGTACCGTCTTGGTCCGAAAAAAATGGTTTTAGTTTCATATATTAAAATACCAGAAATCGGTCTTACCGAAATCGAAATTACCGTAAAAAATTGGTTGGTTTTGATTTTGGTTTTAATATTTAAAAAACCGATTTACTGAAATTACCGTACTGAATTTACCAAAATAAAAAAAAAAACGTACCGAAATTATCGAACCATACCGAATTTACCGAGCCCAGAAAAAATCGTACCGAAATTATTATACCATACCGAATTTACCGAAACTAGAAAAAAGTTGGTTTTCGTTTTGGTTTTAACATTTAAAAAAGTTGGTTGGTTTTGTTTTTGGTTTTTTGGGGCTTTTAGTGCTGTTTATTGAAACCAAAAAATAAAACAGAATTTACAGAAACCAGAAAAAATAAGAAGAAAGCAGAAAAAAACCAGAATTTACCGAAACCAGAAAAAAACGTGTAGGGGGGCTTGAAGGTAATCCTGAGATTAGGGATAATTCCCTAATTAGCAACAGTGTTTGAGGATTAACGCACTAGAGGCAACTCAAGTGTGGCAACTTAGCGAGGCAGCTTAGCGTGGTAACTCAAGCGTGGCAGCTTAGCGTGGCAACTCAAGCGTGGCAACTCATACTTCAGCTTGTTGTGTTAGTCATATTGTATCTTTGATTACATTTACTGTAAGCTATAACGGTTGTTATGACATAACGATAATAATAAATCAGTTTGGGTGAGGTCAAACGGTACTCACGAGAGACCAGGCTTGGCAGGGCCTGGGAGAGCTTTCATGCTCTATCGAATGACCTCACCATGGGAACTTTAGAGGGATTTGGTTTGGAGGATTGAGAAGTGAGGCACCGTTGGGGCTTGCCCTGACCGTATTAGATACACCTGGTAAAACACCAAAGGACCCTGACCGTGGAACCTCAAGCGGAGCAGCTTGGAGTTCCATCGGGCGTTGAGTCATGAACCAAATAGCCCTCTACTTAATGTCACATCTACTGTAGGTGATGTCACTAGCCAGCTAAACAATGTCAGACCTACACTTGAGTAAACCACCGTGGTATTTGGGGCTATCAGGCAGTTGGTGAGCCACCTCTGCGACAACAGCCCCTTGACACACAGTGGTTAGGCAAAAAGCATGTCTTGGCATTTAATGTCTATGACGTGGAGACAACTAGTGCATCAGACATTTAATGTTGTGACATAAAGTATGAGGGATGTCTTTCATAGTCTTTAATGACTGAGTTGCCTCGGTGGTGGTGTGGGGGGCTATTTAAGGACCCCAACCACCTCTGAGGAGAGGATGATCCTTTTGAGAGTTGAAAAGAGTTATTACAAACCAGAGAAGTTTTACTCACCCACCATTGTCATTTATTACGAAGCTTTTAATACCTGACAAGGATCCTTGAGGGTATTTGGTGTGGTCTTACCTGCGTACCAAGGTGTATCTAGGGTGCTTACTTCTCTCTCCCTCTAGCTAAGCCACTTCTAAGGTTCAGTACTATTCCCTGAGTTATACACGAGAGGCTTTGTGAGTTTAAACTGAGTATAACTTCATTGTGCCTGTGTCTGTGCGTCCTGTCATTAATTTGGTGGTCTTGGGCAAATTAACTTGTCATTACCATACTCAATAGGGGTGACGCTTCCATATATATATAATCTAAAGTACCCTCCTACATTTCCGAAATTACCGAAAAAACCGAAATACCGGCCGGTTTGGTTTTGGTATTGATTTTGGTGTACGGGGTGGTAAACTGGTACGGTTTGATTTTACTATCCAGAGTTTGGTTTTGAGATTGGTATCTACTATTTACCGACCAAACCGTACCGCTTACACCCCTAACACATACACAAAAAAAAATGAAAAAAAGCCTATATTCTTACAATGGCATACTAGGCCCACTCGTACTATCAATTCAAGGTAGATCTCTAAGGAAGACAAATAAGCCCAAACCACTTCCGTGTATGGTAACATGGTGTCTGAGAAAAGGAGCAGGGAGGTTGAGAAATAAATTATGTTGGCATTACTTATTTTCTAATTTATCCCACTAAAACAACATTTTTCAATTGAATAATGATACGAGTTTTAATAGTATCCCTCTAGGCCTGTCAATGGGTCGGGTCCCGACCCGGACCTGACCCGGACCAGATCCGTATAATAGGGTCTGAGCATATTTTTTTGGACCCGAGACCCGAAGATCCGAAGACCCGTTTATTAAGTGGGTAGGGTCTGGATCTTATACAAGACCCGGACCCGAAGACCCGACCCGGATTGTACATTATTATTTTTTAAATATATATACATATACTATAAATTTATATATATTTATAAATAAAACTTATCAATATAGCATGTAAGTAATATATATATATAAAAATATATTTATGTATATAATAAATATAAATAATATATGTCTTATTTATACTAATAATATTCTATAATACATTACGAAATATTTTAATTTAAGATTAAAAAATAAAGAAGGGGGATAATATAAAATAAATATAAAATAAATGTATATATTTGGCCAGCCGGACCCGAACCCGAGACCCGAAGACCCGAACGGATCGGGGTCTGGATCCAATATTGTTGACCCAATGAAGACCCGTACCCGTACTCGGACCCGAACCCGAACCCGATGAAGACCCGATTACACGGATCTGGATATCCCTAAACTCGACCTGGTTCCGACCCATTGAGAGGCCTATATCCCTCAAAGCATTCTCAAAGTGCATTAAGTAATTGTATCTTGTGTGGACCTCACCTCAATGCACTAATACTTAATGCATTTTGGGGTTGTTTGAGAATGCAGCGTTACTATTTTCATTTAGGTATTGTTATGTGTTTTAGACACGCAATAAATATTACTTACATTGCACGTTTTTCACAGTTAATTTATTTATCGTTTCACTTTGACCTCTCAAATTTTACCTTCATTTTTATTTTACCACACATATTTTTATTTTTTACACTAAACCCCGTTGACTTTTTAAACTGATCAAATTGCCACAAATCGTACCAGTGTTAAGTATTGAATGAAAAATGGATCGTGTACATGGCATATGAAGGTTTTTGTATACAAAAATACCCTCATGTGCCACACACATGATTAATTTTCATTCAAAACTTAACACCGTCATGGTTTAGAGGTAAAGTGATGTATTTTTAAAAGTCAAGAGATTTAGTATGAAAAGTAAAAGTAGCTGTGATAAAGTTAAAGGGGTCTAAGTATAATGAAACTTTTACTATATATTTTGCACAAATTGCACATTTATAAAATTTACTATCTGTGTTTTCTAATGGGACCTATTCAAATAAAAATAGTTTTAATGGGATCAAATGGAGCAAAAAAAATATATATATACTACCTAATTGACTACAAATTTAAAAAATTATATCTATTAGTGGAAATCTCAACAAATTTATTTTTCAACTTATGCTATATGGTTTTATTGTTACTTCGCCTTTGTCTGAATATCACATGTGTAGCAAATGTATGTGAAAAATATTATCAGTTTAATATATGCATTATACATCACATGTTTATACATATGATTTATTATTGAATTCATTTCGATATTTCATTAGTTGATGGGATTTCACATGGGGCACATGTCCAAAATTTGTAAAATACTCCCTTTTGAAACATGTAGTTGGAATATTGCAATGGTTAAAAACAAAAAAAATGGACATGCAGTCAATCAAAGTTGAGTCAAATTGATTTTAAAACTCATAATATTATTATATGTTGGACACGCACATGTGAAGCAATAGTTATAATAAATATGAAAAGTGTTTTATATTTTTATTATTTTTATGAAAAATATTTCTTAATCCCTCCCTAAGAATAAATATCATAAAAAACTCAAAAATTAAAATCAAATCAGTTTTATATATCTTTCCAATTTTTTTTTTTACTTTTTATAAAACTAAACTATTTTCAATCATTTTTCATTTTTGCGATCAGTCACACTCTTATTTTTCATTTTTCATAAATAAACTATTTATATTCTTACATTTTACATTTTCATTTTAATTTGTTTTTAAATTATGGGTTGGGTTTTAATTTTAAATTTTTTTTAAAACTTTTTATTTAATTATGGGCTGGGTTTTAATTTATTTATTTATTTTGGCCTGAGTTTTATCACGGGGGCAAATTTATCACCGTGCCCTCGGCACGGACATCCGCCGGTATATATATATATTTTTGTAAATAAAAGTGTGTAAAGCATTTTATAGTATATAAAAGATATGCAATAGTTAAAAAGAAATGGTTATACCCAAAATGAAAAATATTATATGCAACAATGGCGGATAAATTTTTATGATCATTGTTATGCAATATGATATCTTTGGTAAGCTCTTGTAAACTTAGCTCCTCACCAGGGGCGTAATCAGGATTTTATATCTAGACGGGTTGACTTAACACCGATTTTCGGGGGTTCGGAGGCGGGAGTCTCCGCGCTGAATTTTTTTGAGGTTATTTTTGAGTATTTACTTAAAAATAATGAAAAATAATGTTAATTAAAAAATATAGGCGCACAATAATGCCCAAAATAATGGTTCGTATATATATATTTTTTTGAAGTGGATCATTGAGGTTTAATTAGTTGGGTGGACTAACTTTTTTGTTTGTTGGATAGATTATGATGTATTGATCCTTAAAATTTAGATTAATTTTTTATTTTATTTTTAAAGTGACCCGTGCTTGAACCCGGCCAAATCCCCCACCTAGCTATACCCGTGCTCCTCACCACCTATGATATATCAGCAAATTTAATTAATAATGTATAATATAAAGGTTCAACGACTAACCTTATCATTTTTGTCAACATCCGGCTTGATCATAGTCATTTTTTAACATCTAAGGTCACTTTGGCCGTCTTTGAATTGACGACCACGATCAAATGAAGATGAGGAAGAAAAAATGGCATGTAGGTTTATTTTTATTTTTTTTGGCTTTAAAACTCAAAATAGGGTTTGTGAAATTTGTAATGGAGATCGGAGGATTGGACTGCATGCATATCTATTTGTGAAAAAGTTTGTGAAATTATGGGTTAGTAAAATATGTATATTATATTGTGTATTATTGTCCCTTGAAAGTTGGAATAACCACAGTGTCATACGTATATGGATTTAATATTAATTAGATGACTGACATGTGACGAGTATGAATGGTGGATATATGGTAAACTTTTTAGTCATTTAAGCAATAATTCGTATGTAATCGTGTCAAATTTTGTCTACTTGTTACTATTCGGGTAAATTTCGTGTTATAAATTGACAAGAACACGAGTCGTGTTGAGAAACGCGAACACAATATGCATTTTATGTAAATTTCGTTTCATGTCAGGTCATGTTTTCGTGTCGTCTATAAAATTTTCCACCCCACCAACGACATCCAAAGATAACCATACAATTAGGGGTGGCAATTCGGGTCAACGAATCGTATTTTTTCATGACCCGACAATAGTTTAACCAACACGTCACAAGACGATGGCGTGTTTTTTTTCTAGATCCAAACATGACATGTTTAAGACACGCCATGACAAACCCAATAAGATATTTCGGGCCAATTTGACACAATTGAACCTGACACGACACGACAAGCCAGTTGTAAATTTCGATTAATAGAAACTAAAATAAAAAAAATTGAGATTCATACGAGAAAATGGGTTTAAATCGGGTGTGGGGTCAGTTAATGGATCTAAATTGTGTTTTAATGGGTCATTATCTGATCAATTTCATGGAAAAAGGGTCACGAACACGCCACGCCTCATCAACAATTTCTATAATTGGACCCCGAACATGACACAATCATAAAAGGTTGTATCAATTTCATGTGGTATCTTGTTGTGTCATTCCTCCTACTGGTACCCTAACCTTAATTTACACAAACATGTTTATGAACTCATGGAACGTACTACACGTAGTAACCAACAAGTACCCTAAATTCTAACAATGTCATACTAGACCCACGAATACTATCAATTCAAGCTTAATTTCTAAAGAAGACTAATAAGCCAAAACCAATCAATTCCGCAAGAATACATTTGTGTATGGTAAAACAAATTATGTCGTTATTACTTATTTTCTAATTTATCCAATTAAAAGAACAATTTCCAATTGAATAATGACATGGTTCTAAAAAATATTTCTCAAAATCATTCCAAAATGCATAAGTGTTTGTACCTTTTATGAACCCCACCCCTTAATATACTAGTACATAATGCATTTTGGGACGTAGCATTACTCTTTCCATTTTGGTCTTATTATATGTTTAAAATGCGCAACAAATATTACTTGCATTTCATGTTTTTCACAGTTAATTTATTTATGGGTTAATTACATTTTGACCTATCAAATTTTATCTTCATTTTTATTTTACCACCCATACTTTTATTTTTTCACACTAAACCCCGCGAACTTTTAAATTGATCAAATTGCCCCCAAATTGTAAAAGTGTTAAGTATTTGGCGAAAAATTGATCATGTATATGACATATTAAGTTTTTTTTTTACAAAAATACACTCATGTGTCATGCATATGATTAATTTTTCATTCAAAACTTAACACCATTAGGATTTAGAGGTAAAGTAATGTATTTTTAAAAATTAAGGGGGGTTAGTGTAAAAATAACAATGGATGTGGTGAAATGAAAATAAGAATAAAATTGAAGGGGTCAAAGTATAATTAAACTTTTATTATAATGTTTGCACAAATTGCACATTTGTAATATTTACTATTTGTGTTTTCTAATGGGATCTATTGAAATAAAAATAGTTTTAATGGGATTAACCGGAGAAAAAAAAATCCATACTAATTAATTGACTACAAATTTATGAAATGAAATAAATTAGTGAAAATCTCAACATAATTTGTTTCAAACTTATGCCAAGTAAATTACGATTTTATTGTTACTTCGTCTTTGTCGGAATATCATCAGTTTAGTGTATGCATGATACATCACATGTTTGTCATATGATTTTTTTTTTATATATACATATGATTCATTATTGAATTCCACTTCGATCTTTCGTTAGTTAATGGAATTTCACATGGGACACATGTCCATAATTTTAAAATACTTCCTTTTGAACCATGTAGTTGGAACACACACACACACACACACACACATATATATATATATATATATATATATATATATATATATATATATATAGGCGTCCTCCTCTAAGGAGTCGTTATGATGCAGATCCTGATATATACTATTTTTTTTAAAATTGTAAAAAAATAATTTTTTTTTATAAAACTTCATGGATATGATCTCTACAGTGAGAATATCATCTTCATTTTTTTCATAAAAAAATTCAATAAAAAACCGTTGAGACGAGGTGATATGTAAAAAAATGATATAAATATGCATTTTCGACCGTTGAAATATTGACGATCATCTCACCCACTTTTTGAATGAATTTTTTGATGAAACATCATGTATATGATCTTCTCACTGTCGAGATCATATCCATGAAGTTTCATAAAAAAAATCAATCAATAAAGTGGTTGGCGCCGACTCAACATTTCAACGGTTGAAAATGAATATTTATACCATTTTTTTACATATCACCTCATCTCAACAGTTTTTTTATTGAATTTTTTAATAAAAAAATTTGGAGATGATCTTCTAATCGTGGACATCATATCCATGAAGTTTTATTAAAAAATTCTTTTTTTTACTATTTAAAAAAAAATAGTATATACCGGGGTTTGTATTATAAAGAGTCCTTACAGAAGACTTTCTGTATATATATATATATATATATATATATATATATATATATATATATATATATATATATATATATATATATATATGCAGTAAATCAAAGTTGAGTCAAATTGATTTTAAAACTCATTATATTATTATATGTTGGACACGCACATGACCTCAATATATCATATGAAAATAAGAGTTATAATAAATACTAAGGTTCTAAAAAACGCAGGGGGTGATCGAAGCGTGGAGGGAAAGCCTTAAGTCTTAGAACCCTAGGAGCGTAAAAAAACGTAAAAAGTCGTTTTGCCATTCTTAATATATTTTAATATTTTTTAACCATAACAACGCTATTAAAATACTAAAATTTTACCTATCATAATATTATGTCTGAATATATGCAAATTAAAAGACTATTTGATTATTTTGGATGACATAATAGTTCGGTTAGTAAAAAAATTCTTTAAAAAGCGATATCGTTTCACTAAAGCATTGTTATTTTTAGGAAAAAAAATGTGCCTTAAGGGTTTTACTAAGAATAAGACGTAAAAAACTTAAGTCGGGCGTTTCCTCAACCCTTAAGCCTATGAGGGTTTTTTAGAACAGTGATAAATACTAAAAGGATTTTGTATTTTTTTTTATGAAAATTATTTCTTAGTCACTCCTTAAGAATAAATTTCATGAAAAAATCAAAAAGTATAATCAAATGAGCTCTATATATATTTTCGATTATTTTTTAACTTTTTGTAAAAATAAACTATCTTTCAATAATTTTTCATCTTTTCGATCAAACATGCGCTTTTTTACATTCTTACCTTTTGTAACCTGTTTTCACTTGGTTTCATTTTACATGTTTATCTTATATATATTCATTTCAATTTTCAAATTTATACTAGTATATAAAATGCTTATCCACGTGATATCCTTGGCGGACTGTGGAAGAATTAATGGTGACTACTATCAATCGTTTTCTTAGACCATCTCTAACGCATTTTCTTGTTTTTGCTCTCCAAAGCATGGCTGAAAATGCTTTTTTAGCACAAAATCAACGTGTTTTAGTAATAAAATGCTCATGAATTATTGGTTCAAAATTAGCATAGGTTGCAAACGCTCAGTAAATCAATTGCCGTGGTAGGGTCAAGCACCACATTTGGAATGCCATGCCAATCTTCTGTATTTTTTTTTTTTTTTTTACAAACTTAAAAGAGAATTACACTTCAGTTTTTATTTTGTTGACTTTTTTTACTACGAACAATTCTAAACTCAATTACCAAATTAAATACTATGAATAAAACAGATTATAATAGAAAGGTTAATTACTGTAAACTCCCCTCAAGTATAATTGTTGTACTTTTGAGGGGTTTGTAAAATATCTACAGTTTAGAGGGATTCTTGTAATTACCCAATTAAAATGAGTTCTTAAATGAAATTTTAGAATTAAACATATGGGATATGTGTGTCACACATATGGCAACAAAATAATGCATGTTGTCGCATAGATTCAACAAATGCGCTTGTAAATCATGGTGCAACGCCACATTTGTCGAGGGAATCGTAGGACAAAGAAAACATTATCTCGCAAGAATGTTGATAAATTTTCACAACTTTTTTTTTACGGTGTAGGTTACAAAATTAATGGTGAAATTTGTTGCAATTGGCCATTTTATATCAAATTTGGAAAACTAACCGTTACACACAAAAAAACAAATAGACGTTATAACTTGCTTGTTGATTTCACAACATTTCAACTACTAGAAGAAGAAAAGGCAAGCGGTAGTCGCTCTGTCGAGGGAACGATGACTATACTTAATGCTCTAAAGACAACTATATTTTGTGGTGCAAAATGTTATTGAAGCATCTTAATGGGGATAAATACTCGAGTCTAATGCATTTATCCAACATAACTTATTTGCTTTGGAGTTACATAAAGGTTCAATGAGAGAAAGAATAGAGGTTTATTTTTCACTTGTCATTGCTTGGTGCAATATTGAAATTAAAATTGTACATATAGTGTAACTATTAATTCGATTAAGGGTTAATTACACTAATACCCCTTATACTTTGACTCTCTTTCCACTTTCCCCCCTTCTTACAATTTTTTCAAATCCCACCCTATAGTTTTACTGACAGTTTAAATTACCTAAAAACGTGACGGTCGTTTATTTTTTGACGGTAGAAAGGTCACGTGCGTGGCCCATGTGTTTTAACTGGGGGTAATTTGGTAATTTAAGAGGGTATTTTAATCCATTTTTAAAAACCTTAAACACACACACACACACGATCTCCCCCCCCCCCTCTCTCTCTCTCTCTCTTTGCGCCACCCCTCTTCTTCCTCTCTCTCCCCCCCCCCCCCCCCCTCTCTCTAAAAAACACCCACACACCCACGAACAGATCTAGGGCGGAGGGGGGAGGGGGGAGCTAATCTGGGTCGGAATGGGAGGAAGTAATTAAAGTATTACTTCTCAGTGCAAACTGAGTCATCATAATTAGGTTGTCCCTTTGAACCTATTTCTTGGGATCTCCAGTTATTTAGGTTGGGTTTCCATTAAGACGTCTGAATTTTACCGACTTTAGTCCCATTCCACGTGATGAACTTGCAACTTGCTCTCTAGGTATACCTTTAGTTAGTGGATCCGCAATATTTTCTTTTGACTTTACATAGTCAACAGAAATAATTCCATTTGAGAGCAATTGTCTAACGGTTTGGTGTCGACGACGTATATGTCGTGATTTACCATTATAGTTATTATTTTCAGCCCTAGCAATTGTCGATTGACGATCACAATGTATTATGATAGATGGCACGGGTTTTGACCATATTGGAATATCCTCTAAGAAGTTTTTAAGCCATTCAGCTTCTTCCCCAGCTTTATCTAAAGCAATAAATTCATATTCCATCATGGATCTTGCAATGCATGTTTGCTTAGAGGATTTTTAAGATACGACTGCACCTCCAAGGGTAAATACATATCCACTTGTGGATTTCGAATCATTTGAGTCAGATATCCAATTTACATTGCTATAGCCTTCAAGTACAACTGGATATCGTTCATAGTGCAACCCATCCCCCAAAGAGTATCGAAGATATCGAAGAACTCTTATCAAGGCTTTCCAATGATCTTTCCCAGGATTACTCGTATATCGACTGAGCTTACTAATTGAGTATGCTATATCAGGTCGAGTACAGTTTGATAAATACATCAAACTTCCCATAATACGAGAATACTCTAATTGAGATATACATTCACCTTTATTTTTAAGAAGGTGATGACTTGGATCTACATGTGTTCTCACTGGACTTGTTCATATTTATTATACTTTTGAAGTATTTTTTCAACATAATGTGATTGAGATAAGCTAATTCCTTGAGGGGTTCTAATAATTTTAATTCCTAGGATGACATCAGCCAATCTCATGTCCTTAATTTCAAATCTACTAGTTAACATTTGTTTAGTAGAATTGATAACATTATTATTATTACCAATTATTAGCATATCATCTACATATAGACATACAATCACATGTCCCGCTTGAGTGCTTTTAATGTAAACACATTTGTCACACTCATTTATTTTGAAACCATTTGACTTCATGACATTGTCAAATTTTTCATGCAATTATTTAGGTGCTTGTTTCAACCCATATAATGACTTCACAGGTTTACATACTTTCCTTTCATTTCCAGGAGATCTAAAACCTTTCGGTTGTTCCATATATATTTCTTTATCTAATTCACCATTTAAAAACGTCGTTTTAACATTCATTTGGTGTATTTCCAATTTATGTATTGCTGTAATTGCAATCAACATTCTAATGGATGTAATCCTTGTAACAGGTGAATAGGTGTCGAAATAATCTATTCCTTCTTTTTGCTTGTATCCTTTAGCTACAAGACTAGCCTTATATTTATCAATGGTACCATCAGCTTTCATTTTTCGTTTGAATATCCATTTACACCCTAACGGTTTTGTCCCTGGTGGTAGGTCCACCAGTTCCCATGTATGATTTTGCAAAATGGTTTCAATTTCACTATTGATAGCTTCTTTCCAATATGAGGCTTCCAAAGTGGATAGAGCTTCTTTTACCATTTGAGGTTCACTTTCTATCATATATGTTAGAAAATCTGGACCAAAAGATTTTGAACTCTTAGCTCTTTTGCTACGTCTCGGTTCTTCCTCAATAATATTTCGAGGTTCACCATTTGTAACTTCAACATTCTTTTAGAATTTGTTTCTTGTGTATTCTTACAAGGAAAGATATTTTCAAAGAATGATGCATTCCTAGATTCTATGATTATATTTTCATGAATTTCAGGAATGTCGGATTTATGCACAAGAAATCGATATGCACTACTATTATGTCCATAACCAATGAATATGCAATCAATAGTCTTTGGACCAATTTTTACCTTTTTAGATTCAGGAATTAGTACTTTTGCAAGACACCCCCACACATTTAAGTATTTTTAGGAAGGCTTTCATACTTTCCACGACTCATAGGGTATCTTATTTGTTTTCTTATGAACTAATTTATTGAGAATGTAATTAGCTGAAAGCAATGCTTCCCCCCACATGTTTTGGGGTAATCCCGAACTTATTAATAATGCATTCATCATTTCTTTTAAAGTTCGGTTTTTACATTCCGCAATCCCATTTGATTGAGGAGAGTAAGGTGCGGTAGTTTGGTGAATAATCCCATTCTCTAAACATATTTCCTTAAAAGGATATTCGTATTCACCACCTCTATCGCTTCTTAATTCTTTAATCTTTTTCCCAAGTTGATTCTCGGCTTCTATCTTATATTGCTTAAAAGCTTCAATTGCTTCATCTTTGCTTCTTAAAAGATAGACATAGCAATATCTAGTGCAATCATCCACAAAGGTAATAAAGTACTTTTTTCCACCTCTAGTTTGAACAAATTTTAAATCACATATATCGGTGTGAATTCAATCTAAAGGTTCACTATTCCTTTCAATTGGATGGAAAGGTGTTTTAGTTAATTTAGCTTCTACACATATTTCACATTTGTGACTTGTATCAATGCTAAATTTAGGAATTAATTCTAAGTGAATTAATTTACTTAAAGTACTATAATTAATATGTCTAAGTCTACCATGCCACATATCAATAGACTCAAGCATATAAGCAGAAGATATCATATTATTATTATCATTGTTACTTTTAGGCAAGGTTCTAAAAAACGCGAGGCGTGACCAAGGCGTGGATGCCAAGCCTTAAGCCTTAGAAGCCTAGGCGGGCCTTGGCGTAAAAAGGCGTGAAAAGGCGTTTAGGCATTTTTTTGAAATATTTTAATATTTTTTTACTATGACAAGGCTATTTAAAATACTAAATTGGTACATACCTTAAAAATATGTCTAAATATTTGTAAATTAAAATACTATTTTTTAAAATACAAAAAAAATAAAAAAAATTGCCTCTTTTCACGCCTTACTTCTAAAAAACTCGCGTTTTTTCACGCCTTACCCCCAAAAAACGCGCGTTTTTTCACGCCTTGCCCCAAAAAACGTTGACCATCGTTGACCACGCCTTGATCCACGCCTAGGGCCAAAACTTGGCGTATCTAAAAAGCCTCGCGCCTAGGCGCGTTTTTTAGAACACTGCTTTTAGGTACAATAGTCATGACGTTCAATTTGAACATCCCATCACACATATATCCTTTCCCTACATACATTCCATCTTTACTTAGTACAAATTTATCTTCAACAAAGACTAGCTTAAATCCTTTCTTGCTTAGCACAAAACCGGAAACAAGGTTCTTTCTAATGTCAGGCACATGCAATACATCGTTGAGTGCGAGATGCTTCCCAGAAGTAATTTTCAGCACTATTTTGCCTTTACCTTCAACCTTCGAGGTGGAGGAGTTTCCCACGAATAATTGTTCTCCATTTACAATTGGTTGGTAGGTTGTGAACAAACTTTTATCGAAACATACATGGCGTGTAGCGCCGGTATCAACCCACCACTCTTTGGTATTACCCACCAAATTTACTTCAGATACAACTGCGGAGAGAGAAACATTGGAAACATCATCGGATAATGCATCAACTTCTGTCATGTTGTCTTGTGGTGCTTTCTTCTTGAAGTTCTCTTGTTTTTTCGGCTTGCGACAATCCTTGGCCCTATAACCTTCTTTATTGCAATTAAAACATTTTCCTTTGAACTTCTTAGCACCGCCTTGTTGACTTGTGCCTTCATTTTTGTGCTTCCTCTTTTTGTTGAATTTTTGTCCATCCTCAACAATATTTTCTTTTACAGACATAGCATGGTTACCATTTTTCTTTTCAGACTTACGATTATCTTCTTATATCGTTAACCGAACAATTAAATCTTCAAGTCCCATTTCTTTCCGTTTATGCTTCAAATAATTTATGAAATCCTTCCAAGAAGGATGTAATTTTTCAATTACCATAGCAACTTGAAAATTTTCACTTATGACCATATTTTCAGCAAGTATTTCATAAAAAATTAATTGAAGCTCTTGGACTTGGCTTATGACAGTCTTTGAATCAACCTTTTTATACTCGAGAAATCTACCGACCACGAATTTTTTCATGCCGGCATCCTCGGTTTTATATTTTTTATCCAAAGACTCCTATAATAATTTAGCGGTTTTGATTGGACTATATACATTATAAAGTGTATTGTCCAATCCATTAAGGATATAGTTTTTGCAAATAAACTTTGAATGCTTCTATGCTTCTACAGCTAGCAAAGTTGTCTTATCCGTTTCATTTTCATTAACCAAATGAGCTTCTTCGTTAATAAACCTTGCAAGACTAATGGTAGTTAAATAAAACAACATCTTTTCTTGCCAACGTTTGAAATCAATACCATTAAACTTTTCGAGTTTTTCTCCATGAGTTAAATGAGTCGGAACGGTATTAGGAATACTAACCGCCACATCATTTTGAGGAACAGACATCACATTTTCAGATGATTCAGTAGCCATTATTCTGTTATTGAATAACACAAAAGCAATTTATAAAATGTATAGAAATTGTTTCCAAAATTAAAATTATAAGAAAAGAGTTATTCAATGTAAACACGTTTTAGTATGTAAATAAAACAGGTAAAACAGTCCCAATCTAGTTTCAATTAAGAAATTTATTTATTTAGTGAAAACACAAAAAATAATTCTGTCTTAAGATTTTTGTTTACCGGATTACGAAAAAGTAATATATATATATATATATATATATATATATATATATATATATCACTAAATAAATAGTAATTAAAATTAATTAATTACTACAGAACAGTAAAGGGATATAAGAAGAACATACAGTTTGTGATTGAATCAATCACTTGTTGAATTTTGACCGAGTCGAAAGTTGAACTATCTCTCCTTAAGACAGAATACGCCCCCGCTACGGTGCTGACGACAAGTTCAATGGGCGTCTGCCTCCCAGGATGAAACGGTCAACGACTGTTGCAAGAAGCACTTCAGTGCAACAGTCCCGCGAACCAACAATGGAGAATTTCTCTCAAACAGTAAGAAGGGAACAAGGACAGTAGTAGGGAATTCGGGTAGATTTTCTAATCTTTCAAATGGACTGCATATGGTCCCTTTTATAAGTGGTGAAGGGTTGCAACTCATGGCTTTTTTCCAGAACTGATGTGACTGTTTGAACAATAGCATCTTTCTAATAAAGCAACTTAACGTTTTAATTAATTAATTAATTAAAAACGACAGCGTTTTTTAAATAATTAAAAAACGACAACATTTTTTAAGTAATTATTCCAGATTTTTTGGTTCAAAAAATAAATTTTAAAGCCCAAAGGCCAATTAAAATTTGTCCAAAAAATTTAATAGTTGCTCAAGAACGACCCACGTCCCAGACACGGGCCGGGACGGACGGCGGCGGCGGCGCGCGCGCATGGGCTTTTGGCCCAAGCCCAACACATGCGTAGTGTAGGTCATCTCCCCTTCAAAGAGTTGGATAACTCAAGGCATCCAATCCTTAGTCCCATAACTTGGGTATATTAACTCTAAGCATTTCTACCACTTTTCCAATGTGGGACAAACCCACTAACTTTGTTACACCATCTAGCTTAAACTCAAATGGGTCACTTTAAGTCCAAATTTTTCATTCATTACTTCACTATTTTAAACAAGTGAGTATACCAAATTAATCTCCTTGCTACAAGGAACACATTGGTATTAAGACATGTCACTTTTAACATATGTGTCTTAATTAAAATTGACTCTAAAGTTTGACCAGATAAGCTAGCATTTCATAAAATATACAACATTCTTTTCTTGTATAAGTCCACGCTAGTGGCATAACAAGTGGACATAATAATAAATTGTCCTTTAAATGTTTAAAAATTGTTAATAAGAGACCTAATCGTAAATTACCCAAAAATATTACACATTGGTAATAGTTGATATATAATAGAAACTAAAAACATGAGTGATATTTTTGAATTTGGCTACATAATCCGTAACAGTCCATAATAGTTAACCATTTGTGTTATATTATATAAAAATCTAATTTAAATTACTAATGGTGCCTGTTTGTTACACTTACAAATATCTCCATTAGGAACATTAAATTTCTCTAACGACCTAGGTCAGTTAGAAACGAAATTCCCCACACCAAATTTCTAATGCACAATGTTCTTTAGAAATTTCCTTATTAATTGAATAAAAACATTAGAAAAGTGTTGTTTTGGTATAGTGTTATTTAATTAATAAATTATATTTGAGTAAGTGTAATGGTATAGTGATATTTAATTAATAAATTATATTTGAGTAAGTGTAATTAAGTAAGTAAAAGAAGTAAACGGTGAAATAAATATTTAACATCGCACAATGAGGGAATTTGGACATTTGACAACGTATCTAATGGTTTGACGAGTCAACTAACAATTTATTTCTATTTCGAACCCCAATGAACACGTTGGAATATAAATGGACAATATATGCACAATTACAAATAACTAATATATAAAAAATTCAAATGGCCCAATAAATTACTTGATAAAATATACATAAGGCAATGATAAACTAACCAACCATCAACCTAAATATTCCGTTCATTTATAAATTATAGTTCTCAAGCCAATAGAGTGTGCGCTTATTTTATAACATGACCAAAATTTTACATTATGAATGTCAGTGGAATTTCTAACACTTTACCCTCCACTATTAGGAACGAAAAACTAAAAAGAAAAATGTGTATTGTCACTCAAAGTTATTTTTGATTTCTCCAAATCATGGTACAACTTAGAAAATATCCAAGGATATGTAATAGAAATTAATAAGTATTGCATATATTATAAATATCTAATAAACAACCACTTGCGATCTAAGTTTTGAAATTTTGTAAGAGTACACATAATAATCAAAGTGACCCATAGGATTAGGTTGTCTTATCCCGTTGACCAAAACACACTTTGTGTCTCCAGTCAAAGAGGTTATTCCAGTAAGTTTCTGATCAAGGATCATCATTCTTGCCTTAGTCCCATCGCGTGGGGTCGATCACATGGACTCTGCTTTCCCATTCTAATCTATTATAAGCAATATTATCATTTAAATTTGTTTTATGTCATCTAAGCCCATTTACCTTATCCTAAAGTGGCATTCTCAGGGACGTGGAAGTACCTTTGAAGAAGAAAGAAGTTAAATGTGTCTTTTGATTGTTTCTTGGACTTGGATGACGAGAAAGAACCTGAGGCCAGAGGGGAGGAAACTAGATCTAATCTTAAAGAGAGTTTTAACGAAAAATTAAAAGAGAGTTTCAATGCTTTTTGGAAGGCAAAAAACTTCTGCACAGTGTGCTATGTATTTAAGAATGTGGAGCTAATGCCTTCAGCTGGTATGGGAAGGCCTCCTTCTATAGGTAAAATTTAGGGTTAATGACCAACAGATCATAGGTACAGTCCGCACTTGACTGATCAGTCATGCGCATTTCACCTTGGGTTTTTGGGCCCATCTTGGATTGTTTCGACCTTGTTGGGTTATTTTATGTGTTGTTTGAGGTATTTAGATCTTGAAGAATGTTTCCATGAGCTTGGGTTAGGTTTTAGGCTTCGAAAACCCATGGTAGGTTTCGCTACCTTTCTGGAACATAATGGGGTATCTACAGAGCCATCAACAGCGGAGTTCATTTGGATGAACAACATTGAAAAAAGAGACACATATTTCATGATTGTGGGGATTGCCTTTTCCTCTAATGACGTGCTTTAAGATTATCCCATTTTATTGGAAAATTATTCTAACTATCGCGAAGGGTTGCGATTCTTGCCTTGGTAATATCATCAGGAGAAGATGTCACATATTGTTGGTGTGAGGTAGTGTCCGTCGGGGACGAGGTGTTTGTCGATACACCAAATCGTTTGGAAAGTGTGTTCGCTTGGGATAAGGTGTTTTTCGATACACTGAATCGTTTAGGAAAGTGTGTCCTCTTAGGACAAGGTGTTTGTCAATACACCAAATCATTAGGAAAGTGTGTCCATTTGGGATATGGTATTTAACGATACACCGAATCAAAGTAGAAACTGTCCGTTTAAGACAAAGTGTTTGTCAATACCGAATAGTTAGGAAAGTGTCTGCTTGTGACGAGGTGTTTTTTGATACACCGAAACATTTAGGAAAGTGTGTACCCTTAGGACAAGGTGTTTGTTAATATACCGAGTCGTTAGAAAAGTGTGTCTATTTGGGACAAGGTATTTGTCGATACACCGAATCAAAATGGAAAGTGTTCGTTTAGGACAAGATGTTTGTCGCTACACTGAATCATTTAGGAAAGTGCGTCCGTTTAAGACAAGGTGTTTATCGATACATCAAATAATTTAATAAAGTGTGCCCACTTGGGATGAGGTATTTGTCGATACTGAATCATTTGGAAAATGTCCATTTGGGACAAGGTGTTTATCGATGCACCGAATCGTTAGGAAAGTGTGTCCTTTTAGGACGAGGTGTTTGTTTATACATTAAATCTTATTGAGGACAAGATGCGTGTCAGTAGACCGAATTGAAGTAAAAAGTGTCCTCTTGGCACAAGGTGTTTATTGATATACCGAATCATTAGGAAAGTGTGTTCGTTTACGAAAATATATTTGTCGATACATCGAATCGAAGTGGAAAGTGTTCGTTTAGGACATGGTGTTTGTCAATGCACCAAATCGTAGTCAAAAGTGTTCATTTGGGATAGGGTGCTTGTCAATACACCGAATCGAAGTGGAAAGTGGGTCCACTTGGGATAATGTGTTTGTCGATACACCGAATTATTTAGGAAATGTCTCCGCTTGGGATTAGGTGTTTATTAATACATCGAATCGAAGTAGTTTGGAAATAAGGAATTTTGATAAGGACAAATGAAATTTTCTAAAGGGGGAGTGGGGATGGAATTTGGATTCGATCGAGGAGGGATTGTGAATTTTGATTTTTTTTTAAATTCTTTAGATGAGGAATGGATTGAATCTAGATAAAGAATGAGTTTGAACCATGGAGGAATCTTTGAAAAAAAATATTTTTATTAGATCTGGAGTGCTTGACCGATCGAGAAATCGTCTTTTGACTGATTAGACAAGCACGAGCTTGATCTATCAAAAAAGTGCTTGGCTTCCCTAGATAAGGTAGGTTTTTGGAGTTTTTCCTCACTTTTCACTTTTCAATATTTATCTACTTTCTCAGAGAAGAGATTCATTTTTCTCTATCTTTTGAGCATTTTTTGTGAGTCTTTTTCAATGAGGTGTAAAAAATGTAAATTGAATTTGTTGTAGGGTGTTTACCACATAACAAAAATCACAACATGGTACACTATGGAAGTATAGAGGCAAGTAAGGATCGAATCCACAATGAACGGTATTTAGTATGAAATTGATTTAGTATTGAAAAGAGAAAAGTAAAAGTTGATTTGGGAGGTTTAAAAGAGGAGAAAAGTTAACTATGGAAACTAAAAACTAAATTAACAAATATTAAGCAAAACGAGATTACGATCATTTTCCCATAATAGGTAAATAAATTAAATTCTAGAATTTAGTCGAATGGCAATTAATCGACCGTATTCAATTGATTATAACATCAAGCATGAAAAGACCAAACCCAAAAATAAGAGATAAAACTTTCGATTGAATGTAGTCATAAATGGATTAACATCAAAATATCTTTATAAGCACTACCATTACGTGACAATGGAAGTTAAATGCATAATATTCCTATATTAATGCACATGATCTCAATCAAAAGTGTTTTAAACCAAAACCTAGATTTAAAGCTCAAACAACCTATCAATTGTAAAAAATGATCCTAACCTTTAAACTAGAGACTAAACATGGTAAAATAATACAAACAGATAATTAAACAACGGAAAAAAGAAAAAATGATTACATAAATGAAGGCAACTAATAACGAAGCAAGAAACAACTCGATAAAGCTTGAATTAAATGAAGAAGAAGAAGGTAAATAGTAACTTACATAACCCAAAATATGCAAACCCTAGTAGGGAGAGAGAGAGAGAGAGAGAGAAAAGCTCCCGAAATCACCTATCAACCCTAACTCTAATTAAAAATAGATATAAAACTGAATAATCGAAGTAAACCACACACACACACACACACACACACACACACACACACACACACACACACACACATATATATATATATATATATATATATATATATATATATATATATATATATATATATATATATATATATATATATATACAGTAAGTGGATTAAATAAAGGAAAAAAAACTCAAAAATATCAAAGACATGAAATCTAGGGATGAGAATAGATTCTCCAAATGTGGGAATCGATTCCCTTCAAAAAATCTTCAAAACATAAAGATTGGAAAATAGTGGAAATAGGATCCAGCAAGTGGGAATTGATTCCCAAAAGTAGGAATCTATTCCCTTCAAAAAATGTGGGTACATTTTGCTTTAGAAGATGAAAAAATGCACTTCACGAAAGCAGCCACAACTTCTTCGTTCGGACTCAAAACAATGTGTGATTTCTAGTCACATGAAGATAATTCAAAGGGATACACAATCGTGGAAAGCCGAAGTCTAAATTATTATTTATGAAGTTATGAAAATGCCCTTGAAGTTTCACCTTGTGATAAAACTTTCCCACAACCCAACCAATTGCCCCGCTTAGTATTCTAACACCTACAAAAGCTCAAATAAATCTTGAAAATCACACACACACACACACACACACAGATATATATATATATATATATATATATATATATATATATATATATATATATATATATATATATATATATATATATATATATATATTATGAAAACAAAGGTTATCCAATAAATGGGCGTAAATATAAGAATTAACAGACACAATTGTGTTAGAATGCATAAGTATAAAGGGTTCTCAAATACAATATTCAAAATGAATCACACCCTTCAACTTACACTTTACTAGTTCCTAGTGATAAAGCAAAACTAAAACCATCCCCAAAGAGAGAGAAAAATAGAAATAGCAATGTAGAAAGGAAAATAGTCATTTTCACAAGTGCACGGTATCGTTTAGAGAATACAACAAGTCGTTAAACCCATAGGTTATCCTAGTGGACAAGTGTTATTTCCTGAGGGTTTTTAGGGATGAAACCTATAAAAATCAAGTTTTCTCAAAAGTATGCCCAAATAATCAATAAGACAATCTTAACAACAACGAAAAAGATTTCAACAAGTTATTAGTCAAGCAAGTGAGAATTTATCCAATAGTCCATAATCATTAACATTATTATAATAACTTCATTACAATTGAAACCTTAAATGTGGGAGGAAGTGATATCGCATGAAAATATGTTTTGGCAAAACTTTTATAATCTGGATAAACATGAAAGTATTTAAGGATCAGACCTTTCTAATGATTACACTCAACAAATAAAAACACTTTGAATGACGTGTTACACACATGGAACATGCAAGCATAATGAGTAAACATAAAATCAAACAAGGTCGTTCACATGTCATCAATGAAGAACGCTACATATAAAGCAAAAAATTGAAATCTCCTGAAAGATTTCGTTCATTAAGGAGGTGAAACGCATTTTCACAGATTGTCGCTACTATTATGACTTTTGAATAACATTCGCCATAGGATCACATATGAATTTTAAGGGTTATAATGTTGGTTGGGAGCTAAGGTTATGTAATGGAGTGGATATTTATAAATTCAAAAGGTTTGGGGAGAATACTCAGGATAATGTAAACTTCGAGGACAATTTCAAAATTGGAATATAATTTTGCATAAAACGCAATGGATATGAAATTGAAGTATAACCTTCATTATTATTCTGCAGGATTCTTACTTTTTTAATCCCTTTCTTTTTCTTCTTTTTTTTCTTTTCACTTCTTTTTCTTGAGAATAAAATCCAACTCATATCATTAATTACAATAATGAAACAAAAAATATCATTAAAACCCAATGTACAATTCCAAACAAAGGTATAAAAGATGTACATATGGTGTAAACCTCCAATGTGGAATATGTTAAGGGATTTTAGGTTTGGAAACGAAAGGTTATATCTAGGCTCAAAGGGGTTGAGTAGAGAAATCTATAAGGTGAGGTCAACGTCAATATGGGTGTGATACTAAGGAGGTTATATGATCCTTTCATAACGTTTACCCAATTGAACTCATGGGTGTTATGAGATAAGCCCGAAGGATGTGGGGAAACTCATCCTGCCAAGAAACTTTTGTTTTCTCCAAACTTTGCTTCATTCCATCAAGAATTGTTGTGTTAGAGGCCTTAGCCTCTTCGGGTATGCCGCTAAATTATTATAGTACTTGATGTTGTGACTATTTCAGAAGTCCTAAAATGTTTCTCTTATAAATAGCATTCCATTATTAGTAATGATTGCCCTTTGAACACCAAAAAGGTTCACAACATTCCTCAAGATAAATTTGACCATATTGGTGACCCTTAAGTTCGCCAAAAGCTTAGCCTCTATCCATTTAAATAATTAGTATATATAATATATGTCCCGCACGTAGTATATATAACTCTCAAATATCCTACGTATTATGAATCTACCATTATACTTCTCATTGTATATTCTCGAGAGTTTCCCACTACTCGAAGGGTCCCAATTTTTCTTTTAAATTATTTCAGCAGATAATTCACTCATACTCCACTGGTTTATGTCGTAGGTTAGCTCACTGTCACCGTAACTCGTACTCATTCCCCGAATTCATTCCATTACCAAATAATGCCGATTAATCTTATTCTTAAATTTTCTCACTTATGACTAAGTTCCAATCCTACCATTAGCCTACCGATAACCAAAATATCTCTTATAATATTTTAAATGTATCCCAGAAGTTCCCCCAGTCATAGTTTACAAGTTCAAGGCATAAATAGGGAAAAATACCAAAATCTGGAAAACTGAATCGATTCGCCTAATGGCCGAATCGATTCGAAACTGTACAAGTCGTCTCCTTCCTTTTAATTGTTATAATTTTCACGAATTTCAACCATTCAAATCTTCATAATTTGGTCACAAACTTACAACCAAGTATACTAATCCCTATAATAACATGTATAAAGGATTTCTAACATAATAAAAACATCAAGGAGGATCAATTATATCGCATTATTCATTTAATTTAACTCCAAAAACCTAGGTTATTCTCTTTATTCAAGAACATCAACGAAATCCAGATTCCTTCTATTATTATCATTTCATATGTTTTGATTTCGTTTTATATTCACATAGGGATTCAATCTACATGCAAATCTTATCCAAGATTGTGAATTAAATCTCCAACTTAAAGACAAAATCATTTATTCACGCATATATTCAATCCTACACTAACATTGATAGTATATGCACTAAAATTTTGCAAGATAAACACTTGCCTCAAATTTCATATCTGATTTTTTGTAGAAAAATGGTGGTATTGTCTTCCTCTCCTCCCGATCTACACTTCGGTGGTGGTGGTGGTGGTGTAAAAATGGTGTGGGAAGCCTGGGAACCCCTCTCCTTCATCCTCTAGTGGCCTTTATCTGATTTTGTAACAGTTAACCCTAACCCGCTCAACACACACACACACACATACACACACACACACACACACACACACACACACATATATATATATATAAAACATATAAAATTCGTAGGTCTCTTTTCTCTAAAAATCCAAAAGACCAAAATACTCCTCTGGGGTGCTGGTTTGGCTTAAAAATTGACCCGGACCCAATCCAAACCCCCAATTACACTTTTTTGACTATTTCGACCCTTTCGAACACACTGGAGCATTTGAAATGACCATTTGGATGACCATTTGGATGACCCATAAATAAATAACATTTTATTATATAAATTTAAGTCCCGGCATAACTGACACATGCGTCTTAACTAAATTACCGTAACTGGCGTATTCTCACTCATGACAATCACCATACATTCGTACCAATTTTATCACTCGTTCACGAAGTAATACTCAATATCATTCATACAAATAAATATCAACCCTCGTCTCACTAATTAATATTTATTTTAAGCCGGATTAATTTCCCATTTTAATTTAATTAATTCCAATATAAAAATCATTAAAAATACGGGATGTTACATACTTCCCCCCCAATAAAGAAATTTTATCCCGATATTCGAAAAAATACCTGGTATGAATAACTACGGATAGACTACTCAGCATTATGGTGCCCTCGCTTAACATGTACAAGTGGAACTACTCGACCTCAACCTCCTCTCACTACGGTCTAGGATGGTAACTGGTCTCTCCTTGTATGAAATATCAAGTTGTAAATTAATCTCCTCTAATGCAATATGAGTGTGTGGTAACTCATCCTGGAGATTTCGCCTCCGCGAAGAAATATGGAATACATCATGAATCCGATGCAAGTGCTCCGACAATCCGTAAAAATAGTGTCGTGTGCGATACTGATTCAAGTAGATTCGCAATTTCCAATTCGGACTTATTTAATTAGATGTCTAAATTTACTTAAACCAAATACCAATTAAATCAGCCCCTAAACATGCCTCTATGTGTCAATTCAAATCTCAAATTAAATCATGCAATGAACAAGATGACAAAGATAGATTTTAGGAAAAAATCCTCGCAGGGTAAAAACATTTTATTACCACTATAATTCGTAAAGGAACGGTTTACAATCGGATTACAGTGAAAGTACAATTTGACTTACAAAATAACAGCAGGTGTCGGTTCGTAGTCGTCAGCCCAGGAATACCGCAGCACACCCTATGACACGCAGTCGATCAGCCCAGTACCTCTCACAAGTGGCACCTATGGTCAGCCCAGTACCTCTCCAAGGCACCTAGATTCAACAACAAAACTCCCTGCAAAACTATGCTTTAGGTTCCACAAAATAACTCCCACAAAATGACTGGGATTTGTGAGTTGTAAAAACAAAATTTTGAACCCTAAAAAAGATGGAGAATAAACGAAAACACTCAAAATCGTATTCTGTTAAAACCAGTGTTTTCTCCACCTGAAATACTGAAGTCTGAGACCCTTTATATAAGAACATTTAAGGCGGTGATATTTCAGAATAAAACATCGCGTTCTAACGAGAAACGACATCTTTCGAGTGAGATCTGATCTCGTTTGAATGAGATATGATATCGTTCGAACGACATCATACACGTTTCCTTAAAAGCTTCAGTCTTTTATAAATCTTGGATACTTCAAAACTTAAGACTGTTTTCGAGATCAGAAACCTTTATCCAAAACTTTTATGATTAATATCATTAAAATCTTTTCAAAAATGATTTTTTCATAAATAGAAAAATATTTTATTTTTTCAAAAATATCCCAACGGTTTTTATGTAAAATGTAAATTGAACAAAAACACATTTTACTAAGTACGTCCTTGTTGGTCATAATTGTTGAAGTCGTCTAGAAATTCAGATTGTCGATTATAGATCTAAGCTTTCCAATTGTTCGACAAACTCGTAGCGGTATACGACATACTAAATTGATAACGGTCAATGTACTTACAATCCGGGTATATAAGAAACTGGCCCAATCCGCTCGATGATAGGGAATGTCCCCACATACCTTAGTGCCAACTTCCCCTTCTTCCTGAACCTCATTATCCCCTTCATAGGAGATACACAGAGTAATACATGGTCCCCCATATTAAACTCTAGAAAGGACATTTTGGCATCAGAATAACTCTTTTATCTATCCTGAGCTATCCGTATATGACTTTGAATAAACTCAATCTTGGCCGAAGTATCCTGAATCAACTCTGGTCTAAGTAGCTTGTTGTCCCCCACCTTCAACTAATAAGAGGGGGAACGAAAAGGTCTATCGTAAAATGCCTCAAATGGTGCCATGCCAATCGCAAATTGATAGGATTTATTATATGCAAACTCCTCCAGTGGAAGATACTACTCCCATCCTCAACTAAAATCAAGGATACACATCTGCAGTATATCTTCTAACATCTGATTCGTCCTCTCTATCTTCCCATTCGTCTGTAGGTGATAGGCCGTACTCAATCGTATCCCTGTACCCATGGCATCTTGAAAACTATCCTTAAAACGAGACACGAAGATATTTTCCCTGTCGGACACAATATCGAGGGGCACTCCATGTAATCTCACTATCTCAGTGATAAAAATCTGGGCATATTGTCCTGTGGTATAATTCGTCCGGACTGGCAGAAAATGGGTCACCTTAGTCAACCGATCCACTATCACCCAAATGGAATCGTGACCCCTCTGAGATGTTGGCAACCCAGTGATGAAATCCATGAAAATTCTCTCCCATTTTCACCACCACCACCACATGGGTGTAGATCGAGAGGAGAGGAAGGCAACCCCATCACATTTTTTTGCTGAAAATTAGACCTGCAATTCGAGGCAAGTGTTTATCTTACAAAATTTGAGTGCATATACTATCCATGTTAGTGTAGGATTGAATATATGCATAAATAAATGATTTTGACTTTAAATTGGAGATTTAATTCACAATCTTGGGTAGGATTTGCATGTGGGTTGAATCCATATGTGAATAAAAAATTAAATAAGAACATATGAGATGATAATAATAGAAAGAATTTGGTTTTTGTTTATGTTCTTGGATAAAGAGAATAACCTAGGGTTTTTGAGTTAAATAAAGGAATAATGCGATTTAAATGACCCTCCTTGATGTTTTGATGTTTTGCTTACGTTAAAAATCCTTTATACATGTTATTATAGGGATTAGTATACTTGGTTGGGAGTTCGGGAATGAATTATGGAGGTTTGAATGGTTGAAATTCGTGAAAATCGTGATAATTAAAAGGACGGAGACGACCTGTACAGTTTCGAATCAATTTTGCCCAAGGGCGAATTGATTCGGTTTCCCAAATTTTGGCAATTTTCCATATTTAAGCCTTGAACTTGTGAACGATGATCGGGGGAACTTTTGGGATACATTGAAAATATTATCAGAGATATTTTGGTTACCAGTAGGCTAATGGTAGGATTAGAATTTAGTCATAAGTGAGAAAAATTAAGGCTAAGATTAAACGGCATAATATGTAATGTAGTGAATTCGGGGAATGAGAATGAGTTACGGCGACGGTAAGAAAACCTGTGACTTAGACTAGTAGAGTATGAGTGAACTATTTACTTAAATAATTTAAAGAAAATATTTGGACCCTTCGAGTAGTGGGAAACACTCGGGAATATGCAGTAAGAAGTATAATGGAAAGTTAATAATTCGTAGGATATTTGAGAGTTATCTTTAGTACGTGCGGGACATGTATTATAGGTTGCGTGTATACCTATACTGAGGATATATATCAAGGTTCTAAAAAATGCGGGGCGTGACTGAGGCGTGAAGGCCAAGCCTTAAGCCTTAGCGGGCCTAGGCGTGAAAAAAATGTGAAAAGACGTTTAGGCCTTCTTAATATATTTTAATATTTTTTAACCATAACAAGGCTATTAAAATACAAAAATTGCACATATCATAAAAATATGTCTGAATATATGCAAATTAAAATACTATTTGATTAGTTTGGATGAAATAATGGTCCGATTTGTAAACAAATTCTTTAAAAGGCGACATCGTTTCACTAAAACATTGTTGTTTTTAGAAAAAAATGCGTCTTAAAGGTTTTACCAAGAATAAGGCGAGGCGTTTCTCCCAAGCCTTAAGCCTAGGCGGGTTTTTTAGAACAGTGATATATATATATATAGGTTGAGTGAATACCTATTGTGCGAATTCTTAAATGTGTGAACATACCTAGGCTACCTGCTATCATGACAGGTTTCGCGTAGTGGGCAGTCTTATCTTGAGGAGACCATTTGTGGGGATTTTCGACTTGCACCTCAGAACATATAACTTAGGGATTGAGCACTACTTATGTGTATGAGAGTTTGACCGGTCGTTAAGGTGTGTTAGATGTGTGTGTAGCCCAAATGCTTAGAACTATGTTCGCCTCCAAATTGTGTGAATTGTGAATGTATTATTCGAGAATGATTTCGAACCAGAAGTCCTTTACTTAGTACATGATGTACCAGGACTCGATAGCAGAGTATGCACGCACAGCAAGTCTCGACCTAGGGATGCCATATTCACAGATATTACAAGAGTGGTGTATATATATACACATGCGATTTATTATACTATGTGTGCATTGGTAGATAAGATAGATAATGATATCTAAAGTAATCTATGTATGTATAAACTTAATTCTTAACTAGTGGTTTTTACTAGCTAAAGGGGTTTGGAAATTCTGTAACTTATATGGGCAATACGAGTGAGCACTAAGAATTATTAGGCAGGGAGAGACGGATTTCAAACTAGTTACGTGGGGTAGCGTAACTTTGTTGGTTTAGAAGAATTCATTAGACATGCACATTAGTTGAGAGGTGAGGATATCAAGTGAGTGCCCAGCCACAAGGACGTCAGGCTTAAGAGTTCATGTATATTTGATATGTTACAACTGCTGTGGACGTTGCATAATTTGGCAGTAGATGCCTCCACCTTTATCATTTCCTCTTTATCATTCAGTTATCTCAACCGAGCATGTCGCCCATCTTTAGTTAGCGAACATTTCAGAGATATTATATTTTTATTTTATTTCCCGTTGTTGGGTTAGGTTTTTATTCATAGACTAATGTATGTGGATTTCAGACTAGAGTGTTTATTCCAGACATAGTTATTTAATCAATTGTGTTAGCATTTATTTTATTATTTACTGGAATGGTGAATGTGGTTTATTAGCTTAAATTTATAAGGCTTAAAATTTTGACAAGGGGCCAGTTGGGTATTAGTGAAATAATTGTATTTTGAAAGTGATGCTAAGAATGAAACCATTAATGATTTTTGTTTAATTTAATAATGGACTGATCACCCGGGATTAGAATATGCGGGGTGTCAAATGAAGTCCATTGAAATATTCTCATATTTCCACACTGAAATCTCTAAAGGCTATAGATTCCCAACTGGTCTCTGATGATCAACCTTCACCATCTGACATGTGGTGCACCTATAAATAAAGACGGCTATATCCCACTTTATCTCGGCCCACCAATATTATTGCCTCACATCTTTGTACATATTATCCCCTCCGAGATGTATCAAACATATTAACTCGTGAACCTCTAACCTCACTGCATGCCATAGCTCCTCATTATCTGGAACAATCAACCTCCCATTGAAGTGTAAGCCACCCTTAATTTTAGATGAGTAAGACTCCACTCTAACTTTCAATAACTGCTGAATCTTCTTCTGACAATAGCACACATACGCGCAACCTCCAATAATAGCACTCCCGAGTAGGTATGTTTTAATAAAACAAGTAGCATACACACATACATATATATACACGTCACTCTAATATATATATATATATATATATATAAGTACTGATCTCATACGCATATCCCACCACGCACCCTAGCTAATTATTAAATTTGTAACTAGTAAATAGAGACAGAAAACTATTTTAATTAAATATCTTCTCACTTGGATAACCTGCAACATACTCGCTTGATTTCATAAAAATTCCCGAAACATTTTCATGATTCAAACTTGAACCTAACCCAAGGGTCTTTCGAACGAAAACCCATTTCGTTTGAATGAAAAATGTATCTTGTTTGAATGAGGTTCAAACGAGGTTAGAACCAGAATACAAAACTGAGACCTAAAGAATTTTTTCTACACAGGATTTATCCCAAGAGACCTAATTTTATTTCTAGGGTTCATCCTACCAAGATTTCAAGAACTATAAGCCAATTACCATCAAGAAAATATGATTTCATCATTATATATTAGATTCTCAGATGATAACCCACCATAAACTCAATATAACAATTACTTTATCAAACTGGCTTTCAAGGATTCAATCTTTTTATCGAAGTTCTACATCTTCTCCTCTTACATCCCAGAATTTTATGTCTAATTACAAGTGTAATCAATCTCAATGAATCATACGATTAAGGTATTTAATTCCTTATCAATTAAGTTTCAACATCATTTAATCAAGTTTCAATCTTTCATGCTCTAATTTGTATTTTTAAACAAAGAAAGTAATTAACAATAATATAATTGCAATATAAAGCAAGTAACTACTTGCCTAATTTGATTACAGATCCAAATTCTTATATGAATTGATGCCGGGATGAATCCTATTTCTTATTCTTTCCAAATTCCTCTTCGTTCTCTCTCTCTCTCTCTCTTTCAATCTCTTGCGCAGATTATGAAAGGTAGGTTTCCATCCAGCTTTCCAACCTCTTATATATTCTCCTAATAAACCTAATCCCATTTTTCCTCTTAGTTATAGGTATAAAATTACCCTCCTACCCTTGTACGACCCTTTTATGTTTAAAAAGCCCCTTGAACTCAAACATAACACCCGGATACCCATTATTGATAATTTTGACCCTTTTCGAATTACTGATGCACTCAAAAAGATCATCTGATCCATCCATATCTAATTATGCTAACTTTTATTAACCAGGTCCGACATGTATGCACTCTACGCATCACCCATAATATATATATATATATATATATATATATATATATATATATATATATATATATGTTGATGTAACACCCTATCGACCTATCACAATAAACCGCCGCTAGCACTCATATGCAACATATAATAAATCATATAACTATTTAATTATCACACACAAGTAAATGATTATTATAACAAATATTTATCCTTTTTCTCACTAATAATATTTACTAAAAATCTAATTTTATTTCCCCAGTTAAATTAATAATAAGGAGAATATGGAAATTGATTAATAATAAAAGCAAGGGTATTACAAATTGATCTTGTTGAATGGCTTGAAATACATGAATTTTGATGAACACCCCTTTGGTTGACTAGTGGCTTATCCACATCCATGTTTATAATCCTAAGAGTGATTACCATCGCATCGTGATGCAGGTTCGGACTCCGACCAAGTCTTCCTCGATGAAAACTATATGTTTGTATAATTTAAATCTTCTTTTCGATGGCGCTTGGCCACTGAGGTTTTAGCTGAGTCAATCTGGAAAGCTTCCATTACTGCAGTAACCTTCTTCAATTCCATTCGAATAGTCTTACCTCGAACATGGTTCAGACTTAGGGCATCATGAATGAGTGTAACTAATATTCCATCCCGTCCTTATTCAGGACATTATTAGATTTATGGTCATGATGTATAATAGTATTTTGACTCATATTTTCCATATTTTCGTCGAGGTGACTTGCGTGAGAGAACTCCCCAAAGTGATATTTGAGCTCTTTACAATTCTTTGACTTATGCTCTTGCTCCTTGTGGTAGGAACACCTCAGGGAAATGTTTCTCTTTCATAGATATCTTGTCATATTCCTTGACCACTTGAAATATTATTGATATTTAATCTTATTAAGATTTTGTAAATCGGATCTTTGGAGGCTTTATTTATCGCCTGATTGACCTTAATGGATTCGAATTTTTTTTCCTTTAAGTACTCTATTATACTTACTGTCCCCTTTCTTAATGGATTTCACTTTATTTTTGTTCTTGGTCTCCTTTGGCCCATCATATTATGCTGTGTGCTAGCCATAAAATCTTCTACTTTGGCATACTTCTCAATCCTGGAGATAAGGTCATCGATATTACTGGACACTTCTTTTGTGCGGTACTAATGCAACATATAATTTCTCAGTAGGGTGATCATAAAATACACTAAAACCATTCTCTCACTACACCAAATATAGCGAATGGTCAACCCAATGAGGTCACGGACTAAAGCCGTGACCATATCAAATCTAGTGTGACCATATGCCTGACTAGAATTGGTCACGAACCAAAACCTAGCTAGTCACGGACCAAATTCCTTACCAGTATGGGTTACGAATATTGTTCGTGACAAGGTCATAACCATCATAGCACCAAGTTTATACCCAAGTTCACTCCAACTTCGATCACGGTAGGGTCATGAGTAATATCTGTGACCAGCGCCACAATGCATACCCAATGGGTCACGACTTTGGGCCATAATCATTTTAATTAGCTCACGCATGTGGGTCATGACTGAGGGCCATGACTAGATGGTTGCCTACATGCTGATGTGGAAAAAAATTAAGGGTCATGGTATTGGGTCACGGCTCTAGGTCGTGACCAGGGTCCTCATAATAAAACCCTCTGTGCCCATTTTCATTTCTTCTGACGTTAATTTTTGTCTCTCTTTCGACGATTTGCATTCCTTTTCAAACCCTAATTTCAACAATTTGCATTCTCTCTCTCAATCTCAAAGGTAAGCCCTAATGTATATGTGTATGTATTTCTGAGCCGTGACCATTTTTATAGTCCGAAGGTGGGTCACAGACTTAAGCCATGACGAGGTCCTTGACCATTTTTATATTCCTATGCATGGGTCACGGACTTGAGTCGTGACCATATCCATGACCATTTTCATATTCTGAAGTATGGGCCATGGATTTGAGCCATGACCATATCCATGACTATTTTCATATTCTGAAGTATTGGTCACGGACTTGAGTCGTGACTAGGGACGTGACCAAAATCATATATTAAAGGATGGGTCACGACCTTTGTCTGTGACCAGCTCTGTGTATGGGCCACGATTATAGTCCACGACGATCTACCGTGACTCTTTAGGTCCGTGACCCTTTGTTTGGTCAGGGATTTAGGTCGTGTCCCACGAAATCGGTCACACTCGAAATGGTCATTACCCTTGGTCATGACCCACTGTCCTGGTCAGGGACTTTGGCCGTGACCATTCGCCTAATATGGTGTAGTGTCTCGGAAAAATCTTCAACTTTATTTTAGCTTTCTTGGTGTTCCATCTTCACTGTGAGGAGTGAGTCCATTTTTTTTGGATGGGAACTATTGATGATAAATCTTGCAATGAAATCTTATGAAAGATGTTGGTGAGAGATTTGTGTGGTAACTTATCATACCCCTTTTGTGCAATATTCCCAATACTGGTAAGTAATATGCGACACATGAGTGCCTTGTTGCTGCTCCGGTACTGATGAAATAGATCGATGGAATCAGGCTCCCCGTCATAGATTTTGAATGTGGAGGTGGAAAACTTCTTAGGATGTTCTAGTTCTTCTATTGATCTTGAGAAAGGAAATTTTATCTTATTGATGAGGGCCCTCTTGGACATTTTCTTAGTGGATTTAGCCTCCCGATGAGTGGGGTGCTCGTCCATCTCTTGTTGAATGAGGTCGCGAAGATCTCTCTTGCGATGACCTCCTTCTTGGTTTTATTTAACACGCGAGTTCCTGTGCCTCGAGTGCTTCTGATCGTGCTTCGAACTCCTTCCTTATTTATGAGGTTTTCTCACCTCAAGGATAGGGGCTCGAGTATGTAATTTATATTTTTCTCCATGGATCTCATGATCCATTCATTCCAGATGATGCTAAAGTAGAGCATTTTCTTCTTGTAAGTAGAACATAACATCCTTCTGTTGATGGAGTCGCCATTCATAAGAGTCCACAAGCTGTGAAATTTGATTGGATCGTGGAGGTTTATTGTGTTCTACAATTTGTTCCTCCTAGGATGATAGCGTGAGCTAGTAGTGTTAGTATCATTGTAGGGGTAAACCCCAAACCTGATTCTGGGAGCTAAAGGTCCATTTTGATCATTCTCATGCCTGCCATTGGAGGGTACGCATGCGGTGTGTGAGTGAGAAATAATTGACAGTTGGATTTTCTTGGATGAGAAAAAAAATCGATTCCTAAAGACGGATTCAATTGTACATGGAAAAATTATACTATTATGAAGTCAACACAATTAAGTTGACCGAGAAATAAAAGTATAGAAGCAGACGATAACAAAATATGTATGCGGTTCGGTAATGTGCTTAGACCTACTGGGTGTTTATCTCTCTTTATTCATTGATTCTTGATAATTAAGATTACATGCCTCTTTTCCCAAGGTCATGAACGACATTTATAGATAACGTAAAGAGATTAAGTCATGCAGGACTTCATAACTTTGGATTGCAATCTTAACTTGATCGGACGACTCCAATTCTAAAATTTCTACTGATGAACCTCAATTCGTTCTTAGCTCTTTGAGATGTGGTTGTAACAATTTCTACTGATGAACCTCAATTCGTTCTCACCTCTTTGAGATGTGGTTGTAACCAATTATGTCGAATACGTGTTAGATGCTCCTAACTGTTCGAATAATTCCTCCATAATCATCATCACCCATTATGAATCAATTATAGAATTTTCCTTTTAGTATTGAAATTTGGTTAATAATTCAAAATATGATAATTAAACTGATTTAAATGTAGATATGAATTTCTTAGATTATAAAACTCCATATTTATGCTAATACATATGTTTAACTTAAAACCATATTGATTATATTTTTATAAACCTTGAGAATTTGTGTTAAATCATTAAATAAATTATATATCTATTAGACTCATTGAGACTACTGATTTTTGTAAAACCATATATTTAATGGATGTTATTGTTTATACATTAATTTAAATCCGTACTTAAAGATGAACCATATAAGGAGCATGTTGAATTAAGGTATATACCACAAAATAATAGAATTGAACACTTATTACGATCATTAAGAGGTAAGGTTTTAATTTAAAGCTATTATAAATCATAATAGGGTATTCATAATTTTCTTGGAGCTCTAAAATACTCATTAATGATGAACTAGAATTTTTCAATTCGTAAGTTAGGGTTGGTTGGACAAGAAATATACAATACATCATTTTGGCAAGATTAAGAGGCTTGTCGTGGGTGCGAACTTAAGATCTTGAGACTGTGGGTGCGGTTGTCAATTTGCGAACATGGGGTGCTTTGGTCTGGGCCATGGGTTGAGGGTTAATCTTGGTATTGGTTGGTTTCGTTAGGAGTTTTGGTGAGAGTTTAAGTATACATTTTAGGGCTATGATGATAAGAGTGGTTGTAAAAGTAATAGTATTGTTTTTTTAATTAAATTTAAAAAATTTATAGTGTCGAGACTTTATTTTATAGCGTGCATATGTGTATGTTTCGATGGTTATTGTTAGGTTGATATGCTTTAAGTGTATATGCGTATAGGTATGTATGAGATTCGAGGATTATTCAAAGACCTACTGCGGGATTATTTATATAAGTTTAAACTTAGTCATAATTTGTAAATACTGAATTGATGAGGTTAAGGTGTAAACTTATGGCAGGTTACTTGATGTTGGAGTGGTAAGATCATTTAATCTCTTTGTATGTTTAGGATGGGGGAAAGTTTGTTGATTACTCGATCATAGGTCTATTAATATTTGGTTTATCTGTTCATACGATATAATAATAAGGGTTGTTGAATACTCCGTATTATAATGGTTTAGGGTTGGTTTATTACTTTGCAACCAATGATAATATTTTAAGTGTGTTGTATAGTGTATAGTGGTTATGGAGCTCTTTGATTGCTCTATGGTAGGATGGTTAGGTTGTTAGTTTGGCACTTTCATGGCATATGAACTGGGTTTGTGCTCTTCGATAATGAATATACCGATGTTAGGTTTGGGGTTATGGTTATTTGTTAGAAAGTATAGAACCCTTAGATTCCAATGAACAGTTTATTTAGACAAAAGTGTATCTGGGGGGGGGGGGGGGGGTCCATATTTGGATTTCGTTTATGAGACATCCCACATAGGGAGTCGAGTTCGATCAAGTGCTAAGAGATATAGGGTGTGAGACTCTTAGTGGGTATCATTTGGTATACTTTATGTAGTGTATTAATTATTTGTATAATGATTTTATATAGGAAGCTGGTCCAGTTTTGGGATTCATTGTGTGGGTATTGCATATTGCTTATGCGTACGATGTATCGAATTATGGGATGGTATTGTGGAAGCTTAGTACTAGTTAGGGTTTGTATGGTCATGATGTAAGTTTGTATTTATATTATACTGATAGAGTTATTATATCGGGTTACTTTATGTGGAGATAATTATACGGGGATCAATAGCCTTAGTACATTAAGGTTAGTATGGATACAGATGGTTAGGATGGATACAAATGGTTGGAATCTCCTTAGTGGCTGAAAGAGGTAGGTTATCTCAGGTGTGAGTATCAGAAGAGGAAGGCACAAGGCATAAATGAATTGCATTTAATACTCCATAAGTGATTAATCTATTTTTTTGTTTATTTGTGGGTTTTAGCCCATGTTAGTTTCTAAAAACTATTTTTAAGTATTCATAACCAGGAGCAGTAGGGTTGAGTACTTAGATTTGCATTCAGTTGATTACCAATTTACTATCCTTAGAGTGGGAGAATTATTTAATTCATCATTTGATTTCAGGCAGACATTCGAGTTGTTCTTTATTTTAGAGTTATTGTTTATGGATCCGTTAGTAGTCTAGAGTTGGTTATTGGATCAGTTTTGAGACATGCAGTTTTATTTTGATCGACTTTTTATTGATTCGGTTTTGGAGATATTAATTATATTATCTCAGTTATTTATTTTATACATCAGTATGGTGTGAGTGGTTTAAATTATTTATTATTTTATTTTATCGTTGATGTTGAGGATGGTATAAATTATTTGTATCCCCCTGTAACACGTTGCCCGCCCGGGGAGAGCGAACGGAGCGCCACTATCAATAAAACTAAACTAAATCCACAAGCAACAAGGTATAAAGCATCTAAAAATCCCACAATATAAGAGAAACCATTAATCTCAATTTCTTCAAATTAAATACAACCAAAAGTCTCTCGAAATAATACCACTATCTATCTCAAAAAAATCACTACACCAAAAACAGGATTCTGGCACGGTTTTGAATTGTGCCAGAATCAGGTGTTCCAAAATGGAAATTTTTTTCTGGCACGGCTCAAAAGTGTGCCAAAATCAGCCAAACAGAAACACTTCTGGCACACTTTTAAACCGTGCCAGAATTTGATATTTCTGGCACACTTTTGGCACAGTTTTTAACTGTGCCAGATTCAGCCAAATAGGAACACTTCTGGCACACTTTTAAACCGTGCCAGAATTTGATGTTTCTGGAACACTTTTGGCACAGTTTTTAACTGTGCCAGATTCCGCAAAATAGGAACACTTCTGGCACACTTTTAAACCGTGCCAGAATTATATATTTCTGGCACACTTTTGGCACAGTTTTTAACTGTGCCAGATTCAGCACAGTTTAAAAAAATTTAACACAGTTTAAAACCGTGCCAAAATATGATACACTTTTGCCACGGTTTTGAACTGTGCCAATTTTTTTATTTAAAAAAAAATATTTAAAAGCACAAAATTCACAAATTAATAATATTGCGCGTTATTAATAAACTAATGTACATACAAACTTCAAAATATTACAAGTCTTTAACTGCTCACAGGCCCAAAAAAAATTAGGCAGAGTTTCCTCTATTTTATGGACACTCCAAAAACTGTTAATACAAAACCTGCCTAACATAAAACCCGCACGGCCACAAAATATAACAACTAACTTACAAAAGCCCTCATGACCATAAAAGTCAATAATAAAACAACAAAAGACCGTACGGTCATGACACAAAAAATGGAATCATTAATAAACTCCTTGTTTTAAACCATTGAGTTCTTTGTGTGTTCCACATGAATAAAAGCCAACGATAAACTGTTATCCTGCAAAAAAAATAGAATACAAAAAAGATACGATATTAGTAACCCAATAATTTATAAAAAAAATACTCAAAACATAAAAATTACATATATGAAATAAAATTATCGTCATACTCACAAACCGGGAGACCCGGGACTACGCAGTCAGTTCCTACAAGTTACATTGGTCCCGTTCGATGTGTTCGTGCCTCCTACGGGGTCGTTTGGGGCCTGGTTTGGGTTTTCACCCTTTAACAGCATATTTTTAAGTTTAAGTGTTGATTTTTGTAAATTATCGTCCTATTCACAAACCGGGAGACCCGGGACTACGCGGTTAGTTCCTACAAGTTACATTGGTCCCCTGCGAGGTATTCGTGCCCTCCTACCGGGTCGTTCGGGCGGTGGTTTGGATTTTCACCCTTTAATGGCTTGTTTTTAAGTTTAAGTGCTGATTTTTGCAAATTATCGTCATACTATCAAACCGGGAGACCCGGGACTACGCGGTCAGTTCCTATAAGTTACATTGGTCCCGTGCGAGGTGTTCGTGCCTCCTACGGGGTCGTTTGGCGGTTGGTTTGGGTTTTCACCCTTTGACGGCATGTTTTTAACTAAGTGTGATTTTGCAAATTAACATCATATTCACAAACTGGGAGATTCGGGACAACGCGATCAGTTCCTACAAGTTACATTGGTCCAGTGCGAGGTGTTCGTGCCCCCTACGGGGTCGTTTGCGGGGTGGTTTGAGTTTTCACCCGTTAACGGCTTGTTTTTAAGATTAAGTGCTGATTTTTGCAAATTATCGTCATATTCACAAACCGGGAGACCCGGGACTACGCAGTCATTTCCTACAAGTTACATTGGTCCCGTGCGAGGTGTTCGTGCCCCCTACGGGGTCGTTTGGGGGGTGGTTTGGGTTTTCACCCTTTAACGGCTTATTTTTAAGTTTAAGTGTCGATTTTTACAAACTATCATCACACTCTCAAACCGGGAGAACTGGGACTACGCGGTCAGTTCCTACAAGTTACATTGGTCCCGTGCGAGGTGTTCGTGCCTCCTACAGGGTTGGTTTGAGTTTTTACCCTTTAACGGCATGTTTTTAACTAAGTGTGATTTTTGCAAATTATCATCATATTCACAAACTGGAAGACCAGGGACTACGCGGTCAGTTCCTACAAGTTACATTGGTCCCGTGCGAGGTGTTCGTGCCCCCTACGGGGTCGTTTGGGGGGTGGTTTGGGTTTTCACCCTTTAACGGCTTGTTTTTAAGTTTAAGTGATGATTTTTGCAAATTATCGTCATACTCTCAAACCGGGAGACCCGGGACTACGCGGTCAGTTCTTACAAGTTACATTGGTCCCGTGCGAGGTGTTCGTGCCTCCTACGGGGTCGTTTGGGGGTTGGTTTGAGTTTTCACCCTTTGACGGCATGTTTTTTAACTAAGTGTGATTTTTGCAAATTATCGTCATATTCACAAATCGGGAGATCCGGGACTACGCGGTCAGTTCCTACAAGTTACATTGGTCCCGTGCGAGGTGTTCGTGCCCCCTACGGGGTCGTTTGGGGGGCGGTTTGGGTTTTCACCCTTTAACGGCTTATTTTTATGTTTAAGTGATGATTTTTTGCAAATTATCGTCATACTCTAAAAATTGGGAGACCCGGGACTACGTGGTCAGTTCCTACAAGTTACATTGGTCCCGTGTGAGGTGTTCGTTCCACCTACGAGGTGGTTTGGGTTTTCACCCTTTAACGGCTCGTTTTTAAGTTTCAGTGTTGATTTTTGAAAATTATCGTCATACTCTCACACCGGGAGACCCGGGACGTCGCGATCAGTTCTAACAAGTTACATTGGTCCCGTGCGAGGTGTTCGTGCCTCCTACGGGGTCGTTTAGGGGTTGGTTTGAGTTTTCACCCTTTAACGACATGTTATTAACTAAGTGTGATTGTTAGAAATTATCATCATATTCATAAACTGGGAGACCCGGGACTACGCGGTCACTTCCTACAAGTTACATTGGTCCCATGCGAGGTGTTCGTGCCTCCTACGGGGTCGTTTGGGGCCTGGTTTGGGTTTTCACCCTTTAACAGCATATTTTTAAGTTTAAGTGTTGATTTTTGTAAATTATCGTCCTATTCACAAACCGGGAGACCCGGGACTACGCGGTTAGTTCCTACAAGTTACATTGGTCCCCTGCGAGGTATTCGTGCCCCCCTACCGGGTCGTTCGGGGGGTGGTTTGGATTTTCACCCTTTAATGGCTTGTTTTTAAGTTTAAGTGCTGATTTTTGCAAATTATCGTCATACTATCAAACCGGGAGACCCGGAACTACGCGGTCAGTTCCTATAAGTTACATTGGTCCCGTACGAGGTGTTCGTGCCTCCTACGGGGTCGTTTGGCGGTTGGTTTGGGTTTTCACCCTTTGACGGCATGTTTTTAACTAAGTGTGATTTTGCAAATTAACATCATATTCACAAACTGGGAGATTCGGGACAACGCGATCAGTTCCTACAAGTTACATTGGTCCAGTGCGAGGTGTTCGTGCCCCCTACGGGGTCGTTTGCGGGGTGGTTTGAGTTTTCACCCGTTAACGGCTTATTTTTAAGATTAAGTGCTGATTTTTGCAAATTATCGTCATATTCACAAACCGGGAGACCCGGGACTACGCGGTCATTTCCTACAAGTTACATTGGTCCCGTGCGAGGTGTTCGTGCCCCCTACGGGGTCGTTTGGGGGGTGGTTTGGGTTTTCACCCTTTAACGGCTTATTTTTAAGTTTAAGTGTCGATTTTTACAAACTATCATCACACTCTCAAACCGGGAGAACTGGGACTACGCGGTCAGTTCCTACAAGTTACATTGGTCCCGTGCGAGGTGTTCATGCCTCCTACAGGGTTGGTTTGAGTTTTTACCCTTTAACGGCATGTTTTTAACTAAGTGTGATTTTTGCAAATTATCATCATATTCACAAACTGGAAGACCAGGGACTACGCGGTCAGTTCCTACAAGTTACATTGGTCCCGTGCGAGGTGTTCGTGCCCCCTACGGGGTCGTTTGGGGGGTGGTTTGGGTTTTCACCCTTTAACGGCTTGTTTTTAAGTTTAAGTGATGATTTTTGCAAATTATCGTCATACTCTCAAACCGGGAGACCCGGGACTACGCGGTCAGTTCTTACAAGTTACATTGGTCCCGTGCGAGGTGTTCGTGCCTCCTACGGGGTCGTTTGGGGGTTGGTTTGAGTTTTCACCCTTTGACGACATGTTTTTTAACTAAGTGTGATTTTTGCAAATTATCGTCATATACACAAATCGGGAGATCCGGGACTACGCGGTCAGTTCCTACAAGTTACATTGGTCCCGTGCGAGGTGTTCGTGCCCCCTACGGGGTCGTTTGGGGGGCGATTTGGGTTTTCACCCTTTAACGGCTTATTTTTATGTTTAAGTGAGGATTTTTGCAAATTATCGTCATACTCTAAAAATTGGGAGACCCGGGACTACGTGGTCAGTTCCTACAAGTTACATTGGTCCCGTGTGAGGTGTTCGTGCCACCTACGAGGTGGTTTGGGTTTTCACCCTTTAACGGCTCGTTTTTAAGTTTCAGTGTTGATTTTTGAAAATTATCGTCATACTCTCACACCGAGAGACCCGGGACGTCGCGATCAGTTCTAACAAGTTACATTGGTCCCGTGCGAGGTGTTCGTGCCTCCTACGGGGTCGTTTAGGGGTTGGTTTGAGTTTTCACCCTTTGACGACATGTTATTAACTAAGTGTGACTGTTAGAAATTATCATCATATTCATAAACTGGGAGACCCGGGACTACGCGGTCACTTCCTACAAGTTACATTGGTCCCATGCGAGGTGTTCGTGCCTCCTACGGGGTCGTTTGGGGCCTGGTTTGGGTTTTCACCCTTTAACAGCATATTTTTAAGTTTAAGTGTTGATTTTTGTAAATTATCGTCCTATTCACAAACCGGGAGACCCGGGACTACGCGGTCCGTTCCTACAAGTTACATTGGTCCCCTGCGAGGTATTCGTGCCCCCCTACCGGGTCGTTCGGGGGGTGGTTTGGATTTTCACCCTTTGACGGCATATTTTTCACGAAGTGTGATTTTTGCAAATTATCATCATATTCACAAACCGGGAGACCCGGGACTACGCAGTCAGTTCCTACAGGTTACATTGGGCCCGTGCGAGGTGTTCGTGCCCCCTACGGGGTCATTTGGGGGGTGATTTGGGTTTTCACCCTTTAACGGCTTGTGTTTTTGTTTAAGTGCTGATTTTTGCAAATTATCGTAATACTCTCAAACCGGGAGACCCAGGACTACGCGGTCAGTTCCTACAAGTTACATTGGTCCCGTGCGAGGTGTTCGTGCCTCCTACGGGGTCGTTTGGGGGTTGGTTTGAGTTTTCACCCTTGGACGGCATGTTTCTAACTAAGTGTGATTTTTGAAAATTATCGTCATATTCACAAACAGGGAGACCCGGGACTACGCGGTCAGTTCCTACAAGTTACATTGATCCCGTGCGAGGTGTTCGTGCCCCCTACGGGGTCGTTTGGGGGGTGGTTTGGGTTTTCACCCTTTAACGGCTTGTTTTTAAGTTTAAGTGTTGATTTTTGCAAATTATCGTCATACTCTCAAACCGGGAGACCCGGGACTACAAAGTTGGTTCCTACAAGTTACATTGGTCCCGTGCGAGGTGTTCGTGCCTCCTACGGGGTCGTTTGGCGGTTGGTTTGGGTTTTCACCCTTTGACGGCATGTTTTAAACTAAGTGTGATTTTTAGAAATTATCACCATATTCACAAACTGGGAGACCCGGGACTACGCGATCAGTTCCTACAAGTTACATTGGTCCCATGCGAGGTGTCCGTGCCCCCTACGGGGTCGTTTGGGGGGTGATTTGGGTTTTCACCCTTTAACGGCTTATTTTTAAGTTTAAGTGCTGATTTTTGCAAATTATCGTCATACTCTCAAATCGGGAGACCCGGGACTATACGGTCAGGTCCTAGAAGTTACATTGGTCCCGTGCGAGGTGTTCGTGCCTCCTACGGTGTCGATTGGGGGTTGGTTTGGGTTTTCACCCTTTGACGGCATGTTTTTAACTAAGTGTGATTTTTGAAAATTATCATCATATTCACAAACAGGGAGACCCGGGACTACGCGGTCAGTTCCTACAAGTTACATTGATCCCGTGCGAGGTGTTCGTGCCCCCTACGGGATCCTTTGGAGGGTGGTTTGGATTTTTACCCTTTAACGACTTCTTTTTTTATGTTTAAGTGCTGATTTTTGAAAATTATCGTCATACTCTCAAACAGGGAGAGCCGGGTCTACGCGGTCAGTTGCTACAAGTTACATTCGTCCCGTGCGAGGTGTTCGTGCCTCCTACGGGGTCGTTTGGGGGTTGGTTTGAGTTTTCATCCTTTGACGACATGTTTTTAACTAAGTGTGATTTTTGCAAATTATCTTCATATTCACAAACCGGGAGACCTGGGACTAGGCGGTCAGTTCCTACAAGTTACATTGGTCCCGTGCGAGGTGTTCGTACCTCCTACGGGGTCGTTTGGAGGGTGGTTTGGGTTTTTACCCTTTAAGGGCTTGTTTTTAAGTTTAACTGCTGATTTTTGGAAATTATCGTTATACTCTCAAACCGGGAGACCCGGTACTACGCGGTCAGTTCCTACAAGTTACATTGGTCCCGTGCGGGGTGTTCATGCCTCCTACGGGGTCGTTTGGGGGTTGGTTTGAGTTTTCACCTTTTGACGACATGTTTTTTAACTAAGTGTGATTTTTGCAAATTATCGTCATATTCACAAACCAGGAGACCTGGGACTACGCGGTCAGTTCCTACAAGTTACATTGGGACCGTGCGAGGAGTTCGTTCCCCCTAAGGGGTCGTTTGGGGGGTGGTTTTGGTTTTCACCCTTTAACGGCTTGTTTTTAAGTTTAACTCCTGATTTTTGCAAATTATCGTCATACTCTCAAACCGGGAGACCCGGGACTACGCGCTCAGTTCCTACAAGTTACATTGATCCCGTGAGAGGTGTTCGTGCCTCGTACGGGGTCGATTGGGGGTTGGTTTGGGTTTTTACCCTTTGACGGCATATTTTTATCTAAGTGTGATTTTTGCAAATTATCATCATATTGACAAATCGGGAGATCCGGGAATACGCGGTCAGTTCCTACAAGTTACATTGGTCCCGTGCTAGGTGTTCATGCCCCCTACGAGGTCGTTTGGGGGGTGGTTTGGGTTTTCACCCTTTAACGACTTGTTTTTAAGTTTAAGTGTTGATTTTTGCAAATTATCGTCATACTCTCAAATCGGGAGACCCGGAACTACGCGGTCAGTTCCTACAAGTTACATTGGTCCCGTGCGAGGTGTCCGTGCCTCTTACGGTGTCCTTTGGGGGTTGGTTTGAGTTTTCACCCTTTGACGACATGTTATTTAACTAAGTGTGATTTTTGAAAATTATCGTCATATTCACAAACCGGGAGACCTGGGACTACGCGGTCAATTTCTACAAGTTACATTTGGCCCGTGCGAGGTGTTCGTGCCCCCTATGGGGTCGTTTGGGGGGTGGTTTGGGTTTTCACCCTTTAACGGCTTGTTTTTAAGTTTAACTCCTAATTTTTGCAAATTATCGTCATACTCTCAAATTGGGAGACCCGGGACTTCGCGGTCAGTTCCTACAAGTTACATTGATCCCGTGCGAGGTGTTCGTGCCTCCTACGGCGTCGATTGGGGGTGGGTTTGGGTTTTCACCCTTTGACGGCATGTTTTTATCTAAGTGTGATTTTTGCAAATTATCATCATATTCACAAACCGGGAGATCCGGGACTACTCGGTCAGTTGCTACAAGTTAGATTGGGCCCGTGCGAGGTGTTCGTACCCCCTACGAGGTCGTTTGGGGAGTGGTTTGGGTTTTCACCCTTTAACGGCTTGTTTTTAAGTTTAAGTGTTGATTTTTACAAATTATCGTCATACTCTCAAACCGGGAGACCCGGGACTACGCGGTCAGTTCCTTCAAGTTACATTGGTCCCGTACGAGGTGTTCGTGCCTCCTACGGGGTCGTTTGGGGGTTGGTTTGAGTTTTCACCCTTTGACGGCATGTTTTTAACTAAGTGTGATTTTTAGAAATTATAATCTTATTCAAAAACTGGAAGACCCGGGACTACGCGCTCAGTTCCTACAAGTTACATTGGTCCCGTGCGAGGTGTTCGTGCCCCCTACGGGGTCGATTGGGGGGTGGTTTGGGTTTTCACCCTTTAACGACTTGTTTTTAAGTTTAACTGCTAATTTTTACAAATTATCGTCATACTCTCAAACCGGGAGACCCGGGACTACGCGGTCAGTTCCTACAAGTTACATTGGCCCCGTGCGAGGTGTTCGTGCCTCCTACGGGATCGTTTGGCGGTTGGTTTAAGTTTTCACCCTTTGACGGCATGTTTTTAACTAAGTGTGAATTTTGCAAATTATCGTCATATTCACAAACCGGGAGACCAGGGACTACGCGGTCGGTTCCTACAAGTTACATTGGTCCCGTGCGAGGTGTTCGTGCCCCCTACGGGGTCGTTTGGGGAGTGGTTTGGGGTTTCACCCTTTAACGGCTTGTTTTTAAGTTTAAGTGCGGATTTTTGAAAATTATCGTCATACTCTCAAATCGGGAGACCCGGGACTACGCGGTCAGTTCCTACAAGTTACATTGGTCCCGTGCGAGGTGTTCGTGCCTCCTACGCGGTCGATTGGGGGTTGGTTTGGGTTTTCACCCTTTGACGGCATGTTTTTTAACTAAGTGTGATTTTTGCACATTATCGTCATATTCACAAACCGGGAGACCGGGGACTACGCGGTCAGTTCCTACAAGTTAATTGGGCCCGTGCGAGGTGCTCGTACCCCCTACGGGGTCGTTTGGTGGGTGGATTGGGTTTTCACCCTTTAATGGCTTGTTTTTAAGTTTAAGTGTTGATTTTTCTAAATTATCATCATACTCTCAAACCGGGAGACCCGGGACTACGCGATCAGTTCCAACAAGTTACATTGGTCCCGTGCGAGGTGTTCGTGCCTCCTACGGGGTCGTTTGGGGGCTGGTTTGGGTTTTCACCCTTTAACGGCATGTTTTTAAGTTTAAGTGTTAATTTTTACAAATTATCATCCTATTCATTAACCGGGAGACCCGGGACTATGCTGTCAGTTTTTACAAGTTACATTGGTCCCGTGCGAGGTGTTCGTGCGTCCTACGGGGTCGATTGGGGGTTAGTTTGGGTTTTCAGCCTTTGACGGCTTGTTTTTAACTAAGTGTGAATTTTGCAAATTATCATCATATTCACAAACCGGGAGACCCGGGACTACGCGGTCATTTCCTACAAGTTACATTGGTCCCGTGCGAGGTGTTCCTGCCCCCTACGAGGTCGTTTGGGGGGTGGTTTGGATTTTCACCCTTTAACGGCTTGTTTTTAAGTTTAAGTGTTGATTTTTGCAAATTATCGTCATACTCTCAAACTGGGAGACCCGGGACTACGCGGTCAGTTCCTACAAGTTACATTGGTCCCATGCGAGGTGATCGTGCCTCCTACGGGGTCGTTTGGGGGTTGGTTTGAGTTTTCACCCTTTGACGTCATGTTTTTAACTAAGTGTGATTTTTAGAAATTATCATCATATTCACAAACTGGGAAACTCGGGACTACGCGGTCAGTTCCTACAAGTTACATTAGTCCCATGCGAGGTGTTCAAGCCCCCAACGGGGTCGTTTGGGGGGGGGGGGTTGGGTTTTCACCCTTTAACGGCTTTTTTTAAAGTTTAAGTGCTGATTTTTACAAATTATCATCATACTCTCAAATCGGGAGACCCAGCCGGGCCTACACGGTCAGTTCCTACAAGTTACATTGGTCCCGTACCAGGTGTTCGTGCCTCCTACGGGGTCGATTGGGGGTTGGTTTGACTTTTCACCCTTTGACGGCATGTTTTTAACTAAGTGTGATTTTTGCAAATTATGATCATATTCACAATCCGGGAGACCCGAGATTACGCGTTCAGTTCCTACAAGTTACATTGGGCCCGTGCGAGGTGTTCGTGCCCCCTACGGGGTGGTTTGGGGGGTGGTTTGGGTTTTCACCCTTTAACGGCTTGTTTTTAAGTTTAAGTGCTGATTTTTAAAAATTATCATCATACTCTCAAACCAGGAGACCCGGGACTACGCGGTCAGTTCCTACAAGTTACATTGGTCCCGTGCGAGGTATTTGTGCCTCCTACGGGGCATTTGGGGGTTGGTTTGAGTTTTCACCCTTTGATGGCATGTTTTTAACTAAGTGTGATTTTTGCAAATTATCGTCATATTCACAAACCGGGAGATCCGGGACTATGCGGTCAGTTCCTACAAGTTACATTGATCCCGTGCGAGGTGTTCGTGCCTCCTACGGGGTCGATTGGGGGTTGGTTTCGGTTTTCACCCTTTGATAGCATGTTTTTAACTAAGTGTGATTTTTGCAAATTATCATCATATTCACAAACTGCGAGACCCGGGACTACGCGGTCAGTTCCTACAAGTTACATTAGGCCCGTGCGAGGTGTTCGTGCCCCCTACGGGGTCGTTTCGGGGGTGGTTTGGGTTTTCACCCTTTAACGGCTTGTTTTTAAGATTAAGTGCCGATTTTTGCAAATTATCTTCACACTCTCAAACTGGGAGACCCGGGACTACGCGGTCAGTTCCTACAAGTTACATTGGTCCGGTACGAGGTGTTCGTGCCTCCTATGGGGTCGTTTGACGGTTGGTTTGAGTTTTCACTCTTTGACGGTATGTTTTTTAACTAAGTGTGATTTTTGCAAATTATTGTCATATTCACCAACCGGGAGACTCGGGACTACGCGATCAGTTCCTACAAGTTACATTGGGCCCGTGCGAGGTGTTCGTGCCCCCTACGGCGTCGTTTGGGGTGTTGTTTGGATTTTCACCCTTTAACGGCTTGTTTTTAAGTTTAAGTGTTTATTTTTGCAAATTATCGTCATACTCTCAAACCGAGAGACCCGGGACTACGTGGTCAGTTCCTACAAGTTACATTGATCCCGTGCGAGGTATTCGTGCCTCCTACGGGGTCGATTGGGGGTTGGTTTCGGTTTTCACCCTTTAACAGCATGTTTTTAACTAAGTGTGATTTTTGCAAATTATCATCATATTCACAAACTAGGAGACCCGGGACTACGCGGTCAGTTCCTACAAGTTACATTGGTCCCGTGCGAGGTGTTCGTTCCCCCTACGAGGTCGTTTGGGGGGTGGTTTGGGTTTTCACCCTTTAACGGCTTGTTTTTAAGTTTAAGTGTTGTTTTTTTCAAATTATCGTCGTACTCTCGAGCCGGGAGACCCGGGACTACGCGGTCAGTTCCTACATGTTACATTGGTCCCGTGCGAGACTCCTACGGGGTCGTTTGGGGGTTGGTTTGAGTTTTCACCCTTTGACGGCTTGTTTTTAACTAAGTGTGATTTTTAGAAGTTATCATCATATTCACAAACTGGGAGACCCGGGACTACGCGGTCAGTTCCTACAAGTTACATTGGTCCCGTGCGAGGTGTTCGTGCCCCCTACGGGGTCGTTTGGAGGGTGGTTTGGGTTTTCACCCTTTAACAGCTTGTTTTTAAGTTTAAGTGCTGATTTTAGCAAATTATCGTCATACTCTCAAACCGGGAGACCCGGGATTACACGGTCAGTTCCTACAAGTTACATTGGTCCCGTACGAGGTGTTTGTGACTCCTACGGGGTCGATTGGGGGTTGGTTTGGGTTTTCACCCTTTGACGACAAGATTTTAACTAAGTGTGATTTTTCCAAATTATCATCATATTCACAAATCGGGAGACCCGGGACGACGCAGTCAGTTCCTACAAGTTACATTGGGCCCGTGCGAGGTGTCCGTGCCCCCTACAGGGTCGTTTGGGGGGGTGGTTTGGGTTTTCACCCTTTAACGGCTTGTTTTTAAGTTTAAGTGCTGATTTTTGCAAATTATCGTCATACTCTCAAACCGGGAGACCCGGGACTATGCGGTCAGTTCCTACAAGTTACATTGGTCCCGTGCGAGGTCTTCGTGCGTCCTACGAGGTCGATTGGGGGTTGGTTTGGGTTTTCACCCTTTGACGGCATGTTTTTAACTAAGTGTGATTTTTGCAAACTATCATCATATTCGCAAACCGGGAGACCCGGGACTACGCGGTCAGTTCCTACAAGTTACATTGGTCCCGTGCGAGGTGTTCGTGCCCCCTACGAGGTCGTTTGGGGGGTAGTTTGGTTTTTCACCCTTTAACGGCTCGTTTTTAAGTTTAAGTGTTGATTTTTGCAAATTATCGTCATACTCTCAAATCGGGAGACCCGGGACTACGTAGTCAGTTCCTACTAGTTACATTGGTCCCATGCGAGGTGTTAATGCCTCTTACGGGGTCATTTGGGGGCTGGTGTGGGTCTTCACCCTTTAACGGCTTATTTTTAAGTTTAGGTGCCAATTTTTGCAAATTATCGTCATACTCTCAAACCGGGAGACCCGGGACTACGCGGTCAGTTCCTACCAGTTACATTGGTCCATGCGAGGTGTTAATGCCTCTTACGGGGTCATTTGGGGGCTGGTTTGGGTCTTCACCCTTTAACGGCTTATTTTTATGTTTAAGTGTTGATTTTTGCAAATTATCGTCATACTCTCAAACCGGGAGACCCCGAACTACGCGGTCAGTTCCTACAAGTTACATTGGTCCCGTGCGAGCCTCCTACGGGGTCGTTTGGGGGTTGGCTTGAGTTTTCACCCTTTGACGGCATGTTTTTGTAATACCCCGTAATTTTAAATGACTTTTAAAATGGGTTATATTTTAAATTAATGGATTAATTAGATTTTATTATTAATTAATTCATTCGGGTTTATCCGGACGGTGGATACTAAAATGGATGATTCTGAATATTACTTAATGATATTTAGGTAATATATGAAATGTGATGTCATTGATATGACTGTATGATATAAATTCGGTAATTTATATTTTTAGTCAGACGCGGTATGGGACGTGTCGGGACTAGTTTATTAAATTAAAAAGGAAATTTATTTTTCTATTGATCTAATAGTCATTTCGACTACGTAGTTGTGTCCGGAAGGTTCGTAATAGTCAGAAAAGTCTATTTGGATGTTAATTTTGAGTCTCGGGTCATTTGGAAATGAATAGACAACCCGAAAGGGCATTTTGGTCATTTTTCTAGGGGGGATGAATAGTGATTACGGATTTGGAACTATTATAAGTATTGGTAGATTAAGTGTATGGGGGTTATTCATCTCCTCTTCACAAATAAGAGCAGCCATCTTCCTAGAGAGAGTGTAAGAGTGCTTGGGAAGGGAAAAGCCACTTGGGAAGGAGAAGAACAAGAACCAAGGTTCACCACCACCAACCACCACCGGAGTTTGACTGGAGAAGGGACAACCAACTGAAATATACTACACCAAAGGATCAGACCTACAAGAAAGGCAAGTGTTTGATAATGGCAATTTAAGTTTGTATATTGTCCATGTTAGAATAATATGAAAAGAGAAGATTATGATTGTTTGGAAGAAATAATGGAGTATTAAATGGATTTATGGAAAACTGAAATAATATAGGAAGTAAACATATATTGTAGGATGATATTAATCCACGAAATGATCATGAATATGTTGAAAAAAAATCTGAAATACCATTGATGTGTTCTTGAAGATGATATATTGATAAATTCTGGAAATAAGGAGATAAACATGTTTTTTATCCAATCCCTTGATGATACTAAGATGTTTAGAGTATTGAAAATCGTTCATATATGTTGATATATCATGTAGAAATAATCATAACTCATTTTGGAGGTTAATATGAAGGTTTGAATGTGTAAAAATGGAGAAAAATGGAGTTTGGGATTTTGGGAGAGATAATGAATAGTAACCCGTAGCCTTTGGGGTCATTTTCGGCCAAGAATATAAATGATTTAGCTTTCGGCCAAAACACGAAAGTCGTAGATCTTTTTGATACGGTCGCGTGGACGCCGACCCGTATTTTTCTGATTTTTCTATGATTTGATATGATTTTTACAAGATGACAGCTCCGGGTTGAAATCATCAACTCGGAAATCAAATCGGGAATTGGAAAAATTACGGCTACAATTAATGTCGTAGATGTTTGGGATAATTTTTGGGGTAGTTTAGAAACCCCAAAAATGAATTTGGGTTGCTAGATTTATTTGTTAAATTCCAAATAGGGATGTATGAGGAATTATGATAGGACCAGTAGGGGTGATTTGATATAACACCTGGGTATCCTTAAGTTTACAAGAGGGTTTCATCCTAAGTGAAAGAATATGTGTTTATAAGAGATTTGAATCTATCGATTTTAACCTTAAATAAAAAAAATAAAAAATAAAAACTAAACTCGTAGTAGTTCGGGGGAATGATGTTATGGACCAGTAGGATATTAGTGATTTCTTACTGAATATATGTTGAGGAAAATCCTATTTGAATCTTATGAGATGGGAGCTTAGAATACATTTGGTTGAAAGAGGTTATGAGGTTATCCCGATCGCATAGTTTAAGTTTTCGAACCTCCTCGATTGACAAAGTTAAGTAGTAGTGTATTGGAGGGGTTCCTTGTTTGGATTTCGCTTTGCGAGACGCTCCGCGCATGAACCTTAACGACGTCGGTAGTGGAGAGATGTTATAGGATGCGAGGATAATTAATGAAGTATAGATATGATATTTTAAAAGAGATATAATGATACGTATGGGAAATATCTTAGGGAAGTGATAATTACCTTATTGATATTATATTATAGGTATGATAATACCTATTTGATTGATTGATGATTATGTGTATGACATACCTAGCTTACTTGCTATCGGTGGGAGGTTTACGCGTAAGGGCAGTCATATCCTGATGAATCCATGGGATCTTTGATTTGTCGCTCGAGAACATAGGTCTATGAAAGACTTATCGGGGAGTTGATAAGTCCGCTGACTGTGGGTGCGTAGGTATGTGCGTGACCCATGGATACGAGAACTATGTTCGCCTCCAATTTGTTTATTGTTGTTTGTGGTTCGTGGAATCTTACCGAACCTGTAGTCCCCTATTCGGCGAACTGCGATGATGGGACATGATAGCAGAGTAATGCATTGCACCGCAGCTGTGACTCGGGGTGCCGTATTATCTATGAATATTTATATTATGAATTAAATGATTAAATGGATATATTGTGGTTAGATCTATCTACGGTGATAATTGTAGATACCGGTGAATAAAATATGTTAATGGAATTTAGTTAATAAATGTTTATGCTTTTAGAATTGGAAAAGCTTAACTCATGTTAATGAGAAACGAATCAGATTAATGAATAATGATTAATGTTAATGAGAAACTAAATCATAAAGGAGAAATGTAAATGGATAATAATGTGACGTATGGTATGGGACATACGGGGATTATGATATGGGAATGTAATTATAATATGGAGACTAGAAAAGAGTAACCATTAACTAGGAAGTTAATAGGAAACGTTAAGTGTGCACTCTAGTTGAGAGGTGAGTATTGCAAGTGAGAGTTGGATCTAACATGTACATAATAAATGCTTTATTGCACTTGTTAAATACTTGTTGTTTTAAAAATACTCTACACATTCGGGCTCTGACCCGTTTCCTTGCATATTTTCTCTTCTATTGTATCTCTATATCAGGTGTCCAGCAACAGGGACGCCAACCATAGTTAATTGCGACAAGCTATGGAGCTATGGAAGTTTTGCTTAGACGCTTATCATCTTTTTTATTCACAGTATTCTTAGATAGGGCATGTCGCCCAAAGGACTCAGTTATCATTTTCTATCAGAGTTAAATACTATTGTATTTGTGTCCTTTTAATACATTTTGGATTATTGGGATTCTTGTAAAGGAATTATATTACTTGGGAATGTTTATTCCAGTTGCATTTAAATTCTTTTGAGTTATTTATTTAGTGATCTGTGTTATAGAATAAAACGTGTAGTGTTATTCTTAACTTAAAAATGGTTTTGTTGAAATTTAAATTTGAAAAGTTTTTTTAACATCAGCTTATTTGAGTATTGGGTGAGTTGTAAATGTTTTCGACAGTGATGCTAAGAATGAGCCAACTGTATATTCTGTTTTAATTTGGTATGAGACTGGCCACCCGGTATTTAATTAGGCGGGTTGTTACAGTTTTTAACTAAGTGTGATTTTTAGAAATTATCATCATATTCACAAACTGGGAGACCCGGGACTACGCGGTCGGTTCCTACAAGTTACATTGGTCCCGTGCGAGGTGTTCGTGCCTCTTACGGGGTCATTTGGGGGTTGGTTTGGGTTTTCACCCTTTAACGGCTTGTTTTTAAGTTTAAGTTCTGATTTTTATAAATTATCATCATACTCTCAAACTGGGAGACCCGGGACTACGCGGTCAGTTCCTACAAGTTACATTGGTCCCGTGCGACCCCTACGGGGTCGTTTGGAAGGTGGTTTGGGTTTTCACCCTTTAACGGCTTGTTTTGAAGTTTAAGTGTTGATTTTTGCAACTTATCCTCCTATTCACAATCTGGGAGACCCGGGACTACGCGGTCAGGTCCTACAAGTTACATTGGTCCCGTGTGAGGTGTTCGTGCCCCCAACGGGGTCGTTTGGGGGGTGGTTTGGGTTTTCACCTTTTAACGGCTTGTTTTTAAGTTTAAGTGCTGATTTTTGCAAATTATCGTCATATTCACAAACCGGGAGACCCGGGACTATGCGGTCAGTTCCTACAAGTAACATTGGTCCCATGCGAGGTGTTCGTGCCTCCTACGGGGTCATTTGGGGGGTGGTTTGTGTTTTCACCCTTTAACGGCTTGTATTTAAGTTTAAGTGCAGATTTTTGCAAATTATCGTCATACTCTCAAACCGGGAGACCCGGGACTACGCGGTCAGTTTCTAAAAGTCACATTGGTCCCGTGCGAGGTGTTCGTGCCTCCTACTGGGTCATTTGGGGGTTGGTTTGAGTTTTCACCCTTTGACGACATGTTTTTAACTAAGTGTGATTTTAGCAAGTCATCGTCATATTCACAAACCGGGAGACCCTGGACTACGCAGTCAGTTCCTAAAAGTTACATTGGTGCCCTGCGAGGTGTTCGTGCCCCCTACGGGGTCGTTTGGGGGGCGGTTTGGGTTTTCACCCTTTAACGGCTTGTTTTCAAGTTTAAGTGATGGTTTTTGCAAATTATCGTCATACTCTCAAACCGGGAGACCCGGGACTACGCGGTCAGTTCCTATAAGTTACATTAGTCCCGTGCGAGGTGTTCGTGCCTCCTACGGGGTCGTTTGGGGGTTGGTTTGAGTTTTCAACCTTTGACGGCATGTTTTTAACTAAGTGTGATTTTTGCAAATTATAGTCATATTCTCAAACCGGGAGACCCGGGACTACGCGATCAATTACTACATGATACATTGGTCCCGTGCGAGATGTTCGTGCCTCTTACAGGGTCATTTGGGGTTTGGTTTGGTTCTTCACCCTTTAACAGCTTCTTTTTAAGTTTAAGTGCTGATTTTTGCAAATTATCGTCAAACTCTCAAACTAGGAGACCCGGGACTACGCGGTCAGTTCCTACAAGTTACATTGGTCCCGTGCGAGGTGTCCGTGCCTCCTACAGGGTCGTTTGGGGGGTGGTTTGGGTTTTCACCCTTTAACGACTTGTTTTTAAGTTTAAGTGTTGATTTTTTCAACTTATCCTCCTATTCACAAACCGGGAGACTCGGGACTACGCGATCAGTTCCTACAAGTTACATTGGTCCCGTGCGAGGTGTTCATGCCCCCTACGGGGTCTTTTGGGGGGTGGTTTGGGTTTTAACCCTTTACCATCTTGTTTTTAAGTTTAAGTGCTGATTTTTGCAAATTATCGTCATATTCACAAACCGGGACACCCGGGACTACGCGGTCAGTTCCTGTAAGTTACATTGGTCCCGTGCGAGGTGTTCGTGCCGCCTATGGGGTCATTTGGGGGTTGGTTTGGGTTTTCACCATTTATTGGCTTGTTTTTAAGTTTAAGTGCTGATTTTTGCAAATTATCGTCATATTCACAAACCGGGAGACCCGGGACAACGCGGTCAGTTCCTACAAGTTACATTTGTCCCGTACGAGGTGTTAATGCCTCTTACTGGGTCATTTGGGGGCTGTTTGGGTTTTCACCCTTTAACGGCTTGTTTTTAAGTTTAAGTGTTGATTTTTGCAAATTATCATCATACTCTCAAATCGGGAGACCCGGGACTACGCAGTCAGTTCCTACAAGTTACATTGGTCCCGTGCGAGATGTTCGTGCCTCCTACGAGGTCGTTTGGGGGTTGGTTTGAGTTTTCACCCTTTTACTGCATGTTTTTAACTAAGAGTGATTTTTGAAAATTATCGTTATATTCTCAAACCGGGAGACCCTGGACTACGCGATCAGTTCCTACAAGTTACATTGGTCCCGTGCGAGGTGTTCGTGCCCCCTACGGGGTCGTTTGGGGGGTGGTTTGGGTCTTCACCCTTTAACGGCTTATTTTTTTTGCAAATTATCGTCATACTCTCAAACCGGTAGACCCGGGACTACGCGGTCAGTTCCTACAAGTTACATTGGTCCCGTGCGAGGTGTTCTTGCCTCCTACGGGGTCATTTGTGGGGTGGTTTGGATTTTCACCCTTTCACGGCTTATTTTTTAGTCTAAGTGTGATTTTTGCAAATTATCTTCATATTCACAAGTCGGGAGACCCGGGACGACACGGTCAGTTCCTACAAGTTACATTGGTCCCGTGCGAGGTGTTCGTGGTCTTACGGGGTCGTTTGGCGGGTGGTTTGGGTTTTCACACTTTAACGGCTTATTTTTAAGTTTAAGTGCTGATTTTTAAAACTTATCATCCAATCCACAAACTGGGAGACCCGGGACTACGCGGTCAGTTCCTACAAGTTACATTGGTCCCGGGCAAGGTGTTCGTGCCCCCTACGGGGTGGTTTGGGGGGTGGTTGGGTTTTCACCCTTTAACGTCTTGTTTTTAAGTTTAAGTGCTAATTTTTGCAAACTATCGTCATACTCTCAAACCGGGAGACCCGGGACTACGCGGTAAGTTCCTACAAGTCACATTGGTCCCGTGCGAGGTGTTCGTGCCTCCTACGGGGTCATTTGGGGGGTTGGTTTGAGTTTTCACCCTTTGACAACATGTTTTTAACTAAGTGTGATTTTTGCAAATCATCGTCATATTCACAAACTGGGAGACCCGGGACTACGCGGTCAGTTCCTACAAGTTACATTGGTCCCTTGCGAGGTGTTGGTTCCCCCTACGGGGTCGTTTGGGGGGCGGTTTGGGTTTTCACCCTTTAACGGCTTGTTTTTAAGTTTAAGTGCTGGTTTTTATAAATTATCGTCATACTCTCAAGCCGGGAGACCCGGGACTACGCGGTCAGTTCCTACAAGTTGCATTAGTCCCGTGCGAGGTGTTCGTGCCTCCTACGGGGTCGTTTGGGGGTTGGTTTGAGTTTTCACCCTTTGACGGCTTATTTTTAAGTTTAAGTGATGATTTTTAAAACTTATCATCCAATTCACAAACTGGGAGACCCGGGACTACGCGGTCAGTTCCTACAAGTTACATTGGTCCCGGGCAAGGTGTTCGTGCCCCCTACGGGGTTGTTTGGGGGGTGGTTTGGGTTTTCACCCTTTAACGTCTTGTTTTTAAGTTTAAGTGCTAATTTTTGCAAATTATCGTCATACTCTCAAAACGGGAGTCCCGGGACTACGCGGTAAGTTTCTACAAGTCACATTGGTCCCGTACGAGGTGTTCGTGCCTCCTACGGGGTCATTTGGGGGGTTGGTTTGAGTTTTCACCCTTTGACAACATGTTTTTAACTAAGTGTGATTTTTGCAAATCATCGTCATATTCAAAAACCGGGAGACCCGGGACTACGCGGTCAATTCCTACAAGTTACATTGGTCCCCTGCGAGGTGTTGGTTCCCCTTACGGGGTCGTTTGGGGGGCGGTTTGGGTTTTCACCCTTTAACGGCTTGTTTTTACGTTCTGATTTTTGCAAATTATCGTCATACTCTCAAACCGGGAGACCCGGGACTACGCGGTCAGTTCCTACTAGTCCCATGCGAGGTGTTCGTGCCTCCTACGGGGTCGTTTGGGGGTTGGTTTGAGTTTTCACCCTTTGACGGCATGTTTTTAACCAAGTGTTATTTTTGTAAATTATCATCATATTCTCAAACCGGGAGACCCGGGACTACGCGATCAATTCCTACAAGTTACATTGGTCCCGTGCGAGGTGTTCGTGCCTCTTACGGGGTCATTTGGGGGTTGGTTTGGGTCTTCACCCTTTAACGGCTTATTTTTAAGTTTAAGTGCTGATTTTTGCAAATTATCGTCATACTCTCAAACTGGGAGACCCGGGACTACACGGTCAGTTCCTACAAGTTACATTGGTCCCCTGCGAGGTGTCCATGCCCCCTACGGGGTCGTTTGGGGGGTGTTTTGGGTTTTCACCCTTTAACGGCTTATTTTTAAGTTTAAGTGTTGATTTTTGCAACTTATCCTCCTATTCACAAACCGGGAGACCCGGGACTACGCGATCAGTTCCTACAAGTTACATTGGTCCAGTGCGAGGTGTTTGTGCCCCCTACGGGGTCGTTTGGGGGGTGGTTTGGGTTTTTACCCTTTACCGTCTTGTTTTAGTTTAAGTGCTGATTTATGTAAATTATCGTCATATTCACAAAACGGGAGACCCGGGATTACGCGGTCAGTTCCTATAAGTTACATTGGTCCCGTGCGAGGTGTCCGTGCCTCCTACGGGGTCATTTGGGGGGTGGTTTGGGTTTTCACCCTTTATTGGCTTGTTTTTAAGTTAAAGTGCTGATTTTTGCAAATTATCGTCATATTCACAAACCGGGATACCCGGGACTCGCGGTCAGTTCCTACAAGTTACATTGGTCCCGTGCGAGGTGTTCGTGGCTCCTACGGGGTCTTTTGGGGGGTGGTTTGGGTTTTCACCCTTTAACGGCTTGTTTTTAATTTTAAGTGTTGATTTTTGCGAATTATCATCATACTCTCAAATCGGGAGACCCGGGACTACGTGGTCAGTTCCTATAAGTTACATTGGTCCCGTGCGAAGTGTTCGTGCCTCCTACGGGGTCGTTTGGGGGTTGGTTTGAGTTTTTACCCTTTTATGACATGTTTTTAACTAAGTGTGATTTTTGCAAATTATCGTTATATTCTCAAACCGGGAGACCCTGGACTACGCGATCAGTTCCTAAAAGTTACATTTGTCCCGTACGAGGTGTTAATGCCTCTTACTGGGTCATTTGGGGGCTGGTTTGGGTCTTCACCCTTTAACGGCTTATTTTTAAGTTTAAGTGCCGATTTTTACAAATTATCGTCATACTCTCAACCCGGGAGACCCGGGACTACGCGGTCAGTTCCTACAAGTTATATTGGTCCCGTGTGAGGTGTTCGTGCCTCCTACGGGGTCATTTGTGGGTTGGTTTTGGTTTTCACCCTTTGACGGCGTGTTTTTGAGTCTAAGTGTGATTTTTGCAAATTATAGTCATATTCACAAACAGGGAGACCCGGGACTACGCTGTCAGTTCCAACAAGTTACATTGGTCCCGTCCGAGGTGTTCGTGCCTCCTACGGGGTAGTTTGGGTTTTCACACTTTATCGTCTTTTTTTAAGTTTAAGTGTTGGTTTTTGCAACTTATCATCCTATTCACAAACCGGGAGACCCGAGACTACGCGGTCAATTCCTATAAGTCACCTGGGCAAATATGAGGATATATACTGTACATATCTTTAAAGCCCTGTATATTTCTTTGGCACTTGTTTGTATGTTATTTGAGTGTGCATTCTTCATTTTGTATTGATGTTTATGTATATATATACAGAGCCCATTACCGAAAGGGACAGCGCCGAACTTAGATGCCTCACAATGTGTAAGAAATAAAAATAAATGTCGTGTTCAAAGTCTTGACCACCAATGAAAATTCCTAGAACAATGAATACTTTCAAGATATTGTGTCAGACAATCATCGAACATTGAAACTAACACTCGTCAACACGATACTACACAACTAAGGCCCAAAACAGGGAGCGCCCAATACAAGAGGAAAATTATAGTGAAGTGTGTGTGTGTGGGGGGGGGGGGGGGGATAGGGGAGATCATGGTAGATATGAGGGTACTTTTATAAAATGAAAAAGACAAAACCTTTTTTTTCATCATAACCAAAAAGCCATGACCACCTTGAACAAAATCTGAAAATACTTCACGAAAATGCTTAGCCTCACCTTTGAAGGTACGTTCTATTGATTCATCCTTCCGGTGATCAAGAGCTAATATAAGTTCTTTGATTTTCTGCAAAAGAATAGACACACAACCAAGTTAAATACATTCCTTCTATCATCAGCTTACACCACTAACTATAGCTTGAAAAGAAGATATGTGACTGATTTAAGTACCTCATCACCAGCATTTAGTTCCTCTTGCCTTTTCTGGAGCTCTTCTCATTGTTCTGTGAAATTTGCATATTGATCTTGTGCTTTTTTGTTTACATGGTTGAATTGTTGCAGTTGCTCATTGCACTTGTGAAGCATTTTATACAATTCCTTTACGCTCTTCCTCTTATAACTGTTATTCAAATTGATTGAGAAAGGAATAATTAAGTGAAAAGAAATATGTACTGAAGACTATCTTGTTCGTATGCTTTAACCAACTCCAATACATGTTAGAATTGATGAACCTACTTCACGGATTGATGAACAAGAAAACTTACATGTCAGAATTGGTTTGGATCAATATAAGAAATTCCAAATTTACCAACAGTAGTGCATAACTATGAATTGGTTTCGGTTCTTTGCGGCACTACTCCAATTAAAGATATTTCTAAAGAGATTGAATACTCGTTTGAGGAAAGAAGAGCTGGTTTTGTGCTCCCACAAACACATCTCAAGCAAGTTATACAAGTTTGATATCTTATATAGATGTTACTATATGCTTTTTCTGTAATCTTTCAAAGTACTGGAATTTAGGCGATATGACAAGTCAATTCTAATTGGCTTCTCTAATTTGTACATAGTCTACGAGTATTGGGCGTGGACTGGGATGTTGCAGTTATTCTTTCTTAACCATTGTTTGCTAGTTTGCTTTCGTAATAATATTTTTGGTTAGTTTGGTAAAAAAAGAAAAGAAATAAGCTCCATAGAATTTTAAACAATAAAATCCAAATTCATCCATCCGTGATGATGTAATGCAGTGAAATTTTCGGGTGGAAGTGTATACTACAATGCATTTTGTAAATTTGGTGAGCTTCCCAAAAGAATTGAAGGAAGTATTGATTGTACAGGATTACCTTCTTTTAGGTTTGGCAAGGTAGTTTGTTTCGGTTTGAGTGTTGGCTTCTCCACACTCATTGTGAGCCACCGAGATCATTGGATACTGCTTTGATATCAAGGATGAAGCCATGTTGGGCAGAACCTAAAAAATAATTATAAATAAAAGGACAACTAACTCACCCATCATAATCAATAGTAGATTTAATTTAGCATTATATGCTTGTCTTCTTGCCTGGTAGTTGGTTATAAGCTACCTAAAAACAACTGTAAAAAATATAACTGGCAAGTACTTGAACCACAAAACCATGATCGGTTTATTTATTCAATCCTTTCATAACATAACAAACATTATCGATATATGCATCCGATTATATGTACGCGATAATAAACATATAGGTATATGTATATATCTTATATATAACATTATTCTAAGTCAATTTCAAAAAATAAGACAACGTACCAAGTTGGCTCTATAGTCTGTCCATCTTCATTCAGACAAGCACTAACGTGAAGGAAAATGTTCAAGTAGTTACACACCTATAATAACTTGGGCTGAAAATGGCAATCAAGCATAGCATCCACACCATACATTGCCCTAGACGTTGGGTTATTCATTTTTAGATGCACTACTACAGGATGCACTACTGCAGCGGATTCGAAAACCACTCTGACCACCTTTTTAAACCTTGCGTGGATATCCAACCATTTCACTGCAACATATATAGGTACTTGCATTAATAATTAACTCGATATTTCAAGTCAAGTGCTACATAGTAGTCACATTCTCTATAAGGTCCCATTTTCATTCAAAGTTAAATATATTTTAAATTGTATCGACATATTAAAATTTAAAGTCATACAATAGATGAAATTAACTTTCACTCCCTAAAAGACACTAAAATAAATTCATGAAAATACATAACTTAATTGCAATTCGAATATATGACATAACTAAACTTGAGATCACCACCATCTATGTTCTTACTCATTTATATTATGTTTCCATAGTACCTTATTCATTGTAACGTATCGACAACCATCATTTTACACCTTTCGGCTCCACTTCCTCCATTGCAACACGTAGTTAACAGAAAAAACACAATGGATGGATACTTATCAAAAGTTCGATAAAAAATATTGTATGTAGAAATCTGCAATTTCAATTTAGGAACTAAACTATTGCGGCTCAAGGTCAAAGCATATCACAATGTTATTAATAAAAAAATTACTAAAGCAGAACTAGCAATGGTGTTTTGTTACAAGCAACATTGATTTAAGGCCGACAAGTGAGATACAAAAAAAGACTGGCATATAAAAACAATTAAGAAAAAATTCTACTACAATATATTAGCAACATAAATATTAGATATCGTATAATGAGAAGAGAAACCAATAATAATGCAATGCCATTTTGACACCTAAAATCAACACCTTCTGCATTTTATTGCAAAAAAAGTGAGGGAAATAGAGAGGGAACAATAATAACACCTTACTAGATAAACCCCATCAACAACGGCACCCAATGCTACAACGACTTCTGCAAACTTTATACCTAAATTTGACCCAAAACTACAATATATGTAATAGTCCTTGGGGAATTATAACAAATCATATTATTATTTTGATAGATCCAAATCAAAGAGAACTTTATCTTCAGTAAAAGAAATACATGAATTACATTGACAATGGATTTCATGGCGGACATATATTGTTAGAAAACAATCCTGTCATAACTAAGCAATTATGTTTAGTTGTACTTATAATCAAAACATTAGGCACTGAATTTAATAAATAATAAACAAATAAAAAGCTTACGGACTTTAATATTATCATGAAATAGCAGCACCAAAATGTATACCTTTATTTCAATATTATCAAATTAGTCTTATCATGCTCAAACAGCAGCACCAAAATGTATTTTTCTTTGTTAAACCCAGAAAAAAAAACTCAACACCTACTACTTGCCCATATCCCACACCCAAGTTCCCATATTCAAATCAGAAGAAAAAAATAGAAAAAATGCGCACTCACCTGTTACCCCCAACCAACCCCACTCCAAACCCAAATCCCACAAACCTCACGCACTCCCCAACCCAGTACCACCCATACCCGATAACCCCTACTGCACCCACCCCACACGCAGCCCCCTATTGTTGTCTACGCCCCCAAACCTCACCATTAACCCATCCCCGATAACTCACGCACTCCCCAAACCTCACGCACAGACCCCTACGCCCCCTGCTGCTGTCCCACCATTAACCCATTAAGCCCTTCCACCCCCCTCCCCACATCGCACCTCCCGAACCCAAAACAGCCACAAATTAAAATCAACACATAAATACAAAGAGATATGTCATATGTGCATACCCGATTTAGGGAAATCAAGAATAACGCGAATGGCAGATGAAATTTGAGCGATGCGATGATCTGAAAGCATAGAAAGATGGAGTAGGGGAAGTGAGCGGGAATGAGAAGAATGAGAGAGAGGGAAACTAAATTGAGTATAGTGAATTATTTTTAGGTTTTTATATATTTTAGTCAAGTGTACTTGATTTTGGCACACTTTAAAACAGTGCCAAATTTTGGCACTGTTTTAAAGTGTGCCAGATTGTCATTAAACCGTGCCAGAATTTGGTACGGTTTAAAACTGTGCCAGATTTTTAATATGAGGGTGTGCCAAATTGCTGTTTTTGGTGTAGTGAATATAAATCGCCAATGCTTTATACATAAAAAATAAATACAAATTTTCTCATCTAGTATTCTCCAATATTCTTCCCAAAAATAACCACGCTTAAATCATCCCATTTGGTCCATAGCGCTCAGATCCACGCTAACCTGTCAACTAAAAGAAAATATGGGGAAGTACACAATACGGAAGAAAAGATGTTAAACAAATATATATTAGCGATGAATAAAGCGTAACAACACGAGTACGAATATTCAAATAAAAAATGCAAATCTCATAAGCATTTTATTAATATAATTTCTCAACAACACATTAACCGGAGTCACCAGGCCTCACCATACCGCGCCATACTTTATCAAGTAGCCGGAACAGGAATCTTGGCGGGTGCCCAATATCAGTGTCATATTCAAATCTCGTGACAACATGACCAACAAATAATAATACCACATGAATCAAAATCAGATTCCAACAATAATTTTCAGATTTTCAAAAGAATTTAGCAATTCAAATATGAGTTCAATAATCACATGAAATCAAAGGGAATAACACTCGCGAGATTAAGGAGCATATTATGTAAAACCCCATACCTTAAACCATCAAAAGGAACCATTATAAATATCCCCATAAATTCAGATTACACCATCAAAATCATCTCCCAAGAATCATCAAAACTCTTCTAAGATCCAACACCAAAACAGCCTCAAGAATACCTCCAAAAACTAAGGTTGGATGCATAAATTAAAAGGGGGGCCTAAGGTGAATATATAAAAGAAGAGGAAATAAAATATGTTGGCTGCCAAAACATGTACCGGAAGATGCTTCAAAAATGGTCACAGAGGGTTGCCCAACATCCCTTTAAATAAGGCAAGAAGATAAGAAGTTGAAACAAACACAAACTCTCCACCCACTAATTAATTCATTTGTTTAACCCAAAATTCTCTCATCCATTGAATGTTCAAGAATACAATCATTTTGATCAAATGTTAGGCTAGACTAGGTGGTAAGACAATGGATGGTTAAGAATTAAACCAAGATGTAACTCACCTACCTCAGCACCCCTCAAAAATGAGGTCTGACTGAACTGAAAAACGATCTAAATTGGATATGATGACATTTTTTGGAAATTTAGAAGAAGGGAAAGTTGCTCAAAATTAAATTTTGAGTCGGTATGGTGATTTTCAGAATTTTCTGAGCACTTTTATTTTTTCGAATAAAATAATAATATTTTATTTATTTATTCATTTTTTTTTACTTTTGACCCCATGGTACTCTTAGGCCTATTTTTAGCATCCAATAAATATGGTCAAATTATTTTTAATCCCAATAAAATATCCACTTTTATTTAAAAATACTCATTTAAAAATCCAGATTGTTACACTCCCACCTACCCCCAACAACAACAACTATTGGGCATATCGAACGGGCCACCCAACAGATGGAAAATAAGGGATGTTACACTTTATTAGATTGAACATATTGAATTTGATTGGATCCAATTAGAAACCAATAGTAATTCTAAAAGTTCTAGATTAAATGGATTTAAACTGACCCAATCCAATATCAGTTGGATTTCAACTTTAGGTAGATTTGAATTGTACTTTGAAATAAAAATCAACTTCAAATGGATTGGATGTAGTTCTCTTAGAAAACATCGTGATTAAACTTATGCACAACTTTAATCAACTTGAAGATGAGGTTGATTTATGGTATTATGTGTCTTAATTCTTAATGTTAAGTTAATTTGAGGTTAGAAGGGGTATATATATTGTCTTAACACGTAGTCATTTAGGGTTGTTTGAGTAAAGTTACAACCGTCTATTTGATAAATTAGTCATTATTGTGACGATAAAGCCTAAAAAAAATTACTTGAATTTAAAAAAAGTCGCTTATTTTAGTGAGGATTGGTTCCATAACTTTTAGCCGACTCGAACTCCCAGATTTGAGTTCCACTTATGATTCAATTCGACAAACACATACATAATCGGTCCATTTGTGTCCGAGTTAATTCATTTGGTTAAAATATATTTTTCTTTGAAAAGGTCATTTTTTAGGTTTGAATTTTTTCAAATTCCTCAAATATAACTTCATGTGAGTAAGTCAGTGTTCTAAAAAACGCGCCTAGGCGGCGCCAAGGCGTGCCTAGGCGCGAGGCTTTTTAGATACGTCAAGTTTTGGCCCTAGGGGTGGATCAAAGCGTGGTCAACGTTTTTTGGGGCAAGGCGTGAAAAAACGTGCGTTTTTTGGGGGTAAGGCGTGAAAAAACGCGAGTTTTTTACAAGGCGTGAAAAGATGAAATTTTTTTATTTTTTTTTGTATTTTAAAAAAATAGTATTTTAATTTAAAAATATTTAGACATATTTTTAAGGTATGTACCAATTTAGTATTTTAAATAGCCTTGTCATAGTCAAAAAATATAAAAATATAATAAAAATGCCTAAACGCATTTTCGCGCTTTTTTACGTCAAGACCCGCCTAGGTTTCTAAGGCTTAAGGCTTGACCTCCACGCCTTGGTCACGCCCCACATTTTTTAGAACCTTGGAGTAAGTTATAGTAAGTGTGAGATTTTATACCTTTTATTGATTCATATATCTGTCCCAAACCAAGATGTTTTGTGTATTGATCTGCTTTAATGTTTTATTAATGCTTGTGATATCTCATTGGCATTTTAATGGATATGTCAAAATATTGAGGACATTTTGTCATATTTTTATCATTGTGAATTATTATTTCTCATAAATATTTGGGGCATTTACGTTTAGATCCTATTAGACTTTCTTATATACATTCTAGTCCCATCATGTTTTTCCCTTACATATAAGTCCTATTCTTAATTTTTTGGAACTTTTTTTCCAATTTTACCCTTTTAAAACCAACAATCCGTAACTTCCTTGAGGAAGTTACATAAGTGGTTGAACTTTTTTTTTAATATTCAAATGATCATAACTTTTGATTCACAAATCCGTTTTTCACAAAATTACTATTTTTGAAATCTGCTCGACGAGATCTATCAAACAAGATCCATGAAGGCTATAAAATTCCAAAGAAAAAAATTTACACAAACTATAAACTTTACTGTATGCACTAGAATATGAAATAGTTTTATATATGCGACATTTTCACAAACAGACAGTAACATTTACTGTGGTAATACTACACAGTATATATATATATATATATATATATATATACGGATGATCCAAACCCTTTTTTTCAGAATTACCTTATATTTGAAGGATCGCGCTAGCGGTATCCAATCCTTACCACCATTATTGGAGCTTCAACGACCTTCGTCAGAGCTCCGATTTGGGGTGGGTAAGGGTGGCATGTGGTGCCGCTGGCGCGGAACATTGAAAATAAGAGACTTTTGAATAAATGGGCTTTGGATCCACCGAAGTATCATGGGGAGCTGCTGGCGCGGACCTTTGAAATTAAGATTGGATAAATGGGATCGGGATCATCTGGAGCGCCAATTTTGGGTGAATAGGGGTGGCACAGAACTTTAAAAATAGGAGCATATTGGATAATATATATATATATATATATATATATATATATATATATATATAGTTTGTAAAAATGGCATAGATATTAAACTTTATTGTATACACCAGAAAATGAAATGGTTTTATATTTGTGGCATTTTCACAAACAATAACATTTACTGTGATAATATATTTATGAAATAGTTTTATATATATAACATTTTCACAAACAGTAACATTTACTGAGTTAATATTACACAATATATATATAACATTTTCACAAACAGTAACATTTACTGAGTTTATATATATATATACACACACAAGGTAGATCCAAACCTCTTTTTTTTTAAATTACCATATTTTTAAAAGTTTACGCTAGCAACATTCAATCCCCACCACTACTCACCCCAATTGTCGAAGCTTTAACGACTTTCATCAGAGCTATGATTTAGGTGGGTAGTAGTGGCATAGGGTGCCGCTGGCGCGGACCTCTGAAATTAAGAGAATATTAGATAAATGGAGTTTGGATCCACTGGCACTCCGATTTGGGGTGAGTAGGGGTGACATTGGGTTAGGTTTATATCTATAATATTTTTACAAACGTTAACATTTACTGTGTTATAACACAGTATATATATATATATATATATATATATATATATATATATATATATATATATATATATATATATATACTGTGGATCAAAACCTCTTTTTTCTGATATTGTCTTATTTTTAACTCCCCCCGCTAGCGGTATCTAATCCTGACCACCACCAACCCCAATTATCGGAGCTCCAACAACCTTCATCAGAGTTCTCATTTGGGGTGACATGGAGTGCCGCAGGCGCGGACCTTAGAAAATAAGAGAATATTGGATAAATGGGGTTTGGATACACCGGCGCTCCAGTTTGAGGTGAGTAGGGATAGCATTGGATTAGGTTTATATCTGTAATATTTTCACAAATAATAAATGTTACTGTTTGTGAAAATGTTACATCGGCATCCCATGCCACCTCAAATCAGAGCTCTGATGAAGGTTGTTGGTGCTCCGATAAAGGGGGTGGGTGGTGGTGGGGATTGGATGCCGCTGGCGCGGACCGTTAAAAATAAGATAATATCAGAAAAAAGAGGTTTGGATATATATATATATACTGTGTTATATGAACACAGTAAATGTTAATGGTTGTGAAAATGTTATAGATATAAACCTAACTCAATGTCACCCCTACTCACCCCAAATCGGAGCTCCGGTGGATCCAAAATCCATTTATCTAATATTCTCTTAATTTCAGAGGTCCGCACCAGCGGCACCCTATGCCACTACTACCAACCCAAACCATAGCTCTGATGAAAGTCGTTGAAGCTCCGACAATGGGGGTGGGTAGTGGTGGGGATTGAATGTCGCTAGCGTAAACATTTAAAAATATGGTAAGTTTGAAAAAAAATAGTGGTTTGGATCTACCGCGCGCGCGCGTGTGTGTGTGTGTGTATATATATATATATATATATATATATATATATATATATATATATATATATATATATATATATATATATATATATATTATGTAATATTAACTCAGTAAATGTTTCTGTTTGTGAAAATGTTATATATATATATTGTGTAATATTAACTCAGTAAATGTTACTGTTTGTGAAAATGTTATATATATAAAACTATTTCATAAATATATTATCACAGTAAATGTTATTGTTTGTGAAAATGTCACAAATATAAAACTATTTCATTTTCTGGTGTATACAATAAAGTTTAATATCTATGACATTTTTACAAACTATATATATATATCCAATATGCTCGTAAATTTTTAAAGTTCTGTGCCACTCCTATTCACCCCAAATTGGCGCTCCAGATGATCCCTATCCCATTGATCCAATCTTATTTTCAAAGGTCCGCGCCAGCGGCACCCCTTGATACTCCGGTGGATTCAAAGTCCATTTATTCAAAAGTCTCTTATTTTCAAAGGTCCGCGCCAGCGGCACCACATGCGACCCTTACCCACCCCAAATCGGAGCTCTGACGAAGGTCGTTGAAGCTCCAACAATGGTGGTAAGGATTGAATGTCATTAGCGCAACCCTTTGAATATAAGGTATTTTTGAAAAAAGAGGGTTTGGATCCCCCGGATGTATATATATATATATATATATATATATTTACTGTGTAGTATTATCAAAGTAAATGTTACTGTATGTTTATGAAATGTCACAGATATAAAATTATATCATATTCTAGTGTATACAGTAAATTTTACTGTTTGTGTAAATTTTTTTCTTTGGAATTTTATAGTCTTCATGGATCTTGTTTGATAGATCTCGTCGAACAGATTTCAAAAATAGTAATTTTGCGAAAAACGGATTTGTGAATCAAAAGTTATGATCATTTAAAGATTAAAAAAAAAAGTCCAACCACTTATGTAACTTCCTCAAGGAAGTTACGGATGGTTGGTTTTAAAAGGGTAAAATTGTGAAAAAATTTCCTGAAAAGTTGGAGTAGGACCTATGAAATTATTAAAAAGTCAATAGGACTTATAAGCTTGTTGACCCAATAAATGGAACCTAGATATAATTACCCCTAAATATTTCTCCATTCCCTTAAGTCGTTGAGATGTAGTTGATCTTGTTCTGAATGAATCAACTATTTGAGTGTGGAGACTTGCTTGAGAGTGTTTATCTTGTTTAAATGATTATGAGTCTTTATAGGCCTTTGTTCTATACTTATTTATTTGATTCATCTATTTGAATTATTTTTTAACTTGCCTGTGAAGTTGTCTCGTGTTATCCTAAATGGAGCGTGTTGTGTGATGATGAATCTATTTAAACCTATAACAACCTTTGCGATCCTAAAATATCATCAGCCTAACAGGTAAAATTATGGGTTGAATTTAATTTTGAGAAGTTAAATATAAATTTGGTTAAATATGAGTTGAGTCAAATATGAATTGGGTTAAATATAGGTTGATCAAATATGGGCGAACTAAATATAAGTTGTGTCACGCCATTATTTTTTTATTAAAGTAAGTAGTACAATTCGAAGTATATGTAAAAAAAATTCATATTTTACTCATAATTTTAAAAAATGAATATTATAATTGAATCGTATCTTTTAAAATTGAGTTTCATATTTGATTCTTAACTTTTAAATATGGACTTCATATTTGACTCATAACTTTTAAATATATATTATATATTTAATTCATAACTTTTAAATATAAGATTCATATTTAAATGACTAGAGTAATATAAATTATTTTATTATTTGGAGTATATTTTGTGAGCTACAATTGATGAGGTAAACCAAAAAAAAATCTATATATATAAGTGTTTTGAAAAAATATATATTTGTCTTCTAATCTGATTCGGATAAAGAGTAAAAAAGCAAAAGTGCAAGAGGGTCACAATGCTCCTACTTTGTAGGCTATAATTTTTCAACTTTCTAGACTTTATAACCTTATAGGTAATAATTAAATTCACTCACATACATCCCCGTCTTTCTCTTCCCCTATGAGACGTCTCTTTCCCCTAAAATTGCATATATATCTCCATTTTACCAAGCTATCTGCAACTCTCTCGAGACAAAATATTTTGAAGCCGTTTGGTATCCCAAAATTATAAATTGGTTTATTTATAAATTGATTTATTTATAAATTGATTTATTAATTATATTTAATTTTATTAATAAAAATATTTATTAATTGTCTCATTTTAATTTATGTGCAAAATCTGAAATTGCATCATTTCATAAAAAAATTGAAACGAATCCATTTGAAATAGAAATCACATAAAGTGCATGTCCCATCTTCCTCTTCCTCTTCCTCTCCCCCTCCTCTCCCTCTCTCTTTCCCTCCCCCTCCCCCTCCCCCTCTTGATTTGTTTTTATCTTTTTTTCATAGAACCTTAACATCAATTTCAAATTACCAAAAATTGTATAAAATTGAATTTAACTCATTTCAAATTCACTCATTTACAATTCAATAATTCACAATGAACTAATTTACATAATCAAATAATTTGCGCAACCAAACTGGGTCTTTGTGTTTTACATTCTCATAATTTATATTTTATATTCTCCTCTACATTTTATATTTATAATTTGCTAATTTTAATTTCTTATTTTTTTTTCCAGTTTTGCAGGATAATTTGGGTTAACAACTTGTGATGGTGCTATCACCAGATTCCAAGGCTCCTTAATATTTTTTCAGCCATATTTGTATTTTATATTGTAGTTGATATTTTTTTGTAAATTATTTTATCATAAATGTCTATTAGAAAATATGAAAGTAGTGTTCAAAAACGTAATAAAAAAGGAAACAGGAAGAATTTAATCAATCTCAAAAAAGAGTATTGGATAAATTTATTTTTGGTAATAATAAAAAAATATCAAACACATTAAATGATAATGTGATAAATGAACATTTAGATGATTTAACTAATGATAGTCAATTAGCTTATGATAGTCTTCCTAATGTGAATATTTGTGAAAATATTGAACATAATAAAAGAGAAAATAATAATGATGATTTGACAGAAGAAATATCTACTAAAAATATTTCAAATGATATCAATATTTATTATCCGAGGAGATGGAATAATATTGATGTTAAATTTAGAGATTTATTGGTAGAAAAAGTCCCCATTCGAGAGAAAAAAATTTAATATCCTACTGATGAATCTCAAAGAAAATTTTTAAGAAAACATTACACTCGTATATTTCCAAATGGGAAAAAATGGGATAGATGGTGGTTAGTATGCTCTAAGGATTTTAATAAAGTATATTGTTTTTGTTGTAAGCGATTTAGTTCCAAATGTAAAACAAACCAATTAAGTGATGGGGGAGTAGTGATTGGACAATTAAATGGCCTTAACACATTTTTTGAAGATTATAGAAATGAGGGATATGAGTATGCTATAATTACTTGAAAAAAATATTGCAAGTGATATGATGATAGAACTTATAGTTCCTATAAAAATAGTGATTTGTAGAAAAAAATAATTTTAATGAAAATTCAAGTGATAAAGTAGTTCAATCACTAGAAGAGTCTTTTAGAACTTGTTACTATTTATGTGTAGTAGATCAAGCACTCTCCTCCTCCATTAATAGATTTGAATAATTAAAAAAATATGAAAAAATATTTTGCTTCTTGTTTGATTTTAAAAAGTTAAAATCATTATACAGTGACAACTTAAAAAATATTGTCTAAATCTTGAATGTGTCCTACAATATGGGGAGATTCGAGACATTGATGGTAATGATATATTTTCTGAGCTTAAAATTTTGAAAGAAATTGTAAAACCGGAAGTACAACCCGCAATGGAAGTATTGGATAACTTAAAAAAAATAGACTCGTTTCCTAATGCATATATAGCTTATAGAATATTGTTTACAATGCCCGTCACAGTTACTCTCCTAGAAAAGAAGTTCTTGAAAATTGAAATTAATAAAATCATATTTGAGATCGACAAATGTCATGAGAAAGATTGAGTAGGTTAGTCACATTATCAATTGAAAATGGTATCTTAAAATGTATTGAATACAAAAAAAATTATCAATGATTTTGAATTTCAAAAGGCAAAAAAATAGTTTTTCAATTAAAAAAAAATCAGAATTTATATTAATAATTCTTTTTATTAAGTATATACTTCGAATGCCCCTAATTTTAATATTTGCCTAGGTCCCTTAAAGGAGCCGGCCTTATTTGTCATCAAACTCAGTTTAACAACCTGTTCATAATTTTTTGGGTCCATAATATCCTTCACAACTAAAAACTTTATCCTAATGTATTTATCTCATCCTAATTCACTATTTATATATTTATAGGAATCTTAACCTTTTACCTGCTTACACACGTGCGTGCACGTTAAATCAAGAAAATGTTTGTGAGAAAGAGTGTATCCAATCTCATAAGTAAATTTCACTCTTAACGTATTGCAATTTTTTCAATATTTGCCACTTAAAGTTTATTACTGATATAAAATTTCTGCTATTCATATTATTGAAGATGGAAATAGCATTTAGGTTGACTTCAATTTTTGTTAATTCTAAAAGTTTGTCTAGGTTTGCACATACATTTCAAGTTTAGTTTCCAATATATATATAAAACCTATAATTCCATAATATGTAAGATAAAATTTGCATATGTTTTTACTCGATTTTTTTTTACTAATACTAAGATTTAAAAATATACTTCAGCTTCTGGTGTACATATTGTAAATAATATGTTAATGGAGTTAAAACATGATTAAGTGTCCATCCAATCAAGAAATTGTTAGCGTAAAATTTAATATATGGGCTTATATATAAAATAAATATGAATTATAGGGTATCAAATAAAAGTAGGCCAATTAAAGTGATTAATTTAAGTTTTGGGCCTTACTAATGTATTATTAAAGTGTGAGTTTTATTGTGTAGAGACAAACGTAATTTTTATTTTTATGATGGGTTAAAATAGAAATATACGAAATATGAAAAAACACGATTGTGTTACAAATAGGAGTCATGGCCCCCAGATCACACAACATCAATCTTTTGATTCCCATTGTCAGAGAGAAATTTAAAGAGAAAATAAAAATGTTGATCTGAAAGAGCATAAGACCTCAGACTCAGATATTTTAACTTTCTATCATGGATTCAGGTACGCTTTCGTAAAATCAATATTTATATTTCTTAATAATTCAATATGAATATTCTTGTTTGTGATAATTTTCACAAAATAAAAATTAATTCACCAAAAATGGCATGTGTTTAGGGTGGTGTACATTTACCCTTATTAAGACCGGTCACCAAATTTCTAAATTTGTAGTAAACTAGATGAGTATGACTGACCTTGACAAGGCAAAGACCGACCTCTAAATTCTTCTAGAATACCAAGGACTTGATAACCAACAAGGATACAATATATCTGATAATAAAGTGATGTTATATTATTAATGGGAATAGTTATTTTCATACTCTATATATTTTTTTTCACACCTTTTGAGTAATAAAGAATAATTGTGTCTTTAGGGATCCGTTTGATTCGGAATGAAATAATTTTGATTGTGATAAAAAGTAAAAAGTGAAAATATTTTTTTATATATTTAAAATTAAATGTTTATTAGGTTGCATTGGAAATAAGTGCACACCCAATAATTATGGAACTTTAAACAAGAATAGAAAAGAAAATTTGAATTCCAAATAGGTGAACACGTATTTTACCATATTACTTTTTACCGCGTTAAAACATATTTTACCCCGAACCAAATGACCCTAGGTTTATGAAATCTAAATGTCCAATTTCTTCACCTCCAACTAAAACAAATACATTTCATTAAAAAAAAACTATATTTTCAATAAAAAAGAAACTGTTTTTATAAATAAATAAAATCTTATCTATTTTTTTTAAGTTAAAAACATTTTATAAAACGTGCAATTTGTTTTCTTAAAAAAATGTTTTTTTTATAAATTTTATTTTTGGTTAAAACTGTTTTTTTTGTACTATTTTTAAAATAATCTTTTTATTGTTTAAAAAAAATGGTTCGCGTCATCGGTATGTATAGGCGGTCCGACCATCTATACATACCCCTGACGCGGATCATTTTTTAAAATAGTAAAAGAAACAGTTTTTATCTAGAAAAATAAATAATGACACGGTTTTTTTAAATAAATAAAAAAACAGTTTTAACTAAAACTAGATAAGATTTTACATTTTATAAACATTTTTTTTATTAAAAACAGTTTTTTTTACTGAAGATATAATTTTTTGTTTTTTTATCAAATGTATTTGTTTTTGTTGGAGGTGAAAAAATTGGACATACCTATGTATATATATAAAATGAGTAATGATATATGTACCGGACAATTTTACCGGAATATTACCGGATGCCCTTTTTTTTTCCTTCCTTTTCTTTGTGTTTGTTAAAGCCTTGTGAATAAATGAAGAGAAGTGTAATTTATATGTTTTTTTTGAAAAAAAACTGTTTCAAAAAATTAAGGTTAGTTTAATATAAATAAAAAAAATTACATTTTAAAACAGTTTTAAGAAATACAAAAAATGGTTTAAATGTTGTAAAATTAAAAAAGAATAAGTTTAAAAATAAGGAGTGCCACTGATGCGGACCTTTAAAAATAAGAGAATATTGAGTAAATGAGTGTTTGGGGTACTAAATGAGTTAAAAATAATATACAAAAAATAATTTCTTATTATAATAGTATTTCTTATTATAATAGTTTTTCAAGCCGTACTTTTAAAAAAAACTATTCTAATAAAAAATTATTTTTAACTCATTTCACATAAGAAACCAATAAAAAAGAAAAAAAAAGGCCTTCGGTAATATTTCGGCAAACAATTTTGTAATGCAGACATTTAAACAGTTTTAAGAAATACAAAAATTGTTTTAAATGTTGTAAAATTAAAAATAAAAAAAAGTTTAAAATAAAGGGAGCCGCTGGCACGAACCTTTACAAATAAGAGAATATTTGATATATGGATGTTTGAGTTACTAAATGCATTAAAAATAATATGAAAAAACAATTTCTCATTAGAATAGTTTTTTAACACGGACCTTTAAACAGTTTTAAGAAATACAAAAATTATTTTAAATGTTGTAAGATTTAAAAAAAAAATTAAGTTTAAAAATACGGGGTGCCGCCGGGGCAAACCTTTAAAAATAAGAGAATATTGGGTAAATGAGTTTTTAAGTTACTAAATGAGTTAAAAATAATACAAAAAAATAATTTCTTATTAGAATAGTTTTTTTAACGCGGACCTTTAAATTTGTGCGACGCACAGACGTGTCGCATCTGTATGAGTTCATTTTTTAGCCATGGTGGGACCCACACCATATGACCCTCAAAACGAACCAATCACGACACGCCAGTGAGTCGCATGAGAGAATATTGGAGGGGGAGGGGGGAGTGTCACTGGCGCGGACCTTTAAAAATAAGATAATATTTGTCGGTCATGACACGCTGACATGACGTAGCGATTGGTTAGTGCCGCTGGTACGGATCCATATCCATTAGGCACTGACCAATCACGACACGCCACGTAAGTGTGACATCTTTTTTATATTGTAGATAATGGGATTACAAAGGAATTTTTTTTTAATAGAGAATAATTGGGACAAAAAAATAACCTAAAAACATTTTTTTTATATACGAAAAAAAATATCTCGGAGGAAAAACAGAAAAAAAAAATAGGCAAAAATTATATCTAATTTTTTTTAAAAAAAAATAATTTTTAAAAATAATTGTACAATTTTTTTAATGAAAGATCTATTTTTTATATTTATAAAAATTAGATGTTTTTAAAAAAAAATTGTACATTTATGTATGTATAAATATCTAATCCATTGGTTTGGAAAAGACAACTTGATCCGGTAAAATTTCGACAAGTATATCTGGTACATTTATCATTATTCATATAAAATAGTAGTCCAACATCTGGAATATATGACATGTGGCCATTTTCTTAAATGAAGCATGAGTTGCAATACCTCTCATGTACTTCGTCTAACTAAATGATTTCACTCTCTCTAAATTAAACTGTCTCCACCTCTTCCTCTCCCCATCGTAACAAAAATGCCGATTTTTTACCGAAAGTGTATCTACCGAAACAGGTGGAAGGTTTTTATTGGTTAGTTTATGGGGTCCACCACACCAGTGGGACCACAAAACCTTCCAATAGTATGCTGCCACCTCAAAGGCAAACACTTAAATTCTTATGGCTTTCCATTTCCCATCCATTCATTAACCCTCTCACCTCCTCAAATGGTAACAACACCCATATTCAAATTTGAAACTGCTCAATTAAATCCAAACAGTTTATAAGCCCATTTATCTCTCCTGTTTGTATCAAAGAAGAAAATGCCGATGCGGGGTTGCTCCTATCCCCTTCTGATGTGTTCTTTCATGGCGAAAATGAGGGCCTATCCTCATACCATATATATACAGTTGGGCTCGATTTATAAAAAGGTATATATATATATATATATATATATACACACACACACACACACAGACACACAATAGTGCTCCCATACAACAATCCGGACTGCAATCATGTGTGAGAGAGAGTTAAATTCGGATCATCTTTCCTCTCTCCATTCAATTTTATTTTCTTTCTCTCTCCTCTCCATAAAATTGAATGGATAGAGGAGAGATGATCCGAATTTAACTCTCACAAATACACGATTGCAGTCCGAATTGTTCCCATACGGGACGACCGTATGGAAGCACTATTGTGTATATATATAGTCCTGCTCTTGTGCAGACTAGTCTGCATTTTAAGAATGCGGACTGAATATGTGTCACCTGGCGGTGGGCCCAGAAAAGAGAGAGAGAGTGTGCCAATAATTTAGGCGATAATTTCTAAGTGCACCGTTAGATGACATATGTCCGGTCCGCATTCTTAAAATGCGGACTAGTCCGTACAAAAGTAGGACTATATATATATATATATATATGGTCGGTGCGAGATGACATTATTACACACTCCGGTGATTAGCTTCACATCGGCCACTGCAAATTTGAACTTCCTGGTAAATTAGTCCATTGAACTAAGAATTGGACAGATCGGTATATCGCAAATTAAAATCTCTTATGTTCCCTTTATTTTTTTGTTGTTTTTTGATGACGAGAAGATTCCTGGATTAGGTTTAATGTCGTGAAGCCTTTTGATTAATCAAAATAGGTCCCAGAGCTTCAACAGCTTTTTCATCCTTACTTAGGCACGGTCTACACTTTCTTTTGGCCTTAGGGATGTAAGTTGGATTCATTGGAAGAGAGTTGTTGGATATTACTCGAATTTATGTGATTGATTACGAGTTAGGTGTGTATATTACTCTTTTTTTATTGATCAATTGTTACGCAGTTGTTGGTCCTGTAATTTCTTTTCAATGTGAGAGACCAAACAATGTATGGTTTGATATGATTCTAATTTCTGTAAATTGTATGTTGAATATTACTCGAATTTCGTGAATCTTGCATTGGATTAAAGCTATAATATTTGATAATTTTTGTAATTGTAATTATTTAACTTTTTTTTAACACGCTCGCGCATCACGCGGGGTTTAAACCTAGTAGATTTTATAAACCTGAAGACATAAATGTCATTGACTACCTAAAGGGTGTGGGAAAAGACATCATGGATGTGGGAATAACTATTACCTTATTAATTTATTTAGACATCATATTCTCTTACAAAGGAAGGGTTTAATACTCATCGTTTCCTTTTAAACCATTAAGAACCCTAATTCACAAATATGATGTAAGTTCACCTGTTTAAAACTAATATCAAATTACGTAGGCTTTGAATTTATTTTGGGATTTAAGTTTATTTCCCATTTACTTTTCTCTTTTATCCATTTGTTAATTTTCTAATTTAATATAATTGTGTTGTACATTCTCTCTATCTCATTCGTTATTTGTAGCTTTATATTAGTCGTTCTTTGTGCTCACTTCCTCACAATGATATCACACTGGATAAATAACTTTTACACCTATCTTTCTTTTTTCAATGTCTAATGATACTAGTAGTATAATACTTACTTTTTGGGGTGGTGTCCTCATAGGTCATGTATTCCTTTACATGTTCATATGTTAATCCCACATGTGTATATTTATTCACATTACTATAGACTTTCCACACATTCTCATTAACATTCTCATTAACACTCAAGGGTTGAAAGGGTTCCTAACACCTTCTCTATCCGTAACATAGTTCTCGATCCCACTTCATTTTGTTCCGAATGGAACATTTTCCTTATAGCCCTATTTTGAGGTTATGTGTTTTCTTTGCATGTTTTTATTAAAATATGTTGGGAACTCTACTACAATGTACCTCACTCGCCAACACATTCAAATATCCTATTTCTTCGTTGCCTTCGGAGATGAAAGCATTTTTGGACCCACGAGCACATCATTATCAAATGCTTGCAAGTCGTCATTATGTGGGCGCACTGCTACAAAAGGACAATCCAATGCATCCGCGTGTTGGGATAGACACATAGGGAATTTCTACATATAAAAGACCCCCCGTTTAAGAGCAAGACACATGTTTAACACCATTGTAATTAATGGCATGTTTCTCACCTAGCGGTTCTAGTACCCCAAGTCAAATATTTAATAAAATGTTTTTTTTCCTGTGTAATTTGGTCAATGTTTATATTTGTGAATTAATTCCCCTTATAAATTGGCGACGTCCATGGAAAAAATACGGCAATCCCAACCCTTGACTAATTACCATCCTCATAATCATGTATTCACAGCATGTTTTGGAACCGTCTAAGAAACAATTCCAATGTAGAGGATGAGATCTTAAATCCACATGAAAACGCTTGATGGTTCCCCTACCAGTTAACTTTCACCTTATAGGTACTATCATTCTAAAAGGCTGTGAGTTAATAAGCCCATCGTGGAGTCACCACTAATGTTTCCATCATGACAATCCTAGTGAGGAGCCTCCTTATATGAATACAAGATTTTTTTCCCAACATGTACATGAAACGCCTTAATAGATCCATAGATATATCAATATGAATGTTTGACTATAATATCATTTATGCAACATGGATGAAGGCCATGGATTCAACACTTATGGATCTATCTGTCTAAAAATGGAAAAAAACCTGTTCTCCCAGGACACCGTCAATCCCCAGTGGCAGCCCGATATGTTGATTAATGAGTACCTAGGAAGATAAAATTAACTCCCACAATAAGAGGCTTGCACAAACTCATTTTGTTTTTTGGCATCCTACCATATGAAGCCCCGCAAGATCGCCTCCAAAGGAAGACCATGCATCACCCAACAAAGATTTACGACCCCTTAGTGTAAAGGAATTGAAGGTGTAAAAATAAAGGAAATTGAAACGCCGAAAGAATTTTCCGTCCAAAAAATGAGCGTATGATGGGAAATCAGTCGTAACCAATCACCATCTATCATTATCGACAATTCTTGGCTTAGTGTAATGCCACAAATTCTCTTATGTGAAAGTTAGTTCAATCGAATCACCATGGAATGGTTTGAGAAACTAACCATAGTTCATTCTCAAACTTTACTAAATATGGACAAATAATTTATTTAGTATTTCATCAGTAGTAAAAATCTCATTAGAAATGTGTGATTGATTTCCCTCTGAAATAAGTAATTGGAAACTCTCCATATGTATGCTCAACGATATTACGAAACCTAAATTGAGATTAAAAACTACATAGCAGATGAGTATCTCATCCTTCAAACTCGATCCTTCTCGAATAAATTATTTGATGGCCTAAAATAATAAATACACGAAGGTTGAGGATGATATGTTCCCATATACGTGGCAGGACATATATTACACCCTGTCGAGGAACAAAGACAATATGCCTACATTGAATCATGTTGCCGTAGCCCAAACCATACAGGGTATGGCCCCCACTCACAAGATCGCAATCCTAACATGTTTGCTCAACTGGTCGAGGCCCCACATACACAGGATGCGGCCCCTTACATGTTAGAAGGTGCGGCCCCAGTTTATTCACTTAACCGACCGCATCCCCTTTGCTTCATCCGCAGCAATACAACATTTACATCTATAAATAGAGGTACACACCTCGAGATAAAGGATCCGTGTTCATTTATAGTGCCAATATATAGATAAGAGATCACGACGCTCTCCAAACCACTCGGTCTAGCTTGGGGGTGACTCTCCGACATCGCAGCCATCTCGCCGGCATCCTCAGAATCCACATATTCATATATTCTCTTCTATTCTCATGCTTGTACGCCTCTTTAGACGTAATTACTATGTACCAAACAATGCATATAATGTGAGTGTGGCACCAAAGTGGATGTAGGCTCATTATTATAGCCGAACCACTATATATCTTGTCTTTTATCTCTCTTTACTTGCTTATCTGCTTATTATGTACTGTACACTTGACTTGCTGGTACGAGAACGACAAGTGGATGATTTCTCGTATCATCAATCTGGTTCCGTCTGTTGGAAACGAGGTATTTCAATCTTCTTTCTCTATATTTTGAGTTCTTAAACACCTTATTTTATTCACGAGGATCCTTTGGATCATCATCCCATGGGTGAATTTTGGTTATTGAGCTCAAATTTGTGTTTACACCCTTAAATGGGTATTGCATATATTCAGATATGTTCATGGGTCTCCTTTTTTATGACCTTGGATATATTCTACTTACCCCTGTGATATCACCTCACCTATATAATGCTGGAAAGCGTGATGGGCTTTAGCCCGTAAAGGTGGGTGATTAGGAAAGAGTTATATTTACTTATTTTTGTTGTTCTTTGCCCATGATCTAGGGTTTATCACTAGAACTGTGCCGTTTTGTACACCGAGAGGCTGTTTTGCCCTGAATCGGCCCTAGTAGGTATGCTCTCCATGCGTTTCATGAGATAAACCCAGTTTTTGGGACTATTCCCTTCACTGCCTAAGATGGGATGTGGCCGGGTAGTTCAACTACCCTTCTTATCATGGCCCCTACTAGTGCAGTCTGATTATAGAAGCTTCAAATCATCGAGGGATGGACTCCAGTGGTTTCAGGCTCAACCTTGGTAAAATTCATTCTAGGGCCACGGTAGTACACATATGTGCCTAACGGGTCGTGGCCTCAACAGTAAAACCCTGTAGTAATTCAAACGATGCATCCCAACTTTATACTTGGTTTATCCTATATTCTGTGATTACTCACTTTTACTAGTTGTTGATACCAAAATTAATGTGCTGATGTGGACGAATAAGATGAAGACACGTGTCAATCTACATGGCACAATAGCAGCGAGGAAGATCATTTCCCGACCAACCGTTCTTCTTTCCGAACAACGAGAATACACCGAGAAACTCTATCACACCGAGGAAGCCTATCATTCCGAGGAACTCTATCATCCGGAGATACTCTAAGTATTCCGAGGAACTCTTGATCAACAAGCAACTAAGGCGGTCCGAACTGCATCTCGGCCGTATCATTAATTACCAGACGGACAACTGTTCAACTATTCATTATATTCTTGACGCACACGCTGCATTAAATGTATTACCCTTTCATATGTATATCATTTAATGTATTGGACCTTTCATGTACAGCCTAAAGGCTATAAATACCTTGTATCATCCTCAATTCAAGAGGACCGGAATTTCTTGAGAGAACTTGTAATCAAGAATTCCACAAACACTCAGCAATAACATAACAGTGGATGTAGGCTTTATTCCTAACCGAACCACTTTAAAAATCTTTGTCTTATTTATTTATTTGTGATTGAAAAATTAGAGCGATCTAGTTTTTTACATCAACAGATTGGCGCCGTCTGTGGGAAACGGCTGTTATTATCGTTTTTCATAAAAATCATTTGTCACCAATGGCAGATAATCCATAATCCAGTAATCGAAATGTTGGAAATACTGGAAATCATCCAAATCCATCTGCATCCCCAGATCTGACTGGAATTATGACGAATCTGGCTCAAGGACAAACCGCCATGCAAGAATCTATGAGGCAACTCATTCAAACTCTTCAGGGCGGTGCACCTACCTATTCAGGGCAAAGGAGTGATTATAGGCAATCGCAATCTAGACGTACTGGGTCATATCGCAATGAGGAGTCTAATGATTCTTCTTATCAACCTGGGCGAACTTCATCGATACGGGCTTCGGATACAGATCAACGTATCACTCTCTCTCCGGAGAGAACTAGCTCTTTGGAAAGGTTAAGTAGAGTGTCTCCTTTCAGTCGGTTAGGACCAAGGAGGAACATGAGTCCACCTAGGGCTCCATCAAGAAGTTTTCGACCACCACCAGGTTTGAGAGAAGGATCTGCGCAATCGCGACCAACCACTCGTCGAGATAAATCTCAGGAAGCTACGTCAGAGCAATCAGTTGCTCGTACTAAGCGGCCCGAGGAAGGGAATGAAGCATGTAAAGGTTACATTCAATGGTTGGAGGATAGACTGGGAGAAATGGCTAAGGCGAGAAACCCCTTACAGAGAACTTTTGTTCAAGGAACACCTTTTGTGCAAGCCATTGTGGATTTCCCTACACCGTCGAAATTCAAAGCACCCGTAGTGACTCCCAAGTACGATGGAAAGACAGATCCCGTACTTCATATAGAACAATACCAAGCTGCTGCAGATATCTACGTTGTCCCCGACGAGATGAGGTGTAGAGCATTCTCGGGAACTCTTACCGGATCTGCACAGATATGGTACAATAATCTTCCTCGGGGTAAGATTTCAACTTTTGTTCAGTTAGCCGAGCTGTTTATTGGCAATTTTTGTTTTGGAGCAAAGCCGGTAAAGCGAGTAGCACACTTGCTAAGTGTTAGACAAAAATCAGGTGAAAGTACTAGAGATTACATAACTCGTTTCAATAACGAAAAGTTGGAAGTCATAGATTATGAAGAAAAGACAACAATCACTGCTCTGATGAGTGGTTTGCTGCCTAACAAGCTGTATTACACTTTGGCCAAAGATCCACCTAAAAATATGTCGGAGTTAATGGCAAAGGCGGCCAAAATCATGAATGCCGAGGAGGCTATGGCTGCGAAGAAGAATATGGATAAAGAAGTTAAAGTGGAGGTCGACAATTCTAAGAAGAAAGATCAGAAAAGTAATGGTGGTGACAAATATTCCAAGAATAACAGGATGAAGTTGGAAGCCCTAAAGAAGTATGATAATTATACTCCATTGAAAGTGGGTATTAATCATGTTTTGGAAGAAATCAGGAATAACGAGGAAATCAAATGGCCAGAGAAACTGAAGACAGATCCCGACCTGAGGAATAAGACCAAATATTGCGAGTTTCACAAAGATCATGGCCATATGACAAAAAATTGTATAGCCCTTCAGAACGAGATTGAAACACTCATCCGAAGAGGAAAATTATCAAAGTACGTAGATCGCAGGAGTGAGAGGAAGAATGATGATAGAACTAGAGAGAGATCTAGATCTCCTCGTCGTGCAGAGGAGAAAAAGAGGAGGGACCATGAAGAGGATCCAGATGATGACCCCGATCTTCCCCAAAAGCCAAGGAAACCCGAACGAGAGGTATTTTCCATACGTTTTGGGTCATTTGATTGTAATGTTATTACAGGAGGAGATGCAGGAGGAGGAGACCTTACTGCAGAAAGAAAAGCTTATCTCGGAGAGGCTCAAGCTTGTTCATACATTCAGCGAATAAACCTGGCCGAGGATGATCGTCCGAGGAAGGTAAACAAAGAGAAGCTAGTGATTGGTTTTTCAAAAAACGACCTGGCAGGTGTTCTCTACCCTCATGATGATCCTCTGGTGATCAAAATGAGGATGAAGGATGTGGTCATTTCAAGGGTGTTAGTAGACAATGGTAGTTCGGCAGACATCATGTATTATTCATGCCTTGATAGCTTGAATTTAAAATTATCTCAATTAGAACCTTATCATAGACCCCTTCTGGGTTTTGCTGGCGAGAAAGTTTTTCCACTTGGGACGATCAAGTTGGATATACTCATTGGAACTTGGCCTGCTTGTCGAACAGAAAGAATACGCTTTTTTGTAATGGATAAGAATGTGCAGTCCGCCTACAACATCATCATGGGAAGAGTTGGATTGAAGAAGTTCGAAGCAGTTCCATCTACAGTTCATCAGTGTTTGAAATTCCCAACGAATTTTGGAGTAGGAATTATGAAAGGTGATCAAAAAGTAGCTCGGGAATGCTATTATTCGTCTGCCGAGCAAGAGGAACTTGAAGAATCACAGAAAAAGACTACTACTTACCAAGTGGAGGAAGGCACAGAAATTGAAACTCTTGACCCTAGGGATGAATCTCAACTCGTAAAAGGACAGGTTGTGGAATCTACAGAAATTGTTATCCTGGACGACGAGCATCCTGAACGAATAACTCAGATAGGGTCGTCGTTGGATTTTTCAATAAAACAGGAGTTGATAACTTTCTTGAGAAACAGGAAGAATACTTTTGCTTGGAGTCATGAAGACATGCCAGGAATAGATCCAAACTTCTTATGTCATGAACTCAATGTGAATAAGGAGATCAAGCCTGTGAAGCAAAGAAGAAGAGTGTTTAGTCCCGAGAAGAACCAGGCCATACAAGAGGAGGTCGAGAAACTCCAGAAAGCCCAATTCATTGAAGACGTGAAATATCCAGATTGGTTGGTGAATGTGGTGATAGTAAAGAAGAAGAACAACAAATGGAGAATGTGTGTTGATTTTACTGATCTCAACAAGGCATGTCCAAAAGATCATTTTCCATTGCCCAGAATTGATCAACTAGTGGATGCTACTTCGGGACACGAGCTACTCAGCTTCATGGATGCTTATTCTGGCTACAACCAAATCAAAATGAAACCTGAAGACAGGGAAAGTACTTTTTTTATTACCCCAAGGGGAACTTATTGTTATAATGTTATGCCTTTTGGTTTAAAAAATGCAGGTGCAACATATCAGCGGTTGATGAACAAGGTATTCACCGAACAAATCAGCCGCAATATGGAGGTCTATGTCGACGACATGCTCACCAAAAGCAAGAGAGCTACAGATCATTTGCTTGACTTGAGTCAAACTTTTGATCAACTGGATAAATACCAGATGAAGCTTAACCCGACGAAATGTACCTTTGGAGTACGAGAAGGAATGTTCCTCGGATACATCGTCAACCAACGAGGTATTGAGGCAAATCTAGAAAAGATCAAAGCTCTTTTAGGGCTGCGATCCCCGACGACGAAGAAAGAAGTGCAAAGTCTTACCGGACGAGTTGCAGCACTCAACAGATTTGTATCCCGAGCAACTGATAAATGCCTCCCATTCTTCAAAACACTACGAAAAAGTTTTGAGTGGACTGATGAATGTGAGAAAGCCTTTCAAGATCTGAAGAAGTATTTGGGAACCCCACCATTGTTGTCTAGGCCAATAACTGGAGAGAAGCTGTACTTATATTTGGCAGTATCAGAAAATGCAGTTAGCTCGGCGTTGATCAGATTGGAAAATGGAGTCCAGAAGCCAATTTATTACACAAGCAAGGCCTTCCGAGGTGCGGAAATCAGATACCCAAAGCTGGAAAAATTGGCACTGGCATTAATTGAAGCAAGTAGAAGAATGAGACCATACTTCCAGGCCCATACCATCATTGTGTATACCGACATGCCGTTAAGACAAGCCCTTCACAAGCCAGAAAAATCAGGAAGATTGATGTACTGGGCAATAGAGCTCGGTGAATATGATATTGTGTATGAACCCAGATCATCGTTGAAAGGGCAAGCCGTGGCAGATTTTATAGCAGAGTTCACATACCCTGATACCCCCGAGGAGCAAAAGATGCTTGCTGACCTACCTGTGGACGATACAGGATCGACAGACACAGATCCAAACCAATCAAGGTTGGTAAAAGGACTTGTGGATGTAGAAAAATCATCATATTCAAACCCCGACCAACTCCGGTTGGTAGAGGGGCGCGAACAAATGACCGACGAGGAACGAAGGATACCCGGGGATGATGAAAGAAAACAGATGATATTTCACCGAGGAACTCTAACAGATAAGAAATTTGAAGACGAGTTACATACATGGAGATTATATATAGATGGATCATCTTGCACGGCTGGTTGTGGAGCAGGGATTGTTTTAAATTCTCCAGATGATATTGACATGGAGTATGCCTTGAGATTCCAATTCAAAGCTTCTAATAATGAGGCTGAATATGAGGCTATGATAGCAGGTTTTCATTTGGCGAAAGTTATGGAGGCACGTCAAGTAATTGTTTTCAGTGATTCTCAATTAATTGTGAATCAAATGATGGGAATATATGCAGTGAAGGGAGAGTTAATGGTGAAGTACCATGCAAAAGTGATGGAATTATTGAAAGAATTTGATGCTATTCAATTGGTGAGGATACCGAGAATGGAGAATGCTAGAGCAGACGCATTGGCCCGACTAGCGTCAGCTATGCGCACCGAGCTGCGAAGAACAATACCAATTGAAGTACTAGAAAGTCGGAGCATAGAAGAAGATCTGACGGTGAAGATTATTACCCTTGATTTAGGACCATCTTGGATGGATCCTATCAGAGCATACATTGAAGAAGGAGTACTACCGGAGGACAAACTAGCTGCCAAGAAATTGAAGTATAAAGTTGCTCGGTATGTGTTAACTAATGGTGTTTTGTATAGACGAGGAATTATGGCAGGTTTGCAGAGATGTGTGCATCCATCAGAAGTCAAAGAATTGATTGAAGAAATCCATGAAGGATCTTGTGGAGCTCATGTAGCAGGTCGGACTCTACTGCAAAGGGTGATGACACAGGGATACTACTGGCCGACGATGAGAGCTGATTGTATAGCCTATGCTAAGAAGTGTGACAAGTGCCAACGTTTTTCTTCCATCCGAAGAACTCCACAGGCATTGTTGACACCCATAACATCACCTTGGCCATTTGCCGTGTGGGGGATTGATCTGGTTGGACCACTGCCGACGACCCGAGGAAGGTTCAAGTATCTCGTCGTGGCAGTAGACTATTTTACTAAGTGGGTGGAAGCTGAACCACTAATTGATATGACGTACGAGAAGGTGTATCAGTTCATATGGAAGAATATCATTTGTCGGTATGGTCTCCCCCACGCTTTCATCACAGACCATGGAACGCAATTTGATAATGAAGAATTTGCTGCCTATTGTCATCAGTCAAACGTCTTGAAGTTTCATTCAGCACCAGGCCATCCCCAAAGCAATGGACAGACTGAAGTGACGAACAGAACATTACTAAATGGGTTGAAGAAGAGGTTAAGTGAGGCTAAAGCAAATTGGATTAATGAGCTACAGTCAGTTTTGTGGGCTTACCGAACAACTCCCCGAGCAGCAACAGGAGAATCACCATATATGCTAGCATTTGGAAGTGAGGCTGTGATACCTGCCGAGTTGGGCCTACCAACACATAGGGTGTTAAATTTCAATTCTCCGATCAGTGATCTGATGAGAAGGATGGATTTGGATATGCTCGAGGAAGTCAGAGAAGAGGCAGCCATTAGGAATGCTGCTTATCAACAACGAACAGCTCTGTTTTACAACAAAAGGGTAAAGAAATGTGATTTAAAAGAGGGGGATTATGTGCTAAAGAAGGTCATTCAGAAGCAGAATAAACTGGAAGCAAACTGGCATGGACCTTACCGAGTTACAGAAGTTGTTCGACCAGGAACTTACAGAATAGCAACTCTAGAAGGAGAGGAATTTAAAAATGCATGGAATGCTGAACACCTGCGCAAGTATTATCAATGATGTCAAATGTAAAGCATTTCTTTCATTATGAATAAAACGAAGATGTTTCACCATTTTTCTTTCTGGATGAAAGTTTTTCGGGGAATACTAGTGTAATACACTACACAACAAAAGTGGTTTAAGGAGCCAACCTCCTTTGGTTAGGAGGATAGTTCTACGGAGCAAAAGTGCTATAAGTAGCCAACCTCCTTTGGTTAGGAGGACATGCTCTAAGGAGCCAAAAAATGCAGCTCTACGGAGCAAAAGTGCTCTAAGGAGCCAACCTCCTTTGGTTAGGAGGACAGCTCTACGGAGCAAAAGTGCTCTAAGGAGCCAACCTCCTTTGGTTAGGAGGACAGCTCTATGGAGCAAAAAGTGCTATAAGTAGCCAACCTCCTTTGGTTAGGAGGACATGCTCTAAGGAGCCAAAAAATGCTCTAAGGAGCCAAAAGCTTTAAGGAGCCAGAAAGTGTACACCAGCATGATCAACTACGGTTGGTAAGATAAAAATATACTCTCATATTACAACTTATGTTGGTCGGGAGGTAATATTATTACAATGAGTTCTTTGAAGAACAAAATGTTTAAAAAATACACCAAGTATAGTTGGTCGGGGATAAAAACCCAATAACTGTAGTTGGTCGGCGAGGATAAATTATTGATCTTAGTTGGTCGGACGCAATTTTATAAATAAACCAAGTATAGCTGGTCGGGAATAAAAACCCATCAGCTGTAATTGGTCGATAAACATTATTCACCCACCTTGGTTGGTTGGAAACAATTTGAACATTTTTACTCATTACTTTATTATTAAGTGATCGAGAAACATTACTAATACTTGTAACTTTTTATTAAGTTGCTTATTGAACAATAATATTGTTATCTTTTTAACAGATACATAGATACATATGTACAAATATAAATGTGCTTGATAAACACAAGACTAACAAAATTTGCAAACAGAAAATGAAAATCTTTTCATTAATCTAGAATAAATTACAAATTATAAGAAGGTACTAAATTGTTACATGGATATTACTATTCTATTGGTTTTTTGCCCTGTGCTTTAGAAACAGGTTCCTCGCCGGCAGGAGGGTCTTCTAGGCAAAGGGGAGAATTGATGAAATTAACATCTCTGAGCATTCTGACATTCATAACAGAAGGTGTATCCAAAAGATGCTCAGGACGAGATAATTCAGCTTGGGAGTGAAGGCTATAATCACCAAGATATTTTGAAATTAGACTGCGAGGAATGGAACGAGCTGGAATCCATGCCATATCCAATTTGAAAGGTGGTACAGGCAGGTCTAATAATGATGGAGCATGATAGTCCCATAAAAAATGCCCTTGCTCCAACTTTAATACACCCAATGCATTTAACCATCCTTGCTTGTAACCTTCATTATTAGCATGTTCAATGCGAGCATCCAGATGAACGAGAGCTTCATTGTATCCTGCCATCCAGAATTCTCTTGGCTGTTTATGGAATTGGAAGGTTAATCTATCCAATTGTTCATGAAGGCTTTTTGCAAAGAGATCTTTGTTATGCAAGGCAGATTTCGTTGATGCCAGTTGATCTTCCAGAGACAGATTTTTATTGGACATTTCAGTCAGAGCACGGTCTTTTACTTTCAACTGGAATGCTTGAGTTTCCAGAGTAGACTGAGTGCGAGCCTCTTCAACATTTTGGCTGACTCTTCCTCGCCCCCGAGAACCTCTTCCTCGTCCCCGAGCAGTTCCAGAAATGGCAGATCTTCTTAAGTCCTCCAGCTCTTGCCTCAGTTTGGCATTTTCGACCTCTAAGAACGAGAAGCCTTCATCAGTAACTGGTATTAATGCAGTAGAAGATGAAGCAGCAGATTCATATTGAGCTAATTTCTTCTGCAAATTATTATTTTCTTGCTCCAGGATCTCGGCGATTTGTCTACAGGCTTCAATTTCACCTTTTAGGGTCCTCTCCCTGACGTCATACCCAGCAATGATCTTCTTGTGGCCTGTTTCTGAAGATAGCTGCTGGTATCTATTTTCATAATCTTTATGTAACGAAGCCATTGATTCGTTGTGTTGATTTTGAAGATCCTCTAAGGAACCATGAAGCTCTTCAATCAACTCATAGTAAGCGACATTGTTGGCCACTGCTCGGTCGAGTAAAGCTTTCAAGTACTGATAAGCTTCAATAGCCTGCTCTGAAGCACCGTGACCAAGGATATCAGCAATTTCCGATGTACTAAGATCTGTATGACCAGCCTTATAGTATTGATGACATTGCTGCATCAGCCCGGTATCATGAGAAGAGATCAATTCCATTCTAGCAACAAACTAATGACAAGAAAAAGACAACAATCAACAAAAACAAGTTATCAACAACAGAGATAAGAAAAGATATATTTTATTAGATCATCAAAAAGTTACATCGTTTGATTACAAGGAAATACAGAAATGCTACCGAACAACTTCACACCTTTTCCTTGTCTCCCAAGACTTTCTCGGGAGGCTGGGACGAGGAGCTCGGTTGCTCGGTGGTAACTACAGCTTGATCGGTAGGAATCTTCTCGGGAGGAGGAGGCATGGAGGAAACGTCCTCGGTGGCAGAGGGTTGAGAGGCAGAAACTTGATCGCCCATAGCCATGGAAGACTCATCTGAAGCAGGTTCATCTTCTTCTTCTTCCACAATTGGTGGAGGAGGACCAGGGAGATGCCGTTGAAATAGCTCAGAATCGTCTTGGACTTTTAGCTCTTGTAGAGCAGCTACCCAACCATCATGGAAGTATTTCAACTCCACATATTGGACTTGGGACGTCATTGCAGCTATCCCTCTCTCCCATCCTTTCTCCCAACCAACGCTGAAATGTTTCTTGATTGCAACTTTTCTCCTCGACTTCTCCGAGGAGAGCTTCACCTCCAGTTCCTCTTTCTTAACCTTAATATCTCGCAGAGTAGATAATTCTTCTTCTGCCTTCTTCAATTTATCATCAGATTCCTGATGTTTAACCTCCAAATCTTTAATTTTCTCCTCCAAATTCTTGGAGGTTTCAGCCATCTTCATCTTATCAGCCTCAGCCACAGCCAACTTTTTCTCCCAAACAGTTTTCTCCTCGATGTACTGTTGGCGAGATTCCTTCACAGATTGGGTTAAACTTAACAAAGCATCGTCAACATCGGACGAGGAAGTGGAAGCTTTAATAACTTGATCTTTCTTCACGATGATATTGAAGCAGTTCACCAGCTGAAAGATAAGAAAAACAATAGAGTCAACACAAATACAAGAATTCAAGAAAAAGAAAGAAAGACCAAAGGTATAAAAAATTTACTGAATAAAGATGGCGAGCAGCTAGGGATGTCAGTGTATCCCTAGGAATTTTTTCATCAACCCCGAGAACCTCGGGTATAACTGAGCTCGTTGAAGAACTCGGAAGAATGATTTTTGAGACACTACTACCACCAGCGGGTAGAGAAGATGTAGTTCCAGCAAGATTAACTGAGGATGATTTCCTAAATCTCTTCAAAGGACGGTCAGCAGCATCAACCAAGGAAGAAGTCTTGGTCGGAGAGATGGCAATTACATCAGCAGGAGCATCTTTCTTACTCGGGGCCACTGGGGGCTTCTCGGCAACTTTGGAGGAACCAGCATCTACTCTTTTAGTCCCCTCTGGGACATCAATTTTGCCTTTCTGGGCTCCAACAGCAGAAGAAGTTTCACCAAATAGAGCAGGAGGAGCTCTTTTCTTGCCCATTCTCTGAGATAGGGGGATATGAGAATCTGAAGATGAACTTTCTGGTGTTGAAGCTGGTTCAACAGGGCGAGCAGTATAAGAGGTTGTGTAACTCTTATACTGTAGTAAATATGAAGCAGATCTAATATGCTCGTCAGCAATGGTCTTATGCAAATTCCAGATAAGTTTCAAATGCTTGATATTCACTTCTGACTCTTTTGGAGTTTTTCTTTTGCTATCAACTGCAAATAAATACATAATGGAATATCAGTCATACATTTTGTCAAACATGATGAAAGAATAATTTCATAAGTAAAATAAAATGAAAAATAAACCTATCCCATTGCCGTATGGGGGGCATCTGGGACCGTTGTATACTTCATTCCTAGATAAAGGCGCATGTTGCCAATTTTTTATGACCAACCCATGCTCAAAATAATCCCTATTTGAGTCAGGGAGATTAACTACAAGAGCCCTATTCAAATACCTAGTTTTTAAATAATAAATATTATCTAGAACAACCCATTTATAACAAAACATAATTTCAGGGATCCCAATACGAGTCCCATGAGTTAGATTTAATTTGTGCACCCCGTTAATTATTCTCCATGAATTGGGGGCTATTTTTGCAGGAACAAGATCAAAATATTGACAAAACTCAAGACATAATGGGTTTGGTGGAAAAGAAAAACCGCATTCAGCAACAAAAAGACTGGGGAACCAATGTCCCTCAGCCAATCGAAAGTAATCTAAAGGCTCAGAAAGAACCTCTAGAGTTACCCACGAAGGAATGGAAAAATCAGAACGGAATTTCTCAACAGACTCCACAATATAAACCATATTGAATAAAAGAGATACAGAAGAAAGAAAGAAGATCTTACAGAAAGAAAGAAGATGTGTTGACAACGAACGGAAACAAGGATGAACGCACAAGAGAAGAAGAGAAGAGAAAGCTTGAATGCAGAGAATGAAAAACGTAGACGACGGTATGGTTACCAAAGAAGTTTAAACACTTTGCATTGGGAAGCGGCGAAAGAAATGATTATCAAAAAGAAACTACTAAACTTCCGGCGGCTAAAAGGACAAAATTTGCACGAATATCAAAGCGCTTTATCAAAAAGGCGGAAACTGCGAAATAAGAAGGAAATTTGAATACAATGTTCCTGAAACCCGGGAAGTACATTTAATATTGCCATATACCGAGAAAGAATGTTCCATACTCTTCAAAGTTCAAAATATGAAACATTGGGGGCTTCTGTTGATACCAAAATTAATGTGTTGATGTGGACGAATAAGATGAAGACACGTGTCAATCTACATGGCACAATAGCAGCGAGGAAGATCATTTCCCGACCAACCGTGCTTCTTTCCGAACAACGAGAATACACCGAGAAACTCTATCACACCGAGGAAGCCTATCATTCCGAGGAACTCTATCATCCCGAGATACTCTAAGTATTCCGAGGAACTCTTGATCAACAAGCAACTAAGGCGGTCCGAACTGCATCTCGGTCGTATCATTAATTACCAGACGGACAACTGTTCAACTATTCATTATATTCTTGACGCACACGCTACATTAAATGTATTACCCTTTCATATGTATATCATTTAATGTATTGGACCTTTCATGTACAGCCTAAAGGCTATAAATACCTTGTATCATCCTCAATTCAAGAGGACCGGAATTTCTTGAGAGAACTTGTAATCAAGAATTCCACAAACACTCAGCAATAACATAACAGTGGATGTAGGCTTTATTCCTAGCCGAACCACTTTAAAAATCTTTGTCTTATTTATTTATCTGTGATTGAAAAATTAGAGCGATCTAGTTTTTTACATCAACACTAGTTTTGTCTCAAATTATATAGTTTTTAAAGGCTAACAAAGTAAAAAATGGAGGAAGAGTCCAGCCAAAATACAGAAATAAAGAATGAGATTGCTCAGCTGTACAACCACCTCAATCATCTCTACGACAACCATTCCTCACTTCAAACCCAGGTCAAATTTTTTACCAAGGAGTTCTTATGCTAGAGGCCGCAGCCTCCCCAAATATGGGTGCAACACCCAGGATTGCTGCTCCAACAATCACTGCCGCAGTCCCAGAAGCTCCATCTGCAGAAGCAACATGCAAGAACTAGAAAAGGAAAGTGGAGAAGGCAGAAAGGGTCTTTGAGTCCTACACCCCATTGACCTTCCAGATTGAAGACATTTTCGAGTTCACTAAAGAGGACAAGCTGCTGAGGTGGCCAGAGAAGCTGAGAGCTCCACCCTACAAGAGGAATAAAGACAAATGGTGCAAGTTTAATCAGGACCACGTCCATGACACTAAGCAGTGCTATGCCCTGAAAGATGAAATTGAAAGTCTCATAAGACAGGGAATGCTACAGCGCTTCCTCAAGGATGCCTAAGGGATGCAGCCTAGTCTCACAGGCCACATTCCTCTTTTTATGCCCATATTTATGTTTCATGTATTTTCATTCTTAATTAAAACTCTTTCTAAGTGGTTCCATTTTAACTTTGTTTTAAACGAGAAAAGTCCTGAATATATGAATGGATATATGAAATTAAGTTCACTTTATAGTGCCATATTTTGATTTCACGACTCCATGAAATGCCATCTTATAAAAGACCTTTTATCTTAAATAGATCCCATATGGAGACATCTTATTATATCGAGAATGATTATATTGGATGGGCATGAAATGCCCGCCATGACGCCAAGATGTACGATGGCGTACGATAATTATAATGGGCGCAAGCAACTATCGGGAGCAGCTCTCCAAAATGGCTTACAACGCCGCTCATAGCGCAAGAACATATTCTTATATTGGAAAGAACAACTATATCTCGGTATACTTCTATCAGCATCATTAGCCACGGGGGATTAAAATTCCAGTTACATTAGCCACCGGGGCGACTAATGCCAGTTACATTAGCCACAGGGGAGATCAATGCACGTGCATTAGCCATGGGGGCTTACAATGCCCGTTACATTAGCCACGGGGGCGACCAATGTCCATTACATTAGTTGTGGGTGAATTAATAACATAATATAGCTCGGGGAGGCTTAATAGTTTTCCGTATATAAGCTGTGGGTGGCTTAATAATATATCCCAGCTCGAGGAGGCTTAATAGTATCCTATATATTAGTTATGGGTGGCTTAATAACATAACCCAGCCTGAGGAGGCTTGATAGTTTCCCATATGTATACAGAGGTCCATCTCTAGAAGACAAAGGTCTGAAAAGGGCCGCAGCCACTAAGGAGTCCGTCCATTTACTCAAAAGATATAGCAGATAAAGGACTGAATTGCTAAAATGCCTCGGCTGGGATGCAAACAGCCGCAACCTCTGAATTGTAATCTGTTTGGAAAAGCGACTAAGAAATGCTGCAGCAATGGCTTCTTTCCAGTTAAAGTAACTAAGAGATGCTGCGATGATGACTTGGATTTTGATCCAGTTAAAACTACAAAGGGTAAATGGTCGTAGCCTTATTGAAGAAATGTTACTGAAGATGTTGTCGCGGCCCCATGTCCCATCCATATTAGAAGAGGTTGCAGTCAATCTTAATCTCACTGATAAATTATGGGACGCGGCAGGAATGGCATTGCCAAGGCAGGATAGCATATTAATCCAGCTAAAGAATACGTTCGTTATAGTAATGGTTGCATCCACCATCAAGCATTCAGCATGGAAATAATATTCAACAGCGCAGAAAGAAAAGTACAGCCTAGTATAAATGGCTGCGGCCTAGTATCAACAATATAAGCAAAGCTATGAATGGATGCAACCCCATGGGCTGCAGCCTATTCTCAAGATAATAGCTGAGGAACAAAGGCCCCAAATTTATTTTTGTGGCGTCAATACACAAAGACCAAGTGGAAGAAGCAACATAGGGAATATAACTGTGACCTATCGATACTTGAAAATATTCAAAGAATTTTCATGCAATTAAAGCGACAAAAGGAGCTAAGGCATTAGCATCCTGAAGCATGTAATGGGCCGCAGCCTATTTTGAGGTCCCTTTTTAAAGGGAAAGTCGTAGCCTTACATCTGCATCAGTTATTAAAGTATTTTTTCAAGTTCATTCAAGAAAGAAACTATTCAAATAAAAATGGAGACAACAAAGAAATAAGCAAACCAAGAAGCTAAGAAAATGTATTGGTATTGATTAAGGTTGCAGCCCTATTCTGAGGGGCACGACATCTTCTGAGTTTAGTAATCAGAGGTAGTATATCAACAATAACAAAAGTGCAAGAAAATTAAATGGATGCAGCCTATATTGAGGCAAGCTTACAAAAAGGGACGCAACCCAAATGAATCAACAGTTCAGAGGTTGCAAGATTGTTCATAGCAAATACATCATAACGCAAGCAAAAGAACATAAAGGATGACTTAGGACGCTGCGTCGTCCTCTTACTCAACTTCATCGACATCAGTCACGATCTCTGTAAGATCACCTTTCGCATCCTCTTCAACCATCTTTCTGGATCTTTCTTTCGCGGCAGCCCTTATTTCAGCCACGCATTGGTCATGCTCAGCATCACCCAATTTCCAAGATATTATTTGATCTTCGAACTCCGAGAAATTTTTTATGAGCCTATGCCTCAGTTCCTGGACGCCGCAGAGGTAGTCTTTGTTGTTCGTGAGGAAGTATTCTTTTGAAGTTTTATATGTTGCGACAACCTTGTCCGCAGCCTCAATTAAGGCTATGGCATGATCATCGTCTTTCTTCGTGATGGTTGCGGCACGATCCAAGCCCTCATATATTCTCTGTTTCTCTAGCTCGTTATATTTTCTCTGGATTAGCCCATGTTTTTTATTTGAGGCCGTATTAACCTGAGTAGTTCAGCAGCATTTACCTTGGCAATTTTTAAGTCCTCCGTAGCCTTTGTAAGGTTATTCTCTGCAGTATTTTTAGCTTCAGCCACAGCATTAACTTGGGTGTTGGCAGTCATCTTATATGCCACTAAGGCCGCGGCACTTGATTTCTTACCAGCTTCAAATGAAGAACTCCTGGTTATTTCAAGGTCAGTTTTGTGAATGGACTCCGCAACCTATTTAAGGTTGTATGGGCTTCATATTTGGCAGTCTGTGACATGATAACCTCTACGACCTAAAAGATATGTAAACATGATTAGTGCGAAGAAATATAACCAAAATTTAAGTTCAATTAAGAGCTTACCCTCAGCAGGCTGTGGAGACCATACTCCTGCAAATGTTCGCGGTCTTCCGCTATAAGACGATCTAGATCAATTATGTCTGTGTCTTTCTTCATTTTGTAGACCACTCTGGAAGTCGTATCCTAGGAGGATTGAGGATTTAGGACCCTCAACTGAGGTCGCGGACGGCCATTGGGCCCACACTCGGCCGGCTTTGTGGAGGCGGAAGATTGGCATTAATAACCATTACTCTCCGTAGAGGAAGAGATAAAGGAGAAACTTGAATAAGACTATGCTCACCCTGATGGACTATATCTGTGGGAAGCATATTGGTTGCAACTAGTTGAGGGGAAATGTCATCATCAAAGACTTGACTTGTGTTGTCATCAATATTGGTGGCGGTGTCACCAATATTATCATCTCTTGTCGTATCCTCTAGTGATGGATTGGCTGCGACAGCCCCAACAGTAATATTTGGCTCACGAATGCCAACATTGGGATCCTCTGACGCGGTATTTTTGGATTTGGATCTTTTTCTTTTTCTCCCTTTCTTGGCAGCATTGTTAAGTAAGGCAGCGTCCTCATCCATTTCAGCAAGTTGGGCAGCCAAGAGTGCCCGATCAATCTCTTCACCTGAGAAACAGAGTTCAATAGGGGCTGCAGCAGACACGTACATTAAAAAATAGTAGATTAAAGTTACCTTCCACGGTAATGGGAATGTGCTTGTTAGGGAAATATCCAAAGCGGTGGAATTTACTGGGGTGACTAAGATGGAAAACCTCGTTGAATCGTTGCTAAGGTTGGACGCATCCTCAACTTTCTTTTTTGCTCCGCTGTTGAGTTTCAGATTATCCAGGGCTGTAAAAGAATATAGGTATCATTACATGTCGCGGTATAGAAATTATAAGATTGGCATTGTATGAAAATGCTGCAAAAAATAAGTACAAATATGAAATACGGAGCATGTCGCATCCAGAGCAACTACCTGATCTTTAAGGTCTCCCCCATTGCCGCAATATCCTGTATGATCTCTCTCTCTCAGACTCCTCTTGATGGATTTCCCATTCCCCTCCAGAGATGTAATAATATTTTCCTTTCCAGTTTTTCACACTGTTGGGTCTTTCAGTGTACAAATACTCTTCATTATTACGAAGAGCAAAGTAGTAGTACCAAGAAAACTTGATGGAGTTCTCCTTTGGTCTATAAAAGTGGAAGAACTCCGCGGGAGTTATATCTCTGCTGAACTTTTTCTGCCAAAGTATCAGCGAGGCAAGTATAGCCCTCCAGCCATTTGGGTCGAGTTGGGCTGGTGCCAAGTTCATAGCACTAAAGATTCTCCTAACAGGATTTGTCACAGGTAGCCGCAACCCATAGATAAAGGCATGCAAAGGAAAGAAAATTCCATCATTAGAGACAACGGAACACAGTCTATGCTCCGTGGAAGGAGCTGAGAAAATAAGCCCATCTGGAAATTCGAATGTCGTGACAACCTTATTGGCCCATTCTTCAGTCATTATACCACGGACATTTAAGGTTTTAGGAGCCCTTTCAACATTTTTTGATGGACCAGCTAGCTCATCTCTAGCCGCGGAGGTCCCAACAGCTGCAACCCTAACTTCAGGAGGGTGGGTTCTAGAGTTTGTATCCTCCATTGACGTAGCCTCATAAGAGTCCCTATAATTGGTGGAGTTCGCAGAGTCAGAATCTAAATCTACACAATTTGGGCAATCTTTGAGCTGGCAAGAGTCTATTGTCTTCAAAGGACGCACTAAAGGAAGTTCAGGTGGTGAGATTCCAAAGTGTTTGTTCCAAAAGTCTTTGAGAAATTCATCAGGATCAAAATTCATATGGCTACAGCAAGACCTGAAAAGAAGAAAGTGTCCGCAATTTGGTGTCGTAGCCAATATGAAAATACTGGACTCTTAGAGGCCGCGGCAGGAACAATGAAGTAGCAAGTTCGGAAGCTAAAGAAGAAATGCTAGCAAATTTGGCTAACTACACCAAATGTTGGGCTCTAGAATCCTAGAAATCAACTTCTATCGCGGCAATTTTGGTTATGGTATATTCTTACATGCCACAACCATTGTTATTATTAATAAAGTGTTGCGGACACTAACCTAAGGAGTATATATACAAGCATTTTTTAATGATGCAGCAGCCAGATAGGCCAAAGCTACATCTAGACATAACACATGCCGCGGCCAAATTCTTAAACAGGTTAGTATCTAACGTTACCTAACTTGAAGATCGAAGTCTTAGAATTTAAGGGTTTTGCTCAAGAATGTCAAAATCAGAGATATGTTTTCAACTCCAAAATCAGTGAATTCGATTCCACACAAGTGCATCACCATGGGTTTGTTTTATGTATTAATCCTAAGAACTGGGAACAGAATAAAGACCTAAGAGTCTAACCTAAGCCAACAAATTTGAATTATTAGGTCAACATTGGTGTTAATAGCTTATTTTATCGATTGAAGATTTGATTCAAGTGCAAGATCAGTTATCTAGTACAAATCTAGACAATTATATAATTTCAAATGGATTCAATTCGTCATGAAATTGGCAGAAACAAATTCAGATGATGGATCATTTGATTACCATAGTTATTTGGCAAAGCCAGGAGTTTAAATGGGCCATTTCCATTTACAATAAGAGATCACGAACAGTTGGAAGAATTGAATTATAAAGCCATTCAAGAGGTTTCTGATTGAAAAAATTACCTGGAAATGGGTGAAAACCAGTTTCGTAGCTTTAAACAGCCTCAGAACCACCACGAACTGCCTTGAAAGGTCACTGAAAAAATTAAGACAATGAACGAACAGAGATTGGCTTTCGATTTGATCTCAAGGGTTTGAAAAACGTAACAAAGGCCACGACCATTTGCCATTTATATAAGAGGCCACGGGAAGATGAAGACAAATCGAAATGAAGACAATATGCCTACATTTAATCATGTTGCCGCAGCCCAAAGCGTACAGGTTGTAGCCCCCACTCACAAGACTGCAATCATAACATGCTTGCTCAACTGGTCGTGGCCCCACATACACAGGATGCGGCCCCTTACATGTTACAGGGTGCGGCACCCCCAGTTTATTCACTTAACCGGTCGCAACCCCTTTGCTTCATCAATAACAATACAACATCTACACCTATAAATAGAGGTCCACACCTCAAGATAAAGGATTCGTGTTCATTTCTAGTGCCAATATATAGATCAGAGATCACGATGCTCTCTAGACCACTCGGTCCAGCTTGGGGGCTACTCTCAGGCATCGCAACCATCTCGCCGGCATCCCCGAAATCCTCATATTCATGTATTCTCTTCTATTATCATGATTGTATAACTCTTTAGGCCTAATTACTATGCACCAAACAACGTATATAATGAGAGTGTGGCACCAAAGTGGACATAGGCTCATTATTATAGCGGAACCACTCTATATCTTGTCTTTTATCTCTCTTTACTTGCTTATCTGCTTATTATGTACTTTACACTTGAATTGCTGGTACGAGAGCGACAAGTGGGAGATTTCTCGTATCATCACTAAGTAATAATGAGAATGGACACTAAGGCTGTAAAACAATTGGTACACCAAGAAGGCTGTGTAGAATATGAGAACCAAATGTGGAGGATTGGTTAAAATTACTAGGTCAATAAAGCAAGGGAAAGAAAAAGCATAATGACACAGATTCTCTAAGGCTCAGTTTGTTCGTCAGGAAAGTTAAGCACGAATTTTTTTTTCGAGAAAAGTGAATCGAAGGGAAGTGAAGTGAAGTAAAGGGAAAAGAAAATTACTTTCTTGTGTGCATTTGATTAACAGGAGGAAAATTACAAGAAAATTATAAATAAAAATATATAAATTATATACATACACACATATATAGTTATTACAATAAAAAGTATAATATATTTTTTATTTCAATTATTGAAAAGTATAACTTATATAATAAACAATCATTTAAATAAAATATTACTAAATATGAAATAAAGGTTATGAACATATAATTCGTAAAGATATCAATAAAAAGCGTATTATTGTGAATAGTTATTCGTAAATATTTTAGTGGTAGTTGCAACAACAAAAACAACAACAACAACAGTAATAATAATAATAATAATAATAATAATAATAATAATAATAATAATAATAATAATAATAATAATAATAATAATAATAGTTAAAATAAGTAAAAACAATAGTAATAATAATTTACATGGTAAAATACCAAGTTTCATTGAACTTTCCTGTAAAATCCTAGGTCTTTGGTAGGATGTATTTTGTGGAAAAGTTTTTCCTACAGGAAAATTAGAGGATCATTTTCCTACAACTTTTCTGCTAACCAAACACAACAAAATGTGCAGGAAAATTACTTTCCCTCACTTTTCCTTTCCTTTCTTGACAAACAAACTCACCCTAAAAAATAACTTATACTTGGGAATAAATACAAACTTCAACTAACCCTTCTACAAAACTTTGCCATAAATTAAAGACAATTCCTTCTTCAAATGACCACTTATGATGTAAGGATTGGAAGAAGAGAGACGAGAAGTTAAAATTAACGTACGACAATGACCAAGGCCACAAGACTAAACATTGTTCATTGTTAAAATAACATCTTGTGTGCTCGCTTCTTCTTGCACTCATCCCCCGAATTGGACTTGTAACAAGTATCCATGGTCCTCAATTTTGCAGCTTACAATTTTTAGGCTCATGATACCATGATGACATCCTCCTGCTAGTGGTGTGATTCCTGCCTCGATCATTGCATCCACGTCTCTCATCGTCACTCATTCACTTATTTATTTGAGATTATTGGATTTCGATTCAAATTATTATTATTTTATATCCATTTAAACCTCATTTATAGAGGTTTAAAATTATTTCTCATCTTTTTTTCTTCACCTCTTGAACTCTATGTATTTAATATAGTTCTTTAATCATTTTAACTTATTTCCACATGAATAACATCTTGTTCAATCCTTTTAACCCTTACCACTAAATTTAAACTGATTATTTCATGTACTAAATATTTTTTTCCCCCTAAAAACCTTAAAGTTATGTATAATTTCATTGATAGTGTGTGATTTAGGATGAGTATGTATTTTTATCACCATTTTCTATGCACTTATCAAAAAGGATTCCTACGCCCATTTCTTCTTAATTTTGACTCTTAAAACCAACCCAAAAATATAAACATAAACATAACACATGTTTAAAATTGCATGGTCTCTGATCCCATTTGGTATATAGGTGTTATGAGCTTGATCGCATAATTTAAGTCCAGTTTTAGACTTATTAATATAGTTTATATTATATCATTTTACTATAATTGTTACAAACTATATGGTCCATAACATATTCAATACCTCTATTCATTTTTCTATTTTTAATGATAGTATTTAATCGTTGCTACATCCTAGTTTACTAATCGTGTCCTATATTCTGTAAATAATTTTTATGTCAGGAGTAACATTTCTTTTTTGAATTTATTCTCACACACCTCGCATGAAACGTAACTGCAATTTATCTCTATTTCTCTCAGATTTTTTTGTAGATATCACACCACTCATTCTCATTCTCATTCTCTCTCTCTCTCTCTCTCTCTCTCTCACACACACACACACACACACACACACACACACACACACACACACAAACAGACACATATACACACACAAAAAAGGATAAATGATTTACAAACTTAAACCTCTTCTAGACCCAATAATACACAACCTCCACAAGATATTTTTTTAGTATTTTAGTTGGAAGAGAAAGCACAAATCACTCTCGGACCATTCACGATAACGTGAGTGTCACTTCCGTTGATAATATCACGTTTGCACAAATTCTTCAAATCTTCTTTAAAGTTAAAGAAAAAAAAAATTTATTGTTTCCGAAAAAGAATTAAAATTTTATTGTTTCCGAAAAAGAATTGAATTATAAAGCCATTCAAGAGTACGACTTATAGATTTTTAAATCTTGAAACTCAAGTGATCATTGAGTCGGTAGATGTGCAATTCTTTGAACATATAACAAAGTTTAGTACTTTGAAACAAGGTTTAGAAAATAATAATCAGACTGTTAACTCCTCAACTTTAGAACAAAATTCACAACTAATATCATCTTCGAAAACAACGAATGGCGTTGAACCGCGAAGGTGTAAAAGACGAAGAACTGAAAAAATATTTGGGCCTGACTTTGTTATTTATTTAGTTGAAGGGGATTTAAATGTGACTAAGAAAAAAACTAAATTTGTTCTTAATGTAGAAGATGAACCGACAACATTTCATGAAGCGGTAACATCTAGGGATGCTGTCTTTTGGAAATAAGCAATAAATGATGAAATGAACTCAATTTTGTCAAATCAAACTTGGGTTATTTCCAATCTCCCCCCCCCCCCCCCTCCCCCCCCCGGAGATAAACCAATTGGGTGAAAATGGATATTTAAAAGAAAGTTAAATTCGGATGGTTCTATAAATAAATCTAAGGCAAGACTAGTTACTAAAGGCTATAAGCAAAAACATGGAATTGATTACTTTGATACATATGCTCCTGTTGCTCGAATCACTTCCATTAGGATATTAATATCTCTTGCTTCTATTCATAATTTAGTTATTCATCAATTGGATGTTAAAACTGCATTTTCAAATGCTGATTTAGAAGAAGATATTTATATGGAACAATCCGAAGGGTTTGTTTTGCCTGGCCAAGAAAAGAAAGTGTGTAAACTGGTTAAATCTCTTTATGGCCTTAAATAAGCTCCTATGCAATGGTATGAGAAGTTTAATAATATTGTTATATCCCATGGATATAAAGTCAATGATGCCGACAAATGTATATATGGCAAATTTGGAAATGGTGTTGGTGTTATTATTTGCTTATATGTGGATGACATGTTAGTATTTGGGTCTAATCTCAAATATGTTGAAGAAACCAAAAGGTTTCTTTCATCAAAATTTGATATGAAAGATCTTGGAGAAGCTGATGTGATTTTAGGAATCAAAATTGTGAGAAAACATAATTCTTTAGCGTTATCTCAATCTCATTATATAGAAAAAGTTCTTAAAAGATATAATCATTTTGAACTTAAGCCAGCTGCTACACGAGTGGATTCTAGTATCAAATTAATGAAAAATACTAGGCGTGCTATGGACCAACTTAAATATGCTAGCATTATTGGGAGTATAATGCATGCCATGCATTGCACTAGACCAGATATTACTTTTGCAGTGAGTGTCTTGTGTATATTTACATGTAATCTAGGACAAGAACACTCGAACGCCATTTCTAGGGTACTTAGATACCTAAAGAGGACTTTGGATTACGGCTTACATTATGTAGGATATCCATCTGTTTTAGAAGCATATAGTGATTCAAGTTGGGATAATCCTGAATCAAAATCCAAGTCAACTATTGGTTAGATTTTTACGCTAGGAGGAGCAACTATCTCTCGGGGATCCAAGAAAAAAACATGTGTGTCAGATTCAAAATTGCAATCTGAATTTATAGCCCTAGCAGATGCATGTAAAGAAGCAGAATGTCTTAGAAATGTGTTGTATGATAACCAAGCCACAATTTATAAAGTCTCGAACAAAACTAACAACGGAAAATCTAAACACATTTGTCTAAGGCATCAAATTATAAGAAAATTACTTAAGGAAGGAGTAATTACAGTCGACTATGTTAAAACAAACAAGAATTTAGCAGATCCTCTGACTAAAGGTCTTGTTAAGGAGATGATATATATCACCTCAAAAGGAATGGGACTAAGGTCTATTAAATAAACACAACTATATTTAATGGGAACCCCACTCATATCTTGAAAATACAGATAGACTTCAATGTGGTACTAATAAGTTCAATTATAGTTATGGAACACTAGGAATTTTATACAAAAGTTCCATTCCTATGTGCCTAGTGTTGGTTTTCTACATGTTAGAGGATGAAGGTTACTTCTTAATAAATCATATAAGTGTGACTCGCGGAATCACTAAAGTTGATTTACCTATACGAGTGTCGAAAGTGTGGCCGCTTTCTATGGAATTAAGACCGATCCTAAAGCGTTTGTGAAATCGGGATTAGCACAAGGCGATAAAAGCACATGCTAGAAGAACACTCATAAACTCAGAAATCGGTATGTGTGATAGTTACGGCTAGTCATAAAAGGTCCTTGGTTCAAGATACGTTCACCACAGCACCTTGACGAAGCTTTGCATTATTTAGACTATATGGAAGTTCAGGTCCGAAAGAAACTTCTCATTTATTTACTAGATTTTAGCGATAATGCCAAAAGTTATTTATTGTCTTTTTGCTTTGCTCTCTTGTGTATATTGAAATTGGTGGGGGAATGTTGGATAAATTCTAATATAATATAGTATTTTAACTATATTATTGATGTCTTATTTTTTAGTTGTTAATATTTTATTATATTATTGGTGTTTTAATTTAAACATAGTTTGGATTTTATTTTAGAAGATAGAAACATGAGCAAGTGGGTGTGAAAGATATGGGAGTTCTCAAAATCCCATATTGTCCCACATTGGAAGAATACTACAAAAAGTAGTGGTATATCAACTAAAGGACAACTAAGATTCTTAGTTGACAAGTCAAACAAGAGGCTATAATCCTACGCATTGCGGTGGTGCTTAAGCACCACCAATCGCGACACGCGAGGCGCGAAAGTGCGATTGGGAAACTTAGGGCGCATTGCGCGCTTTAACGCGCACTTGGCACTTCGCATCGTCGCTTGGAGCGTGGGAGCCTAAAGTTTTAACGATGTAAAATAGATCAACGGTTGTGATTAAACGATCCGATCAAAGGGTTTAAAATCTGAAACGACTTGATCTGAACCGTTAGATGAACTCGTAGCGTTTCGTGTAGGGGATGTCCATTCGCTTACGATGGGACGACCAATTTGAACCGTTAGATTGAAGTTGTTCCAAACAGGCACGATCCAACGGCTACTGATTCGCTACATGAAGAGTTATGACTGTTGAAGAACAGTCACAAAAATGGCTATAAAAAGAGTTCTAGGACTCTGTTTTGGACACCGAAAAATGTTAATTTCTCCTCTCTTCATCCTCGATATTTTGGCATTATCAGATTACAAATTCAGAGTGTTCTCGGTTTGATCAAATAGTACATAGTTTGAATCAAACAACTGTTCATACACTGCATTGTATTCTGAAGGCAGATTCTATAAAACCCATAGTGTACTCGCGGTTCTGTCTCAACCGGATTTGAAGAAATTTTGCCTAAAAGAAAGCGTTCCCAGAACGTGCCTTGCACAAATTAATTATTATTTCGTTCTTTCCATTATAAAATTCCAATAATTTTACGCAAAAGTATATTCTTATTACTCCACTGAAATGGAAGGAATAGTGGCACAATTCACCCAAATGATTAGTCAAGACTTAATTAGACTCGAGCGTTTTGATAGAGGAAATTTCACCCATTGGCAAGAGAAAATTATGTTCTTCCTCACATCACTAAAACTAGCATACATTTTAGATGAAAACCTTGAGCAAATTCTCGAGCCCACACCCGAAGACACCGAAGAAATAAAGCAAAAACGTGTGAAGAGGAAAGAAGATGAATTTATGTGTCGAGGACAGATCCTCAATGCTTTGTCTTAAACTGTTTATAGCGCTCATCGAATGATTCCGACGGCGAAGGAATTATGGAAGACTTTGGAAATAAAGTATCAAAACAAGGAAGCGAGCAACTGTAAGTTTCTGATTTCTAACTATATAAATTTTAGAATGAGTAATGATATATCTGTCATTGCACAAGCATATGAACTCCAACAAATTGTTAGTGACCTTAAAGCCGCTGAAATTAATCTTCAAGATGAATTTCAAGTAGGGGTGATTGTTTCAAAACTTCCATCCTCTTGGAATGGCTTTAAGAAGAAAATTAATCATGATGAAAAGATTATACTGCGGAATCCCTTCTTCGTCACCTTCGTATTGAAGATGATACTCGTATTCGAGAAAAGAAGGATGAATAAGGTGAGGGTCATTAAAAAGTTAATATGATTGAGGATCAAAAATCTAATATTATCAAAGACTCAAACTTTAAAGCAAAGAATGATTCAAAATTCAAGAACCATGCCAATAAGAAAAAGAAGGGAAAATATTTCTTCTGTGACAAACCGGGCCATTATTCTCTCGAATGTCGTCCTAAAAAGAAGGCATTTAAGGAAAAACAAGGGTCGAAGGAAACCAAAAATGTTGAAGATCTTATTGCTACTGTATGCGAAGCAAATTCAATTGATAATGAAACTGGATGGTGGATGGATACCGGCGCAATGGTCCACATATGCAAAGACCGATCTTCATTCAAAACATATTAAGAAATTTATGAAAAAGAAGTGAAGATGGCAAATAATCTTCGCACAAATGTATTTGGGAAAGGCAATGTGGAATTGAAGATAAATTCTGGAAAGACACTTACTCTAATTGATGTACTTCATGTACCTAATATGTGTAAAAATCTTGTGTCTGGGGACCTTCTCAATAAGAGAGATTTCAAACTAGTGTATGAGTATGATAAGTTTGGCTTGTCAAAGAATGGCCAATTTATTGGCAAAGGGTACTCTTGTAACGGCATGATCAAAATTAATGTAATCAATGATATTAGTTCTGATTATATGGTTGAGTCTATTTCTTTATGGTATAGTAGCTTAGGTCATGTGAATTATAAAAGTATAAAAAATATGACTAATCTCGTCTTAATCTTGGATTGTAAATTTGATAACCTTTCTAAATGTGAAATTTGTTCTCAATCAAAGATAACTAGAAAGTCGTTTAAATCTGTTTAGAGGACATCCAAAATGCTTGATCTTATTTATAGTGATGTATGTGATATGAAGAGTAATATGACTCATGGTGGAAATAAATATTTCTTAACTTTTATTGATGAATACTCTAAGTATGCATATACATATTTACTTAAAATTAAAGATGAAGTTTTCGAGAAATTTCTGATTTTCAAAGCAGAAGTTGAAACTCAACAAAATCAGAAAATTAAAGTCCTACGATCCGATAGGGGTGGTGAATATTTCCCGAGTGAGTTTATATAATTTTTTAATACTCATGGAATAATCCATCAAGTTACGGCGCCTTATACTCCACAAAAAAAAGAACACTGGAAAGGAAAAACAGGACTTTAGTTGAAATGATAAATGCAATGTTAATCAGTTTTGGTTTACCTTTGTCGATGTGGGGAGAAGCAGTTTTATCCGCATGTTATATTTTAAATAGAGTTCCATTGAAAAATAAGGATATTACACCATACGAATTATGGTTTAATCGTAAGCCTAATCTTAGACGTCTTAAAGTTTGGGGATGTCTTACTTATGTTAGAAAACCTGAACCTAAAAGACCTAAACTAGGAAATAGGACTTACAAATGGGTTTTGTTAACGAAAATGTTATTTATCCCTAATTAATTAAATTAGTTTAATTAATGTACATTTTAGTTTAACTTAATATATTGATTTTGATGATTCCAAACATATTTTTATTAGGTTATTCTATAGATATTTATTATTGTATAATCTTGTTTATATACGACTATATACATATATTTATTATACTATATTATCTGATATTGTCCTGATTACATATCTACTCTGACTGAGTTATACCTGCTTATGTCAAGTTTTATTTTCATGACTCAATACGCCTCGACTCTACTCAATGACATATCTGAGAAAAGTTATTCACGTGTGGCGCACATTTGCACTTGACACATTAGGCACACGTGCATATTTTTTGATCTATGATTTTTAATTATGTGACAAATTAATTGTGAGCCTAAATTTTTTAAAAATGAAATTACATTATTTTTATTAAAATTATCTTTTTAATAAACTGAACTCTTAAAATAAAATTTTGTTTAAAATAATTTTTTTTGTACGTTTGGTTTTATGTGTTTAGATATTGTTGTTATATTAATATGAATATTATGTTAATATAATATTATATGTTGATAAGTGTGTATGCTCATGCGCAGCAATTTTTTATATGGTGTGTGAACTTGACCATTCCTTTTTACATTAAATATATGATATTGGCTTGAACTAAAGTGGTATTCTTTATATCTATTTGTTGATTGTTGGCGTGTAGATTGCCCATAGCAGATCTAGAGTCTTGTAGCTTAACTGTTGCCTTAGGTAACTAGCTTTGATTGTGTGTTCTTAAGTCCAACCTTTTGTCAGTTCATGTACCTGCTAACATGAGACTTTTGGCCATATCTTTTTAGTATAATATTTTAAGCTGTAGTTTGGTTAACACGTTAGCTCTAGTCCCTGCCATTGATTTGGCCGATTAGACCTTAACTTGCCATTAGTTTTTTGTATTGTTAGGATACTACCTACTAGTGTGTATACCTGCTATCACTCTGTTCTTTCCATTGCTGATAATTCTGTACGCATGGCCTTATTAGTGCCTTTATATTTCTTGACCGAATTGGTTATTAACTGATAGGAGAAGCCTTAGACCAAATAGTAGACCTATTAAATTTCGTCACTTTCTAGTGACTTAACCTTTAGCTTTCGGCAGTGTACCTGCTTGGTTCGGCGCTTGTCAGTTATTGTACCCGAGATCTCATAAGGTTTAACCGTTGCTTATTTCATTTTTTTGCGAGCCTTAGTAGATTTTGGCCATAGGCTGTACCGGCATGCCTTAGCAAGATATTGTTCCTTTTGGTTTTAGTTATAACCGATAGGACCTGTTAAGAGCTCATGGTTATAACCATTGGATTATGCCTTAGATTTTTTTAAATCGTATATTTTAGCATATGGGATATATATGCTCCTACCATTTGACCACTCCCTTACCTGTTCAAGCTTGTGTTAGCTTCGGCGAGTTTTCAGTTAGAAGCTTTTAAACCTTAGTTGTACAGTTACACTTTTAACTGTCAGTTACAAATTAGATCCCATTGGATTTTAGATTGTATGCCACCTGTCCAGAATATATCCGTTGGAGTTTGTTGTAACTAAAACCATATACTGCCTTGAGATATTCTGTTCAGTAATATAATAAACGACTGAACTTGTATGAATTTAACTTTTGTCATAATATTATACTGACAACTTTGTGGTATACAAATCAAACTCTTTTTTAGAGAATACTATCTTGGACATTATTTTCTCTTTGCACTTAAAATGACTAATATCCTCATTGCAGATTGCTATATCTTTATTTTGGTAATTCTATTTTTTACCAACACTTTGTATCGTTTTATTCTCTTTTATCTCTTGGATTAAAGTATTTTTGCAGAGCCATTTTTAGATATCTGAAGAGCCACTTTCAGTCATTTATTGTGAGAATGCTTATATCATATCTCAACAGCTATATTTTTATGAAGAAGATAAAAATAAAGATTTGCATATCAGATTTGGAGATCATTTTCCAGCTACCTCATCTCAGCAAAATCAGGAGCATTTAATGCTCAAAATGCATGTGTCCAACAGCTAGTTTTTGGAAGACACATTTAAAGCTTTCAAAGAGCTGCATTGAAGATAACTGACTTGAATGAGAATATGAGCAAGACTTGAAATATTATTGAGAGCATTTATTTTACTACTTAGTTACACATTCAAGAGAGCTATTAATCTTATTATCTGTTCAATCATTGAAGAAGAAGACTTGTGCCTACTTCAACATCATTTATTGAAATCTGATTAAAGAAGGAGAAACTCAGATTACAAATTGTATTTTAAGGAGTTTCAGTATTGTACTCTGTACTACAAAAAAAAATCAGATTTGTTGTGAAGCTTTGTTGAAGCTTCGGTTTGTACCGGTAATTGGTTCCCGCCCGCAAGTGGGCCACGGGGTTTGAAGCTCGTAGTTAGCTTACAAACAGTTGTACGCGGTGATTTGATCCTACCCACAAGTGGATGAGGTTTAGTGAAGCGCAAGGGAGATGGGGGCTCTAGGTGCGTGGACGTAGGCCGGGATTTGGCCGAACCACGTTAAAATTCGGTGTCATTTATTTTCCGCACTTTTATTTATTTATTTGCACATGCTTGCTTGAGTTAATATTTCCAGCACACTATCTTGCAAATAAATTAATTCCGAAATTTGACTAAATTAATTTTCAGGTTAAATTAATTATTTTTTTTTGAACTAATTAATTAATTTCAAAATATCACTTAATATTAAATACGAAAATTAAATTAATAATCCTAGTGTGTTAAAATCTGCATTTCTAGATGTTTATAATTAGTTGATTGCATTTATTTGATATTGTTAAATTTATTCTTTATAGTTTTATTAATCTGAAATTTGTCTAAGTGATTTAAATTTAATATTTTTCTAAAATCTTAATTTGACTTAAAGTTTGTAAAAACTCAATTCACCCCCCCCCCCCCCCTCTTGAGTATAATCTGGGCGACAGGTTTTTATTGGATACTCTAGTAACAGTACGAATTATAGATTTTTAAATCTTGAAACTCAAGAAATCATTGAGTCGGTAGATGTGCAATTCTTTGAACATCTAACAAAGTTTAGTACTTTGAATCAAGGTTTAGAAAATAATAATTCGACTGTTGACTCCTTAACTTTAGAAGAAAATTCACAACCAATATCTTCTTCGAAAACAACGAATGACGTTGAACCCCAAAGGACTAAAAGACAAAGAACTGAAAAAATATTTGGGCCTGACTTTGTTATTTATTTAGTTGAAGGGGATTTAAATGAGACTAAGAAACAAAACTAAATTTGTTCTTAATGTAAAATATGAACCGATGACATTTCATAAAGCGATAACATCTTGGGATGCTGTCTTTTGGAATTAAGCAATAAATGATGAAATGAACTCAATTTTGTCAAATCAAACTTGGGTTATTTCCGATCTTCCCCCCGAAGCTAGACCTATTGGGTGCAAATTGATATTTAAAAGAAATTTAAATCTGGATGGTTCTATAAATAAATTTAAGGCAAGACTAATTGCTAAAGGCTATAAGCAAAAACATGGAATTGATTACTTTGATACATATGCTCTTGTTGCTCGAATCACTTCCATTAGGATATTAATATCTCTTGCTTCTATTCATAATTTAATTATTCATCAAATGGATGTTAAAACTGCATTTTTAAATGGTGATTTAGAAGAAGAGATTTATATGGAACAACACAAAGGGTTTGTTTTGCCTGGCTAAGAAAAGAAAGTGTGTAAACTGGTTAAATCTCTTTATGGCCTTTAACAAGCACCTATGAAATGGCATGAGAAGTTTAATAATATTGTTATATCCCATGGATATAAAGTTAATGATGCCGACAAATGTATATATAGTAAATTTGGAAATGGTGTTGGTGTTATTATTTGCTTATATGTGGATGACATGTTAATATTTGGGTCTAATCTCAAATATGTTGAAGAAACCAAAAGGTTTCTTTCATCAAAATTTGATATGAAAGATCTTGGAGAAGCTGATGTGATTTTAGGAATAAAAATTATGAGAAAAGATAATTCTTTAGCATTATCTCAATCTCATTATATAGAAAAAGTTCTTAAAAGATATAATCATTTTAAACTTAAGCCAGCTGCTACACCAGTGGATCCTAGTATCAAATTAATGAAAAATACTGGGCGTTCTATGGACCAACTTAAATATGTTAGCATTATTGGGAGTCTAATGTATGTCATGCATTGCACTAGACCAGACATTGCTTTTGCAGTGTGTGTCTTGTGTAGATTTACAAGTAATCCAGGACAAGAACACTGGAAAGCGATTTCTAGGGTACTTAGATACCTAAAGAGGACTTTGGATTATGGCTTACAATATGTAGGATATCCATCTGTTTTAGAAGGATATAGTGATTCAAGTTGGAATAATCTTGAATCAAAATCCAAGTCAACTACTGGTTGGATTTTTAAGCTAGGAGGAACAACTATCTCTTGGGGATCCAAGAAACAAACATGTGTGTCAGATTCAACAATGCAATCTGAATTTATAGCTCAAGAAGATGCATGTAAAGAAGCAGAATGGCTTAGAAATGTGTTGTATGATATTCCTTTATGGAAAAAGCCATCTCCTTCAATTAGGATAAGTTGTGATAACCAAGCCACAATTTATAAAGTCTCGAACAAAACTTATAACGGAAAATCTAGACACATTAGTGTAAGGCATCAAATTATAAGAAAATTACACAAGGAAGGAGTAATTACAGTCGACTATGTTAAAACAAATAAGAATTTAGCAGACCCTCTGACTAAAGGTCTTGTTGGGGAGATGATATATATCACCTCGAAAGGAATGGGACTAAGGTCTATTAAATAAACACAACTATATTTAATGGGAACCCAACTGATATCTTGATAATATAGATAGAGTTCAATGTGGTAGTAACAAGTTGAATTATAGTTATGGAACATTAGGAATTTTATACAAAAGTTCCATTCCTATGTGCTAGTGTTGGTTTTCTGCATGTTAGAGGTTGAAGGTTACTTCTTAAAAAATCATATAAGTGTGACTCACAGAATCACTAAAGTTGATTTACCTATATGAGTGTCGAAAGTGTGGCCGCTTTCTATGGAATTAAGACCGATCCTAAAGCGCTTGTGTAATCAGGATTAGCACAAGGCCATAAAAGTGAATGCTAGAAGAACACTCATAAACTCATAAATCCGTATGTGTGATAGTTACGGCTAGTCTTAAAAGGTCATTGGTTCAAGATACGTTCAATACAGAACCTTGATGAGGCTTTGAATTATTTACACTATATGGAAATTCAAGTCCGAAAGACACTTCTCATTTATGTAATAGATTTTAGCGATAATGCCAAAAGTTATTTATTGTCTTTTTGCTTTGCTCTCTTGTGTTTATTGAAATTGGTGGGGGAATGTTGGATAAATTCCAATATAATATAATATTTTAATTATATTATTGATGTTTTATTTTTTGTTGTTAATATTTTATTATATTATTGGTGTTTTAATTTAAACATGGTTTGTGTTTTATTTTAGAAGGTAGAAACATTAGCAAATGGGTGTGAAAGATACGGGAGTGGTCAAAATCCCATATTGTCCCACATTGGAAGAATACAACAAAAAGTAGTGGTATATCAGCTAAAGGACAACTAAGATTCTTAGTTGACAAGTCAAACAAGAGGCTATGATCCTACGCATTGCGGTGGTGCTTAAGTACCCCCAATCTCTACACGTGACACGCGTAAGCGCGACACGCGACGTGCCAAGAGAGATTGGGCGACTTAGGGTGCATTGCGCGCTTTGACGCGCACTTGGCACTTCGCAAGTGCGCATCGTCGCTTGGAGAGTGGAAGCCTAAAGTTTTGATGTGGTAAAATAGAACAATTGTTGTGATTAAACGATTTGATATAAACCGTTAGATGAACTCGTAGCGTTTCGTATAGGGGATGTCCATTCGCTGACGATGGGACACCCAATCTAAACCGTTAGATCGAAGCTGTTCCAAACAGACACGATCCAATGACTGTTGACTCGATACATGAAGAGCTGTAACTGTTGAAGAACAGTCGCATAAATGGCTATAAAAAGTGTTCCAGGCCTCTATTTTGGACACCGAAAATTGCTAATTTCTCCTCTCTCCGTCCTCTATATTTTGGCATTATCAGATCACAAATTCAGAGTGTTCTCTGAAAGTGCGTGGCCAATATGTGTTTTCTTTCAAAACTAATTTTTCTTCGAAAAAGATCCAACTTTTAATTATGCACCAACCAAGTTGTGAAATCCCAATTCTTACGTTAAACCAATTTTATCTTGATTAATCCTAAACATGCATCTAGTGATTAAAGCAAGTAAAACAAAGTAAAGAATACACACAACGTCGGATGTACGAGGAAAAAACCCAAAACGAGAAAACAACCTCGGACGGCCCAAGCCAGACAATCACTATGAACAATGGTTCTACAAAGACAGATTAGCCTTACACTAAGACTCGATCCCCACGGGTCTTGATGCTCTTTCTGATCTTCAACCATTCTTCATTAGTGCCCACGCAGAAATTCCGTCTTCTATGATCTCTATCCACAACACACGCATCCACGTATGTCTCGGTGTCCACCGATATTGCTTTGATACGTCTACGATGTCGAACACGATGTTCGTCGCTTCTTCACCGCAAACCCCTTTGTGTTCAATGTGTAGAACAAACAACTTTGGTGCAGGAAGATCACGTAAACATATAAGAATGATAACTCGGATCTTTGCAAACTCTAAGGATGTGTTTAAGACTTTTAAACCTTAGAAAACATGTGCAAACAAGGTTCTGGTTTGTAAAACAGTTTTCCAGAAAGCACACTTATGAAATTATGATACAAACACTGTTTAAATAGGATTTAAACGCTGCCTCGAAAAACGTGTCGTTTGAACGACTTAAGCATGCCGTTCGCGTGACATTGTATCTCGTTCGAACGAGATCCAATGTCGTTCGAGCGACCTTGCGAAAGTTTGACTTTCTTTGACTTTCGGATAAAAATGTCTCTTAACAAAGAGATTCAAATTAGTCAAACTCTATTTTGAGCTTATCATCATAAAACGAAGTTTAAACCATTAAAACACTTTTAAAACATTTAAAAACATTTTTCTATATAAAAATTGCATCCTTATCTTTTATAAAATAATTTCGAGCACCATTAATTATACACATTCATACCTGAGTGATCTTGGAATGAAATTAACTTTGAAGACGAGTAAACTTGCACCAAATAAACATCGGCATGATTATTTCTTTGAAGCTTTGTCGCAACGTCTTCAATTTCTTCAATACGTCATAGACCAAGTGGGATCGTGACAAAATAAAATTCTCCCTATGACATATTACAAACACAGTTTTGTTCGCGGAATTAAGTCAAAACAATACAGGGACTCAATTGGAAATTTATGTCCTTACAAATCTCCCCCTTTGACTATTCTGGGACAAAACTAAACCAGTGAAATGCCTAACCGGGCCGTCATGCCGTATGACGCCTAAATCCCATCCCATAAACCAAAAATCAAAGATATAGGACACGGACTAATATATGTAGCACCGGCAAGCATGGACTGTCTGAATGTGATGTAGACTTGAAATCTCGAATCGCTGAGGCATACCTACACACATGAAACAGACAAACAAATACCAAGTGAAGTATGGAGGAACAAATGATACCAATTTATATTTCTAATACACACAAATCATTTGAAGCATGTGACCAATTATTCGATACCAATTTGAAACAAATATAATCAAACAATATGCAAATCCAGATATCAATAATAGCGCTCATCGAATCCCCCCCCCCCCCCTATATCACAAACATCTCTCCCCCTTTTTGTCTCGAATAGACAATCCGGTGAAAAGATAAACCAATATAAAATATATAGCATGAGAATATGATACCAAATAGAATCAAGTTGATACCAATTGTGAAAAATGAAAACCGCTAGATAAACATTAAACCACTAGCTAAATAAGATCATGTAATGACAAATCAGTAGCTAGTAAACCAAGGAATCACAGAAAGAGTATACCAATCAAATCAAGTGTGATAAACGGACTCATATGCAAAATACCAATTTGGAACATAGAAGGACCTGCATATAAACCAATTAATCCAAAAAATGCTTCCTGCAGTACCAAAAATATATCAAATTAAGCCAGAGGACTGTAAACCAATCAGAAGCCATTTTTCACCCTGTTGTTCGAACGAGATGAGGAAGTCGCTCGAAAGAACTACAGAAGTCGTTCGCGCGAGATGCAATGTCGTTAGAAAGACTTCGCGCGACCTGCCAAAATTTCCCAGTTTCCCAGAAATATTATAAAGTATTGCCCAGTGAAAATATTTCCACAAAAAAATTCCAGGAAGGGACTGATAGAAGCAAAATAGTGCTAAAACAGTAAGCTTTTTGCACAAAACGCAAAAACTCATAAAATCTAAAAATGCGAGTTACATGCAAACATAGTACCGATGTGCTCAAACATGGACATGGAATGAATGGGCGTGAAACTACAACAAATGAGTCACCATTTCAACACATCGAAACGATCAAGAAGCTCTAATTAATAGCGATAAATCATCAATCTTTATCATAGACAAATGACAATTAAAGTGTGAGCTTAATGAACTAAACATACTACATGCACACAAATCCAGAATTTTGACGATTCTACAAACAATAGCGTCAAATTGCAATGTTTCAACATTAGGATTAGTTGTGCAAACCCCGTTTAAATTTTCTCCAACCAAACACCCTCATATAAACATACTTTTTCAAGTCCTTTTGAGGTTTCTAGCATTCTCAACTTAGACAAAATCTTATTGGCCCCTTTCTTAGCATTTTGCTTTTTCTTTTTTGGCTCTTTTAAACGGTGGCTTTCACGACGAGTTAATTTTGAACTCTCGTAGCCCTTTCCCATGAATCACTCATCATTTTTTCAATTCAAATCCTCACGGTAAACGGTTATTACATGCACACTTCTCCTTAAGTTTACTTACGCATAGATGACAAGATTGAGATAACAACGCTTCACCAAATTCAAATATGCAAGAGAAGTCAAACATTCATATAAACACATGCATGTGTGCGATGTTGGAATATATACAAAGTCGAATCAAGATGCATATCAACTTCGAAACAACCCCATATAAACAATGGTTAAGATCATTCTAAGCATCGATAATAATGACCAAATGTCCTAGCCACATGGATAATGAAACGATGGGGGGGGGGGGGGGGTCCAAGCACACCAATATGCCACATCAAACATGTAAACTCAAAAACAAAAACGGAAAAGCTTTTTGGCCTTTCAAACATATTTTGACTCAAAGAAAACCAATTTCTTTTTGTATTTTCAAAAGTTTTCTCAAAAACAAAATCTTTTTGTATTTTTCAAATAGGACTTCAAAGAAATGAAAACTATAATACAAAATGATTCGCATGTCATAATACTAGCAATGAATATATCATGAAGCAAACTAGCATATGACAAACATGGCAACACTATCATCCTTTAGATTTAGCATGGGAAGAATCAAGTGCACCCAAACGAGAATCATGAAGCTTAATTCCTAAAGTCACTAAATTCGATTTCCTAACCCAAGTAGGTGTAAAACGGCGCATGGGGGTTTTGGGAACCGGGGCAACTTTATTCCTAAACTTCCTAGGAGCTTGTCTAAGGTCGCAACAATAACGCCTAAGGTGACCTTTCCTACCACAAAATGTGCAAGTGTAACGGTGGTGGGAATGATTACCTTTATGTGGACCTTTTCTAACCATCCTAGTGTTTCTCACACGTGCGGGGGGAATGGGAACAACTCTCTCACCAAAACCTATACCTCCCCTATCTACCTTAATTTGGACCGTGCCTAGGATCTTATCTAACTTCTCTGACCTAGCCACCAAATCAAACTTGACTCTAGAAGAGTCTTTCAACCTTTCCTCCAACTCGTGAATCCTAGACTCGAGTAAACGCCTAGTCTCCTCAAACTCTAAAATCTCCTTTTTCAAGGACTCCATCAAGCCACGAAGATTGTCTCTCTCTTTCTCCACAAACTCTAATTTATCCCTAAACATCTTCTCTCGTGCCCTAAGATCCTCAATCAAACTATCATTATTTTCTATGGCACGCTCATTCAACTTAGATTGCAACTTTGAGTTAGCCTTTTTCACCTTCACCGTTTCGGCATACAAATCATTAAACGCATTTTTCAATTCTTTCACATCTATCTCCTCCTCGTCACTCTCTTCACCCTCACTATCATGGTATACACTCAAAACCTCCTCGGGAGTGTCATTCACATGAGTTGTATCGTCGTCGCTCACATGACATGCCATAAACGCAACAAAGTTACGCTCAATGGGGGAACTCTCTCCCTCTTCCGATTCACTATCACTTAAGGTGTCACTATAGACAATGGGTTGCTTGCCCTCTTTCTTAAGTATAGTGGGACACTCCTTAACCTTGTGACCGTACCCCTCACACCCAAAACACTTATCCTACTCATCTCTCTTAGGCTTCTCAAACTTATCCTTAGAGGTGGGATCTACTTTATTGTTCTTGAATTTTTCAAATTTCTTGGCATCTTTCGATTGCTTTTGAAACTTAATAAATTTTTAAAATTTCTTTTCCCACAAAGCAACATCCTCAAAATCGGAATCGGAATCCGAAACTTTAATTTCCTCCTTTCGGGTTTTCAAAGAAATACCCTTTTCTTTCTTAGGCACTTACTTGGAGGTAATCATGTAGATTTCATAGGTTTGTAAGTCACCTACAATCTCTTCTAGTTTCGTTGACTCTAACCTACCCAAGGAGTTTAAAATGGTCACTTTCGCATCAAACCTACTGGGCAACGACCTAAGGATTTTCTTAATGACACAGTTGTCAGGAATTTTCTCACCTAGGTTAAACGACGAGTTGACAATATTGGACAACCTAGCATAAAACTCATCAAAGTTCTCACTCTCTAACATCCTAATAGTCTCAAACTGTGTAGTGAGATTTTGAAGTTTTGACGCCCTAACCGTGCTAGTGCCCTAGTGAGTGAGTGCCAAAATATCCCAAGCCTCTTTTGATGTTTCGCAAGTTATAATTCTTCTATATTCTTCCTGTGTGACATGTGAAGAAATAACGTGCAAACCCTTAGAATTATATTGTGCAAGTCTTTGCTCCGTTTCGGTCCATGACTCAACAGGCTTTAAACTAGTGACCTCACCTACAATAGTGATAGGGGGTGTCCAACCTTTCTCAACTGCAAGCCAAACACGCTCATCAATAGATTTTAAAGCACATCTCAATCTCATCTTCCAATAAGTGTACTTAGTGCCATCAAAAACAGGAGTTCGAGAGAATTCATTATATCCAGAATTCATCTTTGAAAACACACGGGATCACAAAATAAATAAAAATGTTTTCTAGCTCTGATACCAATTTGAAAGTGCGTGTCCAATATGTGTTTTCTTTCAAAACCAATTTTTCTTCGAAAAAGATCCAACTTTTAATTATGCACCAACCAAGTTATGAATTCCCAATTCTTACTTTAAACCAATTTTATCTTGATTAATCCTAAACATGCATCTGGTGATTAAAGCAAGTAAAACAAAGTAAAGAATACTCACAACGCCGGATGTACGAGGAAAAAACTCAAAACGGGAAAACAACCTCGGACGGCCCACGCCAGACAATCACTATAAATAATGGTTTTACAAAGACAGATTAGCCTTACACTAAGACTCGATCCCCACGGGTCTTGATGCTCCTTCTGATCTTCAACCGTTCTTCATTAGTGCCCACGCAGAAATTCCATCTTCCACGATCTCTGTCCACAACACACGCGTCCACGTATGTCTCGGTGTCCACCGATATGGCTTTGATACGTCTACGATGTCGAACACGATGTCCGTCACTTCTTCACCGCAAAACCCTTTGTGTTCAATGTGTAGAACAAACAACTTGGGTGCAGCAAGATCACGTAAACATATAAGAATGATAACTCGGATCTTTGCAAACTCTAAGGATGTGTTTAAGACTTTTAAACCTTATAAAACATGTGCAAACAAGGTTCTGGTTTGTAAAACAGTTTTCCAGTAAGCATCCTTATCTTTTATAAAATAATTTCGAGCACCATTAATTATACACATTCATACCTGAGTGATCTCGGAATGAAATTAACTTTGAAGACGAGTAAACTTGCACCAAATAAACATCGGCATGATTATTTCTTTAAAGATTTACCGCAACGTCTTCAATTTCTTCAATACGTCATAGACCAAGTGGGATCGTGACAAAATAAAATTCTCCCTATGACATATTACAAACACAGTTTTGTTCACGGAATTAAGTCAAAACAATACAGGGACTCAATTAGAAATTTATGTCCTTACAAATGTTTAGTTTTGTCCCGGAATAGTCAAAGGGGTAGATTTGTAAGGACATAAATGTCCTTACAAATGTTTAGTTCTGTGATTTTTTAGTGTGATAATCAATTCATGTCATAGTGGGTGTATCTGTAAGGACACAAATTTCCAATTGAGTCCATATAAAGTTTTGGCTCAATTCCGGACAAAAACATTTATTCATAGGATAGTATTTAAATTGTAATATTCTCAAGCCTATGAAGTGTTTGTTGAAGACGTAGCGGCAAAGAGTATAAAGCTTCATAAATATGCCAGTTTGCGTGCCTCGTTTCTACATCATCAACCATTGTTCCATGCTCCCAAGGTATGAATGCAATTATATATATATAGGAGCTTGGAACAAAGTTTATTGGGTGTTAGGTTTATAAAAACTGCGTTTTGTTTTAAGAAAGAATTAATTAAAACTTTAAATAAATGTTTATAAAGTTTTTCGGGCTAAAAATGAATTTTCAAACTTTCTGGTGGTTCGTTAGATATGTCGTTCGAACGAGTGTTTTCGTTCGAACCAGATGTCGTTCGAACGAGTTTGCCAACGAGGTTCCAGTATGGGCCACTGACATGTCGTTCGATATGTCGTTCGAATGAGATTGTCGTTCGAACGAGATATCCATCGAGATTCTAACGAGTTCAATCTAGAACGTCGTTAGAAGTCTCGTTCGAACGAGATGCCAGGCGGGAACAGTTATTGACAGTTTTTTGGCAGTTTTGCACCCACTTCCCCACTTGGTTTTTAACCAACTTTTTCAGACTTTATTATGTGCGGGAATAACATTTTCCAATCCAACTTTTCTTAACTTTTTCATCTCTTAGAGAGAGTTTGAGAGCAAATTATTTTAAGAAAAATGTTCATGTTTTGAGTGAGATTTTTAGAGAAAAATGTCCATCACTCTAGTGTTTACACCCAAATGAGTTTATTCAAGTTCACCTATATACATATTAATTGGTTGGAGTTTGGCACCGGTTTTCTGTACCGAATTCAAGAAGAGAAGTTTCGGGTTTTGCTTCTACCTCCCACGAAGAAAGAAGAAGTGTTTCTCATGTTGATTTACCCACACGGAGAAAGGCTCCATGTTCGGGTGACGGTGACCATATAAAGTCCCATCGGTGGATTCCGAGACCGCGGTGGTGTTCCAAGGTTATCCGCTAGGAAGAGGTGTCTACAAGAAGAAGCGTCGAGGCTTGAGAGGGATCGAGTCGTGCGTTGTAAGCCTTTCTGTCTTGTACTTGTAATTCCGTATCTAGTGGATTTGTGGCTAGGGCCGTCCGAGGTTGTTTCCCGTCTTGGGTTTTTCCTCGTACATCGCGGAGTAGTGTGATTGATTTATTTTATCTTGCAAAATAATTTAGAACGCATGCTTAGGATAATTCAAGATAAAATTTGGTTTAAATTATCACACTCAATTTAATTTGGACTTTAATAAAATATTGGGTAAAGTTGTTTAATTCAAGTCATTTGCTAAAATTGGTTTGGCCTAACTTTGGAATATTGATAATTATGACTTAGGCAAATTCTAGGACTTGGATTGATTTAACTTGGTTTAAGTGAATATATTAATTGATTAATTTTACTTCACTTGGTGTAATTTTAATTTGTTTGAGAAAATTAAAATTTGGCTTTGTTTATTTTGTGAACCATCTTACGCTTCCGCATTTGTGGTTTACATAAAAAGGAAATTAAATATTTTTAATTGTGAAAAATCAAAATCCGGGGGCGTTTTCAAATTGGTATCAGTGCCAGAAACGATAAATTATTTCGTTAAAGATCCTTAAATTATTTTTGGCTAAAATGGATTTTTCTCCATTTTCTAAATTTCCTATTTTTGATGGTTCAAACTACGCGTATTGGAAAGTGCGTATGAGATCGGCACTAAAGTCTATCGATGAGAGAGTTTGGATGTCTGTTGTTAACGGGTGGTCCCCACCAACTTATTTAGTTAAAAATGAACGTGTTATCAAGCCCGCCGATAGATGGACTGAAAATGAGTTTAAACTTGCTAATTTCAATTCCCGTGGTTTAAATGCCTTGTTTAGCGCTGTCACACCGGATGAATTCTGACGTATTATGACGTGTGAAACCGCTAAAGAAGCTTGGGATATTTTACAATTAACTCATGAAGGAACTAGTGTCGTTAAAGCTTCAAAACTCCAAAACCTCACCACTCAATTTGAAACTATCAAAATGAATGAAAAAGAAACTTTTGATGAATTTTATGCTAGACTTTCTGATATTGTTAATTCATCTTTTAACTTGGGAGAGAAAATACCTGACGACCGTGTTGTAAAGAAAATTTTAAGGTCCCTACCCGATAGATTTATTCCAAAAGTGACCGTTTTAAATTCTTTACCCACTTTAGCCTCTACGAAATTAGAAGAGCTTGTAGGTGATTTACAAACCTATGAACTGGTAGTAGAGAGAGATAGTGATAGTGACTCGGAAGACATGGCTTTATTTGCTCGCAAATTTAGAAAATTTCTTAAAATTAACAAAGATAAATTTAAAAATGATTTTAAGAAATTTGAATCTTCTAAGCATGACAAGAACGAGAAGATTTCTAAAGCGGACAAGATTCCTAAAGCCGAGAAGATCCATAAACCTAGTAATGAAAATTTAGATAAGGACGAGTCTAATAAGTGTTTTGGTTGTGAAGGTTATGGCCATAGGGCTTATGAGTGCCCCACTAAACTAAGGAAAGAGGGTAAGCGACCCATTTCATATAATGCGACCCTTAGTGATAGTGATAAGGAAGAGAATCCCGATTCCCCCACTAAGAAAAATTTTGTGGCTTTTATGGCTAGTCATGTGAGTGATGGTGAGAACTCATCGATTGATGAAACTTTAACTCATGACACTTCCAAGGTCATTTTTTATGATTATCTTGTTTTTGATGATAGTGAGAGTGGAGAAGAAAGAGAGAGTGAAAATGAAGAAGAGGCTAATGTGAGTGAACTTCAAAATGCTTTTCACGAACTTTATAAAGAATCTATTAAATTGAAAAGAGCTAATTTGAAGTTAGAAGCTAGTTTAAGAGAAAGTGTCAAGGTCGTTGATGAAAATGCCTTAATAGAAGACCTCAGGACACGTGAGAGGACTCTTCAAGAGAAGCTTAAATATGTAGAAGGCGAGAGAGATAGCCTTAGAGGTTTAATGGAATCCTTGAAAAAGGAGCTTCTTTCTTTTGAAGAGCGAAATGTTTTACTAGAATCTAACATTTTAGAATTGGAAAATAAATTAAAAGATTCTAGTAATGTCAAATTTGATTTGGAGTGTCGTTCGGAAAAACTAGATAAATTGTTAGGAACGGTCCAAATTAAAAATGACACTTGTGGTTTAGGCTTCAATACTTGTAATGAATCTACTCATAAAGCCAAGACCAATGTTTTAGGAGAATCTACTAGGAATGCATTTAAAGATCACTCCTTAGGTAAATCTTTTCGACATGTTTTTGCTTGTACACATTGTGGTAGAAACGATCATCTTAGGAAATTTTGTTTTGATCTTAAACGAATTCCTAGAAAATCCCATAGTAAAGTAACCACGGTAGTTAACATTGCAACACCCCAAGATAGTCATTCTTCATTAATATGGGTTAGGAAATTCGACTTGGTTGCCTTGCAAAATAGGGTTTTTGATTCTCATTTACTTTCACATGCTTCCTCCCTTGCTAAATCTAAAGGATGAATGTGTTAGTGTTTACATACTTTAGCGTTTGTACTTCATGCTATATTCACATGCTAAATGTATGCTTGTGTAGTCATTTTCTAGTCATTGCCTCATTTCATATCACATGCTAGAAATTATGACTTGTTTATCTTTTTGTATTATATTTTTGTTTGAATTGACTGCATAATATAAAAAGATTTTTGTTTATCATTTGGATTTTATTTCTTGGTAATTTAAGCTTAATGAAAAATTCAAATGATTTGTGTTTGTCTTTTGAGTATATATTTTTTATTATTTTTGGTTAAAAATGTCAAAAACTCAAAAAGATTTTTGTTGTGTGTATTTTGGTTTGACACACTTTATGTGGAATATATTTGTGTTTGAATCCCATCTTTTACGCTCCCACGTGGCTAGAACTTTTGGTTTAGATTTTTAATCCTTAAAATGTTCTTTACCATGTTTTATATGGAGTAGTTGGATTTTGTATTGTTTAAATGGATTCTATTTTTATATGCCTCTTTTCACACATGCACGAGCTCTTTTGAAATCTTAATGTCACATGTTATATTTGAGATTTTTGAGGTGTTCTCCTACCAATCTAGTCATCTACATATCTATGACCTAGGAGGACTAGTGCATGTCAAAATCCGTTGCATGTGAGAGTTGTGTGAAAAACGAAAACATGATGAATCTAAATGTGCACGGGGAAGGGCTCCGAAAGGATGAATTAAATCATTTGCGATAGTAAGCCACCGTTTATTGGATCTAAAAGAAATACGTGATCCAAAGGCCTAAAAACAGAATATTTGGCATTAAAAAGAAAAACAATTGCCAAGGCCTATGTTTGTTTGATATCTTCATTCAAAAGCAAAAGAATATATATGCTTATTGAGGGAGAATTGGATGGTATATCAACGGTTTGCACAATGTCCGTTTATCCTAGTTGTCTTTAATGTCATGACTCTATTTGGTTTGTAGAATCATCATCATGCTAGGCTTGTATGCATTGTGCATGTTTGTTCATTGAGTTCAATCTTCATATTGTCACATGAGGTTATATTTAAATGTGATAAAGTTTGCAATCAAATGAGAACTCCGTGAATGTTTATTAAGTGTTTGGGTCTAAATTTAATTGTTGCTAGTTCACACCCCTACACTTACGTTTTCATATGACACATTTTTGACATACGAGTGTGCAAATTTATTGTATTTTGTGTCATGTGTGTGTTTATATCTATCTATATATGCAAGTACTTATTGGTATATTTATAGTATATATATATATATATATGATATTTGTTTGTCTTTGCCTTGTTTTTATTGCCCATATGCTTTAATGTCTTAACACTTTAAGCTTCAACGTGTTTATTCGTTCTTTATCCTTTGCCTATTCCTGAACAAAAAGGGAGAGAAAATGATAGGGGGGAGAAATGGTATCTAATCCTATTATTATCGTATCTTAGTTCGGGGGAGATTTATCTTAGGGGGAGACGTCTTTCTAAGTAGGTCATGTGTTTGTTAAAGGGGAAGAATTAATTTAGGGGGAGTAATTAATTAAAATTGCATTTAATACTTTGATATTCCCTATGCATTTGATGAGTTTGCTTAAGTGTGCAGGATTTCTTCTAAAGCGGCATTGTTTAATGGCAAAGCAATTGATCCTTGGGTTGAGTCAAGTTTGGGTGGGTTATGTTTTTGAGTCTAGTGAGCCTGACGGCCTTTCAGGATTTTTGTTTGGTTTTTGTCCCGGAATAGCCAAAGGGGGAGATTTGTAAGCACACAAATTTTCAATTGAGTCCATATATAGTTTTGGCTCAATTCCGGACAAAAACATTTATTCATAGGATAGTATTTAAATTGTAATATTCTCAAGCCTATGAAGTGTTTGTTGAAGACGTAGCGGCAAAGAGTATAAAGCTTCATCAATATGCCGGTTTGCGTGCCTCGTTTCTACGTCATCAACTATAGTTCCATGCTCCCAAGTTATGAATGCAATTATATATATATAGGAGCTTGGAACAAAGTTTATTGGGTGTTAGGTTTATAAAAACTGCGTTTTGTTTTAAGAAAGAATTAATTAAAACTTTAAATAAATGTTTATAAAGTTTTCTGGGCTAAAAATGAATTTTTCAAACTTTCTGGTGGTTCGTTAGATATGTCGTTCGAACGAGTGTTTTCGTTCGAACCAGATGTCGTTCGAACGAGTTTGCCAACGAGGTTCCAGTATAGGCCACTGACATGTCGTTCGAACGAGATTGTCGTTCGAACGAGATATCCAACGAGATTCTAACGAGTTCAATCTGGAACGTCGTTAGAAGTCTCGTTCGAACGAGATTTCGTTCGAACGAAAAGTCGTTTGAACGAGATGCCAGGCGGGAACAGTTATTGGCAGTTTTGCACCCACTTCTCCACTTGGTTTTTAACCAACTTTTTCAGACTTTATTATGTGCGGGAATAACATTTTCCAATCCAACTTTTCTTAACTTTTTCATCTCTTAGAGAGAGTTTGAGAGCAAATTGTTTTAAGGAAAATGTTCATGTTTTGAGTGAGATTTTTAGAGAAAAATGACCATCACTCTAGTGTTTACACCCAAATGAGTTTATCCAAGTTCACCTATATACATATTAATTGCTTGGAGTTTGGCACCGGTTTTCTCTACCGAATTCAAGAAGAGAAGTTTCGGGTTTTGCTTCTACCTTCCACGAAGAAAGAAGAAGTGTTTCTCATGTTGATTTACCCACACGGAGAAAGGCTCCATGTTCGGGTGACGGTGACCATATAAAGTCCCATCGGTGGATTCCGAGACCGCGGTGGTGTTCCAAGGTTATCCGCTAGGAAGAGGTGTCTACAAGAAGAAGCGTCGAGGCTTGAGAGGGATCGAGTCGTGCGTTGTAAGCCTTTCTGTCTTATACTTGTAATTCCGTATCTAGTGGATTTATGGCTAGGGCCGTCCGAGGTTGTTTCTCGTCTTGGGTTTTTCCTCGTACATCGCGGCGTAGTGTGATTGATTTATTTTATCTTGTAAAATAAATTAGAACGCATGCTTAGGATAATTCAAGATAAAATTTGGTTTAAATTATCACACTCAATTTAATTTGGACTTTAATTAAATATTGGGTAAAGTTGTTTAATTCAAGTCATTTGCTAAAATTGGTTTGGCCTAACTTTGGAATATTGATTATTATGACTTAGGCAAATTCTAGGACTTGGATTGATTTAACTTGGTTTAAGTGAATATATTAATTGATTAATTTTACTTCACTTGGTGTAATTTTAATTTGTTTGAGAAAATTAAAATTTGGCTTTGTTTATTTTGTGAACCATCTTACGCTTCCGCATCTGTGGTTTACATAAAAAGGAAATTAAATATTTTTAATTGTGCAAAATCAAAATCCGGGGGCGTTTTCAGTATCCAATATCCATTCTTGTGTGTGTGTTGACACTAAAAATGGGTTTTCTGAAATTGGGTAATATATGTAGATTCATTACTCAATTGATGATAGATTATGATAAGGAACTGTTGTAATCGGATTGTAGGGTGAAATCCAATATGTTTTGATGATTAATTTCGACTGAGAATGATGAATTTGAATCGAATAAATAAAACCCGGAAGAAAACCCAAATCGGGAACATGGATTGAAATGTAAATTAGTTGATGAATTAAGGTTTCTAATATGATTAGAACCTATCCTTATAAGGATTAAATGTTGATTGTGTTTCAGCAAAGGTTTGAGAGCGAATGAAAAGCTTACGGGTTTAACAATGGTGGAAACTGGAAATCAGAGAAGGTGAACTACTCGATCGATCGATCGACCCTGGGAGTTGATCGATCGACTCAGTAGGTATTTCGGCAGTGACGCTTATTTTCTTCTATTAGCCTTAATTCTTTTGGGAGACTTTTAAGGTGGATTATTTAGTGAAAATTAAACACAACTTAATACCTAGGACTTTGGGAAGATAGTGTTAAGGAAATTTAAAAGTTAAGTAAGGGTGTGAATCTTATGGAAACAATTTGGTGAGACAAAATTCATAAGTATTTAATTTCGGACCGTGTGTCTGTCCGGGCATAGTAGTTGAGTGACACTACGTTATTAAATAAAGTGATGTATAAATAGTTTAATTTGGAGTCGGAATATAAACTCGAGAAATATAAAGATACGGGCCAAGTGAGCGAGTTCGGGTATATTGGTTGAGTGACACCAAGGTAATAAATCAATTAATGGGCAAATTAATTAAATTAGAGTCGAACCATAGACTCGGAAAAATATAGGCTAGTGCTACGAATTTTTGTACACGGTAAATTCAGAATTTAAATTGTATATATACGGTGTGTGATAGTATATATATATATGTGTGTGTGTGTGCTTATAATTATCAGTGACGAGATATTTATTTAAATTATATACTCTAGTGCTATTAAGGAGGTTGCGCGATGTGGGGGAATCCCCTAGCTTTAGGAGTAGGGCGAGTATATCCCCAGGTCATAGCGTCCAATTTCAGAGGTGGGGCATTGAGATGATGTCCTCATACTAGGGGAGTATGATCGCCTCCATTACGTTTATTATTTACGTTCCGATTCGACGAACCATAGTTGTCTTGGAACTCCAGGTGGGACTGAGTAGCCTGGGTTGATAGAACTTTAGAGCATACATCCGGTGAGTTATTACTCGAGAGGATGGGCTATTATATATTCAACATATGTGTGAATGTTGTAATATGGTTTTACGTATATAATGGGATAAATAGTTATATACGGGTAATTAACTACATGAAGTAAATTGTATTAATTATATAACGGGTGTGAATGTTATATGGATTTAAAAAGGGAAAATGATTAACTAAGTTAATGTGATTAATAACTTATAAATCATATCTTAAGCATACTCGGGATTGAGTAGGGTGGTAGAAAGAAGTTATATCAATTATCTAGTTACGGGGTAGGTGACTTGGTGGGATATAAAGAAATCATTAGGTGTGCACATTAGTTGAGGGGTGAGTTTATCCTCAAGGGAGTGCGACATTAGCTTAAATATGAAAAGCATTCATTCATTTTAAATTATTGTAATTTAATCACTTGCTAAATATTTTCAAAACGTTTTGGGTTCTAACCCTTGCTATTAAATATTTTCAAAACCTTTTAGGTGTCCAGCCACAGGGACACCAGGTGTGATTTCATTCCAGGGATTCGCAGCTGCAGCATATGTGGATGTTTCAGAATATGGATTGACGCATCTATTTTTCTCTTCTTAGTGGAGGGATTCATATCAGTCTATCTCGAGCATGTCGCTCACAGTTTTATTTAGTTTCTTTTCAGATTGTATGGAATTTATTACTCTCTGTTAGTTTGGTTGGGTTTTGGATTTAGCTGGTAGTTTATTCGGCGAGACTTTTATTATTCTATGTGATGATTGGTTCTATCATCATTGGATGTCTTATTTTATTTCCGCGCTTATTTTGTCTTGGATTAGTAAAGATAAAATCTTGTACCAGCTTTTTGAATACTAGGTGGTTAGTAAGTTTTAAAAAGTTTTCGACAGTGATGCTAAGAATGAACCAAATGAGATTCCTATTTTATTTTGATATAGGACTGATCACTCGGTATTTTATTAGGCAGGGTGTCACAGGTTGTCCTATATTTATAACCTCATTACATCAGCAACGGGATATGGCACTACGATTACCCATCATTTATATAGACCTTCGTACCCTAGACTATACGAAAAGCACCTCATTTTATTTTCCCTTAGGATATAGGTGCGTCAACAGTAGGACCCTGGGTAAAATGACCATGGGTACCAGTGCGGTCGATGTCATATGCACCCTATAAAGTTATACCTCCTAGTATGTCTCCCACAAATATTAACACATGGTATGCCTGCAAATCAATTAAACTAATCAGAAACTAAACCTTACTCTCGGGATTTATTAAAAAAACTACTTGTTCGACTAGTTATACTCCAACCATAACTAAATTACATAAGTATATAAGAGTTTGTGCGTGTAGATGGGTACTACCCAAATAAAAAATTATTACCAAAACGAAGGTAGTGTTTAATTTTAATTCAAATTTGGGCAAAAGTTAATCCTAGTGTCTAACTGACAAAAAAAATTAATTTACAAGTTGATTTAACTTAATAATATATGTTCATGAATTATGTAAGATAAATCAAAATTCGGAATAGTAAATCATGCTCTTGTGATGAGGAGTTATACGAGGAAAAAAAAACTTGCGAAAAAATCTTTGGCCAAACCGATACCTTCCACAAAATAGGTAAAGATTTACAAAAGGGAGAAATAAATTACCAACTTAAACCTCTCTTAGACTCAATAAATCACAACCTCCACAATATACTTTTTCTGCCTCCTAATTGAAAGAGCAAGCACTGATCACTCTCCGAGTACTCACCGTATTTCAGGTGTCAACTTCTGCTGATAATGTAGCGTTTACACCAAACCAGGTTTGCCTATAAACTTCGATCCGAGAACTTTCTTCTTTTATGGATTAAATTGGAATAAGTGAAAAGTCTCTAAGAATATCAAACTTCTGAGGATGTGAAATTCCTAAAGGTTGAGGGAAGCTTAAGAGTGTTTGGCTAATCAAAACTCACAAAGTATTTTTAAGATATAAAAAATTATTTAAAGTTTCTCAAGAATAAATTTTACAAAACATTTGTTTAAGACTTGATAGAAGTAATCGAACTTCATGAAATTTAAATTATAATGACAACAATGGATATCTAAAAAACACAAAGGAAGTTTTTGTTCTCAACAAAATTTATTTTATTTTAGCTTGATAAAACAATAAAAACCTTTCTAAAATCTTCAATCCTTATTTTATAAATGAGAAGAGAGTGAGTTAAATAAGAGTATTGGTTTTTCAAATATGTGTACGCAAACTTGCAAACCTTCTAACTCATGCTCAATGACACAAAATGGGTTGCTTCCCCAAGGAAACAAAAGATATGGCAGGAAAAAGAAAATCTCACATTTTATAATGCAAAGACTTTGGTAAGATTTTCTTTCTAAGCAAGAACTGTCGTTGTCGCAATAGTGTCGTTGTAGTAAGGGAATGTGTCGCTCCAACAAACCTGAAGCAATCTAGGTTGCACCGTGATGCAGGGAAATTTTAAACATGGGATAGGATGCCGATGATATATTGAGGCAAGACTAAGTCGAGGTAATTCGCATCTTTGATTAGAGATTTTTAGTTTTGAACAAAAAGAACCAGCGATGATCTTTCACTATAGAGAGATATAATGTCATTGAGTCAAAACTGTGGCGAGGCAAGTTGTGCCCTTCTTCAGAAAATCTAAACCATTTTTTTCTTATAAACGTTTTAAGAATATTTTGGTAAAATAGTTCAATTGTTTTTTTGTTTATAACTAAGAACACTCATACTTAACATACATACATAAGAATGTAATTTTTATGAACATAGTTTTTCTATATGAAAAGTATATTGCATATTGTGTTTGTTCAAATAGTCCAAACAATAGACACACAAGTTTTAACACATTTTCCAATTGAAGAAAATCTTAATTTACGTTATATCAAAACAAGGGTGGGAACTAAGTCATTCTAAGTCCTTTACCTTACCCTAAAGTGGCATTTTCATTAGTCATGGCATACGTTAGATTTTTGGATAAAGAAGTCTAGTCTTGAGATCTTGATCATGAAGCTTTCCAGCATAACCTAGACAATGACTCAAATATATATTGGAGCGGAATAAGACAATATAATCCGATGGATCTTTTGAGCATACATGTGCTCTTACAGTATAAATCAGTTACCTAACTGCTTTCTAACATATTTTAATTATCCCAAAAGTCCTCTAAGTGAAATAATGAAGCCATGCACCACAAACAACCTTAAAGAGTCCCCCTTGGGTTTCTTCTTAGCTGAATAAATTCTGTCCTGACCCAAATTATTTTGCCCTGGTGTGAATCAATTCATTCCCTGTGCGGATGGAATTTCTCAACAGCTCAACAATAGTGGTCAAAGCCCAATTCAATCCATTTCTAAAAGACTCTAAACTCATCAACAACCCATATATAAGTTATAATACATCAATATTAACCTATATATAAATGTTCTAAATAATCATAATACAGATTAAAGGGTTAATTTCATACTATGAACATAAGAACCCTAGTTTCATAATTTAACAAATCAACCTCAGATTTATATCAATTCTTAGATCAAATAATGGGCTTTTACTTGATTCAATGTAATTAGTTTGTTTCTAAGAATTATATCCATAATCAAACTCAGATTCATCAGAATTTTCATTAAAATTAATCTATATCATTAACATGGAGATTAGTCTCGATTTAATCATTAAGTTAATTATGAAAATTAGGGATTTGGTTAGAAAATCAGATTATCATAAGAATTAGTTCAAATTCAAATGAATAACTCTTTTTCTACCACAAAGATAAGCAAATTCATATACTAGGTAAACTTGTTTTAACTAATTATGTAGAATTCTAAGCTTCCAACCTCTTAAATTCTCCAATTCTTACGCGCCTATTCTCTCTAAGCCTTAAGGCTTCTCTCCAATTCTTCTAATGTGTTTAAGGTTTATACTAATGACATATTAACTTAGCTTCCCACAAAATTAATCTTATTCCCTGTATGGTTCTCAACCCAATGAGCCCAAATATCATTCCAATGGCCCAAAACTCTACCCAGGCCATATAGTATCCCAATAAACCTAAAACCCACTATTTTAGGTTAAGAACGAAAATACTAAACATCTCAAATGCCAACCGATATATAACAATATTCCAAAAAATAAATATTTAAACAAACTCATATATTAGTAGGTATGAGTCCAAAATTGTAACATGACATTATAAGAAACTAATTCACGATCAGTGGGACCTGACACTGAGGGAATAATCTAAACAAGAAAAACCCTGACACTTAGTCCTGAAAATTCCATTGTCACCCATAATACACAATCACTTCAAAATATTAAATTTAAAATTTTTTTGTGTATTAATTCCATTTCCATAAATGATTTAAATAACACGTATAAAACATAAATAGTGAGTGATATGCCCCAAGTGTCACCTCGGCCCAGAAACTAAAGCCTCGGCCATGACATTGCCGAGGTGGGAAATACTCTGGGACCGTGACAACAGGTCTCGGCCATAGCAAGGTCGGCCCAGGACGACACCACCACCAACCTCATCAAAGGGGCATTGTATGTATTATACGGGTCAGCGACACTTCAGTCCAACTGGGAATGACAACCTCGGCCAGGGGTTGGCCGAGGTCGCAGGAAGCCATACTTCTACCAAGGTCAACCTCATCAAGATATTAGTCGATGCTCCAAACACATGCCAGCTCAACCTCGGCCCAGGCCGACCCCTATTCATTATCTCGGCTTAACCTAAGCCGAGACCTTCATGGTCCATCTCGGATTGAACGAGCAACTAGAATTTATCAACCTCGGCTTCTCCCAGGCCGAGGTCATGACCAAGCACGATGGACGAGCACCTATTGACATTCGGATAAGGACACGTGGACACAAGTCAATTATAACAAATCATTCCCCATACGTGGGAAGAATATTTCATCATCATTCTCTACATGTGACAGTGACAGATGTCTTCTTCATATTGGCTAGATCAACACACACATGCTCATTGCATTCATGGGGGGTACATTACACCCCCCAGGTACTATATATAGAGGTCATCCTCTACCTTTCAAGGGACCCAAAATTAGCAACCCTAGCTGAAACTCTGTCTAAACACACAGTAGAGAGAGAAAGATTGAGAGATTGTAACTATGGCCATTAGAGCCCTCATACGGTGATACATATCATACACTTGCACAGTGGATGTAGGCCTAATTGGCTGAACCACTTATATTCCGGTGTGAATCCTCTTCTCCTCGCCTCCTTCTACTATATGTGTATGTACCCTTATGCTGCCGTTGTTAACATTGAATTGAGCTCACAAACACCTTGAAGGATGGTGCTATTTCCAGCATCATCATTTTTGCGTCGTCTGTGGGAATAAAAAGCTGTCTCTTCCTCTTCTTCAGCTTAACCTCACCGGAGACTCTGGTGGTGAACCAGGCACCATCCCTTGCATGGAGCTGTTTCACCATTGAAAGAGGTCTTGTAAGGTATTAAGCTCATTTACAAATCAAGCGCTTTTGTGCTAACACATGGCACCAGAATTACCACCGCCTCCTCCGCCGCCAGGTGGAGGAGGGCCCAGTTCCAGCCAGGCACCGCCTCAGTCCGAAATGGCGGAGGTAGCTGCAGCCTTAAGGTCTTTGGCTGCAACGCAACAATCTATGTAGGAGCAGTTTGCATAGCTCAGCCAAACTATGATGAGGCCACCTGGAGTCTCACCGAATATGATCACTCCGGCGGCTATCCAGCCACATCCTGACGCCAGGGGACCACTCCGGGCACCAATAAAAGACCAACCTGCACCCCAGTGAAGGAGGGACGTTGCTGACCCTAGGCGCTTACGCCTAGGGAGGCAAGGAAACCCTTGCCCAGAGGACAGGTATGACGATCTAGAGGCCAAAGAGGTCCCGGAAGATTATTGGGAGCCGTATGAGGTTTCAAATAATACGGTTCATCCTCTTCAGCAGAGCCGAGGATGTGCTGGCCGAAGAGCTGAAGAGGCCCAACAACGAGGATCAGCTTTTGATCGATTGAGCAGAGGGTCAGCCTTTTAGAGGTTGGGCCCAGTGAATGACCTAAGACAGAGGTTATCCAGGTCAAGAAGTGCTGTCGACTCATAAAGAGGGGACAGATCAGGTCGGCCTGACCAAGTCCGACCTTGTAAAAGAAGGGGCAGAGACTAGGAAGAAGTCAACAGCCGACGTTATGCTGCGGCAGGGGAACCCTCAGTCCATCCCTTAGAGGTGGTTGGGGATAACCTCGGCCAGGTCGATGGCAGGAAACCATGGAATGACTCTATCCAACATCTTGAGGAGAAGAAAAGAGACCTCATCAAAAGTAGGGATCCATTGCAAAGGGGTTACTCAAAAGGCTCTCCATTTGTGGCTAAGATAGTGAGCTTCCCGACTCCGGCTAAGTTCAAACCTCCCGTAGTGTCTCCCAAGTATGATGGTAGCACAAACCCTGTACACCACATTGAGATGTATCAGTCAGCAGCAGACATCTACTCAATAATTGATGAGATGAAGTGTCGAGCCTTCTCTGGTACTTTGACAGGAGCAGCGCATAGTTGGTTTACTTCTCTTCCAAAAAATTCAATTGAGAACTTCAAAGGCTTGGCTGAACGATTCATTCACAACTTCTGCTTTGGGGTAAGACCTCAAAAGAAGACCACGCACCTACTGTATGTCAAGCAAGGCAAGGACGAGAGCCTAAGAGACTACATCGCCAGTTTCAACAAAGAGAAACTTGAGGTTTAAGACTACGAAGAGAATATAACCATGATCGCCCTCATAGGAGGTCTTCAAAAAGGGAAGTTGTTGTGGAAACTTACGGAAGACACTCCCAGGTCCATGGCCGAGCTACTGGCAACTGCGGAGAAGGTCATGAATGCCGAAGAGGCAATGGCCGCCAAGTATGAGGATGAGAATCGCGGTAGTAGCAGGAAGTCCCAGAGAAAGAAAGATGGAAAGAAGAGGTCAGCCGATGACAAGTTCGCTCACTATACTCCTCTGACTGTGAGCTGTGAGCATATCCTCAACGAGATCAAGAATGACAGGACTCTGAGGTGGCCAGAGAAACTGAAGTCCCCACCACATAAGAGGAACAAAAACTTATGGTGTGAGTTCCACCAGGACCATGGTCATGTCACATATAGATGCTTCGCCTTGAAGGATGGGATTAAAAAGATGTTAAAGTTCAGAAAGTTGAGGAAGTATGTTGATGGTAAGACAACTAAAGGGGGAAGAGATGACCCTAAGAAGAGGAGAAACGACAGATGTCGCGACAATGCCTCAGCCAGAAGAGATAATGATTCAGAAGGTGATGATGAAGACAACCCGGACCTTCCGCCGAAAGATGACAACACCCCGGTGAAGAGGGTTGGCATGATCTCCTTTGGTGTTGACACCATATGCAGAGGACTCGCGGGAGGTGGCTCTGAAGTAGCTGACAGGAAGGCTCACGTGGCAGAGGCCAAGTCAGTGGCCAAGCTTGAAGTTATAAACCTAACGTCTTCCAATACAGTGCAGAAGAGAAAGAAGGTAGACATGGACACCCTTATAGTTGGGTTCTCCAGACTCGACTTTAAAGGTATCTTAGCCCCCCATGATGACCCTTTGGTAATAACAACAAGGGTGCATGGGTGCGAGGTGCAGAGGATCCTTGTAGACGGGGGGAGCTCAGCAGACGTGATGTTTTAGCCTTGCTTCAAGAGCCTAGGTATTAGCAGAGCTAGGCTGGTACCCTATCATCACCCCTTGATGGGCTTCAGTGGAGAAAAGATCCACCCATTGGTCATGTATGAGATGGACGTACGGATGGGCGATGAGTGGCCTAAGAGGTTGACCAGGAAGATAAATTTTTTCGTAATGGACGAGAACGTCTTCTCGACCTATAACCTCATCATAGGAAGAGTGGCCCTTAAGGAGTTTGAAGTTGTGCCATCGACGGTCCACCAGATGCTAAAATTCTTGACCCCCTATGGGGTAGGGGAAGTGGAAGGTGACCAGACCACAGCGCGAGAATGTTACTTCAACTCGGCCGAAGAGAGAGAGGCCCATAAGAGGGAAACCACCACTTATAACATTGATACACTTGACCCAAGAGATGAGACAAAGTTAAAGAAGGGAGAGGCTGCGGAAGAGGTAGAATCCATCGTCCTCAATGAGGACGAGCCAGAAAAAACCATCCAGGTCGACAAAGCCCTGAAGACAGAAATTAAGGAAGAGCTGATAAACTTCCTCAGGAGGAGGCAGAGTGTCTTCGCCTGGAGTTACACAGACATGCCCGGCATCAACCCTGAGGTTATGAGTCACAAGCTCAACGTGACCAAATATGTCAGGCCTATCAAACAGAGACGAAGAGTTTACTCCAGGGAGAAGTATGACGTCATCCGGGAAGAGGTCAAAAAATTGGAAGAGGCTGAATTTATAAGAGAAGTCGTATACCCAAAATGGTTATCGAATGCAGTCATCGTGCCCAAGGCCAATGGTAAGTGGAGAATGTGTGTCGATTTCACTGACCTGAACAGGTCTTGCCCAAAAGATAGTTATCCCTTACCTCAGATAGATCAGATGGTGGATGCTACTACAGGATATGAGCTCATGAGCTTTATGGACGCGTATTCAGGCTACAACCAGATCTTCATGGATGCGGAAGACTCAGAGAAGACGGCCTTCATTATCGACAAAGGGACGTACTGCTACAAAGTGATGCCCTTCGGTCTAAAAAATGCAGGGGCAACGTACCAGCATCTTGTGAATAAGATGTTCGATGAGCAAATAGGCAAGACCATGGAGGTGTATGTAGACGATATGCTCACAAAGAGTTTAAAAGCTTGCACTCATGTGGCAGACCTCGAAAAGATCTTTGATACTATGGACTTATACAGAATGAAACTCAACCCCGCGAAGTGTGTCTTCGGAGTAGGAGCCGAGAAGTTCCTTGGATTTATCGTCAATCAAAGAGGAATCGAAGCAAATCCTGAGAAAATCAAGGCTTTGCTTGACATGAAGACACCCAAAAGTATCAAGGATGTTCAAAGGCTCACCGAAAGAGTGGTTTCACTCAACAGATTTATCTCCAGGGCAACAGACAAGTGTCTTCCATTCTTTAAAGTGCTCAGAAAGGCCTTCCAATGGGACGAAGAGTGAGAAAAAGCTTTCAACTAACTCAAGTCTTATTTGGGGTCTCCCTTATTGTTATCTCAGCTTGTCGCAGGAGAGAAATTGTACGTGTATCTGGCAGTCTCTGAATCGGCCATCAGTGCGGTCATAGTACGGGATGACACTGGGATCCAAAGGCCTGTGTATTTCAACAGTAAGGCCCTTCAAGGGTCTGAACAAAATTACCCTCGTATGGAAAAGTTAGCTTACACCTTGATACATGCTTCAAAGAAGATGAAGCCTTACTTCCAAGCCCACTCCATGGTTGTCCTCACCGACTTCCAACTAAGACAGGCCCTACATAAACCTGAGAAGTCCGGGAGATTGATGACCTGGTCCATTGAGTCTGGAGAGTATGATCTTGCCTACCAACCTAGGACAGCCATCAAAGGGCAAGCCCTCGCAGACTTTATTGCTGAGTTCACGTGGGAAGAGGGCGAGGCAGAGAATGGCCTAGAGGGTGTTAAAAGGACAAACCGTGGTGTCTTCCAAGACCAGAAAGAGACGACACTAAATGTCTTCCGAGATCAGGAAGAGGTATCATTCAACAAGGTCAGGAGCAGAGTAGCAGAGAACGAGGAGGATTGGTACCTCTTCAAACAAGGACTCACGTCAGAAGGGGCCTTCTCATCGAATACAGATATTTGGAGCCTCTTTGTTGATGGTTCTTCCTGCGACAGTGGAAGCGGTGCAGGGTTGATACTTTCAGCCCCAAATGGTACCAACATTGAATACGCATTGAGGTTCAGCTTCAAGGCATCTAACAACGAGTCGAAATATGAAGCTATGATAGCAGGTCTCTCGTTGGCAAAGACTATGGGTGTAAAACGACTCCTACTTCATAGAGACTCAAGGTTGGTTGTCAATCAAGTATTGGGAGTCTATGAGGACAAAGATGAAAGGATGGCCAAGTATCTGAAGAAGGTGAGAACGATGTTAGAATATTTCGAAGAGACAAAACTGAAAAGAGTACCTCAACAAAGTAACAGCTATGCAGATGCGTTGGCAAGGCTGGCCTCGGCGACGAAGACAGACGTCAGAAGGACAGTTCCTGTCGAGGTCTTAAGAAAAGCGACCATTGAGGAAGAAGAGGTATGTAACCCTTGTCTCAATTTGAACGTACGAGACTCATGGATGGACCCCCTCGTCAGGTATATCAGAGAGGGAGAGCTACCCGAATCCAAGTTAGAGAGGAGGAAATTGAGATATCGGGCTGCCAAGTTCTCGATAGTAGGAGACGTCCTGTACAAGAAGGGACTTTTGTTGCCTCTCCTCAGATGTGTGCATCCCACTGAAGTTCCCCGGCTCTTACAGGAAGTTCATGAAGGTTCTTTCTCCAGTCACATAGGAGGAAGACCCTTGGCCAAGAGAATCATTACACAGGGATACTGGTGGTCAACCTTGGCCAAAGATGCTGCAGCTTACGTAAAGAGGTGTGATAAATGTCAGAGATTTGTCACTATTCCACATCAACCTCATCAACCTATGACGTCAATCACCTCTCCATGGCCGTTTGAAGTATGGGGGATTGACTTAGTAGGACCTCTACCAAGAGTTGACAACAGTTATCGATTCCTGATAGTTGCCATTGACAACTTCTCAAAATGGGTGGAGGCAGAGCCGATGATAACGATCACAGAGCAGAAGACCTTCCAATTTATTTAGAAGAACATCATATGCAGAAACGGCCTCCCAAACACTCTCATCTCGAACAATGGGACCCAGTTCAAAAAATCCTCTTTAGAGAAGTGTTACGTAGGAGTTGGGATAAAGCAGTTCTTCTCATCTCCTGGACGACCTCAGGCAAACGGTCAGACTGAGGTCACTAACAGAACAATCCTTGATGGAATAAAGAAGAGGTTAGAAGAAGCGAAGGGAAGATGTACTGAAGAGGTCTACTCTGTATTATGGGCCTATAGAACCACGGCAAGGACACCTACAGGAGAAACCCCGTTCATGCTTTCACATGGCTCAGAGGCCGTCATACCAACAGAGGTGGGACTCCCTACTCAGAGGGTTCAGACTTATGACCTTGACAAAAATGGGGAAGAAAAGAGGCTAGACCTAGATCTGATTGAAGAGAGAAGAGAAGACGCAGAGATCAGATAAGAAGCTTACCAGCAGAGAGCAGCAAAATTCTACAATCAGAGGGTGAACTCAAGACCCGTCACTGTGGGAGACCTAGTGCTAAAGAAGACTTTGCAGAAAACAAACAAGCTCCACCCAAACTGGCATGGCCCCTACAAAGTGGCTGAAGAGGTTGTACCTGGCACCTACAGGCTAGAAAACATAGAAGGGGAACCTTTCGCTAACCCATGGACTGCTGATCACCTAAAAAAGTATTACATATGATGTTGCAAAGGGTTATGTAAATGTACCATCTTATTATGAAGAGGTTATTAATAAAAGATCAGTTTCTATGACGGTTCTTGCTTCATTGTGTTCTAATGTCAGATCAATTATGAGGATAACATCTTAGGTTATGACCTCAGACCCTTATAACATCACTCAGTGGTGATAAGGTCTGAAGTCAGACACCATAATGAGATGACCTCAGACCCTTAACATCATTAATTTGGTGAGATTAATTATGAGGACAACATCTTAGGTGATGACCTCAGACCCTTATAACATCACTCAGTGGTGACAGGGTCTGAAGTCAGACACCATAATGAGATGACCTCAAACCCTTAACATCATTAATTTGGTGAGATTAAGTGTGAGGACAACATCTTAGGTGATGACCTCAGACCCTTATAATATCACTCAGTGGTGACAAGGTCTGAATTCAGACACCATAATGAGATGACCTCAGACCCTTAACATCATTAATTTGGTGAGATTAAGTGTGAGGACAACATCTTAGGTGATGACCTCAGACCCTTATAACACCACTGAGTGGTGACAAGGTCTGAAGTCAGACACCATAATGAGATGACCTCAAACCCTTAACATCATTAATTTGGTGAGATTAAGTGTGAGGACAACATCTTAGGTGATGACCTCAGACCCTTATAACATCACTCAGTGGTGATAAGGTCTGAAGTCAGACACCATAATGAGATGACCTCAGACCCTTAACATCATTAATTTGGTGAGATTAATTATGAGGATAACATCTTAGGTGATGACCTCAGACCGTTATAACATCACTCGGTGGTGACAAGGTCTGAGGTCAGGCACCATACTTGGATGACCCCAGACCCTTAACATCATTAATTTGGTGAGATTAATTATGAGGATAACATCTTTAGTGATGACCTCAGACCCTTATAACATCATTCAGTGGTGACAAGGTCTGAGGTCAGACACCATATTTGGATGACCTCAGACCCTTATAACATCATTCAATGGTGACAAGGTCTGAAGTCAGACACCATACTTGGATGACCTCAGACCCTTAACATCATTAATTTGGTGAGATTAAGTGTGAGGACAACATCTTAGGTGATGACCTCAGACCCTTATAACATCACTCAGTGGTGATAAGGTCTGAAGTCAGATACCATAATGAGAAGACCTCGGACCCTTAACATCATTAATTTGGTGAGATTAATTATGAGGATAGCATCTTAGGTGATGTACTCATACCCTTATAACATCACTCAGTGGTGACAAGGTCTGAAGTCAGACACCATAATGAGATGACCTCAGACCCTTAACATCATTAATTTAGTGAGATTAATTGTGAGGATAACATCTTAGGTGATGACCTCAGACCCGTATAACACCATTCAGTGGTAACAAGGTCTGAGGTCAGACACCATATTGAGATGACCTCAGACTATTGATTAAGTTTTAACAAGACATCATTGCAACCAGACTTCAGAGTTAAAACATCATAAAGACAGAAGCATTCAACAACTAATGAAGTGAAAGATCCTCCTCAGAGGTAACCATACAGTATTAAGATTCAAAAAATAAGAGTCAACCATGTTCTTCAAAAATAACAAACATTCAGGGGTTACAAAATTAAGCTTCACAATTGAACTTAAGGGTTGGAAGGGAGAATGCTTGTGTCTTCGGCCTGGTCCTGTTGGACAATCTTGGTCACCTCGGTAGTATCTTCCATGAGGTCAGTCCCTTCAATCTCCATGCCGTCTAGTGTGGCAGTCTCGGCAGGCGCAACAACCTCCTCCTCAACCTTTTGAAGGGCCTGGGCAAGCTGAGGGTTGGCAAAGCCGAGGCCTACGAAATCAGAGGCCTTCAAACTTCCATCGTCCTTCTCCTTGATAGCTGCCCATTTGACAGTGGCTTTGATACCTCTTTCAAGGTACTCAAAGCCGAAGCTCATAAATTCCTCAGAGGTTTTATAGTCGGCCAATATCCCCTCAGAGGCGTCTTCAAGGGTTGCCTTCACCACCGAGTCGACTTTCTACTGAAGGACATCGTCCTTTGCCTTCAGTGTGGCAGTATGCTCCTTCTTGAGCTTGGAGATCTCCTTCTCCAACCCCTGCACCTTCTTCTTAGACTCTTTAGCCTCAGACTTCAAGCGGTCTATTTCGGCCTTCAGTTTGCTTTGTACCTTCTCGGCCTCTTTCCCCTTCTAGATGAGGGGCAACTTCCTCAGAGTCCAGTTGGAAAGATGGTCCATAGCTGCCAAGCCCTGCAGATTATGTGATCATGTATAAGTTAAAGACCAGATCAGAGGTTACACTAGGAAATTACAAACAAATATGAGGCCATACCTGAATGGACCTGTGGAGGCCGAACTCAACCAGTAGGGGCGTATCCAGTGATCGGAAGAAACGTTTATCGGCCTTCGGTCATGGTAGAGCCGAAGGCATCCAGAGCCTGCAGACTGTGGCCTATGATGCTGTCGTTGATCTTCAATTGCTCTATACGAGCCGCCAACACGTCTGTAGAAGAGATGGGGATGGCAGAATCCCCACCCTTTTTCTTCTGCCTCTGGTCCTCAGGGGCATGTTCGGTAGAAGCCCTCTTCTTGGTAGCTTGAGGCTTCGAGGTTGAGGGTGAAGGAGGAGGAGCATTAAGACCTACCTTCTTCGCAAGCTTTATTAAACTTGGAGCTGCCATTTCCCAAAGCTCGTCTGAGATATCCTTCGGACGCTCTGCAAAATTGAAAGGTCTGAGTTAGAAGATCAGATATGCATAAACTTAGAGGTTTAACTTGGAATAAAAAATGCTTACCAAGCTCGGCAAGAGGACTTCCACCTAGACCAGTCTTAAAGAGGTAGTGGGGGGTCATCAAGTGTTCAAATTTAATGAGCAGACCATGCATCCCCCGATCTTGAAGGTCTTTCACCTTCTTAAGGTTCTGCAGGCTCAGACCAGGGTCGGCCTTCACAGACATTGTGACCTTACCCCATCTTAAGGGCATCCTCGACTCTAGCAAGGAAGAGGGAAGACATGGGCCAAATTCCCATGGCCCTGAGGCGAAGAAGTATCGAGGCTTCCAGTTGTGGTTGGAAGTCTGAGTTATCTGAAGCATCTTTTTCTCAGGCTTCCGAGCTATAAAATGATAGTAGCTCGGATGATTTTTAGTAGAGGAGGGGATATAGCAACCAATAAAGACTTAAACTGGAAGGTCTGAGTGGTGGACAACCCTCCATAAGACTATGGCCCCTATTATGACCCTCCAGGCATTAGGGGACAATTGGGAAGGGGCCAAATTGATATAGGCAAGGATGGACCTAATAATGGGATGAATGGGCAAATGAAACCCTAACTTAAATATCTACTCGTACAAGCAGATCTCCCCATCTTGGCCATGGTAAGCCCTCTCTTCCCTCAGAGGTCTCCTAAGCTTTATGGAGGGGCTGATGGAGTACAGATATCTGAAGCAAAGAAGGTCTACATCTGTAATGGTACTCTCGATCTCGGCCGCCTCAGAGACTTCGACATCACTTTCAACATCGTCATCATCATCATTGTCTAACTCAACGTGGGCCTGAGTAGACGTTGATGGATTACTCGGGAACCTCTGAGCGAACTCAGCCCTTGTGATGGCCGATAGGGAAATGGCGTCAAGAATGGGTGGAATATCCACACTTAGCTCGACAACCTCAACCTCTGAGGAAGAGGAAGAGGTACTTGAATTATTATGGGACGAGGTCCGGCTAGAGACCTCGGCTTGATCAGGGGCCTGATCTTGCTGAGTTGTGAAGTCCATGGCCTCCTGGAAGGAATCCACATACATAGGGTCTGAGGTGGAAGACTCAGACTCAGACATCGGTACTGGTTTAGCAAGGACCTCTGCTTGTCTAAATGGTTCCAATGGATCAGGGTATATCACCTTCAGGGGTGGTGGAAAGATGGGTCTAAGAGGGAATTCTTGTGACCTACGAGCCTCCTCCTGTGCTCTTTCTATTTGCCTAATTTTTTCTAAAGTCTTCTCTCTGAGAGAAGGGAACTCCTCAAGAAGTTGGTAGAGGGGTCTGAGCATCAGAGGCAGACACTACACTTAAGGAACTTCTAAATGACAAACAAGGTTGGCTAATGAAGTAAAGCAATTTAAGGATCAAACTACCAAACCTAGGGCAAATACAGTTCGCCTGAAAGTATGGAGATCTCACCGAAAAATTCCCAAACTCACCGAAAAATGCAAAAGTAAGAAGATTGCAGTAAAAATGAAGGAAAAGGTATAGCAGAGGTTATCTGAGGATAAAATGGTAAGGAAGAAATGAGAAGATGCAAGAAATCACCACCGAAAGCCTCGAGCAAAGATCTTTATAGAGAGAGAAAGCTGCAGAAATGAGTCAGGCCAGAAATGAGAGAAATGAAGAAGAAAGGAGGGAAATAGGGTTTAAACCCTTAAATATGGAGGCACATCTCCCAAGGCCCATCATTGCCTTGGGAGCCCCAAAGGACGGCTGACAACACATGCTTGCCAGGCAAGCCACGCTCCAACGATGGACAAGTGTCAAATGAACATTGACACATAAGAGAAAAACCTCGTAGGTATAGAGACCCCACAGTCACCTGTTCTCACATGTAACTAAGGGCTGGGGGGTGATTGATATGCCCCAAGTGTCACTTCAGCCCAGAAACTAAAGCCTCGGCCATGACATTGCTGAGGTGGGTAATACTCTGGGACTGTGAGAACACCTCTCGGCCATAGCAAGGTCGGCCCAAGCCGACACCATCACCAACCTCATCAAAGGGGCACTGTATGTATCACACGGGTCAGCGGCACTTCAGTCCAACTGGGAATGACAACCTCGGCCAGGGGTTGGCCGAGGTCGCAGGAAGCCATACTTCTACCAAGGTCAACCTCATAAAGATATCAGTCGATGCTCCAAACACATGCCAGCTCATTGTCTCGGCTTAACCTAAGCCGAGACCTTCATGGTCCATCTCGAATTGAACGAGCAACTAGACTTTATCAACCTCGGCTTTTCCCAGGCCGACGTCATGACCAAGCACGATGGCTGAGCACCAATTGACATTCGGATAAGGATACGTGGACACAAGTTAGTTATAACAAATCATTCCCCACACGTGGGAAGAATATTTCATCATCATTCTCTACATATGACAGTGACAGATGTCTTCTTCATATTGGCTAGATCAACACACACATGCTCATTGCATGCATGGGGGGTACATTACACCCCCCAGGTACTATATATAGAGGTCATCCTCTACCTTGCAAGGGACCCGAAATTAGCAACCCTAGCTGAAACTCTGTCTAAACACACAGTAGAGAGAGAAAGCTTGAGAGATTGTAACTATGGCCATTAGAGCCCTCATACGGTGATACATATCATACACTTGCACAGTGGATGTAGGCCTAATTGGCTGAACCACTTATATTCCGGTGTGAATCCTCTTCACCTCACCTCCTTCTACTATATGTTTATGTACCCTTATGCTGCCATTGTTAACATTGAATTGAGCTCACAAACACCTTGAAGGGTGGTGCGGTTTCCAGCATCATCAGTGAGATCACATGTCACAACAGGAAATTCAAATAAATTTCAAAATTTAAGCAATTCACATAATACACGGGCTATTACATCCCCCCTTAAACAAGGAATTTCATCCTCGAAATTTGAATTATATACCCGACTCAAAGATCTCTACATACCTCATATAAACTACCTCATATCTCTCCCACGTGGACTCAGCCTCGCTATAGTGTCTCCACTGGACTCTAACCAATGATATGACCTTCAATCGCATAGTTATCTCTCTCCGATCAGGAATACGATGCATTTGCTTCTCGTAAATTGCATTTGGTTACTACTCAATCACGTCGCGGTCGATGTGCTGATAGACATCTTCATCCCTAAAAAAACTTCCTTAGCATCGATACATGGAAGATGTCATGTACCTGCTAAAGATTATGGAGTAAGGCCAAATGATACTCTACTAGGGCCACCCTATCCAGTATCATGAAAATACCTACGTATCGAGGATCCAACTTACCCTTGGATTCAAATTTCACAACTCCCTTCATTGGGGAGACCCTCGATAGGATATGATACAACACCTAAGACCCCAACGTATGCTTCATCTTATTAGCGTAGCTCTTCTACCAATCTTGTGCTCCTATATTCATTCTAATATGAGTGTCACCTTCTTTGAAATGTTTTGAATGATGTCTGGTTTGAACATCTTGTTCTCCCCCTACTCTAACTAATAGCTCAGTGAATGGCACGCTTGTCCATGTAATGCCTCATAGGGTGCCATACCAATAGTTTGCTGATGAATATTTTTGTTAACAAAATCTACAAGTGCAAAATGTTGATCCAAACTCCCCTTGAGATCCAGCATGTAAACCTCAAGCATATACTTTAGAATTCGGTTCACTCACCCAGTCTGATCATTTAACTGATGGTGAAAAGTAGTGCTAAAATTCACCTTCATACCCATAGTATCCTAAAAACCCCTCTAGAACTGAGATACTGGCATAATGTCCCTATTGGACACAATATCATCCAATACGCCATGAAGATTCATAATCTTTGTAATAAAAAGTTTGGCACACTTATCTTCGGTATAGTCTGTCCACACTCGAAAGAAATAATCCAACTTCATCAATCTATCGATGATGAACCAAATCGAATCATAAACCATTTAGGATCTTGACAATCCTACTGTGAAATCTATAGATATGCTCACCCACCTCCACTAGAGAATCTCAAAAAGTTTTAAATCCCTGATAGTCTATGGTGCTCCACCTTTACTAAATAACAGGTGGTACAACTCGACACAAACTTACCTACAATCCTCTTCGTCCTGGCCTACCAATATGATCTCCTCATATCTTGGTAAATCTTGTAACCTTGGGGTTTCACCATGAATTGTAAACCATGTACATGTACCAAAAATTCTCTATGAAACTCAAAATCCTCTATAATTACCAAACATCCCCGAAATCTCAATCTCCCTTCTGACTTGATTGAGAAAAAGTACCCGTACTTACATAAGCTCTCATACTTTCTCATGATAGAAGTATTATGAATCATGTCCCTTGATTACCCAGACATCATAGTGGGTGTAAATATTATAACTATCAAAATGGCATCTGCCAAATCCATATCATATGTGGAACTCCAACTCTCTGCCTAAAGATCGAGTAAGTCATCCCCCTTTCTCTGCCCATAAATTTGCAAAGGTAATAATAATTCTACGACTCAAAGCTTCCATTATCGTGTTCATTTTCCCTGAATGGTAATAAATCAAAAAGTGGTAGTCCTTCACAAACTCTAACCATCTCTTATGCACCATATTCAGATTCCTCTAAGTGAACAAGTACTGAAGACTCTTATGATCGAAAACAATATAAATATCTCACCCATTAAGTAATGTCTTCATATACGAAGAGAAAAAACTACAGCTACTAATTCTAAATCATAAGTGGGGTAGTTTCCTTAATGAGAACTAAGATTTTTAGAAGCATAAGGTATAGGCCTCTCCTCATGAAACAATACTCAGCATAACCCCTAAAGTGATACATTCGTATAGACTAAATACTCCATGTTGCCCCGTGGTAAAGTAAGGAAATGTGCTATCATGAGCCTCTCATTGATCTCCTAAAATTCTCTTTGATAGTTCATATTCCAAACATATGGTTCCCTTTTATAGGTGAGGTGATTCAGTGGCTCAACAAACTTTAAGAACCACTTAGTGAACCTCCTGTAGTACCTAATCAAACCCAAGAAAATCCTAACTTCCATAGGCATCATGGGTTTTCCAATCCATAATAGTAGATACTTTACTAGGATCCACTAAAATCCCAACCTCTGATACAATGTCACCCAAGAACTGTACCTATTGAAGCTAAAATCCCCACTTAGATGACTTATTATACAACTTGTGTTCTCGTAGTATCTGAAAAATAAGCTTCAAGTGCTGAATGTGTTCCTCTTCCGAACAAGAATACACTAAGATGTCGTCAATAAACATTATGGTGAACTATTTAAAAATGGGTGAAACACCCTATTTATCATATCTATAAACACCGTTGGCGTGTTAATCAACCCAAACAACATGACATGGAACTCATACGAGCCATAACATATTAAGAAAGGAGTCTTTGAAACATACTCTTCCTGAAATGCACAACTGATGGTACCATAAGCGCAAATTAATCTTGTAAACTAATGATTTGCCCCTTGTAAAAAAATGATGCGCCCCTCAACTAATCAAATATATCATCGGTACGTGGTAACGGATACTTATTTTATATCGTGACCTTATTTATCTCCCGATAGTGCACACAAGCGTAAAGAACTGTCATTCTTCTTCACAAATAAAACTAAAGATCCCCACCGAAATGTACTCCTCCGTATGAACCCCTTTCTCAATAACTACTTAATCTTCTCAATCAACTCACGTATCTCTAACAGAGCCATCTGGTACGGTGCCCTTACAATATGGTGCCTAGCCCTAAAATCAATAGCAAAGTCTACCTCTTGTGATGTAAGGTACACCCATGTACGTCATCAAATATGTCTATAAACTCTTGGACAATCGATATCGACTCAAATGACATGATGATCTTCTCAAATCAACTCCCATTTACATAGCATAAATGTGTACTGGACCCTCGCTCGAGACTAGGAATAGCAACTAATAATATCTCATGCTTCGAAATAGAAAACGTGATCGCCTTCTCACTACATCCGATATATGCATGATATTGCGCTAACAAATCCATACCCAATATGATGTCATACATACATGTTTAAAACAAATAAGTCGGTGAAAAAACACAAATGATCAATTTTCATTACCACATCCCTACAAATATGATATAAGATAACAGCCCTACCCACTAAGGTATTGACATGCATACATAAGTTGGTAGGCTATCTCTAGTAATCCCGACGTAGAAGTAAAATTATAACTAGAAAATAAATGTGACAAGCCCGTGTTAAAAATAACATGTGCATAACTAGCATAAATGTAGAACATACCCTCATTTTCCTAAGGTGATGTTGGCTAATCAAGTTGATGGATGTTAAACATATGTCCCTAAATGAAGTTGTGGGAGTCCCTACGCCTCTCAGGGGTATCAAAGTCAGGTACTATAGCATTGGCATCAATGATTGATACTGCGGTGGGGTAAACCTAAACTACCATTGCCACTGAGTTGTCCCTACTAAAATTGACCTTCTCTAGCTTTAAGTCTCTTAGGGAACCTTCTAAAGGAGTGGTCCTAGTCCTTCTCTCGACATGAATAATATATACCTTAAAATAGGCAGACCTACTAACCATATCCCTGGAACCTATCATGCCCTATGTATCCCTGACACTGATGGCCCTGATGGATCTAATGTTGCTATCCCTTCTGCACATACTTCCCCTAGCTTAGGTGTTTATGTCCTTGTCCAACCTGGAAACACTGGGTATCTTTTTTAAACCTCTTAGGGGGTTGTTCCCCCACTGGTTGACTCATCTGGTGCTGTTGTCAGCCTCCCTGCCCCAGGGATGACTTATCACCCTCCACAATCTTTGGCCCCTGACAAAATCCTACCTTATCTTTCTTAGTCACCTTTTCTCTTTGTAAGTAGTGGGGCGTGGTACAGGTGAGACCATAGGTGGTGATGGTGGTGTGTGATCGTGGCACATAGTTGTCATAATTATAGACATAATATGTACATTAATAGAAGCTAGATCTGTCGGTGCTAAAGTTGGAGCCTACCCCTTCTGAGGTTATTGCGTCTACTGATGCTGAAGTGTTACCGACTCTGACTTGGTGCTCGTGGCCGGTCGTTGACGTGGTACCCATATCCTAATGTTCACCATATGAAAGATAGTGAAGAAAAGTGTATTAATAAACATGCAACAATAAAAGTACAACAATCTAAATGACATAGCTCTAAGGTATCAACGAACGCTATGCGAAAAAATGATGGACGCTCTCAAGATCCCTAGGACAATAGAACTTGGAATACTTTGATACTAGCTGTTACACTCCATAAAATCTATAACTATATTAATTAAGTCCAAAAATATGTAATACAGGAGTCTAAACAATTAAATATCATTCTATGCATGACTGAAATAACTAAAATGCATACAAAAAATAACTAAATAATAACAATGTGAATGCCAAAATAAAACTCTTATACCATAATACTTATCAACAATAAAATCCATCAAGGGAAAAACAACTTTCTAAAAATTCGACCCGATTGGAATGTAAATAGAAATAAAAAAAATGAGCACGCAGTCTCAAAACCTACATTATATAAGGTTTGCAACTAAAGAGAATGTAAGTGCAAAAATGAGAGTAAAGGTTAAAACGATGGCCTAGGACCTCAAAATAGATTTCAATAACGAAGAGGTCGTTGAGGTTATAGAATGCATTGACTTCTCATGGAAAGATGGCATCATTGCCACTGGATAGGGAGACAAATTTGATAGTCTAGATGAAGAGCAAAGCCCAGAAAATACTAGCCCAGTAGTCAGTATGTGTGGAATGATATCGTTTGAGGATCTGGTAGAAGAAATTAATAAAGTGGATGAATGACCCGATATAGATGAAGAAACAGGGTTTTTATTTTTCCTCACTTCTATAAGCCATAAGATTATATCAGGGAGGCATTACCAAGTTTCGAATTCATAATTAGCAATAATCGATAAAGTAAAAGGTGTTGAGAAACTTTCGATGTCGAAAATGACCCTCGAGGAGAGCGAGATTGTCGATCAGTTGAAGAAAACCCAGTATAACATCACTCTGTGGGGACTCTTTATATCTTCCCAACTGCACCGAAATGCTTTGATTAAACTACTTACCAAGCCCGCGGTCCCACCTTCCACCACGCCAGAGGAATCAGTGAATCTGGTTGGATCTCTACCTCTACTAGAATTCTCTCCTTTTTCAAAAAAGAAAACCCTAAATTCAGTCCAAATCACAACTATGATCTCAATATCTTTGTTAAGGTTATGGGAAGACAGTCCTGCTTTTTCTTGTCAACAACGGGTCAGTAATTAATGTTTATCTGTTAAGAACCCTCAACTTCTTAGGATTGAAAGTAAGCGACCTTGCTCCAACCTCTGCCGTGGTACGTTCTTTTGATAATACTCGTCGAGAAGTAATGGAATCCATAAAGCTTACAATAGGGGTTGGACCTATAAATCCCGTTTTTGAATTCCAAGTCATCGACATTCAGGCTTATTTCAACCTATTGCTTGAATGACCATGGTTCCATAGTATCAAGAGTGTCTTTCTCCTTTCATCAGAAATTGAAGTTTTTTGCCAATGGGCTGGTCATCACCATCTTAGGCGATGATGATAATACTTCGAATGCAAGCAATAGTAATCCAGTACTAGAGAAACAACCTCGGGTATATGATAGGATTCAGTTAGGCTTTCAAGTCAAACCACTTCCACTTCCACTCCCAGCAGGGTATGGTTTCAGAGATAGAGTTTGTCCAAAATACAACCCTCGGGGCAACGTCAATATAATACAGATGTTCAATAACATGCACTTCAAGCCCTCACGGGAGTTGGAATGATGACAATAGGGGATACTAGAACCCATAGTATTAAAGAAGACATTTCCTCCTTGTGGCCTGGGTTATCAGCCATCAACATAAGAACTCAAAATGCTTTGCCAACCTCAGTTGACGAGTAGGATAGAAAGTACTAAGACTATCTTAAGGAATTTCTTGAACGAAAGATTCATCAAATAGGGTGAAGATTTACCCTTTTATGGATTTCTCGAATCATGGTTTGATCATGTGGATAAGAAAATAAATCCAGATCTTCTTTCAAGATAGTTACTCATGGGCCAAAGATTCCTAGCATCATATGCAATCGTTTGTTGAGAAGACTATAGCTATTATCGGAGATTTTGAGGGAAGTGACTCCGAGGAATCTTTTAGCTTGTAGACACTGGGGCTGACACTCTGAGAGATTCACTCAAACACAACATCATTAAATCCATCCCGTCGGATCTACTGATGCACCTCTCCTCAAGTGACATGTTCTACCAATTCTACCTGCTTAAATGCAACCCAACCTAGATATTTATCCTATTTCTTCAACTTTTATTGTTCCTCTCTTCTCTGATCATAATGTAATCGAGACCTCCTTTGATGAGGTTCACAATGTTATTTTTACCAATAATTAAATAAACAAAGATTTTGAGTATCTTGTTGTGCCTTATATTAATTATATTAACTCTAATCAAACTCTTAATGATGATGATTTTGCAAATGAACAATTCTTAACTGGTCTAAATAATGTTAATAAAAAATAACATAATTGTGTTAAAATTAATGAAGATAAAATTATTGTTATTAATCGTGATTCTGGTAGCCAATCGCACGAGATTATGATAGGGTCCACCCTTGACGAGCAAGAGCACGCGAAATTCGATAAGCTGCTAAAGAAATTTGTGGACGTCTTCTCATGGTCCTACGATGACATGCTCAAAATCGACCCCGAAATAGCTCAGCACGAGATTCCAATGCTCCCAGAATGCAAACTGATCAAATAGAAACTGTAAAATCTCTGCACCAAATGGTTACTCAAGGTTAAAGAGGAGGTAGTCAAACAGTTGAATGTAGGCTTCATTCGGGTGATTTAATATAGCTTATGTCTAGACAACATTATACCCGTCCCAAAATCAGGAGGAAAGGTTTGCATATGCATTGATTACCAAGATTTGAATAAGGACTCTCCAAGGGATACTTACCTGCTACCCGTTATCGACATGATTGTAGACAATACGGCCTGTCATGCTCTCAAGCCATTTATTGATGGTTTTATCGGATATAATCAGATCAAGATAAACCCAGATCATCAAGAGAAAATAGCATTCATCACCCCTTAGGGAACCTTCTGTTACACCATTATACCGTTTGGTCCAACAAACGCACGGGCTACCTACCAGAGGGCTACCATAACCATTCTTTATGATCTGATACAAAAAGAGGTCGAGGTCTACGTGGATAATATGATCATCAAATCAAAGATTTAGGAAGGTCATGTTCCCGCTCTTCAAAATTTCTTTGAGCGACAACGGTGATTCCAGCTGCGACTTAACCCACGTAAATGTGATATTGGGATTCATGGTTAGTGAAAAAAGGATTGAAGTCGATCTTGCCAAGCTAAAACCCATACTCGAAATGCCACACCCCCTAATAGAGAATGAAGTCCGGGGATTCCTTAGAAAATTACAGTATATTAGTCGGTTCATCAGCCAGTATGACTTTCATTTGTGAACCCATCTTTAAACTCCTTCGGAAGGATTCCACTAAGGTTTGGAATGAAGCTTGTCGGGAAGCCTTTGATCAAATCAAGCAATATCTAACCCGACCTCTGGTACTTATGCCACCGTAACATGATCACCCTACTCCTATTGTTGATAATAACAGACACCGCAGTTGGGGCTTTGTTGACCCATTACCTTGAAGAATCCAGTAAAGAAAGGGCCATTTACTATACCAGTCACAAGTTAGTCAAATATGAAGTTAATTACTCTGCCTTGGAGAAAAATTGTGTCCCCCTTGTCTGGGTCACTTAAAAATTACAGTACTATATGCTTTCTTTTCCCATCAGACGTGTATCCCGAATGGATCCTATCAAATACCTGTTTGAGAAACCTGTCTTGTCTAGCCAAATAGCTCGATGGTTGGTGCTGTTAGCCAAATTTGATAATGTGTATGTCACGCAGAACACCATGAAAAGGAGATTTATCTCTGACTACCTTATTAACCACCCCATGAAATAAGTCGATGTCTGGGTCATCGAATTCCAGAAGAAAGATATCTTTTATCCCTTCTAAGAGACCTTCGGTGGTAAATTTTCTTTGACGGTGCTACCAACAAGAAAAGATATGGCATTCGGATACTTCTAATTGCCCCTGATGATTTTCACACTCCTATTTCCATCAAGCTAGATTTTCCCTGCACTAAATAACATGATTGAATATGAGGTGTGCACCATAGGTCTCAATATCGGTCTCAAGAAAGGAATTTGATGACTAGATGTCTACAGGGATTCTTCCCTCATCATAAATCAGGTCCTCAAAAGATGAAAAGTCAACGATGAGAAAATCTTACCCTTCCACGCCCACCTAGAGGAATTGGCCTCCCAACTCTAAGATGTTACCTTTCATTACTTGCCCCGAGCAAGGAATAGTTTAGCTGATGCCCTTGCAACCTTAGCCTCCGTAGTCGACATACCCAAAGGAATAACGATGGCCCCTTTCTTAATCCAAAAATAAGCTAAACTAACCCACTGCTACCACATTGATCTTATCACAGAAAAAGACTTTAATATGATCGAGTGCTGGTATTATGATATTTGGTGCCTCCTTAAACATGGTAGGTACCCCCAAGATTCAAATAAGAAATATCGAGCAACCCTTCGAAAGCTGGCTACACAATACATTATCTGCGATAAAGCACTATTTAAGAGAAACTTTGATGGAACCCACTTTCACTGCATCGTAGGGTCTGACACTGAAGAAGTAATGTAAAAATCCATTTTGAGGAAAGCGGACCCCACATGAATGGTCATATGCTAATCATCCAATATGGATACTATTGGACTATCATGGTTCAAGATTGCACCACCTATGTTCGAAGATGCTTTAAATGCCAACAGTTTTCCAATCTCCAACACTTACTTTCGTGAGAACTATATAACATGACCTCTCCCTGGCCGTTATCCACATGGGGCATTGATATTATATGAAAAGATACACCTAGAGCCTTTAATGGGCATGCATTCATCTTGGTTGCCATAGATTACTTCACCAAGTGGGTTGAAATCGAGTTATATGCAGGACTGAATGCCAAAACGATAGTTAAGTTCATCGAGAAAAATATCTTATTGATATGGGGTGCCGCACGAGCTAATGTCAGACAGTGGGTTACATTTCAAGGTGAAGGTCACATAATTGGTCGACGAGTATAGGATCCAGAGGCAAAAGTCTTCTCCTTATTGAACTCAAACCAATAGTGCAGTCAAAGCCGCTAATAAGAACCTCAAAGCAATCATCAGCAAGATGACTGAGAGTTACCAAGATAGGGCCGATCGGATCCCCTACGACCTCTAGGGCTACCTCACTTCAGTTCGAGCATCTACTGGGGATACCCCTACTCTTTGGTATATGGTATGGAAGTACTCTTACCCGTTGAACTAGAAATCCCTTCATTACGTGTTATGCTTAAAAGTAAAGTCAACAAGGAAGACTGGCATCAGAGCCGTCTTGACGAATTGTCATTCTTGGATGAAAGAAGGTTGGAGGCTTTATATCATATACAAGGGTACCATCGCCAAATAGAACGATCATTCAACAAGAGAGTAAAGGATTGTGGTGTCCGAGAAGGGGACTTAGCCTTTAAAGAAATCGTGGAACCCATATGGGATTCCAGAGGGAAATTCAATCCAAACTAGAGAAGATCGTATTCGGGGTGTCGCTATGCTCACTGACCTTGATGGAGAAGAGATGGTCCGTCCAGTCAACCTGGACCATCTCAAGAAATTCTACTCTTAGTTCGAAATCTTGGCTCGCTACGACTCTTCTCACCCCCTTCTATTCTTAAAAAAAAAATCATTTCCCTCTACTCAGAACTACGTGGGTCCTGATCCTCTAAAAAAACCCTTTTTCTTTTAATAATGAAACTCGGAAAATTTTAAAAAATAAGCAGAGGTACGTAGGAAACTTATACGCTTTACATGGGCATGACCCCCTTTATTTTCACAAAATTCTATTCTTTTCTTACCTGTGAGAACGACAGTTCATTTCATAATTTACATGAACAAAAGGATTATGTATGCCGTAGCGATTGGTATAGATAATTCAATTGTAAAACTCATCAAGATGCATAACAATATAATTAAAATCCTTTTTTTCATTATGGGAAAACTAGGCACGATTAAATGAAATATCAGCGTAGGGAATCAAAAAACTTCCCCCACCAACCTTGTTAACCTAAAAATAAAAACGAACCAAGATACTCCTAAAAAACCTTCTTCCCAACAACCAAACACATAACCATCATCAAAGCTTCACATAAACATAAAAAACACAAGCTTCACACAAGGACCTACCCGCAGCTACCAAAAAAATCAGCCCCATCATCATCTATATCTTAGGGTCCCCAAACTTCCCCTGCTTGGATGGAATACCGAAGGTGCTGCATGGAATGGTAAGCCCGGACCAGTTTGGGGAAAACAACTACGCATCCCTCCATGGTGTCAAACATGGTGACCCATCTCTGCCCAGTCTCTTCGGCCAATATCTTAGCTACTACCCCATCTACAACCACTTTATATAGTCCCTGAAAACATGCTAGACTCTGCCAACAGACTAGGAAGGGTGGGTCAATAGTCGAAGACCCTCCCACAAAGAGCCTAACCGCATGCGCATGCCTTTCGTCAAATCTTTCATGGGAAAAAAGTCCAGAATACGGGAAGGCATGAGTTGTTCCTATCTAACTTGATGTAAGAGCCTACAGGGAAAGTAGAAAGAAGTTTGTCGGAGGCCAACCAACCAAACATACTAGTATTCCCCTAATTTCATAATAGATTGTAACTCCCCCCACCAGGGTGCCGACCAGCGCAGGCTTGGAGCCCCGTGCTCCACAAACTTATTTTCCCATTTCTCGACAGTCAGGATAAAGTTGATGAAATAATGAGTGAAGAAATTTAGCACAACTTCTAAGGGATATTCAGGGGGGACCGCCAAAGGGAATCTCTCAGACAGACACATGAACAGCATAACTGGGCTACCTCTCAGAAAATCAGAACAGCCTTCCCTCCAAACTTCTAGACCATTCAGGGCCTCTACTACTATCACCGCCACATGATTAAGACGATATGACATCCACGAAGCAATGATAGCTATTTGAAGGTCCACCAGTAGGTCCTTTGTCACCAACAATAACTTCGAAGGTAAGCTAAGGACGAAGGTACCTACACAACCTGCATTATTGACATCTCGTAAACGCACAAAATACAATATAGCTGGGAGGGAGATCATATAATGGACATATTCTGCTAATAGTTCCCGAGGAGACTATGAGAATTCGGGCATAACCTCCCCCACATTGGGATTTACCCCAGCATAGCAGAAAACTCCTCATAAGTGGGACAGACTTCGTCCAAGCCAAAACAAAAGACATGATCCTCGGGGTACCAAAATTGTATCGCCACCATTAACATGTTCTAGTCAATGGGTTGGTTGTTCCATAAGGAAACTCGACGCATGTTAAGGGCATCGTAGTCTACATTGTATGAGCACATAGCCTCTTAATTATCCAGGTAAGAGGCGAATTCCTCACTTATGGGAAGAGCCATTTTGGAAGAAAAAAGACACAAAGCAAGAAATAAACTAGAGAAGGAAAAATGTGGATGGGTGAAGAAAAAAAACCCCACCTTACCCCCTTTTATACTTCAAAAACTTATCTAGAGACAAAGGCCTTGGAAAATCTGGATGAAACCTTACCCCATCAAGGAAAAAGTGGCTGAAGAAAATGCAATCAAAGCCTTGGGTGATTGGAATAGACTGATTTGTTGATAGGCAGGACAAGGGGTATGCTTATCGACGTCCCCTCATTTTTAGAAAACTCCATTTTTCCTTTTTTTCGTCAAAATAAAAAACTCAATAAAAGTATTTTTTATTCCAGAAGAATCCAGGATTTTCCCTTTCCTTATATTTTTAACTTATCTTATTCTCCTTTTAAATAATTCTAATCCTTTTTACGGTCTCAACAAACAAAGTAAAAGTGAATGTAGATTGAGTCATTTAAAAGCAAGATAAATAAATAAAGCCCCATTGCATATATATATATATATATATATATATATATATATATATATATATATATATATATATAAGGGTCGGCTATTCCCACTCCCCCACATTCTTCTCACACTCCATTTTAAGAATCAATGACTATAATGCCCCTAAACCCATTAACTCCCTTAAACTCATTAACTCCCTTTCATTTCATTTCATTCCAAATTCACATTTATATCCAAAATTTATATTTACTTTTTTATCCAAACAAAATAAATATTTTATTTATTTAATAATTTTTTTTATTTATATTAAAAACTGTTTTGAATGTAAAAAATCTTTCTTTAAAAAACACCTTTTAAAAAATAAAAAAATAATTTTTTTATAAAAAATTGTTTCAACTTTATATAAAGTAAAAAATTATTTCCACTTTTAAAAAAATTAACTGTTGTTTTAAAAAAATTGTTGTATAAATTGTTTAAACAATTTAAAATATACGCAAATAAAAATTGTTTTGATTATGAAAAACCATTTTTAAAAATATAAAATATTTTTTGTATAAAAACTGTCTTAACTTTTTATATAATATAAAAACTGTTTTTTACAAAAGTAAATTGTTTTAGGTTTTAAAAATACGAATCATAAATAAAAAATTGATAACTAATATTTAATCAAGAATGATAACTAATATTTAGTTAAAAATAATAATGGAAAAAAAATATTAATATTAATATTTTTTTGTCACAGTGACTCGTAAAATGTAAAGTTGCAAGTTAAAATGTTCAATACACATTGAGTGTTGCTACCACGAAATTTTATTTTTAACGTGACACGTAAACAACCCAACGAAAAGTAACATAGCATAACACGATATAAGGATACGACACGACGCGAAATCATTTTTTTAACCAAACACGAACACGATCATAATAAAAGTGGTACAACACGTAAGATTAATTTTTTACCTAACACGAACACGACCCAAGTAAAAACGACAAGTCAAAAACATGTTATTTTTTAAAACCAAACACGAACGCGAACAAAATAAAATTAACACGACATGATACATCACGATACGAGATCTTATTTTTTTTATTTAAGAAGACACGGCCAATTAAAAGCGACACAATATGCCCGACACAAAATTTTATTTTTTTAACAAACACATTTGAAAAGTGACACTACACGACATGACATGATATAAAATATATTTTTTTAACCAAAAATGAAAAAAAAAGTGACACGACGGTACGACATGACGTGATATATTTTTTTCAACCTGTCACGAACACGAACCAATTAAAAGCGACACAACAAAAAATGTTATTTTGTAAACCAAAAATGAACCCGACCAAAATAAAATGACACGACGTGACACGACACAACCAAACATAAAATATATTTTTTTACTTATCACGAACACGACCAAAGTAAAAACAACACACCACACAACACAAAATGTTATTTTTTAAATAAAAAACGAACCCAATCAAAATAACAATGACACGACACGAAATATTTTTTTTAAATATTCACTTGAAAAATCAAGTGGGACAAAACTTAGTCAGAGGAAAAAGAGTACAACATAACATGACATTTTTTTCAACCTATCTCGAACACGATCGAATTAAAAGCGGCATAACACAGTTTTTATATTATATAAAAAGTTAAGACAATTTTTATACAAAAAATATATTTTATTTTTTAAAAATAGTTTTTCATAATCAAAACAATTAATATTTGCGAATATTTTAAATTGTTTAAACAATTTAAACAACAATTTTTTTAAAACTACAGTTAATTTAACAGTGGAAATAATTTTTTACTTTATATAAAGTTGAAACAATTTTTTATACAAAATTTATTTTTTTATTTTTTAAAAAGTGTTTTTTTAAGTAAACATTTTTTACATTCAAAGTAGTTTTTAATATAAATAAAACTTTTTTATTAAATAAATAAAATATTTATTTACTTGGGATAAAAACTAAATATAAATTTTGGGTATAAATGTGAATTTGGAATGAAATGAAATGAAAAGGAGTTGATGGGTTTAAGGGAGTTAATGAGTTTAGGGGCATTATAGTCCTTGAATCTTAAAATGGAGTGTGAGAAGAATGTGGAGGAGTGGGAATAGCCGGCCCCATATATATATATATATATATATATATATATATATATATTGTTATCATTACACCTTTTTGCAGGAACAAGGAAAAACAGCGGGACTCAACCCGATTCCCCCACACTTTATTTTCTCTTTCTTTCCCCCTCCCCCTCCCTCTCCCTATGATCCCCCCATCCCGACAACGCACGCGCTTCCCCATTGAGGATACCCGGACGTGCTGTAAGAGAAAAAAGAAAAGAGCAAATCAGTCAATCTGAGGCAAAAAAATAAATCAAAAAAATCAAAAAGACAAAGGACAAAATTATACCTCTGTCTCGAGAACATCCTCAGTCAACCCCAGCACCTCTGGGTCCATCACATAGGGCGATGAAGCATACTCAACGATCCTCCCCCAGGCAGTCTGATGTAATAATAGGGAGGATCTAGCCGCAAAAAGGGAACCTCTAACGTTCCCGCCGTTGCTGATGTCGATGCACCACCCGCGCTATGGGCAGACCCTACTGGTCGATTCATACACGTGCCAGAAGCTATAGGAGGCAGAGGCATATTCATCACATCATAAATGCATGATGGCATGATCTAACTCGTCATGAAATTAAGGTAGTCGTATGTCTCCACCGTGTCAATATACGGAGAATAAGGCTCCCCGATCATCGTCGCCACCTGGGCGTCCTCCGACATCTCCTGTACATGGCTCGTATATCTTGGGGTCATTTATGTTGGGACTCCCACCTCGTCCTCCACAATCTGCCTGACTACTCTCTCTCTCTCCCAGATACTAGGAGTAGCCAAACTCGTGCGCCAGCAACCGGTCCTCCGGCCATCCCCGTATGCTAAATGGTCGTCCCCTAGGGACAAAAGGTCACCTACATTTTACCAAGATGAAGTCAATATTTGCACAAAAAGAAAGGAAGAACCAAACATAAAAATTCAAGAGAAAAGAATAAATAACTCGATTGCTCGTTAGGTCATTCTAGACCTGACGCACCGTCACCAAAAAAAGTGACTGCCTTAACTGTCGGTTGGACTTCCACCACCGATAAATCTGGTAGAAGCCCCCCACCGACTCATCTTTCAAACCAACCAAATGGGCATCAAGCCCAATTACCTCATAAAACCACGTTCGCAAAAGGACAAGGGTCATCAATCAGAATGAAGCAATCAAGGATTCAAACGAGAAATAAAATGCATAAGGGAAAATGCAAAAAAGGAAAATACCTCCAAAAGATACGTGGCTCTAGTAAAAGACCGTCGATAGCACCAGTTGAAAGAGTCTAAAGATGAATAAAAGGTTGCCAAAGTTAGGTTCCCCTAGTTAAAAAGAGGAATATTAAAAAATTCCCTCAAATATAGTAAAAACCATAAATGGACGACGTCGCCAAAAATCCTCCAAAAAGTAAAAGAATTAACAAACGGTCCATCTACCGTACTTGCAGCCCGTTAGTCTCGTCAATATTTTGGCTCAAAACCATCTCTCGGAAAACATAAATTTGGATCGAGTCACTATAAACTATCTGCCCGAGATCACCCAATGTTGCCTCCACTTCCACCTCCACTAGCTAACCCTTAGCGTGCGATCCACCTCTATCTGGGTCCCTCCACAATCTAGCCCCAACACCTGTTGTACATCAATGGGAGTCACGGTCTTCTCCCCAAAAACGAAATGAACAATGTGAGTAGTATTCCACCACCTCTCCTATAGAGCGCATAAAACAGCCGTCGAACGAGGCGTGTCATCCAATGCAGATGCCAAACTACCAAAAACCAACTGAAGAAACCACCCAATGCACCACCACAGGAAGGACTACCACACGTATCTCAATCCTATCGTCCCCCGAGAGTGAATATTCGACGCAGCGATATTAATCTGATAAAAAGAAACCATTGGTCAAAACTCAAAGAAATAAGAAAATAAAAAGAAATGCCAAAAGTCATATGATACTTACATAACCATCAGGGTTTCTCACCCTAGACGATCGATGGTGTGCAGGCTCATGTAGAAGAGTCTGCTCATTGCCGATAGGCTCAAACAAATAAAAAGTATTCTTATTGCCCTACGCTAAAGGCACCAATGTCCTCCACTCTAAGTGCACCCAGTCATCAACGCCTAGCCATGCCATGTGGACTTCACTGATTGAAAAGTCCGCCATTTTCTAAACACAAAAGGAGAATGGATCTAGGAACGAATCACAGGAGAGAAAGCAGAAAAGGAGAAGGCTAAAAGCTGTGTAAAATGAGAAAAACTTGCTCCTTTTTATTGGAGGCTAAGGTGTATGCTGATCGGCATTCCCTCGATACAAGCTTATTGGAATTGTCCCTTCCCCTTCCCCAGGAAGTCCAAAAGACCGTGCCACTTCCATTTGCAACTCCCACCAACTGTTGGTCGGCACCACCTGAAATTTCATACAAAAAATCTTATAAAATGCCAGAAAATTTTAAAAAATTTCCAGGAAATTCCTAAAATTCCCAAATGAATATTGGAACAATTCTTCACCAAAAAATCACTTTTCAAGTTTCCCAAATACCCAAACGAAATAATACCACAATTTTCCATCTTAAAATCCTAAAATTCGGCACACCCACATCCTGAAAACTCGCCACCACTCCCTAGCAGAACCTCGAGAACTTCATCTTCAGCAAAACTCAAGTGTCACCTCAGCAAAACTACTCGTCTCCTCAAATTCTCAAACTCTTTCCAAGAAGTTTCCAAAAACATTCCGCAACGGAATCCCAAAAGCTCAAGTCATCCACTGTCTCCTAAGCGAAACTTCCAAATCCAACTTCCCCATTGGAGCTATAAGCCAATCATATATTTTTTTTCGGCATCGTCTCAGAGAAATAAATTCCCCACGGAATCCTAAAACCCCGAGTTACCAACTGTCTCCCCAAATTGGAATTTCCAGACTAAGATTTTCAGATCCTCTTAAAATGACATAATCCCTAGAAAAATATCTCTCCACCCAAAAAGTCTATAAAATTCAAGATTCCCCATGAAGCTCATCCACTTAAGGTCCCAGAATTGATCTCGACCCTCAAAATTCGTCACTCCTACCCAAGGTCCTCAAAATGACCTCGACCCCCATAATTGGTTGCCCTTTAAGGTCCTCAAATTTAACCTCGACCCACAGAATTAGTCGCTCCAACTTAAGGTCCTTAGAATTGACCTCGACCCTCAGAATTGGTCGTTCCCACTTAAAGTCCTTACAATGGACCTTGACCCACAGAATTGGTCACTTCTACTTGAGGTCCTCAAAATTGACCTCGACCCTCAGAATTGGTCGCTCCTCACTTAAGGTCCTCAGATAATTGGTCGTTCCCACTTAAAGTCCTCAGAATTGATCTCGACCCTCAGAATTGTTCGCTCCAATTTAGGGTCCTCGACAATGACCTCGACCCTCAGAATTGATTGCTCCAACTTAAGGTCCTCATAATTGATCTCGACCCTCAGAATTGGTCTCTTCCAGTTAAGGTCCTCAGAATTGACCGTGACCCTCAAAATTGGTCGCTCTAACTTAAGGTCCTCTGAATTAATCTCGAACCTTAGAATTGGTCGCTCCCACTTAAGGTCCTTAGAATTAACCTCGACCCTCAGAATTGGTCACTCCAACTTAAGGTCCTCGTAATTGACCTTGACCCTTGGAATTGGTCTCCAACTTAAGGTCCTCGAAATTAACCTTGACCCTCGAAATTGGTCACTCCCATTTAAAGTCCTTAGAATTGACCTTGACCCTCAGAATTGATCACTCCCACTTAAGGTACTTAGAATTGACCTCGACCCTCAGAATTGGCCGCTACAACTTAAGGTCCTTTGGATTAACCTCAACCCTCAGAATTGGTCACTCTAAGTTAAGGTCCTCATAATTGACCTTGACCATTGTATTTGGTCTCTAACTTAAGGTTCTCGAAATTGACTTTGACCCTCGAAATTGGTCGCTCCCACTTAAAGTCCTCAGAATTGACCTTAACCCTCAGAATTGATCACTCCCACTTAAGGTACTTAGAATTGACCTCTACCTTCATAATTGGTCGCTACAACTTAAGGTTCTTGGAATTGACCTCGACCCTCAGAATTGATCGCTCCAACTTAAGGTCCTCAGATCTCATCTCGACCCTCATAATTGGTCTCCATAATTTAAGGTCCTCAAAATTGACCTCAACCCTCAAAATTGGTCCCTTCCTACTTTAGGTCCTCAAAATTGACCTCAACCCTCAGAATTGGTCGTTCCCACTCCAAGTCCTTAGAATTGACCTCGAACCTCAGAATTGACCTCGAACCTCAGAATTGGTCATTCCCTAAGGTTCTCAGAATTGATCTCGATCCTCAGATTTGGTCGCTCCAACTTAAGGTCCTCCGAATTGACCTTGACCCTCAGAATTGCTCGCTCCCACTTAAGGACCTCAGAATTTACCTTGTCCCCCAAAATTGGTCACTCCCACTTAATGTCCTCAGAATTGACCTCGACCTTCAGAATTGATCGCTCCCATTTAAGGTCCTCAGAATTGACCTCGACCCTCAGAATTTATTGTTCCCACTCAAGGTCCTTATAATTAACCTCGAACCTAAGAATTAGTCGCTCCCCACTCTAGGTCCGTAGAATTAACCTCGATCCTCAGAATTGGTCACCCCCCACTTTAGGTCCTCAAAATTAACCTCGACCATCAGAATTGGTCGCTTCCACTTAAGGTTCTCAGAATTGACCACGACTCTTAGAATTGTTTGCTCCCACTATAGGTCCTCAGAATTGATCTCAACCCTCAGAATTGGTTGCTCCTACTTTAGGTCATCAGAATTGACCTCGACCCTCAGAATTTGTTGCGCCCCACTTAAGATCCTCAGAAATTGACCTCGACCCTCAGAATTGGTCGCTCGCACATATGGTCCTCAGAATTGGTCGCTCCCCACTTAAGGTCCAGAGAATTGACCTCAACCCTAAAAATTGGTTGCTCTAACTTAAGGTCCTCAAAATTGACCTTGACCCTCAGAATTGGTCGCTCTCATCTCAAGGTCCTCATAATTGACCTCAACCCTCAGAATTGGTCGCTCCCGTCTTTTGGTCCTCAGAATTGAACTCGATCCATAGAATCATCCATCCCCCAGCGTTTCCATAGGTCCTCAGCATTGATCTCGAACCTCTGAATTGGTCATCCTTATCCTTTTAGGTCCGCAGAATCAACCACCTTTCCAAAACATCATGTGGTGTCTATTCGACGGCTTTCACTTGTTCCAAGCTCACCCATTAGGGCTATCTATAGACACCACATTCTAGGACCCCCTAAGTCTCTCAATATGTCCCTAACACCTCCTCAATTCACTACAAAACCTAAGTTGTACTCCGAGTACCAATCTAGACGCCACCGGGCGCTCCCGTTTGACTCCGGTCAACTCTATCGTCAGAGTGAAAAATCAACGAATCTTTGAAGGGTTATATTTCCCTTTTACAACAGTCTAACCCATGGTAGAATCATTATAATAGTTCAGACTAACAAACCATTTTACTATCGATAACCAATCTGGAGGCCATCGGGCGCTCCCGGGCCCCGATTTTACCCTAATCAACTCCATCGTCAGAGTAAAAACTCAATGAATCCTTGAAAGGAACTCAAATTCCTTTCAAATGGTCCTCCCTGTGTATGAAACGACATTACCATTAGGACGAACGATTCATTTTCCCCCAAAAATTGATCTAGAGGCCACCGGGAGCTCCTGAGTTCCGTTTGACCAAGGTCAACTCTTTAGCTCAAACGAGATTGAATTAAACTTCGAAGGGCACTAAATATCATTTCCAATGATCTACCCCATGCTCTAATCATCGTTACAGTACGAACGAATGACCCATTTTACTCCGAAAGGTCATCGGGCGCTTTCGGGCCTCGTTTGACCAAAGTTAACTTTTTGAACTGAGCGAAGCTATTTGGAACATCATACCTCGCGTAAACTTTCCAACGGTCTACCTCATGATCAATTTTGACTTACGGTTTGGACGAACGATCCATTATCATTCGATGATCTCCTGTCCAAAGAACTGACGAGCGCTTTCGAACCCCGTTTGATCCAAAGTTAACTCCCAAACTCGGGAATGGCCCAAAGGACTCTTGAAGGTATCTGAATTTTCGTCCTAATGGTCTGCTCCATGCGTGATTTGGATTTATGAATTACGTTCTGTAACTATTTTTCTGAAAAAATCTACACAAGACTACCGAATGGCAGGTCCATTTCCTGCTTATCGACGGTGTGCCTAGGGTCACCTGTCGATTGGAAGGGCTAGGGCTATGCCGATCGAAAGCCCCCTCCTATAAAATGAGGGCATGAGACTATCAAGAAGACCTCAAACCCATCAATATCAGTTATCTCAGCAACATTATCTTGCAATCAGTGAAGTCTCCTTATGTGAAATTCCTTTTCACATTTCCTTCCCATCATTTTCATACCCAATTTTGCAAAATATTCTTCTCTTTCATCCAACATTCGTCCTAAATTCAAAGGAGCTCATCAATGATCAAGATCAAGCTTCAATTCTCCAAAGAAGGTCCAAATATCCTTCTCTCTCTCTCTAAATCTCTTTACTTTGGCATTAGTTATATAAATTCTTAATCTAGCTTTTACTTTAGATCATACACATTATTGTCTCATCCTTTATTAGTTATATTGCACATACTTTATTTTTTATAAAAAAAACCAAAACAAAGAAAAAGTGGGTTACCATTATAAATTCCAACGGGATTATCCATCACAATTTCTCAAAACTAAAAATACATTTTCCATACACACATATAATAAACTCCGTTTGAATCTATGGGATAAACCCCACCCTTATATTGCATGCGAACTACGTGTAATTTGATGCCTTTATAGGCTACGTAGGGATTTTGGGATAAAACCTGAGACTCAAGTCCAATTTTCTAATTTCTCTATTTTCATCTCATCTATATATATCATACTTGTGTTTCATACTTGCGCACCTTATCTAACAAATATTATCGTTTCGTTATAACGATCAATATATCAATAAGAGCATACATTACATTTTTTAATTATTATTTTGGGAACATTCCTTTGGATGACCTCACTCTATCTTTTCCATGATATGAGTCGGGTAATTCTGATCTCCATTCATATATACATGCACACACACTTCACGAAGAAATTAAGGAAAATAGTAACACAATCCCCTGAGAGACCGAAAGGGCAAGATGGGTGCCTAACACCTTTCATTCCGTAACTTTGCCCCTGAACCTCTGAACTATTAGTTTCGTAAGCCTCAGTTTGTCTTTGATGTCGCCCTCTAGAGACGACGACATGTTCTTTTGCCTGTTTTATGAAAAATAGGTTGACGACTCCATCTCTTTATATCACCCCACATCGACGATGGTTAAAGCACTTCCTAGAAAAAGAGCATGAGAGCTTCTCTACCCTCTCCAAAGGAAGGGATAGCCATACAAAGAAAAATATGGTTACCCCTATAAATTCCAATGAGATTATCCATCACAATTTCTCAAAACTAAAAACACATTTTCCATACACACACATATAATAAAATCCCATTTGAATCTATGGGATAAACTCCATCCCTATGCCGCATGCGAACTATGTGAACTTTGATGCCTTTGTAGGTTACGTAGGCGTTTTGGGATAAAACTCGAGATTCGAGTCCAATTTTTCAATTTTCTAATTTCTCAATTTTCATCTTATATATATATATATATATATATATATATATATATATATATATATATATATATATATATATATATATATATATATATATATATATACCTGCGCATTATCTAACAAATATTATCGTTTTATTATAACAATTAAATCTTGATAAGTGCATACATTATATTTTTTAATTACTATTTTGGGAACATTACTTTGGATGACCTCACTCCATCTTTTCCATGATATGAATCAAACGATTCCGATCTCCATGTATATAAACACGCCCATACACTTCACGGAGAAATTAAGGAAAATAGTAACACAAGCCCATGAGAGACCTAAAGGGAGGGATGGGTGCCTAACACCTTTCCATTCCGTAACTTATCCCTCGAACCTCTGAACTATTAGTTTTGTAAGCATTAGTTGTCTTTGATGCCGCTCTCTCGAGGTGGCGACATGTTCTTTTGTCGATTTTATGCAAAATAGGCTGGCGATTCCATGTCTTTATATCACCCCATATCAACAACGGTCGCAGCGCTTCCTAAAAAAAGAGCACGAGACCTTCTTTACCCTCTCTAAGGGAAGGGATGGCCATAGGTATAAACAAGCACAATATGAACAAAACACATAATCTTTACATACTAGCATATTATCGTTGTGCCTAAACAAATTGTGGGAAACAGAGTGAAGGGGTCTGAATTAACAACAAATAAAAATGTCTCAATCACTCAAAAATGTCCAAGGAGTTATATTTGACCGCATTAACTTTATCAAACAAAGATTTAGCCTCATAATGATAGATAAAGTGAACTCATAATGGACAAACAATCACAATTCACACTAGCTTACAAATATCGATGATTATCAAATCAATAGTCTCAAAACACTTTAGCTCAACTAAAACTCATTGTGCAAACCCATTGATATTCAACTTATAACACCCTCAAAATATAAACATATATCATTTTTTTCACTTTTTTCTTTTGAAGATATCACATATATTGAAGAAACAATGAAACAAAATTTTAGCATTAGCAATTAATCTTTTCTTTTTGCCTCTCAATTTTCATGCCCTTGCCAGCGGTGGCCTTTCATGCAAAGGAGATTTATCCTTCCGTAACTCGTTCTCGTGCACACTCATATTTCAATAAAACATCAAACTCGCGGGAAATGATTCTTATATGCACAAGTCCCCCATAGTAAAAAATTTATACATATGACAAGATTGATGGGATAACACCTCACTTAGCTTAATGTAATATATAAAGTTAAATCCAAAAGAGCTTGCGCACGTGTGTTTGTGGAGGCATATGCAAAGTGAATCCATTAAGAAAATTAATTTCAAATTACTCTATGCAAGTATGATTAAGAATAATTCAAAGCATTGGAAATCACAATCAGATGACCTAATATGTGGATACATGGAATGAAGTGGATTCAAACATAATTATATGCAAAAAAAATGTGTGAAACTAAAATACAAAAAAACAAAAATATTTTTGAATTTTGTAAACATTTTTTGACACAATGAATCCATTTGAAAACAAAAATCAAAATACAAACAATTTTTTATTTTTCTCAATAGGACTTAAAAAAGGAAAAATCAAAATATAACCAAAATAAGTGTCATGTTTAAAATTATCTTCATCGGAAGACTTTTCATCAAGGCTAGTCCTGAACGCGATGTAATTGCCCTCAATGGATGAATCGGGTTCCTCTTCTGGTTCCCCATCACTAAGGATGTCCTTGTATGCAATCAGCTTCTTGACCCCACTCCTTAGCACAGTGGGGCACTCAACTGCCCTATGGTCATAACCCTCACACCCAAAATATCTATTCGACTCATCCCTCTTAAAATTATTACTACGATTTTTAAGGAATTTTTCGGCCTTATTGAACTAATTTTTCTCAAACTTTTTTACATCTTTCGATTGTTTTTTAAATTTGAAAAGTTTTCTAAACTTCTTCATAAGCATGTACATAACGTCGGAATCTATGTCAGACTCATCATCCAATATAAGTGTTCCTCCTTTCAGGTTTTTAAAGTGATTCACTTATCTTTTTTTATCTTGTTGGAGGTAAACATGTCGAGCTCATAAGTTTGATGATCACCAATAAGCTCTTCAAGTCTTGTAGAGTCCATAGTACCTAAAGAGTTCAAGGCAATCACTTTAGGATTAAATATTTTAGGTAAAGACCTTAATATTTTCTTGACAACACTATTTTTAGGTATTCTCTCTCCCAAATTAAACGACAGGTTCATAATATCAAATAGTCTACCATATAACTCAGCAAAAGATTCACTCTCCTCCATCCTAATGGTTTCAAACTGAATGGTGAGGTTTTGGATTGTGGAAGACTTAACAACAATAGTTCCCTCCTTAGTGAGTTTAAGTATGTCCCAAGCCTCTTTAAACATTTCACATGTCATAATACTATGGAACTCCTCCGATGTGATGGCATAAAACAAAGCATTCAAACCACGTGAATTATAATTACGCAACTTATTCTCGTCCTTACTCGAGGTTTCTATGGGTTTAGGAACATGAACTTCACCTACTAAAGTCATGGGTGGGGTCCACTCTCCAATAACCACTTTCCATACCCATTTATCTATCAACTTAAGTGTTGATTTCATATGCACTTTCTAGGACGTGTAGTTAGACCATTTAACCAAGTGTGGTCTAAAAAATGATTGTCCGTCCATATAAAAGCCACCCGAATTCATGTCTAAACCAATTATAAACGCACGCTATGATACCACTTGAAAGTTCTAGTATATGGAGTGTTGATACTAAATTTGGTCTTCTGACGTGGATCAATTAAATGGAGACACGTGTCAACAAACATGGCACTTACAAACATTTCTGAGCAAAACCTTGACTTCGAGGCACTCAACCTCCCCGACCAACTATGACACTCCGAGCAACAAGTGCTCTCCGAGGAACTTCATTGTACCGAGTAACTCATGAAGACCGAGCTACATTGGCGGTCCGAGCAGCTTAGGCGGTCCGACCTGCATCTCCTCCAGAGCATTAATGATCGAGCTGCATCTCGTACAAAGCATTAATGTCCGGACAATCAAAAAAGATACTGCGCATTAAATGCTCATTATTATCACACAGATGCATACGCATATTGGACAGCGGTGTATTATTCTTTCATTTGTACAGCCTCAAGGCTATAAATACATTGTAACCTCCTCATTAGCAGGGGGCTCAGAATTTCTTGGTAAAACTACTATCGAGAATTCTGTAAACAGTCATCAATAACACAAACAGTGGACGTAGGCCATTATTTCAAGGCTGAACCACTTTAAAAATCTTTTATCTTGTTTATTTTTTATCTGTTATTGATTAATTAGAGATAATCTAATTTTTTACATCAATAGATTGGCGTCGTCTGTGGGAAACGACTGTAACTATCGTTTTTCACCAAAACAATTCATCATCAATGGCTGATAATCCCGAATCCAGTCATCGAAACGCTGGAAACCCCCAAATCCATCCGCTCCTCCAAATGTCCAAGATCTGGCTGGAATTATGACCAATTTGGCTCAAGGCCAGACGACCATGCAAGAGACTATACGACAGCTCATGTAAAGTATCCATGGGGCCGACCCATTCAGGACAACGAAGCGTTTAAAGAAATACTCGTTTACTTTCTTCGCGTATTAGGCATAGTGATTCATATCGCACTGGGAGATCTGATGATTTTTCTTACCAGCCTTCAAGGACTTCCTCGGTATGAGCTACAGATACGCAATAAAATATCACTCTCTCTCCAAAAAGGACCAGTGCTCTTGAAAGATTGAGCAGGGTCTCTCCTTTTGATCGACTGGGCCCTAAGAGGAATAAAAGTCCTCCTAAGGCTGTGTCGAGAAACCTCCGACGACCATCTGATCTTAGAGAGGGTTCTGCCCAATCACAACCAGTTGCTCGTCGTGAGAGATCCTAGGAGGCAAATTCAACAAGATCAGTTGCTCGGACCAATAGGCCTGAGGATGGAAATGATGCATGAAAAGGCTCTATTCAAAGGTTGGAAGATAGACTAGGGGAAATGGCTAAGGCCAAGAATCCTCTCCAAAGAACTTTTGTCCAAGGGACGCCTTTTGTACAGGCAATTGTGGGATTTCCCAAACCATCGAAGTTCAAAGCACATGTTGTGACCCCTAAATATGATGGAAAAATTGACCCTATCCTTCATATAGAATAATACCAAGCCGCTGCCGACATCTATGCCGTGCCAGACGAGATGAGATGCAGGGCATTTTCAAGAACTCTTACCGGATTTGCACAAATATGGTACAATAATCTTCCTCGGGGGAAGATTTCAACTTTCGTTCAACTGGCCGAGCTCTTCATTGGGAATTTTTGTTTTGGAGCAAAACTAGTTAAACGAGTGGCACATTTGTTAAGTAATAGACAAAAAAAGGTGAAAGCACCAGGGATTACATAACTCGTTTCAATAACGAGAAGCTAGAAGTTATTGATTACGAGGAAAAGACGGCAGTTACTGCTTTGATGAGTGGACTGTTGCCCAATAAATTGTACTATACTTTGGCCAAAGATCCACCCAGAATCATGTCAGAACTAATGGCAAAAGCGGCCAAGATCATGAATGTCGAGGAGGCTATGGCTGCGAAGAAGAACATGGACACCAAAGAGACCAAGGGGGAGGTTGATAAGGCTAAAAAGAAAAAACATAAGAACAATGGTGGTGACAAGTAGTCAAAGGCAAAACCATCATGGGAAATATTGAAGAAATTTGAAAATTATACTCCTTTGAAAGTAGACATCAACCATGTCCTGGAGGAAATCAAGAACAGCGAGGAACTAAACTAGCCTGAGAAATTGAAGTCAGATCCGGACAAGAGGAATAAGGCCAAATATTGCAAGTTCCATAAAGACCATGGTCACACGACCAAAAATTGCATAGCTCTCCAGAATTAAATCGAAGCACTCATCAGACGAGGAAAGCTGACCAATTATGTTGATCGGAGAAATAAAAAAAAAAAGCAACGACCGAGCAAGACAGAGGTCTAGGTCTCCTCGTCGAACAGAAGAAAATAAGAAAAGAGATCATGAAGATGATCCAGAAGACGACCCCGATCTCCCCAAGAAACCAAGACAACCAGAGCGTGCGGTATTTTCAATTCGTTTTGGATCATTTGATTGTAATGTTATTACAGATGGAGATGCAGAAGGTGGGGACCTTATTACAGAAAGGAAAGCTTACCTCAATGAGGCTCAAGCTTGTTCATATATTCAGCGAATAAATCTGGCTGAAGAGGATCACCCGAGGAAGGTGAACAAAGAAAAATTGTTCATCGGTTTCTCTAAGAACGACCTCGCAGGTATACTATATCCTCATGATGATCCACTGGTGATCAAAATGAGGATGAAGGAAGTAATAATCTCAAGAGTGTTGGTGATAAATGGTAGCTCGGTGGATATCATGTTCTACTCATGCTTCGATAGTTTAAATCTAAAGTTGTCTCAGTTGGAACCTTATCACAGGCCCCTCCTCGAGTTTGCTAGCGAGAAAGTTTTTCCACTTGGGACGATCAAGTTGGATATGCTCATCGGTACATGGATTGCTTGTCGAACAGAAAAAGTACGTTTCTTTGTGATGGATAAGAATGTCCAGTCAGCTTACAATATCATCATGGGAAGGGTAGGATTGAAGAAGTTCAAAGCAATACCATCTAATGTACATCAATGCCTAAAATTTCCAACCAATTTTGGAGTAGGAGTTATGAAGGGAGACCAAAAAGTTACTCGGGAATGTTATTACTCATCTGCCGAGCAAGAAGAAATGGAGGAATCTAGGAAAAAGACTACGACTTATCAAGTGGATGAAAGTGAAGAGATTTAGACATTGGATCCTAGAGACGAGACGCAGCTTGTGAAAGGTCAGGTGGTGGAAGCTACTGAAAATATCATTTTGGACGACGAGCACCCGGAACGAACAACTCAAATAGGTTCATCGTTAGATGCCTCACTGAAACATGAACTGATCGTTTTCCTGAAAAGCAGAAAATAAACTTTTGCTTGGAGTCATGAGGATATGCCAGGAATAGACCCAAATTTCTTATGTCACAAGCTCAGTGTGAATAAGGAGATTAAGCCAGTGAAGCAGATAAGAAGAGTGTTCAGCCCCGAGAAAAACCAAGCTATACAAGAGGAGGTCGAGATGCTCCAGAAAGCTTGCTTTATTGAAGATGTCAAATATCCAGACTGGTTGGCTAATGTGGTTATGGTGAAGAAGAAAAACAGCAAGTGGAGAATGTGTGTAGACTTCATCGACCTCAACAAGGGTTGCCCAAAGGATCATTTTCCTTTACCCCGAATCGATCAACTGGTGGATGCTACCTCGGGACACGAATTATTGAGCTTCATGGATGCTTATTCTGGTTACAACCAGATTAAAATGAAACCTGAAGACAGGGAGAGTACCTCTTTCATTACTCCTAGGGGAACTTATTGTTATAATATTATGCCTTTTGGTTTGAAAAATACAGGTGCAACATATCAGCGACTGATGAACAAGGTGTTTGTAGAACAAACCAGTTGCAATATGGAAGTTTATGTTGATGATATGCGGACGAAAAGCAAGAGAGCAACTGACCATCTAATTAGCTTAGGTCAGACCTTTGATCAATTAGATAAATATCAAATGAAGCTAAATCCTACCAAGTGCATATTCGGAGTACGAGAAGGCATCTTCCTCGGGTACATTGTTAACCAATGAGGAATTGAAGAAAATCCAGAGAAGATCAAGGATCTATTGGGACTACGATCTCCAACGACGAAGAAGGAAGTACAAAGTCTCACTGGGCGAGTTGCAGCTCTCAATAGATTTGTATCACGAGCAACAGATAGATGTTTCCCATTCTTCAAAACACTCCGAAAAACGTTTGAATGGAATGATGAATACGAGAAGTCTTTTCAAGAATTGAAGAAATATCAAGGAGCACCTCCACTGTTGTCCAGGCCAGTAATGGGGGAAAGATTGTATTTATATTTGGCAGTATCAGAGAATGCAGTTAGCTCGTCATTAATAAGAGTGAGTGCAAAAACCAATTTATTACACTAGTAAGGCCTTCCGAGGAGCAGAGATCAGATATCCAAGACTGGAAAAATTGGCATTAGCATTGATTGAGGCGAGTAGGAGAATGAGGCCGTATTTCCAAGCTCATACCATAATTGTGTATACGGATATGCCATTGAGACAAGCTCTTCATAAACCAGAGAAGTCAGGGAGATTGATGTACTGGGCAGTGGAACTTGGTGAATATGACATAGTTTATGAGCCCAGATCGTCGCTAAAAAGGCAAGCAGTAGCAGATTTTATAGCAGAATTCACCTATCCTGATACCTCCGAGGAGAAAAAGCTGCACACCGACCAACCTGTGGATGATACAGGATCATTAAATTTAACCCCCGATCAACTTAAGGCGGTCGACGAGCAGCAAGAAGAGCTACAGGAGGATAAAAGGAAGCAGCAGATTTTCCACCGAGGAACTCTGTCTGATCAAAAATTTGAAAAGGAGATACCTATATGGAATCTATATGTAGATGGATCTTCGTGTACTGCAGGTTATGGAGCAGGGATTGTTTTGAGCAGCCCGGACGAGCTCGATGTGGAGTATGCTTTGCGCTTTCGATTCAAGGCTTCAAATAATGAAGCTGAATATGAAGCTATGATTGTAGGTCTTGGTTTAGTAAAAACTATAGGGGCAGAGCAAGTCGTTGTATTCAGTGATTCACAACTGATCGTAAATCAAATACTGGGAGTATATGCAGCCAAAGGAGAATTAATAATCAGGTATCATACAAAAGAGATGGAGATTTTATCAAGTCTGATGGCAGTGCAGATAATCAGAATCCCAAGATTAGAGAATGCTAGAGCAGATGCCTTAGCTAGATTAGATTTAGATACACGCACCGAGCTACGAAGAACAATCCCAATAGAAGTCTTGGCTAGTTGGAGCATAGATGAAGATCTAATGATGAACTTTATCACCCTTGATTTAGAGCCATCTTGGATGGATCCCATCAGGGCATATATTGAAGAAGGGATTTTGCCAATTGATAAACTCGCAGCCAAGAAACTGAAATTTAAAGCTGCTCGTTATGTACTGACTAATGGCATTCTGTACAGACGAGGAATCATGGCAGGTTTGCAGAGATGTGTCCA